>JAVIWC010009708.1:0-1484031 GCA_031894815.1 Creontiades dilutus
GTGAAGGTTGACTACCTAATACAGAAGTATTTTCCTTATATCATTAATACGTAATTTGTTTCTCTTTATGAAGAGATCTGTTGTGCGGAACTTTGATATCACCTTCAAGGTCTACATCCACAGTAGATCATTATGGTCTGAAGGGAGGCCCCAATTCGAACGAGGGGCTCTAGTGTTCTACACTGATGGCTCCGTCATGAATGGTAGAGCTGGTTCGGGCATATATGGCCCAAGAACGGCGATCGCAGAATCGCTGGGAATAACTGCTACCATTTTCCAGGCAGAAGTACATGCCATACGCTCTTGTGCCGACAGACTCTTGTGTCGACGAGTTAATGGAGCGACAATATATATTCTCTCAGATAGTCAAGCTGCGCTCAAGGCGCTGGCCTCTTTCACAATCTCCTCGAGGCTGGTGCAGGAGTGCTTGGCTAACCTCAAGACCCTTGCCAGTAACAATAAGGTTACATTGGTGTGGTGCCCTGGGCACGAAAAAGCGGACAGCTTAGCTAGGGAAGGCGCTGCTTCTCTCCCGGTGGGTCCAGAACCCTTCAGGGGCACAACGGAGAGCTTTCTTCGGGGAGAGCTTTCCAAATGGGAGAGTAAGAAGGGTACTGCCTGCTGGCTCCGAGTTAGCGGACAGAGGCAGGCAAAACAATTTATTGATTTCTCCAGGAAGAGAGCGAATGAGCTGCTCAGCCTAGGAAGAAAGGAAATACGTATAGTAACAGGGCTCTTAACGGGGCACTGTCCACTCAATTACCATCTCCACAAAATGGGCAAATCTGACACAACCCTCTGCCGGTTCTGTGGGGCTGAGGACGAGACTGCGTGTCATGTGATCTGCCACTGCCCTGTGCTGGCAAGACAGCGTTTTCTAACCTGGGGGCAAGCTTACGTTGATCCCCAGGTTATTAAACGGGAGAGGTAAAGGATCTCCTCTCATTCGCCAAAACGTGGTGGGGAAGGGTGGACCTTCCAGCTTTATCTGGGGTTGACGACAATAGGTCGCCACAACAGACTGGGATGGTAATGCCCACCCAGTAATTACCAGGCAGTTAGCGCTTGGGTCCGAGGCAGCTCCTGACGATGGGTACAAGGGCCGTCCACTGGGCATTCAGTGCTCGGTTAGGCAGGGTGCTCTGTTGGGTGTCTGTGAGGGATCTGTTGGGTTTTTGCACAGCTCTTCAATTTGAAACCCTCGTGGCTCGTGGATATCATTTTCTAGTCCCTCAGTGCTGCTCTCTTATGGTTAGTTCCGTTAATGTTGTTCAGTTCTCTAATAATTTTTCGTGTTTAACTTTATCTCTTTAGGCTATTTTTCATAGAAATATAATTTTTCCTCCAATCATGTTACAGAAAAGCTAATTAATTAAAGGCTCCCCATAGGAGAACTATTTTTTGATAACTAAATCTAACGCAGTTCAACGTTGAGGTTCTTGATTGAACATATCTTAATGTTTCAAACTAAAACCATGAACACACTCAATGCATTTCGAAACCAGAGTAAACCATAGGCAAGAAATTAAGAACACATTATAAGAAAGAATATTTATTAAAAATATCCATAAAGAATTAGGAACAGGAAAAACTATTGCTCAAAAGTATCTCTAAGGCTTTAAAATTTCATTAGTTCTTAAAGTACAATAATACTACGCTTTGGTATGTAATTTAGTTTCAAAATTAGGAATGTTCGATAATGATAAGCTAGTTCCATCTGAATTCCGCAAGCGTAGCGAGGATTTTGTCCATTTCGGCTCGGTAATAGCAAATCTCTCGGTTCTTATTTAAAATTTTGTCCCGGCAATTTTCACTGCACGTCCCCTTCTTCTGTTTGGCGATTAAGTCTTTGACGATGGACTGAAGTTTCTCTTCACGGATCTCGTGGCGCCGCTCTAGGTATTCCAGTTTTTCAAGGAGGCTGGCGTACTGTACGTTCTCCTGGTAAGGAAAAAAAAGTTCGAGCAGTTTATTAGAGAATTTTTGAAGAAAATTAAAATGACTGCAAACGACTGGACACTTTTTAAGATAAATAATCTTCATGGAAACCCATTTCGAGGCATCCCAAAACGTTTCCTGTGGTTTAATGCGTTTTCTTATTGTTAGGTATAAAGCTGTAAACGTGAGTTGGCTAATGAAATCTTACTAGTGAACACCTCAAAAACAATTTTTTTCACATTTATTCAAGAATTACTACGAAATGGCTCGTTGCATCGAAAAATGTCTTGAAGACAACCTCAGAGTAGATTGCCGGCAACCGCTTCTTTCTACCTTAGTTCATACACAAATGTACTTCTTAGAAAAAAGCTTCCTATAAAAACCCTATCTTAAATTGTGTTTTTGGGGAAATCCCGGTCTACATTGTCGTCCCAAACGTAACGGATTTGAGGTCTTATGAGAAATTGCACTTTTTATGAATAAACAACTAAGTTTTAAAGCCGGTATGGACTTGCGGAGCGCAACTAAGCGGCTGCACTGCTCAGATCAATCGGAAACATCCAGACTTTTGAAAGTGGTGTACTCAGGAACGTAACTAATGCACCCTGTTACATTCTTATTGAGGAATCCGACCATAATCTAAAGGTGACACCAAGAGCGACTAAGAGAGCACGTCAACATCGAAGTTGTCCAGCTTGATATTGGCTACCTACTGAATGTGATGGTGAAATATTGAGATAATCCCTACATAAATTATCAGACCTGGTCAAAACACGTTCTGTATCGTTTTGGATTGCATCTTAGAATGCCTCTTTACAACTTTTTGCCAGAGGCCTCCGAGTTATTCGCAATGTAAGATTTTTTCGTGTTTTCGATCTTATGTCTTTAAAACTGTCATAACTCCCTCAATTTTGGAGATAGCTCAAAATTCATGACACCGTTGGAAAGAGCGTTAAATTTTCATTTTTTTTTTATTTTTTTTTAAATATTTATTTTTTGGTTTATATCTTAACAATCTTGTTTAAACTCCAACTCTTTATATGAACTCGATTTAAACCCCAATATCTTACCATTGTCCTACAACTAGATAACATGCTTGAGTCAACAAACATTTTACTGAAACTGTATTTGATCAGAAACAACAGATTATCAACATTGCAACACCCAATGCTACGGCCAAATCAGATTGAGGTTGATAATACACGGCGCACAAAGCAACCCCTCCTTCAAGACCGAGCGGTCGTGCGGGTCATTGCATATCCTCGCCCCTGATCAAGACAATGCCTCCTTCGTAGCATTCCCAATTTACAAACAACGTGTTTTTTAGTTATACAGGGTGTCCCAGGAGTTATGCACAATCCGACTCCTACGTGTTGTACAACTCATTTCTGAACAAAAATGCCTCACAGCAATTTTTTGCCAGAGACCTCGTTTCCGAGTTATTCGCGATTTAAGATTTTTTTTCGTGTTTTCGATCTTATGTCTTTGAAACTGTCATAACTCCCACAATTTTGGAGATAGCTCAAATTTCATGACACCGTTGGAAAGAGCGTTCAATTTTCTATCTATTTGATGTCAGAAAACCTTTTTTTTTTTTTAATTGCACTGAAGATGTGCGATTGCTCCGCGAAATAACAGTTTTGTCAAAATCTTGAAATCGCCTGTTTTTCATCTCGTCTAGAAACCCCATTAACGCTTGACGCAGAACTCTGCAGGCCTGGTAAAACGAGCGCCAAAATGTCAGCTTTCCAACGGTGTAGTCGTTTTGGTTTTAAAAAATATTTTTAGTTAAGGAAATGGTGTTTAACTGCAGAAAAACGTGTGTTTTCTATTAAAATTGAGGTTTTTCCAAAAGTCTCGACGAAAAAAGGTTGGTGGCGGGATATACGTAACTTCTCTCGCTGAATCGAATGGTGACAACGCCAGACCTCTCACGTGACGATTTAAGTTTTGTCGGATGCTTAAACCCGTTCGTTTGTGAACAGATTCTACGGCATTAATAAGCTGTCTGGCCAAAGTCAGGATAATCGAAAGCCCAGAGACGGCTATTTTTTGTGTTAATTTACGATTAATTGCGATGAGTTGCATTCATCTTTTTGCTGACACTATGGACCCTTATCAAACCAGGCTTCCGTATCATTACCAACTCTTCCCTTTCGTCTCTTTCCTAGCTGTATTTCCTTCAGAGGTCGTCGAGACTTTTGGAAAAACCTCAATTTTAACAGAAAACACACGTTTTTCTGCAGTTAAACACCATTTCCTTAACTGAAAACATTTTTAAAAACCAAAACGACTACACCGTTGGAAAGCAGACATTTTGGCTCGCGTTTTACTAGGTCTGCGTCAAGCGTTAATGGGGTTTCTAGGCGAAATGAAAAACAGGCGATTTCAAGATTTTGACAAAACTGCCATTTCGCGCAGTAATCGCACATCTTCAATGCAATAAAAAAATGTTTTCTGACATCAAATAGATTGAAAATTTAACGCTCTTTTCAACGGTGTCATCAAATTTGAGCTATCTCCAAAATTGAGGGAGTTATGACAGTTTTAATGACATAAGATCGAAAACACGAAAAAAATCTTAAATAACTCGGAAACGAGGTCTCTGGCAAAAAATTGCTAAGAGGCATTTTTGTTCGAAAATGAGTTTTGGAACACGTAGGAGTCGGATTGTGCATAACCCTGGGACACCCTGTATATTACTGCGTCATCTCAACGAACCCACTGTCAGCATTAGTATTGATTATATCAATGAGCCATTGATGTTGCTCTGCGCACTTGTTGAATTACCAAAGATAATTCATGAAATGGATTGTATACGGCTGATTAAACGTTTTCCTGGCACTTTTTCGGGGGGGGGGGGGGGGATAAACTTCACGTTTAACTGTTTTCAATAAGTTCCAATAAAACATGTAAACCCACTTATTGAATGGAAGCAATAGAGCAAATGATCAATTTTTCGAATAAAAGTTTAACAAACATTGTAGTTACATTGGTAAGAGCTGGTGTTGGTTTCCATTAGTGCAGAATCTCATATGCCAAAACTTTATTTCGAAAGGTTTTCCAATTTTTCGTGTAAATTCTGTGTTTTTCGACCACTAACCCTCAAAAAATGTATACAGGTGGGTTTTGTTTTGTGAAAAAGATTAAGGTTGAGATCAATTCACGAAACTTTTGGTATCTTTCTTATCAGCTTGAAATTTCCCATAAGACATCAGAGTAAGTCCTTCAAGTTTGGAAGCACCCAGTAATAAGTTATGATTGTGTGCTTGTCTACATTACGTTCATCCATTTTGACTTGTACACTGTTTCTATATTAATTCTGTACGTCCACGATAAAATAAGTGAAGAAACTATACTGCCCACCCAACATGGTAGTATTTGTTGTTGAGCAGGTGTATTTGTGTACCAATGTATGTACTAGGACCATAGCTTCTACACTGTTCTATAGTACAGGCTTCTATATTATATACGTATATTAATCACTATATGCCAGTTATCAGAGCAGAAAGACAATCTAACATAACTTGAAGCGTTTTCTTCCCTAATACGAAACCCCATTCCATCCATCTCCACGCGCTCCTCTGAATAACCTAATTTAGAAAGGGAACGTATCAACTCTTCCGGCCTACATAACATAGCTGCCACCCGCTTACATCCGAACCTGTCTAGCGCGAGAACGCTCTGAGTAAATTTATTATTTCCCTCGCGCCTCCTCCTCACCATCACACCTAAAAAAAAATTCAATTTCTGAATCGCTAACACAACATTGTGAATAGGTACCTACCTAACTCACAGGTGTTGCGATGTTAGATTAATCGGTTCCGTACAGAACGGGTGTGAAATGTAAGTGCCTCGGATTCAAACCTATTAACCCATCTACATATTCTTCGGAGGCAACTCCCTTTTCCCAAACATCCCCAGCTCGATGAGGTCAACAGTTACTGAAACATACTTACATACTACTGAAACCCAGCAAACTAAACCGTATCTATCAATAATCAGGCAAACAATCTATACGTCCCTTCATTTATAAAACTACTAATCATCATGGAAAATGAAAGGAAAAATATAATAAACACTACACAGATTGGTTATC
Source organism: Creontiades dilutus (assembly GCA_031894815.1). Classification (NCBI taxonomy): domain Eukaryota; kingdom Metazoa; phylum Arthropoda; class Insecta; order Hemiptera; family Miridae; genus Creontiades; species Creontiades dilutus. Next base: position 6,038 of record JAVIWC010009708.1, read on the forward strand.
AAGTACCTACAAGGATGTTCCCAAAAGTAAATGTCACGGATTTTTTTTTAAATCTATAAAAAATTGTATTTGAAAAAAAAAGTTGTACATGGTCTGGTTGGTGGCTGTTAACCTTTTTTTTGTGGGGCTGCGTAATGTTTTTTGTTTTTCATTTCAGGTTCTCGTCAGTCCTCTTGACCATAAGTTATGAAACAGAAACAAAGCTTATGGCAATTTTACGCGGCGCTTGTTCTGAACTGCTTGCTTGAAGTTTTTAATCTGCTCACAGTGACGGGATGCAGTAGCAGTGGTTCCTTTAGGGAAGTAATCGAGCAGCAAGACGATTCAGAACAACCGCCGTGGAAAATTGGCAAAGACTGTGTTCCTGCATCAGCCTCAAACAAACAGTTCAGCTAAAACACAACAGCTCCAGGAACTGTTTAAGTGAGATGCTTTCAGTAATCCACCATAATCTCCGGATTTTGCTCCTTTTTTACTCTTCCCCCAATTGAAAAAGTACCTTGTTGGGCGACTTTTCTGTGTAGATGATGAGCTAAAAATTGCAGTTAACTTATGGATAGCTGAACTGTAGGGAGCTAGTATAAAGAGAAGATAAAACTCGGCGCTACGCGCCTCGCCGGGGGCTGCGCCCCCTGGACCCCCCTTTTGCTTTTATTTATAGCCTGCTGCTACAAGTATAGAAACGTAGAATACGCTTTAGCCTCGAGTGGACTCACTTCAAACGGGTTTGTCGCAACTACTACACACGGATGTAAATATGCAAGTTGTTGCTTGGTGATCGCCTTTAGTTACCCAATCACACTATATAAAGACGAGCTTATCAGAGTATATCGACGTTTCAGGGGGTGGTAAAAATCCCCCGACCCCGCCAGTGAAGGGGAGAGGGCCCCAGTGGGGGGAAGCGTCTCCCAGGGCATACGATTTTTTGACTTTTGCATATTGCTATTATACTCCCTCATTGTGTTATTCACCTATTTCTTTTTAACCTGCATAGCAGGGCCATTAAACTAGTGTGCTTATAAACATCAATTATCGGTGTTTTATGATCATATGATCTGTTTCTAAAGCAGCCCAGAACGTTCTAGACTTTTCCGTGTCACATTTCGTTACGCTCAAGCGTTCCTTTTTTGGCTAGTTAGTCCATGGCTAAAGCGTATTCTACGCTAAAATTATATTCCAGGTATGAAAAATGCTTGGAAATTGAAGGGGGCTATTTGGAGAAGTAGCAGACATCTGCGTGGGTTCATACATACAATTTATTTTCTAATAAAATGTTGTATCTAGTTTTAAAAAATGCATGATACTTTCTTTTGGGAACACGAGTGTACGTGTGTTTAGGAACACCACGCTACAGGTACAACACTACACATCATATTAACAGGTACCTACCAACTTTACAATAATATGTTACTAATTATTGATGCATGTCAATCAACAGGTTCAAAAATAGAATGAAATCATTAAATCAAAGTGAAAATAAATAATATCATAAATTGTTTGAAGCAACCTAAATTTGTTATAACATTAATGGTTATGATGATGTAAAATGTGCAAGCCACAACCGTTTCTATTAAGGCATAGGAGAGATTCTAATGAGTGTAGGTCATTCATGTGCTTAAGCAAATGTGAAGGAAATTAGAAAATGTTATCGAATTAAACGAAGCCTTGTAACTGAGTAGAAAGCGAAGAATAAGGTGAAGAAGCGAGGGAAGCGAACTCACTTAATATCGATCAGGTCAACCGTACTACAATGTGATTTTTATGGTTAGAATTCATTCATGAAAGGAAAATGAGTTAAGCTAAATTCAAATCCGATTGTGTAGAACGATCGGAACGTAAATGAAAATTCGTTAATAGCGGTTCTTGGCGATAAAACTATTACATACTGGAGAAGCCAGATGGTTGAGACGAGCTATTTTCTGGTTGGCCGTCATTAGAGCTCTTTCAAAATGATCCCTTTCCGCTTTCAAAATTGAAAATTCCTCGAAGCGCTCTTCATATCTATGGAAAGTACATTAGCTGTGCATATAAAGGACTCTTAAATCAGGGGGTGTAACTTGGAAATAAAACAAAAAACAATAATAAAGAAATTAAAAAAATGTAATATATTTAAATAAATTGACGACATTTTAAGGCAGCATCTAAAGGCACTTACAACAGTCATGTTTCTATAATTACAATTATTGACAAGATAATTACCAAATTCTCGTCATGTTTGACAAATAACACGTATAAAGGTGATAGAAGGTGATGAAAGAAAAGGCAGGTGATAGAATAACCTCTACAAATATCTCGTTATTGGCAGTCAAATGTTACACCATTCAAAAAGCGTTTTCTCCAGGGTTTGAATATAACTCTTATTTTCTGCAGCCCAGTCGCTCAAATCAAATTGTAACAGTTGGTTGGAGCGATAGGAATCGATCAAGAAATAATTGTTTTTTTCGAGGGATTGACTTTTTTCTCAAAAGAATAAGAATGATTCCTTGGGAGGAGTGTTCTTCTTCCATGAATATTGCTGGAAGAATGAATATTGCCCGTTTTATTTGTACCATTCGATTCAACGAGAAAATTCTACTAGAGCATCGACACAGCATCTCGGAAAAGTTACTCGTGCGAGTACAGCGGACTCAAAAACAGCCAAAACGCTAAGGAATGTTCGGATTAAAACGAAACTTCAACCAAATCTTATAAATCAGCTTTAATAACAGAAAATTAATATAGAAGCGTATACATCATCAAGATAAGATCAATAGAAGAGGATGACTGTAAATCAATTAAATATCAACAAAAAAACCAATCAACAGAGGAAAACCAATTATCAATTTGATCAACACGTCGTTTAAACATTTATTTAGCCAATTTAGTCCATTTAACTAAATCATGATTTGATGTAAGTGCCTGGCTATCAATCGAAAGTGGCCGATAATAATCCAAGCTGAATCGGTTGGATAGGAGGAACGGATGCTGAGATGGAGCGTTTTGAGCGATATTCATTATCACATTAGCAACAGCTGCAATATAGGAATGAACGGCATATCTGCCAGGATTTTAAGATGTTCAAGCTTAGCGATAACTAATTTGGTGAATATTTGCAATTTCATGTGAATCCACAATGATCCACGTCGTTCCGCGCTGAATCGAATGTGACCGATCGCAGTTGGATTGGAGGAACGGATGTTCAGACGGAGTGGTTTGAGCGATATTCATGATCACATTAGCAACAGCTGCAATGTATGAATACCAACAGCATATCTACCAGCAGTTAAAGATGTTGAAGCTTAGCGCTAACTTATTTGGTGAATATTTGCAATTTCATGTGAATCCACAATGATCCACGTCGTTCCACGCTGAATCGAATGTGACCGATCGCAGTTCGATAGAAGCAACGGCAGCTGAGGTGGAGCTTTTTAAGCGATACTCATGAGAGAAAAAAGTGTCTTTCAAGGAATAATGTTTTTTTTTTAAAGAAAGGTCATTCGCTCAAGAAACAACAAATTTTTGAGCGATTTCTTGAGAGATTCCTATAATTGCTACAAGTTGATTTGAGCTATTGAGCACAGAAAATAACTGTTAAATTCAAACCAAGGCTTTCTTATCACGACATTGCATTTACAACAAGGCAATTAAATTATATTTTTTAAACAGGAATGTCGAATTAAAATTTAAACAATGGAATGTCGATTTGAGTTTATCGTAAATAATTGGAGGTAAATGTCAGATCATAATGAAATAATGACTAGATCCTTAACATTTTGTGAGCGGCAACAATCCCCTATATCTGCAAACTACCAAAATCTGATACCGCGTATTATTCAAGTTGGTCTTTTAGCACGTTGGCTCGATTGTAATGTTTCCAAGCAAAAATTATTGTGCAGTATTAAATCATAAAACACTGACTGCCCTGAAGTTGTAGGTATATTCAAAATTGAATTTTGCCCCTTTGATATCGCGATTTAGAAAGACTATTAACGGAAACACAAACAGTCAAAATAAATATCTTTAAAAGGAACAGCTTTTTTTAAGGGCAAAGCCATCATGTATACGCGAAAACCTCTTCAAAACGTTCCCCTTCTCTTCTGTCATATACAGATTCAAACACAAATTACGATTGAATGAGCTCTTTTCATAAGAATTAGGATGTGTGTCTACAAGCTCGCCTAGCGACTTATCATGTGCTAACGAGACCTTGTCTCTACGCGGAGTTCGGCCAATACAAACAGAGAACAGAATCTTATGAGAAAAGACCCATTACCTCGGAAAGACGTTTTCCAGTATACAAATAGGTTTGCCCTTAAGCGTAGTTAATGTAGGTTAATGAAGTAGGGAAAATAAGGAAAACACTTGTTTGAGCACTTTTTTAAATCCCTCAAACCAAGGGAATCAAAATTAATATCAATTCATTATGCTCCACCCTGTATCTGAGGCCGCATTTTATAAAATATTATGGATTCTAGTTCAGTAGAAATCCTCTAGAAATGACCTCTGATGGTTTATAAAATTTCCAACAAAAAACGAAATGAACAGTTGACGAAAAATCAAATTGTGTACCGCCGGCGTAAAGTAAACATTTCCGACTTTGTCGATAGCAAGGGATAATATTTTCCCATATTCATTGCCTCTTCAGATAGTTGAATCACATAGTTAAGAAGAGGGACTTTCAATGGATTTCTGAAAATCACAACATTCACGGAGTACCAAGTCCTGATGTTAATAAAACCAAGAATTTTTAACTTTGCCATTTGCCACCGGTTCGAAATAGGGAATATGTCATTGGTTTCAAAGGCAGTACATTCCTAGAGACATACAAATTCAGGGCAGTCGTAATATAGCTTTTAAAATGAGCCCAAAGGCAGACAACCGTTCTAGAATGGAGTGCTATAAATTATATTGTCAATGATCAATTGAATAAATATAAATGAATAAAATACTATCATCGATTTTTATACAATCTTGTCAATGCAAGAGATACTCGTATTTTGGTTCAAAAAGGTGCTGACCAAACGTGGGTATTCGTTGAATTCCTCTGTCGTACATTTACATGGGGTTTATTGAACAAGTGAGGCACTTTCGGATATGAAGGACTCACTCTTTGATTTGCTGCTTAAGGTGGTGAATGACCATCTGTTGAGTGTAGAGCTGCCCCTGAAGATGAGCCACGGTGGAAGACGAATGCTTGGTGGCGTGCTCCCTCCTCATCGAGCTGACTTCCCGATCGTGTTGCTCCTGAAGGTCACTCATCTGTACGTCAAACGATACAAAACTGCAGTTGGTATCATAACTAGTGGTGGGGATATCTACGTATGTCAGACATAGTCTGTGGTACATTATCAAAACTCGGCACCTCGTCCTAAATTCGGCGATTGCATTCAATGTTAAAATAATTGGGCTGTCGCCAGCCTGGCAGTCTAGCTCAACTCGAATGGTCTCATAGGTTCAGAGAACTAATTTATATCTGATTCAAACAAAAAACTAGCCAATTACATAAAACATTCTTGAGATGTCTTTTTTTTATATTGATCGACATGTGACGAAATGAAATTGTATTCCTTCTTCTTTTAAGACAACGTTTAAAGATGCCGAGATTACTCCCGAATCGAAGTTGGATTTTTGGCCAAATTTCGTGAAGTTCAGTCCAGTAGTATCGGAGTAAAGCTCCGGACGGAGGACCTTATAACAACTTCTTACAGAGGAATTGGAAGTGGTACTTATGCAAATTAAATTAAATTTATCTATCAAAAGCGCGGTCTGGAATCAATACAATTAAATTCCAATTTTATTTTAATTTAAAAAAGACTAACGCTTGAGTGAATAATATTGATTTTTCGATAAAAATGCAGAAACTAGGAATTTTGAGTGCCCCTCTTTCTCCCAACAGTAAAAAAATTCCCCGAAGTAGCAATGGAAACTGATGAGGCAATTAATTTCGCTGAAAAATATTCTTACAATTCAATAAAACGTACCAAAAACTATAAAAACCGCAAAAATGATATAAAACCTAAAAAACTGTTTTGGATAGCAGAGCATCATTTAGAAAAATTGCCAAACAAATGGGTAGTTACCAACATTGGTTATTTCAGCCCACATATCATCAAATATTTCCTACTCAAATTTCAAAACAACTAGGTACATAAATTTCAATATGAATATTAGCTCACAAAGTCGTACCACACTACTGGATTTTTTTTAAAGGTAAAAGTACATTGCAGAATCATAAGAATGACACCTGTTCTCAGTAAGAGAGTGAACTCATTAGATAATATGCATACGGTAAGGACATTTCCTCCCATTTGAAAATTTGAATATGTGATGAACTCCGCTTACATCTTGAATTCGCTTGTTGTGAAGGCTGATTAAATCTTGCTCCAGCCTCTTGATTTCTTCCAGCATCGTTCGGTTTTCATTTCGCAAGAAAATAAGAGCCTCTTGGTTATCTGTAAGAACAAGAAAGTAACTGGTTGTAGTGATTATTTCCTACTAAATTACTAGGGCAGACAAATTTAATCGCTCTTAGCATGAAAATAATGGTACGCTAAGAAAGTTGCTGCGTTTCATTGAGTAATAGAAAACTAGGACAATCGATAGTTTGCAAATGGTCACCAACCTTCATACGCAAGCGGGTTGTAGTCTTTTGTGGATGGGGCAGAGCATTCAGAACTTGGACGAGAGGGTTCACTTTCCTTACCGTACTGACTGCCTGAAACATGACAAATCAAATTAGTTCAAAACATGTAAATGAAAATAGTTTTATCTTCCACGTGATCAAAGGAAGAGCGAGTGTGTAATTAGTTACACAATGACTCCAGAATCAACGGAAGGGATCCACAAGATGCAGGTCGAGTAAAACAAAGACCCCAAGCCTTCCTATTCACACAATAATTAGTTCCCAACTCGACAGAACTTAGTTCGATGGAAGTTCGCGAGCTTTCAAGTAGGTGGCGCCCTTAGACGTAAATTGGAAATAGCCGCTTAGCCTCAACAAAGATCCACGACCCCTTTTGATGGCAAACTTCGACAGAGTGACTCCACCGAACTTCTCCAACTTCTTCTAGTAGGTAGTTGAGAAAAATGGAGAAGGTACTTTCATGTGAACACCATTTGATGTTATATGATTGTGCGTAACAAAGCGCATAATTACGTGTAAGCAATTACGTATTGTAAAATAAAGATTACGAATTGAGAAGTGTGTTTATTGCACTAGACGCCGAAGCTAGAGGACCATCCACATACGTTCGTTTTCACTTTTTTTCTTAGTGGCTAACTGAATCAAGACATTTTGGATTTGTTTAGACATAGCTAAAACACATGCCAATTTTGCTCTCCAAAATAAGGACTAGAGTTATCGGTACCTCCCTGTCTTGTAAGATTTGGCAGTTCACCCATCAAGGATCCAAGTAAACGATCTCCAAAGAGCGAAAGGTATTTCAATATCAGCTACAAGGAGGAGGAAAGAACGTACATTTTGACAACGTCTAGCAAATTACAGGAGGTGGAGAAGGCAGCTGACGACGTGACACGTGGATCCCATCAGACCTCAAAGCCCAAAGCCCAAAGTAGAAGGCAAAATGTTGTTGAAACTTCCTGGGACGGGGTAACAATTAGGATATAAGCAACAATAATTGGGGAGATCGTTTACTTGGATAATTTATGAGTGAACTGCCAAATCTTGCAACAATTATTGGCTCTCAGGCAATGTTACCTACGGCAAATAGAGAAAAGATTGGGACCCAAAACTGGGGCCTCTTGGCTTGTGAGGAGGCAAGCCCCTCTGAACCTGCTGATGCTTAATCCACAGCATGCTGTTAAACTCATGAAACATGTAACATGATTTAGCTGATCATTTCTGTCTGCGGTTTCCAGTAGTCTTTCAAGGACCATTTGATGAATATTCAATAGAGAGTTATTGAACGATAATTCAAGTCCAATAGGTAACCTATCGCTCAAGACATGTCCTATTTGTGCAGACGCGAGAGATGAGTCTCCCTCTCTAGTGACCACGCTCCCAAGGTATACGAAGCTTTGTACTTGCTCGACTGTATCGCCTCCCAGTACAAGTGGGTCTTTGCATCGTGTATTCAATCTCAGTTCCTTGGTTTTGCCTACATTGATATTGAGACCAACTCGGAGGTCGCTTGGACCTTTTCTTGGAGGTTGCTGAAGCGTTGAGCCAGGAGCCGTATAAAGAAAGCAAATGGAGCTTTTATCGAACTCTACTCCATATGGAAAAACAGAATTCTGTCAAGAACCACTAAGCTGAGACTTTTCAATACTAACGTCAAGTCGGTCTTGCTGTATGGAAGCAAACCTGGAAGGTAACGGAAACCCTCACTCGCTCCCTACAGACGTTCATAAATCGATGCCTACGAAGAATCCTGGGGATTTGGTGGCCAAAACGAATATCCAATGAAAATATCGAATATCCTACCAACCAACTACCGATCCATCTGGAAATAGGAAAGAGGAAGTGGAAGTGGATAGGCCACACCCTAAGAAAGCCAGATGGTGGGGTCGAAAAATTAGCCCTGCGATGGAACCCCCAGGGAGAGCAGAGGCGCGGTAGGCCGAGGACAACATGGCACAGATCAACGGAGAAGGAGCTGAACCGGATAGGCAAAACTTGGCAAGATGCTGGGAGAACTGCTGCCCAAAGAGACGAATGGAAAACTCTTGTAGATGCCCTATGCTCCTCTAGGAGTTAAAGGAGATAACCGAGAGATGAGTCAACTATCTGGTACTTCATCCCAACAGTTAGGTAACCAGTATCCCTCCAACGCATCTCCTGATTTAAATCTGGCACAGGAAAACCTTCCCTTTTGGTAACACTGCAGGAGGATTTTTTCTACGTGTGAACAATCTTTTGACAACAATGTGCTGTGAACTGATTAACTTCTTCCATTGAGTGAAGGAAAACCAAAAAACACTATAAACATCTAATTTGACACTATACTTGGATTGTGTGAACTATCACACAACCAAACGAATTTATGGAAAACGTAAGGAATGAAAGGGCTAAGTCAATAAAATGACTTCAAGATGGGTTGTCCTTCCCCTGGCCTCGAAAACATTTCCTGACCTATCTCCGCCATCTTAAAAAATGAAGGTAACTCCAATGTTGCTCGCCCTAGCTGATTATTAGGTCACCCGATGCAATCAACAATGCAATTATTCCAAGATTTGAAACGTTACACAATAAATAATGCAGCTTACTTTTCAAATATGTGAGAAACCCACAATACTAGACTGATTGATGGTGACTTTGCCGTAACTAACAATTATGTATTTCGTGTTGAAGGATTGTTTGACATTAGAATAAGTCATTATTCTCCAACTGTAAAGTGAAATAACCAACAGCAACTCAAGATCCGCAGTTTGTTGAGACTGGCGTGGTAACCACATTCTGACTGACTGCATGGGACTTCCATAGGAAGGAATCTGAGGCCAATATGGTAATATCTCCCCGATTTGGACCTCTTATAGTTTGGAAATTCTACTGCTCCATAACTTTAACTTTGTTGCTAAACACAACAAATCTTTTTCTAGTCTATATCTTGAAGGGAGACTTTTTCTATAATTCATAAAGTATTATGTGTAAAGCATATCTACCCTCTCAATGTTACAACCACATTCCATTCTATCGAAATCCTTCAACAACCAGAGTCAATATCAAAATAGGTTTTAATCGTAACGCATGAATCCAAAGAGCACTCTTAACAATATCCCTTAACACTATATAATAGTCCATAAATAACAAACCATTGATTTCGAGAAAACAATTATATTTTAAATTATTCTAGAAGAAGGGGAAGTGCTGAGCGTACCCCTCATCTTGGAAGACGAAGAATTGAGAGCCTTCTCCCTCTCCTGCTGAAGACGTCTGTTGGTCTTCTTGGCGTCCATCAACTCTTTGTTCAACCTGTGAACTTCCTTTTCCCTGGAGTTCAGCTCGCCCTGGAGCCCCCTGATCGTTGCCAGAAGATGAGCGTCCTCCTTCATCTTGGAATTCGCCAAAACCTGCTTACGCGGCTGCTGCTTGGCCTGATCGTTCAGAAGATGCTTCAACGACATGTTTTCTTTTTGCAGCTTCTTGATCTGTTGGCCCAGCTCCACGATATCGCGGTCGTACTTATTCTGAAAGAATACGAATTTGAAGTAAGGGATGAATGTAACGGCAGCCAGTAACTGGATAAGGCAAAGAAATAAGGTTTGCACTTAGGAGTCCCTACTAATGCCTAATCTTTTAGTGGGTATAATTGTAATCGGGAGTGGGAGTGATGAAGAAGAAGAATGGCGAAGAAGGCAGGCCGTAACGGCAAATCCGAGGGACTGTCCCGAAGTAATACTAGATAAGTCGTTCCGGGACAGCCCACCTCTAGAAGAAACAAGGAAAGTCGGTATGCCATTAGGAAAATCCGACACTAAAGAGAGAGAGAATCGCCACCTCCACATTGATGTCTTTAAAAAATTTCACCGACCCTTTATTTAAAAAAAAAATCGTATACAATAAGTATATTATATAATGTAATATAAATTAATATGTATAATTTATCTATCGTATATAATAATAAATCATGCGCTGAAAAATCAAATAAAGCCTTATATTCCTAATTATTACCATATCACGACCACACTACTTCAGTTACTTTCAACATAGTCATCTGAAAACAGCATGGCTGTATCAGTAGTTAAATCTATTATGTAAACTCAATCAAGCCAGAAAAGAATTATGTTAATTTACATGTATTTAATGTTCATGTAACATGTATTTAATACCAACTTTAATTTGGCCCCCTCCCCATTCCTGCAGTGGATTGGTTCCATTTTTCTAACAAGCTTCACATGCTTCTTTGCGATACTTACTCTATAAACATACTCTATTCTCGTTACTACTCCAAAATTACTGCAATATAATAATTAATTAGGAGCACGGGGAATAAGGAACAATGTGGTTTTTTTGGGAATGGCAATTTTAAACTCTGTTTACTCATAAAATAATGTAGAGATAAGATTTTGATTCGGAAAATACCATTCTTCAACCAGCACATATTATATGGAAGGTATGCCTACCTCTACACACCTCCTAGGCAACGCTCCAAGCATTAATACGAGTACTAAACTGGAGGTGTGTTATAAAGGATTTCGGCCATAGTGTCAGCACGATCTCCTTTTTGGTCATTTTCTTCTCTAACTGTATTCATGCCAGTGGATAAAAACTTACTTTCCTGAACACTAAGTACTGTGAGGTGTTATTCCAAAGAAGGAATTTTAAAACTTGAAAAAATGTACCTATCTCTATTCAAAAAGTGGAGTCTGTTAATGCAAACTGCGCGTATTTAAAACTAATTCTAGTTCTTTATCATCATCTAATGCACATTTGGAGTGAAGCGAAATACACACCTGAAGATCTACGTAAGTTTTCTTGCTGTGCTCTAACTCGATTTTGTACCTAGTTGCTTCCAGTTCAGCCGTCATTTGACTCTGAGAAACCATCTTTTCTTCGATTTTGTTGGCGTTAGCTCCTGAGCCTCCGTAATCGTTATTGTCCAACAAGGCGACCTTCATGAAACAGATCCACAAAAACAAAATATGAAACAACTACAATGTTCACTGTAATCAACATATATAAGCAACACTAGAGAAATTCTATCAAAAATTTGGAGTATGTGGTACATAAATTGTGTTTGTCAGCCAAAATTGTAAAGTTATCTAACTGGAAAGTTGAAATAGCCCCGTAGTACGTGAGATGGGATTGCGTACCTGTTTTCTCAGATCTCTGACTTCATTGTTGAGGCAGTCCCTTTCTCTCGCGATCTCATTGCAGTTGTCCCTCTCCATCGCTAGAGCAGCCTGAAGTTGGGAAATCGCATTGGTGGAATCGGCTGCTTGATTCACGACGCTCCCCAACCTGATTTTCTCCAACTCCCCGCGCAAACGACCTATTTCGCCATTCAGCCGGATGATCTGTGGGCGAACATTAATTCAAATCATATATTTACTAACCATATTTAAGTACGAACCCAAACCCTTAAACTTGAATTAAATCACCTTTCAGCGAATCGAAGGAAAATAAATACAAAGGTAACGTATGGTACTTCCGAGTATGACAGAGAGAAAACAGCGTAAGAAATCATACATTTAAAAAGAAATTATTGTTTACTTGGAAAATACCATTAGTGTTATAAGTCCTGTCTATTACACGGCATGTGTATTGAAAATAAGATATTTACAGAGATTTATTCCCTTTTGCTTAGGGTTGAAATTCGTATTTGGCTAGGAAAAGCACCTGTTCCATCCCCCTTCGCGATAGTCGTCATTGATCTCTGTCCATTCTTCAGATTTGGGAGAGGAGCCGCTACTGGATAAAACTCGGGATTTTTTTATCTGATGTTTCCACATGTGTGAGGGTGATGGAATGGTATAGTTGCCCCTTCCGAGGAGGTGGATGCATAGATAATGCTCCGCCACGCTCAGAGGATGAAACAACTTACCATATCCATCACACTCCCGGGGCTCTGAGAAAAGCCCGGGGGGGGGGGGGCAGAACGGAGGTATAACTCTCATTATAGGGGGGGGGGGGAGCTCGCAATAAATGGGGCAGGGATATGTCAATTTCAATTGATCATATTAAAGGGCATACAGCCTCAGGGGGGGGGGGGGGGATTGCGAGTAAATAGGGGCAGCAGGGAAATCAGGACAAGTAACAATAAAAGGGCCAATGGACGTAACCACGCTCTGCTACCATGTGAGGGTGATGGAATGGTATAGTTGCCCCTTCCGAGGAGGTGGATGCATAGATAATGCTCCGCCACGCTCAGAGGATGAAACAGACGCTTGGTAACGTCTGATTCATCTCCGAAGGCGTCGGAATCTAAAATCGGGAAGGGGCCAACTAACCATATCCATCACACATGGCATTCATTGTTCTCCCAGAACAATATCCATGAAGTTACTGTACCACACAATACGCACCTCAGTTTGTTTCCTGGTCACTTCGGTGTTGACTTGGGACAGTTTGCTCTGTATTATGGCGTTGCTTTCCAGCAGAGCAAGTTTGTCGTTTTCGTTCTTGTTCCAGTTTTCGTACTCTCTCTTGTACTCCTCCAACTCACAATTCATCCTCATCACGTCCACTGTCAGATCATCGTTCTCCTTCTTCAATTCTTGTTTTTCGGCCTGAACAATGAAATAAGAATCACTTAAAACACAACAGGTAACAATGAAAGAGCTTAATAGGGAGTATAAAATTTACAAAATATTCTCGTGTAGATCAATAATTAAGACAAATTAGCCCTAATGCAAGGTTTAAGAAAGTATGACTCTTAACTGATCAAGACGCACTGGTACACTCGGGATTGACTTTGGTTCGGTTTCAACATATTCCCATTAGCCATAAGCCGTCCGAATCTTTTCTCCGAAACTACTGAACCAAAGCTTACGAAATTTGGTTCATAAATCCAAACGTCAATCCAGGATGCGCTAGTAATCTCGGCATCTTAATCAGTCAACCCTATGGAATAACTCAAAAACATTGGACGTAAGAAGATAGCTTGTTTGTTTTACTCAGATATAAATTAGTTCCGATAATGGGGTTGCTACACGATCATCCGTTCGCTCAGAATCTGAAAAGTCGGTCAGATAGACGGTCAGGCTGCAAAGCCTTAAATAAAGCTCAATGGGATTTGAGCTAGAACGTGTGGCTGACGATAGTCCAAGTAGAACGTGATGGTATACGATTATACTACCTATAACGCCATCTCTCGAGCTTCAATTCAGTTGAGGGGAACAAGCAGAAGCATAGTAAAAATACAGGTAACATATTTTTGTTTTATCTTGTTAAATTTGTTGGATTTCTTGTTTCTGAGTGTATCTAGAAAGCATTGAATCTGAATGTACAATCTAGTTGTGGTAGTCCGGGATCCGCGGTCTCAATTCGATCTTATGAAATCAACGAGTCTTGAAACGTAAACCAACAAATTTTGAGAGGAGTTGAATTGTTTTTCTTAGTCGATCACAAATGTTCTTTATTGAAAATAATTAATTAAAAAGCTCTCTCTGAGAGGTGAGGCCTTAAAAAAGCATTATGTAATAAATGTTTAACCATTTAATTCACCGTTTTCATTCATTTAGACAGTTTTAAATCTTAATGTTTCAGAAAGTTCATATCGAGAAGACAAATATATTTTCTTCAGCAAACAGGTTTTTTTAAGTATTCTTATCGCCACTTATGCCTCTTCACATTGGTAGTAACAGAATAATAAAAGTTACCCATGCCCAAACCATTCAATCTCAAAATGTTATCCATAATAGTTTTTCTTATCAATCCAGGGATTCCCATTTATTATCTCATCGACGGTCGTATCAATTCAAATATGATCTCAATGAATTCGAATAGCAACCAAAGTTTAACCGTTCTTTTCAAGTATTTTATTGTATTTTTCTCCTCACAAAAATTACATTTTTCAACCATTTAGCGCCGATGGAAGGGCAACGAATCTCGTCCCTCGAGTTCTGTCCCTATTGAGAAGGTCACCTACCAGGAGCGACTTGCCGTATTGATTGATGTGGAGTACGTACTTATTAAACTTTTCAACGAGCCAACCGCTCAAACTTTACCGAGCAATTTATCATTTAATCGTTGCAGCGACACGATTGAGTGCTAAATTAAACGTTTTGTTTAGATGCCTCGGTGGATGTTTTACCTTGAATCGGTCCAATTCAGACTCCAACTTTTTAACGAGGTCGTAAGCTTGTTTAAGGTGACCGCCCAGCTCTTCTTTTTCTTTCGCAAAGTTGGTGATGTTGAGGCTCAGTCGTCTTTCAAGTTCCAACACTTTTTCTACCAACTGAACTTCGGTGGCTTTCCACGACTCCTGCAAAACAGAGTAAAAGATTCTCTTTAGCATAGGGATCCAGTTTGGGTATTTTGTGTTTGACTAGAAAATATAATTTGAAACCAATATCACCGGTAGGTGACCCTAAGGTATGGATTAAGAAAAACAGCTGCCAAGTTGGGTGGGCAGTATAATAGCTTCCTCATTCGTAGAAACACGGACGTATAGAAATGGCTGGAGAACAAATTACGAGTCAAAATGGATGAATTCAAAAGAAAACAGTAATACAACGTAGATTCACGAATATACCTAGATCAAACATTTCTAAACAAGGTAGGTACTAAGCGGTATTGTCAACGCTCCTTGGTACACATCAAATGATGACCCCCATTGGAATCTCAAATAGAAACAGTCAGTGAAGTGATGCAAATATATGCGGCTGGATATGAGCAGAGGCTTCATGAACCCAAAAGCTATACCACTACCAGATAATAGCTGAACACAGGCGTGCAAGACGACCAAGAAGCGACAAAAACCCCTTTTCATTGGAATATTTTAATGAAACGTCGTAGGTACACTCATTTTTTTGAGCCGTACAGTCCGATTACGAAGACATTTCTTGCCTTACTGCAATCCAATTTTGTTGAGACTGTAATTCAGAATTTTAATGGGTAAAATCCCAGTACAACCAGAATTTCATTTTTTATCAGCGAATTTCGTTCGAACACCACAAAATCGGAATCGTTAGTTAGGTAATTTCATATTAGCGAGGAGAAACATAGTGAATCTCGCTTTGTTGAACAACTTAGAACTATAGTCTAGGAAAGACATTTTTCCCCTCCTAAAATCTATACCAGCATGAGGTTCTGCATTGAAATGACAGAGAAACACAATCGAGAAGAGCGAATTACGCTTTTTTGAAAAAACAGAGTTTTTGCCAACTTGTTTAAAGTGACAAGTGAATAATTTTCAATTGTCTTAACACTTGACAATTGTTAATCAAAGTCTATAAAAATATGTTAATTTATAGCCACACAAAGAAAACAAGATTGAGAGATACGGAAACAAAAACGCTGCAAATTCTTTCACTGGGGTTTATTATTCAATTGGCTTGCGTTCATGATTTGAATTTCTACTAAGCTTTGGAGCTTTGGGCGTGTTTCACAGGTGATAGAGCGATTATTGAATTTCAGGAGATATGCATAGAGCACGTAAATCTGTTCTCAACCAAAATACCTATTTGGATTGATCAGTTGATCATATTTGTGTGCCTCCCGGAATTCAATAATCGCTCTATCACCCGTGAAACACGCACACTCCAAAGCTTAGTATAAATTCAAATCATGAACGCAAGCCAATTGAATAATAAACCCCAGTGAAAGAATTTGCAGCGTTTTTTATGGTTATCAGAATGCTTCAACCCGTGTATCGGCTACAAAGCCTTTTAGGAGTTCACTCCAGTATCCACATTACTACATCACTACATCACTACGTCACTAGATTACTGATATCAACACGAAAACAATAATAAACCAAAATAACGCGAATGTTGGCACCATAAATCGGGCCATAGATTGGGAATGGTTTGACCTACGGACCTGGGGAGGGGCTCATTCGATTCCTCGTGGAGTGTTCTTCAAAAAGAGTACAAATTTAGGCCGCCTTGACTTTTTTTGAGGTTTTTAGGGATTTTACAAAACTTTGACAACCCTTAAAGGGCACTTTAAATTAAGTGAGAGAGCTGGCTAAAGATTGGGGCGTCGCCGGACCAACATGGATTTTTCCTGAAAATTTCAGATCTTTTGCTCCAGCCGTTTGGGAGAAATCGTGCGTACAACGTACGGCGTACGGTACGGCGGACGGACGGAAAATTTTTATTGCAGATTCGGATTCTACACCCTTTGAAACGTAAACCATGAAATTTTCAGGGGGGTTAGATTTTTTTTTTTTTTTTTTTTTCAAGAGCGATTACAATTTTTCATTATTGAATAATAAACCAAAACAATAAATAAAAACAAAACGTTGGCTGCTCCTAAATGTCATCACCTGATCGCCAAAAGGCGACCCATCCCGCCCGAGAATGCCTACCCAATACAAGATGAGCACCCCCAAACTTGAATGCTCTTGCGGACTCGAGTATTTGGCAGACAGATTAGAAAAATTAAGGAAAACATAAAACAACGATAAAAGAATCTCAAGAATTTAAGGATAACAAGAGAGAATCAGTATTTGCCAATCATCTATTAGAATCCAGACAAAATTTCAGTTTTGACTTTAAAAATAAACAGTTCGTAGAATTCTTTCAATATGGCCGAAAAGAGGTGTTTCCTCCTTTCCCCAACCTCCATATTCTTCGACAACTGAGAAATTGTTGACCATTTTCGAAGTTGATCATAATGTTCAAAACTCCAGTTTCATGAGTGAAAGACTAATTCGGATGACAATAGTCAATCTCCAATTTTGAAAAAATATCCGTCTTATTCAATGTACTAGACCAACATTCCATTTTGTCTAACACAAGTTGTATCCCATCTCCGATCAAACATGGACAAACAGAACTGCCAACTTCAATATCACAACGTCTGAACAAACACAGTCCTTTAATGTCTGAAGAAGTCTCGGCGAGTCCATGTGTCCAACGTCACAGGATAATGAGTTCAAACGCAAGGACACTCATGAAGATAACTCTAAAACTGAATAAGTTGAAACAACAGTTCAACTTTAAAGTTCAAAATTCTGTTGTAAGTTAAATGCACATTTCCATTCAGTGAGCTACATTGACATGGGAATCCGTTTTGTAATATTTTACTGCACTGTCCAATAGGATCTTCCTTCAATTCGCACAATCTGAATTCACACAGTCGTTCAATAAGTAGAGGATTCCTTATAGGAAAAATGAGACGGGGTCCAGTGTTTTACGTTGAACAGGTAAAAACAACGAATACGCATCGCGAAATTATATAGTTTGGAGTTGAGTTGGAACGCAACAGCACGACAATGACAGCATGGTTATTAAGTTGAATCCATTAAAAGACCCGTTACCTTCGGCCGAAGTGACAGCGTGTAGAATATCGCCGAGTCTTGAGAGACGAGGTAGTAGGTACCACGCTCGACAGAACACAAGTGCGTGACAAGAAAAAAATCTAAACACTATAATCCCGGGAGGTGGGAGGCGGAAGGGCGAACTCAAGGGAACGTTAGAATGATATACGAGCAAGCAGGTACGCAGTATGTTGGGGAAGTGGACAAGCAGTTGGGGAGAATAAACAGTCGAAATATACGAGGATTATCGAGATAGTGGATAACCAAACAGCATAAGGGGAACGATTCCAATTCATCACCGTTGAGTTTAGTACAAGACAAAAACGCTGCAAATTCTTTCACTGGGGTTTATTATTCAATTTTATCCATTTGGCTTGCATTCGTGATTTGAATTTCTACTAAGCTTTGAAGTGGGCGTGTTTCACAGGTGATAGAGCGATTATTGAATTTCAGGAGGCACCCAAATATGATCAACTGATCAATCCAAATAGGTATTTTGATTGAGAACAGATTTACGTGCTCTATGCATATCTCCTGAAATTCAATAATCGCCCTATCACCTGTGAAACACGCAAACTCCAAAGCTAAGTAGAAATTCATATCATGAATGCAAGCCAATTAAATAAAATTGAATAATAAACCATAGTGAAAGAATTTGTAGCATTTAACCTACATTTACGGGAATGCTTCAACCCGTGTATCGCTAAACAAATCCTTTTAGGAGTTCACTCCAGAATCCACATTAATACATCACTACGTTACTGATATACTGTGTTAAGTTACCAAAAAACCGCAAATGTTGGCACCATAAATCGGGCCATATATCGAGAATGGTTTGACCTACGGACCTGGGGAGGGGCTCATTCGATTCCTCGTGGAGTGTTCGTCAAAAAGAGTAGAAATTTAGGCCGCTTCAACTTTTTTTGAGGTTTTTAGGTATTTTACAAAACTTTGACAACCCTTAAAGGGCACTTTAAATTAAGCGAGAGAGCTGGCTCAAGAATTGGGGCGTCGTCGGACCAAGATGGATTTTTCCTGAAAATTTCTGATCTTTTGCTCCAGCCGTTTGGGAGAAATCGTGCGTACAGCGTACGACGGACGGACGGAAAATTTTGGTTTATTATTCAATAACAAACCATTGTAATCGCTCTTGAAAAAAAAATTCTAACCCGCCCTGAAAATTTAATGGTTTACGTTTCAAAGGGTTTAGAATCCGAATCTGCAATAAAAATTTTCCGTCCGTCCGCCGTAAACCGCACAGTGGGCTAAATCACCAATTTAGGTGGACAAAAGTCAAGTCAAAAGTCTGGAATTTCTGAGTGCTTTAGCTTTTCATTAATAGTTAGTGAGACTGTAAATACTAATATTTTCCTCCATACCGTGTTTACAAACAAATAGTAAAGGACTGAATCAGTCATGTTTACGCAAGTGCCTGATAATCGGCAGTGGGATTATCTTTATTCGATGGCCATTCATTATGTTAAAGGTGTGTGTAGCGCGAAGTTCTATTGCTTTTATTCAACAATGGACATTGCTGAGACAGGTAAGACATTAAATTTCTGCATTCGTTATAGAATATACATTGCGTTCTACCTGTGGATTTAACTTAGCAACTTGTAAATGTATGCCCCTATTCAATAACGAAAAACTATATTAACGCCAAGTTATTCCACGGATTCGTTTGCAGGATTTGTTTCATCAATCCTTCTAGTTTTTAAATGTTGCAATGAATTTTTGCGATTTTTTGCGTTTTGGGTGATACATAATTTTTTTTTCAGTACAATTTTGGCAAATAAATTTGATAATAGACCACTTTGTGCTCGCGAATCGTGTCAAAAAATTAATTAGATTTTTAAATATAATTTTTCCCGTATTCTGGGACTTCAATCGTTAAATTTAGGAAAGTTTTAAATTTTAGCAAATCAATTTGATTTTAGACCACTGTGTGCTCGCCAATCATGTCAAAAAATTAATTTGATTTTTTAAATAATTTTTTCCGTGATCTAGGAACCCAAAGGTTGCATATGGACAAGTTTCAGAATTTTGTCCACCTAAATTAGTGATTCAGCCCACTGTGCGCCGTACGCAACGATATCTCCCAAACGGCTGGAGCAAAAGATCTGACATTTTCAGGAAAAATCCATCTTGGTCCGACGACGCCCCAATTCTTGAGCCAGCTCTCTCACTCGATTTAAAGTGACCTTTAAGGGCTTTCAAAGTTTTGTAAAATCCCTAAAAACCTCAAAACAAGTCGAATCGGCCTAAATATTTACCTATTTGAAGAACATACCTTTGGGAATCGAATGAGACCCTCCCAACGTCCGTAGGTCAAACCATTCCCGATGTATGGCCCGATTTATGGTGACAACATTTGCGTTTTTTGGTTTATTATTGTTTGTTTGTAACCTAGTGATGCCGATAGCGTCGAGTTGTAGTGAATGTGGATACTGGAGTGATAGCCGATGTTGATACTTGTAGTTTATAGCCGATACACGGGTTGAAGCATTCTGATGTGCATGAAACGCTGATGATATATAGGTAAATATTATTACTGGGGTAAATAAGTATTCTTTCACTCGGGTTTATTATTCAATTGGCTTGCGTTCATGATTTGAATCTATACTAAGCTTCGGAGTGTGCGTGTTTCACAGGTGATAGGGCGATTATTGAATTTCAGGAGATATGCATAGAGCACGTCTGTTCTCAACCAAAATACCTATTTGGATTGATCAGTTGATGTTATTTGTGTGCCTCCTCTACATCATTCTACCTTTGGCTACATCGTTTAAATTTGGATTTGGGGAAATTTTAACGCAATACGAGTGCCAAAGGACTTGATAAATTATAGATGTTTTTATTGTGGGGGGTATTGAGATTCAATAAAAAAACGCTGCAAATTCTTTCACTGGGGTTTATTATTCAATTGGCTTGCGTTCATTATTTGAGTTTCTACTAATCTTTGGAGTGTGCGTGTTTCACAGGGTAGAGCGATTATTGAATTTCAGGAGGCACACAAATATGATCAACTGATCAATCCAAATAGGTATTATTGTTGAGAACAGATTTACATGCTCCATGCATATCGCTCAATAATCGCTCTATCCTGTGAAACACGCACACTCCAAAGATTAGTAGAAACTCAAATAATGAACGCAAGCCAATTGAATAATAAACCCCAGTGAAAGAATTTGCAGCGTTTTTTATTGCAGATTCGGATTCTACACCCTTTGAAACGTAAACCATGAAATTTTCAGGGGGGCGGGGGTTAGAATTTTTGTTTCAAGAGCGATTACATTGGAAAAGCAACGGACAAGGCAGCGCAGAAAACAACAGCTCTCAGCCACCTTATGCGAAACATGAATGGGTCGAGACGATGCAAGCGTCGTCTGTTGATGAGCGTGGTCCAAAGGTTTCCACCTTAGGATCTTAAAGATTTCCTCACCAGCCTACCGAAAAAAAAGAAAAAAAAATCTTTCCAAAGGTACTGATGCGATTATCCGCGGTTGTTCTGTTCTTAATTGTGTTTACTGCGTTTTTAATTTTCTTAACGATCTAATGAGGCAAATAACCAACGTCACTTCCTTCGATGTTAGGAACACGTTCGAATTTCCAGGTGAAATTTTTTTAATGAATACCCAGATATTTTCAAACAGCAAATCGCCCTTAGAAAGATCACGAAACGAAGAAGTTTTGGTGAGATTTGACCGGATTGCTTCTTATAAAGGTTTAGAAGGTTTTATCAAAAATTGACAGAACGTTTAAATATTACAACATTCTTGTTGTTTGAGTTGAAATTAAATGACATTTTTGGAGTGAAAGTAGACCTAACTTATAGGAATCTCAATGTGAATTCCAGAACTGTCGCTGAAAGTTGCAAATGGAAATGTGTTAGCAAATTGGAATAAACTAGGTAATAATGAAGAAAAATGTGATTGGACAAACAACAAAATAAAATACTTAAAAAAACCAACAAATCATGGCTCGGAGTGGGGGTAAGCCACCAATGGGGTGGTGTTTTGGAAAGCAGTCAAGGCATATTGATAAGCAAAGGAGAGTTTTTGTGATGCGTGTAGGTTCACAAAAATAACGAAACCCTTCAATAAACAAAATAAATAATTTATTAACATCTGTATAAATAGAGGGATTCAGTCGAGGTGGAGGATGACGGGCTAGGACTCTTGGACGGCGCTAGCGACTGTCTTGACGGCGGCCATCGCTTCTTTGGCTGTCGGGATGATGAACTGAGCTGGCAGCGTGAAACCGTACGTGCCTTGGTCCCTCAACTCAATCGTGTAGGCGTACTTGATTCCCGCGACACCTTTAGCCCAATCATCCGATCCTCCTGAGAAACAGAAAAATAAACACGTTATATACTTATTCCAATATTTCATGCTGTACATACGGTTTTACATACAGGGTTTCGCCACCAAGATGGATCACCCACGTGAATTTCTTTCTACGCAACATTAAAAAATGAGGCCAATGATGGTCTTCATGATTTTTTACCAGGAATTGAACCATCATATTTTTCAGTACCGCGCAAAAGTGTGCTATTGACAACCCCAACTTAGTTTTTTTTTTTCAAATGGGAACCGAACTTTTTATTGCCGTTTCGTATTCTACGCTCAATTTCATCCAAATTTGACACCTCAACCAATTTTTTGATCATGCACAACGCACTCAGCGAGCGTTCAAAGATGTGCAACTGCAAGGAACGTGCAAAAATCGTAATTTATGGACAAACCAAAAAAATGTTGTTTTAATGTATAAGCTAAGGATTTTGAATAAAACCAATCCACAACGTGCGCGAATGTGCGCAATGAACGCTCAATTTCATCCACATTTCAAGCGTTTGCAACGTTTGGACAAACCAAAAAATGTTGTTTTAATTAAGGATTTTGAATAAAACCAATCCACACGTGCGTGAATGTGCGCAATGCACACCAACTTTGTTCTTCTCCATGAGAACCCCCACTTTTTTATTCCAGATTCAGATTCTACAAGAAAATTTTATGGAAATGTGATCCTCATTTGATTTGTTTCTTCCGCGCGTAACCTGGTCAGCGAGCGATCAAAGTTGCGCAAACGTAAAGGATAGCTAAGCCAAAGTGGAACACATCAATTTCATAGTTTCTCAACGCTTATTCGCAATTTTAGATAGGGTGTGCAACCTCGTGATTTGGCATCTTAGAGCGATCAGTGAGCGCAGTAAACAAAGTCGGATGAGGGATCGAATTTTCATGAAATTGAGCGCAGAATCCGAATCTGCAATAAAAGATAGGGGTTCCAATTTTTTTTAAATTTATCAATTGCGCACGAGTCTAGTGCTCAGAAATGTCATGGTTCAATTCCTCGTAAAAAATTATGAAGATCACCGTTGGTCTTGTTGTTTCATGTTGCAAAGGAAGGAATTCCATCTTGGGAGGGGTGATCCATCTTGGCTAAGACGCTCTGAATAACGCAAAGTTGTTCAAGGAAATTTCCCACAGTCGAAGAGATTTTCTCACATTCATGTAACCTTTTCCCCAGAGTCAAATATCAGCTGTCTCATCTGAATTAGGATTAGACGAGTGAATCTGTGACAATACAATACGAATTCGTTGTAACTTACCAGAAGCTGGATAGAGCAGCTTGGCGCTGTTCCCCACTTGATACGTGGCACCTCCAACGGACTTGATTGCCAGAGCGGCTTTGCGACCGACCCTCTCCATTTCCTTGAAGTCTGGAGGAAGGGCGTTGTAATCATGACCGTAGGGAAGGAGAATGTACTGACCATAGCTATGGAAAGTGATGAAGCCCTGCAAGTACAGGAAACAATTAGTAAAACTAAGTTTATCATGTCAGATGCAATTAACACATTATTAATCCATGTGCATTGTGATTCGAAGAAAGAAGGAAAGAGATGAGAGACAAGAATTGAGGACGTAGCTGGAAGAAGGGGTTATGGCGCCATGACCCCTTTTTCCAAAGATCGCATCTTTTGATTCCTTGGCACCTGAATTGGCAGCCCTGAAAATTTCATCCAAATATCTTGCTCCATTATGTTGGTAGGATTGTTTTTACAACCTGCTCGTTAACTCCTTCTTCCAGAGAACACTATTTCACGTGTGAGGTGAAATATTGTTGTTTTGAGAAGTTTGAGTTCTTTTTTTATTTTGCAAGAGTTCATAGTTTTTTACAGTTTTTCAATATATGAAAATTTGAGAGTTTAAATAACCAGTTTTTTCCCGTCCTATGTTCAAGAATATGAATATTATCTATAGCAAAAATAGTGAATCAGTATCATCTATAGGTGCTGGATTAGTTACAAAAATTTATGAAACGATATTCTGCGGAAGAAGGGGGTAAGAAAATTGCGTTCTCTGGAAAAAGGGGTTATAACATGTTGTTGAATTTCTCCAATCTAGAAGCTTATTGATATACAACCTTCTTTTCTTTCTTCATGAATAGTTTTTCAAGTCAAATTAAATGTGGATGATGTCAAGGGTTGCCAGCGGAATACAGTGCAGCATTAGAAAAACTTTGATGGTCGATATCTCGAAACACTGTTTTGGATTATAACCCCTTCTTCCAGCTAAGTCCTCAATTGTAAAGGTTAGACGCCTGACAGATTTTCGAATTCATAGAAAACATTTTTAAATACGTGCAATACAAATCATTGAACATGAAATACCAACACTTTTCAAACACCAAGCGAACTGCAAGTTGATAACCAAGTGCTTATTATGGTAAACTGTGCCCTTCCAAAGCTCTAAATCTCATTCAGTTCGGTCGTAAACGAGTAGAAAAAAGAAACATTAAATTTCGAAATAATAGAATTACCTATAATTTAATAAATTATTGTGTACCCAGGGTCTCCCATCAGCGTCAGCACATAATAAAAGAAGGTTCTTAATGATTTGGTAGCCATTTCAATTTTCTAAGTATGAGTATTTTGAAAAAAAAACATGTTTTTACCTAGCATTCAACAATGTACGCTTTTTTATTTTTTATTTTTTTTTCAATTAGAGCAAACTGCCACTGAGCACACTTTTTTATTTCAGTTCGGATTCAACCCTAAATTTATTGAAAAATGGACCCCTCAACCGATCTTTTTCATGGCGAGCGACCCGCTAAGAGAACACCCCAAGGTTTCGCCGAAATGCGGATTGACGATTCAATTAGGAGTTCAGAGGAGATTCCCGAGATACATCGGGTGGAAGTTGCGGATTCCTTACGAGGAGTTTGGTTCGCGGGCTGTTGCTCATCGCTGTGGCTTGCTGACCCTTGAAGCGCGACGCAGTGTCGCCGACATGGTATTCCTCTTCAGCTTGTTGAATGGTCGGATAGACTGCGCGGAACTCCTCTCTCAAATTCTACCTACACACCTACACGTACCAGCCTTTTACTCCCGTAATCATCCGACTTTCCAAGTTCAGTTCTTCACAACAAACTACCTGCAAAACCAACCACTAAACCGGATTCCTCGGCTGGCAAACCACCTAACCCAGTGCAATCCTGCCCTAGACTTCTTCCAGGAACGGACCCTGCAGTCCTTTCGTGCGGAGGTTTCTCACTCCCTCCAGTTTAATTAATTGTTTTCTGTGAAATTTCTTCTGATCTTTTCTTTTAAAAACAAACGTTTATTGCACCTCGGCACTCCTCATTTGTAATAGGGATCCGCCCGTTTTGTAAATAAATTAATTAATTAAGCGTGACAAATGATATTTTAGACTTTTTTGGTCTATTAATTTTAATAACTTTGAAAATGATCGAAATCGACCAGAGAAAACAAATTGCCAACCACCCTCAAAATTTGTAGGTTTATGTTTCAAGATACGTGGATCTCAAAAATCGAATTTAAAAAAATCAGTCCGCTCGCCCGAAGTTGTCCGCCGTCCGAAGCTTTTCTCCAAAACTACTGGATCAAAGTTTACATTCTAGAAAATACAACATCTATTCGGGATGTGAGAATCACGTTTTTAGCACTACAGGGTAAAATTCACATGCCTTATTACAGGGACTCATTAGCGTTTGAAGAAAGTCGAGATCTCCACGATTTGACAACGTGTCTTTTTCAAGCTGATTTTTTCACCCGATTTGCCAGCTCAAAAAAGTTGGTTCCCCGTTAGGGCGATAGGAAATTTAACGCTCTTTCCAATAGTGGGTTCAGATTTGAAATCGCACGCAAAATGTGGGAGATATGGTCGTTTTAATGCGGTAAGGTCGAAAAAACCCGAAAATCCTAAAATTGAAAAATCAACGATTTCCAAGGGTGTAAAAATGAATTGCTAAGAGGCATTTTCGATCAGAAATTTTCAGTTGAATCTCCTCGTGGCCTGTGACCGTCATGAAATGTAACACCCTGTATTTAATGATTATACCATAACGGAAGAGGGTAGGTTTTTTGTATCATTCAGATATAAATTAGTTTGGTGAATCGAATGAGATCCCTCGGGTTGTTGCACGATCATCTGTTCGCTCACCATTTGAAAAACCGGTTAGGTAAACGGTCGACCTGAGGAGCCGGGCTGCAGAGCGAGATCTGAGCTAGACAGCGCTGCTGGCGGCAGCACAAGTATTTTAATCTTGAATGCAATTGCAAGATAAGGAAACGCGGGGTGCCGAGTGGAGAGAATACACCACAGATTATGTCTAAAGTAGATGAGTGGTATACGTAGAAAGACTATCTAATACAGAAGTAATAAATCTTTGAGTACTAATTTGTAGCGTAATATTTTCCTGTTAACTGTATTGGGATACCCTGTAGATCAAATGTAGATCCTCCCTAGCTGCCAGGATACGTGTATTGTTAATCAAAACATTGGATTTTGTTATGCCCTTTCATACTCATACTCCGTTCCTGAACAAACCTTGTTTAGAGTTCCTAACTGAAAGTCATTAAGTTAAGGGTGTTGAAAGTTTGATTCCCACGTCCACATTTGCCACGTACCTTCATGTTGTCTTTGTTGTTCAAAATGAAGTTTGACACAGCTCTGGTCTCGGGTTCCGAGAATGGCCCGGTGCCGCGATAGATCTCTCGACAGTTTTCACTGCTCGTTCCGAGGCCGCCCCATTTGAAGCCCCAGTTCCTGTTGAGGTCGACGCCCGGGCAGTAGTAGTTGCCTTTCGACCTGTTCTTCCTCCAGAGCCTCTGGTACCTCCGGGTGTACTCGTAGCCGTCGGGGTTGATGACGGGAAGGATGTAGTAGTCGATGTCATTGGCGATCTGCTGGTTGTTGTCTCTGTTCTCCACGAGCTCGCTAATGATGTACGTCACCGTTGCGGGGGATATCCATTCGCGGGCGTGGATACCTGTAAAAGATGATTCACTGGTGTTAGAATAAGGGGAAATAGACGAATGATGAATCAACATAAATTTAAGAGACAAACACTTTTGAGTAGCACGCGAGCGCGTTGCAGTACTTTTTCACTCATCTAGGTACAAGCCATACAGTATTCATTCCAAAATTCTGAAAACTTAAATTTGCAAATTTTTTAAAAATTTGTTTTGGAAATACCACCTACGTATTAGCATTTACAGAAACTTTTTTTTTCTAACATTTGAACTGCTAAGTGCGATTCTTAGAAGTTTTTTTTTATATTATGAATGACCACTAAGCGTATAGGAAATTTACGCTGAATCCAAAAATGTGGCCGAAAGTTTAAAATATTGTTTCTAAGTGGAGGGAGGAGGATTTTTGTGGCATAAAACGTGGTTTCTCGGAAAAAAATTGAAAATGATATCTCGGAAAGGATTGAGGTAGAAAAGTGGTGTTGACGGCATTCCACTCCATTTTCAGTCTACGGGTTGTTATATTTTAATCTTCCTTGCAATCTATCCCACGAGTAAAAACAGCATTTGGTCTCATGATTCAGTTTGGAAAGCTCTATTGAATTGATATTACAAACAGGAATAAAGTCAATGCACCAATAAAATTAGAAACTACTACACATTACTCAAAGAAAAACTAACCTCCATCAATCCAGAACTTCTTAGCGTTGGGGTTTCCAGAGCTGATGACGATGTATTTGATGGGGCGTCCTTCAACTGTATTGCCGACAGAGCCCACCTTCACCTGGTTCGGGTAAGTTTCAGCCAAGAAATCAAGGTAACCGTAGATGTCTGACAGGCTGTGATAAGATTTCCAGGTCATTTTGTGTCCTGGAAACAAGAATATAGAAGTTATTGATGAGTGAATTGATGGATGAGAGAATATCAAGTTTGAGCACAAAGATCATTTAAGAGAGCTCCTAAGTGAATGCTGCTGGGCGTTTCAACTTGATTGGGCGTTATAGATGTTTTTGTATTACGCTATGTACATATCAAGTTACTGAACCTCCTGAGTTATCTGAGTGACTAAGTTGAACAGATCTTCAATGCTATCTCTGGATACCTTGTAGGTAACAGAAGAGATGAGTAGAACCTATATAGGAGCGTCAGGAACAACTTAGTGCTGTGAGAGTGGGAAGACGTGTTCCCTTGTGTTTTATTATGCGTTAATATAAAATACATGTTTTGGACAGTACTGCACAACTGTCTCTTGAGAATTTTTATAATGAAGCATATGTAAAACCACGCTTGTACAGGCATAGAAACTTAATTCGGAGATACGCAATAGTTTATGTCGTTCAGAAGGAAGTAAGTAATCCTCTCCGTCGGTAACGAATATACTTCCAAACATATGATAGTGCAATGACCCTTTTCTCATGATTATTGATGATGGAATCCCCGGTCACTGAGACCACTATGATTTATTGTGACACTATCCGTTTTCTAATTGAGAACCTCTTTAATGACATCTTCGTTCATAAAACGAAAGAGGTTTTTATAAGTTTCCTTGGCAATACCGGCACCCTTTCCAAAATGCTGGAATCGTATAGATGTAGCAGCAGAACATTCACTGAGGATATGAACTGCTGTTCCCTCATCTTTGTAGCAGAGCCAGAATTCAATTGTAATGGCCTCACCAATTTTGTCATGTGGGTACCCTGTGGGACATTGGACAGAGTGAAATCCGAAGGTCCTTAGTCTCAGTGACGATAGGGCATTTGCGTGTTTCCTTGAGTTGGTTAAGAACTGCATGGTTTGTCTCTGCTTGGGAGTATTGTACAGTTCGAGATTTGTATTCCTATTTCTGGGCCCGTTGAGTTATATAACTCATGGTAAACCCTAGTTGATGTTCAGAAACGACTAGGTTGGACTCAGATCTCTTTTTAGCGAAGCGATCAGCTCCCTCATTGCCCTCCATTCCCTCATTTTCCGGTACTTACCCAGAGCGATGTTTCTTGCCCCAATCTCAATCCTGAGGAAGCTGTGGCAACTCGAGGTCATCTTTGAGGTTGATGAGATGACAGAAATAGCATTTAGGCTGCCTGACAGTATGTAGATTGTACCTTTGAGTTGTTTCCTGGTAATCTCTCCTGCCCACAATTCAATTGCACGGGCTTCTGCTTGATAAATGGTGACCACATGTCCAAGAGAGATGGAGAGGGCCCAATGAGCCTTAGGGGGAAAACAGTCATACATTCAACAACAGCTGAATCTATCAAATATTATAAGTTTCGTTCCATACACCTTAAAGGGTTCATGGGTTTCTGAACTAGATAAACTATTTACAGTGTTTAAACCCATGAACCCTTCCTTATAAGGATCGTTAGCGTCAGTTCCATACGATCCTACAGATTTGCATTCAGAAACCCATCCTGGAGAAGTGCGAAACATTTCTTCAACTCGACTCGAAGCTTATGAAGCTGGAAGTTTAGAACATTTTTTGAACATGGCCTACTTGGAACACAAATTTCATGAGCACTGTGCTCTTGCGCTGGATGAGTAACACAAAACATCTTTGCTTGGAACAAAGCTATAATAAACCCAAGAGATAATCATTTTTACTAACCTTTCCTCCCAGCGAATTCGTCCTCTTCATTTTCAACGACGTTTTCCACGTCGATGGCCCTCTGGACGTCTTCGATCATCACAGTATAGCTGACGTTCTTCTCCATCAAGAACGTTTTGATGGTTGAGGCGGATGAACTTGGAACGAAAATGTCCAGATGCGTTCTATTTCCGTACCATTGATCTACCTCTGTAGCAAGACAACAATACGCGTCAAAGACCAATGATATTTAACACGGATTGGACACTACGGTAAACCAAATAACAAACAAAATCTGTCGGGGCCACAACTTATATTCCTTAGAAATCCAAATTGGATTCAATTTCAAAATGCCTGAATTTCCATTGGCAGATTATGATTATAGTGATTTCATAAACAGTCAAATATCAGTCGAAGTTGCTCTATTTTTCTTGCGTCCTAAGGATCATGCAAAACAGGAATAACTAGAGCTTTTGATTATGCGATTAAAAGAAATGAAATGCAGTGATATAATCATCAAAAAAGTCATTTAAGTAAAAGGGGATTTGGGTAGAACAAACCAGGAACAAACAATTATGAATTGAAGGATCATCACCATTGATCGGAGGAGGGGAAGTGTATTATTTATGAGTGCCATTGATTACAGACATCTTTCATATTATGGTTTATTATTATCAAATAATAAAATTAAGTAGACGTACAGCAGACATTTGTAATAACCCCCCCCATCTACAAGAGCAAAATCGGTTAAGAATTTAAGGGCTTTAGGAGAGAACAAACGTACATCCATAGCAAGCTGAATTGATGTCTCCCTTTTGAAGTCTGTAAAAACCGGTGTCAAAACAATCATGTAGGTCTAAAATCGTAATAAGAAAGTTCTTAATGTTGAAAACATTAAGGTTTAGGAAAATATTTACCAATTTTACTTTGTCTCTCAAAAAAGAAATTTCTTGTCTCATCGGGTCAATAGTGATCGGTTAACGTCTCCAACCTCGAAATCTCATTCTCCCGTTCATACTTGAGGAGCTTACTTTCAAACAGGCACATATCCATTCCGACAAAATGTTCAGGAAGTGAAAAAAACGATTTGCAGATTAGCGGAGATGTTTTTCTGCAGTTTCTCATCGGAGTATGTGTGAGAAGGCACAGATAAAGATGCCTCAGAATATGAATCAATTTTCTCCAAAACACGAGGCTGTATATCCATTTTCACTTTGGAAATGTGCCCTTTTGATCAAAACTCTTGGATTTGTGCCTTTTTGAAAAAGAAAGAATTGATTCTCCATTCTGTAGGTTTTATTGAAAACTTTACCTGACTCCATATTTCCATTTGTCATGCCTGCCATCTATCGAGTCTCGTGTAAATATTCAACGTCCAGACGAAGGCGCAATGCTTCTTTTTGGATATGTGCCTTTTTGAAAACCCACGACTTATCACCTGACGAAATTCGGAGGATATGTGCCATTTCGATGGCAAGGCACTGAAAAAAATGTAGGGGACGGATTTGTTACCTTTTGATGCAAACACATAACTTTAGCGCCGGAATTGACGTGGATGTGTTCTGTTTTGTTCGGAAATTATAGGGGGATCTGATTCAACTCATATTCAGAGATAGAAAATTGAGAAAAAAGCGTTTTCTCCCAGATTTGGATATGTGCCTTTTTGAAAGTAAGCTCCTCACTTGATCCTTTTAACCGGGCATTCACTGCTGACAAATGGACAAAAAACCTAAAATTTTGCTCACGTTCCAGCATGTTTTGATGCTAAAATGCTGATATTCCTATTAACCTTGTTGCTAACACGAGGATTCTACTGTAAAACTTCAAAACTCTTTTAAAAATTAACGATAGATTGATATTGAACTTCCGAAGTTGGCAACCTTGAAAACTTTCCTGCCTACGCACTCATTTTAACTTGAAAGTTCTAGGTTTGAATGGAGCGGAATCTGTGTGTCCCATAAACCCTTCGCACTAATCTCATTATCGGTGGCCTCCGAGCTGGCGCACGTACCGAATCTTAAAAAATGTCAATGGAGTTCTCTATAACGGAAAAATATCCCATTTGTGATAATGAATTAGTTAATTTTAGTAATTAAATTACGTTTCACATTGACTTTCGAGTGTAATTAGGAATGATTCGGTTAGGAAAACTTAATTCGGTAGTACGATTCCATGATAAAATAACAAACTTTCGTTGGGGAATATTTTGATGTTAGTTTTCAAAACAGGGTACTACTCTCAACCTTCTTCTTCACCCAGTAAAACGCTATTTAATCAATGCTTAGAAGATTAAAGATGTCCAAGACGACAACAATGATGAAAACGCTGCAAATTCTTTCACTGGAGTTCATTATTCAATTGGCTTGCGTTCATGATTTGAATTTCTACTAAGCTTTGGAGTGTGCGAGTTTCACAGATGATAGAGTGATTATTGAATTTCAGGAGGCACAGAAATATGATCAACTGATCAATCCAAATCGGTATTTTGGTTGAGAACAGATTTACGTGCTCATGCATATCTCCTGAAGTTCAATAATCGCTCTATCCTGTGAAACACGCACACTCCAAAGCTTAGTAGAAATTCAAATCATGAACGCAAGCCAATTGAATAATAAGCCCCAGTGAAAGAATTTGCAGCGTTTTTATTGCAGATTCGGATTCTACACCCTTTGAAACGTAAACCATGAAATTTTCAGGGGGGGTTAGAATTTTAATAAACCCCAGAGTAAGAATACTTATTTACCCCACTAATAATATTGAATAATATTTACCTATATATCATCAGCGTTTCATGCATATCAGAATGCTTCAACCCGTGTATCGGCTATGAACTACAAGTATCCACATCGGCTATCATTCCAGTATCCACATTCACTACAACTCGACGCTATCGGCATCACTAGGTTACAAACAAACAATAATAAACCAAAAAACGCAAATGTTGGCACCATAAATCGGGCCAT
This sequence comes from Creontiades dilutus, assembly GCA_031894815.1. Classification (NCBI taxonomy): domain Eukaryota; kingdom Metazoa; phylum Arthropoda; class Insecta; order Hemiptera; family Miridae; genus Creontiades; species Creontiades dilutus. The sequence goes on from JAVIWC010009708.1 coordinate 38,726, forward strand.
ACATCGGGAATGGTTTGATCTACGGACGTGAGGAGGGTCTCATTCGATTCCTCGTGGTATGTTCTTCAAATAGGTAAATATTTAGGCCGATTCGACTTGTTTTGAGGTTTTTAGGGATTTTACAAAACTTTGACAGCCCTTAAAGGGCACTTTAAATCGAGTGAGAGAGCTGGCTCAAGAATTGGGGCGTCGTCGGACCAAGATGGATTTTTCCTGAAATTTTCAGATCTTTTGCTCCAGCCGTTTGGGAGAAATCGTGCGTACGGCGTACGGCGGACGGACGGAAAATTTTTTATTGCAGATTCGGATTCTACACCCTTTGAAACGTAAACCGTGAAATTTTCAGGGGGGGTTAGAATTTTTTTTTCCAGAGCGATTACAATGGTTAATTATTGAATAATAAACCAAAAAAGGAAAAATTATTTATATACAACACCTTTTTATGATGTTTCTGTTTGACTTCTTACGGATTTTAGATTCTATAGAAGATTTGTTCTGATTTATATCTTCTCCAAATGATTGAAATACAGGGTTCTTCTATTTTGTGGTTTATAATGCATTAAAATAGTCGGATCACACAATTTACCAGTAGTGAAAAGTCATCAGATGGGTTTTGATTTTCGCAAACTCAATTTTCGAGCTCATATTGACCGCGAATGTTATGATTTTGCTATCATTTTGTATAAAGAAAGACGTGAATGAAAGTAGGCTTTCCATCAGAAAATGCACTCAACATATTAAAAAGGCAATCAAATGAAAATTTTGAAGGGCGATATCACAAAACACACAACTTGCCTAAGGGCCCTTTCTCCACCTGGCGCCTTAATCACAAAATGGAGGCGCGAGGTGACGAGTTTGGATAATGTACCACAGACTACGCTTCACACCAGCGATTTACGTAGAAGGGCTGTCTAATACAGAAATAATAAAACTCTGGGTAATAATTTGCCGTGTTTTCATTTTGAAGGATGCGATATAACGTGAAATTGATAGAGTGTGAATCCTATTACAAAAGATTGGGCTCAGATACCTTTAGGACAAACTCGGGTATTAATGAAGGTTAAACGCCAAATATTTGTAGACACGCAAGACAGTGCGGAAGTTCTTAAATTCGCTCATTGGGCCTTCGTGAAGAGTGACTCGCGGTTATTCGAGGCCTCGGCGCCCCATGTCAAGGCGCGAGACACGTGTTCTGTCGGGGGAACCTGTGTGTGAAGTCGGTTTTCGCCAAACAAGCGAAATGCAGATTGCTTGCCGTCGCCACCTTCATTATCAGATGAATAGAGCCCCAGTGAAAGTGGTGTTTTCATAAGTGAACCAACTAGATGCGTCTACACACCTCAAACGAGGTTTCAAGACTTGACGCCTCTGAGAAAGTGATTTCCCAATAGAAGAAATCGCCTTGGTTTCGGCCATTTGAGGTCGACACGTTCTCAGGCCCTTGGGAGATTCCTGATTTGAACTTGTTCCGACTTTGTTTTTACGCTTTTCCCCAAATCTGGGCGGGTCAATGCAAGGATTTCCCGTTTGCGCGGAATAACTATTAACAACGCTATCGTGTTGATTTTGATATGAGACTATCGGAACGGTTTTCCCGAAATACCCTGAAAATTTGAGGGCAATCAGACATCTAGGACCTGCAAAAATTATGCTTAGTAGGTTTTTAGTTTGTGCCTGCGCAAACTGATGTCTTGCTTTCTGAGCGATGAAACTCATAGGGGATCATCTACATCGTAAACCGCACATTTCATTTCAATTTCACGTGAATTGTTCATCAAAATCGGATGAAATCTGTGTTAATTAGGGTTGTTACATGGGTATCCCGTTCGCGGTACATGAGACTTTCAGACCGTTTACCCAACTAATCGAAAAATTTGAGCGCGAACGGACATTTAGCATATGGGAAAATGATGCTTATTGGGATTTTAGTTTGCGCATGCGCAAACTGATGTATTGCTCCCTGATCTACAGCCTAAGAGGCACCTTTCCTGGGAAATTTCATTAAATTCAAATGAAAACTATAGGAGATAGCCTTGTAACGTGGATTCGCGGACACGAGGACAGACGCAGAACGAAAGCTGTTCAAATTGATCCAAAACGCATAATCGGAGAGGAAATTTGGATTTGGGAGAATAAAACGCAGTAAATTCTTTCACAGGGATTTATTATTCAATTGGGTTGCGTTCATGATTTGAATTTCTACTAAGCTTTGGAGTGTCCCTGTTTCACAGGTGATAGAGCGATTATTGAATTTCAGGATATATGCATAGAGCACGTAAATCTGTTCTCAACCAGAATACCTATTTGGATTGATCAGTTGATCATATTTGTGTGCCTCCTAGAATTCAATAATCGCTCTATCACCTGTGAAACACGCACACTCCAAAGCTTAGTAGAAATTCAAATCACGAACGTAAGCCAATTGAATAAGCCCCAGTGAAAGAATTTGCAGCATCTTTTATGGTTATCAGAATACTACAACCCGTGTATCGGCTATAAACCCTTTAAGGAGTTCACTCCAGTATCCACGTTCACTACATCACTAGGTTACTGCAATCAAAACAAAAACAATAATATACCAAAATAACGCAAATGTTGGCACCATAAATCGGGCCATACAACGGGAATGGTTTCAGCTACGGACCTGAGGAGGGGCTCATTCGATTCCTCATGGAAAGTTCTTCAAAGAAATTCCAAATTTAGGCCGCCTTGACTTTTTTTGAGGTTTTTACAAAACTTTGACAACCCTTAAAGGGCACTTTAAATTTAGTGAGAGTGCTGGCTAAAGAATTGGGGCGTTGTCGGACCAATACTGATTTTTCCTGAAAATTTCAGATTTTTTGCTCCAGCCGTTTGGGAGAAATCGTGCGTATGGCGTACGGCGGACGGACGGAAAAATTTTGATTGCAGATTTGTGTTCTACACCCTTTGAAACGTAAACCATGAAATTTTGGGGGTTGGGGGGGGTTAGAATAATTTTTTCAGGAGCGATTACAATGTTTTATTATTGAATAATAAACCAAAATCAAAAATCGTTAGTTGAATGGGTATGGGTATCTAAGTCATAACTTAGATTCTATTTTTTTAAATTTCGGATATAAATTTCAGCCTTAAAATTGTAAGCAGTTTCTTTGCACATGAAATTCTCAAATTTCAAAACAACTTAATATAAATGGAATTTAAGTTAGGAAAATTCGTTTTTTATGTCATGCTGCTTGACTAGAACTTTTTTCTTGAAAATGTGGTAGAATTCGATTGTTAGAATGTGGTCTGACAAAACTGACTTTTTAATTGTTGAAATGAGCGAATTCAATTAAACTTTATCGTTTCAATTCAATTAAAATTGTTGATTTGATTGAGTTGAAACGTTATAGTTTAATTACATTTTAATATTTAATGATGATAATGATTATAATGACAGGGGGGACAGGGGGTAAGCTGCTCATTCTTCTTGGTAAAAACCCAAGATATTCTTCTTCCCTTCTGTATCAATGTTTTGAAGTTAAAAAAATCAATCAAATTTTTCAATTTCAATCCTGTGTTCATGTTTTTGATAATGGCATTGATCCAGTTCATCGCTCTGCTCTGTCCCTCTCTCGGAATTATAATAATTCTGGGATCATTCTACCTACTGTGCACACTGAGTTTTATAGGAGAAACGCCTACGTAACTGCACTTAGATTTTTGTATCAAAATGAAATTAATATTTTCTCGCTCTCTACCCTCATACAGTTTAAGAAATCGTTGAATAGGTGTTTATAATTAGGAACGTCAAGTTGTGTTCTCTGTTAAATTTTTGTTCTTGTCACATTCCAGTGTATGTTTAATTTTTTTTGCTAATTTCTTAAAATTATTTTCTATATTTTTAGTTCACTTATTTTTTCTTTATTATCTCCGACTGCGAGCCTGTCTTTTACATTTCCTTTCAGCTATTTTTGTAACTAGGTTCGTGATTTTGAACTCCCCCTAGGAGCACAAGTTTTTAAAACTTATTCCTTGGGGGGGGGCAACTTGTATCCATAGAAGATTTTAATAATTATCTTGTCATATTTCATTTGGTTGCCAAATAAAGGATTTGATTTGATTTTAATTTGACTTACCTTTGTTTTTCAGGATGGAGTCGATGATTTCCTTGTCGGTGCTGGCGTCAACCTGGATGACCTGCGCCCCCTCGTAGGAGACGCGCTCGTCCGGATTGTCCTGAGCCGGCACGGACTCCGACTCGCCGTCGGTCTCGGGGCGGGCGGCGGCGGAGGCGACGAGCCCGAGGACCAGGAGGCGCCCCCACGTCATCGTTGGCGATCAAGGACGGAGGAAGAAGTAAATTTCCTAGTCCACAAGACTAGTCCAAAAGGTTTAGTTCACAAGTTCCGGGGACGGCTCCTTCCTTTATAGTCGCCCCCCTTCGGTCGACACTCCCCACGCGAGGGCGGCCTCCCCACCGCGGAGAAGCGCCGCCGGATACCGGTACTTTGTCAAGTCTTGAGCCGGAACACGAGCGATACGATCAGAGTTGGGAAGAAAATGTACTAAAATTGTACTAAGTACGATAATCATTGGAAACTTAGTACAATTAAAATTACCCAGGAGTGGGGTAATCATAATTACAATGATTACGATTACAACAGTAAAATATCTTGGTAAGTAATGCAAGTCTTACACGAACGTTGTATATCCGGTTTTTATATGGCCACATTAATAAACGTACCCATTAACGCTTATGAATATTTTTTAATTTAAATTTCAAATTTGGCTGAGAATTCTAGTTGATATGCACAACCTCTGAATGGATCGGCCATTACCACCTCCATCAAATTCAACATTTCAATGGTTTATTGCACCAGAGAGGTTTTTTATACAAACATTGTGACCGAAAAGCATACATAAAAACGCTGCAAAGTCTTCACGGGGGTTTATTATTCAATTGCCTTGCGTTCATGATTTGAATTTCTACTAAGCTTTGGAGTGTGCGTGTTACACAGGTGATAGAGCGATTATTGAATTTCAGGAAGCACACAAATATGATCAACTGATCAATCCAAATAGCTATTTTGGTTGAGAACAGATTTTCGTGCTCTATGCATATCTCCTGAAAGTCAATAATCGCTCTATCACCTGTGAAACACGCACACTCCAAAGCTTAAAAGAAATTCAAATCATTTACCCAGGCCAATTGAATAATAAACCCCAGTGAAAGAATTTGCAACGTTTCATGCATATCAGAATACTTCAACCTGTGTATCGGCTACAAAGCTTTTAGGAGTTCACTCCAGTATCCACATTACTACATCACTAGGTTACTGCTATCAAAACAAAAACAATGATAAACCAAAATAACGCAAATGTTGGCACCATAAATCGGGCCATACATCGGGAATGGTTTGACCTACGGACCTGGGGAAGGGCTCATTCGATTCCTCGTAGAGTGTTCTTCAAAAAGAGTACAAATTTAAGCCGCCTTGACTATTTTTGAGGATTTTAGGGATTTTACAAAACTTTGACAACCCTTAAAGGGCACTTTAAATTGAGTGAGAGAGCTGGCTCAAGAATTGGGGCGTCGTCGGACCAACATGGGATTTTTCCTGAAAATTTCAGCTATTTTGCTTCTGCCGTTTGGGAGAAATCGTGCGTACGACGGACGGACGGAAAAATTTTTATTGCAGATTCGGATTCTACACCCTTTCAAACGTAAACCATGAAATTTTCAGGGGGGAGGGGGTTAGATTTTTTTTTTTTTTTTTTTTTTTTTTTTCAGAGTGATTACAATGGTTTATGATTGAATAATAAACCAAAAGTTTTCGTTGTCTTAACCCTCCCACTGGATCAATAGTTCGATTCCAGAACAGATGCATGAGAATGAGGATCAAAAAGTACGTCCTTAACTCAACTCACCAGAACCCCAACCGTAACCCAACACATTGGTAGCCATTTAAAGCCCTAGATCTCCGAGCAACGGAAAAATCGCGGTATTCGAAATTCAGTGATTTTGACCGTTTAAATCGCAAAAAGATCTTCTACGCACGGTACATCAAAAATGGTATTTGTCTGCACCTACCCTATAAAGTGCTCCAAATTCTGTCAGGTATAGCACAAGTTTCAGTAGACATGTATCTCACGTACAGGCAACCACGAAGCCGGAGATTTTCGGAAGAGACCCCTCAACTTTTCAGATGTGTACTTGGATGTTTATTCTTTGTACGACACAAAATTGAAATTTAAAAAACTCTAAATTGTTGGAATCGATGATAAAGTGGTGAGTAAAAGGCGACAGAAAATGTCCCACTACGTACTAACTACCCCACGAATAGATTTCAGCCATGAAAAAAGCACCACTGTGCATTTTGATTTGCTGATCGAGTCTACAACGTTCAAAGCAAAGACGTTCAACTCGAATACACCATCCAAAATGGAAAACCAATTGTTAAATTTGGAAATACTTCAATAAATTGCAGTGGCGCACTTAAGGAGAGTGTATAGGGCGCTTAGCAACCCCCTTAAGCATTTTTTCCAAATTTTTGGGAAATACCAACGTGCTTATTTGAAAGTTGTTAATACGAAACCTTTGTAACTTTGGGAGGAAATGATGCACCATAGTTGTAAAGTTAGAGGTAAAATGATATGAACATCCGTTTAATTAAAGCTAAATGTGTCGGCTACAGTTCGGAATTTCGTTTCTTAATCTTTTCAGGTATATTTTAAAAATAAAATTTAACAACAGCATTTAATACAAACATTGAACAATAACGAGCTATAAGTAGGCGCGATGCTGTAACCTGATTCCCTGGGGCGCCCACGAACATTAAAACCCCCCACGATCAATTCCATGCTTAATTGTTGTTTGTCCATAATAACTGTTGTACTTATATGTACTATGGGTGTAACGAGAAAAAACTGATTGCCAATGAGACAGAAGTTGGAATCTCCGTGCCTAACTAACTAAATGGCAATGCAGCCCAAGGTGGGCCCTGGCCTTCACTAAGACATTTTGTTTCTTCACGCCGAAGATGTGTAAATAATGGATTTTTGCTTACGTACAAAGCAGAAGTTCCAAGTTTTCATTTCCACGCGGTTTATCGGTTTACCAACAAACTACCTTCTTACATTTACACCAAGAGAGAACTTACAAATCTGGGAAGCGATTTTCTGAACGTGGCAACCGTAGAATTCAAGCTAACAATTGACCTGTATCGGCTTACTGGAACCGCGAAGTAAGCGGTAACCATCAAATGGAGTAACTCGAATGTCGACCCTGAAGATCGGGGTACATCACAAAATTCTACAATTGATAAAAAACATTCTAAAACGTAAATAAAACATTCTAACTTTTCGAAAACTGTAATACCAAGAATAAAAACCGGCGCGGCTTGGGGAGTCCTAGCAACTAATCAAATATTTTGTATAACTAGAGATATTTTCCAAAAGCTTGAAACTACCGAAAATGGAGGACTTTTGTGGTGGAGGTAAAAATACATAATAACGAACTCTTCCTTAAAAAATTAACAATTCTACCATCTGGTTGAGGGGAAAGAAAAGGAAAAAAACGCCGCGAATTCTTTCACTGGGGTTTATTATTCAATGATTCATGATTTGAATGTCTACTAAGCTTTGGAGTGTGCGTGTTTCACAGGGGATAGAGCGATTATTGAATTTCAGGAGGCACACAAATATGATCAACTGATCAATCCAAATAGGTATTTTGGTTGAGAACCGATTTAAGTGCTCTCTGCATATCTCCTGTAATTCAATAATCGCTCTATCACCTGTGAAACACGCACACTCCAAAGCTTAGTAGAAATTCAAATCATGAATCATTGAATAATAAACCCCAGTGAAAGAATTTGCAGCGTTTTCAGATGTGAACACGCATTTTTATAACGAAATGACAACGATAACGTAACCAATCTATTTCTAATTTCGCCCTATTCCTGTTTTTCTTCGATTACTGCTTGCTTTACATTACAACTTCACTCGCTTTACTCCTAGTTTCGTACTATTTTTCATGTTCATAGTTCGTTTTTTAATATTGTAGTAGTTATATATCGCCTAGTCACGGATGGAACAGAGATTTGAGTTTAGCAACAAAAAAAGAAATACTAGTGCGTCTTATATTCAGGCTCCCGTATTTCTAGTAGGATTTCTCTACAAAAAAAAAAAAAATAATAATAAAAAGATATTTGAGACAACTCATTTATACGCACCCGCTTTCAATTTTGTCACTTTATGCAGAATTGTTCTAATTAAAACTAGAGAAAGTGATAATTACAATGGGGCTTTCCATACTTGTTAAGTCATGAGATCAATATCGTCAGTAAAGAATGTCACCGTACACCCCAGAAATGTGTCATTTTTTAATTACCCAGCAGGCTAATTCGGACATCTAGGTTCCAGATGATATATAACATTATTTTCTGACTGGGAATCTCGAACACAAGAGCCATTTGTTTTAGAAATGGGAAAGAACAAAGTCTCCACAAACAAACTGGAGTTCATGTAAATTAGTACAGGATTAATGAAGACTCCCCCCCCCCCCCCCCCCCTCGCAATAGCAACTACCAGAGGTCTAGAATCATAAAAATTACAGGATCAGCATTTTTTCCGGTCACGGTCATGGACGTCTCACAATACAGCGAAGTCTAATAGATCCAGGTTATAGAGGATTAATAAGAACAGAATACAAATCCGTTCCAAATCATTCTATGACCGAAGATGGGGAAAAAACTATAAGCGTTCTTAAGCAACTTTCAAAAACAGAATTCTTGAACAATTTTCATGATTTGCTATTATTACTGTTCGTGTATTGTATTTTTATGGTATTGTATGTACCTACTCCAGGTACCTGCGTGGCACGAGTGCTCCCAGATACCATCCAATATGACTCAGAAGCTCGCCGATTAGATGAACTCCTATTTGTTGGAAGTTATCAAGCAAAAATCAGAGCCCACTAGCTATTAATCCATTTTTTGAGCTCGGACTGTTCTAACACTTTTTTGACTTAATAAAAATGAATTCGTGTACGTTTGATGACAATTTGGCCTGGTTTGTTTAGTTGGAAAATTGTTCGACTTGAAATACGTTATTTAAGAACTCTGTAAATACATTCTTGAAATTAGTATCAGATTTTTCTAGGGTCGTGAGGTGCGGCTACAATATTCGTGAAAGCAAAGTGGGTGTACGGATTCATTGTTTACTGAGTGCAGAAATCCGAATAGTCAAATCTGCATCGTTCTCGACAAATGTTTCCTCAAGTACAAATTTCCTCATCAAGCTTCCGTGGCTCATTCTGTTGCCCAGATTAACCAAAATAACAAATAACAAGCTAGCCCAATAGATGGGAAAACACAAACGAAACCAGAAATGAAATGTAACGCTACAAAACATAATTTTGAAATGCAAAAAATATGGCGAAAAGAACTGGTATTAAGATGCTACTGGTTTAGGACGCGAACTACCCAAGTTTGGATGGTTGGTGTTGACCATCGATTTAGTTAGATCTGAACCGGTGTTGATGAAACTGAACATCGGTGTTCAACAGCTGAGATCTCCGGTTTAATGATTAACTTGATTGAAAACTTCGCTAAAACCGGCCCACAGTTCATCAGCATGACTGATTTATATGATTGTTAGTTTCTTATTGTCCCAGAGAGGCTCCCTATTAAGCTTCGACTTCCTACGGTGAATTGGAGAGATTTTAGCGCGATTACGCCATTATTATGATCGATATTACAGCTCGTGTGGGCCCCCACCAAAATCAGAGATGCTCACGTTCCAACATGCTAATACTACATATCAAAATTAGGTTCAAATCGATAGCGGAGTAGAGAGCACAAAATGTGGTCCATATTTACATAAATATAGTAAATATAAAAGTGTTCTACCCCTCCGAAACTCAACAAAAAAATTTGGCGCACTAATACCCCCAAAAAGTTGGAATAAAACCTGTGTGAAGCAATTCGTAACTGTTTTAAAGATAGGAACAAAACTTACACGGCACGTTTTACAGAAAATTTTATAATTCAATGGTTTGTAGACCGAGCACCAACTTCAATATGTAGCTAACGTTTAATACTCCATAACATCATAACGTGTGACTCCAGCCTTCTAACATTCTGACATCCTTTCAATGAAACCTTCCAGGGGCATTTAGAGCTAATTAACCCTAAACGTCAACTGACTCAGTTGACGAATCAACCAACTATTAACTATAGTATTGAGGAACCGAAATGCACGGATGACAGTAAAACGAAAGAAGGTCACGGTTGGAAATGCAATCACCGCAAAACAACCTTTCGTTACAAAACAAGCTTCCGGAAACGACTGTTACCCAACTACTAACAGTACATTCATAGATACAGCTGTAGGGAAGATGGCTGGAACGCTACTACCTAGAATTCGATTAGATAACTCCTGAAAATGCCATCGAAATCGATCATCTACATCTCAGGAGATCAAGAGTGACTGAAAGATGACAGCAGCATTGGACTTGGGATTCGCTACACCTAAATCCAAAACTGGAAAAGGAAATTTTGATTCAATGGTTCCAACAACAATTGTTCATTGTGTTTTAACGTTTAGATCTTAGCAAATGATTGTATACCAAGTTAGCTACTTTTTCAAGCTTCTTCTATCAACTGCGATAATGCAAAGTTGGATTTATGGAAATTCATTGGGTGTTTACGAAGGTCATACAATATTGGCAAAATATTAAATTGAGCAATACTCAATTATTGTAGAAAGAGAATAAAACCAAAAATGAAATTATGATGTACTGCAGAAAGAGCAAAACGGATGAAGAAATCAATCATGAAACGAAAGTGCATTATTCAAACTAAGCAGGCTTCAAATTATCACTTAAAGATCTGTTATGTCTGTAAAAGGTATCGACTTCTTTTAGGGAGGGGCAAATGGAGTTTCAGTGGGCCATTAATTTGAAGTCAGATGAAAAGAAAGATGATGAAAAGCTAGTGACGCCTCCTCCAGAATTCAGGGACAAGTACGTGTTTGTTTTCCAAGTGGCGAAACATATCTGGCGTCGTTCCAAAGCGAACAGTCACGTCTAACCTAATCCAGATCAGCTACTCGTGGTAGGTACATCAGTGAAATCTTTCCAGCGGTATATTTACCTTCGGAGACAAGACTAATTATCGGTACTTAATAGGCAATTAACGTATCTGCAGGAAACCTTCCCGGTCCTGAAGGTCAGTTCGGAACAAAATCCCGCGATGGGAACGAACGCCCAAGTTTCCTGACCTCAAACGAGAGCAGCTGAACCTAATCACAGACAAGCGACGGCAGAAGTGGATTCTAACTACCTGGAGGTTCATTAGGTACTAACCGCTCCTCTTCATCCTCATTTGCCAAATCAATGACTTCCAACCTATCAATTGAGTAGACGCCTATAATTTGTCGGCATTTCAAGTAATAAATAATGACGAACTGGCATTGCGGCGCACACACTTGTCTTTACATGAGGAGCACATTGGTTTTTCCGCCATCTGAAGTACCTAAGTATCTACAGTAAAACCCCCGTTAACCAAACTCGGGTGATAACGGCCGCAACCCAATTTCGTGTCCAGAAAAACTTCGAAGCTGACAGAATAGAAGCACACGATGAGTTACATGATTGGTTGGATGCCGAAGAAACAGAGGGATTTTTAAACTTGACTGAACTGGACGTAGAATTCCTGGCTGTCTAGATATGAACGAGAGTGAGGTAGAAGAAAGGATCTCTACAGAAAACTGCGAAGATCTTACCAGGGAATGCAAAGGATGAATGGACATGACTGGAACCGAATGGATATGGATGGAAGACTCCACCCGCTAGGAAATTGAAGGGGCAGTGTGACAGCCAGGTACCGGTGCAACGGTAAGGTTTGAAGCAACATTGTAAATGACGAAGTCGTCAAAGCTTCAGTTGACGGCGGATTTGATCCATCAGAGATGAGCAATAAAAATCGTTTCCTAGTGTAGCTCACTTATTGATTCGTTACAGTACGTAAAGTTATACATACGATAAAGCTCTTGAACAAGTCGGAAACTACCCAAGTAGTTATTTTTGTTTGAACTTACATTCGTCGAACAATGCAGCAAGCATTATATCAGCTGATTGGATCGTCACAATTTACTAGATGATTATTACTATATGCAATGACCTTTACAATCGGGTTGTCGTTCTTTTTTTTCTGTCAGAGTTCTAAGCCATAGTGAGAGGGGATGAACAATACGGAAAAGCGTCGTTCCGACTAGGCTCATTCCATTCGGTAAAGCGTTGTCTATCAATAACGAACGTGTTATTTCAAGCGTTTTCGGTATTCTGATTTTCTAATATTTTAACCCTTTGATTTTACCCATTCGGATTGACAGAAAGTGATGCCTGGAACATTCGAAACTAAAACCTAAAACTTGAAACGTAAAACAACAAATTTTGAAAGGAGGTTACATTTTGGTTTATTATTTAATAATAAACCATTGTAATCGCTCTTAAACAAAATTTTTTTAACCCCCTGAAAATTTCATGGTTTACGTTTCAAAGGGTGTAGAATCTAAACCTGGAACACAAATTTTTCCGTCCGTCCGCCGTACGCCGTACGTACTATTTCTCCAAAACGGCTGGAGCAAAAATCTGAAATTTTCAGGAAAACTCCATGTTGGTCCGACAAAGCCCCAATTCTTTGGCCAGCTCTCTCACTTAATTTAAAGTGCCCTTTAAGGGTTGTCAAAGTTTTGTAAAACTAAATTAGGACTTTGTTTGAAGAACTTTCCATGAGGAATCGAATGAGCCCCTCACCAGGTCCGTAGCTCAAACCATTCCCGATGTTTATGGTGCCAACATTTGCATCCACATTCACTACGTCACTAGGTTACTGAGATTTTGTTGTTGATCGATTACAAAGGCTAATTTTTGAAATTGATAAACCAACGTTCGGAGCTTTTCTTTTTTTTCTGGGGTCTAGTAGGGAGTTTTAGGTATCACTTTCTGTCAATCCAAAAGGCCAAAGGCCTGAAATGTCAAAAATTCAGAGTATCGAAAACTTTCGAAATAACACGTGTTACATTATCGCTTCAATAAATCGAACGAGCCCAGTCGGACCGCTCTACGTTCATCCGTTCGCTCGTTCTATGGGCTAGAATTTTGACAGAAAAAAACGTCAACACGAATATGAACGTAAACGTGTCAAATCAGTAAAAACTGTTTAACGAATTTCGACGATCAAATCAGGTGATACAATTGTAACGGAATTTTGATTTCGAGAGATCCTTTCCGAAATCATGTTCTTTATTTGCGGTAGGTATTTAGACGACAAATTGTAATACGTATTAAGGACTAGTAAAATTTTAGTGTTTAAGGAGTTATACTAATGACAATATCATCCTATCATCTTATCCACATCTAGAAGTCAATACAAGGTGTGGAATGAAGAAACACTGATCAGCTGAAGCAGCTTGTGGCATATTTCATCCAAATGCATCAACGAAGCGGGAATATGAATGAAGCTATTCTCAAGGCTTCTAGACCACAATTATTACGTACGAAGACGGCAACGGGAATAATAATAATGATATAGCACATAATAAACATAGATCATTGATTTACGTAGAAGTGTTCTATAATACAATAATAATAAATCTTTCTGTAATAATTTGCAGCGTTTTGCTATTATTTATAAGTCGGAATTTTCTGAAATATTAAGTATTTGAGAGCGAAAAAAAGTAAGATCAAATTATCGGAAAAATTTAACTAACTCAATGCCATTAGTGTTGAAAACCAGATTTTACCCAATTTCAAAGACATTTTTAGCGATCAAAAGTAGGCAACCAATAACTTTGTTCCTTCCGACTCACTGGTAGCTTTTGGGGATGAGCAAACATAACATTTGTCAAACGTCGTTTTTCTTGCTGCCTCATTTACAAATTTTGCTTAAAACTTGAAACCTTTCCAGTCTCATAAACAAAATCAAAAACACGAATTCCCATCAGCGTAATTCAAGGGAATAGTACATGAAAACCTGACGTGTTAGAATCACTCTCTGAATATGACCGAACAATCACAACAGCAAATAGCAACTTCGTAGTTTTTGAGGAAAGAAACCGGCAAATCGACCTGTAATTAACTGCCTTCTTCCTTTCTTGGATCAACTCCTACATGATACGATCAGGTAAACCTCGAAGTCGAAGTTCCTTGCTTCGAGAAGACGAACAAAACTGATTCACACACAAAATCAAAACAAAGGTTTTGCCAACAGAATGAGTTACAGCGTGGGAAACATCAAAACAAACAACAGTCGTTCTCTTGCAGAGGAAATGTCTTTTTTGGCTTCGTTTTTCAAAAGCTGCTACTCACAATTACAGGTCTCAAATACCAGCGTCGAATGCCGTATCCGAATTCTGTGTCGATGTTTCATCATGCACTTGATTGGTTGTTATATTGAACTATGTGTTTAATAAACTAAATTTGGCAGATACGTCACAGATAAAAAGAGGAAAGAATGATATGATATTTTGAATTAAATCTTTATCAAAATTAGAGGACCGATAGGTGTCAAATTGTTTAATAATTGTGTTTTTCTCTTAATCATTCTTCAAATAACATGAACGGACCAACCAAAGAACATGAGTGTAGTGAGTTAATTGGATTACTTATCAAGTTTGTAAAAAAAATGTGGTTGCTGAAGGGTATAACCAAATGATAAGTCTAAATAACATATTATTCGTCATTACATCGTCAAAATTACATTTAAACAAATTGAGCCGGACAACTTTCAGTTTGGAACCAAATAGGTAGTTGAATATTACGTTTTCTCTAGAGTGGCCATATGGCCCACTCTCGTGGGATTTGTTTATTTATTTTATATAAAACTGTGGTAAACGTAGGTATTCTATATAAAAATCACTGGGGTTTATTATTCAATTGGCTAGCGTTCATGATTTTAATTTCTACTAAGCTTTGGAGTGTGCGTGTTTCACAGGTGATAGAGAGATTATTGAATTTCAGGAGATATGCATAGACTTTCAGTATTACAGCACGCAAATCTGTTCTCAACCAAAATACCTACTTGGATTGTTCAGTTGATCATATTTGTGTGCCTCCTGAAATTCAATAATCGCTCTATCACCTGTGTAACACGCACACTCCAAAGCTTAGTAGAAATTCAAATCATGAACGCAAGCCGATTGAATAATAAACCCCAGTGAAAGAATTTGCAGCGTTTCATGCGTATCAGAATGCTTCAACCGGTGTATCGGCTACAAAGCCTTTTAGGAGTTCACTCCAGTATCCACATGACTACATCACTACATCACTAGGTTACTGCGATGAAAACATTATCAATAATAAACCAAAAAACGGAAATGTTGGCACCATAAATCGGGCCGTATATCGGGAATGGTTTGAGCTACGAACCTGGGGAAGGGCTCATTCGATTCCTCATGGAAAGTTATTCAAAAAGAGTCCAAATTTAGGCCGCTTCTACTTTTTTGAGGTTTTTAGGGATTTTACAAAACTTTGACAACCCTTAAAGGGCACTTTAAATTAAGTGAAAGTGCTGGCTAAAGAATTGGGGCGTCGTCGGACCAACACGGATTTTTCCTGAAAATTTCAGATATTTTGCTCCAGCCGTTTGGGAGAAATCGTGCGTACGGCGGACGGACGGAAAATTTGTTATTGCAGATTCGGATTCTACACCCTTTGAAACGTAAACCATGAAATTTCCAGGGGGGTTGGAATTGTTTTTTCAAGAGCGATTACAATGGTTTATTATTGAATAATAAACCAAAACGCTGCCAGCAATAACACATGTGAAGTTTGTGGGTCACTTCTAGGTTCAGAAATTGCGATTATTTGCTAGGGGCGAATTTATACGGATTCAGAAACCGAGTCCAGTCGATTTTTCACCCAAAAATGACAATCCACTTCCCTACAACAGTAAAAACCCCGGGAGACCACAGTTTTCGGCAATTTTTTGGAACGTAGCGCCTATGCGTGTGAACAATTGAGCTGGCTAGCAGTTATGACAAAACGGACCCCAATAGAGATGGGACAACGACATCGATATTATCGAAATATAGATGTTTTGCTTCGATATTACGATGTTTTGCCAACGATGCCACACATTCGATAATATCGATATATGTTTTTGTATACTCTTCACTCACAGAAAAAATGCCTTCTAGTTTGCTTGCTACCTAATGAAAAAAAATAAATATTAAAATTCTTTCAAATGCTGTAGTATTAGCGAATTTTCGAAGAAAATGAAACTATTGCGCTCGGTCCAAAATATTTAAAATGAGAATTTTCAAAAAATGTTTGCATCAAAATCCGTTTCAAAACATTCTAAATCCACTGTCAAAAGACACCAAAAACACATTCCAGACGATAACTCTCGATAGAATTGAGATTAAAAGCTCAATTTTGCACACAAAAAAATATCTAGGCTTTCAAAAGGCTAAGTTTGAAGATGGGCACAATCGCTTCACTCCCAAGGGGAGATTTTGGGCATTTCAAATGAAGGAAAATCGCCCGAAAACCAACAAGCAGGTGAACCTCTTTTATAAAGGTTTTTTCACGCTGAACACGATGGTGAAATTGGATTGGAGATATCTGAATCCGTTCAAACTAGAACAGTTTGAAAATGACAAAACGAGGTAGATACGCAAAATTGGTTTAAAAAACGAGATTCTTCAACTTTCAAAAATTTTCCAAATTAAAACGAGGTATCAAAAGTCAGCATGAAATTGTGGATTTTTGTGTAATTTTTCCTCATGCAAAACTAGTTTCTATGAAAATTTGCTCATTTCGTCATGACTTGAACTGTCTTACCTTCATTTTACTTTCAGCGTTGAAAAAAATTTAAAATGAGATTGAATTTGTCACAAAATAAAATTGTTGATTTTGAGTCAATGTTCCTCATAAAACCCCGCGTAGAGAACTACCCATGATTGCCCAAACTTTAGTGAGATGTTCTGTACTTCACAATTCTTATACAAACAGTTTTCTTTAAAAGGAGAGTAATAAGGGCATCGATATCGAAAACATTGATAATATCGATGTTTTCACTGGATATCGGAGGACATATCGCCCGTGTACAATGCAGATTTCGAATCTACGCACATTTAAATGTCAGAAAGAAGAGTTGCAAAAAATGTTTGCTGTACGATTACAAAGGCTTCTTAAAATGATAATAAAGCCTAAAGCCTTAAAATTCATGTTAGAATTTCACAACCAGAAAATTCCTTCAAAATCGTTTTAAAAACGCTGCAAATTCTTTCACTGGGGTTTATTATTCAATTGGTTTGCGTTCATGAATTTCTACTAAGCTTTGGAGTGTGCGTGTTTCACAGGTGAAAGAATACTTATTTACCCGAGTAATAATATTGAATAATAAACCCCAGTAATAATATTGAATAATATTTACCTATATATTATCAGCGTTTCATGGATATCAGAATGCTTCAACCCGTGTATCGGCTATAAACTACAAGTATCCACATCGGCTATCACTCCAGTATCCACATTCACTACAATTCGACGCTATCGGCATCATAAGGTTACAAACAAACAATAATAAACGAAAAAACGCAAATGTTGGCACCATAAATCGGGCCATACATCGGGAATGGTTTGACCTACGGACGTGGGGAGGGTCTCATTCGATTCCTCATGGTATGTTCTTCAAATAGGTAAATATTTAGGCCGATTCGACTTGTTTTGAGGTTTTTAGGGATTTTACAAAACTTTGACAGCACTTAAAGGGCACTTTAAATTGAGTGAGAGAGCTGGCTCAAGAATTGGGGCGTCGTCGGACCAAGACGGATTTTTCCTGAAAATTTCAGATCTTTTGCTCCAGCCGTTTCGGAGATATCGTGCGTACGGCGTACGGCGGACGGACGGAAAAATTTGTATTGCAGATTCGGATTCTACACCCTTTGAAACGTAAACCATGAAATTTTCAGGGGGAGTTAGAATTTTTTTTTTTTTTTTTTTTTTTTTTCAGAGCGATTACAATGGTTTATTATTGAATAATAAACCAAAAGCCTCGGAACAAACTTCAATGAAGAAAATTTTGGCACATTTCGTTTTCAATATTTTAGAAAATAATCCATTAGTTTCACTTTCCTCTAAAATTTGCTAATCGACTAAAAAGGTAATAAATCAAACGGTGAAGTGAAATGATTATAATATTCATCTAGATGGAAGAAAGAGAAATTTGGCCATTCTCTCAACGAATGTCTCTGAGCGGTTTGTTTTGGTTCAGAGCCTCACACGAAGATTTTTTTTTTCTTTTAGAAAAGACGACCAAGTAGGGCGGATAATATATTTGATACGCGGGAGGAGGTAGGTACCGTAAGAGAGCCGACTGAAACCGTATAAAATACCAAAACCAGTTCCCATCTGACTGACCTCTGCGGCTGATACATATCGAGTTGGGAGCGAGAAATTTGAAATCCGCCTTCTCCGGACAACCCGTCTTCGGGCAAAACTCTCCTGATCACTCGAGGGGTTTTTAATTTTTTTTGTGCCACATAAACGTCGGTGCACTTGGCGTTATCCCTTCTTTTTTCACTATAGGTTTCAAAGGGAAGAAGAAAAAAAGTCGATTCGAGAAAGTTAGCGAAACAAGATTAGAAACGTGATGGCTTTTTACATCTACATACAGAGCGGTCGTGAGTTCGAACGGAGAAAGAATTTCCAGTAAAAGCACCAACTCTGCAATTAGAGGAGGCAGCACGAAGCCACCGAATCCCGTACGAATGAAAAGATTTCAATCTTGTTTTCACAGGGAAATACGGGAATTCCTAATTGTAGCTGCCCTTAAATTTCTTAGATTCCCATATAAAAACACTCAGAATTTAACGTGAAAGAACACACTACAATGACAAAGTTACGCAACCCAGTTTGAAGTGCGTAAATTCGTCAATTTGAAATTGAAAAGGCAGTTTTGTTATGAAGTGGTGCATTCCCACACGATGTATGGAATGGTTGGTTTGAGTTCTGCATTCCGATCCAGATTCAACTATTTATCAACATGTAAATATCAAAAGGTTACTCAAAAAACCTGTAGCTAAGATTCTTTTCCTCAATGACTTTCGGACAGTTCAAAGTTGTGGGCCAAAATAAATTGGCTTTTACAAGTTGTAATGTCATGGGAAGATCCACAAAGTATCCTCTAAGTTGGGTGTAGGTTCCTCCTCTAGGAAACATGAACGTGAGGATCTTTTGAAACGGTTTGGATAATCTCGAATGATGTGGAGTATAAGATTGTTACAATTCATGGGGTGAAAATGCCGCATGATATGTTCCTTGGCGCCACGTTAATTCTATACCGGACGGAATTATGATACGATAGTGTTGAAATTGAAATGAGGTTATCAGACCCTTCTTTCACAACTACCTCAAAAGTGTTTGAAACCGAACTAGAACCTGGGAAAATTTATGCTTGGTGAATTTGACGTTTGTGCATGTGCAGTGTGGTGTATTGACTTCTAAGCAATGTAACTCACAGAATATTGTTTACCGTCTAACACGCGCATTCCCTGAAAATTCCTTCAAAACCTGATGAAAACTGTGAGAATTAAGCTGTTAACGAGGATTTTACATTCATGCATGCACAATAACTACTAATGACCCAATGTCGAAGAAATTTATATGTGGCTTGTATAACCTATTTTCCCTGACTACCCTGATAATTTGAGCGCGATCTGGGCACCAGATCCTGAGAAAACGACTTGGTGGATTTACGTTTGCAAATGCGCGGATTGATGTTTACATTTCTGAACAATGAAACTCATATAGAATGATATACAATCTAAACCGCATATTACGTCATTTCCTCACAATCGGGTAAAAATTGTATTAATTAGGTTAGTTATAAAAGATCTGCGGACACAAGGATAGATTCACACAGGGACAATGATAGTTGATCATGAAGGCCTGATATGCAAAATACGAGTGGAAATTTTCTCATTTCCCAACAGTGAAAACACAGCTTACTCTAAGTTATTATCCAGACGTTCACTATTTCTGCACTTCTACGTGGATCACTAAACTATGTACATCAAACTTATTCAAGTCATTCAAGATAAAAAAACATTTTTTATCCAGTATCGAGGTCTACCTCAGACCTCCCTTCAAACAGGCTCCTCAGCCCGACCGCCTAACTAAACAGTTTTTCAAATGGTGAGCAAGCAGACTAACGTACATTAACCAGAATGCACTCATTCAATACAGGAAACTAATTTCTATCTGAATCAAAGAAAACACCGAAAATTTTTGCGATTTCTATTTTTTGATGGATGAATACTAGAATATAATCCCTAAGAGTTGATTGATCAGGATGCCGAAATGACTGGCACATCAGGGATCGATGCTGGATTTTTGAGCAAAACTTTATTCAATTTTGTCAAGTAGTTTCGGAGGAAATCTTCGGACGGCGGACAGAAGATGGGCACAACGGGTCCCAGATGACTGATTTTGGGAAAACCCTCCAATTGCAAGATAATCATCATTTAAATCATCCAACTTCTATTTATTTATTTATTTGTTAGTAAATGTTCACTTTGGTAAAATGTAATTTTTTGTTTTTAGTCGTTTTTGTACGAGGTTTTTAAATATCGTTGAATAATGTTGAATGAAATATGTGGAAATTAGCTATCTACAATTAAATTTAAAGCTGCGGAGCTTCATTCTGTTTTCCAAACGAGCAAAACCCGAAAAAAAAACTTTTTTTTAATCGAAAACGAACACAACCTCGAGTTATAGTAAGAAACTGAGAAGGATAGTCAGTAGAAAGAGTGAAAGTGATAATTCATATTCAAATGATTGCGTCAACCTCGAGAAAATGTCAGCTTCAACAAAAGACGCAACAGTATCGCAACTGTTCAGTACGACTTCAAAAATGAACTGTGGACAAACCTGGGCCTGAAATTTTCTGGGTACCTTTTGTAATATCTGTACTTACTTTACTACCAGAAAGAAGGGTTAGCCGAAGTTAGGTGATATTGAAAGCGTTTAAAACAGAAAATTCCCGTGGTATTTCGATTATTACCGTGTAATAACGTAATTTTTACCTCCAAAGTTGATCAATTTGTAAAACTGAACGTATGTCTCTCACTTCGACATAAAGTAGAGTTATTGAATTTCAAGAGATATGCATAGAGCACTTAAATCGGTTCTCAACCAAAATACCTATTTGGATTGATCAGTTGATCATATTTGTGTGCCTCCTGAAATTCAATAATCGCTCTATCACCAGTGAAACACGCACACTCCAAAGCTTTGTAGAAATTCAAATCATGAATCATTGAACAATAAACCCCAGTGAAAGACTTTGCAGCGTTTTTTTCAAGAGCGATTACAATGGAAAAATATTATATTTGAAAATTTTAAATTTCGTAAGACGGAGCATGCATATCAGAATGCTTCAACCCGCGAATCGTCTATAAACCCTTTTAGGAGTTCACTCCAGTATCATTACATTACTACATCACAAGGTTACTGTGATAAAAAAACGCTGTTGTTTTTGTTTTGATTGCAGTAACCTAGTGATGTAGTGAATGTGGATGCAAATGTTGGCACCGTAAATCGGGCGAATGGTTTGAGCTACGGACCTGGGGAGGGGCTCATTCGATTCCTCATGGAAAGTTCTTAAAAAAAAAAAGTCCTTGTCTTTTTTTGAGGTTTTAGGGATTTTACAAAACTTTGACAACCCTTAAAGGGCACTTTAAATTAAGTGAGAGAGCTGGCTAAAGAATTGGGGCGTTGTTTGACCAACATGGATTTTTCCTGAAAATTTCAGATTTTTTGCTGCAGCCGTTTGGGAGAAATCGTGCTTACGGCGGACGGACGGAAAAATTTGTATTGCAGATTTCGATTCTACACCCTTTGAAACGTAAACCATGAAATTTTCAAAGGGGGGGTGTTTTTTTTTTTTTTTTTTCAAGAGCAATTAGGTAGAATGGTTCATTATTGAATTATAAACCAAAATGAAGAAAGATCTTTCAATCGTCCCTCCATATGCTAGACCGTTTTATTCATGTTTCGCAATAGTAATAGAGAACGGGAATATTACTACTATGACAATATGGGGATTTTCCCTTATTAACAAAGATGATGAGGAAAGAAATCATCATTTTAATCGTTCCTTCTTATCGTAGAGGGTACCCCTAACAAATGTCAACTTCCAAGGATGAACAGAAGACAATTTAGCTCACTCAGCTTGAAGATTGTGAATTAATTTCAAAGGTTCACCCGGGCGACGTCCATAGGGAAGTGCAAGTTTACGACAAAGGAGTACATCTAGGAGATTGTGATGTAGCCTAAAACCATCAGTAGAACTTGCTCTTCAATTTGCGCCCACCCACATGAAAATCGTTGCAGCAATTTTGGAAATTTTCTTTTATATATTATTAATTTCTTTATACCAATTGTTCCTTTTAAATCATAAATGTATTGTATTATTATGCGTATTTCGTTACCTATGGATATAATTTACCTGTGTATCTCCGCCCTTAGCTAACATTGGTAATTTTATATTACAAATAAATGGTGAACAACTACCATTGAGTAACGAATATACACATGTGAAATGCCATAAATTGTTTAAAACAAATATGTGCAAGCTCGACCGTGTGCTATACAAGAACGAAACCCTCTTCAGGCTACATTTGTAATTACTGATTATATTCCGCGGCACTCAGACCTTAGTCAGACAACGTTTCAATAGTGCATCTGGGCCCTAAAAAAATGGAAAATACTCCTTTCTAAAAATGGGAACCACACGATGAAAATGGGGCATCTTTCTGATTTTCCTCATTGAAGTCGTGAAAATTGTTGTATCTGTATATTCCTGTGTGATGCAGTCTGATGAACCACAAAATATTGACGACACTGATCGGCAAAGCAAAACCACCGTATAAACAAACCAAATGAAACCGATAAAATGGAGATAAAGTTAAAAGAAGCCATCCTGAAGGCTGTAGATCCCAAAAATATTTATAAACAGTGTAAAATAACAATCAATGCATTTGAAATAACTCCCCTAATAACTTAACAAAATTGGAATTTTGTGGATACTTTACTTTTGAATTGTATTATCAGGTTAATCTACAATTTGGTAATCTCCAAATGTTACCAATCCTTAGTTGTTATGACGTATCAACGTGGGAGTGGTTGTTATGCCACAATTTATAGCACAAAATGTGGTTATGGCTCAAATTCGAAGGACCAGTGAGCAATGACGTCATTTTTAGCTCACAAGCAGGAACGGAAAACCTCGTTAAAAATTAAATAAATCATGGATAGGCATTTTTCATGGTTTTCCGGACAATGTAAGCATACATAAGCGTATGCCTGACAAAATCAAAAAGTTGAAATCCAACAAAATGTAGATAAGGCAACAGAGTTTTCAAATCATTTCCGACAATAGACGAACACGACAAGAGGAAATATGTGGATATGTGGCCGTCTGCAGACCAGTGAATAATAAAGTACGTAACCAACTTGATCATATAAGTGAGCTTTAGGGATAAAAAGTAATATTTCATCATTATATTCGTCAAGTATCAGGTAGGCAACATCAACCAGGGACTTTAGATGCGGAGTCTTTTTAAACAAGTTTAAAATTAAACACTTTTACCCGCACTTGATGTAAAAGAAAAAATGGCTGAAACCAGACCGAAAATCGAGACAAATATCGATAAAAACACTTTTTTATCTCATAACTTATCTGAGGTATGATTTTTTAAAGGTTTTTTGAAGAAAGTCACGTTTTGTGTAATAAAGACCCACATTAAAGCAGCAGGCCCTCAACTATGAACTCGTACTTGAGGTGGAATCGCACTGCTTATAAACTATTTCACACCTTAAAGCCAATTTTTCGGATTGAATAAGTCCTCCGACCGCTCGGACTAAAGCTCCTTTATCCCGGGGGATTCCTTGTTAGCTGGTTTAGGAGATGCTCAAAGTTTTTTCGCCTTCAAACTAGAATTTCTAAATAAAATTGTTGAGGAATCGCAAAGTTCATCATAAGTAGAAAGCCCCAACATGGAAAAGGATAGAAGTATTTCCAGAAACCTTTTATTTGTGATTTATTATATTCAATAATTTACTTTAGTAAAAGTATAGCAAAAATGTATTACCATTTATTTAAATTAATTAAAATGTATTATCACTTTACGGTTTGGGGTGCGTAGATTTCAAATCTCATCCGGCCGGCCCATAAAAAACCCTTAAAATTGATTTGACATCAATTCTTTCGCACTTGACGCCATCTAGTTGTCCTACCTTCTCGTTAGCATGATCGCCTCACAAGCCTTGATGCTACGGGTCAAAAGGCGGTCAAAAACGTGGTTTTCAAGGGTTTTACTGATATAGGCAAGTGGGATGTCATTTCCGAATTATTTTGGACACGAATCCCGGACCAGTCTAAGCTCATCTGATTTAGAAAATCTCAATTGTATCGTTGAAAATGTTGAAAATGGGCGTAATTTTCGGGGTTTGGAGAGAGAGAGAGAGGAGAGGGGGGGGGGTTATGAGGTGTGAAGGGGGTCAAAAATTATAAACCTTTGTGAAATAATTCGCAGCGTTCGATTATGAAAATGCACTAGGCGTGTAGGAAATTCAATGCTGAACCCGGGAAAATGGTCAACATTTTTTTAAATCGTTCTTAGGCGAGAAATATAGGTTTTTATGGCACAAAATATGGTTTTCTTCAGAAAAATCTTCAAAAATCAAATCTCCGGAACATGTTGAGAGAGAAAAGTGTGGATGCTGTCGATTTGCTCAATTTTCAGTCTTCTTTCACTTAATTTTGCTTCCGAGTCTACCAAGGTAGCGGAAGCATTGTTTTCACTTTCGGAATGTGAAAATTTTTTTGTCTCCAAAATCAAAAATTCCACTCGCATTTTGCGTTTTAGACCTTTCTGAACAATTTTGGTTTCGTGTCTGTCTGTCAGCAAACCCTTGTTACGGGCAAAACTACACGAAGTTATAGTCAGATTTTGATGAAATTTTCAGGGATTGTGAGGGTTGGGGTGTAGATGGTCCCCTATATTTTTCATGACCCCCGGTTCAATATTAGCCTCTGCGCATGCGCAAACGTGAAATCCTTGTTACGCGCATAACTCCGGGAGTTCTTGACCAATTTCGATGAAATTTTCAGGGATTGTTCGGTTTGATGTGTAGATGGTCCCCTATGAGTTTCACGACCCCCGGATCAATAGCAGCCTCTGCGCATGCGCAAACGAAATCCTTGTTACCCACATAACTCCGGGAGTTCTTGACCAATTTTGATGAAATTCTCAGGGATTGTTCGGTTTGTTGTGTAGATGGTCAGCTATGAGTTTCATGACCCCCGGATCAATAGTAGCCTCTGAACATGCACAAACGTGAAATCCTTGCCACAAGCATAACACTGGGAGTTTTTGACCGATTTCGATGAAATTTTCAGGGATTGTTCGGACTTATTAGGTATATTTTATAGTTTGTTCAATAGTTGAACATGCCTACCTTTATTGTCTCAAGTTATGCTCCTGCATAACAACAAATTTACCCTAATTCAACATTTACTTCGCCTAATTGAACGAAGTTCTTTAGTCGATAATAATTTTCAATGATCTATACAGTCATGTTATGGATACGAGGAAGCTATGTGCCACACCCACTTGGCAGAGGTTTTTTTCATGACCCCCGGTTCAATATTAGCCTCTGCGCATACGCAAACGTGAAATCCTTGTTATGCGCATAACTCCGGGAGTTCTTGACCAATTTCGATGAAATTTTCAGGGATTGTTCGGTTTGATGTGTAGATGGTCCCCTATGAGTTTCATGACCCCCGGACCAATAATAGTCACTGCGCATGCGCAAACGAAATCCTTGTTACGCGCATAACTCCGGGAGTTCTTGACCAATTTCGATGAAATTTTCAGGGATTGTTCGGTTTGATGTGTAGATGGTCCCCTATGAGTTTCATGACCCCCGGATCAATAGTAGCCTCTGCGCATGCGCAAGATATATACAGCCACTGTGCGGAGGGATGACGGCAGTTGGGTACTTTGCAACGACGCTGCAGTCAACCCAACATTATTTGATCCGTCATTGAACGATGCTTATATTTTATTTTTAGAAATGTCATAATAATTATTTATCACTTCAGTCATCTATCCATTCAGCGTCAATGTCAATTTTTATTATTAGGTATATTTTATAGTTTGTTCAATAGTTGAACATGCCTACCTTTATTGTCTCAAGTTATGCTCCAGCATAACAATAAATTTACCCTAATTCAATATTTACTTCGCTGAACGAATTCAATAATAATTTTGAATCATCTATACAGTCATGTTATGGATACGAGGAAGCTATGTGCCACACCCACTTGGCAGACGTTTTTTCTCTTACATTCGTTCCTTCTCATAACAATACACTGACCGACGCCACCCACGATGGTGACGTACTAAAACAACGACCGCCATATTTACCAACCGTTAGGGTCATAAAAACAAGAATTCAGCAGACTGGTTGGGAGCTCATCCCTTACTCTCTCGCTCTTAACCTCTAATTATAGCGGCATGAGAAGGTTGACGTGCCAACTCAATCCATACACACTAACCAGCATTCTACACATCAATCAAACTTAATCGAGATTAATATTATTAAACTGACAAAGTGGAAAGTTGGTCCTACCTTAGCAGAAAGTATGTCATTGGAGAGGCGCTGGTTCTCGCTCTGGTAGCCTCCGATGAGTTCTTCCTGGCTTTTCACCTCCTCTTGCAGAAGTTTGATCCTCTGGCGCTCGGCGGCGGCGAGTGTTTCGTTTTTATGAGCCCGCGCTTCGAACTTTTCATACTCAGTTATCTGGAAATGAAAAGATTCAATAACAATCAAACTGATTCAGGAAACTATTTATTCATTTGAGTTGTACAAAAACGACAAAAGTAATTTTGGACGAAAATCGACTGGAATAGTCAGACTCATAGAAATTCACCCAAAGCCAATAACCGCAATTTCTGAAGCTACAAGTGGCCCTACAAACCTCAAAATGACCCGAACAACCACGCATAATTGAAAAAAATAATAAACCCTTCTGCTAGAATTGGCAGCGTTCAACTTCCTAACTGCGTATACTTGTTTTTCACATGTAAGGTTAACAAATAACACGAAACCTATTTCCAAGGGTATGTAGTGCATATGTTGTACTCAACCGCCGAAAACGGCCAGTGGCCGAAAAGTTTGCTCAAAACTAGGGCTGGGCATTTCGTTCTGCTCACTCCGCGGAGAGAGCACTCGGAAGATGCCCAATCCTAGGAATGGTCGTTTCGAAAGTGCACAACCGAGCTCGGTCAACATTTCCAGAGAGATGTAGGTTGGCAACTCTGCTCGCTTATCAGCTAATCTGACTGAGGTCGTTTTCCTGTTGTTCCGTCGTGTTTATTTTTGGGTTATTTGCGTTTGCGGTAGTGCATAGGTAATGGAATGCGTAGGTATGGAAGGGGCTTTCCGAGCAAAGTTGACCGAATATTGTCGTACAGTGAAAAACGGCGAACTCTTCAGTTCAGCTCAGTATACCCGTCTCCTTGACGAAGTTAAAGGAGCTCTGCAGCGCCACTGAGCGTTTTTTTCGGCCACTGAGCGACTTGTTCGGCCATTGGGCGTTTCAGATGCTCAATACCCGAATCAGGCATACCAACTGGATTATTTTCTAGCTCTTATCTTTGACGACTTCGGCCATTGAGCAAAGACAAATGCCCAGCCCTAGGTTAGAGCACATTTTTCGCCCGGTGGCCGTTTTCGCCGATTGAGTCCAACACATACACTTGGGCATCTGTCAGCAGTGGAAACATTATTTAGGGCAATATTTTGATTGAATCAATTTCAATGACAGTACCAACTTAGTGAGTCTCATTGTACCCACGAAATAACAAGAAACCATTTTAAATTACATTACACACCTCTGCATGATTTTTACTTATGAGTTTTTCTTCCTGAATTAAATCCGTTAGTATTTTAATCCATCACGTCTAGTTTTCCTGCAAATCTGCATTCATGATCTCAAGTTCAAAACAGGAAAATTGATCCACACCGCAATGTTTGAGTTGGCACCCCTGAAACCTAACGAATTTCCGTTGTGTTTAGTTTGATGGACTGGAGGCTGTGGTGGCTCACTATGCTCGCAACTCGCAAAACAAAATTGCAAATCAATCCTTCTAGTAAAATGTCGATTAGCGGGACAAATACATCACAGTTTGGGCGAGTAAAGAGACAGTGGCGAGTGCAAGGAAAGGTGGGATGAACATCTTGTCCTCAGCCGCTTCTTAGCTTTCTGTGGAAGATGATCAATGCTATTCAAACGCTTACTCCTATCACAGATTCTGTTCATTAGTAGGTACAACTAATCTATATTTTACAAGAAAGGTTAATTTAGGAATTTTTGTTTCAATTTTTTGAGATTTGATCTTAGCGAGCACTTACGCCGCGTCCTACGTGAGCGGGTGAAGCGCGATACCGGCGGGTCGGGCGTGTTGAGCGTTTATCGAGGGGCTGGCGATTTTCCGATCAAACCATGACACAATCCATTTTTAATATGGATTGTGAAGTAAGAAGAAGAATACTTGTAATTTGTCGTACCTACCTAAGTAAGTAATATGTTGAATTGTATGCGGATACCTAAGCATCGTACTTAAGTATGAAGATTATCGTTTTCCTTTTCTTATATTCTTTGTATTATGCCTATTTGTTCACTCCATTGTTTTTCATTTTATTATTTCTATCTTTTCTGCTCTTGGCAGGATTCGTCACCCTAGCACGGGCTTGCCCATTAGGGGACTAATTCGTTCCCTTTACCTTGGAGTTTTTTAAAAATGTTTTTGTTTAATAACGAATAAACTTATTTCATTTCAACTGAGTTGTGCGTCCTGCGTGCACACGCTCTAGCGGAAATCGCTAACACGCACACGCTACACGCGGCTCGAAATCAAATCGGTTTGATTTTTCCCCGCTACTCTCGGGGAAGTTGTGTTTCTCAAGTTGTTTATTTATCTTGTTTCAATAGTGTTGGCGAGGTTTCTCAGAGAAATGTTGGAGTAGCTAATCATTGAAACACGAAAACGACCCTCATTTGGGATAAAAGAAACCCTCATTACAAAAATAGGATGAAGAATCGAAGCTGTTGGGATGAAGTCAGTAAGGTTATGAGAATCCCCAGAATGAATTCTGGTCTTATCGTCTCCACCAAATAATCGAATCTTGTTACTTCCATTCTTGTGTAGGATCTGAACAGATCTCGACTGTTCCTAAGCTCTGTGTAGAGGTGATGGAATTAGCCAAATTCTTCTTGAGTAATAAAGTTCGTGAGTCGTTTGCCTCTCCATTACAAATATAATTGATCAACGCTGGACTGGATGAGGCCAACAAAAATTGTCTTTGATTAAAAAGTTCCGAAAAAACACTCATATTAGTGAGGAATATCGTCAAAAAAATCGTATTCGAGTGGCACGGTAACCTAACTAAAACGCGCTCTCCTCCATTTGCGGCATCGCCCGCACATAGGACACTAGTAGCGTTTCCCGCTGTAAACGCTGGCACTCGCGTAAATCGCCGGCACGCTGAAATCGGCGGACTCCCGCTCACGTAGGACGAGGCCTTAGGCCATCAAACATAACACAATCTAGTGGATAATGGAATGATGGATAAGTGCCGACATTTCTTGGTGAACTTCGTTTGAAGATGTGAAACATCCATCTGATTCGTAAAGCACAATCATCATTGGTATTATGGGTTTCACTTCACCATGAGTTACAGAGCATTTAAAAATGAGCACTTCGCGTAAGAACTGTTCAAAAAACGTCTTGAACTTTACAGTTTTTATTTGTGGACGTTTGTGTTCTTGAATTGACCATCATTTCAAACTGTGTATCAAAATATCACTCAATCAATCAATCAATAAGCACTCCCTGACTATCGAAGACAACCCCGTAGAACAAGTTGACAGTTTCTCGTACCTGGGGAGTATTATTTCAACCCGCGGTGGTACTGATGAGGATGTCAGAGCCCGCATCAGAAAAGCGAACAGCGCCTTTGTTCAGTTGTAACCACTCTGGAGAAACCGAACTGTCTCTGAAAGAGTGAAGCTTCGCATCTTCAACACTAATGTTAAATCCGTATTGCTATACGGTAGTGAGACGTGGAAGATGACGAAGAAGCTGGGATCGCAGCTCCAGGTGTTTGTCAAAGAAAGACAGACCAAAAGCCCATCGAACTCCAAATCAAAGAGCGAAAATGGAGGTGGATTGGCCACACTTTACGAAAGCAAGATGAAGCGATAGAAAAAGTAGCTCTGACATGGAATCCTCAAGGGGCGCGGAGAGCAGGACGTCCCAGGAAGACATGGCGAAGAGCAATCGAGGAAGATATTGAAAGAGTAGGAAAAACTTGGAACGAAGTCGTCAGGATAGAGTGAGGTGGCAAAATTTCGTACAGGCCCTATGCTCCTGCAGGAGCTAAAGGAACGGAGAGAGATATCAAAAATTATAAAATAAAAAAATATGAATATATATCTAGTAAAATTATATCAAGAATGCCATGAGGAGAGAAGGTGTGACTATAGAACCCACCATATAAAATATGCTTAGATCATGAAAAACTACACTACAATTTCACAGCCAATCGATTTTCTTCTCAGGGGATTTTCTCCCCCTGGTTCCAGCCTTATCAAAATAAAATATAAAAAAACTACACTTGCCTTATTGGAAAGCGCTTGTATCTGATTCTTCAGATCCGTGATAATAGAGCAGTGCTCCTCGTTTGGACATGAATTCTCCACGTTCCCGGTCGCAGGTCCACCAGAAGATTTGACGTTGGCAACGGTCGATTTCTTCGGAGTTTTAATTAATTTGGCGCCACGCAGTGCCTGCTGTTTAGCGGTAACTATGGACTGACCGCTCTTCTCGTCGCCTTTCCGATTCGCACGCTTATATTCCAGCCTCCCTGTGCTTTTGGCGATTTCTACCTTTTTCGATTCCTTTGAAACTTCAACCGGCGCAGTCACCTGAGTGAGAACTATTTCATTGCGATTCTCACACTCGAGTTCCGCTTTCTCTCCTCCTGGCTTGGAAATGGCTTCATTGTTAATCTGACTATTCTTATTATCATCCTTATCCTTATTAGTAATGGCAAACTCTAAATTGTTAGTCTCAGTTGTAGCGCTTGGCTTCTCATTAGCAGGTCCATTGACATTCGTTTCTGAAAACAACAGAGCAAATTAAGGAAAAATAAAATTAATTAATTAATGAACACGATAAACCTAGGATAAAAAGAAATTGATCAAATTCTTAACCCAGAGGCGACAAAACCTGGGTTTACACAAAAAGTAATATGGTTCAAGAACTCAGTTTTTCGGGAATAAAGTGACACTTAGCACGAACGTCAAGTCCTGTTTGTTATTCAAATGCGCTACTACGAGACGTGGAAAGGGAGTGAAACACGCTTCCGTTTAATAAAAACCTCTTGAACGAATTACGGCGATATTTTCAGTGATGTGCAGGTGAGAACTCTCAACGACACGTCCCCAAAGGTGAGTGCTCGTATATATAATGCACGATAAAGTCGAAAATTAGGATATCGCTTCATAGGATTATTCATTGAATTCTATAATAGCACTTCAGTGGGCTATAACAAGAAGGTACACGATACAATCGTGGAATAACATAAGAGTTAACCATATGTGTAAAACTCGGCAGAGATAGGGGAAATTGCGAAAATGTAAATGTTAGCAAACCCAAGGTGAAACGCAAAATTTTCATAGTTCTTTCAACGCTGACTCAAATGGAGGCATCCGTTTTTTCAGATGCTTTTACATCCGAATCAGCTTTGAAAAAATAGATGAAAATAAATGTGTTTGCAGTTTGCACTTTGTACACTTTGGGTTTGCAGTTATTTACGTTTCCGCAATTTAAATGACCTAGCAACTGCGCGCTCTTGCTAAACGGGTTGCGCGGGGCCGAAATAATAAAATGTAGGGTCAACTTTACATGAAAACGAGCTAGAATCTGCAATGAAAATGGATGGAATGGATGGATTCGTATTTGAAAAAACGTTAGTGTGAGTTGCACACATTGCGTGCAAATGTCATATTTGAATAGTGTACCAAAAAGTATGGGGGGGGGGGGCTCCCGTTGAAATGTTATTTTCAGGATTTTAAGGGGTGGGGGGGGGAAGACCTTAACTTGCGACACCCTGTATAACTTCCTTTGCAGAGCTGCAACTTGATTTTTGTTTCTGTTGTGGCCGGTAATAGCCAGAATTAACATTTTTATTTATTCGATTTTTCGTTCCAAAACAAAACCTATATTCAAGTGGTTCCTTGAGAACCAAAAAAGCTTTTGGAAGAGCTCAAGAACATAACCCACGCTCGGTCTGTGTAAGGGAACCATTCTGTGTAAACTCAGCTTTGTTATAGGACAAAAATGTAAACATTAAACGGGACTTACCTTCGGGAGTAATGACTTCTGAAATGGTTTCTTTTGAGCTAAAATAAGGCGAAACCCTCAAATCGGCCAGCGTCAGCTCCTTAATGCGCTCACGCACCTCATCTTGGTCTTTCTGGACATCTTTCACTTCTGCAGGCAAGTTTCTAATGTTGCACGCGCCGACAGAAGACGATTTTTTTACTTCCTGCGTAACCTTCAGGTGGCACTCGCTATCAGAGCAAGACTTTCGTAAATTTGTCTCACCAGTGTGTTGGGGGGTCTCGATTCCAGGAGACTCCACCGGAGATTCAAATATTTCGTCATCCGAATCGTTCGTAGGTGTGGGAGAATTCCCATATCGATCGAAAACGTCATTTTTGACTTCTAATTGACTTCCGCTCACTTCGGTTTGTTTATCTACATTTACATCTTGGTGACTAGATTCGTTTTGGTTGGGGTTCTGAGCAATAAGTGTTTTGTTGCGTTTAACTTGTTGTTTCACGCTCTTCCTGATCGGTTCTAAAATGGGTTCAACCCCACTGCAATTGTTGTAAGTTTTTCTCTCAAAATACGGAGTACTTGTTCGGACGATTTGTTCGGCTTGTTTCAGAATTTCATCGACGCTCAAATCTTCCACTCCTGTTTAATAAAGAAAACAATTTTATTATATACAGACAAAGCACTGGAACTATCAACAATAAGACTGTTGTTTTTTGAAGGAGTAACTAATCAACAAATATTGAAAGAGACCAAAACTCGAGCTATCAGTACCTTCGATATCAGTGCATTGCGAATTATCACCGAGTTGTGAACCCAATAGATCGGATATCTGCTGCAGTATGTCTTCCACATCTTCATCTAGAAAACAGAATTATATTGTTAATTATAAGCATAATGTTATTATGCTGTTTACATGTTCGTTTCTATGGTGTGAAATATTCAACATTAAGACTGAATGACAAACGTGTGTTATCAAGGGAAATCTGTTAATTTGGTGGTCAGCATCAATCGTAAGCTGATTTATTTCAGCTAGTAGAAGTGAGTAATCAAGGAATGAAGTTAGATGAATCACCATGCTGACTGAACCCCCACTCGATGAGGAAGGAGAACGGGAAGGCAATCACAACTTCTTGAGGAGGATTCAAATTAAGGTGAGCAATGTTAGGCTAGGAACACACGTTGAGGATTTCCGGGGAGGATTTCCCGTTCAGGCCAACCTCTCCGGAAATCCTCAACGTGTGGACGAGCCGGCCGGAGAGGATTTCCTCAGTTGAGGCGGACTGTTCAGACCGCCGGGCCTTTCCAAATTTTGGTTCAACTGAATCGTTTCTCACGTGTGGATGAGCGAGGGCCTGACGTCGGGCCTCGAGGCCACACTGAGACAGCATTTTCATTCGAGACGTGGCTGACATTTGCGACGCAGCTGACATTTTCATTATCTACTGTGGTATCACTAGATTCTTCGTTCCTATTCGTTCCGATCGCTTTGTTTCTCCTTATTTAGTAATTTATTATTATTTATTATTTTATCATATTTAGTAGTTTTCCTCTTATTTAGTAACACCCAAAAATATATCCTCGAATGACATTGTATTTGAGGAGTTCATTGATATACAGGGTGGTCCAGAATAAACGGACGTTTTTGTAATGGCTAGTACACAAAAGGGCGGGGTCCTTTCAGGTTGTTGACCCTCTCAACTCGTACCTCGGGATGGTAAGTTTAGTTAAGATGGAAAACTGGTCGGTTGAACATCGCGTATTCGCAGTTACCGAATTTATTCGGAATGGCGAGTCAATCGTGGCTACGCGGCGCGCCTTTCGTCGTCAGTTCGACCTCAACGTGCGTGCTATTCTTCCGTCACGTAACACCATTTTGCGATGGGTTAAAGATTTTCGCGAGCATGGAAATGTGAAGCCACAGAATAAAACTGGTCGTCCTCGAACCGTGGTCACACCAGAAAATGTTGAACCATATATATACCGACATGTATACCGATGTGAGCCATGCCTTTGGCAAGTTAAAAGTAAATTCGGGTTCCACTGCCAGCTCGCTCAGCAGATTTGCGAGTGTTCCCACCGTATTCCGTCTCAGCAACCAATCTTTACACCATTTCGAACATTCTTTTCTTTTTTTGCCGAATTATAGCCAAAACCCCCGCTAGCGCGATGTCGTCGCCCGTCATCATGGAGGACACGGTTGGGACTGCGCAGTATACCTCTGAGGCGGCCAGAGTCGTGTGGCCATTCCCTCCGGCTCCGGCAATCCTCAACGTGTGTACCCAGCCTTACCTTCAAGACCAAAATCGGCGAGCCTAATTTCATCCTGAAAGTTAGCTTTTTGTAGGAGGAAGTTCAGTCAGTCCTTCCTTAAACGCTACTGTCTCAATGGATTACCAAAACAAAAATCATGACTCAACTTCACTTTACCTAATTTGTTTAAAAAAGTTCTGTTTAGGTTTACATATAATGAACTATTGTAATCGACCAGGAAAATTTGTTTAAGCACAGCAAATAGATAAGCTTCTTCTAATCATTGTTGAAAGCTTTGGAGTGATGATATTATATAATGGTTCAAATTTATCATTTGATTCATTCAAGAATTTATCAAACTTAACGCATTGAATCATTTATTGACCTGTAATATATTTAGCTCAAGGTTTTTATTTGATTAATTCCTGTTTTATTCCTTACCTGAGTTGAATTCCGGTAACAGTGATGATGCTTCGAACGGAAGAGCGCAGTTCCCCTGTAATGGTGGTCCTTCAACGCTCTTGGTTATCGTTTCACAGATTTCCTACCGAAAAAAATAGCAAAGATTAGGTTGGAAGGCATACATATTAATAGTGGGTGTGGGTAGTGGAGTGACCACATTCATTCCGAATCTCTTAATTTGGAGCGTTATATCTGTTTATTCTCGTCAGAAACGTTTCGTCCCGCAGCGGGGACTTCCTCAGTCTAACTATGTGTAACTACTAGCATACTTTAGGCATTGACATGGTGGTGGCACCACACATCTCTTGTTTGTTTGTTACTTTTAGTTTTGTAGTTGACGTTAAACTGTTCACTCCTCCCTGTCCATGTACTCAAGCTGGTCATATTCTCTACCGCCTAGTTGTTTGTTGAGGAAGTCCCCGCTGCGGGACGAAACGTTTCTGACGAGCATAAACAGATATAACGCTCCAAATTAAGAGATTCGGCATACATATTTTGGAGGAGCATTAGCTCGTATCAAGCCACAACAGAAACTGTACGTACCTACTACCTAACCGACCCCAACCTACTGACGTCTTTTGCAGACTTATATCAAGGTGCATGGGTTTGTTTCTCCCTCGGCCATCACCCACGTTTGACAGATTATCCTTAGGGGTTCTAACTAGGAGGTTGACCATATTGCAGCAGACCTTGACTTTATTAGGCAGCAGTTGGAACCAGGCAACACTGACCACTCCAAAACCTTGTTCATATTCAGAGTTTTCGTACCATTCTCATTTAAGTGCCGAAGATGAAAAATTGCCTATGCAACCTACAAATATGGGATTCTAGCTCAGAGGAGGGGAGCTAGTAAACAGATGAACGCTACGGGGGGGGGGGGGGGGGGCTAACAAGGGTTTACGTGAGCGCATTCTGTGTTCATAAACGGTACTTACTAAGCCTAACCAACTCCCTGGAAAAATCTGTAGATTCAACCAGAGCACCAGAGAGGCTAGCGCTTACCAAGGTGGCAGGTACACGAATGACCCCCTCGGGTGGGCGGAAAAGTGGTGATGCCGAGATAACAAAGGGCAGAAGGAGCCCACCCGAAGGTTAGTTGAAGGAGTGTTGAGGGCTTAACTGTCGGGTCGGTCACTAAGAACTGGATTGTACTCCTGTTAATCATTTAAATGATAAAAACAATAATAGTAATTTTCTTAAAATACTTTAACTCTATTTCCAAAAACAATGCTGGTAGGCGCCAAATTGCTGGGTTCAAATTTAATCAGCTTCATAGTGGTTTGGACAACATTGCGATCACGTATCTCATAGAGAAATTAGTTTAAAGGTGAGAAAAAAAGGAAAGGATAGAAGTGGCAGAATTTTGAATAGTTTAACTTCTATAAACAGTGAAATGCTATACAAGCTAAATGGTTTATTTGTACCTAACCTCATGTATTGCCTTCGTAAAGTAGCACTATAACACATCAAGACCTCAACTACGGATACATAAGGTGCCTAACGTTTTTTCGACTTCAAACTGAAATTTTTCCATAAAATCGACAGGGCATCTCAAATTTGAGCATATCACCGGAAAGCTGATTAAATTTCAAAGTTGTCAAGATGTTGGGAACTTTCCAGCAGGATTTTTCGAAGTGGAGTTGAAGTTTAAGAATTTTCAGAACCTTATTATTTTTAGTGATGGGACATTCGAACAGCATTAAGGTCCTCAGAAGTTAGTTTTTTATTATGAAAATGCTCTAGGTGACTAGAAAATGTGCTTAAAAGTTGGAGAAACTCGTTGTTGAGCAAAATAATCTGGGTTTTCATGGCAGAAAATGGAATTTTCTTGAAAAAAAAAAAAAAAAACTTTAAAAAATCATATCTCGGGAACAAGTTGAGATAGTAGAGTACGGTAGGGGGCTTTTTTCTCCATTTTCGGCCTCGTTTCACCGAAAAAATATTTTAACATCAACTGCCAAATACCCTGCCTATATTGATCGAAGATTCTCAAAAATGCCAACTATGTTCGTCTACTAAGTAGGTCCCAACATAATTCTTTGTGAATGCGATGATAGACTTTTGGAGCACTTTCTAACCATTAAATCGAGGATAACATTTCAAAATAAACCCACAAGGTTTAGAATAAAATCTGTGATATGAGTTACGAATTAAGTAGCTACCTTGCAAGTAAGGGGGTGAACGCTTGAGTTTATTTGGTACAAATTGGAGGTTCAAATGCAGTTTCTGTCATGTTTTGCGTGAAAACAGCGCATTGACTAATAACCAATTAATTAGCTGCTGATTTGAGGTCAACTTAATTTTAGTTAAGAAGCGAATCGAGGAAAATGCCATCATTCCGGCGTAGGACGATCCCATCGATCGATAACCACTTCAAGGGGAAGCTGGACCACAACGGGTATTCGTTTATTTATTTGATTTATTAGGCCCAATGCGACAAAAAGGGCGTGATCCGCGCTATCTATTGCCCTACTAACGAACCGTACGTACCTGACATAATTTCTCTTTTTCTAAGTATTCCGCCACTGAAGACTGAACGTCGGACTTGGAGGTGTCCATCGGCTTGAACGGGAAGAACATAAAACAACAAGACATAACGAAGCTTATTTACAACGGAACATAGCCTGAAAACCGGAAACCTCAGTTGGTTAGTTGAGCTCCCGATTTGCCCGTCCGCGTTCAGCGCTAGCGTGGGTGTGGGACAATCGCCGGTTTCCTGTGGAATCAAGATGGACTGTCTTGAAATAAAATCGATTCTTAAAACACGCAAAGGCAAAAGACTTCAATCTTTCTCTCTTATGATTGATTTTCATTGTTTGCTCTAATTTTAGATAATGTAGGTTCAAAGCAGAGCGGGGAAAATTGTCCCTATAATGGAAATGGAAAATTAGAAAGGTACAACATGGATTAGTTATCTACACAAAAACAGGTAGTAGGTATACCTACTCATTGAAAAATAAGTTCAGTCCATAGATTTATTGAAATCAGGGAGATTCATCAAACTTTGAATCGTTCAGAATTAAGGAACTTTTTTCAAGCATTTGAATTTATTTTATCAAAGTACTGTACAGTTGTAGTCAAATATTGTGATATTTTTCGAAAATACCTACCCATCTACTCACTTTTCATTTTCAATTTACTGAAACTTGTTACCTTCTTAATGTATATGAAAATGATTGTTCATTTTTTGAAAAAATGGAGGTTATTCAGGTGTTATGCGAAGTGGATAATGAGATAGTTCCTCACTTTGAACAAAATTTTGTCACAAAACAGACGCTTAAGTATACCTTTATTGACACACGCACTCATGAAATTCATTATGTTTGTTTTTTAACAATTCGATTCCTTTTTAAAAAACATCACTAAAGATAGGGCTATCCTATACAATTCTACGTGCTAATTCAGAACTTTAAAATTTCACAAATATGTTATGGAGATAAGTACCTTGCTGTCAAGAATGTGAGAGTTCGACATAAATTGAAGTTTTGACGCAGGTAAGTAATATGACATACTGTCTTATGAATTGGTCAGTAAACCTTATTCATTACATGGTACATAAAATGTAACGTTTTCTGGTGAATTAGCTATAGTTTAATTTTCTCAATCGACCATCTAATCAGAAATGTTGACGGAAGCCACTTTCTAACAAGTGAAATACAGTACAACAATGATTGCATATATTTTAAGAGGATTCAACGTAATTAGCGTATTTGAACGCTAAATCAATAGTAGATAGCTAGGCACTGAATTTTCGAAATAAAAGAGATTAAAAATATTGAGGATTTGAACAAACTGATCAGAAAATCAACTTTAAAAAACTTCAATTTAAAGGATTTTTATTGGGAAACATGCAAATGAGAGAATTTTCGCATAATAGAGCAAATTTTCACAAAAAAACGTTCAAATTAACGAATTATTAAGGGATCCGTTCAAAACATATTTTTGGAGGGTTTTAAAATTAAGCTTTCTTTTTCAAAAATTCTTTACAAGTTAAGTGTTTTGATTTTTTATCTTTTCATTTCTAGTTTGCTATTTTAATATTTTCATGGCATTTTCTAGGGAATCCGCTAAATTAAAATGATTTCTCACGGAACAGTAGTTTATTTGGAAGATTTCTTTAGTTTCCTGAATAGAAGGTACTTTTTAAAAGTTTTTTTTCTGTAATCAGATCGCTAATTTGGACGTCTTCGTCAATTGTTTACAAATTGTGAAATATTGAACCTGACTTTCCAAATTCTTGTCAGAAGAAATCAACATTGAGATCGAATCGAATATAGAAGAAAGTATTTTCCGATATGAATTTCGTTAGTTTATGCAAATTACAGTAATTTAATTGTGTTGAATTTATAATTCTCTCCAAAAGTTGAAATTTAATCCAACGAACGTAGCTTCTCTTTGTCTAACTACGTACCGATGAATGAATTGAAGCTGTGTTCTGCGAGGGAATAGCAGATAACAAGCGTCAGAACATAATGAGAATTTACACAAACGTGGAATCAATTAGTCTGAATGAGGTGTTCTCAATTCCCTTGAGCTGAATGTTAACAGTTAACACAACATCAACCAAAAAGTTTGGCAATCCCAAGTCTAAATTATATGCTGGTACTCAAACCAGTTTCTTGAAAATATGGTGCCCGCCAGTGACCATTTAGAGATGTATTCAGGATAGTAGAACTGTACAAAAGAAGAGGATGAATAAACTAGACTGATGGAAAAATGTAGTCTGTACTTTATTCATGAAAACCGTTACAATTTAAGTCTGAATTTCGAAACAGATTGATAATTTGTTTGTTAACTTAAATGAGAAATCATAAAATATTGAGGAGCCTTAATAAATACTTATTCGCAGAAAATATCTTATCAAAAACGCGAGATATGACAAATGAAAGTTAGCAAAATTTTATTAACAGGGTTCAGAAGGGATTCATTTAAAAACGACGGTGTCAAGCATGGCGCCCAGGCATTGCACGATGTTGGAGGACATGAGGACGTCAACTTTCTCTTCAAGATGCCGTTTGGGATCTTGTTTGCCGACGTTCTTGATAGCAAGTTGCTCGGGAGTCATTTTCTCTTCTTCCTCCAGGGCCTGAGAACATCAAGTGAACAATATTTGAGCTTATGAAGCATTTATAAAGAGTTGAGATCAAAGAGAGGGCGTTAGTTGCACTTAAGCTGCCATGATTAGTGTTCAATGATGTAAGGACTTGAGATCAAATGTACTTTTACAAGTTCCCCTCAAATATCCTGGGCTAGGAAGGTTACCCCAGGAGCGGAAAGTGAACCAGTGATTTAAGAGAGTCGCGCTCTTCAACGGACAAATTGAAGTACAAGTCAAGGACAAGTCTATCTAATTAGAAAATGTACTTCAAGTCCACATGTAACTTGTAAGCCCCCGGCCGCCCTCAGCCAGTGTATTTTTGCTCATTGAAGGAAGACGTTCTCTCTATACCCCCATCTGTGAGTGGTGATAGACAGTGTGATCCCTAAAAGCTCTCTTTGCTCTCAAGTTGATCAGTCAAGATCGCTCCCAAAATTTGTGATTTCGTTGAAGTGTTAAGACCAGAAGTACAATTGCCTACGTGATCCCTGAGACAGAGATTCTAATAATTCCTTCCCAAGATTGCGGCTCACAACCCCTCATCACATGTTGCATTTTTTACGGTAACAGATCTTTTGCTCTATTTTATATATGTTTGTATACCCCTGCTGCTCGTAGTTCTTTTAGTATTGTGATTCCCAGCTTTTCTCACCCCTTTTGGGTTCTTAAGATCTCTGAGATCCCCAATAATACTGTAGTGATCGTTGTAAGCTCTCACCACCTCACGGTGCTCTCTTGATTTCACGTGATCGTGATCCCGAATTGATTCATACCATTGTTTGCTTACCTAGTTCTATATTGCTCTTGATGATCCTGATCCCTAAGAATCAGATCTTATGCTTGCAATCATCCATGATCTCATGATTGCTCATGCTTGTGC
This sequence comes from Creontiades dilutus, assembly GCA_031894815.1. Classification (NCBI taxonomy): domain Eukaryota; kingdom Metazoa; phylum Arthropoda; class Insecta; order Hemiptera; family Miridae; genus Creontiades; species Creontiades dilutus. The sequence goes on from JAVIWC010009708.1 coordinate 79,870, forward strand.
TCTCATATGATCTCTAACTTTGATATAGCCATTCAACATTTACTTTGCTAATTTGTATTCCATTGCTATAAATCTTTGCAAGCTACTTTTTCCAACACACATATATATGCTTTTGCTCATTACCATATTTCGTTGTCTTGTCATTTTGACAGTCATACGTTCATTTGAGTATTCTAAGGATATACCCATTTTATTTTACACAGATATACTATTATTCATTTATTTTTATATATGTATTTTGTCGTTTGCAATCATTTTGGTTAATAAACCAGGTTGTATAAACTCGAGTTGCTCTGTCTCTCCCTGGATTCCCTTGCAGCTAAATTAGATCTTTTACAGTAAACCCCCTTCAGGAAATTTTGACCCATCAGGTCAGCTACCAAACATCAGGTTATTGCACTTTTGAGGTATTTGGGGAAATTCCCATAGAAGGGAGGCTTACATACTGTAGTTTCCTTGCAAGTGTTGAAATGTAAAGTTTTGATCCAAGAATTGGATTCTGCACCCTTAAAAATCTCAAACTGCTACATTTTAGCTTTAAAACTTGAAATGATTTGAACAAAATTCGATTAAATAAAATGAATTACATCCCCTCAGGCTGAGGATAGAGACGAGCAGCCCAATGATGTGAGGTCAACGCTAGGCCTCCGAGCGTGAGACTCTTCTCCATATAACTAGGAGCATCTAAAGGAAGAAAGTGATGGCACTGCATCAGCGCTACCTAGTGAAGATTAGATGAACCTACCAGTCAACAACGGATATAAGACTAATTAGAATACTGTATCATCCAGTCTTACAAGCCTCAAGGTTACAGTGCTTGACTGTGCTCCAGGAGTAAGTGGAGATAATGTTTTTGTTTTATATTTAGGCTAACAAATGTTAATATCAATGCAGGTTAACCACCAAAACGCATGTACACTAGTTTTATCACAGATTCCGATCTGTTTGCCTAACTAATCTTTACAAGAAGGATCGATGCAGGATTTTTTTTTTTTTTTTTTCATTTATATTGAGGTGAAAGCGCAGCGAGCATGAAGACCACCAAACTAAACATAACCATAACAATTTCATAAAAACCATAGGAACAACTTCAAATGTCAGAGGGCACCAACGGCAAGGTGTGTGGTCGAAAAATATATGTTAGGAGTGCTACAGTTGACCGTTGGTCGACCACTAGCTTCTCTTCAGGCTGACAGGGGTCTTTCAGCTTTCTTTATACCTCTGTTTTAGTATAATGAGGACACATTATTAATTTTAGACCCCTATTTTGGAATTAGAAAATATTTAATCAAACAACCACAGAAATAACAGCTAGAACAAAACCGTTCGATATTTGTATGTTTACCTTGTTGTAGTTCTTGGCCAATTCCAACATATCGCTGACGGTGGTTTCGTTGATTTTGCAATTTTCCGCATAATCGCTCAGCATCAAACCATCCATCCACGACTTTTTATGGAGATTCAGCAACATCTTCTGTTCCAGCTCGTTTTTCCTGTAGTTGATGCTAATGGAGTAATAGTGTCTGTTGAGGCCATGGATGAGGGCCTGTAGAATAAAAACAAAATAATTGAAAATCAATTTAACCTAATATTTTGCAATGGAGTTTACAAGTAAATCAAGAAATCAATAAGGTGAACACACCCATGATTGACTTTCCAACTTCACAATGGAAACGAACTATATTTAAGAGGATTACAACTTCGATGTTAATACGACATCATTGGTTGGTGCCATTTGGTGCATATGAAGCTAAATTTTTACCTGAACCGACGGTTTTTGTAAGTGTCCAAGGTTAGAGGTGGTTTGTCTAGGTTCCTGTCCGAGCACCATCATGTTGGGGTTGATCAATCGGAATGCATCTATAACCACTTTTCCTGAAATTCGTTTCGAAATCATTTAGTTCCCTCGTAGGTGTATGTAATTAGGATGCTAGTTTAGAAAGAGAAGACACAAACACAATACATGTAACTTCAGCTATAAGTTATAGACATGCACGTATCATTGGTTCCGTACAAGACTGGGCTATCTATAAACAGCACTATTCTTCAATCAGTTCAATTCTTTTCATTGGATTAGTTAGATATTAGGAAAATCTAATTAGATTAATGGTGCGCGAAAAAGTTACGTTTTGGTAACAGGTGCCGGTTGGCAATATGGTGAAAAAGAAACCCTTCCTGCTACTGCAACGCAGCTCATTGTAAAGTGACACATTACAAGGAAACCAGTGACTTCAGTAACTAGCGACGGAAGACTTGTCTATCAACGCAACTTGCCCTTTCATTTTCCTCTAATCTTTGGATAAGGTTGGTTCTACAAGGTGAGGGTTGAGATCGATTGAAATCAATTCTGATCATAGCTGATTATGTATTTATAGTATACATTTTATACCAAGTTCAGGAGATCAGTAATTGATTAGCATGGGGCGGAGTTATTTAATCTGCTGTCACTGTAAATCAGTTGGAAGGAGGGTAGCTCTGTAATAGAATAGCATTTCGACAAACTTTCATAGGAGATGTGTAATAGATGTGAAGGATAGAGGTAATTTAAGCCTTCTAACTAGACATAGATAATCATTCTTCCCCAATCTCTAAACAAATCCAAAGAAATTTTGCACAATTAGACACTACAAAAACTGGTGATGGAATGCGCTGGTGATAGAAGATAAGGGCGACCAGCGCTACTACGGACGAGCCAGAGATGGGCTGAATAAGCGCTGAACTTCGAGTCAGGTTATGAAATCATGAGTTTGGTTGAGTAGTACATCTACTCCACACTACTTTCAGCAAACAGCTATTCAAGTTTTTTGGGACGAAATCCCTCACTTATTATCGAAGTAAGAGGTTAGAGATCTAACAGTGCCAAATTCTTTGGACAGAAATTTGAGCTGAATGGATGCTTATCATTACCTTTAACACTCTGGATAGGATCAACGACGACAGCAACTGCACGCTCCGAAAGAGCTTCAAAGCTCTGTTGGGTGTTAATGTCTACACCGGACAGCCAACAACCAAAACCCGGATGAGAATGGTACCAGCCAACTACCATTTCAGGTCGACCAGTTTGCTTCAGCATGTCCAACATTTTGGCTTGGAACACAGGGTCCACAGCTTCAACGCTAACTCCCTGAAAGTACACAAACAACACTTTTGATAATATTCGGCAATAGGAAGTTAAGGACGAACGAAAAAGGGTGGGTGATTGAGCAAGGTACTTGTCTGCTGAAGGCAAGTCAAAAACTTCATAGATTTCTTTCAACATGAATTTAATTTAAAATCTTGTGAACAACATCCAACGAATGTCCTCAAACCGCGTGCAGCTTCCAACTAGGAAAGGCATTCAGTAACTTTCGCAATAAATGAAGCAGTTGCTGAACAGGCTAAATGAAAAAGAAAAATGGTAGTCAAGACAGCTAAGAGTATTAAGTTTCGGACATTCCCAACTATTTCGACCGAAAAGTGGATACAAATTTACTTTTTCTTCACTACTTCAATAAGGACCTATAGGTTCAGATTATGTGTTTATACCCATCTAATACTTTTTTTTTTTTTAACCAGGTCAGAGAATAAATTCCCCTTCACCAGCTAAAGTTCAAAAATTTCTTCTTGGCGAGAGCAGAGAATTTCTTGAAATCATGAACGTTTCTGAACAAGCAGAGATGGGAAGACAGAGCAAGAAATGATTTTCAGGACTCGATCGACTTGAAGCAGAAGGTATGTTCCAGGTGAAGCGAGTTGAATCACCCATTGCCAAAGGTCTCATTCAGCACAAAAGCTGTTTGCAGAGCGGGTTCGTGTAAAATCATACAAATTATTCCAAATTCAGCTCAAATTTATTTGAAAGCTTGAGAACTCAACTATTGAGGCACAGAAGAGCCACAAGTTTCAGAGCTCATTTAATTCTAATTGGGATGTAATTCGGATACAGGAATTAAAATGCATAATCATAACGGATAATGCCACTAGCAAACAGATATACCACCTGATGAGTTCTTGAACTGAAAACTTCATGAAATCTTCCCCACCTTTCCAAGTTCAGAGACCAAAAAGCTGAGGCTGCTTATAAAAGCAGCAGGAACAAATTATAATACAACGGTTTATTTCCATGGGTACTTACTGAAGAGAAAGGAAAACGGGGTATGACGTAGTTTTCTTGGGGTTGGGGCTCACTTCAGAAATTGCGATTTTTAGCTACACATGAATTTTGACGGACCTAAAACTCATCCCCATTCTCCTTCCAAAATGACAAGCAAAACGACATTCATCTTTCTATGTTAGCAAAAAACTTCGAAAACCACGTTATAGGACATAGCATCTATGAGTGTGAGGCGATCGGCCGGAAAGATGTTAACAACAACTAGACTCCTAGAGAATTTCGTGAGTGGGAAAACGGAGTTTTTAGAATCTAAATACAATAAAACTTCAAAATTACTAAATTTGTGGAAGGGGGAGGGTATTAATAAATGTTCGTCGTACGATTACAAAGGCTTATTGTTGGAAAACATAAAACAATTTAGTAGATCCAGTCCTAATACATGAATTGCTATGTACCCATTACCTGAAACTCATTTGTAACAACTGTCAAGCAGGGTTCACATCCATCCGGATCGTTTGGAAATACGGATAGGGGAAGGTAGTAAAAAGCAGTGGAGGGGATGGAGGGGAATCGGCCGAGCACACGCCAACAACTCGTTTCCCGCGCTTCCTCCAACAGCTGTTTTGGTTCCCGACGCCATTCCGTATGCGCAGTAGTGAACTGCGCCATCCGGAACGAAAAATATTCGAAAAATCTGATGCATACAGTTTGCTTCAAAACTGCCTGTCCGGAAAAAATATTCCCTCTCCCCTGGTGTCCAACCAATCAGCTGCTCGTATTCACTTTCTGGATAGCTTGCTGGATGGATGTGAATCCAGCTTCATCTAACCTCTAGATTCTATCTATGGTTTACCAAAAAATGTACTAAGGCATACTCACCGTTCCGGTTTGCGGCATAGCGAATACATCAATGACTCGAACAGTGTAGTCATCAACGAATTCTCCCAACATGAGACCCATGACCTCCATGGGGACACCGGCTCTACCGTGCTTGAGCATCTTGAGAAGAGCCAAAGAGGAAATGTACACTTGCTCGGCGGTGTCCACCACCGGGGCGTCGGATGGCGGTGGTGCTTGGCTCAGCCCAGGCATGCTACCTCCCAACCTTAGAAGACGATCCATCTCTTTTCTGTGAAACAACAATTAGCGAATTACTTTAGAAAATTCCATTAGCTAAGATGTTCCAACAAGTAAAAAGGTTCTTTCCGTTTTCCTCTCATTCTTGTTCTTTCTTCGTTTTTCGGTAGAAGTACAGAATAGGGGGCCCTTCCTGATAAGACCGTCGTAACCCAATGTCTATATATCGATCCACGCTTTCGATATATAAATCGATTATACGCGTTACCTCTACAAACTGCAACTTTTGAATATGGCGGAAAATAATGAAAAATAAGTAGCAAATGGCGGGAAATGAACATATTCGAGAGTTCCTAAGATTTCGATATTTAGTACCTATGAACTAACAACTTGTTTTGAGTGACCCTCTCGCCAACTGTGCGAGTTTTTAAAGAGCCTAACAGCTTCATTTAGGAATTCGCTATTATAAAAACTGTCTAACTGCAACCCCAGAATCCCTGCTGTACATTCCTTTTCTGGAGTATGTACTTCCCAAGTCGCTAAGTAAGAAGTTACAAACAAATCAATTTTGATTCCAAGCGTACTTATCTGTCGTAACTTCTGCGGGAATTTGAAGGAGCCTCTGGAGTAAATGTACATGTTCTCTATTAAATCGGAACGGAAATAGTACATCATCCTCGCTCATGTCATCCATTTTTCGCTGCATTTTTTGTTTAAAAAAACGAAAGAACGAGTGACCCGAGTGATCTTGTAAAGCATCAAACAGACTGCTCGTTTTCTTATAGTGACGTGAAAGCAAAACGTACGTGACTCTTACGGATCAGAGATACCACTAGTTCAGCTGAGTTGGTGGTAACGACCAGAGCTGTGCTCGCCCTAGATACCACCACCGACTAGATACGATACCACGGTGTCCGAATCTCCTAGGAACTCTCTAGTGAAATACGTAGGTTACGCGTCTGGAAGGGGAAAAAACATCTTGGCTGACATCTGCAACTGCTCTCATCTATCTCAACTATCTTATTCCCACCTCCAACCATGTCCGTATCACTCGCCAACAAATACACACAAACCTCTCTCAAGATCCAATCAGCAACAGTAGCCTTAGCTAGGTTCAATTCGTGCATAATGACTCATGATGTTCGAATGTGTTCTATCTAGTAGATGCTCGCTTCGCTCAGATCTCAAAAACAAAACAAAATATCCTACATCAATCCTTCTAGTAAAGTATAGATCAGTTGGACAAATAGAAGGTTGACAGTTGTGCTGGTTCAAGAACGAAAGGTTGAATAGAAGCAGGAAAGATGGCGGGCCTTCAGCTGCTCGAAGGTGGTTGTGCAATGCAATCTGACATGGCAGCGGTATCGATATTATAATCCTATAAAAACGTCGATCCTAGTATACATCGATATATTCTTCTTATCAGAAGGGGCCTCCTATTCTGAACTTCAGCCCGTTTTTCATTTCCCTGTTTCTTGGTGCAAACCTTTCTCTAGTAGAGCTCAATCCTTCGCCATCTAACTGACTTCCAAGACTCTCTGAGTAGGAGCGAAACCGCTGTTATTAAGGCGAATTCGGTTTTCACACTAATCCATTTGGTTATATTGCGCAGTAACTTTGACCACTCATCTACCAGGGTGTTTAGCATTGGGGTGTGTAGGAATGAATCCAACTCAAGACAAAGGACGCCTTCAGTTGAAATGAGCAGTGGCGTGAACGAACCTCTAGGGATCTCAATTGCCGTTGTATTAACATTCCACGTAATTCATTTCCACCATTGGGAGGAGTAACAGAGGAGTGTCAGCAATAGTAATGAGAAAGTATGCCGTCCTCCAACTATCCCACATGCCGAGCACATTCAAGTCGATTGCGAGCACGAATCCTAGAGTGGATTCTCGTTGAACAGGCTCAACCACATACAATATTTGTTTATAGTACGAGTTATCGGTTTAAAATTATATACACCCTACGAACCAAGCACATTGCAACGTTACATACAGGAAGAGCAATTAGACAGATATGTTGGTTGTTCTACTTTCTGCATCGAATGATGCACAAGAAGAACGAAATCAAGATTACAACTCCTAAGTCTAAGAAGAAAATGAAAGAAGTGCAAGCAAAACTTTTAAAACAAGAAACATTAAATATTAGAAATTTTATAACAACGCTGAATAGTTTACAATCACGCGGGCCTTAGGTACTCACCTTATACAAAACTAACTATAAAACTACACTTGCGGTTATTATTTTAGAAGAAGATTCAACTGGATTTCATGCAATTTTTCGAATTAGAACTAATAAAAAGTTGGAATCGAGTAAAATGTCTCGGATCACGAATTGCAGAAAACAAAAATCACGATTACTGCAACCTCATTCGGAAGGTTGCACACTACGCTGCTGTTATCCTGTGTCACGAATCACAATACCATAGCAGTCCATTCAATGACCACCAGTGACGCTAAAATCGTCAAATAATCAAGTTTATTTCACTAATGGATACTCTTAACACACGTGTGAATGGCAGGGTCGATAGTGCTGCTTCGAGGGTTGAGAACGTATAACAATTGAAATCGAAGGCTCTTAGTTTAACTGTTAGTACGTTTTAGCCGCCAACGAGTAATAGAACTAACAGCTACCCGTTTCGAAGTTATCAAATATTAAACATGATAGAGAGTTTTTCCTCCCCACGGTGTTGAACGCAAACCTAGGGAAACGAAAGGCAGATGCTAACTTTCCAAGAGGTCACGTGCTCTCCTTACAGTGTCTCTCGCCGTCGTCAAACGGTCCTTATCATAACCTGACATTCATGTTTTGTCATGTCATTCTGTAAGCGAAGTTCACTTGAGTTATAAATTACGCTCACTCGAACATCTCAATCAGGTAAGTTGCCTCGACGTAAACTTAGCAGCACGACACTGCTATTGTCACTTGCATTTGTATTGTCCCCCAAAAAACCTCGTTTTTATTGGAAAATTTGTTGGTTTTAAATGTTTATATTACGCTTAGGACTGATTCGGATAATGGGTGCTACTGTCAACATCTATCGCCATTCTACTGTACTCAGTACCACCTGTACTCTACAATACTAGATAGTATCTAGTAGATACATGTATTTCCTTATATACATTTGATTTCCTTGTATAAGTGTACTACAAATGTAGAGATAAATGAAATACAGCAGAGAAAACTGTATGCACTACAGAAAAATAACCAACTTTCCTCATTGATCAGGGTAAATTTTGATCACCGGAGGCTAACATGTAGCATTTAGTACAGTAGCACATAACAGGTAGTACAGTAAAAAAAAACTATACTTACTTATTAGAGTGGTTCTTCTCTTTTATCATTATAGTACATGACGCATATATATTTCTTAATACATATGCATATATATTTCTGTTTTCTTTAGTGCTGATGAAGCTCACGATGTATGGCCGAAACGTTCACAACAACAATAAATATGTTTAAAAACTGAAGAGCTCCATCAACTTTATTCGCATAGAAAAATGGTCACGCCATACCCCACCAACTCAACTTAGTAAGTGTTGCAACTAAACGGAAATTTCTCCTGTCAGTAAGGATAGGAGTTCAAACTCTGTCGTAGGTAGCAAATATTTCTCTTCTCAACTCTATATCATGAATTGGCTGGCAATAAAAAAGGTTGAACGAATAATCAACAACCACATCACAAATAATTTCTTGTTATTCCTGGTTTTTTTACATTATAGATGTTTTCTTCATTTTCAAATGAAATGACTGGAGAACTGACAAAGAATTCCTACATGAAAATTTTTAAATACTTCTATTTCCACAGATAACATTATGTACACTGAATCAATTGTTAACACTCAGACAAATACCTACATCTCTCGATTTTAACAGGATTACATTCTCTTTATGCGTTCATTAGTCTTCTTCCCTGTGAGACGGTATTTGGATCGTTCCTCAAGATACTCTTCCTGACAAATTTTCCTGAAATCTTCGTCTAGGTACCAGCGTGCGAGACAGTCTTTCATTTTCTTATTTTGCGCTTGACAAGAAAAAGTTAGAGTGATTCCGTGTTCCTTGCAGCAGTTGTGAAACTCTGAAAATTCCCAATGCGAGAGTTGAAAATTGAATAGTCAATTTCAATGATAACGACATGTCTCTTAGCATGTTCAAATAGATGTGGAAGATATTCTAAAACGTGTTTCTTTCAAAATCCGTTAGAACTAAAGTAGACTCTTCAAAAAGAAGTGAAAGTAAAAATAAAAACAACGAACCTCCCACTTCTGCAACACATTTTTCTGTTTTCGCTTTTTCTCTCATTTTTTTCGGAATGAGCACTTCTATTTCCACTTTCCTTAGAGATCGATCATTCGGGTCACCTAAGCAAGCAAAGAGACAAACATGTTAATGTGTTATACATTTTATTTCAAAGTAGAATAAAATAAATTACTGCTCAACATAAAAAGACAATGTTGCAGTTCTAGAATAATTCTTGTGACCTTTATTTAAAAATAGGTAGGTCCGTACTTCATTGTCAGAAATTGAAACTAAAAAATGGTTTGTTAAAATGTGTATTGTGAATTTGTTTCTTTTTGCAGACGATGTGGCATCCTTGATCTGTATTAAATAATTTTATTAATTTGGAGAGAAGTTTGGTTGCTTGAGGCAGAGTACTGGAAGGGTGATGTTCAGTCAACTCCCTTATCATAAATAAAGAAAAGCTAAGGTGCTCGATTTCAACTTTGGCCGTCATTTGAATAAGCATCCAACTGCTTGGTTCGGATGATTATAGATAATTATGAATCCAGGAAGAAACATCGATATCCTTCTACTCAAACTTGCAATTCATGCTTTGGAAGCGAGACATCTTATGACACACTGCTATGGAGAAATTCCTGCCGCATCCTTGAAATATTGGTGCAGATGAAAAAGGACCTCCAAATCTTATGCAGGCTTCGTTCAAACAAAAGTAGCAGGGGTCACATTAAATACGAAAGAATCCTGACCACCCAGCATGATCATGTACAGGTGCACTGAATACATCAGGGGCTTACTTGCCACATCGTGACCACCCTCCAATATTGGAGTTCGGTAAGTCCATCATTTACTTAACTGCATTCGAAAACAGAGTCAAAAGTTCAAGGAGACAATCAATTGCTGCTGGAGTCCTAGCTTTGTACTGCAGCTGAGTTCTATTCAGTTGTGATGAATTAGTTTGATTTCTGTTGTTGCCGATTCGGTACCTGATTTTTTAATCAAATTTCTATTGCATAACTTTTTGTCCAGTCAGTTAGAACCCCAGTCCAACAGTAATGGTTCAAATTACATCACATGAATTGTACAAATACCTGAAAAGCTCAATAGCTCAAAGTCTTATCTAAACAAAAAGGGTGCTATTCAAGATCCCTAATGCCTGCAGTACACTCTTGCCGAGGCGAAGCGAGGGTAGGTGAGCGAGAGTGTACTTGCGCATCCCGTGTCATCTTGCCCTCCCTCTGCTTGGCTCGCCTGCACTCTGATAAAAGTCAATCTCGGACAAGAGTCAAAGGAGACAAGCCTACACGAGACCCGAGGAGAGGGGAATCCCTTGTGCTCGACAGCACTTGGCGAGAGTGTACTTGTGAGCGCTTGCCTGCTGGTCTCGTAGTGCCTCGTCTCGCCTGGTCTCGTGGACAAGCGCCTCGGCAAGAGCGTACTGGAAGCAGAACAGCCTGTTAGGTGCAATCTTAGTATTTTGGTTGGATCCAACCCCTGATCAGAATCGGACGGTCAACGGCCAAACCAAACCAACCAGAATTCAACGCCTTTTAGGATCTGTCCTCAACTGATTTTGGGGACGTGCCAGTTCGGTATGCGTTCTATCGGACCGTTTCTGGTTCTGTGTGCAGTCTATCGTCCCGTTTCGTCGAATTCACTACGAATGACATAAATACACCAAAAAAGGGCTTTTAGCTTATGCATGGAAGTTCTTGATGTCTTCCAACAGGGCTAAGAACAGGTCAGGGCTGTCTGCGCGATACATTCTCCAGCAGTCGTGATCGAGGTGTGACTGCACTGAATTTTGAGGATTCACGTATGATTGTTAGTGGTTCACTGTTTTGTGCACAAATCCGCGACTTGTAAGGCACCGATATGCAGCTCATTCGTCTGAATGTATGTGTGATCCGGCTTCACATTCTCGCTCAATGATTGGAAGAAGAGCGGCCTTGTCACGACGGGCAACATAAAAATATCTGCAGTCATTTCCTTCGCTTTAATCCAAATACCCAGGGCCCATCTACGTCGGCATCAGAATCCTCCGATGATGGTGGAGCGTCTCCAGGTAATAAACGACCCCTGTGTACCGATCGCAGATAGACAAACAAAGGATAGGACCGATTTCGGTCGTTGCTGGGAACGTTATAACAATATCAATAATTGGCTACCATTTTTCCGAATAACGTGAGTTTTCTCAACAATTTTGACCCTCCATGAGACAGCTTCACATAGAGCTTTCAAAAATATCTATCATTGAACATTGGAAGCATTTGACAAATAAATAAAAGTAAGCAACTTTCTCAAAACAGTACTTGAAAAGGGAGGCGTTAGATGCGACGACCTTGGCTTGCTATAAGAGTAAGAATCAACTAAGCATACCTATCTGTACCTGAATTGACAGCCTTCAAAAATAAGACGCTATTTCAATTGATTAAGTAATATTAATATTCACTATCAGCAAATGGGTCGGTAAAGGCGACTTACCTAGCCCGTGAGGATTGAAATGTGGAGTTGCACTTGAGATCTCTGCCTTAGACATCATGATCAACTTTTAGAATCGCTTCCGAACTGATTTTTAAATTGTGACAAATGTACACTGATCAAAAATAACTCCAAGTTTGACTCAATAAAAAGAAAAATCGGTGCGTTTTATGATATAAGCTGCTCCAGCTTATTTATCATTTTGACAAGTTTTGCTTTCCTATTATCAGATAAAGATTGTTGTTGCGGTTTTCACAAGAATCGTGGAGCATCCACCTTGGTGACGGACTGACCACAGAATTGTTCAGGAGAAAATTTGAATCAATATTGACAATTTATTCGAATATAAGACTTTCAGAATATGGGGTTGAAAGAAATTATTTTTCAAACATAAAAAGCACAACTCTTTCTTTTCATCATCCACGCATGGCGCCACCACGACTGACCTTATCTCATCTTATCTTATCCTTATCAGTAAAATTTAGTCCCTAATTTGATTACTGCATGGTAAATGGGTGTTATCAAGTTTTCCTGAAAAGGTTTGTGTACGAAATTACTTGACTTTAACGGAGTTTTGTTTCTCTCGAACGAACAATGCAGCGACTGAGGATGTTGTCATGGGCAAGCCGGTCGGCGTTGTTGCGGAAAACAATTTCTCCCCAAACGACTGTGTTATTTGAGGTTTGTTTCCATGATTCTACCTATTACTAGTTACAGTATTACGCTACTTTTCATTGCAGTGAATAACGCGAATCCAACGTATTCACCTTATAGGCTTCAGTGTCATCTAGATTGCTTTCTGTTCATTGAACACAAAGGCACCGTATAATTTAACACATAATAGAGAGGCAAACTATTCGTAACAATCTACTTGCATGAATCGGTGGATAGTCGAATAGATCATTCTGTTTTCTTTTGAAAGTAGTACTGCATGATGGTGGTTAAGAAATACACATAGCATAATTTTGATGTAATGCGCTTTGTAGGTAGAGAATGAGTTGCTCTCTCCCACGCGGAAATGGGGTGTGAGCTATGGGGAACATCTTACGACGTCAAGAATTCCTAGTTATCCAAATAAGATGAGGGAGCTGAAAATAGCCGTGTTACCAGGGGTTTTTCAGAGTGCTAAATCCGATTACGAGATCAAAAATAACATAAGCGACCCACGTCTATTCCTCTTCACTATATTTAAATCCTCATTCTCATTTACTTTGACTACGACCAGTATATGATATCATTTACTGGTAATTTGTATTTTCATCTCGAATCTTTATATTTTTTATCAAGTTCGTACTTATTTTTCAGACGTATTCATCAAAAGCCGGCAAAGGAGAGAAAAAAGAGGAGAGCGTACTCCCTAGAAATGCTCTCGAAGAGTTTCATAGCGCCTCGCAGCAACGAGAAAACGGAATTATTTACGATAAAAAGCCTTTCAAAATGGTTCTAGACCCAGAGAAAACGTACAACTGGTGTTTGTGTGGGCAAAGTAAAAATCAAGTGAGTTAGCTGTACTTACTGCATTTTATTATAGAAGGGTGGAAACACGAAGATACCTATATTCGGGTACATCCCATCCCCTAGTGGTGGTTTATTGTACTATTAAATAGTTTATATTATAAACATTCAACTGCATTTAAATGTAAATCTGTTAGTGTAGGCACATGTACTCAAGATTAACAAGCTAAAATAATTGTTTTTCGTGTAATCCATTTTTCTTCTATTATGATCATTATATCATGTTTTGGACTTCATATAATGAAAAATTTAGGACAGGCATTCACCTCTGAAAAACCTTCATCAGTAGGAACCTGCATTACAAGAATAGTGGGGAATTATCGGGCAGTGGGATATTCCCAAAGATATTAGAGGCATGGGTGGAAGGTTCAAAGATATCATTCGAGCAGTTTGAGAAAATAGCAATTTGGTTTTTCCAAGTATTGACAGTATTAGAATTGAAAACACGTTGAATGGTTTTTTATTTCCATTTGATAATGGTATAGTTATCCTTTTAAGGCTGAGACGACACGTATAGGATATCCGAGACGCTCGAAAGCATCTGTTTTCCACTCAGAGGCCGTAGATTCAAGAGTCAATAGGGAAATGTCTATAACAGGCTCGTAATAGACAGGGGAGGGGAAATTGTAATAGGCAAGGGGCAAAAGGTCTGTTGCATTTGGGACAGTGTGAATGAAAGGAGGCGTTGTAATAGGCACACGGCGTTAAGTGGGATCCCGTCCACGCGGCGTAAGCGTTGGGCAAAAAGGTCTGTTGAATTTGGGACATTGTGTGAATGAAAGGAGGCGTCAGGACAATCAGTAAGAGAGGAAAATGGTGGATTGTAACTTCACCCTGTTACCATATAACAAAGAGGCGATGGAATCTTGTAGTTAACCCCTTCAAGGGCTGAGACGAATAATGTCTGCAACACTAAAGAATATCCCAGAAGCTAGAAAGCATCCAGTTTATACTCAGGGGCAGCAGACTTAAGAGTCAGGAAGGGAAGATTCATCACAGGCTCGTAATATACAGGGCAGGGGAAATTGTAATAGTCAAGGGGCAAAAGGTCCTTTGCCTATGGAACAGTGTGAATGAAAGTGAAATGTCTTTAATATTCAATAAACTGTATTAACTGAATTAAAAGGGAAATATAAATGAATAACATGCGGTTTAATAACTTGAAATCGAAGGAAGTATTTTATTCATGTAGAAAGGTAACAGCATTGTTGCTATTGTTGTTGTTGCCTATTTATTGGAGTGGCATACATCACAGAAAGGAAGCGTCAGGACAGTCAATAAGAGAGGAAAATGGTGGATTGTAATCTCACCCTGCTGCCATATAACATGGAGGTAATGGAATCTTATAGTTGCCCCTTCAAGGGCTGAGGTGATTAATCCCTGCAATACCCAGAGGATATCCCAGACGTTAGAAAGCATCCAGTTTATACTCAGGGGCGGCAGACTCAAGAATTGAGTAGGGAGAGCTATCTCTATCAATCATATATTTTAAATCGATTAACAATTTTATACATTTTCGCCAAAAAAGGAAATTTTTCTTTATCTTACTAAGATTTTACGTTCATTTCTTGTGTCATATCACTGGGTTGACAAATGTTGTGTGCAAATGGATTAAAATTTGATGATTGAAAATATAAACGAATCTGTAAGGAAATATATGGTGGTTTGTTAATTTGGAGCTGGAGTGTAGATTGATACATCAGAATCTTTGTATGATAGTCAGTTATATCTATGGATTTCCATGTATTCTGAATTTTCTGTTGCAAGATAAGGAGGTCACAGATGTCTGTGAATCCATAGTGTAACTTGAACCAGAAATATTCATTTATATTTGTCAAATGTTCGGTTCTTATATCCTTTGTAAACATTGACATCTTCATGTTATTTGTACATTTTGTATTCTTGATGCAGCCTCTATGCGACGGCACCCATAAAAGCCAATATCTGAAAATCAAACTTCGACCGATCAGGTTCAAGGTGACTGAAAAGAAGGAGTACTGGCTGTGCAACTGTAAGCAAACTTCCCATCGTCCATTCTGTGATGGCACCCACAAGAGGGAAGACATTCAGGCAATCAGGACAAAATTTTAAAGTTTGAAGAGCTTCATGTACGCTTTGTAGGTAATCATCAAATTATGTAAAAATGTTTTGTTACTATATAATGAACTGTAAATATAATTTCTCACTGAAAATGCTCCCGGTTCTTCTTTAATGAAAGAAATAGAACCAAAACAGTTTTTTTCAAGTTTATTGTTTGTTTTTTATTTTCATTAATGAACCTTTCGTAATCGATCAGGAAAACAATGTTAAATCCCCTCAAAAGTCTCAGGTGCCACATCGATCCGGGATATGGCAGTAATGTCAGCATCTTCATCTATCAACCCTAAGAGATAATATTTAAGGATTAAACTGTTGAAAAATCGAAATCTCAAAAACTTCCTATATGAAAGAAACGTTTTTTTTTTAAATTCAGCTAGAAAATAGTTCTGTGTATCGAATGAGACCACTCGAGTTGCTTTACCACCGTCTGTTCGCTCACCATTTGAAAAAATCGGGAGAGTAGACGGTCGGGCTGCAAAGCCTCAAAGTGCTTTAGTGGGAGATCTGAGCGAAAGTGCGTGGCTAGCGGCTGCCCAAATACCACGGTTGATGCTTTGCAATTATACTCGTATTATCCATAACGCCTTATCCCAAGCTTCAACTATGTTGGGCAGAACAAGCAGAAGCATTTTTTCTGTCTGTATTTTTGTTGATTCATAAGTGAGTAGACTCCACCTAAGAACTGAACCTAAAGCATTGTCTCCAGTTGTACAATCCAGTTCTGGAAGTGCGGTGATCATCGTAGTAGGGGTATCTAATACAGAAATAATAAACCATTATTGTATAATTTGCAGCATTATCTAGTCTAGAACAGCCAGAAATTACCATTTTGGAGTTACTGATTTTACCCTAAACGGCGGCTTCGAGCTAGGTATTGCGGGAAAAGTTAGGTAGTAATCGAATACCTATTCGGTTTGTTATTTTATGGACGTAACTTTAATGATAGGATATTGGTATATCATTAATTATAGGAACTCTAGAATCTTTTTACTGTACTCTTGGTAGATACGACTTCTGAATAGAGAGTTCTTGTAGACTGTGTTCTTGTGTCAATCGAGAAAAAGAACGAACGAATCTATAGGAATTCCTGATCGCTGCATAGATTGCATAATGAAGTGTGAACAGAGTAGTCATACTCCTCCACTGTTTTAATGTTCAATTTGATGATGTGAGGACAGCCACTCCTGAAATTGGCCTTAACACTCCTCGAAGGCCACTAGAGAACCAGATAGGATGAGCGAACTCGGAAGCTACCTTTTTACCACAACATCCTGTCTCTGTAGTGAACGATGTTATGATTGTCGAAATCTTATTATCTGAAATCATTTCTACACCATCCTTCCCTCGCAAGTGTAGCCGAAAAATCGAGCTTAACTATCAGTTATCTTGCTCAAAACAAGTTTCATGATGATTCGTTAATAAATACTAGGCAATTCTCACTCATCATAGTCCGGGATGGACTGGTACTAGAGTCGGAGAACCTATTTTAGCATAACATTCAGATAGCAGATTAATCTTTGACAGCCGCTACATTCTTCTATTCCATTGATGAAGGATGATATTGATCAAGTTCCAAAATATTTCAGCTCTCTATAAACGACAGCAACGGCCAACTATAAGTCTACATGATCATCAAACGTCACCAAGCCTGAAAGTTATTAAATGTTAGTTTTTAAGATGGTTATACGGTTTTATTGACAGTTGACGGTTTCATTCATGTTCAAAAGAGCACGTAGCTTAATTAGACAGAAATATCTGCCTCAATATTCAACATCGGTAAAGAATTAGGCTTCAACCTTGTGTGAATAAATGAATGAACTCTGTCGCCGGTAAATCCTGGGTGCCTGAAAGTCTGCACAGGATTTTGCGCCTTGACTTCCTTCATTATAACTCAGTTTCTTTTTTACCCAGAGCTTAGAGTTCAACATATCCCAAGCTAAATCCGCTCGGAGCTAATTCTGTCGGCGGTCGAAAATAATCTTGGCACCCGGCTTGCGCTCCTATTTTGGCAAAAGTTTAAAATAGGCGCTCCCTGACTCAGCTCGCGAGCATTTTCCAACGTCTTTGATTGTTGTTTTGAGGTTCCCATCTTCCGACGGCGTTCAGCAATAGTCAGGGGCAAGTTTTCTTACTTAAGTTTTGTTTTTGGAAGCGGGTACTTTACCAGGAATCCTGGTTTGCTTTTGTGGAATTACCCACGTGTAATAAAACTTGGAAACAGAATTCCATTAGAATTATATCAGCTGATTCGATTGTCATAATGTAGTTGTCGATTTGTACTACTTTTATATTCGTTCACATTCATGTTGGCGTTCTTCTTTCTGTCTAAGTTTTAGCACTTAAGGAAAGTGAAAAACAATTTCTTTTTAATCTGCTTTTTTGAAAGGATCTCAAAACGTACAAGTTGCGTAGAGCTCACGTGCGCAAAACATTCCAAAGTTAAACAAAAATTCTCATTTGAAAAAACTGAGTTGATGTGAGTTGGCCCTCGTGCACGTATTTGAGATCCTCTGCGAAATACATGCAGATAAAAAGACAAAAAATGGTTTCAACTCAGAAATCACGATTTTTGGAGGGGGTTCGGTTTGTTTCGAGGTACAACCTGTATTACATGTAATTCGCACAGCAACAGTGTAAAGAATTGAGACTGATTTGGATGGTAATACAATGTTCGGTTCACAAGGAGCGGGAGATTGTAACTAAAATGTCACTTCCTAAATTGTACGGTACTGCGGGAAGGATTTTTCAAGAGGAAAAATCCGATGGGTTCGTTGCACCGTTGGGTTTTCCCAAAGGAAGGATTATTATGAAAGGTGAGGGGCGGTTTTGAGTGACAGCCGACTTTTGAGTGGAATAGATGGATAGGTATTTGGGAGTCGGGCAGCAACCGTGTGAAACTCCCCGTAATTAGCTCTCAGGCTTGTTCGTGTTTGTACATTGAAAAACTGAACAATGAAGTCGTATACAGATGTCAGAAAGGTTGGTATCGGTTGCTTAAAAAGGGTGGATATTTTCCGCTGGGTTCAAAGCTTTCAAGATTCAAAGGATTGAACAGTATTGGTTGTCCAAAAACAGTGTGCCCTTCTTGCATGGAACTGGTGGGGACGACGTTTTGTGCTCCCTTTAAAAAGGGATCACCCATCTTCAAATTCAGTTTTTTTTTTTCCTGAGCTCTTATAGACTTATCGTCCACAGGCTTAATTAATAGATAGTATGCTTAATAAATTAGATAATTCCAATAGAGTAGAAGTCAGGAAGAAAGCGTTTTGACAAAAACGCTGCAAATTCTTTCACTGGGGTCTATTATTCAATTGGCTTGCGTTCATGATTTGAATTTCTACTAAGCTTTGGAGTGTGCGTGTTTCACAGGTGATAGAGCGATTATTGAATTTCAGGAGATATGCATAGAGCACGTAAATCTGTTCTCAACCAAAATACCTATTTGGATTGTTCAGTTGATCATGTTTGTGTGCCTCCTAAAATTCAATAATCGCTCTATCACCTGTAAAACACGCACACTCCAAAGCTTAGTAGAAATTCAAATCATGAAAGCAAGCCAATTGAATAATAAACATCAGTGGTTAAAATGATACCTGTTTTACCTATAGTTTAAATAAATTTCAGTGGGTATTGTCCTCTCTTATGACAGAACACCGCTTTTCTTTTTGCCACAGGTGTGTCTATTGATTGATAGATTAATACTTACGCAAATGTTGGCACCATAAATCGGGCCGTATATCGGGAATGGTTTGAGCTACGAACCTGGGGAAGGGCTCATTCGATTCCTCATGGAAATTTCTTCAAAAACAGTCCAAATTTAGGCCGCTTCGACTTTTTTTTGAGGTTTTTAGGGATTTTACAAAACTTTGACAACCCTTAAAGGGCACTTTAAATTAAGTGAGACAACTGGCTAAAGAATTGGGGCGTTTTCGGACCAACATGGATTTTTCCTGAAAATTTCACATATTTTGCTCCAGCCGTTTGGGAAAAATCGTTCGTACGGCGGACGGACGGAAAAATTTTGATTGCAGATTCGGATGCTACACCCTTTGAAACGTAGGCCATGAAATTTTCATGGGGGGTTAGAATTTTTTTTTTTTTTTTCAAGAGCGATTACAATGGTTTATTATTGAATAATAAAACAAAAATGGCTAAAAGGGTTTGGGAATAAACGCTGGATTGGCCATATGTACCTACCCAGACCTCCTCGATTTCTATTAATGAAAATGAAACTGAAAACAAGATGATTGAAAAACGAAACGTCAAATTGCAACACCTTACATGTTCCTTAAACATTTTAAACGCGTAGGTTGAGCTCTAGGTGGGTTGTCCTAATTTTGCTACAAATATGTTCCAATGGCAGATTACGCAAGTTGTGGAAGGATGATTAATGCCCACGTGGGGCGAACACCTTCCCTTGCAGTTACCATCGCGAGTGTATTAGGTCATCCCTCTTGATCTGAGATGACGATGCAGCCCCAAGGTGAGTGTCCTGCCGGATTCGCCAGTTCAGACCGCGATCACCTCGGGCTCGGGGCATCCGGTTCGAGTTGACGTCGACGTCATTTTTCTGTTCATTCCTGGAAACGAGGAAGGAATCCCGACGAGGTGGAAATCCCTGGATCGGAATCCCGGCTCCCCTCGCCCATCCTTAAATGAGGGTTCATGTTTACGTTGATGTATAATGACGGCGCTCGTTCTGCGGTTAATTGTATCTTTACTTCGAAACACGAACAACACGATATCAAATGAATCGCAGGTTTGAGCCTGTCACTTGAATAATTTTGCGTCGTGTAATAACATAGGAATGTCAAGTACTCGACCATTATTATTAAATACTAAAACAGTGAAAAGGTTCTTTATTCTTGCGAGTTAAAAACAATCTTGTGGAATGCCTTCAAAAAAAAAAAAACTCGTTGATGTATACCACTCCTTTTCTACCTAGATTACATGAAAAATTACTTAACTTATAATATATATTTTTTTCTTCAGTAATTACCGATCAAATCAATCAAAAGTCATTTTTTTCCTTACGTATCATTTTGACCTTGTCTGGGCTTTCTTGAATTTGTGACAACATTTTCAGAATTAGGTATCCCATACTGAAAACCTGTGGACTAATGGGAACGAACCGTGGAAATCTTGCAAGGTGTTTTAAATGCCATTACGGCCTTAATTTTAAGGCATGAGAGATTCGAAAAGAGCTTCCCCTAATCATCAATCATCTAGGTACCTAATAATAGCTCCCAAAGTTAGAAAAATGACATTTTCTTAATGAAAATAAGTATAATGAAACGATTTTTGGATTTCACTTTCTCATAAAAATATAGACGTTAATTCACTCACTTTACGATTGAAATGTTGAAACCGTAGCATTTCCAAAGCGGAAATAAACTGTCAGATTCTACGATGCCTTCGTGAGACATTTTCGAAGCAACAAAGCCTATCCATTGATTTGGAAAGTAAAACACCGATTATCCCATGTTGCGAATCGCGTCCGTTTGGGATCAAGGAGAAAAATAGTTGAGCTTGATTGATAACCGTCCAATTTATTGTACCAATTTTATCAATGAAGATGCTATCTCCATGATTTCTGAATTTCATAGAAGATGAAAGCAATATCAAACTGGATTATCTGATGTGGATTAAGGTGATCTGATTAATTCATTTGTCAAGAGATGTTTTCCTTATTATCGCTATATGCATACAGGTGTGAGTTCACGGGGATCAATATTTTGCTAACATGACTCATTATCATGGTTCCTTAATTTTATTGTATAATTGTCTTGATGCCGTTTAATATTATACCTGCCATTGTTAAATCGAAAGATTATACAAATAAAAAATTAAA
The DNA here is from genome assembly GCA_031894815.1 of Creontiades dilutus. Lineage (NCBI taxonomy): Eukaryota > Metazoa > Arthropoda > Insecta > Hemiptera > Miridae > Creontiades > Creontiades dilutus. Next base: position 101,232 of record JAVIWC010009708.1, read on the forward strand.
AAATATATATATTATACCCCTCAAACTATTCTTCCCGGCGGTTATTAACCGAACACCAGAATCCTTAAAAGTTTTTCACATGTAACGGCATTCGATATCATTCGTATTCACCAAAACAGCATCTTGAGAATTCCATAAAAATATGTTGTAAATAAAACTTCTTTTCCTCCTCAGGATCCTTCTCCCTTCATTAATTGTCTGCATTATCCAAATCTTGTAAGTTAAATTTTCGGCATCGTTTTTTATTGAGTATCAAAAAAATGGAAATTATTTTGTGATTCCAAACATATATCTCCCTGATTCGTAATGTTCCGTTCAAGTCCACACCGTTGTTTCTGGGAGGCTCCACAAACAATTTCCAGACTGTTGTTTTCATAGCTTTTTGGAGCATTGGGAAAGTAAAAATGGCAACATAACCTAGAAATTCTTCATCAGGTACGCAGAAAACATTCTATAATTTCTAAGAATACGGATTTTAACATGAACGTAGCTCAGATGTATTGGCGTGCTGTGCTCATAACCCAGAGGTCCGTGGATCGTAACCACCATTCTGCCACCATTCGAGGTGATGGAGTGGTATAGTTTACCCCTTCCATTTAGATGAATGCAATAATGCCCGCCACGCTCAGAGGATGACCCAGACGCTTGAAGGCTTCCGATTCGTCTCCCAAGGCGACGGGTTCAAGAATTGGGAAGGGCTAACTAACCATATCCATCACACACTTTTGTTTTTGATCCCATTTATCTGGAATACATAGCAGTTGGTAGAAAATTAAATTTCTAGTCAGGTTTTCTGTTCTTATTAGGTTTTGTGACGTTGAAATAGATTCACGCTAGTCTTCCACGGTGCCCAACCACGGTACTCTTGGGCTAAGGGCTGCGAACGTCCTCCGCACTTATCAGTTTTTTTGTTTCATAAAACTTTCCCACGAACATATAGTTAATAATGTACACATCAGACTAGTTTATCTTGTTATTTGGGTAGATGTGTGGTGATTTTTCGACAAGATGCCAATTCGAATCGTAACTTCCAACTCAAGCTATTCTTGTAGCCCCATCCCATCCAATCCAATCTTAACGGTATTAAAACTAAAAAATATTGATACCTCTGATTGAGTTCGAACTCGAGTCCAAACTGCCACCAGGAAATATCATTTTAATTGCAACTCTACGAGGCCTATTAAATCAAACCTCTTCGACTGTAGATAATTCTCCTTGAACGTAACATAGGTACACGATTTCACCATCTCGTTCTTTACGACCTATCACCGGCTTGAATGATCAAGGGTGAGAGAAAAAAAATATATGACTCTTCGTTCCATTAACAACTGTATCAACTTTATTAAGTAAAATATCTCCCATTTAAACAAAACTAAAACTTATCCTAGAAACCCAATAATGCACATTGGTACCTGTCTAAAATTCACTAGGTAACAAATTCCTAACGTGACCTGTGGTTTCACAAAAGTTTGTTGGATCAGTCAGGTTCAAACACAACAATCATAATTTTTCGCGAAAATAAACCGTTCCACTAATAATCACTACTTTTTGGATCGTCGAATTCATTTTAAATATTCAGTGGTTTTTGGCTTTACAGTTGAAATGTGTTTTATAACGATTTTGGTTGTCCTCTGGAAAACAATAAAAACAATTCTCTTGAAAATACATCAATAATTTTATTCTCGCAATAAAAATACAATACTAATAAAAAGTTAAAATGAATCACGACGTACACTACAACAGCATTCAAAAAAAAGTTATTATCTTCGCGATGAAAATTTACAAGATTCTATAATATTGTTAAAAACATTCATTCCTTTTCATCTAGCTTCTTCGAGCGTTTGACTAGAGACTCAATAAAATTCTAGCCCCGTGTTTGAATTAGGAAAAAACACTCTTCTTACAATACATCATCCTCGATTTAAAAAAAATTAAAAGTTACAAATGTCGGTACGGGAATGAAAGCGATTTTTTAAAAACAACCCTAATAATGCCGTTCGTTCGAAAATAAATACATCCAACATAAAAACATCGACTTTCGATATAACAAGTGAGAAACTTTTTCTTTAAAACTTCGATATTTACAGATTTGTCTTTTGTACAGGTCACGTTTTGCGGCCGTTGATAAAGTTAGTGGATCACGCGGCGTTAATAAGTCTGCCTTGTCCAACAAGATCTCTGAAGCCATCGCCGAAATTCTGTAACATTTAAAAAAATAGAAATTTAATATCACACTATATAAAGACGAGCTTATCAGAGTATATCGACGTTTCAGGGGGTGGTAACGCTGGGCGGGTGGAATTCTCGCCCCCGTCTCCCAGGGCAACCGAGCTGCTCCCTCCTCCCCCCGACCCCGCCAGTGAAGGAAGGGAGGGCCCCAGCGGGGGGAAGCGTCTCCCAGGGCAAGCGACGTGGTCCTCTCTTCGGGGATTTGGGATATACGATTTTTTGACTTTGCATATTGTTATTATACTCCCTCATTGTGTTATTCACCTATTTCTTTCTAACCTGCGTAGCAGGGCCATTAAACTAGTAATATAATAGAGGACAAATTTAAAGATTGGATATAAACAAAGTTGGGTGGATGCTACGATAAAATTATTCAAAGATTTATTGTCAAGTGGTAATTAAGAGATTTTTCGCTGGTTTTTGGCAATCTAACAGGATTTAACTGGAATCTTTGAGATGTGGAGAGGTGCATATCCTTTAGAGTACTAGTGGTCATATCTGTGTTATGTCGTGTTTTCACGCTCGGTATAGTTCTTCAGTATTAGTTGGACTGATGTTCGAATTATGGCCATTTTAAGTTAACCGGCCAATGGGCAGAGACCAAAATTTGTGCTAATGGGCTAAGCTAAGCTTCTGAGTATTCCACCTCAACCATACTTTCAATTTCATTGACCCATACACAGACGAGCACCTTCAAAATGTAGGAAGGATCTGGGGTTCAGGCAGAAACGAGTAGCATGGGATACGAATAGCATAGGCCAGCTCCTAAACTCACATTTCGCTCAAGTTATGAGGAGGAATGTGCAACGGAAGGAAGATAAGCGATCGCATTGTATAAGGATAGATTGCGATAAGGATTGTAAGTGATGGCAGAATTATACCCCTCTCAATAATAATTTAACGATGATGACAATTGGAAAGCGTAGTTAAAGTAATTATAGTTAATGTTCGATTACAGTTCAAGAATAAGCTTTCTTTTCCTTCAAGCCTGAGAGTTGAGATGAGTTGGAAAGTTGCGCCTAATGAATATGAAGCGTCGGTGATTTGAGAGGCCTGTGTAGCTAGTGAGACATTTTGCACAAACTAATGTGTCGAGGAAAAAGCCATTACCAACCTGCAAATCGTCGATATCATCGTCATCTTCTTCGTCGGAAGTGAAATATTCTGGTTCAGCGGTGGCTCCGTGGGAGACGATGGTTTTCAAGAACTGGGGATTCCTTCGACCAACGTGATAGGCAGTCCGGCCCGCATAGTTGGGCATCTCAGGGTCGGCCATCAGTTCTCTCAGCAACAGCACTGCCAGAGTGTCGTTTCCAACTTCAGCAGCCATGTGCAAAACAGTCCTGCCAGCTTTTCCTTCCTATTAAAACGAGATAACACTGGTTTTAAACATCAGCCCATCAATATGTTCATCGTATTACTTTACTGATATATAGCAAAGCGTCAATTTGTACTAAAGAAACATGTTTAATGAGGTTACGGTATTTACCCTGGCATCAATGTCAGCGCCGCACTTCACCAAATGCTTCAGAATGCCGAAATGACCACTCAGTGCTGCAAGATGGACAGATGTGAGCCCTGCACAATCCAAAAAAAGGAAATCTATTAGAGTCGAAAATGTGAATTTGTGAACAGCATAGATACAAATTACATAAAGACAATTTATCTATACAATTTGAAGCTGTTAAAGACAAAAGTAATAGCTATGTACGTGAACCATTCGCAGGAAACGTTATAACGGGTTAGACCCCGGGCTCAAAATATTGGGGATGATCTTGAACGGCAGGTATATTCCAGGTATGTCGGCATGTTCTTGGTACCAACTAACCAACAACCCAATTACGAAGTTGTTAGTGACCCAGGGTGTGGTGATCACGTCCGAATGACCTGAAAGCTGATTTAAAGGTTATGTCACGATACAGGTTCGATGTGGTACGCTGCCGTGTCATAACTCCGACCTCCAGCGGCTGACATTGCAGAAGAGCGTTGCGCGGGCAAAGGAAGTAGGTAGAATCCCCGGGGAATACCGCCTCATTACGGAGTGACCCCATTGTTATCAACGACGGGGCCAATGCAGGAAGACACTCACGCGTTCTTCCATTTACAAGTAGGTAAATTGGTTGTTGTAGGTCAGGGTGGATTGAAAACAGAATGAAATTACCCATATTAGGTCCCCACACTACGTACGCCGACCAACTTTGTTCGTACCTAAACGTTTTTGGAAAAAACCTCACCTAATATTTGGGGTAGACTCAAATCAAAGGCGTCGTTGAGTTTGGGGGAATGACGGAAAAACGCAGTGACTTTGGGTTAAAATAGCGATGTGTTTGGTTTAACTCAACGATGGGATCGTGATGAGTTTGGGTTAACGCAATCGAAAATGCGAGCGATCAGTGATACTTATACTTATAAAAATAGATACGTAACATGTAGTCATAAATAATTCTCTAAAAGTAGTTAAGTGAGGTAACAATGAATTGAAAAATTCTTTGCCCAAGTCCTCATAGATTTGAGTCGTAAATAACTATCTTCAAGGGCCATAACACCACTGGATTCAAAATCAGGATTGTCATTCATATCTAGTATTTCATATAGAGGTTTAGGATAATCCTAAATTCGATCCCTATACACTATGGTTTCAATACATTTGACATCACAAGAATTCACAAGGGTTTTTAGCTGTTCAGAGAATATTAAGTAACCTGTATCACATATTTCAAGTAGGTATCGCTTTTTAGCGTTAGGATCAAATTTACGCTTATTACTGACATCAACATAGTGTACAAGGCATCCAAAACATTTGAAATTTTATGGGCCTGGTGTACTTCTTTTTATTTTTCATTTAGTACGAGAAGGCCCGCGCGGAGCCCCCGAGATAGTCACCCAAACATATCGCTGACGTTTAACTCTAACGCAGCGCTCCGCTAGCCAATTTCACTCTCGATACCCCCAAACTCATTATCGTCAAATCAAAATATGACATTTTAAAAATGTGTGTTCGAGCAAATATGCACAGTACACACCAACACTGTTACTACACTAGGGAACTATAATTTGCATTGTAAAGTCAGAATCTACAATAAATAAAAAAAAACCATCAGTGAAACCTTTTAATTTTTTTCTGAAGAAAAAATACGTACACGATTTTAGGAAAATATAAATATTTTAAGGCTGGCATTTAGTGGTGTTCATTAACTGATATCCACGACACCTTCAAGCAAAAACACGGTAAACCTACCACAATCACCCTGTCTCCATTAAATTTATCAATTGCGCAAATATGTCGCGGTTTCGTTGTTTTTCGTTTACTGCTTCAAATACTGAACCCTTGTGAATACATCCAGTTGGAGTTACTAATTGCAATAAATAAACATAACTATCTGATTCAGCGTGGAATAAAATGTCCCAAAATAGTGCACTACATGTTGTATTTGAATAACTTCAAAATCGATGTTCTGAATTTTTCGTTACTTTGCACGCTTTCAAAATACAGGTGATCCGTCATTTTCCCATGAAATTTGAAGGACGGCGACATTCAGCGATAATTTTTGTTGTCATAATTATTTGCAGTATCAACTAGTACATCATCTTTTGGAAGTTACAATATGAGATTTTGGAAAACATAGGTGCATTCATGACAACTCAGTTACTCCTCTTCAACCTGAGTACTTACTTACTGAGAGACAATTTTCCTCTCAAGGTAGATGATTATTACTTGAGATGTTGACGTAATTACATCGTATATAAATATTAGTTACCTACATCCTGGAAACAGCAGTCTACTCGAGACGGGAATTTTGTTGTTTGATTCTAGAAGAGCATCGACCTTGATAGCGGGGAATCCCATTTGTGACCTCCGCTCGGCCTTATTTATCAGAAATTTAAATAGGTGCGATCTAATTGGCTTGAAATGCGAGCGGCTTCGAGAGAAACTCGAGGCTTCACATAGTTTTCCTAATATGGAATAAACTCGCAGGTATGAAATGAACGTGTAGGTGCTATCGGTAACCATTGCTATCATTTTACGATATTTTAGAGTTCTTCCCACCAAACCGCATCACTAAGGCACTTAATGGAATGGCATCGACTGTAATTTTTCAGATCCTATTAGGATTACAGTCTGAAGCTTTTTTCTAAACTACTGGACCAAAGTTTACGAACTACGGCTGTACATCAATCCAGGATCTGCCAGTAATCAGTGGTTCTTGATCAATCAGCCATAATCGTGAATTTTACGAGCGGAAATGTTAACAAATCGAAATATCAAAAATTGTTGATTATTGTTTGTTTGTATTTGATTCAGATAAAAATTAAGTAACTTTTGTTAAAATTTTCATAAGTTGAGTTGTTATGAGGAGAAATGATACTGTTTTCATCTTAGTTGATTACGAGTATCCCAAAATAACAAACGTCTTTGATAATAAAGACTTAGCTTGATTTTAATAAGCTCGTATTGGCAGAGCATCTCAATTTCAAAACCACATCATCAACGACGGATATTGAGACTTTCTACCTTTGGCAACCTTATACTCGTAACTCATTTCTCAAATGATGCCACGTTTTTGGGGCTTACAATTGACAAGTCGTCCAACTTTGGGACACAAGTGGGATTCTAAACTTCTCTTAGCTCTAAACTTGCGTCAGCAAGCTGTCTGAGGACTCTTCCCGTGACGTCCTCGTATACCCTTCATAACGCTTATTATGGACTATTCCTCTCAAAAGCAACGTAAAAAATGTATTTTATGCCGACCAGTATAATTTAAAATGTATTCTTAAGTTGCTGAAACGGGCTTTGTGCATCCTTGTTGGAGAACCTCCTCTATCATCAAGTAGAAGGCTTTTTATCGCAGCACAAATATTACTATCCCAGCTATTAACTATTCTGCTGATCCTACTCTATAATCGAAGACACCAGGAGGAGCTCTCCAGTGCCAGGTTTGATCACGGGTATGGCACCCGAAGTTCTGTATCTCCGCTCCGGATCCCAACACATAATCTGTAGTATTTATTTCTGCACGTAATCACTAAGCTCCTTTCCTGCAGACATCCATGTGCTTAACGCATGCGCTCCTCGGTATTTCCAAGGAAAAAGTGAAATATTTTCTTATACGTTCGCTCACCGATTCCACGGTTTTTCATATGGAATGGCTGTTGTAACGATTTTATGATCTTGAAACCGGATTTTTGAGGTAAGAACCACTGGGGGTCTTTCATGTCATTGTTCGGAGTTGGAATGACACCGCTCCTTCACCATCTGCATGTAGACCAACTTATAAAATACACAGGCGTTGAGAACAGGACCTCAACCTCAATTTGACTCTCGATTCGGATACACCATGTGTTCACATCCTAATCGTTTGTTCTTTCATTGGACCTGAAAAGGACTTATTAAAATCCTCAATGTTTGTACCACTTGTTTGTATCGTTCACTTAAAAGTACCAATTTCCATTTACATAAAAAATCGATTGATTCCTTGAAGAGTCCTGTAGACAGTACATTTAACTAGTAAAGTGAGGCAGAAGTAGTTGCTGGTTCAGTGTAATCAATCATATATTTTCCTGAAGTTAATGTGATGGATTTTCCACAGAAAATGATAGTCCCGAATCCGGTAACTCAGCTAAAGGTAAATTTATCTGATTCGTGAAGATGTGTTTTGTGTAATATACTCTTATCCATCACCTGGGGAAGTTCGAGGGGACATTATAACTTCCTATATGTATCTTTAGCCTTTAGGGGTGTTGAGAAAGTAATGACGGCACGGAAAGAGAAATCCTCAGCTGACACGCAGGCTCCGGAGCCCAGATGGACCGCAAAACAACGGAACAATGCAAGGGGCGAACAATTACGACGAGAAAGGCCATCGCGGGCTGGCAATCTGCTGCCCGCTCACAATGAGGCGGGACGCCGAGGTTTTTGCGAGTTCCGAACTCGAAGGGGGAAAAACCCCGGAGAGCGAGAGAGTGGAGTTGGGTTAAACCCGAACTAGCCTCGTTCCCAAGGCCTCCGACAGCTGCTCATCGATAATTTCGTCAAAGCCTCGCGTACTTGACATGTCAACCGATTTAGGCTGCTATGGTCGCCGTTATGCAGGTACCTTCCGCGTACTAGTTAATCGTAATGGACGGAAAACGATACAAAATGACCTTGATGGTAAGGTGCATACCAAGAGAGATAATCGTTGTTATCTCGCTATTATCTCTCTTGTTGACATTTCTCTACCTTCCTTGGTGACATTATAAACAAACGGACAACACTAGTAGGCAGAAAATGTTGGAGCAAGCAGACCGATCTAGAGTTAGAAGGATATGATATTGATTCTGTGCTCATAAGGAACTGGCTAAGTTAATTTGAAAAAAAAAAAAAGAAAAGTTTTTCTCCTTTGAATTGTTTGTTTAAAATAGGTCACTACATTTAATAGTGACATTTTTTTTTTTTTTTTTTTAGACAAGTCTAAATATTTCACTTCAAAAGCTCTTTCCGTAGAAAATCTCTTTTAAGGACACATTTTCTCTCCATTTCCTCGAAATCTACTGAATGGAAGTGATTTTTCCAAATTTTACTTTGTTGTCACCAAGTTTTCCTTTCGATCCAGTTCGGTATCGATATATCGAATCGGTAAAGTCGCATATTTAGCGATAGTTTCCTATTCTTTTTTTAATGTCTGCGCCAACCAAAACTTAGATTTTGCGTTTAAAACCAATCACTCATTCATTTTTTCTAAATAGTGATTAGAAATCAATGGGAAAAATTTATGCAGAAAAACATACACAAGGAAAAGATGAGTGATTTAATTCAACGATTAGGGCTTGAAAACTTCTTGAATCAGTAAATAGTGTTTTTGGAAACCGCATGTCCCAACGAATCCTATGGTATGTAATAAAGTGAATTTATTCGTATTTCGAGTAGTAAAATTATGAATTTGTCTGGTGGTAAAAAACGTGAGTTGTCGGCAGATAAACCTTCTCAATATCCTTAAGAACAAATTGCTGCCAACGGGAAAAGGGATGACAAAATCCAATCTCACGAGTGACATTGACCTCCGAAGTTAAATCACCCTCATTAATAATTCATTTATCAATTCCACTAAACTGATTTCCAATAAACAACATGAGAGTTCCTTGTACAGTTAGTCTTTGAATCTAAAACGATGTAAACATTAAACAAGTATGATAAAAGTGGACAGTTTCAATACGACACCAAACTTTACAACGAGTTTTGTTCGTTTACAAAACTACACAACAATCGCATGTGATTGTTTGTGTGATCAAGTCTGTTGATTATAGCTGACAGAAACATACCCTTCGTAGGAGAAAGAACAGATCATTCGAGGAATGGAAAATATTTCAGGCTTTACACCAATCTCTTATTTTGACGGCCGCTATCTTGACAGATGGGAGGCATTTGAAAATGTGGTCCTGACAAAGTGTGTTCCCGTGGGAAAAAGCGAAATCAACTAATGACAGAGTAAACACCCGATAGGGAACGAAAATACCATTTGGTTTCCAGGGGGAAAGATGTGCCAATCCCTGTCAGACAGACAGTGGAAAATAGGAGAGCTAAACGCTACGCGTTTTTACTCCATTTTACTACGGTTTATGATGTAATTACCAACTACAATGAGAAAAGCAACTCTCTATTCCCCTGGCGAAGTAATGAGCCAGAGTCACAGTTGAATTTTCTAGAGAAGAATCATTATAAATTATGGTTCAACATAATCTTATGATTGTGAAAGACTCAGGTTGGGCTTTAGTGGTGCTCCCTGATGTCTAGTAGGTGATTACAACCAGAATCTATGACAGTTAGGAGGTTAAGATGAGATAGAATTCCTAGAAGTAATTATTTTCTGGTTTAACTACTTAGAATCTCACCTTTCAACTTTCTGTCGAAGACGAATAGCGCTGTTCAAGTACTTGTTTTATCACAGGTTCCAATCCATTTGTTCAACTAATCTATAGTTCACTTGAAGGATTGATTTAGGATATTTTTTGGTATATTATTTCCAATAATAAGCCTTTGCAATCATACAGAAAAAATATCGTATACCCCCTTCAAATTTGGTCATTTTTCGATTGAATATTCCCAATCTGCAATGTTTATCGGCAATATTGGCCATAAAAGGTATTATGCTTGATGTAAAACATCCACTCATTGAGGGGGGCCCTAACATCCCGATCACAGCTACAGAAATCGGTAGGTTATGCGTTTTAAAACTGTATGGTTGGGCAGAAGAGATCAACACTAATTGGAATGCGGTGAAAACTCTGGTGAAATGGCATGTGACGTCACCGAACTAACAGTGAACGAGGCTTCCGACCCGCTGAGCGCAATTCGCGCCGCACGAGCCCCGACAAGATCGAAGGCTCCTATCCGAACCAATTTGCATTTAACAACCCGGAAAACCCCACATCTCCCGGACAACGCTACGTGTTCTCACGCACGTCTTTCTTGTTTAGAAACCTTCAATCAATCCATCACAATGTGTTGTAACAATTAATTCTGATGAAAAACCCGGTAAATTAATTTTTCAGAGTAGGAAAAACCTTCAGAGACAACTCAGTATTCTTCTTTGCACCAACTAGAAAATTTTGCTCCATTCATGGCAGGGCTTTGTAGTAGACTACTATTTATTCGGTACGCAGAAAGCACGAAAACTGAAATAAGCCTGATTGTAAATCTGAAGCGTGTTAGGGTTATCAACTGGGTGTTGCAGGCCTCAGCCATTGGAAGAGTTAACTAGTCCACTCCATCACCTCTCTCGGTGTTCGTCAGCAGAGCCTGGTTACGAACTACCACCATCCTCTATACCTAATATTGACTATCCTGACATCCCTTACCCTCTTGTTAAAATGCTTCAACGTGAATTTTAATGAAGAAAACCAAATTCTTATCGATTTTTTGACCATTTCTGGTTGATTTACCAAAGATAGTAGCAAGTGCCGAACTCTATCTAACTGTATCGCTGCACTACATACTTAAACGCTATGGAATGAGTCACTAAGGTTGCTCTACTTTTGAGAAAACTTGACTCGAGAATTTTAGTTAAACAACTTTTATCATTTAAATGATTAACAGGAGTTCAATCATTCCTAGCGACCGTACCGACCCGAAAGTCCCCCCCCCCCCCGCTCAACACTCCTTCAACTAACCTCCGGGTGGGCTCCTTCCGCCCTTTGCTATCCCGGCATCACCACTTTTCCGTCCGCCCGAGGGGGTGATTCGTGTACCAGCCACCTTGGTAAGCACTAGCCTCTCTGGTGCTCTGGTTGAATCTACAGATTTTTCCAGGGAGTTGGTTAGGCTTAGTAAGTACCGTTTATGAACACAGAATGCGCTCATGTAAACCCTTTTAGCCCCCCTTTCATCTCTGTTTACTAGCTCCCCTCCTCTGAGCTAGAATCCCATATTTGTAGGTTGCGTAGTCAATTTTTCATCTTCGGTACTTAAATGTGTAAAATTAATCATTTAAATGATCTGGCTGTGGAACCATAGAGGTCTACTTTTCTTCTTTAGTTCGTAAATCTAGAACTGATTACGTTGAATAAATTATAAAATTAACATCTAGCGAACCGAAATCAGAAATTTATTATTCGTCGGCCTAATGAAAGTGGGACAGTTTTGTCCACTGCCCGCTCTCTATTACTTTCTTCATAGGCACGTATGTTGTGCACACAAATGAAGAATATCTATTCTCTCCGAGACTATTCCATCACCGACGTTACAACAAACATGAAGAACTTCTGCAATCTGTTTAATTGTTAAATCAAGATTATATCTGTGACTGGAATCTTGCGTCGGAAAATTACTCAGGGATCTCTTTCTTAAATGAAAGAGAAAAGACAATGAATATTTTTCGTTCATATCTTTCAACAATGACACTTTTTAATATGTATCTTGGAATACAAAATGACGAATAGCTCATCGTAGGGCGATCTGGATGGATTACGATTCAACGAAATGGTTATACGTAAAACGCAAAATGTTTTCCATCAATGTATGTAATAGAATGTGTGACTGCGTGACCGGTTTCGACGAAATCAGCCGAAAATGATCAGCGAGGTCCGGCGTACAACAAAGGCTTGGTCACAACCTCCATAACATCGTTCTACTTCATAAACGGCGCTAACCTTCCAAAACTTTTGCTATTACGGTTGCTAACAGGAAAATGGTGACAACTGGAGAAGACTTGGACAGCAAGGCTTATATATCGTGCGAAGCACTGGTTTCTGGCTAGTTACTTATAAATTAATCGAAATGAAATCGTACCCGTACAGATCTTTGAAACATTCAAATCTTCATTGTCATCAGATGGAGAATATTGAAAGACATGACGATATTTAATCAAAAACCATCATGGCACTATCTACCAGCACACACAACCAACTGGCCCAACGAAATTGCAATGAAGGGGGTAAAACTACCATCTAACTCAACAAAATTACAGTTTCACGTGGAAATGATTAGTTTTGACCAGTTGACCAAGGGAAAAAGGGAGATATTGAGGAGGAAAGCCGATAAAACTGTTTTAGTGAGTGGTTTTGTGTCCCATCAAATCGGTTCGGAGGTGCTCGGGCCACAATGCCCACCCAATTACCATGATCCTTATCTTGTTCAATCCCATTTGAAGTCTAGTATACTCAGGAACCTTGAAAACGTTGACTTTCACGATGAAAAAAATTGGTAAGGTATCTTCTTAAATCTATATTCAATCAAACTTGTGACTAAGAAACGCTTACGTAAGAGTCCGCAACACATTGAGACATTTTCATGAATGGTGCATATCTCCTGAAATTCAATAATCGCTAATCCCCACCCACATTGTTTAGTGTGTCTAGGGCGACCAAACGCACAGCTGAAAAATTTGCGTGGACAACTTTCGTTTGACGATTTTTTGTTAATGTCGCCACAGCAAAGACATGAAAAAAAAAAATTGTTGTTTTTTGTTTTGGGCGACCGTAACGCACAGTGATGTAGTGAAATGTGGATGCAAATGTTGGCACAACTTTCGTGACGATTTTTTGTTAATGTGCTCATTCCATTCCTAATGGAAAGTTCTTCAAAAAAAGTCCAAATTTACAATTTTACAAACCTTTGACAACCCTTAAAATTTAAATTTGAGAGAGCTGGCCAAAGAATCTGGGCGTTGAAATCGTGCGTACGGCGGACGGACGGAAAATTTTTTATTTCAGATTTGGATTCTACACCCTTTGAAACGTAAACCATGACATTTTCAGGGGGGGTTAGACATTTTTTTTTTTTTTTTTTTTTTTCCAAGAGCGATTACAATGGTTTATTATTGAATAATAAACCTCAATCAAAACAATAAGCGGAAATCGTAGAAAAACAAAAGCAACGTAACAACATCCATAGACGACATATGTTGAAGGTTAGTAATGGGTGTGGACTGTCAAGAATGAACTGTTATCAAGGCGTTACACTTATGGGATGCTCTATGTTGGAGATTACTATGACGTCAACGAGTCAGTCCCTACTAATGGCCGAAATTCGATAATAACAGAGGGGTTAACGAGTTTCTTTGTGTGTCAGCGGGTTTCTTTTCTACAGAATTAATGCGGCACAAATGAGCGAACAGTTATAGAATGGGTCCGTTCTGATGGAGTTCTCCTATCGTATTCGTCAATTAATCGATATTATGAGCCATACAAAGGAATCCTCGAAGAAAGTAGGTTTTTTTTGGAAACGTCATTTGTACCTGAGTGAAATTAGCCAAGGTGGCGCTGCAAAAACTAACAAGGCAGGTTTCATGGAAACACGGATGAACAGTTTCTTTGATTGCAGTAATAGTTAACTATACATATTTCATGATTGAGATTTCTCTCATAATAGAAATCGTATAACTTGAGAATTCACAGAGAGAAACATCGAATTCGGACATTCCCTCTTACTATATTCAAAGATTTGAAAAGTCAAACGAAGAGAAAGGAAACATTGCGACAGCATTGTAAGAATAAAGACGGAGTTGTGGATTCAATTGTTCTCCCCCAAGATGAGGAAGAGAAGCGTTCTGGAAAAAACCCAGTTCGTTAACGTTGAAAAAATGAATTGTGACTCGGAACAAAGAAATGGCGCAAGCCTTAGAGGTTACGGGTTTTCCCGGTTAGGTCGCCCACATACCGCTAGGAAGGACAAAGAGATAGACGAAGGTACGTGCCCGAGGTGATACCGTACCTATCTACATTTTAAGAGTCACGTAAACCCAGTGAAATAATTGTTGTTCTCTGTAAATATATCGCGATAATTACAAGACTGATAAACTAGGTCGACGTGTCTTCAAGGCTGGGGGAATCCCGCTTGTTTGGTTGGTGACAGATCCTCAAAAAACTCATTTCAAATACGCCGAAGAGACATGAAATCATCGGAAGGAAGAGGGATTTTCGATAATACGATAACAACAACAAGGTATACAATGATTCAAGAAGTTGGAGTCGCTGTGGGTTTTAAATCCGGTTGCGCATTCACGTTGATTATAGAAAATCTGAATCTCAATGTATGAACATAATATGTTTATGTATTAGATACATATCATGTATCATATAAGTCCAAATGATTGTATGCGTGTAAAGCAACACTAACGGACACATCTGAAGGCATTTACCAGGAACATGGATCAGCCCTTTGACGTAAACGGTTCTCTCTGCTAGCACCATGAATTGTGCTGAACAACTATTTGCGTACAAATGTTTGATTTGAAAAGGATTTGTTGACGTGTTTATACCTAGTAAATATCAGAGGAGAATGCAGACTGGGAGAACGAGTCCTCACAGGAAAGATATTAGTGACACTGATTTGTATGATTGTGTGTCGAGTCATTCCGACTTGACTGTGTGAAATTCACCTTGGAACGGAAAAACGTTATTATTGTCTGTCACAACAGTTATTATATAGCTTTTCCAAGTCGAATTGAGAATTTTCCAAACCAAATTGAGATTTTTCCAAACCAATTTGAGAATTTTACAAATAAATATGAGAATTTTCCAATCTAAGAAACATTCACTACTAAAAAGGAAGAGGAAGTTTTCCAACCCGAATTGACAATTTTTTAAGGCAATCCAAGACTTTTATTGAAAACAAAATTAGTGAAGCAAAATGAAAGAATAGCACTTTATGAACAAATTAACATTGAAATCAGAAAAAGTTTCCTTGGCAAACGCAGAGTGGCCTCGATTTTTTCTGTTCTTAACAAGAGCGTAATTTTTATGAAGTATTCTTAGTTTATTTTGTCTTTATGATTTCAATGTTAATTTGTTCATAAAGTGCTATTCTTTCATTTTCTTCACTAATTTTGTTTTCAATAAAAGTCTTGGATTGCCTTAAAAAATTGTCAATTCGGTTTGGAAAACTTCCTCTTCCTTTTTAGTAGTGAAAGTTTCTTAGATGGAAAATTCTCAAATTGATTTGGAAAATTCTCAAATTGGTTTGGAAAATTCTCAATTCGACTTGGAAAAGCTATAATTCAAATGACTATCTTATGTACAGCGTTACTAACAGAGACACCTCAAGGCATTTGTCAGGGCCATGGACAAAACCCTTACACCACCCAAGAGTTCGAGGAGGAGAAGGTTTCATTTAAACCTGGAAAAGGATTATGGAAAAAGCCTCTTCTTTCTAACTAAAGAAACAGTTTTAACATAAGCGTGACGTTAACATACCTTCGTAGTTGACCATGTCGGCTAAAGATGGGATTTTCCTTGGGCAGCTCGGTGTGTACCGGAGTTGAGCGGCAGCAACTTCGTGCGGGGCGACTTTTTCAGTCAGAGCGCGCACGCATTGCGCGTCTCCGGCGTACGTCGCCAGATGGAGAGCGGTGTTGCCGTTACGATCAACGTTGCCTGGGTCAGCTCCTGCGACTATCAGCCGTCTCAAGATGCGAGGTTGAGATGTTAGAACAGCCAAGTGCAGCGCCGTCTGAGAACAGACAATCAAACGCAGAGTTTAAAATATGCGAAAAATAATCTCAAGGCAGACTTTGAGTAGTTAGGCTTTGGAAATCTAGGAGAATGGGAATTTTATAGATAGACCGGTACCTACATGCTGTTTGGGCGGTCTGACAAACGGGCAGGGCAAATGGGGTTGGTTATGCAATTTTGGGTTAAAATCACCATGAGAGAGTGGCTCAAAAACATAGGAGTACTAGATCACAAGCAGGTAACATGATTGGAAAAACTATATGAAATGATCCCAATAACCAAGATTTGAAACTTGGAGAAAGTTAAAAGTTAATCATTTGGGCTACAAAATCTTGAAGCTAATTCATCCATCTCGATACTGACGCATCCCAAACAAATCAAGGAAATGTGTGTAGTGCCTATCAACAGAAGATGAACTGAAGGTCCAAGGTAAGGTTGAAAGCAATGATTGCGACCTGCAGTTCGGAACAAACAGATAAAGCCCTTTACTTGAGACCAATGTCATTGTTTAATTTTAATGCAACTTTTGCTTGTGGCATTCGAATCGGGGTGCCCAAAAAGGTTGCCCGTTCTATCCCATTTCTCCCTCAAGTTGTGATGGACATGGTTAGTTAGCCCTTCCCAATTCTTGAACCCGTCGCCTTGGGAGATGAATCGGACGCCTGCAAGCGTCTGGGTCATCCTCTGAGCGTGGCTGAGCATTATCAATGCATCCACTTTAATGGAAGGGGCAACTATACCATTCCATCACCTCACAAAGTCATTACGCTCTTTTATTCCGATGCTGGTACATTAGGAGCTAACTTTCGGCTGACATGTTTCTAATCCAGTGCAGCCCTATATCGTTCGGTATTTCCTTAATCTACATCGCGATTGTGGGCTTTGGTATTCAGGAATTTTGTAAACAGGTTTAATTGAAACTATAATTCTCCGAACAAAATGGAGTCTATTAGGCAAGGCATTAGTTATCGTTTAGGGATTAGGTTGACCGAGGTAAATATTGGAACAACTAAGTAGGGCAAATTAATAACGTTATGCTATCTCAGAGATGGAGGGTGAATCAAAATATTAATCATGCTCTAATTCTCTAGAAAGCTCGTGACAAAATAACCTGATAGTTGAAGATACAAGTATAAGTTTATATCCACATTTGTATTTTCTGCAAATGCTATTGTTCATCGTACATAAAGGGCTTTTATGAGCCATAGGAAACGTGGGCTGTTATCCTAAACCTTACTTGTAAGAACATTAACAAAATAGCAACCATGAAATCCATTATTTGAAGCGACAAATATGAGTCTGTTAGGGGTGTTTTTTACAAACAAACGTATCTGGAGGTGTTTTTTAACTCTAGCCGATGGGATGATTAAATACATATTTGAGGATAAACCGCCCTCCACCTCAGCAGTAGTTTATTCGTCCAGGTAAGGTTTCACTCTTGTTAAACCAACTCCACTCTAGTTAATCATAATACCTCCTAAGGGGGTCAAAACATTTACAGATGAGGTTAGGTTTCGCAACACTGTAATTTTGGTAATTTCACGTTATTTATCACTCTGTATTCCATTGGTATATAATTTTTATTACTCTAGTAATAACTATAAATTAAATTTCTGAATTTAGTGGTTTTTATTGTTGTAATCAAGAGATTTGTATTCATTTCCCAGCCATAAAAGCTGGTTCTTGGTGCTAATGCCTGAGAAACTGAATATTCTTGGTTGTTTGTCTTTTGGTGAACTAAACAACCAGTTGTACAAGGTTTATTTGTCGCAGATATTACAGGACAGGCCCTCCTGGAGAGATTCCTAAGACCTGACTGTCAGTCACGTGTCCCACCGAGTTGAGTCTGTACGGAGAACTGCTCGCTCGATTCTGAGAATCGGAGACCTCCCCCAGTCACCGAGCTCAAGGACGGCGCCGGCGGGCTTCGGCGGCGGATCTCTCCGACTTCTGAAGTCCGACCAGCTACCGTCCGACGTAAGGGTTTCTCGTATTCCACTGGAATGGACAACTTTCGACGGCCTAGTTCAGAATCGAGAGTAAAGATCTAATAAACTTCGATCAAAACGATGTACCTACACTCTACGACGAAAGTTCAGAAATCCACCGTGGAACGGAGAGAGAATATGGGATATAAAAATTACTCACCAAGCCTACCAAGTTAAGGACTTTCAACGATTATAGGGGTTTTGAAACAGAATCCTCCAACAAACGGTTTCAACATCTTACTCGTACACACCACATCTACTTCAGAACAAATGAAATTGTGTGATGAAATAGCACGTTAAAGTTACCCATATCTTCCAATTACGCAAGGAAATGCTGTTTTAACTGTGATTTACTCCATTTATCCTTCGGATATCATGAATACATAGATTTACCGGAACTTATTGCAGTGAAAGCTTTATTAGAGGATAAAGGGATAATTTATATCTTTCGTCCAACATGATTCAGAGATATTTTAGATAAAACATAACCTAATGCATTAATTTTGTTTGCCATTTGGTAGGTTTTTTATTGATGATATTCGGTCTGGATTGAGCTCGGAAGAGAGAGGTCCTATCAGTCTCAGCCAGCCTGGGGTCTGCCCCTCTCCAGTCGTCGGATAAGACCTTAAGAACTGCGCGAAGACTCAGGAAGTCGAAAGCTCAAGGAGGGGAGCAGGACCCGTTTTCGTTGTTACTCTGTCGAGGAGAAACCGTGTTGGTATACTCCGAGATGAAAGCGAATGGCGAACTGCGAGAATCTCTTTATCAATGGTGATTTGGTCGTTAAAAATAGACCTGGAGGCACAATCTTGGTTAATTCGAAACGGGAATGGGTTCGGAGTGTTTTTGTTCAAGTTAGTAGCATTTCAATATTGTGTTTTACACTGTACCATTCGGAGAAACAACCATTAAAAATGGGGATTGATGAATAGTAACGTGTCTTCAAGGAGTCAACTGTTGCTTTTCCTGGCATGTTGCAATACCAATCCTTGGCTATTTTATGACCGATCCATTGAGGCAGAGAGCCAATTCAATGCTTAGTAGTAGCCCGGCGTGTGCACAAGATAGAAAAAGACAATAAGAGGAATACGTCCATTATCAATGAACATGACACGAACAGAACTACGTTGACAAGGAAATTACAGAGAGACAGTATATAAACAAGGTACAGATCAGCGAACCCTACAGGACTTTGTCTTCGAAGCCACAGTGTAGGTGTAGGTGTTTATTAAAGTGGAGATTAGAAGCTACAACTTATACTACCTATAACTTTTCATGCTTTCAAATCTGTACTTCATACGTAAACTATCGTATGTCCAACTGTAGACTTGTAACTCGGTTTCTCAGAGATAATAACGTTCAACATTCTTATTTACAAGATTCTCTCGTTGTGAGAATCACACAAACGTCGGTATTAAGAGATAAGTTATCGAATGAAGAACTTACAGCAGGTGCGTTGGAAACGGTTTACGATAGTGATATGTACCACAAATTCAAGGCTCAAAAATAGCTTGTTAACACCGATTAACACCCATATTTGATGGTTGGAAAACATTGACTCAGTAATTTCCAATGGCTTCCATTACCATTTACAATAGCCACTATTAGGTGAGGAGCCAGAAAATCGCAGGTTGGACCATCCAAAACACCGTTCCTCATTAACTGACACTCATAAAATCGCAAGATAAAATCTGAACAGAGAGGTGCTAGATACCCTGGAGTCAATGAACGACAGACAATTAGTTCCCTCCAAATTAGTATTCTCAATCAAAATCCATTCCTCTACTGGTCTTCAGAGAATCTAGAAACTACTGGTAAAGATTGAAATCGTGTACTATACCATCCCACATCGTATTAGAAATCCTTTCACCAAGAATTACTTTCCACATCCATCTCGCTTTCTGTGATCCCTAGTGGTTGACAGTTCACTGGAATAATTTCAATATCGCGCTTTGTACCTTTGGAGAATTGTGATTGATCCACTCAAACGGTGATGATGGTTTTTGATCATGTCCACGAGTTACTTTTGTGCATGCACCCACAAAACAGCTTCAGTTCAAGAAAAGGTGAACAAAGAGATTTGTTCAAGAATGAACAGATTTTTCAAATATCAAAGTGGAAAGTATGCCTGTTTGGAACGTACTGATGAACAGAGAGGTTTTGCAGGTGGAATGGTAATGATCGATGAAAACCAATCAAAACTAATCATGAATTAAATGTAAATGGACCCACCTCGGCAAATCATGTAACATATTTTAATGTTGCCGTAATTTTGATTATTCTATAAAACAAACGAGATTATGTGTAAAAGCATTTGTAAGAGTCCTTTTTGTATTTCTTGGTAAAAATAGTTGAGTAATTTTCAAGATTTGCTCAAGAAGCTAATTCGACAATAATGCGCAAGAACAGTTACCCCACGCAGAAGATGGTAAAGAGCATTTTCAAGTGTCCATTCAACACACCTCTTGGGTTTTTCCCTCAAGAGTAGGAGGATAACGAATGTCAACCTTTGTCACGGGGGAATCCCAACCCAGTTATCTGAGCAAGCTGAAATATCCAATAAAACATCGGAAGTTAATTTTTTCACAGATAAAACGAGTCTTATTTCCGCGATCATAAACCGATGACGCATTCTCTATGGTTTTTGAAATTAGAAGACCGTATCTTAAGCATTGTTCATTGTGTATGCTCCACAGTTCACCACGTAATCTATTTACGTCCTAAACCAACATTTGGATGGGTCTACGCTTGAGACCACTCTCTGTATTTGGCAACCTCCTTACATCAATCTATAAATATAATTTCGTTGATATTGTAATCTGAGGTTGTGAACACTAAGATCAGTAGGGAAATGCATGCGACCCATTAGCATTATCTATTCACGCGCCAAGGCGATGGTGTGCATGTACACCATGATACCGAAGCTGTATTTTATCCAGAAATAGAGCGCCAGAATGAAGGTAATAACGTTTTCAGAGAGGAAAATTTGAATATAGGTTGAATACAACCCATAAATTGTCGAAACTCAAACTATGAAGTTCTAACAAGATGATTGTTGTTTAAAACGTATAACTGTCTATTATACATGTATACCTCCTAGCTATATAATCAACTCAACAAATCAATATTACGATTTCTGAACTGGACTGTGATAGAATTCAGAACTGCAATACAATAGAGCATCTGATAATTTCCCCGTTGAGGACACCAACATGCATGAAGAACTATTCGGCCCCTAATAAATGTAATAGTAATTTTATCTTCAAATAACTGAATTATTTCTTCAAAAGTATTCTACACTATTCCTCTTAAACATTGGTACATTCAGTGATTCTAGAATGCAAATATCATAGTTGTAGTACTGTGTGTTAATACAAAGCTTTTTAAACAATTGGCAATGCCTACTAACATCAAATTGTAGTATAGTAGTAATCAGAGGTAATTCTGAATGTTTCCTCCAACACGTCTCGTGACAATGAACCGAGAATCAATGCACGATCGTTTAATGGATTGAAAAATTGAGGAACCATTAGAACCTCCAAACGCTTCCTTAAACAATTCGAATGATTTGTAACTTCACCTTCAGGAAAAAAAGGCAATGTGACGATCCCAACACCGTAACAGCCAACCTTGACAACACTATTAGCAACCGAAACAACGACTTCAGTCTCTGAATGCTAGAATATGGCTATTCACCTATCAAACACTCATACAGAACATTCGATAAAACATTGAATTTTGTTGGCAAAAGTCACTACCGAATAGCCCGTTACAAACTGTACAACAAGTCTTACCTACTTTGACAACTGAATATTGTTGTCAAAAATAGAAAATAATAGGCAGTTCTAAGAGGTTGAACGAAATTTTAAAAGTTTGGCAGTATAAGAGGTACGAATCCATGCGAACACGTGTTTGTACTGCTTGTTTTTAGGAGTATATAACTAACATTAAATGTAGTACAAATTTTCTGTTCTGTAACTGTTCTCCCGAACTGTTACAAGAATCGTTGTACTGAACGGCGCATCGATTCCATACTGGCCCCAGCTTTTCCCAAGGTAGGAAATTATCTTTTCCAACCATCATAATATGATTATAAACCATCATAATTTACATTATAAACCAGTGGTTCTCAACGGGGGCGGCAGAGGGGTGCTGCGGGGCAGTGTACTGATTTTGGGCAGTAGGGGGGCGGAGGGTACGTTTTGGGCGATAGGGGGGCGTTGAGTAGGATTGTCGGTTATTAAGGTTGGGGAGTGGGGACAGTGAGCGTTTTTTTTTTTGTTTTCAAGCAGGAGACCTCCCGTTCCAAAGTTCGTAGAACGCCTTCTGATTCCGTTTCCGCAAATAACAGACAGAGGGTGGATCATAGTTTTCACTTCCCGTGCATCCAGTTCACCCGGAAACTCATTTTGTGGAAGCAGAATTTCGGCCGCAGTTCAGACTGACGAGTTCAGTCAGTTTCCAATCCTGTCGGATTTGGATAAGGACAGTAAAATACCGTTTGATGTCGTCGAAGTTCGTGTCATGTCATAAAACACTTGTCCTGTTTGCATGAGGACTTTTCCCAAACGTCTTGAGGACATTTTGTCGCTGGAAGTTCCTCAATGGATTAGAAGTCCTTTTGTAAATATTCACACAGCAGACGTTATGATTCAGGAAGAATTTTTTCGAACTTTCAACCAATGAAACTTTGAAAGCCAGCTTCCAGGATGGAGATAGTGATAGGCTCACCGAATTTTGGCTTCAAACGAACATTATTCACCTCTATCCTGGAGTGTGGACTGCAGTTAAGAAATTTTTGATAGCCTTCCCTTCTTCTTACCTCGTTGAGCGGGGATTCAGTAGTGTGACTGATCTAATAAAAAAAAAGAGAAATTGACTCGACATCGAGAAAAGAGGAGACTTGCGCCTTCATCTCACTAACATCAAACCTGACGTCAAGAAACTGGCAATGAACCACCATGCCAACCATCCCACTGAAACGTGTATGTATTTAACCAAATTAATATCTCCCAATCAATCATATTGCTTCTCAATTAAAATTTTCATTGATTCAAATCCTTCTTCATTTTGCTCTCTAGAGACACCCCTCTCCATCTCTTCTCTGTATCGTACGCTAACTTTCCGGACTCCTACGTTAGGGGGGCGTTAACAATTATTCTGCTTCTCAAGGGGGCGGTTGCTCTGAAAAGGTTGAGAACCACTGATATAAACCATTATTGACATACATCCCTACCTAACCTAAATTTTCCTGATTAATTTCTATGCCTTACCTTTAGCCAAAATACGATTCAAATATAACAACATGTAGTAAAGACGGTAGAAAAATTGATCACGACAGTTATGAAATCGACACACATTTTCCAATTATATCATTAGTAAACGTATTTTCAATATGACTAACCAATGATGAACAATTGAAAGGAATGCACCACCCAAACAAGCCGCTTTGCCGTTAATTTGGAAGAGGTCCAGCTGACTTCAGTTATTGTGGAGACGGCACCAAGAAGTGAGATTATTTTTATCGAGCCGAGACTAGGTGGTGGACATTTCTTTTTGGGCAAAGCGGCGAAGTGCAGGGGATGAGAAATAGAGAGGAATACAAATATAATGGAGCTAGGGCATTTATAGCCCAGACGCAGACCTCGGGAGTCTAGCTGCATCGGAATTAATCCTTTGGCAATCATTACATTTTTGTACTAATAGTAGAAAAGATCGATGATATCTAGAAGTAGTCTAGTAGTAGAACCAAGTCATGATGGAAGGTATAGCCTTCTCTCTCTTGTTGCTCAAGAACAATTAGCTGATAATCGTCAGCCTATTAATTCAATCAAATTTGCATGTGCTTACGAAGCAACATTGGTACAGGATGCAACGAATCTAACCATTAGGTTTGGAGATGCACCTATTACGACCAACATATGGTATAGATACATTTTTAACCACACACAGCTGTCCTTCTGCATGAGCAAAATTGAATCACCAGATCGTGACATTCAAATGTTGAAGGGTGTTGACGACTGTACATCAGGAAATCGAAGGGAGATCATCAGGAGGTTAAACGGCTTCATACTAATGGCAGAAAAGTTTATAACTCGATATCTAGAAGACGTATACCAAACCAAATCGGTTGGGCAGCCTCATTTATTGCGTGATGCATACCAGCTCGATTAGCTGATAATAGTGAGGAATCAATGTATTAATTCAGCCAAATTTACTTATGCCACTACGAACCACTATTGGTTCTAAATGTAAACAAATCACAACTGCCAAGTGTACGCATGCATAGTGGCTGTCACCCAATCGCAGTGAAATTCGCATCAAGTCATATTGTGGCCACACTGTCCTTCTGCAATTTATCAAAATTGAATTGCCAGATCATGAGATGTTTGTTAGCCCATCCAGAGCTAAATAGCAATATCAGTACGGTGTAAATAGGTCTGGAGGAATGTTGTATACCCTGAGACAGCCATGTGTTTATGTATGATCAAGAGGAACTTAATAGGTAAACGTAGAGGCAGTGGTGTATTCTGTCAACTTAACAGGATGGTTTCACACCCTATTAAACTCTCATGTATTTCATTTTTTTTTTTATTGAGGATCAAGATTGTGTTGCAATAAACATCTACTAATAGTAGCTTGGACGAATACTTCAAATGATCTAATAGCATCATTGATCTTTTTACATTCTAAACCGTTTCTCAGTCATTTCAAACTTGTTCAAAGTCATTGAACGAGAGAAGAACTGAGGCAACACCCACGATTCCATTTTTCGTGACCACGCTGCGTTACAGAAAATTTCAAATCTTAATTAAGTCAATGTTGCACCAAATTAACTAGGATAATTGCCACCTATCATGCCACGATATCGAATACCTTTGGGAAATTGAATTGGGAGGGTTAAATTTAGAACGTGCAGTAAGGGCCATGGCATGTAAAGTGGTTGGGATTAGCCAGGGAGAAAGATGATTGGGCCCATTAGGAAGCCGGAAATTACGAGAGATGGCCAGCGGCTATAAGTGTTTTCTTTTTATGATAGAGGGAAAAAAGCTATTCCGTCATTAATCGCCCCGTATTTACCCGCATAAGAGGGCTTCCCAGAACCAACCGCAAGTCGCCATCTGGAGCTGGGGTTCGCGGAACATCCTGACCGCCAAATTTCCCCCGTGAGACACTCGGAACAACTTTCTGAGCGATGACGAAAGGGAAACCAAGCCCCGGCCTATCGCGGAATGCGAAGATCGGACTCGTAGGTCTTATTGAATCATAAGAGCGTCGTAGGAAAGATGGGGGTGTTTGATGGATTCGGCTATACGTCACTGCGCAATCAAGTTATTCATATGGTATTTCCGTACCAGGCTGAGAACCCCGTTCGGGAACTCCAACACTGAGTAGATTAGAGATGTATGAAGAGAATATGAGAGATAATTTGGTTGAGAGGTGTCGCCACTCCATAAAATTCAAATTATTTGATAAGCCAGTCACAACTGTAACGAGGAGTACAATGGCAGGAATATCAAAAATAACCGCCACTATCTGAACGAACTGTTTTTTACTAGACGTTCGCTTATCCTTAACTAAACCAACATATTGTTCTCGAGGATTGTTCCCTTATACTTCATGATTAAAAAAAACCAGTTGAACGAATCATTTTAACCAAGGGAAACAATAAATGCACAAGGATGAATCGTTTGGAGTATTGGAAATCGAGAAAGGATAGGTAACTATTCCCGAATCAGAGTACATGATTTGAAAACTCGGATTTTTGGATATGGATGTGGACGAATCAATTAACCATTTTTATGTCAAGTAAATCAGCACATGTGACCTATTGAAGATGAAGTACACGAGGCAGGACGCGCTACAAACTCTCGTACCTTCTATGTTGATCAATCTTCGAGAATCTGCACTAAAAATAAGAACTCGTATGTTATGGAGCTACCAAGCTACTCTAGAGAGTCGCCCAGTCTTGTGTAGGTTCTACGAACCAACCTAAAATTCAGGATTTGAACTTATGACCATCAAAGTCGGATATGGCAAGAATTCTAATCACCAAAAAAGAATAGAAAACTTCACAAAATTACAAGCCAAACACTAATTTACTTGAAGGTTCAAGATCAGGTAGAGTTAGTATACATACATACCTCATATTGAATACAAAAATGTACAATACCTAACAGCATGAGAACAGGAAAATACAGGAAGGCACGATTTGATTAGTTAATGCTGATAACGGTGCGGCATAAGGGAAATCAAAATTTCAAATTATTATGACGTGCAGATCGTTGGGATTGTTGTTCATCAAGATACGAGCAGCTCGAAGGGACATTCTGTTGTACTTTCTCGTCACGGAAGGGTTTTCCCTGCACCGAAGGGCTTTCCCGGATCGATGGGGCGATGCCCTCGGCGCATACCGTTAAAACCCCGTACGGATTAGAGAGGTGACCGGATAATGCGAAGGTGAGGTTAGAACTAATAATAACATAATGGGGCACCAAGCCGTTCGCAGGTATGAGAAATAGCCCCTATTCCGATCATCAAAAAAGCCGACGCACCCGAGAGAAAATGAATATCGAGGGATCGGTTTTAATGCGAGGTGAGAGTTTTAGGAGGGCAACAACAATACATTTCACGGAACCAGTCACGGACACCAAGGGGCTGTTAGCCCGGTAATTTCTGAAAACTTCCAAGCCGAGCTGGTAAACCCAAATGACTGGGAAATCCAATAATTGAATCTATAAACGTCATGGAAATCTCAACTCCCGCAAACCATGTCAACATTTATAATACCTACCATTTTTCAATTCCTAAATTCAGAATAAATTAAAACAATCTGTTCCACATCATTAAAATCTATCATACATAAGGTAAATTGGATGCCGCACAAATCTTTTCTTCTATCCGTTGGCTGGAAATACAATTCGCATTCAAAATATAGAACTAAAATTTGGCAATTGCATGAAAATCATTTATAGGCACTTACTTGTCTCATATCATTACGAATGTTCAGGTACTCTGGACTGGGCACCATCCGAACGAGGTTGAATACGACTTCAATGAACCCGTGGATGATGGCTATATGCAGTTGTCTGGAAAATAAAATAAAGCCCGTTATTACAAAAGTTGATTTGTAAGGTTCAAATTACAATGAAATTACATTCAAGCTCGACAAATGGATGATATGTTTTGTGGGTTGAGTGGATGGTTTAGGTATAGTCAATGTAGAAAACCTGTAATATTGAACATAACTAGGGAGCTGTTCACATCTGCTCAGGGTTTAAATGAAGTTAATCGTAAAACGCAATAAAAGTATTGAGGGTGGGTTTGTACATGGTAATGTTATGATGAGCTCTTATACAGTACTGTAGTAACATGATGGTAAAGCGTCATAACTAGACGGTACAGGATCTTGACATCGACATAACTTCGCTTGTGAGTACCGATGTAAGTTAACGATGGTGGTAGAGTATGCTATGCACATTCTTATCGAGGATGACACGTGACAGTTGAGGCTCGTTGCATTACGTATTTTCTATTAGTAAATTATCGAACACTGTACATTTTATGATGTCCGTTTGATTGCCGTCTTTTGTACTGAAAACCGTATTCGCCCGTCTGTTCGTTCAAATTAATTGCTTTCTAGTTACATTTTACACTTTCACCCTGGTGGTTTTATCTGTTCCTGTTACGGATGTACTTAATTAATAGTGTAAATGGAGAATTAAAGTAAGCCGACTCGTATGACTACAGATATAGGAAATCGAAAATTTATGTAGAGGGCGAGTGGAGTACGTATGAATCTCAATATTTGTCATATTGATGCCAGTCAATTTGGAAATCACTCACAAGTTACCGCCCTGAAAATGATTTTCTGGACTCTCACATAACATGAGACATTAGTTTCTGCCAAGGGTTTCGTCCGACCAGCCAAGAGCCCTTGTTCACAGATGTTATCAATTTTATGTTCGCATAAACAATCGAATGTAGTTCCTACCTACCAAAGTAAAAAGCGCGATAGTATGAACGTGGTTTTGTATTATATATTGTGTAATCATGTTGAGTTTGTTCATTTTGTGAAACTGTTAACTTTATAGCAGGCAAACATCTTGATAGGCATGATAAGAAAAGCGCTTCGCTTTCCTTTTTATCTTACACTTTGACATACAAACTACCATTATGCAGACACATTCCATAGAATGGAACACGACAATATTTACCTCTACATCAACAACGTAGATGCAGCAAGCAACAAAAATACGAATATTTATCAAATTCGGTCTTTACTATGATAACTTTTAATCCTCCCAACGAATAAATGAAGACACAATTCTATTCTGATAATGCGTGTACTTTGTGGGAACGTGATTACTAGGTAAAAACGTTCTCCATAGATCCACGCCGCACCAAGTACGCATCCAACATGAAGCAACTCTGAAGACAAGTGGCGAATGTTGACGGTGGAGCACGGAATGATTCTCACCGTACAAGGGAACCCTAAACACTGGGACTGGAAACCCTATTATCACACATCAAGCTTATTGAGGCCCCCACAAATAGCATCATACAGGATAAAGTGTGAAGGATGGATTTTATATTTCCAACTATCGATACTGTCTCCACCAGTAACAAGAAACCAGTACATAAGCTACTCTCGTTGGAATATCATATCAACTGAACAAGAATCGGCACGTGAAGAATTTGGACTGGAATTATGTAAATGATGCTCTCACTCAGCTTACCAAATATAGCACAAGAAAGTAATTTAAGGCAGGTATCGTAGAAGACTCGTATCTTAGCAACCAAATGCCAACCCCAGGCCACCACTATACGTACAATGTTTAGCAAAGGCAATGCATTGGACAAATGACGATTCTTGCATTAAAATGCAATTTAGCTAAGTCAATATACATTCTTCACCTTGAGTGAAAGAATTTGAATCTTGATTGATCGTTGATTATTCTAATTCAAACTATACACATTAATGGTACATAATGCGGTGGAGGTACGCTGTTGAAAATGAGTTTCGATAAGCTACCTATTACCAATATCGTCTCCCCTATTAATAGTAAATAGGTTTCAGAAATTCAAAGTTTTTCATTTAAAATATCCAATGTTGACTTGGAGAGAGTTATAACACACAATTACGAATGGGAACACAAGAAACAACTGATAATAAACAATAAAAGTTATAAGAGTTCGATTGGTCACCATAGTACACGAACTGTAATATGCGGAATCAGGAAAATCAGGGTCGTAAATGAACGAGGAAGTGAATGGGAATGAGGAAATTTCCAAGCCGTAGCGCAATCATATTCGTTATTTTAAATTATTCTATACAAGCTGTACAATTAAGAGTTTTCCCTCTGAAAGAATAGAAGAAGATCCTCAGAAGGCTTCTTGAATGCATAGTATAAAAACGTAATAAATACGACTACACTTGATGCAACTTGGGTTAAATTAAGTCGTAAGTTCATGGCATGGATTCTTTTGGTACCATGTTACCATGTTGTTTATTGGTATGGCATTGTATTTTTTATGGTACGATGTAACATGATGAGCTGTATAGAGCTATACATGGAGTTACCCGAGCCATATAACATATACACGTTAAAAATAGAAAACATCATGGTAGACACGTTTGGGCCATAGCATCTATACGTGTGGGACAACAGAGCTAGCTAGAAGTTAGGACCAACTAGACCACAGGCCAAGTCCACGTGAGAAAACAAGGATTTTGTACATCAATTCTAAGGCCGTTTACGGGTTTGTTGACTTTGAAACGGAAAATCACAACACTTGAGGGGGGAATGAAGGAGGTTTTTCTTATATATACGATTAAATAAGGCATATTTTTGAAAAGGACAAACCAAATGAATAGTGCCACACACAAGTCGCAAGTATTTGGTAGTTCTCTGTTATAGTAGGATGCTATTTGCTACATTCTAGTTTGTAACGCCCAATAAGGTAGTAAGTACAAATGAATGATGAACAATGATTTGATATATGTTAAATGAACGAGAACATGGAAAAATCATGAACTGGGGTGATGTTAGGTAGGTACTCACTCAGGGATGAAGAAGAATGAATTGGAGACGGAATGAAGGGCCAAATTGGACAAGATTTCGCGTAGATAAGCGACCAGTTTGGTGCACTTTTCCGACGCCACGACGGATGACGTGTCATGCTCGACGAACAAGCGGAGTCGCAGCATGCCTGAAGGAGGAACTCGAAAACCGGGATCTAAAGTTACTGCGGCGGTCGACAGAATTTATCATTTCAGTCGGACCGGGCACCGGGGGCATTTTTCGAAGGAAACGCCGAAAAAAACGGGAACAGTACCCCGAACGTCGGGAGGGGCGGGTGTTCCGGGCTCAGCTGGGCTCCAGATCAGACTGATGGTCGGCGGTCTAAGCTCCCGACTCCAGTCAGTGACTCCCGGGCCGGGCTTCCCCAAGTACCCCCCCGTCCCACCGGCGGATATCGCCTTCATCTGCCCCACCGCCGGGAGGGTTCCGTTGTCTCTAAAAAACCTTCGGGAACGTCACTGCGACGAGGAAAAGGTCAACACGATTCCTCTATCAAGGAGATAATAAAGATAATGCATCAATCATACATATAAATGTGCCTCAACATCAGAGGCAACTTAAAACGCTAGTCCAACACATGGGTTCACTCTTTTTAATAATGCATAATTCCTCATGTCATTGTGAGGTAAGGGGGGGGGGGGGGCACCTTTAGTTTCAGAAATGTCGATTATTTGCTGTTGGTAAATTTCTGCAAGGATCTGAAACCTATTCCAGTAGATTTTGCGTCCAAAATGACAAGGAAACGACACTCCACTTGCAATTGCCAGTAATAAAACAAAAAAAAAAAAACCTTTAGTTTCAAGTGAGAAATGGCTAGAAGTTACGACCATGGACATGGTGCCAAAAACGCATATTTTGAATCTACGCAATTTGAAACGATGCTGAACACGAGGGATTATCATTTTTGTCGTACCATTGTGACGTTTGGAAATGGGCGATTTTTTGCTGTTGGTAAATTTCTGCAAGGATCTGAAACCTATTCCAGTAGATTTTGCGTCCAAAATGACAAGGAAACGACACCCCACTTGCAAATACCAGTAATAAAACCAAAAAACCCAAGACTTCTTGCACATTTTCTTGCCTCAACATCAGAGGCAACTTAAAACGCTGGTCCAACAAATGGGTTCACTCTTTTTTCAATAATGCATAATTCCTCATGGCAATGTGATGTATGGGGGAGGGGGGGGCACCTTTAGTTTCAGAAATGTCGATTATTTGCTGTTGGTAAATTTCTGCAAGGATCTGAAACCTCTTCCAGTAGATTTTGCGTCCAAAATGACAAGGAAACGACACCCCACTTGCAAATGCCAGTAATAAAACCAAAAAACCAAGACTTCTTGCACATTTTTGCCCGATAGTATCTATAAGTGAGAAGAGATCGTGCTAGCTAGATGTTAAGACCACCTAAACCAAGTGGCCCATACTGGACACGGTGCCAAAAAATGCATATTTTGAATCTACGCAATTTGAAACGATGCTGAACACGAGGGTTTATCATTTTTGTCGTACCATTGTGACGTTTGGAAATGGGCGATCATTTGCTATGGGTAAATTTCTACCGATCTGAAACCTATTGCAGTCGATGTTTCGTCCAAAATTACTAGAAAGTGACACCTTAACTGACCGTGTCAGCAAAAACTTCGAAAATCCACGTGTTTAGCTCTTAGCATCTGTCGCAATAGTTCTGGCGAGAAGTTAGGACCAACTAGACCACAAGTGGATCCCATTTGCGAAAGAATGGATTTTAACATCCATTCTAAGGCCTTTTTGGGGCCATAAGGCGCAGGGCGTACGAACATTGTAGATTCGGAATCAACGGACGTAAAAGGAAAAAATTTGATGGATAAACAATTGTTGCTGCACGATAACAAAGGGTTATTATTGAAAACGACAAACCAAAACTTCGGCACGTCCAAATTAGAACCTCGATTAATGCCTTTGATCTCTCAGGGAGGTAATCACCGAATAATATCAGCCACGTTTAGGAAGAAAATAGGTTTCCTCAGATGCTGCATCCAACATTTACGAACATATGAATACTACTCTTATTGCTGACCATACTTTGAGGTGTTTTGGGGAAGAGTGCTGATCACGAGTAGTATCACAAAATAACCATAAGAATCTCTGAATGACATTTTTCAGTACTAGTTTGTAAGAAATGCAATGCTGTAATATTGATAGCACTATTAATAACTGGTGGTAAGTTACTAGGAAGTTCTCTGCCAATGTTTGTTCGCCAACAGTGAAGTTATCTGAAGGTTGCTAGGTTATCTGAAGATGGCAATAAATTGGACGAAACGCTCAGTGTTTCACATGCAATAAAAGTGAAAATCTAAAGGTTTGTCTTTCAATTCGAAATGATTAAAAGAATTCCTCATATTGTAAAACTTCCATTGGTTCAATAATCCAAAGAAAACTATCTTAGTATAGTCTAATTTAATCATGGATTGTCAACTGATGGAATCAAGAGGCGTCTACGGAGATTATCATGGTAAAACAACGGTAAACCATCATCACCTCGAACAGTCGAACATTTCAAGTAACGGCACTCAACAACCGAGCAACACGATTGAGGATATTGTCTAAGAATTCGCTTCGAAACCAATTACGTACCTACTTCTAATAAATCAACACGAGCGGCCAAGAAACTTCCGAACGAAGACGCTCGTCCGTCAGACTGTAAATTTACGGCCCGACAATGAAATAAATTCAGTTTATTGAAAGGGAAATCCGAGCTGGTCATTACGTCTATTGACATTATTACTTTCCGCCGAGACAAAGTTGTCGGGATTGAGTAATTTACGGTTCATTCGCCATTGAGTAGCAGAATTTCCCAACCGCTCGAAAGAATAAATGTATATCCAGAAAACTCAAAACGGCAATGGTTTTGTATTTAGAAACGCGAGCGGGGTTTACCGACTAGCTGACAAACATTTGTGAGAAATGTCGAAAATATCAATGAGTTCTGGGTTCCCCCAAAGCTACTCTCGCTTTACGATTTTTCCTCAGGCATTTGTATCGGCAAATAAACATCAAACGATCTCCCTGCTCTTCGGATTTTAATTTGTTCCTTTCTCACGTTTCTCTTCAAGAGTTTACTCCGGGAACATTAACATTTAGGTTCACCAACAATTAACATTCATCTCAAAAGAAAGATTAATCACTGGTTTCAATTTTGTTTACCCTGAACCAAGTAGTGTCGCTTAGTTATTGGTATCCGCAATGGCAACTTGAAAAAAACCATCACAATAACAATCATGGCGAAAAACCACATAATAAAGAAGTTTGTTTCCTGTATTAAGGCAATTGAATACCTACCGAAAACTCAATATTTGACATTATGCATTAAACATAGTTACGAGCACGTTTTTGTACATTCAAATTAGATTGATGAGGCTTTTTTCCGTGAGAATTCATATGGATTTCAAACTACAACAATTGGGGTTATATCTTGAAAAATATTCAGTATGCAACGAGCACGTTTGAACGAGAGAATCTGTACAAAATTATTATACTTGAAATCAGCGTAACAAAAATTGAGTAAAAACTGATGAGGATAATAGTGTCAAAATGTCACCCCAGTATATCTTTAACGCGAAGATGGTTGGATTTTGGAAAAGTTGAATTGGATCGGAAAATACTATATTTCCATGAATCAACTTTTTTTTCTTGCTTTTTCGATTATTTAGGCATGGTTTTGTCCCTCGTGTCAAGGGATTTCAGCCTAAGGTTGTGAATTTATTGTTAAGAGTCCGCACCGAGCGGTTGCCTTTGAACAGTAAAATTTGGAATAGAGGCACCCAAGAAGCGAAGTGCTCCATGTGTAGTCTAGAGGAGGAGGAGGAGGACTCCTTCCATTTCCTGTGCTGTTGTCCAGCTTTTGGTGAGCTTCGGCTGCGTTATTTTGGTTTTTATTTTTTTGGATGCTCACGAAATGTTGAATTGGTTAGATGAAGGAGACTTGATGTTGTATACATTTTTGTGTGAAGCGCTGGATCATAGAAAATTATTGATAGGACGTCTTAATTTCTAAAGGCGTTATGTGACCCAGAGATGAATAAAGGTCGCTCTTTTCTTTTTCCTTCATTTATATTGTTGAGTGAACGCTTATGTACATAATAAAGAAAGAATTGCTTGCCGATTAAAATATAGGAATTATGTCATACTTTTTTTGTATTATGTTTTCTCTTGAGTTATTGAAAAAATTCTTAATCTTGGCAACTTCGGATTCAAGGCTCAAAGAGTCAATCTCCTATGATGTTGGTGTAATTTTTTTAAGAAGTATGTACTTTTATTCCAATAAACATCTTTCTCTCTCAACTTTAAACTATATGAAACCAAAAGAAAAGGAGGTATGACGGTTTTTTTAATGTACTTGAAACAAATAAGGTTGTGCGATGAGGAAAGATATTGCTGTTCAAATATAATCAATCAAGCTTGACAGTTGACAGAAATAGAAAAAATATATATTGATTATGTATTAGCAAATCATCGAATGGCACCACATTTCGTTGCTACATAATTTAGAGCAGGGTCGGATTTGCCGCTCTGCACCGTTCGGTAATGCGAGTTTCAGCATAATCTCTCACCCCTACACGAGAATCGAAACGTGACCGAGGATGTACCTAATATTACAGAATACTGCAACATCAACTGCGATTGTGATTCAGGTAAGATGAACCAGGAAGTAAAAATTGATCGAAACTAGAACGTTCTGGAATTGGCATTTTAACAAATTATTAAATTATCTATACTTTACTATACTTTTAATAAAATACCAATGCAACTGCGACACAAAACTACAACCCATCAACAGCTATAGGAGGAATCTTGGGGGTTCCCCACATAGAAGCTCACTGACTAAGCTTTTTAGACACGTTGGGAATGACAAAGGTAAAATAATTGCTAATTATTGACCAAATAGTTAGAAATCAGATGAATCTCTAACACTCAACGGGCATTATTCTCATAAATATACATGTCAAGGGTAAATTCTGAAATTAGAGTGGGAAGTCTACCGAAATCTTTGACAGCTGTTAAGAATGAATCCACGAACTTTCAGATTACAACAAACAGAATTAAGCCCCCATATTCAGGTTAATATTATAATCTAGAATTGATGAACTTCATGATTCGAAATTTCCACGGAACTAGCTGTCTAACCATCGACGGACATACAACAAAGAAGTGGGCCTTACGGACTAAGTCCGTAGTAGTTTGTAAGCCTTGAGTGGCATTGGTTGGTCCTCCTCGCCCCTTTCACTTCCTAGAGCCAATAGGATTCAATCTCCTCTCACTTGATCCTATATAAGATATGCTTTCTGTGATACACTTTCAGTTTATGTTTGCTACTGATGATGACCTAACCGTCGAAATCGATTTAATAGTGTAACTCTTTACTTTCGTCGAAATATAGACAACGTTCTATCTTACTCCGTTTTTATTTGAAGTGGGCCTTTGTTTAGATACGCATAGAATCATGATTTGATCCTGTATCATTACAATTTCCAAGTTCCATAACACCGCACTGGGGTTACACGAACTTGAGACTAATTTAAAATCGTAATTTTATGCATTTTGTTTTCGATTCAAACTCATAGGAAGCGTAAGCATTGTTTTGGTTAATCATTATAGAATTATTACAATGATCCTTCTTTGCGGTGCAGTTCCAGAAAAAAGTTCAAATGTGAAATTTAACCTGGAACCTTCAGGTTGTGAGGAGAGTAACAATTACGAATTTTACAATTAATATTAGCGCGTAACACTATGAGATAAGCGTTGGTGGAGGGGGCGGAGTTTCCTGTAGTTTAAGGTCAAGGTTGAGGCATCAAGCGAGCGGAATATCTGCACATTCATATCGAGGGAAGTCATGACTATAAACAACGTTGTCATGGTTACATCACATGCGATCATTGCATTTGTAACGGAAGAAAATTTGACAACTAGGTAGTTGTAGTAGGTACTGCGATACCTCTCGCTCTATTCAACTTCATTGTATTACCTGTGATCAAATTTGGTAACGAGCAAGACCTACAGGTTATTTGTATGGATACTATTGTAGAGGAACTTGTTGATCAAAACTTTCTGTGTTATCTATAAATACATTCACTCAATCGACCACATATTCAACGCCATCGTCAATCAAAATGTTGTATTAGGCATGACCTACAAATCATTAGTATGGACACTTAATTTTACGAAACCTGATGATTAAAAACGTTATCAGACTCCTTTCAAACAACCGAAACGGAGGACCTTCTTGAAAAATGTGAAAGGGCATTAGGCAAGGGCCGGTAAGGTTAGGCGCACGGTAAAAATGACCTAGTTTTGTTCTTCAAACTCTTGAGAAGAATGAAAGAATATTTGACGTTAACGCAGCTGTGCACAGACTTGTCAAAAATGCTGCGATTCAAAAAATGAAAGTACAAGCCCGTTCCATGAAAGTGAGTAATGTTTACTGGCAAATCTAATTTGAATGCAGTGAATAGGTAGGTGCCAACGAACATACGAATCATGTGTTTAAAATCATAGCATGTCTTGTCGGCCAGACATTTGCGTAAGTTGATAATGCACTCGTGTTTAGTTTAGAGAATGGTTGATGAACAGTAGGTACACTTATTGTGTGGGAATGGATGAATCTAGAGTTCAGTACGTAAGTGTGTGCATTGAATAAAACGCGACAGAAATGGATACTCAGAATAAGTATAAGTAGTAATAAGGTAAGAAATTGTGACTTACGTATCTCCTTCGTCGTCTTGTTGGAAATAGAGTTGCCAAGATGGTTCCTCCTTGTCAGTAAGTTGGGCAGGCAAACTTATTTGGACGGCAGGTACTTCAGGCTCCTCCTCAATGTATAAATCGCTCATTTGATCTGAAACGAGATCTACCCCCGAGTCCAGTCTCATGTAGTCATCTTTGCTTTTGTTTTTGTCCATGCTCTGATCGGGTATCGTTCGGGAAGAACTTCCCTTGGCATCTTGGGACGACTCGCAGTGGATTTCACCTGAAAGCAAGGTTTCCGAGTTGAGCGCCCCAGAGAGGAATCCGGAGTCGGCTCGCCCCGAGTCGTAAAAACTGTCCTTATCGGAGCCTTTGTTTTGAGACATGTCGAAGAGAGATGTGTTTTGTTTTGGAAGAACAACGCGTCGATTGGATATAATAAAGAAGGTTGACAACCTCGGGATGAACGTCTAAACACCGCGCACTTTCAAAACACTACCGAACATTTACGGTGGGGGTTTCTTTCCGGAAAACGTGGGGGGAATACGTGGAATCTTATGTCACCAGTAGAACATGTCGCGGTAAAAAGTAAAAAAATCAACGTTGACGCACCATACGAGCTACTTCGAATGGAACTGAACGACTAGTTGAGCCCGCAGCGCGACGAAACCTTGCCATGTTGTTCTTTGGAAAGGCGAATGAATGAGCGGCGCATGCGCAGGGGGTCGGGGTTTCCCCGCACGCAACTCCTCTCCTACCAGCCGACGGTCGCCTCTCCGCGAGGAGGCCCCTACATGGCCACGCTCTTCCCTCCTTCCTATATTTACATAACGTTCAGCGGGAATTTTGTGTACGACCTTACGTACATAACTGTACTTAGAGTTACGTATAAGATGATAAAACCCTTAACAAAACCGGCCGCCCTCCTTTTAACAACGAAAATCTTCCCTGGTAAAAAGTAGGTCAAACCAAAATTAAGTAGACACTTTTTACTTCCACCTACCTACCTGTACTTATTTACATAATAACAACTTGAGGGGAATTTGGAGTAAGACCATACATACAGACTTTGCCTAAAAACGCTGCAAATTCTTTCACTGGGGTTTATTATTCAATTGGCTGGCGTTCATGATTTGAATTTCTACTAAGCTTTGGAGTGTGCGTGTTGCACAGGTGATAGAGCGATTATTGAATTTCAGGAGATATGCATAGAGCACGTAAATCTGTTCTCAACCAAAATACCAATTTGGATTGATCAGTCGATCATATTTGTGTGCCTCCTGAAATTCAATAATCGCTCTAGCACTTGTGAAACACGGACACTCCAAAGCTTAGTAGAAATTCAAATCATGAACGCAAGCCAATTGAATAATAAACCCCAGTGAAAGAATTTGCAGCGTTTTTTCTTATGGTTATCAGAATGCTTCAACCCGTGTACCGGCTACAAAACGTTTTAGGAGGTCACTCCAGTATCCAAATTACTACATCACTACATCAACACAAAAACAATAATAAACCAAAATAACGAGAATGTTGGCACCATAAATCGGGTCATAGATCGGGAATGGTTGGACCCACGAACGTGGGGAGGGGCTCATTTGATTCCTCGTGGAGTGTTCTGCAAAAAAGTACAAATTTAGGCCGCCTTGACGTTTTTTGAGGGTTTTAGGGATTCTACAGAACTTTGACAACCCTTAAAGGGCTCTTTAAATTAAGTGAGAGAGCTGGCTCAAGAATTGGGGCGTCGTCGGACCAACATGGAATTTTCCTGAAAATTTCAGCTTTTTTGCTTCAGCCGTTTGGGAGAAATCGTGCGTACAGCGTACGACGTACGGTGGACGGACGGAGAATTTTTTATTGCAGATTCGGATTCTACACCCTTTGAAACGTAAACCATGCAATTTTCAGGGGGGTTAGAATTTTTTTTGTTTTCAAGAGCGATTACAATGGTTTATTATTGAATAATAAACCAAAACGTCTGCCAAGTGGGTGTGGCACATAGATTCCTCGTATCAAAAAAATTAAAAAAAAAGTTATTATTGACTAAAGAACTTTGTTCAATTAGGCGAAGTAAATATTGAATTACCTTGGGTAAATTTATTGTTATGCAGGAGCATAACTTGAGAAAATAAAGGTAGGCATGTTCAACTGTTGAACAAACTATAAAATATACCTAATAAGTCCGAACAATCCCTGAAAATTTCATCGGAATCGGTCAAGAACTCCCAAAGTTATGCTTGTGGCAAGGATTTCACGTTTGCGCATGCGCAGAGGCTACTATTGATCCGGGGGTCATGAAACTTAGAGGGGACCATCTACACATCAAACCGAACAATCCCTGAAAATTTCATCGAAATTGGTCAAGAACTTCCGAAGTTATGCGCGTAACAAGGATTTCACGTTTACACATGCGCAGAGGCTACTATTGATCGGGGGGTCATGAAACTCATAGGGGACCATCTACACCTCAACCCGCACAATCCCTGAAAATTTCATCAAAATCGGACTATAACTTCGTGTAGTTTTGCCCGTAACAAGGATTTGCTGACAGACAGACACACAGACAGACACGGAACCAAAATTGTTCAGAAAGGTCTAAAACGCAAAATGCGAGTGGAATTTTTGATTTTGGAGACAAAAAAATTTTCACATTCCGAAAGTGAAAACAATGCTTCCGCTACCTTAGTAGACCCGGAAGCAAAATCTACGATTACTACTGAGCTTTTAATCGTAATCTTGTTCTTCAATAAAATTTGTTTTCATCAAATTCGGAGAAATGATTAAAATTTCTACTTGTACTTGTACTTCGTGTTAGATATTTTGTGATGAAATTCATAACAGAATTGGGCTAGCCCTCAACTGGTGAACCTGATCCTTGCGAACTGATTTGATACTCTTCAACAAACTACACTGCTCAATAGGGCTCAATAGCTAAAATCTTACGGGGCCCTTTAAGCTTAAAAAAAATATATATATATAAAAAGAACAAATAAAATAGTTTTTAATTGGATGGGTCGTACTTCTTCACCATATTTTGTTATCCAACGGAATTCGTTGAAGAACTAATAGCGTTTCCGATTGGTTAAATATTCGTTTATAATGATGTACTGTTGGTGAGTGCACATTGATGTCCGATTTCGTCCAAATTTAGGGGGATACTAAGGTAAAAAATTCTGGATGTTAAAATATGGTTGTAGTAACCGCTTCACCTGCTCAAACCTATTAAGGCTTGGTTTGCACCGAAGTGGACAATTTTCTGTGGAAGATTTTTCTGTAGAAAACTGAAAGTTGTCGACTAAACGTTACTCCGGACAAATCTATATAACAAACGAAAAGTTGATCTACTTAACATTAAGAGCAACAAGATGGAAATGTGTTGCCATAGGATTGGCGCAAAAGGTTCTTCACGTAGCCAGTAGATGCTGTCAAGGATGTCAAACGAAGACGGTGTAGCAATTATAGCGGCATACACTGTGCAAGAGATCCCCAAAGATCTCCGAAAAGAGACTCTAGTTGCAGTTGCGGCAGTGACATACCTGATCTCTGAAAAGATGACATCGATCAGTTGAGTGGTGAGCCAAAATGCGACGGCTACCTCAAAAGTTTTTGAGAATCATCGATACCAGCTACATTAGGTCTTTTGGCCACTGGTGCTACAAGTGCTTCCATTTTTAGTTATGTGACAATGCAATAATTGTCGTGATTAATTTTTCTACGTTTTTACTATATTTTGATTGATGTATTTAAATATTAATTGGGATAAGTTAATAAGTAATGCAATTAATCACTGGAAATATTTTAAACACGACTTCTTTTATTGTGCTTCAATAGAAAGGTATTTCGGGAGGAGATTCGATTAAGCTGTGCTCAGAGAATTATTGAGTCAACAACGGTAAAGAGATACCACATTGAGGAGTAGGTACATAAGGATAGCAATTGGGTTAGGTCGTTATCGTTTATATGATAGTTAATTGCTGTACGCACACAATAGAGAGAAGGTCTCACTTTGGGAAACGATATGAAGTGAATGTAGCGGTGTCCTCGATGACGCTACTGCGTTCCGCAGAACAAATCTCGTGACAGCTGTCAACTGTCTTATTCTTTACCGCCGCTCCGCGGGAAACCGATATTCCGGGAAACCTCGTTCTATCCACAAACGGAAAACCAGAAGAGGCTGTACATTGGGGTGAAAAATACAAAGAGCTGTTCCCTCCCACTGATTTAGGGCCATACAGAACCATAGGACCATGGGCCGATTGAGGAGTGGACTTGGTTGCACCAACCAATACCTACACCGGATGCGCCTTACTGAATCATCCCGATGCAGAAGTTGTGAGGTCGATCCAGAAACCATAAGGTAACGGCACCGGTAGTGGCCACTGCTCCAGTAGTGGCCATTTTAAAGTTTATATTTGAGAAATAAGGATTCCCGGTCTCCTAGTGGCTTCAAACTTGCAGGAGGTACAGCTCATGTCATCTTGTAGTCAGAGGTTGAACTAGGAGTGCGCAGAGCATCATAGGAAATTGTGGTAAACTTCTCAATATGACCGTCCCTAGTTTCCTCGTTTGTTGGGCTGTATCCTAGAGCTTCTACTGGATAGAATCAATTTTGTTCATCTGGTATTGAATTTAATGATATTAAACACGTAAGGAGGGCAAAATGTCAAGTGGCCACTACTGAGACATGCACGTGGCCACTACTGGAAATTTCGTAATTTGATGTGGCCGCTACTAGATCAAAATAAAGGTGTGAGAAAAAATTAAAAAAAAATAGAAAAAATTGTTCTTTCGATAGTTTAGGCAATGGATATGTTAGGGAAGAGACGTGCTATATTCTAAATGAGTCCTGAAGAAAGTCAGTACTACTGTTGGCCCACAATTGTCAAAACTAAAGAAAAAATTCTTAACTGTGGCCACTACCGGTACCGTTACCTTACAGCAGATTATTCTGGAGTGTCCTGCCCATTCTACGTTCAGGAACTCATTACTGAATGGAATTGTAAACATACGGTAAATCAAGTGCCCTTTCAATTTGAATACCCTTTTGTCATTATTGAACATGGATATTTACTTTGCCTTATATGAGTTTTTAAAAGCTATCGACTTGATCCCGCAAAACAATAATATTATTATTACTAATTTATTTACTTAATACTTGCAACGGCTGTAAACACATTGAAGCCAATAAAAAAAGAGGCTGTACTTTGCAGTGGGAGACTCCAACCAAAATTACTACCTGTGCTCATGGAATTCGCACATACATCCTAATTGATACTATCTCTGAAAATGTAATGGGCACCGTCG
This sequence comes from Creontiades dilutus, assembly GCA_031894815.1. Classification (NCBI taxonomy): domain Eukaryota; kingdom Metazoa; phylum Arthropoda; class Insecta; order Hemiptera; family Miridae; genus Creontiades; species Creontiades dilutus. The sequence continues at coordinate 143,485 of JAVIWC010009708.1, forward strand.
AAATTATGTTACCTATTTAAAACAACATAATCAGTAAAATACGAGTGAGAGCCAGAATTGTTAAAATTTCCTGTGAGTACAGACAGTTTTCATTACCTTGGTAGCTTCGGAAGCAAAGAGACAGTTTATAGACGTTTCAAAACAGATTTTTCTATAAATTTATTTTATGGTAGATAGTTAGGTAGGTACGTAGTTTAACACAGGTAAGGGTATTTCTTCAAATGTTTTGGATTTCTAAAATTTGTGTGCCTATGTCACTACTTGTAAGGGTAAATGGCGATAAAGCTTATTATTTTCCTCAAATCCTGAAATATAGAAATAGAGAGTAATGACCTCAAAAACTCGTTTAAAACTTGCATATCCGTTGACCAGCAAAAAAGTCAGTTAAGTTGGGTGTGGCACGTAACTTCTTGCTTTACCGAATCTTCTTCGATAAGGAGCCGCGAATGCCCTCCACTCAAACAGCATTACTACCTGTTTTTTGTTGTATTTATATTTTGAGTATGACACGTGTCCTTCTAGGTTGAAAATTGAGAGGCACGTGCATGTGTCAGAAAGTATTTTGAAGAAATTCGGCAAAATTGGCCACATAGTTATAAAGAAGTTTGTTTAAACGCTCTGCCTTTTCAGACAGTTTTGCTTTGCGCCTGTTCCAGCATTTTGATTTTTGAATTCAAAGGGAGCAGGGAGGGAGTATAACAGGAAAAAGTGTTGTTTTGACTTGATGTTTGTTCAGGCTCCCTTAACAGATTGAGCTTAGTTGCTTCGTTGTTCAATGCTGTTCAGATGTATCTGAAATGGTTTTGGATATGAAGAGTTTTTCGGTGTTTGGGTCATTACGGCTTGAAAACCACGCCCGCAGCTAACGGGACCATACTCGCCATTGTTGATACCTCTTTGTCGGTGAAAACCCTTTGTATGTGAAAATATTTGAAGCCTTTAATGGACTCCCAATTCCCCAAGCTGCTTTGTGCCGTTGGTTTTTCCCAAGCCACCCTTTTTTCTGGCAAACGGTCAGTCACCCGTAGTCTCCCCCCCTAGCACCCTGGGGTTTCCCGGGGTAGTTGTAACCCCGTCCCTGATTGGTTTCAACTATCCCCCTCTCTCTGCTCCCCGCGATTCCCCACTCTAAATTTTCTTCACTTCCCCTCCAAACAAAATTTTCCCGTTTTTGGTTAACAGAGTCTGGAGTCAGTTCTCTCCTTCGTTTCTAGCTTGCTCCTACACCCTTGTTAACTTGACTGACTTCATATCATAGTTATCAAAGTGACTTCATTTTCCTAATTAAGTAGTGGCAAAGCAGCATATTTTGTGATATTGTTGACTACCCGCGAAACCTCAACTTCGGCAGAAGCGCCCTAAGATTTTATTCAACAACACCTTTATTTATTTGATTGATTCACTATATCGACGAATACAAATTGAATGATATATTTCCAAACTCGTTCATTGAGCATGTACGCATTCATTTGAAATATAGCATCCATCAGATAACTGCATAACCGTTTATATCTTCCTTGGGTTCACCTCAACAAATGCTTTAGGTAGTTTTAGGACATCGTGGCTCTATCGAGCATTCCAGTAAATTCAAAGAATCCACAATACAATTAAATTCTTTCAAAACCTTCCAATAATGTTTCTTTTTTCCTTTTCTTCCGATTCGCAAAATGAGTAAATTTTGAAAAATATTCAAATATGTTTTGGGAATCGAGGAATAAAAAATAAATTTTAAATACATCGTACATAAATGGACTTTAATCAACACAAAGCAAATCAATAACCTCTGTAAAATTATTCACGTAGTTGAATCGTGCAAATGCCAAAAAAATACAATTACCTTCCAGACATTGTTCGAATTCAATGAACATAGGCTGTTCCTCCACTGTAATAATATTCTCAGTAATTTGAATGAGAAAATGTGTATTTGATTGTAAAATATACAATCAAAATAAATATAAATTGTAGATTTTGTAATCACTGTAAATTATTTTGACTGATGTTCCGTTGAGAAAGGGGCGAAAGAAATATATTGTTATTTGGTTTCGTTTTATGCTTTCTAAAGTAGTCTCGGAGTGAACTATTAAATTTCCTTTCATTTTTTGTACCTAATATTCAATAGTCTATAGATAGCCATTTAAAATTAAGGTGTCATTACCGTTAGAGGGGAAGATGTATTAAGTTCGTCCCTCATAAATGGTAGTAGACTTGAAAATTAAGCTGTTGAACTAGTGATATGAACTCCTTCAAGAATGTTCCTCCTGAGGTATTGTTCTATGTGCTAACTGGTATTTACATAGAAGGAAGTAACTTATATCGTAGTTTATAAACGATGATTTAGAGAAATCTGCTCTTTCTCATCCCATTCTCAATAGTGGATTATGAAACTCTAGAATTCAGTGGCGTAACAGTTTTTTTCGGGGCCCCCCGCAAACATTATTCCCCCCCCCTCGCAAATATTATTTTCGCCCCCCCTCCCCAAGTTATTTGTGGATCATTGGATCGCCGATAGAACTTAATGAAACAGTTTCGCAATTTCAACATGGTATATGCGCAATTATCATTTATCATCACCACATTTTAGTATTTTGATCATAATGTTACATTACGAAAGTTTGCCACTCTTTGAAAAGAGCAAGAAATAACAGGGAAATATATTTCTTACATTCGCTTCAGCTAACAGGCGTAACATCGCGGCCGTGCTTGATCGGCTCTTTACAACAAAAGCCCGCATTTGTATTATTTGGGAATGGGTTTTGAAACATTGTAGACAACTTCCTCTTCCTCTTCGCCTATAATTAATTATTTCACACTCAACATTGTTTTTCTTTGGTTTACCCATTACATAATTAATGTCAACATAAGTGAATGCAACTAAAATTTTGAAACTAAAACACCTCATTGTTCATTCAGTATTGAAATGTTTTATATCATAGGTCTAGAATATGATAATTTTATCATTTAAATTATTAACAGGAGTACAATCCAGTTCTTAGCGACCGTACCGACCCGACAGTCCCCCCCCCCCCCCTCCCGCTCGACACTCCTTCAACTAACCTTCGGGTGGGCTCCTTCCGCCCTTTGTTATCCCGGCATCACCACTTTTCCGTCCGCCCGAGGGGGTCATTCGTGTACCTGCCCCCCCCCCCCCAGCCATTTTCATATCTATTTACTAGCTCCCCTCCTCTGAGATATAATCCCATATTTGTAGGTTGCATAGGCAATTTTTCATCTTCGGTACTTGAATGTGTAAAATTAATCATTTAAATGATCTCGCTGAAGAACCATAGAGGTGCGTTTTTTTAATCAATAGAGAGTTTTTATTTTTGCCGCCTACGATGAAAACAGCATGGTAAACGTTACTGTTTAGCATTGAATATGGAAAATCAGCCGATTTAACGTACAGTGAAAAAACTCTCTATTTACTCGCGGCTTGTTTTTAACAATGGTTAACTCGTGCGCCTGAAAATGTGTCAGTTAGAAAATAAGTCAAGTAGGTACTGAATACTGTTATCTTCCTGGTATAGAATACTGTGTTTTATATGTTCTTTATGCAATAAAATGTAAGCCGAAACTGTAAACCCAAGATCGCCGGTTCCCGCTCGCCATTTCCCGCATTTTCCCTCCTCGCTCCGGGGCCCCCCTGTCTGTTACTCCACTGCTAGAATTGTTAACAGTGGTTTGATATTGTCAAAAGTGAATTCAGACAGAAAATTTCTTCGTTTCCATACACTATTCAATGCATGATATCAAGGTCGTGGAACATGAAAATGGTTAATCATCTAAAATAAATTATCCTATCATTAAATAACATAATATTACCTTTTTCAACGTTTTTTCTACATTAGAGATTTCTACTTGATTGCTAAGTACTTTAATCTTATGAGTGCTCTATTATAAATTCTCACGCCGTCAAAGAGTACAGAAAAAAAATGCGTTCCTATATGTTTTGCTCGCTTGGTCATGAACATTCAAGCCTTGAAAATTAATTGCACATTTTTAATTTGGCTTAAATCGAATAAATTTGGCCAAAGATGAATTACTTAGAGTCTAAGAGCAACCAACAGGTGACATTGGAATCTTTCTCCCCAAAATGAAGTAGGTATCCTACGTTTACATCACTTTAAATCCTGCATTCATAACGTTACAAATAAATACATTAAATTATGAACATTACATTATGACAAGACTAGCTACATAATATATAAAAATAATATCTTTCGCCGCCCCGGAATTGGGACATATACAATTTACCTACTCATCAGGTGATCTACTCAATGCCTTTTTAAGCAACTGTTTGAAATGTATCAATCTTTTGAATAAGATTTACTTCATTCATAAAGAAAATTGCTGTAATGACGGTAACTATTTTTTTTTCTACTTCTGCTGCTCAATAGGTTACGTTGTGGTGATTATTAAACAATGCAATAGGTAAATGGACAAATTATACCTACAATGAATATTTTGTCATAGAACTTACAATGCTTTGGACTAGCCTACTTACAACAATGATTGTTCCAATTACTTACAACAATGATTGTTCCAATTATTAAAACGGGCAATGGTTGATGGATCAAATAATGATAGTTTTATTGGACAGTATTCATATGAATAGCTTTGAACAAATTCTTAAAAAACGAATCGCACAATATGTAAAAAGATATTCGACCAACTACCCAATAGAAAAATAGTGTCCGTTTATTTGTGAAGAGGTGTCTGTTGTTGACTGGACTTTACTTCCATTTGAAAAACTCATTTACCATCCTCATGTGATAAACAGTATTCTGATTATATTCTTAATTTACACCATTATTTAATAATTGCTCAACAAACAGAGCGGTAAGTTCATCTAAATGATTCATTGTACAGCGTCACTTAACAATAAATAAATAGCCCCTCTGAAATGGATATAGATAGTTTAAATGTCTAAGTATATTGTTTCAGTTCCTTTCTCGAAGTTTGTTATAGTTTTCGTGGAAAATTGTGATGTTGAAATACACTTCCACATTTCCATCTGTGGTGTGTTGGTCAAATTCAAAGATTCCCATCTGTTTTACTATTGCTTTGATTGATGAATGGAGTTTACGTGCATGCCAAGTTTCTCGGTTGTAAATACATGTAAATGTATATGTCAGCTCACAATTAATGTGTCATAAACTTAAATATCATATGCGAAAACCAATATGGAAGAAGGGAATGATCAGCCAACACAGTTTTTTCCACACACATCGGCTGATTTAATACCTGTTCAACACCTCATACGTGTATTACTAAAGACGTAGATTTTGTGATCATGAATATGAAGGGTGCTAATTCAGTCATTTAGTGACGTCGATGCACGTCTACGATGAGGATCAACGACGGGATTTGAGGATGTCGATCTGATTCCGAACGTACAACCTGTTGGTGTAGAAGCAGATGACGACGGTAGCGAGAAAGAATCCTAAAAGCGCAGCAAGCCAAAGAGAAGCCGCGGCGGTTTGGGTAACCGACGGTACGTGAAGAATGATATTCACAGGAGGTGACACCATTGCATCTTTAGTGACGGCACGAATTTCTATACTGTAGATGACGGATTCTTTCAGTTCACCCACTGGAACCCAACAACAACAGTTCTTCATCATAGATAACACTTATGTCTAAATATACCGTGTCCGATTCAAATTTAAGGCTTTCCTACTCGAATTCATGGCTTTCTAAATGAAATATAAGGTTTTCCTGATGAAATCAAGGTTTTACATTTCTAGTTAAAGGTTTTACGTTTGAAATTGAAGATATTCCATTGTAAATTGAAGGTTTTGCAACAAGGAAGGTCAAGGTATGATTATTAAGAACACTTGGGAGGACATAGTGATTCCACACACTCTTTGCTCCTATTCCTAAATCTATCAGTTTATAAGCAACAAGCCTGAGAGTTCACTAACCGGCTCCAAACATGTCCTCCCAAGTCATCGGTAAACTGCTCCTAATGGAACCATCATTTTGAGGCGAAGTTGTATGGAGTTCCAAATAAATAAATGAGATGAATTCATTTTGGATCGAATCCGCCAGGGATGCTTATTTTTTTACTCCGGGTAATTCATTAAAATTTTCAATTCCGTTTTCTTGCTTGAAAACGGAAAAAAACAAATGGGAATCAACTATGGGGCTCCATTAAGGCTTAGAGAGATCCCAAGGTGGACAGCCCAACTCATCCATATCATAACCAGAGTTATTAAGTACCTACTGATTACTTCCAATAGGCAGTGGTTACTTATTTAATTACTTCCTCAAAGTATTATATTGGCGGGTGTATGAGTTTGGGTGTAAGTAGGTATGAGAGGCTGAACGCAGCGTAGACTGCTTCAGGGAGTGAATTTGGGTGACCATTAGGTGTTGGTGCTTGAAAGTTTGATTGTCGACTTTATATTCGTCAGAAAACAAATGAACGATGTGATTTCTCCAGAGTTGATTCCCACAGGAAGAAAAAACGGGGGGATTAGGGTTTGTATTTATCGATCGTCCTAGATTTGATCCTCTTGGGATGGAAAATTAACGATCTGACCCGTGTCGAATCCACTCCGGATCGTTATTTCGTAACAGGTTCAGATCGTTTCTTTTCTTCTGTGAAAGTATTGATTCCATCCGGAGGGATTTGAAGGGGTCCAGTTAGGAGCGAATCTTCGGGAGCAATTCTCCGTAGCCGTTCAGTAGCAGCGATTCTTCAATAGCAGCGAGTTCAATAGCCGTTGGCAAACTTGCCCCGTATCATCGGTTCACTACCTGACTGCTGGCTAGAGGACAAGCGGCGTTAAAAGTAGACGAACCGGCTACTTAGCTCGCTGAATGTACGGGCGAGTGGAGGAAAAAGTGGCCAGTATTTCAAATGAGTCGGTAGTCGAATGTTGGGAGGCATTCCAGGCCAGTTTCGGAAAATAAGCTTCCTCGGTTGTAGGATTTCATCAAAGAAACCTTCAATCTGACTGAGAAAGCCTTGAATGTAACTCAAGAAACCTTAATTTGATTCGGAAAAGGTATAGAACTTCATGCATGATAAACATTTCGTTATAACTAATTCAAACGCAGCATAGCAACAAATTCCTTGAAAGACTTGATCAAATAAAGTTCCAAAACTAATGAGATAGTGCGGCAGCTAAAGGAAGAATATGACACTCTAAAAATCTCACTTGCCGATCAATGCCAGTTTTATCTTTATCTTTCAGTCATCAATCGCATGCTCTGTACAACTATTAACTCTAAAATGAATGTTGCAAAAAATATCATTAAAAATCACAGAATGAATAGGATGCACAAAACGGTTTAAAATGGTACGATTCGTAAGGTGAGTTTGCACCTTGAAGTTTTCAAATCTGTACACCTTTATGGTCGCGATACGAGCAGAATGTCCATTCCACCTATCCTATTCTGCTCCGATCATCTTGTCGATCAAGTTTAACGATTCATGGGAGTATAGGTACCGTCTGGGAGAATATATACCGACTGTGACCTTTACTGCAGATACCACGCAAACCAGTCTGAGAGAGGTTACCGAAGGATTTTTTTACCGAGGAAGCGTATGAACTACATACCCCTCCGGACTTGGACCAAAGCTAGATGTAGCGTGTGGGTCCAACAGAACATTTATTAATACTTTTTCTTGTTCCCATGAAAGGCGATATTATTGTTGTGGTGACTCAAGCGCCTTACGAACTATCTCAAAACAATTCTGGCTGACAAGACTTGAGCCCTACCCCTCTCTTCTTCCGGAAGTGTTTGACTGAGAAGTGCAAACATTTAGAAGCTTCGGGCTGGCATGAGGAACGAAGTTTCTGAGTTAGTAAACCACTGTTTTAGCCTTGACATCAGGTACTTGCTGAATTCTACAGTAGGATTTTTCTTTCAGGTCATATCTGGAATACAACGGAAGAGTAATGTAAACAAGGAATTTCACCTTGGATTTTCGTCCGACTATCCGGAGGTGTCGCGGACGTCGCCAGCCGTCCTCCAGAGAGGATTGGAACTAGGTCTGACGATTTCGCTCGCGGCTTCCCATTGCCTCACGCCCCTGGGTTGGGAGCGTTTTGGATTCACGTGATATCGAGATCAGAGGTGAACTGTCTAACGACAGGACAGGTATACAACACTTGATTGGATTTTGGCCCTAATCATTGGTGCCAGCCGGATTCGAACAGGGGCAATCAGTACTCCCACTGAAAGCTAGAGGACTGATGCCCCAGCTCGCTGGGACAACCTGTCGGAATACAACGGAAGACAAAATTACGTCGGATGTGCTGGAAATTAGAACTATGAAAGACTAGTTGCTCAGCTGAGGTTGGCCACAGCCAATCCAAATTTGATCTAGCGAGCAGCGATCTGTCCTTCCTTGTGGGCTCAAGATCCTTTTTAGGCAAGCTCACGTTATGATCGTTTGTCCTCTGTACAAGCTGTCCCAAGACCTCGTTGTAGGGCACTTTGATGATTGTGCCATTAACCTAGGGGTGCCGGAGACTATTCTTTGTTCACAGCTTGATACAAACATGATAAATAGTGTCTCCGCTTTATCAGTTCACTCTTAGACTACTCAAGCTATAGAGGTTTGCACGAAATGAGTTATAACTGATTAGAAATAATACAGAGCACATTGTTGAATAGAGAGTTGGCTCTCCAGGCCAACAGCAAACAATCAACCAATCCGACAATCATCACATCCACCAAGAATATATCCTCCCACATATAGGCACACCCACCCGATAAGACCCACCATAAAATTGTCATTTCGTCATAAACGATGCATTAATATGCTTATGCTTACCAATCACATAATCTCGTTACGAGTGTTTAAAGATGTCTTTCGACCGAACTCTCGTAGTAAATGAACAAGTTCCTCACGGATACACGGTGTTTTGATTTGATATCATTGATTAATTACTAGACAGGAGGCAACTAGAATAAGCACTTCTGTTAGCATCCATTTGTTTTTCCTGTCGGGAGTTGTAGGTGCCAACTTGAAGACACATAATCAAACCAGCATACTCGGACACACCAAAACATCTAGTGATATCAGTAATATACTCTCCAAATATACTCTGTACATCATCTCATCTCGCGCCTTAACAAAGCTTGGAACTCATTCTTCGTGAAAACTAAATTTTTTTGTCACCAGCCCTTGGATTTTGATTCGCAATTCTCAAGCGGTTCTGAGCTAGAAGCACCTCCATTAAGGATTCAAGCGTTCAAAGCAACCTAAATTATAAACGACGGCCCAATGGAGTAGCACATACCTTAAAGCTTCCTCGCAGCCATTACATGCTGTAAACACCACGGTAACATACATAATAACGTAAATCAAATTGTGGGGTAACAGAATGCATAGTCTCAATATAATGCACAGATACGTTGAACATTTGGATCAGGGTGGTGGAGCTTACCGTATAAGGAAGTTTCTTGAGTTGTTTGTAAGATCGCGTCTCCTTCGTACAGTTCATTTTCACGCTCGGACTCACTCTCTCTCAGAGATATGGCGTAGTGGTCAATTTCTGTGGTCGATTCTGTAAGGGGAGGCTTCCAGCGGAGTGTGAATCCTTCCAAACTGGACGATATTGACACAGCCGTGGGAGCTCCTACGAACATCTCTCCTTCTGTGAAAAAGACGTTGAAGATCAAGTTCTTGCTTCTAGAAATATCTATTTTGTTGATTTTACGAGCAAAATTAATAATTTCAATAACAATCAATCCAAATAGGTGTTTTGGTTGAGAACCGATTTACGTGGTCTATGCATATCTCCTGAAATTCAATAATCGCTCTATCACCTGTGAAACACGCACACTCCAAAGCTTAGTAGAAATTCAAATCATGAATGCAACTCAAATGAATAAAATTGAATAATAAACCCCACTGAAAGAATTTGCAGTGTGCGTGTTTCACAGGTGATAGAGCGATTATTGAATTTCAGAAGGCACACAAATATGATCAACTGATCAATCCAAATAGGAACTTTGGTTGAGAACAGATTTACGTGCTCTATGCATATCTCCTGAAATTCAATAATCGCTCTATCACCTGTGAAACACGCACACTCCGAAGATTAGTAGAAATTCAAATCATGAACGCAAGCCAATTGAATAATAAACCCGAGTGAAAGAATACTTACTTACCCCAGTAATAATATTGAATAATTATCCCCAGTAATAATATTTACCTACATATTATCAGCGTTTCATACATATCAGAATGCTTCAACCCGTGTATCGGCTATAAACTACAAGTATCAACATCGGCTATCACTCCAGCATCCACATTCACTACAACTCGACGCTATCGGCATCACTAGGTTACAAACAAACAATAATAAACCAAAAAACGCAAATGTTGGCACCATAAATCGGGCCATACATCGGGAATGGAATGGTTTGACCTCGGACGTGGGGAGGGTCTCATTCGATTCCTCATGGCATGTTCTTCAAATAGGTAAATATTTAGGCCGCTTCGACTTGTTTTGAGGTTTTTAGGGATTTTACAAAACTTTGACAGCCCTTAAAGAGCACTTTAAATTGAGTGAGAGAGCTGGTTCAAGAATTGGGGCGTCGTCGGGCCAAGATGGATTTTTCCTGAAAATTGCAGATCTTTTGCTCCAGCCGTTTCGGAGATATCGTGCGTACGGCGTACGGCGGATGGACGGACAATTTTTTATTGCAGATTTGGATTCTACACCCTTTGAAACGTAAACCATGAAATTTTCAGGGGGGTTAGAATTTTTTTTCAAGAGCGATTACCATGGTTTATTATTGAATAATAAACCAAAAATCAATATTTGTTTCTTGTTCTTCTTGACAAGTCAGATTCTAACTCATTCGCAGGGTTAAAACAAAATTAGTCCAGCTGAGAAATATGGAATGTAATAGAACTTTGCTAGCATCTACTCTTCGATGAGCTGCATGATACCGAAATAATGATACACTGTACAATACGAGTAAATATTATTCTCCAACAACATCCTAACAACCTTTTTTTCCAAAGTCCCACCATACTATTTCGTAAAAATTGAAATATTCGTAATTTAATATTATTTTTGCAGTAAGAAATATTTCAGTTCGAGCATAATTTTGAATAAGTGAATGAATAACTTAACGAAAAGAATTGCATTTTGATTTTCACAAATGTGACATTCTTCGTATTATTCCAGCATTTGGGCTTTTAGTTGGAAAATAGTAGCAAAGAAGAACAGCAATGTTTGCTTCGATAGGTACAGTTCTTTTACATTTGACACTCTGTAAAAATGACAGCAATTACAAATGTGTTGAAAATACAATTTTGACGACGTCTTTAAATCTCTAACTACATTTTCCCCAGGAGTAAGAAATCGTGTCGTTTCTTGAAACCTTCGATAGTTTTAGCTTCAACTCATGTTAAACTAAATTATAGTATTTCCCTGAAGACGGAAATTAATGGGGAACTGGTCTCGTATGCGGTTGATACGGCTTTAATTTTGTCAGGGAGGACATGGGATGAGGTTAAAATGAAAACGGAAGGTGACCTAGAAAAACTGAATAGGAGCGTTTACACTGAGGGCCACTGACGTTCCCGTCATCCCGAACCTGCGTTGCCACACTCAGGAAAACTGTGGCCAAAATGGCTGTATGCCCAGTAATCCAACAAATAAAATATATTAAATATCTAGGAGTTCTGTTTGAGGAAACGACATCTTGGGAAGCACACACTGATGAGGTAAATGATAAACTTAAAAAACTGATTCCCATTTTCTACGAACTAAAAAATATTTTGAATAAAAAAAAACCAAGCTGCTTGTCTACAACGCGTTAGCTCTATCACTGATCAACTACGGAATTGTGGCATGGGGAAATGCTTACGCAAACAAAACTCAAAATGTAGCACAAACACAGAAATTACTTATAAAAATTCTATTCAATAAACTGTACAGATATCCTACAGAGAAACTTTTTTCAGAAACTAAAATTCTAACTAAAAAAGAACTTTTAGAAAAAACATCAATAACAATAGCATAAAAATATCTTCTAACAGGAAAATTTGAGAGAACCAAAAATAGTACCAGGTCTGGCAATAAAATAATATTAACACTACCAAAGAAGAATACAACGGCAGGCATAAAATGTTACGATTACACCGGTGTACAATTTTTCAATAATCGCTGTTTTGAGGAAGATATACTTAAGTTAAGTCTAGAACAGTTCAAATTCAGGGTTAAAAAATTATTTGCTAAATAGAAGCTAAGTTGCTTAATTTAAGATATTTAGAGGTGTGTAAACTTTACTTTGTCCCACCATTGTCAATTAGTTCTAAGTTTAGGAAGTTGCACTTTAGTTAGTTCCTAGGAAATGGTGTAGATTATTACGGCGCTTCGACTCCTCCCCGCGTCACAAGTATTTGCTTACTTAGTGCGGGGAGTAGCAAGAGAAAGCTGACTTTTGGTCAATAAATGTATCTATTTCACTTTTGCAATGTGTGTAATTAAAAAAAAAAAAAAAAATGTAGGAAGCTGTCGAAAAGTAGTCATGCGTTCAGGATAATTTTTGCTTACTTTGTTCAATCGCGTTTTCAGCCGGTGGAGTGCTTTGTGTCTGTACCGGGACACCTTGAAAATATGAAAAGAATAGGAACTTATCAAAGGCAGACAATAATCCATATAATACGTGTGTATGAGTGGTGATTGTAGGTAATGTATGACTATCTACATAGAAAGATTTGAAGGAAATATTCTTAGAGTTCTTTGACACAAATTCTGATAATTAACTTGGAAGGACAAATTGATGTAAGCTTTAATGAGCTTAATATTTTCAATAACTCAAGATCAATAGACCAAACATTTAAAGTGGGATCTGCTGTAGAGCTGTTTGTTAACATCTTTATAGCACACGTAATTTATCTAATTTTTATGAGAAATATCAAGTAGGTGAGAAAAATACTGCAAATTCTTTCACTGGGGTTTATTATTCAATGATTCATGATTTGAATTCCTACTAAGGTTTGGAGTGTGCTTGTTTCACAGGTGATAGAGCGATTATTGAATTTCAGGAGGCACACAAATATGATCAACTGATGAATCCAAATAGGTATTTTGATTGAGAACAGATTTACGTGCTCTACGCATATCTCCTGAAATTCAATAATCGCTCTATTACCTGTGAAACACGCACATTCCAAAGCTTAGTAGAAATTCAAATCATGAACGCAAGCCAACAAACCCCAGTTAAAGGATTAACTTATTTTTTTATCTTCCTATTGAAGCACACGAGTTTGGACATCCACGTTCCATGTGCGTCAATAAACAATGGACATTTTGAAAAACTCATTATTAAGTGAAAATCTTTTCGAAATCGCGTTGATGTGTTGCATTATGTGGATATCCCGCCGGCTTTAATTCACCTCCACTGTAAAAAGTTAGTATTCCTTTCACTTGTTTAAGAACGAATATTTAACTTGGATTATTAACGAAGTGTCTTTTAATTACCTTTTGTGTAGATTCTGAAAGGTTTGCTGAACATCCCAGCTCCATCATGGTCTTGGCTGAGTACCATAAACTCGTACTCTCTTCCGGGCTTCAAATTCGAGATTGTCGTCTTCGAGCCCATGACGTGGGTCATGCGCCACTCCTGGCTGGGGACGGCTCTAACCCTTTGGTTTGAAAAGTCAAGAAAACACAATGTAGATTGGTATGTAATTGTATTTAACAATAACATCTGCTTTTTTGAGTATATTATAATGTTTCGTAAATGAATATTCGAGTATTGTGTTCGAGAATGTGTTGATAGATGGGCTAATATTGGGTTGTATGATATAAGATTCCATTTCTCATCATCCACATTTATCTGATTCTACGGTATTCTCACCGTAGTAATATTAATTCTTATTAAAGAGATAACTACTTCCTCACTTATTTTGCCGAGCTATTTTTCATTGATAAGAGTAAGAAGAATCAAGACTTCAGAGATGGTGCAGTAAGTACCCCTTTCACAAGCAAACAATACATGCCTAAGCAAGGACTACGTCACTGAACGTCAACAGAAAATAATTTTCATTTACTCAGTTAATGACTTAACATTCTGTGGTATTTATTTTGCTATTTCGTAGAATCATTTAGTTAAAGTGAGCTTTGTGAATCATGGTGAGCGAAGCTGCTACGACAGTTTACGAAAACACCGATAAAACATTAGCCACTTTCCGTCATCCAACATAGGAATAATGAGGGAGGAACCTCTTCAGAGAAGCGTTCAGTGTTCTAAGAAAGTAATATGGGAAACACATGACGATTTAAATGTCATTAAGACTCCAAATGGATGAGACTACGGCTGAAGAACTTTTCGACAACCAAATCTTGCACTCCCATAATTCTAAATCTTATGCAAAAGTTTCTAAATTTCTTAATTAGGAGTTCTATTCAACAGAGATCTTCACCGCTGATAATTTAGGAATTGTGCCCTCTTTATTAGGAGTACATTTCATTCGGTAGTTGTGCGAATGAATGCATGTTGAGTAATTAAGGTAGTGATCGACATTGAAGGGGCATCTAATACGGAATCCTCGTGGGGAAAACTGCCTTTTGGGAAGGTCCGCATCAGGAAAATTAATTGGCAAATATTTACTGTGTTGAGCGCATGGCCTGAAGTTTTGGGGAACCACACAATTGGTTGCGGGCGCAAGGTTAATTATTGAAACGGGGTAAACAAGCTACTCGGTTATATCTTGACTCCACACTTCAAGATCAACCACTTGCAGTATGAAGTTCCTGAGATCTTGGTGAGCCAACACGAAGTTCCTGACGGGCATCAGATGAACACAGAAAACAAGGCTACGTTAACGGTACATATCATCTGTTACAGTTTTGAATTTAGTTCCAATTGATTCAGCTATCAAAAAACATAGAAATAGGGTAATTTAATGATAATTTTATAGCATTTGGAGGCTTTTCTCTAAGTGTGGCGTTTGGGCCATCGCTACAGCGCCACCCTCCCTGTACACTTGGATTAGACTTTACACTGTCTAGTACCATAAGCAAGTAGATTTCATCCAGAGAATTAGCTTTTGAAATCAGCACACTTTTTCAAAATTTTCGTAATCTGCTAATAAACCCCCCCTTGTTTGGGTCCTTCACTTTTTGTAACGCAGAGTTACGTTATCAAGTGAAGTATAACACACAATTATATATCCCACTCATGTACCTTCTGTACACCAGCGACTCACCAGAAACTGATCATATGACATCAACAACAATTGTAGCCTGACCAGGCAGTTGTGACAGCAATAATGATTCAATATCAAAACTCGATAAGTTCATTTCTAAAATCATTCTTTAGACTTCGAAATGGAGGGTAGAATTGAACTGGAAGCCGATGAACGTCGATTTTACTAACCGGAAGGTGAACTATCGGGTTGTTCGGCAAGTAATTTCGTTTTTTTTGGGGAACATGAAAGACAGTTTTCTTTTGAATAAATATTTTATTGAATTATATATTGGCCATTCTGGTCCAACACCTTTTGCCATCTTTCTGGCAGTAACATGATTCCCCTCTCATAAAAGTTTTGGTCCTTGCTGGCAAAAAACTGGTTCAGGTGGTTTTTGACATCTTCATTTGAGGTAAAGGTTTTGCCACCCAAAAATTTTTGCAGGGACCGGAACAAATAGTAGTCGGAAGGCGCCAGATCTGGAGAATATGGTGGATGTTGCAGTACGTCCCATTCAAGCTGTAAAAGTTTTTGGGTGTCAAATGAAGATGTCAAAAACCACCTGAACCAGTTTTTTGCCAGCAAGGACCAAAACTTTTATGAGAGGGGAATTATGTTACTGCCAGAAAGATGGCAAAAGGTGTTGGACCAGAATGGCCAATACATAATTTAATAAAATATTTATTCATTATACAAAAACTGTCTTTCATGTTCCAAAAAAAAAAAAAAAAAAAAAAAAAAAAAAAAATTAAAAACGAAATTACTTTCCGATTACTTTCAATACATTCCTACTTCCCCCAGCAACGTGGCAATTCCCTATGCGAATAAACCTAATGGGAACGGCGCTAGATACCAAGCTCAGGTGGAAGGAATACTGATTGATATTGAATACGTATTGAAACTTGGAAGGATGTACTGGCCAATCGAATGAGGATTCACCCAGACTGTTGGTAACATGTTGCATCTTTCCAATCAAGTATTTAGTACTGGCTTTAGGCCAGTTTGTGTGTGAGGAGCGCAGTTGTGGATCTTCGCAGATCCAATCAATAGACCGATCATTCTGTACCAATCAGCTCTGTACTTCGATGTATCTGAACTGTGCTCCTTCTGTAATTAGACACTCCGCCGCGAACTTCAATTAGGCAGTGTGGATGAGGTGATAAAAACCCAGCAAGTATTACTTCTAACTCGACGCCTTAAGCTTCTGAAATCTAGTGAACTCGTGTAGGAAGTGAGCGCAATTGTAGCGAACGGTAGGAATGTGATCTCGTTTCTTATCTTTGACTTTCGACCTGCGACTTGGGAATACCAAGCAACGGAGCCAGAGAATATCGTTCGTCAGTACTCCCGGTGGACTCGCTGGAGCTGGACCATTCTGCTAGACACACACACGCAACCTGCGGATTTAAGAGTTGTCGTCGCAAAAACCTTGGCATTTTTCTTCTGTTGAAATTCATTGGTTTCACCTCTGCCAATTTCTACACCAGTTTCAAAATATCCAATCTCCTCCTTATCCGGCCTGGTTGGTTAATCCTAATTTCTTGGGAAGAGTAAGCTTTTGGAAGACGTGATTTCCTCTTTTCCCGTTTCTCTCTTCAAGTCCTATACTTCAAGCCTTCAGAAGTTTACGTTGTTGGAGGCAAGAACTTTGGGCTCAATTTCATTTTTGGAAGTCCCTGGACTGCGAAGACGACGCCGTTTGGAAACGAGATGGGAACAGTCCATTTTTATTTTTGTATTTTGAGGCTAGGGACGTAAATTCTCCTACAAGATTTTGAGAAGACCCAAAGGTCACGTACATCCGTTATTATTATTAAGAAATGTTATTTCTTGTGAGGGTGGCCACTCGTAGGGTTTTATTTTATTTCATACACTTCTTTTTTTATGGGATTCTTAAGAGATAGTTTTATTTATTTTCCTCTTTAAATATATTTTATTGAACCTAAGGGTGATTTTGGAATTTTCATTCGGACCCCTCCCTTCTCCTACTTTACTGGTCGGAGAATTATAATTTATATTGAGCGGTTCTCAACTACTTAAAAGAGAAATCTAATCCTTGAGGGCTATCGCTAACACAATGATATCACATGTTAATAAAATAATATGTTCTCGAGACATGGGACAAATGAGAACTGTATCGTAGTAATATAAATCAGATTTATATTGTTAAAGAGTTTACTCGGTGCCATAACAGCTTGAAAGAAATGAAATGATTAGATAAGCACATATACCTACTTCATTAGGTAGTTCTTATGCTCACCAAACGCTGTACTGAGCCGAATTGACCATGACGCCAGATCGCCACGACAGGGAGACGGAGGTGCCGGTCGACTCGCCAGTCAAATTGTGAGGGCCGCGGGGCAGGTTGTTCTCGATGAAGAGCTCAGTGTCGGCGGAGATGGTGGCGGCCTCGTTGGATGCCACGCACTGGTACATCCCCTGGTCCGCTTCCTTGATGTCGCTGATGGTCAAGTTCCCTCCGCTCATGACCGTCCGGTCCGACGGCAACGGGCTCCCGTCTTTCTGAAATCAGATTCCTCCCGAAAGTCCATTCTCAGGACCGCAAAATGGCAAAATATCGACACTTTTTCAATGAACCGCCCAAGACCTCCTTAAAGCTTAGTTCCCAGTCAAACGTAGGACCTCTTTCACTGATTTTCCTACTGTTCCGTCTGACTGTGACCCAGTGTCCAAAAACTTCAACTTTTCAGCAAACTACTTGCGATCTATTTTAAAGTACTCGCCATAGTAGGATGAAACAGGGTACTATGTTCTACCCATACAGAATATGCACTTTTGGTGGAATCAGAGGTAATACCCTCGAAATGGGTGAAACATCAAAGAATTCCGAAATGTAGTAATGACACCGTCGGAATCACTAAAAGAATAATCTTTTTTTAAAAAAAGAAAGAAAGCATGCCGATAATTGAGTAAGAACAACAGAAATGTGGATTTTGATATTTGAATTACCCTATTTTTAAGCGTTTTTCACACTTTTTTAAATTTAGCACACTGGATGGCAGTGGATCGGACTGAAAATGGTCTCATTCGACTCAGCACCCAAAAAACAATGTTTCACGACACCCCACATGCCCACTTTGCCAAAAAATGAATTTTAGGGCATTTTTTAACCATTAAATTGTAAATTTGGACCACGAATTCACGGCCAATTGGGCTGGCCAACGAACCTCACCTGTTGATTGCTGACACCGATTTTTTAGCGCAAGAACGAAATTTTTAGAGTAATAAATAGAGCGTGTCGGGGTTTTTTTTTCCGTTTTTAGGCCATTTCCAACCAGTGTGGGCCGGTGGTTCATACTGCGTTGTTCGAGAGTTTTTGAGATAAATAAGTGTTGGCGTCTTTATTATTTTGTGTTAAATGCGTTTATATTTGCGTTCAGATATAGACAAGTTGAAATTTGTATTTTCCTAAGAAAAGCATCTACTTCCCTTTTGCCAAAGCCCCTGGTGAGCCACGCCAGAGTCCAGGGGAGGGATCGCCACGGTTTATATTGAAAATAATGTAATTCTGATTGAATGCAGTTGTGCTTGGATTATGTCGAGGGGAACCGGCTGATCTGTGTCTGTTATCCGTGATTACTACAGTTAGTAAACATTTTCTTGGCGTGCTCTGTGAGACTTCCATTCACCCGGATTCGGATAGTTTCATTGTTCCACCAGCCGATTGAGAGTTGAAAGTGCCTGCTGAGCACTATCGGGAGCAATTTTTCCATCCAAAAACTAAACCTAATGGCGAACCATTAGCAGGAAGCCCATGTTAAGCACGCTTCCTGTCCAAGGCTTCTACATTTGTCATGATTTTTCTCTGCTAACAAACTGCATGAAAGCAACCATAAGGACAGGAGTTCAAGAACCAGACGAATCGAGGTAGAAGGATGTTGTGGAGGTTATGACCAAGCCTATGTTGTGCTCCAAAACTCATTGTTCATTTTACGACCATTCTCGTCAAAATCGGTCCAGCTGTTTAGCAGTCTTTTGGGACCATACATGCATAGATAGATTGTTACACACATACATAAATACTTATATAGAAACAAACTTAGCGTTTTATACATAAGGATTCCAATTCTGGTGAAGGCTTTAGATATTTCTTTAAACCTTGGTAGTTTCCTTCGGTTATCGTCACCATGGAACCAATAGTATGAGACATTACGCATGCACAGTTCGTTTTTTTGATATTTCTAATTCTCACGTTGAGCTCCTAATCTGAGGGTAGTTGTAGTATGGACTGAAATGATTTTTAATAATAGAAACATTATTTTTCCCCAGAATTTCAAAAACTATGAAGATAGAGCATGCTCAATTATACAATATTCGTTCGATTACAACGAATTGCTCAAATCCACTGCATGATCAAATCAATGACATGTTCTGGGATTGGCTTTTAAGGCGAGTTAATGCTGATTGGCAAACTCTTTTTTTTTCTCAAAACTTTCTGTTCCACCTTCTAGTTGAATAGATGCAAATTTGGCGAGAGTTGATAGCTTTTGGGACATGGGTGGATTTTAATGGAATTTGGAGTATGTCATCAATATTACCAATCTTGGGGTTTTCTAAAAGAAGCCATTCATTGCGTACGTAGATGCAGTATTTGTTAGTCATATATATATGGGTGATTCTCATTTAACGGGACAATCGAGGTTTTGATTCTGACTAAAAAATTTTGTTCTCCTGAATTTATGATTTTTTTATTATACAATCTAGATGTTACTCTAATGATATAGTGATGTACAAACACGCATGATTTTCGTTTGTTTCCTCAAAATTCAGGTTTTAAATTTTATAAGTTACGAGAATGGTATGTATCAATGACAATGAGCTTTGTCACCCAAATAACGATAGAATTACGTAAACGATGTGTAGGTAAGGTTGAATGAGACAGATATCTGATTTCAGTTTTTCCTGACTTTGTGCTAGAACAAGTATCACATTTTAATATTAGTATTTATTTAGTATCAAATGCCAAATTGAAAAAAAAAATTGTTTCACACAGCCATGACGGCTTCTGTGTAGCCACAACAATGAAGTTTAAAATCGCCACGACAATGAGAAATCAACATTAACCTTCTGCAATTAGGAGTCAAATGAACACTTATAGAAATTGAAACATGCATTAAATAGAGTTTTTACATCTCCATCCCAAAATGAATGCTAACGATTCAATAAGATTGATTAAGAGTGATTTTCAAACCCATAACAATGAGAAGTATGAAACGTACACACCTGTTTTACAAACGGCTAACTTCATTTTTGAGTCCCAACTGTATAGAAATGGCGGAAGCATGGTGTTTCCTCAAAGGGCAGGGTTACTAACGCTGAAAAAAATTTAAATGCCAAAAAATGCCCTCATTTGAGAGAGCTACGATGATTTTCTTCAAATCCATGACAATGAGACAGAAGGTTTGGGACAAACTTTGAGCACTTGATTCGTACAGACTATCTAAAAGTTAGTCCCACTTGTAAGCGCACTAACATCCAGTACCTACCTAAATAATTCTAAAAAAATACTAGTTAACATATTTCCGGTAGAATGTATTTTGAGCGGATAAAATTTCGGATTAAGTTCAAATTCTGCCTGACGGACAGACCATGACAATGAGATTAGAGGTACATTTCGATCAATTACCGGCATGTACAATGAAGAGTAGCCGAACTTTATGACAGTCATGAGTAGGCCTAGTTACCACGTAAAATCTACAAAAATAATTTTTGGAAAAAGTTGAACAGAAAATTATTTATCAATGAAGGACAGCCATTGTCCCGTGAAATAGGAATCACCCATATAATAGTTGGAAGTAAAATGAGCTAATCGTTGAACTTTGTCAAGTAGGATATAGTTGTAGGAGGATAAGCAGTTTTTATTCTCGTCAGTGAGTGGTTAAGTTGCTTGGCATAACATACGAAATAAGAGTGAGTTTCGGAACACAATGTTGCATAATAATTATGCTACAAGATACATTCTACTCGATAAATGAATGAATTTACACAGAGCCAATGCAAACTCCCCTTCGTAGTTGTGATGTGGATCTTTGATATTCACTACTACCACATTAGAAATGAACTCATCTAAAATTTAGAAGAGTGTTGCAGTAGATTTAATCCATTGCAACATTCTTCTAAACCGAATGATATCTACTATTCATTTATCCTTTTCAATCTGGATGTTATAAGAAATACGCGGTTTCGAAAATCTATCGATATTAATAATAACTGATCATGAATAATAAACTGATGTGATAATTTAGGAAGAAAACGGAGACAAATCATTTTCAAAATGACGTTACTTAAGCGTTTTTCTGAATTTGGAATTCGCAGTACTTTCTGCAGCTTCCCAATAAGATAAACTACAAATGATCTTGAAACGTTTCCGAGAATCGGTTTTAGGCCGATCGGCCAATCGATGTGATTCCGTTCAAAGACTCGTTAGGAGAGATAAAAATTAATTCTTAAGGACTTGGGGGTTTTTCGGGCCTTGAGGCCATAATCACCAAAACACCCAAGATTCAACGGAGTACAAAACGTGACATTTAAATGCATATTTGTTTTTACAAAGTAATCCAATAAAAAGGTACAGAAGTGCATCATAACCAAATAATTAAAATCTCCTCTTGTTTTTTATTATTTATTTTTTTTTTCATATTTTATTTATTTCAAATTAGTCTGACATTTGAGCAGTCAAAAGTATTATTGTAAACAAAAAATTATTGTAAACTAAATTGGCGAACGATATCCGTTTTTTCGGTTGGTTCGAACAAGGCCTTTTATGAGCAATTTTTTGAAAACATTTCTTTACAAAATTTGCAGTAATTAGCAACTTCACCCGAATTTCTTTAGCGTACACTTATCGTACAGGAAATTCAGTGCAAATTCCGAATATATAAACACTTTTAGTCTAAAACCTTTTTAAACTGTCAAAAAACTCAAAAACTGGAAAAAGGATGACCGAAACACCGTTTTTTCGTATATTCCTTTCTTACTCCCTTCAAAAAGTCTTGAAAAAAATCAGGGGTGGTGTTTTGAAAGCTTAGACTTTTCTGATGTGTGAGTAATGGAAGGACCGTGGGATAACATGAAACAGCGAAGAAAATCAACCTAAGCCCATTTTAATCCTCAATAATCTGTTTTCCATTCAAACCTTCTTACATCAATAAGTGAATTTGCATAGTTAATAACTGGATGTTCTTCAAATATATACTCGCGATTGCCACATCTGCTCAACCGATCTGATCCCCAAAGTTTTGTCAGGGATTTGGGTTGAACGGAAAGAGGTCCGATGAGAATTTCAAATTGACATAGTCGTTAGAGAAAATTACAGTTAAAGGTACCTATAAGGTTCCCGACTTCTGGTTGCCAAACTTAAAAAAATTGCAACTCTCTCAGTTTCAATCTTTGAGAGTCGTGGTGGGTCTCATTATGTTCCGGAAAGTGTAAGCTTTTAAAATGTTACTTTGGGTTTTTCTTTCAGGACTTTTTACAGCTAGTGGAGAAAGCAATATAAGAAAAAGATCAGGGAAAAATATTATTTTTGCTCATTTTTTCAGTTGTTGATGGTTGTTTAAACCTTCTAGGGTTTCAGATAAAAATAGATATATATTTGGAATCTGCAATGCATTCCTGGAAGTATATTTTGAAGAAGTTCGAATGAAGTCGGTAATTACTGCAACATTGTAAAGAAAGTACAAAAAACCAAAAAAATTGAACAAAAAAGGTGTGATTCAAATCAGACGAAGAAAAAAGATATAATTTTCGAATTCAACATTACCAAAAAACCCTAGAATTGGAAAAGAAGCCTGGAATGGAGGTTATGTTTTTTCCGGTAAACTCTAAGGATTAACTATGCCATAGTTAGACAATGCCGTAGTATATGGAGCTCATTTCCATTAAAAAAATGTCTAATAGACACTTTTTACAGGCTTCGTTACGAGTTATTTATAGTTTTTAAGATTTTGATTTTGTTTCCGATTTTACGTGAGTAAAATGGCAATAACAATCAATCTTTGACATCGTTGAATTGAATTTTCAATCGTCTAAGGGCAAAATAAGAACATTTCACCATGAGTTAGAAGGTGAAAATTGTTTCAAATTTGAGAATTTACTGAAGTACGACTTTTTTTCTTCTGGCTCATAATTAACAGGTTTTGCAAAACCCACTACCTAGAAAAAATTTCCTCGACTTCCCAACGATATAAGAAAACTAATTGTACTATGGAAATTTTTTAAATTTTTAAAAATGGTTTTGGAGATAAAATGACGTTTCTTTCCTCAAATCGACTAGCCACAAAAATGTTAATTTGACATTTTTTAATTAGGCGGAATTTTGGATTTAACTCTTGATTATCCTTGTTTCTGGGGAAAAACAATGTCTTGCTTGATTCTTCAGAGGAAGTCCATTCTACTTTCTCAATCATTGTCTAGATAAAAATAATAGTACTCTCATTATCAACAACCAACTCTTGAATGAGAAAATGCTAAGATCCTATGTTAATTTCAACCATTATCACGTTATTTTCGGGTCCACTCCGATTTTATAAGATTCATAAGCCAGCTCGAGCAATCACCATGTCGTTCATGGCGTGTATCACCTTCATTGCTTCCATGTGCAATCGTACGTGTGAGTAAGTGATTAAAAAATGGACAAAATCGAAGTACAATAGAATTGAGGAACAATTAATACCTGCTCGTACATTTCCTCTTACTAAGGCGATATCACAAACATTGTTGATGTTATTGGTGTTGACTATTTAGGAAGAGAGAAATCTATCCACTTGGTTGTTCATTGATAAAACCTAATTCTGCTGAATCGCTAACATCAAAGCTGGACTAAATCCATTTTGACAGGCACAAACCTTGGTCAGCAGCTTGGTGGAAGAAGTTTCTTCTTGCTTATTAGCTCAAGAAGTCCAACAGATTTCTATCATTCAAAAGTCATGACTTCTTCTAGAGTTTCAATTGTATCCGATTCATTGTTTGTCAATATGTGCAGTGTTTTCATGGTCTTGCTCGCTCAATCATTTACATCTGATTAAGAGACCATTATCTATTGGAGTTGATTATGGAAAACTATTTGGGATCAATCTTACGCTCAACAACGCTTTGCAATTTAAATTATTCACCGGCAAAACTATCAGCACAATTGTGATTCAGAATGAAATGATGATTATAGAACTAACGAATTGTTGAATCCATGGATATTTTGAGACCCCGTGGAAATCGGTCTGAAACAGGTTTCTGAAGTGTGAATTCACACTTTGTTCGTAAACAGCTAAAGTGGATATTTAGTTTATTTCACTATACCCTCCTAAATATTGGATACTAAAACTAATTATTCAACTTTACGTGGTTTGATTTTTCAATCGAGGAATCTATTGAAATATTGCTCTACCTCTTGCCTGATGTTATGTGGCACACCATCAATACGTGATAGAGCAGATCGACAGCTATGTTAACACCTAAGAAGAGCATTAACGTTCGACAATACACGATTTCCTTAGTCGGTTATTCAAGAACGAGCTATCGCCAATTGGTGCATTTAAAAGACTAGAGTAGCCGTCGACCGGGCATCAGGAGGGCATGTAGGAACATTTTCTGATGCTGCTGTTTCTGATGGTGGTAAACTCATTCTCCAAATCGGACAAATTTTCAAGATTTACGAAAACTCTAGTTCAGAAACGTCTCTCAGCTATATCTCATCAAATGAAATCACACAACGATACTGGTTACCGATTCGGACATGGAAGCAAATGCAACGAAGCGTTATCCGCCAAAGCTACATTTTCAAGTTTACAGTTGATAAAGGGCATTCGATTTCTCTCACCTCCGAAGATTAGGAACCCCAGGCAAGAAGAGTTGGCGTAGTGGAAACCGTAATACAGGGATCTCACCTTGAACCAGACGATGGTAGGTCTGGTGGCGCCGTCGAGAGCGTCGCAGGTCATGTGGATCGTGTCTCCAGGTTTCCTGAGGTACATGTTGTGAGGCGTCACCGTGAAGACTGGCGGATGCTGGACCATCACTTTGATCGTCGGCGATGGACCCATCGTCCCCAGCTCGTTGTTGGGCGTGCACGTGTAGTCCCCGCCGTGGCTCTCCTCCACCTTTTCGAAAGCCAGGAAATACTGCCACTTCTCAATTAGTTTGTTCGAAAACCCAGTGATAACTTGAGGCAGATGAACATCAAGGAAAAACATGTACATACAACAACTTTTGGTTCGTACAGTTTCTTACAGTTGGTACATGCTCAATGAAATTAACCAAAGTGTGAATCTCTAGTCCGACCTGATACAAAAACTATTGTTGAACGAAAGTTAGAGTTGGTATTGTGGGGTTCCATTTGATTTCATCAATGTTTTGTACTGCCCTGTATAGTGATTATTGGAAATGTTTAATTCACCATATTTGAATTTATGGTTTTGGTGAAGACTAGAACCTAGTTGATTAGTTTTGCCTAGTTGAACAGATAGTTATACCAATAAGAGAAAACTACTCTGACAATACACACTTAAGAACCAATTGCCTACTATTCGAAGTAACAATTTCAGCGTTCAGCGTTTCAAAAATTCTCTCAAACCTTCATTCCTTCGCTTATACAACCCATGCGACATTTTACAGTTGTTTTACAGGATTTATCCCCCTTTTCCCTAGCTCACAATGATCAAAGTGAGTAGATAGGTGAAGATTAGAATATTTTTTTCTTTGTGCCTTCACCTTCTTTTTTTATTCTTTCATGGTACTCGTTGGGTGTTGGAGCAAACAACTTAGCAGCTTACATTTTTCTGGTTTACGATTAACAGAGCCAAATTAATTTTATGGCATTCGGCAACTCTTAGTTTTGAGCGGGTTATGCTCAGGTTCAGAAATTTCAGAGAAACCATACTAAAACCGCTAATGGTATTCATATTCGTGAAGTACTTACTTTGCTGAAATACAGCGTTCCATTTCTCCTGGAAACGGCACCTGGGACGTTGAAAGGGTCAAAGAGGAAGCCGTCCTTCTCCCATCTCATCCTGGTGACGGGAGGGTTCGCTGTGTACGTACACTCGATCATCCCCGGCCGCCCTATCGGGAGAAAAACTTGGCGAGGCGTATGCACCACTCGCGCTTTGTCTGAAACATCCAAGCTCATATCAACAAACAATTGCAACTTTTACTACTTCCTCCTTCACCTATATTGACATACATTCCTAGGTTGTTTGTTTTATGAGGTACAGTTGGAAAATCTAAGGGTTCCAAGGACCTGGGAGATTGATCACTTCTGGTATTAAGTGTACGCAAATCTGGATTTTAACAGAATAAGTACCTGTTCACAAAAGTTTCAATGGGTGTGGCTTATCAGTGACCTCGAATCTATAAATAACAGCGTAGGAGCATACAGGATGTATAGTATTCAATACGAGATTCAGTTGGATTACACTCGCATGAAGGATCTGTTTGGTATTTCGTATTCATTTGAATAAAATAATGGTTACATGACTTCGATATTAACCCCAGGCTAAAACTGATTAAAACGCTGCAAATTCTTTCACTGGGGTTTATTATTCAATGATTCATGATTTGAATTTCTACTAAGCTTTGGAGTGTGCGTGTTTCACAGGTTATAGAGCGATTATTGAATTTCAGGAGATATGCACAGAGCACGTAAATCGGTTCTCAACCAAGATACCTATTTGGATTGATCAGTTGATCATATTTGTGTGCCTCCTGAAATTCAATAATCGCTCTATCACCTGTGAAACACGCATACTCCAAAGCTTAGTAGAAATTCAAATCACGAATCATTGAATAATAAACCCCAGTGAAAGAATTTGCAGCGTTTTTTTCAAGAGCGATTACAATGAAAAATATTCCATTTGAAAATTTTAAATTTCGTAAGACGGAGCATCCATATCAGAATGTTTCAACCCGTGTATCGGCTATAAACCCTTTTAGGAGTTCACTCCAGAATCCACATTCACTACATCACTAGGTTACTGCGATAAAAAAAAAAAAAAAATTTTTGTGTTTGTTTTAATTGCAGTAACCCAGTGATGTAGTGAATGTGGATGCAAATGTTGGCAAGATAAATCGGGCCATACATCGGGAATGGTTTGAGCTACGGACCTGGGGAGGGCTCATTCGATTCCTCATGGAAAGTTCTTAAAAAAAAGTCCAAATTTAGGCCGCCTTGACTTTTTTTAAGGGTTTTAGGGATTTTACAAAACTTCGACAACCCTTTAAGGGCACTTTAAATTAAGCGAGAGCTGGCTAGAGAATTGGGGCGTTGTCGGACCAATATGGATTTTTCCTGAAAATTTCAGATTTTTTGCTCCAGCTGTTTGGGAGAAATCGTGCGTACGGCGTACGGCGGACGGACGGAAAAGTTTTTATTGCAGATTTGGATTCTACTCCCTTTGAAACGTAAACCATAAAATTTTCAGGGGGCGTTAGAATTTTTTTTTTCAAGAGATTTTACAATGGTTTATTATTGAATAATAAACCAAAAACAACGATTTGTTAATGTGCAGATATGACCCAAAAGAAATGAAGCTTGTTTTAAATAACTAAGACCTTTTCCGCTTAGCCCACGACTACACCTCAAAATGCAAGCTCATTTTCAGAAGTGTTGACATTGTATGGCATTTGTGGGAGTTATCCTTATCGGGAGACGCACCCCCTTCAACTGAAGATTCAGTTGCCGAAGCGGCAAATACTTGATGCAAACCACGAGAACTCGTATATGGCCCCTGGATTTTTGGTCTGATTGTTGACTGTCCATATTTCCATGTTCCTCGTCGTGACAAGGCGAATGTGATACATATTTTCTATGTGATCAGATGAGTGGGCGTCCTACCGGTGCCTCCTAGTCGAGGGTTCATATGTGATACTGTAAACCATCACACACAGGTGCTTGCACCCAACAAACAGAGGGATCATCGTTGGACGGTAAGGTTGTCGATGAAAATGAGGAGAGTGCCACATCGCCTACAATCCAACTTGGACTCATACTGCTGGTGAAAGCACAGAAAAACCTATTTCTTTCTTTGCTGATGGATATGAAGGATTTCTCATACTAAATTGAACATGTTACCATTGTTTAACACTTAAGCTTGTACATTCCATATTGAACAGGCTCCCACTTGTTCAAACACGAATAAGTGAGTCGCCGTTGTTGTACGACCGACTTCAGTGTTCAATATGAACATACCTCAACTTTGAAACATCTGAGTGATAACGTGCGACTTTCGAAACCATCAGATTGGATCATGACTTTTGTCAATGTAGTTTGGTCATTTTGCTCTGTGTGCGGACCCCAGGATCGGATTTCGCTTCTACACCGCGGTTGATCAGCGTTTTCATACGAATATTTAGTCGTCATTCGCTCGTTTCTTTAAAACATTTGAGCCACAAGAAAAACGTTACATCGCACAACTGGGGCATCGCGTGATTATTGCCGGTTACAGACCACCTCGTAGCCCCGTTTGTGATTGTTTGTTTATTTTGACCTTAATGGGGGCAGAAGCGAAGGGGGGAGCTCTTGGGTAATTCGCTCGGACCTCAGTTTGAACATCCTGCTTCAGAAACTGGTCACATCCGCCGCCCACGCCCCTAGCGGCTCGGCCGTGCGACTATCGGACGTTTCCCTGACAATCTGAGATCCCTTTTGGTTCACACGGGTTCCCTAGTCTCGCAAATCCCGCTCCGCTGCTGGAACGCGGTTTCGGTCGTCTATTTTCTCACGACCCTCCCATCTCCTCTCATTTGGGTATTCCCCTCAGTATTTCCCCGTTTCGAGAAGAGAACGACGAGATAAATTGCTGGCCGGAGTGACGGGCCTCGCATCAGGTCCTATTGATGGAAAGCAATCATCTTTTTACTCAGTCATCATTTTCTTAATGACCGCTAACTTGAGAGGTCTACTGGCATCTAAACGTCCTCAGGCATCGAACTCGTCTCGTTTCGTTTTATCATAACCTTTAACAGTGATAAAACGATGAAATGATTCTACCTTGGGTCATTTCATGTTTTCAGTAGTTTTTAAAAAAATTAATTCTTCATTGCACCAACTATAACTTATCAATAATACTATTTCAAAAATAATACAAATTCAAAACTAAGATACGAGTAGCTTTGGTAGGTATGATATAGTTTCAATTCTCTGCTTCACAAGTATGGTAGGACAAGTGGTTTGGTACATTTAAACCTTTTGACGACATCACATGAGTCATGGACTGCTCCCTCGTTGGCCATCTGCTAAGACCTACAAGGCAATTTCTTGTTGCTTTAAAGAATCGTCTATTATCCATCTGAAACTTGTGATGGAGACGTTAATGGCGAAAGTACAAATTGCTTTGGCAATATTTGAGCACAATGTTCTGAAATCGATGCATGATGTCTCGATTTGGTTGAGCGGCACAGTCTCACAAATCCCTATAAGTTTAGAGCTCCGAAAGTCCAAACTGGCTGTCCAAGGAAAATACTCTCGAAAGATTGAGAATATGCTCTTCTTATAACGATTCACGGTGCAGGAATTCCACGGGATACATTCCCGCAGACATCACCGCCTTCAAAATTTTTAGTTGACATGAATTGCAGCTCTGTCTTGTTAATTCTGGAGCGAATATAAGAATACAATCGTGTTGACATTGACATGGGATTATCAAACAATTGTCCTCCGACTGCCTTGAACATTTTAGCGCGACCGTACAAACTTAACTCTGTACAAAACCCGTACAACCTCCAAACATAATTTAAAAGCATGTAAAATACGACAGTTTATTCTAAAGGATTCGCTGAAAGCCTTACAGTGGACGTTCAGGAAGGCGGACGCCGACTGGATTTGTCCAGAAGTGGAAACCACTTCGCACTTGTACCAGCCGATGTCGCTCGGTTGAGCGTTAGTGAGCGTGAGCGTCCCTTCTGGGCTGGTGCTGGCTCTCATCTGGAGGCCGTCGACGTTGCTCAAATACTCGTCGTCTTTGTACCAGACGACGCGGGCGTTGGGATCTTTAGAGACGCATTCCAGCCGAGCTTCGTTCCCTTCGGAAACCGTCTGGTTGACTGGGGGGATCCCCATCAGCTCGCTTCCTGCCAATAAACAACAATAAAATTATTAACATATATCAAGTTTTACCATTGGGGTTTAGGTACGAAAATTTAACGCGTGCCGTCATGAAGTACGAGGAATCATTTCCTTCGCTAATCGAAACTAATTTCTACGATATTTATACTGTAAACCTGCAATTTAGGCTCCTAAGAGCTTTGACATCTAGTAGTCGTGTAGAATCTATAGTGCCCATATCAGCTGTGTGGCTCATAAAGCTGAAGTCTACACCCTTCACAATCTCAAGCTGCAATTTAGTATGTAGACTCCTTCACACTTTTACCTGACGTGCATTGACCCCCAAATATAGTGAGTGGTGCTTAAAGCTAATTCTCACGTTATTTACAATCCAAAGCTGCATCTTATTGCTCAAACTCTTTACAACTTTTTCTTGACAAGGTATAGGTTCGGATCATCTGAGTCGCTCCTAAATTCTGACTTCTACTCTTCTTTCACTCTATAGCTGCTATTTAGTATTTAGACGCCTCAATACTTTTATCTGACGGTGCATAGCCCCCAGATCAGCTGCGTGGCTCCTACATCTAATTGTTAAGCTATTTATACCCCGGAGCAGTAAAATATGAGCATAATAAATATTTTAAATATTTTTTAGAAAAATTAAAATGTTTGATCTTTGAAAATGTATGTACTATAACTTATAAAAAAAGCCCTAGTACGAATCACACTTCTTACAGAAACCCAAAGTACAGATCACAAATCACATCGTCGTTACATTCAGTATGTACCTACAGTATGTACGACATGATACATGATTTTTATTGGTTTGTTTTCAACAGGAAATCTTTTAGGTATATGATGTAAGCAGTTAGCTGTTCAGGAGGAACTAAACTCATAACTCTTTAGGTATGAGGTAGCAAGTGAAGACTCAAGCTACATTCAAGGACCAGGATGTACTGTTCAACTACTAACTCTCTTTTGTGATAAAATTTCTAATATCTCTAGCCTGGTAATATGTAATCTGGAGTTTATTAAACGAAAATTCAAATAATTGTGTCAATCATAATCGCTTTTTACAAGACTCTGATAATTTTTCGGACGTCCTTCTGGAGCACGCTCTACCAATAGAAAGACGCCTACTAGGATCGATCTAGGGGGGGGGGGGGGACTGTTCCCAGCTTGCAAAGCTCTTTACCCTTGTTCGCGATTCTTATTTGTTCGATCCCAATTTTAGGTTAGTTGTGCAACAAACATCGACAATTTTGGTTTCGCTGACAGGCTGGGACACCTAGAATTTTTAACCGATTCACGACATACTTTTTTGTTCAATTAAGATTTAGGTTTAGTACTTAAATATATTTCAGAATTTAATTTTAATTATGAAAGGGGTTGAATTGAGGGGGTAATATTGATACCTCGTTATATCTTCACTAACCTCATCTGATTTTATTGATCAGGGAACGATCTTTGGAAATGTGGAATTTCCTGTCCGGAGAGGGGATGGTGGGAGTATAAGCAATCTATACAAGCGCTTCTCTTACAACTTCTATAAAGTATCTTCTTGCTTTTTTCGATTAAGAATTTTGGTATTGTTTAAAAACACATTTTAGAACTTTCAAATTCGATTAAGAAAGAGGTGAACAAGGTGATAATAGTGATAAATGGTTATGCCTTCACTATTTACAACTGATTTTAATTATTGTTTCACACAATAATCACTTACGAACCTCGGAAAATTTGGATTTGCTTCAGTACAGGGAATGATTGGTTATTAGCCGGTATAATCACGCCCTGATGCTCCTCTCGCCACTCATCAACTAGCTTTTCAAAGTGGCTGTGTTGGTGCCACAGAATAGAAGATAATTCATGTTTACTACTTCAAACCATATATGCACGCACTACCTTCCAATATGTTTTCTTTTAAAAAGGTTGAAACTTCATTCCGCATTTATCTATTCATGTATCTGCTTGTATATTTATTTGAACCAGTAATGTAGGATAAACAGAGTTACATCACAACTGAAACTACTCAAGTACTTCCATCATTATCGGCGCTAATGTTATAAGAAGGTTTGAATGAGTCAGCTCAACAACCGTTCCAAAACGTATTTATAGATCCATCAGAGATGAGGTTCCAATCAGCTGACGTTGCTTCGTTCATTCCCTCACGAACATCGCGTCGAAGTCTAATCGGATTTGCGATTTGGGTTATGAGGCCGCCATCTGGAAAGTTTGTTTACTCATCGCCTTGCTGACAAGTCCATCTCGTTTGATTGATTGCCTCACATCGTAAGAATGCGTGGAGAGGGTAACGAAACAAAAATGACAATGAGGAAATGGGGAATCACCTTTTTAGAGTGTTCTTTAAAGAAATATTTAAGTCATAACACCAAAATTTCCCGTTACAACCCATAGATGAAGACCTTCTATCATGTCACGACATAGTGTATATGACGTGACAACGTACATATCGCAGAAATTAGCGTTACGAGCCTTGAAGCTGATCCAGGGGCTGCGAATCGCTAGATGAATGTTGTAAGAAGTCCACGTATAAATTTGCAGCTTGAATGAGTAAATACAGTAGAAATTAGCTGTAGAAGCCTCTCAGCTGTTCCACGGTCCATGCATCATCACGGAAAATTCACAGGGGGTCTACACGCTAAATTGCACCTTCGAAATAGAACCGTAGAAGTTGGCTTTAGGAGCCACTCAGCTGACCCAAGGCCTACGTATGGTAACGTGAAATTCCCAGGGAGTCCACATGCTAAATAGCTCCTTGAGAATGTAAAGAGACGTAGAGTGGGCATTAACTTTAGGAGTTAATCAGCTGATCCAGTCCCTATGAATAATCACGTGAAATTCGTAAGAAATCGACTTACTAAATTGCACCTTGAGAGTGGAAATAGAGTAGAACTTGGCTTTAGGAGCCTCTCAGCTGATTAGAGGCCTACCCGCATCAAGGTAAAACCCTTGAGAAATCTTCTTTCGAATGGTAAACAGAATTCTTTCGAATGGGTAGACATTAGCTTTCTGGGCCAGTCAGCTGATCCAGGGTCTACGTATTGTCACGTAAAATGCCTATTGAGTCAACATAATAAATTGAACCATGACGGAGTAAATACCGTAGGAATTGGGTTTAGGAGCCATTCAGCTGACCCAGCTTCAGCATTCAGCTGTTATTTTTCCACCTTGTGTTTTAAGTAAAATAAGCTAAAAATTGAGCGGAAATCTCTCAAAAATTGTAAAAATCCACAATCTACTAGTCCCCCGGAACACTGGAGAAAAGTCATTTTTGTCTCCAAAATGTTCAAATTTTAACGCAACTCATCATAAATGTAATCGTAATACGTTATTTTTAAATGTGAATACTGGGCTGCCAACAGAAGTTGGCTTCAGCAGACACTCGAGCTATCATCTCAGGACATGACACCAGAATGTATCTTAAGTAAAATGCTTGAGCGTGAACAGAACTGGACCGCCGTAGCATCCTTTTCTGAAAAGATCCTGAAAATAAAGGTTGTGAAGGAACGGGAGAGGCAGAGCAGAGAGAACACGGACCGAGAGGAGTAACAAATCCCTCCTTAGAACCAGCCTGAAGTAATGTGTCAAACAGTTCCAGGCTGAGTTCCGTCGTGGGAAATGGAAGGTGAGGTTTTAGTGGGTTTGAATCCCACATAACCCAAAGTGCGGTCCCTTTTGGTTATCTTAGGAGATCCGATTTCCACCTAAGGATCTCAAAGATTTCCTCACCTGCCACCGAAAAAAAAAAAAAAACGTTATTTTTGGCAAATTTTCTCATACGATCGTTCTGTATGACTGGAACTTTTTACTTTACAGGAAAGTAGTTGAGAAAATGGAAATTATCGAAGAAATAATCGTTAACGTTACAAGAGAAAGTTGTTCATGACTTTTAACAGTTCGGAGGTTTTTACACAGAAAATTCCCAAGTTGACGAGCGACAACGGGAGGACGGAAGTCGAGCGGGGGATTTCCGACTTTCTCGACCCTCCGCGGATTTGGGGCGACGCGAAGCTCCACAGCCAACTTCCCGCGGCCGAGAAAGCGTCGCCCAACTGCACCTGACCCCGGGAATCCCGCGGCTGTCGACACTTCTCTTCCGGCGAACGCCAACGACCACCGACCACGGCCTCTCACCTGCTCACTCGAAGGGCGTAATCCGTGTCATCATAAGAGATCGAAGATCTCATCATCGTAGATCGGAGAACTCCGCCTTCCAGTCACGTTCCTCGATAGAGGATGATTGGCAGGGTTTCCCTTTCGTCACTTTTTTTCTGGGATGCCGAGTTGTGGGCAGTGCCAATCAACTTGGTAATGACCCGCTAAATCATATTCCCAGACCTGCATTTAACCTGTAAAAGGAGCAGAGTCATTTCCCCATTACTT
Source organism: Creontiades dilutus (assembly GCA_031894815.1). Classification (NCBI taxonomy): domain Eukaryota; kingdom Metazoa; phylum Arthropoda; class Insecta; order Hemiptera; family Miridae; genus Creontiades; species Creontiades dilutus. Next base: position 178,119 of record JAVIWC010009708.1, read on the forward strand.
TTCCAAACAGCTGGAAGAGTTGAGGGTAGTTATGCAACTAGACCGAATGAGCTTTTCTGCAACTCACTCTGAGTTACAGTTTCTAACCATTCCAACGATTCTGACTTTTTTGTTGAAGTTGGATTTCCACTATCATTACTATTGCATTACTTGGTACCTGGTTTACAAGGATCCATTAAGGATGAAACGATTGCGTACAACACTGCAACTTAGTGAGACTTTTTCAAGTCGTTTTGCTGATGCCCGTCACCGTAGAAATGTTCAAAAATTTTTGCTGGTGCAGCAGAGAAACATTTAATCGTGGATATGTTTTTAGGAGACTGATAGACGAATAATTCGACAGAATGGATCATTGATTGAATGGGTTCCTCCGTGATAGCTTTAGTGAATTCTCGCCTGCCGATACGAAGGGCGTAATCCGTGTCAATCAACTTGGTAATGACCTGCTAAATCATATTCCCAGACCTGCATTTAACCCGTAAAAGGAGCAGTCATTTCCCCATTACTTTTCCAACAGCTGGAAGAGTAGAGGGAAGTTATGCAACTAGGGCGAATGAGCTTTTCTGCAACTCACTCTAGGTTAAAAAAAAAAACGAAAACGACAAAATCGACGAAACGGTATTTTCCCACCATCCAGTGCAATGAAGAAGATATATGTTTAATTCAGTACATATACTCTATATCAGAGAACCGCTCAAATCGTGGTCCGTGCACCCCTGGGGGTCCGCAAGGTGTGGGTGAGGGGTCCGCAAGATATAACAAAATTTGTTATATATCATATGCATTTAATGCACATATCAACGGCTTGACATGCGGTCGGATTTCAGAGTGAGTTTCAAGTTTGGAACCCAACATTACAGAAATAATGGACTCTAAGGTTAAATTGAATGTATCTCATTAATTGAGGAGTGAAAATGAAAACTAATAATGTACTTTTAGGTACTCTGTATTTTCACAAATAAATCCTGAGTTATAAGATTATGCTTATGTATAGCATTCGTTTGATTATTTTTTTTTCACATATTTTCACTCTTTTCAGGTAATTTTAGCCTTAGGAAATAGTGGGGGTCCTCGTTATTGTAGTACCTTGATAAAGGGGCCCTTGGAAAAATTTAGTTGGGAAACCTCTATACAGGGTGTCCGAGGAGTTATGCACAATCCGACTCCTACGTGTTCTACAACTCATTTCCGACCAAAAATGTCTCTAGCAATTTTTGGCCAGAGGCCTCGTTTCCGAGGTATTCGCGATTTAAGATTTTTTTCTTGTTTTCGATCTAATGTCATTAAAACTGTCATAACTCCCTCGATTGTAGAGATAGCTCAAATTTGATGACACCGTTCGAAAGAGCGTTGAATTTTCTATCTATTTGATGCCAGAAAACTTTTTTAAAAATTGCATTAAAGATGTGCGATTGCTGCGCGAAATGGCAGTTTTGTCAAAATCTTAAAATCGCCTGTTTTTCATCTCACCTAGAAACCCCATGAATGCTTGACGCAGAACTGTGCGGGCCTGGTAAAACGTGCGCCAAAATGTCAGCTTTCCAACGGTGTAGTCGTTTGGTTTTTAAAAATAGTTTTAGTTAAGGAAATGGTGTTTAACTGCAGAAAAACGAGTGTTTTCTGTTAAAATTGAGGTTTTTCCAAAAGTCTCGAAGATGAATGCAACTCATCGCAGTCGGAAATGAGTTGTATAACACGTAGGAGTCGGATTGTGCATAGGTCCTGGGACACCCTTTATCACTAGAAGTGACCTAATGTTTGAAAATTGGGACAGCTACGGAGGAGGCATTCTCTTGGTCAGGGGCGAGGATATGCAATGACCCGCACGACCGCTCGGTCTTGAAGGAGGGGTTGCTTTGTGCGCCGTGTATTATCAACCCCAATCTGATTTGGCAGTAGCATTCGGTGTTGCAATGTAGATAATTTGTTGTTTCTGACCAAATTCAGTTTTAGTAAAATGTTCATTGACTCGAACATGTTATCCAGCTGTTGGACAATGGTAAGATATTGGGGTTTAAATCGAGTTCATACAAAGAGTTAGAGTTTAAACAAGATTGTCCAGATTTAAATTAAAAAATAAATATTTAAAAATGAAAATGAATTTAATGAATGAAAACGTTCGTTTGTGATCAGCGTCTACGGCATTTCCAAGCTGTCCAGCCAAAGTCAGGATAATCGAAGATTCGAGAGACAGCTATTTTTTGCGTTTATTTACGATTGATTGCGATGGTTTGCTGTCAGTTGAGTAGCTATACCACAAGTGAGTATGTTGACATGATTTTTGTGTACGGTTTTGCCAATGGGAATGTTTGTGAAGCAGCAAGGGAGTCACACTCCTCCTGTGTACGCCTCACACCCTAGCGAACAGGTCGGATAGTATGAGGAAAAAATATTGGTCGATAATATTGTTTATGTCACTGATCCTTCTTTATCTAGCAAACTATCTGTTTTTTATCTACTAATCGTTTTTTGTCACTAAGGTTTTGGTTATTATTAGCTATGTTCAATAGCTATAGCGCACCATGATGAATGGAAATATGCAATAGGGAAAACCTCGCTGAAGGAAATACAGCGAGGAAAGAGACGAAAGGGAAGAGTTGGTAATGATACGGAAGCCTGGGTTGATAAGGGTCCATAGTGTCAGTAAAAAGATGAATGCAACTCATCGCAATCAATCGTAAATGAACCCAAACAATAGCCGTCTCTCGGCTCTTCGATTATCCCGACTTTAGCCGGACAGCTTAAAAATGCCGTAGACGATGTTCACAAACGAACGGGTTTAAGCATCCGACAAAACTTAAATCGTCACTTGAGAGGTCTGGCGTTGTCACCATTCGATTCAGCGAGAAAAGTTACGTATATCCCTGCGGGATATATAATATTTGCGGCAGTACATTCAGTGAGGGGGCTGTCGATTAATTTTTTCCAGTTTAGAGAGATCATGTCGCATTTTTCTACACCGATCCCATCATATACCGCACATTTTCTCATGATGGCGGCCAAAAAATTTTTATACATCATGTATGAAAAAATATATCGACAGGATCCATGAGGTGAAAAAATAAATCGACAGGCTCTCTGAGGCGAAAAAGAACAGCGCAAGTTATTACACAATGGTGAAGAAAAAATGGACAGGATCCCTGAGGTGGAAAAAAAATTGGACAGGCTCCCTGAGGTGAAAAAAAAAATGGACAGGATCCCTCTACTGTAGAACAACGCCCATTCGATTTGATCGAGGGGGGTGTGTATGTTCGTATGTCTGTGTGCGAGAAGTTATGGTGTATTTCGTGGTATCACCACCCTCCTCCTTCAGGCCTCCGCCTTTGAGGAGAGTTTCTTAAAAAAAAAAAAAAAAAAAATTCTAGTACGGAAATATCAAATACAGTGCGACACAGTTTCGCTACGATACCAGCGACAATTTCTGATCGAACTTCTGAATTACATTTCTACGGAGGCGTGCATCAGCAAAACGACTTGAAAAAGTCTTACTGAGTTGTAGCGCTTGCACGCAAGCGCTTCTTCCCATTATGAATCCTTGTTAATTAGGTACCTACCAAGTAACGTAAGGTGGATGAGGCGATAAAGTGAAATTCCATCTTTAACAGAAAATACAAACTGGACGAGATGGTCTATTTTGACAAAACGAAAGAGTTGAACACTCGTAGACCGGTTTCGCTTCTTACACTATCGCCCGTACATTATACAGGGTGTCCAGGAGTTATGCACAATCCGACTCCTACGTGTTCTACAACTCATTTCCGACCAAAAATGTCTCTTCGCAATTCTTTACCAGAGGCCTCGTTTCCGAGCTATTTGCGATTCAAGATTTTTTTCGTGTTTTCGATCTAATGTCGTTAAAACTGTCATAACTCGCTCAATTGTGGAAATAGCTCAAATTTGATGACACCGTTGAAAAGAGCGTTGAATTTCCTATCTTTTTGATGTCAAAAAACTTTTTAAAAATTGCATTGAAGATGTCAGATCCCTGAGGTGGAAAAAAATTGGACAGGATCCCTCTACTTTCTACTGAAAAATCCTTGCGTCAGAGAGACATCCTAAACAGTGGCTGACTCCACTAGACCGCTGTAGAGAACTGAATGACGTCATGTTTGAATACATGGTGTTAGCCTTTGGTACCTACCACAGGCCACGCATCGATTGTACAACCCATTTGCAACAAAAGTTGGCCCCTAACATTTTTGTGTATATCCCTTAGTTTTCTAGTTATGTCAGTTGTAAGAATTTGTTGTACCTAATGGCGGAACTCTTGCAAGTTTCAAATATTAATATGAACAGATGTGAATAGAGGGGTAATTCAGGTTTTTTGAAAGAACGAATTGGTTATAAGTGCGATAATATAAGAAACGGACATAGGGACGTTCCTACATGTTATGAATTTAAGGGGACATCAAACTTCAACGGATGAAAATTTGCTGATGAGTTGCGAGATTTGAGCATGTGAATTTTGATAGAAGAGTTAAATTTGGATAATAAATATGTAATACGACGTTATGGTGATTTAGGTTTTCCCTGGAGGGCTGGCGAAAGGACCATGAAGCAGCATTACCAGAATTAATTTCAGGCGTCAGCTACGATACGCCGAGGAGCAAGTAATTCCCAACAGCTACTAAATATTAGGGAGCAAGTATAAGAGGTACGCCCTCAAGAGATATTTAGAGCAAGCAAAGCAGCTACAAAACCTGTGTTTAGGGCTAAATATTTAAAGATCAGAGTAGGTTTAGGACGGAGTGACGGAATCAAGAGAGAGGATCTGAATGAATCCCCTTGGGTTGATCCGGGCTTATTTATACGGGTGTTCTGAGCCCCTTGTGGGATTTCCTATCCCTTCTGGCGTGACCGAGGAAAACCCATAATCCTCTACTCTTGGGAGGTACTTCGTCGGTTTATTACACGTCATATTAACATGGTTGGACGTTCTCCTAACATTACGCTTCACTTTCCAAAGAGCTTTCGTTCTTAACGATTATCGTCGTGGATACGCCAAAGCTGCGTGCCTCTTCCAATTTTATAGCAACGAAAGGTGATTAACAACGTTTCCCTTTTCTTTTTCACTACAACAGGAGTAGAAGCAATAAATTTTTAGTAAAGGCACCGACCGAGCAATAAATCATATTATTTCCAGATAACAACCTTTGCCAACCTCTTTCTCAGAACACCAACCTCCTCTCATTTCCTTATTCACTCGATTCCTCTGATCTTAAAGGTCGATGGGCAATTTCTTGGAAAAAGTTAGTTAGTTTCCTCACTACCGAAGATAGGGAAGTTTGTGTTCACGCAATTAGCCAAAAAAAGCTTCCCTCCTAAATCATTATTTCCACTAGCTTTTTCCATTTCAGAGGTTGGATAGAAATTTTGGTTTCCAATTTGCTTGTCTATCTGATACCCATAGACAGGAGAAGCTTTGTTTTCTCTCTTGAATGATCAACAATTTTATTCCCCTGTAATAGAAACATCATTTTCATTTTGCGTTTTAGACCATTATGAATAACTTAATTTTCGTAACTGTCTATCTGGCTGTCTATGTATCCGTGTGGTAGCGGATGTTTGCAGCAAGCTTTATTCTTACGGTTTTCATTAAATTTTGCTTACATTTTCGGGAAAATCGTTGATTAATCTGCAGGTGGTCCACTATGACTTTCATCGGTCATGAATCAATATATCAGTCTACAAAGCAAACCCTCTCAAATCTAGTGTTGCAGCTCGATCAATTACTCCAATTTCGCCTATTCCAGTGTAAATTTTTACTAATCTACTCGTACCCCTAGCTTACCTTTTTTTGTGCGTCATTATATTCTTTCCTTTTAGCCTATTGATGATATCGTTAACCGCGACTACTCAAGAAGAATGTTGTTTTCGGTACGCTCTTAGGTTTATTAAGGGAACTCATGCGGTCAGAGAATACTGATATTACATCTCTATTGTTGGGGGTGACAATGCGAGTGGAACTTTATATTAAACGATATAGTTGTACCGTGTAGATTCAAATCCGCAGATATTCATGTTGTGTCGGTCTACATGAGAATATCGGTTTCGTTTGGGAATCATACACAGCACAACCCTTTTTGGATGTGCTGCTTTCAGATTTAATGCCTTTAGTGAAAATGTCATATGCATTCAAAATGTATCTTTTATAATTTCGTTTTAAGGAGTCAAAGAAGAAGTTACAGGACGCCTGCGGATTAGCAGGATTTTTTATCTATCCAAAATACACAGACATCGAATGTTTTGATGAGGCCTTTTTATTTTCAAATCAGTATATGTTTATTCCAATATGTTGTGAACTGTTTATTTTTCTTATGTAACATCATGACTTCTGTGATATTTTGTGACATTTTAAAATTATGATTCAACAAAAAATATGCACTTTGAGGGCACATTTAGATATACGTACCCAGCACGCTGAGGTGGAACCACGTGCCATTGAGTCGAGTAGGCGGGGATCGATTGGGGAAGAAAAGCCGGCACTCGAACCAACCTTCATCCGGTTTCCGGACAGCAGACAAGTTCAAATCCGCTCGGTTTCCGTGCACTGAGTTGCTCACGCGACCTACGTACCCTTCTTTGGCGTAGACGAGAACTCCATCCTGGATTGACACTATCTTTTCGTTCTGTGAAAAAAAAAGAGTCATAAGTTAGATTTAATTTTTGTATTGCAGGGGGTATTGTTTGCTGGGGGATCCGTGCTGATGTAGACTAGATAGTCAGCATTAGGTAACCTTTGCAGGAGAAAACTGTAAGTAGGTGCCTACTCGTACAAGCCCCGGGACCAGTCTTCACGAAAAAAAATCCATACGGAAATAGCGGGGAAATAAAGATTTTGTGAGAATGGAGTTAAGGTTGGCAATGTGTTTCCCACGAGTTCTAGTTTCTATTAGATGCCATTAAACATGGGAAAGGGGTAGGATGACGCTCATAGAGGTAAAACTGGTTGACAGTTACAGGGGAAGAACGAGAACAGTGGAAAAGGAAAACATGACAAAATTGAACAGAAACTGGGGAATAATGAGGATGCCAATGAAGGGTCGTTGGCCCTGTGAGGAGTGTTAACCTCAGTCTAGTGTTAATATGGGAGCAACTTGTCTCGAAAAATTTAATTGCAGTTTTGAGGTCGCTAACGTATTTGAAAGTGGAGCATTACCTAGGTCCAGTTTGTGTAGTAACTATAATTATCCGCCAATCATTGACTTAGTGGCTTACTTAGTTGGCACAGTGATTAATCCATTGAAAAGAAGGAATAGAATATTAAGAATTATAAATAGAAATGAATTAATTGATTACTGAAAGCCTGATGTTGATAAGATCCTCACTTTAATGTGTACACTGGTTCCTTAGACTAGGTGTTACTTCTTTACCACTCACTGCAACAGACAATGAGTGTTTCCGTTTTTATTTCCTTCGAAATCAAATAACGTAATCAAATAACATGATTTCCGATGTATGTTGAACAACTTATCTAAAGCCAGAGTCGAAAAAAAGGTGAAAATAGTGAAAAAATGAAGATTTATCCTAATATATTTTTTATTTTACATGAAAACAGCAAAAATAGCTTGGCTAAAGTATGTTCCATGTTTTTTGAATTTCAGCCGCTGCCTCTAAGCAGTAAGCTACCTGGGGTCCGGCCGACGCGCGCAGCGCCGTTTTTTAATTTCCCAATCTTCAATGCTCGATAAATTGCTCGCTAGATGAAATATCGCGCTGGTTCTCCACTTATTTTATCGAACTGCCTATATTATTGCTATTGTACCCGTCATTTTTATTGATCTGTTTGAAATATTAGTTCTTAAACTCCACATCTTGTTTCAAAACGCAGATATCTGATAAACAGACAAAAATAGACTGTTGTGAGTGGTGGTCAATTAAAGCTATTTACTTAAGTACCTCAAGGAATGCGGCGACAGGAGCGGCACCGGCTCGCGTCTGCAGGGCCAATTGGCGGCGAAGCCTTTTGCAGAATTATGAGATTTCCCAGGGTAAGGCCGAATGTACAGACTTCGAGAGGACTTACGGTGGGGGGTGCAGTATACGATTCCTATGTGGCGGAATGACTGAAAAGATGAACGAAAAACGACTCCTAAAACCCTTATTGGCGTTTTCTTTTCAATAAAGACCAAGAGCTCAATTTTCAAACCCACCCCTCAACATTTCTGTTTTCAAGATAAGTCAAGAACGAGTTCAAGTCATCCGTTTCTATCAATCCGTACGGGTGAAATTCTTGTAAGGCGAGGTTTTATATCTAAAGTTTTTGAATTGGGAGAAAACATCGTAGTAATGTAAATATTTACTAAATAACTCTTCCTATCACCCATCACAAGCTAATACCAGTCATTATAGGAACCAGAATACCCTATCGACATCTTTGTTCTTGAAAAAGATCTCTTGATCTTTTACAAATTTATGCCTGAGTATTTTTAGGTTCTCATTATCTGAAGTTAGCAAGTGTTGCACTACACATTTACAAGGAGTTCCCCGAGTTGAGATAACGAATTGAATTTAATATAACTTTTGTTATATCAAACTCTTAGGGTGTCTATTATTGTCCAATTGTGAGATGTTTAGTGTCTACTTCAAGATGTTTCTTAGAACATTCACGATCGGGTTTGGGACACTTGCTTCTATGTGAGTGCATGAATTAGGCGTACCAAGGTGGCAAGAAAACTAAGTGGCAAGACCAAGAAGGCATTTGAAAAATTCCACCTTAATTCTTTCTGCATCTGAACAGCATCTCAAAGCCCAGATCTCTGCTCCATAGTTCTACATACAATGGATAAAGCGTTATTGCAGAGTCAAATGAAACAGATTACTCTGTGGTTTCTATTCATAGGCACTAATTAAGAAAATGCTCAAGCAAGTGGGTGAGTAATAAAGGTAGGTCGCCATCTACCTCAACACATTTACTTCGACACAGTTCTTTACTTTCTTAATTAATGAAGAATCTTCACTAATGTCAATAGTATGAATTTCCCCCTATATATCATAATTTAATGAATGCCGGATAACTTCAAAGTGGCACTACTGCGTGTGGATCGTGCCATTCCGTAAGGTGGAACAGCTTATTTCTCCAATGTCCATTTTTGAATGAAGTTGCTGTTCGATTTTAATGCCCACGTTTAAGAATAATTGATAAGTTGTGTCTCTTTCATGGAACCATAAGTTCGCCCTCCCTTCCACAATAGTCCAGTTCTAATCACAAAATGAGATCGGGAACGACAGAAGAGTTATTCAAAAGAGGAGCATCCTGATGAATGGAAAGCATTAGGTTTAATTTCCGTGGTGGAACGAAAGAACAAAATAACAATCACTTGCGAGGTCTCCCCCGCTCTGCATCAATCACTTGAGGGTCATCCCAACCTGAACCTGCGCCGTTGTCTGCCCATTCAACGACAGTCCATTCCAACATGGGAGATTCTGGTCTGGAAATCTGAACCTCGAGATGAAGTGATTCGCTTAATCCCAAACGTGATGCGAGGGTTAGTCAGTGAAATGTTGAAGCCAAAGCAATGGAACCTTTCATTTAAAATTAAATCCATATTTGCTCTGGCACTAATAGATCAGAATCTATGATATTCATCCCGACAACCTCTTAAAACTCCTAATTTCTAGCTGAAGTAGGTAGTTGAGATCTAATGAACCAAAGACGATGCGGGTGATTTCCGAAGATATTCATAACGCCTTATACGTCAAATGGATCTACGAGCCCAGTACGGAAAGTCTTTACCTTAATTTTTCGGGTTATTTACTAATGCAGACTAAACTTCTTTGATCAAACACTCCAAAATTAATAAAACACGAGTTCTTAGAACGCAATAGATTCAGATTGTAATCAATTCTGTCAGCGAAGTGAAGTAGTGATGGGGGTTTCGGAATGAACAAGAATAAGATTATTATCGCCGTGTACGTAGATGATTTGGTCATTGCATCTGCAAATAGAAGTGCAAATCGATCTACAAAATTGAAAAAAGACTTGGAAGCTACATTCAGAATGAGAGACGTAGGAAAACTAAATTACTGTCTTGGTATTCAATTTTCAAGAGACAAAAATAGAGGAGTATTCATGAGCCAGGAAAAATATATTCAAAAACTTTAGAATGGAAAAATCAAAATCAGTAAGAACCCCTTTGGAATTTAACCCAGATGTCCTTCATCAAAATTTAATTGGTTCACTAATGTATTTAGACACATCAACAAGACCCGACATCATGTACTCAGTCAGCTACTTATCCCGATTTAATTTATGCTTTAGAAATGAGCATTGTTCCGTAGCTAAACGGGTACTACGATACCTAAAAGGGATCATGCATGCATTAAAATGTCAGGAAAAACTGAACTAACTGGCTTGGCAGATGCGAATATGGGGAGCTGTATTGACAAACGATCCTACACAGGCTATTGCTTTGGCTACAACGGTACAGTTATTAGCTGGGAGTCTCGAAAACAGCGAAATGTGGCACAATCGACTGCTGAAAGAGAATACATGGCCATAGCAGAGTGGCGCAGTGGAGCATGCTGAGCCCATACCCTATTGAATTTACCTATTGAATTTCACAGTGGTGAGAATATTGAAAAGATTGTTATAAGTTTAACTTTGAATGAAATTATATTTCTCTAGAACTCTGGGAAAGCAAGAATGAGAATTATTCAATATGTTCTTTACGAGGAAAACTTCTTGGTGGGAACGAACATATTGATTTGTGGTGTTCCACAGATTGTGGAGGCGAGAGAAATCTAAGAACAAGTCCTCTAAGCACTGATTCCAGGAACTAGTCCGAAAAACGGAATCGTCGTTACAGGATACTGTAAGCAATATACCATCCATCCACTTTGCATAAAGAAGAGCGTCGAACGAAACATATCAGATTGATTCTATGTGATTGTCACAACAACCTGTAACAGTGTTAAGGGATTTGATTTATGATAAACACGAGTAAGAGCTTGAATGAATTTAAAACCTGTAAACAAATAGAGTATTTCATATAAATTTAAGGTCTAGGTAATAAGCGTTTGATGGTTGGCGTGAAAAGGACGGTTCTACTACCTAGCCAGATTCTGATGCAAAAACCGTAATTACCCAAGTTTGAATTGAGTCAATATTGGTAGACCTCTTACATATTCTCGCTTGTAGTTCAAAATATTTATTTTCTATTGATTTTTATTTAGTCTTTCTTCCTTCTATAATGTTTCAGTGGTCTCTCTTAAGACGCAAGGAAGACCAAGCTTTAATGGGACGTATGGTCTTTCAAGTTTATTAATGAAGGAAGGAAGGGTGGACAGCGGGCGGTTGTACAAATAATTTGTTGATGAAAACGGAGCGTGTTCGGGAGTATGATCGAGGAACAGCAAAGTTCACCTCGCTCGGGAGCGAATGGGAGTCGACCTCTCCAAGCATTGATTTTCAGAAGAAAGACATATCCGAGAGGCGTCTACGATCACCAGGGAAAGCGCATCATAATTAACTGAGTCCGGAGGAATATGAAGCTTACAGGCCACATATCTCAGAAATCTGCGGTGTACCATTTCAATCTGATCAATGTGGCAACTATAGTAGGGACTCCAAACCACAAATGTGAATCCTATAACTGGAAGTACAAGAGCTTTATAGAGGGCAACTATTGCTGGTACATACTTGAATTCACGTATGTTTCGCTTCGCGAAGCCCAATAGGCGCATAGCCCTGGATGTCATAGATCTAATATGGTCAGAGAAAATAAGCTGAGTGTCGAGGATCACTCCCAAACCACGCGAAGTAACAACCCGCCCGGTTGCTTCTCCAATCATGTAGATGTGATAAATAGGCGACAAGTCGCGATGAAAAGTCGTAGTCAGACACTTGGATATGTTAAGGGGAAGACCATGGTCGGTACACTATGCGAAAAGTGCATCGAGAGATCTCTGCAGGATCAGGCAGTCGGCAGGTGACTCAATCAGTTTGCAAATCTTCAAATCATCAGCGAAGGGACGGAACTCAACTCCATCCAGCACAGTACCCACAATATTGATGACCAGCAAGAAAAGTAGTTGGTCTATATGCGAACCCTGAGGAGCACTTGATATTACAGGGAAACGTGTAGAAAGGCCGTCCTTTATCTAATCTTAAATATCGAAGAGAGGCAATACATTTCATGTGGTACCGTAACTTTGGGAACGGAAACAAAATGTATGGCGTCATTTAAACATTCACAAACAAAACCAACGAGTTTCTTAATATAATTCTGTATTACAGTTAGAACTGTGGAACAACTACCTAGGCTTCTCAAACTCAATTGTTTTCATTGTCACTTGGTTCCTCCATAACCGCCTACAGGTTGCTGAAACGCACTGAAACGTGATTAATTATTTAGAAATCTCCGCTGCTAAGAAATTTCTGAAATTTTAGGACTTGCTAAAAAACCATATCTGGACAATTCATCGAATCTTTTTTCCGGTATGAAAATTGACATGAACAACCATCATTTCGAGGCAGTGGCCAGCAAAGTCCGGAACAATTCAGCTGTGGCGACGACGCTCGTGTTCGGGACGATGTTCGTTTTGTATTGTTTCTACTTCGACCACAAGCGGCGGACGGACCCGAACTACAAGAGGCGGCTGAGAGAGCGGCGGAGAGCTAGCAGAAACTGCCCCAGTCGGGACGAGGTGAAGTTCCCAGACCTCAGGGACAACGACGCTGTGTTGATGTTTTTGCTTCAGGAGGTCAAAAAGGGAGAGGAAGCCCTGGGAAGATGTACGTATCTACTTTATCTAAGCGCACTGTGACGCTTGTATTTCATTTCGATTTCAAGAAATCAGGGTAGAGGTCACAACTGATTAACCCTAGAATGCTAACATGATAGCATGCTGAACCAAACGGAATATGCCAACAAGGAGTATTTTAAACTCCATCCTGGTAATTCGTTTCTTATGGATGGAAAATTGATGAAAAGCAAGGTATGAAAGAAATTTTCTGGTGTAATTAACTGGTAAAATCATTAGTCCAATAAAACAATGGTAATCAAGCACAGTAAAACCATAGCACCGAAGTATAAAGCACTCTTCAATTCGTACCTAATTAAGGTGATTAATAAATTTCAAAAAAAAAAAAAAAAAATTGTTTAATTATCATTTCAAGCAATACATACGTCAATTAGTTCGGGGTCAGAAGCCATTCGAGTAAATTAGACTTCATCTAATGAATTTTATCGATAACATGGAGTATTTATCAGTCCCATTACATTCGGAAACCGAACGCAGAAGGCGCTTTAATTGAACTGACCCCTCGTCGGGTCACAAATCCAGAATGAATAGCTGAATTGGCAGCGTGGTAGCTGTCAACGAAACGCTTGAAATATCTCTTAACATTAGGAGAAGTAAAATTCACTCCATTTTGGCATTATATCGTTAAATACTCCTTTTCGCCGAGGTTTAAGTATTTTCAACACCTTCATCCGGGCTCAACGATGATGCCGAGTTATTACACAGTACTAGATGTTCAGTATACAGTACTAGATGTTCAGAAGTGGTGAATAGTAAAAATAGTAGTAGTAGGGAGGTAGTTAAAATTGTAAAAAACTAGAACCTGAGATGGTGATACAAGGTGGATTTCACTTTTGCGCAAATGCAGGCTGATGTATTCATTTCTGAGCAATGAAACTCATTTTGGAACACCTAAAGTGAAAAGCAAACGTTTCCTGAAAATGTCATCCGAATCGGATGAAAACTCTAGGATTAGAATTGTTACGTGGATTTGATATTCGTGCATTCGCAGTGCCCACTAATGACACAATTAAGTTGAAAGTAATATAAAATTGTCAGATCGTACTCCTCCGACTACCCTGAAAAATCAAGCGCATACGGAGCAGTAGAACCTGTAAAAATGATACTTGGTGGATTTCACGTTTGAACATGCCCAGAGTGAAGTATTGATATGTAAGCACTACTGCCTAACTCGCACACTCACTGAATATTACATCGATATCTGATGAAAACTGTAGGAATTAGGATTCTTAGTAGGTCAGAAGTGGTGCATAGCTTAAGGTCATCGCAGGGTGGTACATAAATTGCTGCGTGAACAGCAGGTGGCGACCCATAGAGAGACAAACCGACAGACAGACACGAAAAGAAAGTTGTTCAAAATGGATGCAACATGCGTGTAAATTTTGGTTTGGATGAAAAAATGTTTCATTGAAAGTAAAAAAATGCTTTATCTACGTGATATAGTCCATCTACGTAAGTGAATCACTTACTATGTAGACCTACCACAAATTTTGAAAATCTCGAAAGGTGTATAATATGAGCTTGTTGCAACGATCCACAAGGCAGAAATGTCCATTTTTAGCATCAACGAGGTAAAGATCCATCGAATCCTTATTTTTTACTGTCTTGACATCCCTTTTTCTGCTTTACCCCATTGTTTCCTTTATACCGTATAGCCCCCGTAGGCTCAATACCATTTTAAATTATTGCCTCTTGAGTATTATGTATAAACTCTGCCCTAGTTATTATGCCCCCCCCCCCCCCTTGCCTTCTAAAGCCCCGGGAGTGTGATGGATATGGTTAGTTCCCTCTTCCCGCCTTTCTTGACCCACAGCCTCTGGATATGTCTAGGATATCCCCTGTATATTGCAGGCACTAATCGCCTCAGCCCTTGGAAGGGGCAACTAAACGATTCCATCACCTCCCATGTTACAAGGATTATCCTTTTTTTGGATTATCTTTTTATGGGACACTGAAATAAACTGTGACTTTTCATTTGCCTGATTTGGAAAAGGTGACGACGACAGAGGGGTCGAGCACTTCGCGAATGCGGTGGCCGTCTGCGGTCAGCCTTACAAATTCCTGATGGTCCTTCAGGAGACGCTCACGCCCGACATCTTCAACCGCCTCCTCGACCGCCTCCCGGCTCTCTGCCAGAAGATGACCGACAATCCGCTCGGCGCTTCGTTCGTGGAATAGATCGTAGCCGATCGCCTCTCTCTGCTGACTGGGCCCAAACCTCACAGTTTGAATAATAATCTGAACTTAATCATTGTTTCGTTATTTATTACAGGTAGTATCACCTAACCGTTTTCAGGTAAAGTTTTCATTTCTTTCAAAATAAGATCTCAAAAATACGTAGGTGTGTATACAAAGGAAAACTATCAGGGAAGTACGGAACTTGTCTACGATCTCAAAAATACGTAGGTTTGTATACAAAGGAAAACTATCAGGGAAGTACGATACTTGCCCGAGAGTTTTGCATTTAACGAAAAAGACTCAGCCCCTTGGTGAGGTGTGTGAGGTCGTTGATTCAGCTTTGAATAGATCTCATTGACATTTGTACCTCAAAGAGTTCAAATCTGCGATGGCTGGATGCAATGATTATGTCAGTCTTCTCACATAGTCTCATATTGAGCTTTCCAAACACTTGATGATAGCAAGTGATAAAGACAACAGATCTTAAGCTGAAATTCCTTGAGAGGGTTAAGCTGCGAGTATGTCAAGAATTAATATTTTCTTTCTTGATGTTTTTGTTCAAATAGAAAAATCATGAAAACAATAACTGTGCAATTATTGCACACTAGAGTTTTCAAGGGTACAGAAAGTAACTATCCTTTGGTCAAAAAGTGAGGATTTTCCCCCTGGAAAGTTCCTCTGTTTTGGATGTAATTTTAGCCAGAGCTCTTCCGACCATTCAAGATCATTTAGGCACTCTAAGGCTATATTTGGGCACATCTAAAACTGTAACATTCTAAATCTAGAAAGATGAAGAATATAAACTTTTTATGACGATTCACGGACAAAAGTTTGGGTCACGTCCCACCAACATCTTCAATCGAGTGACGACACGAGATGACGTGTATTCCGGTTCTTTCGCCCTCACACAATCATAGTAGGTGCGATGGGTTGGAAATTTATATTTGACGACTAAACCGCCTTTCTCCGACTACCCTCCGAATTTGGGAGATGTTATGCGAATGCGCTGCCGTATATATTACTTTCTGAGATTCAAAACTCATTTGGGACCATCTACAGCAGTGGTTCCCAAACTATATTTGACCATCGCCCACTTTGGCCGCCCGAGTTACTTCATAGCCCCCCCCCTTCCCCCCATACACACCGCAAAGATTTCTTCAACTGAAGACTGACTATACCTAAACTAAAATGTACCCAGTCAGTCCAAACTCCGAACAATGAAAACATCGCAGAAAACACACGTTACAAAAAAACTGTATATTTACTGAATTTACATTCAACATTCATCTATCAAGAAATTCGTTTTTTCACACACAAATTCACAGCTAGAAACATGAACTAGTTTGAAAATAATTTGAAAAACTCAAATGTGAGAAAGAACAAAAAACGCTGACATTCGAAAAAACTTCCATACTTGGAAAAGCATTTTTAGAAAAACTGGTTCAAACTTGAAACGGAGGCTAGTGAGATGGGTGAACTTGATGAGCGTGAATCAGCTGTTCTACGTTGGGTTCAATTTTGGTCAACTTCAGCCTCAAGTCTCCTCTCGATGAGATCTGCAGACGGTTCCTCTTCTTAGAAATTAGGTCAAAAACTATGCTGAATCCGCTGCTCTACAAGATAGGATGACGGAAACGCGATTAAATATTTCTGAACGATGGCCCATAGACCTGGATACTGCTGAGCTACGGGTGTTGTTGTACATCGAAAGCAAAACATCGAATCGGTTCCGGGAATGTTTCATCACTTGGTTAGAAGATTTTGTTAATTTCCTATTTGGTAATTCAAGGAATTTAGTGAATAGTTTCAGTCAGAGTTATCTTCAAATTCAGCAAATTGATCATCTTAGCTCCCAATTTTCGACTCATCGACCCCCTGATGCCCATTGATCTCCCATCGCCCCCCAAAGACGTCTCATCGCCCACAAGTGGGCGATATCGCCCAGTTTGTGAACCACTGATATACAGCCTAACCTGCACATCCCCTCTAAATTTCATCAAAATTGGTCTGAAGGAATTAGGATTATAAGAAGATTACACGTTTGAGTAGATTCAGCGGCCGCTGAGGTCGTGTTGAAATTTCTATAAGATCCTTCAATCGTTCGTCCCCCTCAGCCCTACAAATTTGAGTGTAGGCATTTTTCACTAATAGACTCTGTGTTCATAATCAGTCTCACTATTCACCTGGGACAGCTTGCGAGTAAACATTACTCTCTGTTCTGTTGGTTTCATGGAACTTAGACCCCGGTGAAAATGTATTCCTACATTTTCCGTGCTAAATTGTAAAAATTAATGAGCTTTATGACGAAACCTGGAACCTTTTGAAAAGTTGGTGAGAGGAGATACGAAGGGGCTGGGACGGGGGCAGAGGAAGCTGTAAATACGATTGTGGGCAGCGGAGTTCCTGCTCTGCATAGCGATGGGCCTCCGACCACTCAAACTGTCACTTTCCTTCTGTTAGCGTTTGCTGGCTCATTTGAATAAATCAGCGTCGCCTCTTCCTCCCCTTCCCGCCGATATTCGTAAGTGATTACGATATCAGGACCAACCGATTTGGTAATTGGAGCAAGTGGGGTTATGGTGGAGGATGGGGGAAGACGTTTCTAGTTGATACTAGAATATCCGCAACCTTTAGAAAACGCTGCA
This sequence comes from Creontiades dilutus, assembly GCA_031894815.1. Classification (NCBI taxonomy): domain Eukaryota; kingdom Metazoa; phylum Arthropoda; class Insecta; order Hemiptera; family Miridae; genus Creontiades; species Creontiades dilutus. The sequence continues at coordinate 195,707 of JAVIWC010009708.1, forward strand.
AATTCTTTCACTGGGGTTGATTATTCATTTGGCTTGCATTCATGATTTGAATTTCTACTAAGCTTTGGAGTGTGCGTGTTTCACAGGTGATAGAGCGATTATTGAATTTCAGGAGATATGCATAGAGCACTTAAATCGGTTCTCAACCAAAATACCTATTTGGATTGATCAGTTGATCATATTTGTGTGCCTCCTGAAATTCAATAATCGCTCTATCACCTGTGAAACACGCACACTCACAGGCTTATAAGAAATTCAAATCATGAACCCAAGCCAATTGAATAATAAACCCCAGTGAAAGAATTTGCAGCGTTTTTTTTATTGAACCTCAATAGCCCCCCACAATAAAAACATCTATAATTTATCAAGTCACTTTAGCACTCGTATTGCGTTAAAACTTCCCCAGATCCAAATTTAAACAATGAAGCCTGAAGTAGACTAATGTAAAGGAGGCACACAAATATCATCAACTGATCAATCCAAATAGGTATTTTGGTTGAAAACCGATTTACGTGCTCTATGCACATCTCCAGAAATTCAATAATCGCTCTATCACCTGTGAAACACGCACACTCCAAAGCTTAGTAGAAATTCAAATCATGAATGCAAGCCAAATGAATAAAATTGAATAATAAACCCCATTGAAAGAATTTGCAGCGTTTTTTTATGGTTATCAGAATACTTCAACCCGTGTATTGGCTATAATAAACTCTTTTAGGAGTTCACTCCAGTATCCACATTCACTGCATCACTAGGTTACTGCGATAAAAAAAAAACAAAAAAAAAAAAAAAAAAAAACTTGTTGTGTTTGTTTTGATTGCAGTAACCTAGTAATGTAGTGAATGTGGATGCAAATGTTGACACCATAAATCGGGCCATACATCGGGAATGGTTTGAGCTATGGACCTGGGGAGGGGCTCATTCGATTCCTCATGGAAAGTTCTTCAAAAAAAGTCCAAATTTAGGCCGCCTTGACTTTTTTTTTTGAGGTTTTTAGGGATTTTACGAAACTTTGACAGCCCTTAAAGGGCACTTTAAAGTAAGTGAGAGTGCTGGCTAAAGAATTGGGGCGTTTTCGGACCAAAATGGATTTTTCCTGAATATATCAGGTTTTTTGCTCCAGCCGTTTGGGAGAAATCGTGCGTACGGCGTTCGGCGGACGAGCGGAAAAATTTTATTGCAGATTTGAATTCTACATCCTTTGAAACGTAAACCATGAAATTTTCAGGGGGGTTAAATTTTTTTTTCAATAGCGATTACAATGGTTTATTATTGAATAATAAACCAAAAGAGGTCAAGTCGAGTTTTGCCCAAAATGAGTTAACTGTTGAGAGAAGGGAAATCTTTTCATCTTCGTTGTGCGTAAGGGGCCAAGTCAGACCTTGGCTTGAAAGAGAGTTATTGCGATTGCGGTTTTATACATCTCATGATTTGAAAACCTTAGTTGGCCAAGATAACTGGTTACGCCTTCAAAACTGAAAGTGGTTAAATCTAGTTATAAACGTGAACTACTCGTGGTCATGATATGTTATAAGTTCTGGGAAGCTTACAATCATAATTATCTTTCACAACACTCACTGTTTCTGTTCCAATTTTCCTTTGCTGAGTTCATTTTATAGTATATTCTGTTCGAGGGAAATTTCAAGAACACCATGAGCGTTCTGCCATTCTAAAGCTAGGTAAGCCCACGAAACAAGCCGTATCGTGATACAGTTCCATATCATAGCTGTGAACATCGTCGTGTACATCGCAACGTTCTGTAACATCATTCCGTAACAAATTAGATACGGGACGGAGATCGGGAGAATCTACCGTTCTTTTACTTCAGTCATGGTAAGTCAACAGCAACTGGCTGCGAAGTGAACGTACTAAATTATAGTTTTAGAGTGTGTTTAGGCAGCAGCGAGGCGATCCTGGGCCTATGTATAGACAAGTAAAAGTCCCAAAATTGTAGTTACAGAGTGTAAATAGCGTAATTTTAGCTCCAGGAGCCATTGAGGTGATCAATGGGCTATGCATCTTCAAGGAAAAGTCCTAAGGAGCCTAGATATTAAATTCTGACTTCAGATTGTAAATAAAGTAAAAATAAGCTTTTGGATTCTCTCAGCTTATACGGGGTCTATACATCGCCAAGTAAAAGTCCCAAGGAGTCACCACGTTAATGTGTAGCATTACACTATAAATAACGCAAAGATTAGCTTTAGGAGCCAATGAGGTAATCAAAGGCCTATGCATCGTCAAATAAAGTCCTAATTCTACTTATTAAATTGTAGCTGCAGAGTGTAAATAGCTTAAAAATTAGCTTTAGAAGGCATTTTGGTGATCAATCGCCTATGCATCGTCAAGTAAAAGTCCTACATTGCAGCTTCGAAAGAAGGAGCGAAGAAAATGAGTCTTTCATGATGAATCGCGCTTAATTTTTGAGCTCAAAACGTAGCGGTAAAACATGATACAAGTTAAATATAGCGATGAAAACCTGCAAAGTTCCGCTTGTTTTGGTTTATTATTCAATAACAAACCATTGTAATCGCTGTTGAAAAAAAAAATTTCTAACCCCCCCTGAAAATTTCATGGTTTACGTTTCAAAGGGTGTAGAATCCAAATCTGCAATAAAACATTTTCCGTCCGTCCGCCGTACGCCGTACGCACGATTTCTCCGAAACGGCTGGAGCAAAAAATCTGAAATTTTCAGGAAAAATCCTTGTTGGTCCGACAACGCCCCGATTCTTAAGCCAGCTCTCTCACTTAATGTAAAGTGCCCTTTAAGGAAAGTTTAAGTTTTGTAAAATCCCTAAAAACCTCAAAAAAAGTCAAGGCGGGCCTAAATTTGTACTCTTTTTGGAGAGCACTCCACGAGGAATCGAATGAGCCCCTCCGCAGGTCCGTAGGTCAAACCATTCCCGATATATGGCCCGATTTATGGTGCCAACATTCACGTTATTTTGGTTTATTATTGTTTTTGTGTTGATATCAGTAACCTAGTGACGTAAGTGATGTAGTGATGTAGTAATGTGGATACTGGAGTGAACTCCTAAAAGGCTTTGTAGCCGATACACGGGTTGAAGCATTCTGATACGCATGAAACGCTGCAAATTCTTTCACTGGGGTTTATTATTCAATTGGCTTGCGTTCATGATTTGAATTTCTACTAAGCTTTGGAGTGTGCGTGTTTCACAGATATGGAGGGATTATTGAATTTCAGGAGGTAAGCATAGAGCACGTAAATCTGTTCTCAACCAAAATACCTATTTGGATTGATCAGTTGATCATATTTGTGTGCCTAATGAAATTCAATAATCGCTCTATCACCTGTGAAACATGCACACTCCAAAGCTTAGTAGAAATTCAAATCATGAACGCAAGCCAAATGAATAATAAACCCCAGTGGAAGAATTTGCAGCGTTTTTTAAATTCTTATCGTTCGCGTTTTTATAGTTTACAATTTTTAGGTTTTCAACGTTCTGAGCGATTGCAGATTGGGTTCTCCCTCAGATAAATCAGATTCAAGTGGACCGATGGAGTCAAGACGATGATAATGATTGACAGAGGTCACGTGGGCGATGCCGGGGATTCCCCAACTCGTCCATAATCAACGCCAAGGGAAATTCCGGAGGCTATCGGCCTTATGTCAACGATCTCAATATTTTCCCTCCTTCATCTCCATATTACAGCGGCCGACTGTGTAAAGTGATCGAGTGGTTCGCCTCACCGAGGTTTTTTTGTTTTCTCAGCTGAAAATTTGATTTTTTTCCCCACCGTCATATTCGGTGAAGTTGGGAATCCCGTTTTGACAGTCACGTTTTCAATTTCTCGTAGCACGTTAACGCGTTAATGTGGAGTAGGCAGGTATACAAACACTGATAAAACACTACGGCTTCTACGCTCATTTACCACGGTGTCTTGAAAATCATGAAAATATGTATTACACAACGGTATATTGATATACTCAGCCTTATTACCAATTATTTACATTGTTCCCGAATGTATCTACTTAACGCTTTTGGAAAGAATTTCAAGTTCCATGAGTTGGTACATTTTTTCGCGACAAAATCCAAATTTCCACCCTCATTTTATTGGAAAAATTTCCTGGAAAATAAAACTGCAATGGCTCCGAAAATTGTAGAATACAAAATTTTAACAATTTTCTTCACTGAAATCCCTTTTGAGGCACTCTCAATTGTTGCTAAACACACTTATGTATAACTTCGTTAGACAACATTGAGCTTAGTAAATTGGTCAAATTTCAAAAAATGTACTAAAATATTTACAAAAAACGCTGCAAATTCTTTCACTGGGGTTTATTATTCAATTGGCTTGCGTTCATGATTTGAATTTGTACTAAGCTTTGGAGTGTGCGTATTTCACAGGTGATAGAGCGATTATTGAATTTCAGGAGGCACACAAATATGATCAAATCAATCCAAATAGGTATTTTGGTTGAGAACAGATTTACGTGCTCCATGCATATCTGCTGAAATTCAATACTCGCTCTATCCTGTGAAAGACGCACACTCCAAAGCTTAGTAGAAATTCAAATCATGAACGCAAGCCAATTGAATAAAAAAACCCCGTAAAAGAATTTGCAGCGTTTATTTATTTTTTTTTAAATGGTTATCAGAATGCTTCAACCCGTGTATCGGCTCCAAAGCCTTTTAGGAGTTCGCTCCAGTATCCACATTACTACATCACTACGTCACTAGGTTACTGATATCAACACAAACAATAATAAACCAAAATAACGCGAATGTTGGCACCATAAATCGGGCCATAGATTGAGAATGGTTTGACCTACGGACCTGGGGAAGGGATCATTCGATTCCTCGTGGAGTGTTCTTCAAAAAGAGTCTAAATTTAGGCCGCCTTGACTTTTTTTGAGGTTTTTAGGGATTTCAAAAAACTTTGACAACCCTTAAAGGGCACTTTAAATGAAGTGAGAGAGCTGGCTCAAGAATTGGGGCGTTGTCGGACCAACATGGATTTTTCCGTTTGAAAATTTGCGACGGAAGATTTTTTGCAGATTCGGATTTACACCCTTTGAAACGTAAACCATGAAATTTTCAGGGGCGGTTCGCATTTTTTTTTTTTTTTTCAAGAGCGATTACAATGGTTTATTATTGAATAATAAACCAAAAGATGCTGAAAGTTAAATTTATTTGTTCAGCATTAGTTCTGAGCAAATAGTGTCTTATTAGTTGATACATTCTACTGTTGATTCTCCTCTTCCGAGCAGGGCCTGAAAATCCCTAAATTGTTGAGGGAGTAGGCATGAGAGGGTTATCATTGATTCGGCCAAAAAACGTAAAACCCGCTGCCAAACTAGTTTTTCTGTTATCAAACGTCATTTTGTTAAATAACTTCCAGCATGAAATATATTTTTATTATACCGTTGTTGCAACTTTTAGGCTAACTGGCAAAAATGTGTCTATAGTATCACAGTGATTTATTAAGGATTGAAATAGTACAGATTTCAAAAAATGTTAAATTTATTTGTTCAGCAGGCGATAGTTCTGAGCAAATGGGGTGTATGAGGGATAACTGTATTTTGTTGATACTGAGAACATTGAACTAAAAGTTGCATTGATACAGCTATTTGGTGCATGAGAATAAAGTACTTATTACAATTATTTTGAAGTGCGTTCGTTTATCATTTTTACAAATTCCAAGGAAATCAAGAACCTACATGAACATTTGGCCTGTTCAAGTAAATTTTTCATCAGCTTTAAATTCCATTCTATGAGGGAAGTTTAATGTCCTTTCAAACAGCATACACAAATTTTGAACGGTTTCAGTATTTTCACCCTCAAAAATGAATTATCTAAGTCTGCTCGAACTGGTGTGAAAAATTTTTCGTAACTTGATTACATCAGCAAAACTCTGGAACAACGCCAAACTAGTTTTCTGTTATCAAACCTCAGCTTCTCAAATAACTTCCAGCAAGAAATATATTTTTATTATACCGTTGTTGCAACTGTTAGGCTAACTGGCAAAAATGTATCTATAGTACTACACTGGTTTATTAAGGATTGAAATAGTAAAGATTTTACTATTTACTGTTTTAGCTTTAGAATGATCTAATTAATTGTCTAGCCTACTAATTAAGTAATTGCTCGCTTCGAGGACTTTCGTGAAGTGACTATCTATTTTTGACAGTTAATTCAGACTTTGCCTTTTTCTATTCTGAACTTTCTAATGATAAACCCCACCATTTCTAACTCTCCATTCATTTGTAGTTGACAATTATATTTACCTTAATATCGTGCATCCATTAGGTACTTCAGAACTCTCTATTCATGTGAAACACCTAAAATAGGAAGCTTATTGAGAGCTGTTGAATGCAATATTCTTTATATTGTATACACGGCTTTTGTTTTGAAAATGAAAAAGTTACTCAGATTTATTCCATTTGCTTATGGTTGAAATTTCTATTGCGGGAGTCCTATCGGTATTGTTGCTCTCCGTATACCTCCTCCACCACTGGGTCAAGCAAGCATCAGAGATTTTTGAGATTGATAAGGAGTTCGATTCCCTGTTATTTAAATTAATTATCCACTATTTGTAGTTAGTTCGTATAGAAGAAACGATAATAAGAAAACGGTGTTATGTCTGAGTTAATTAGGTACAATACACGAACTGTTGATGGAAGAACATTCTCTAAATCACATCCTTGAATACGTCATGTTTCCGTTCACCGTCAACTCGGCTCGTGGGAATTAGCAAACAACCTCATTAATTTATTCGATTATCCCCTCTGCAACATCTTGTGATTCTACTAAACGAATGATCGATTCTCCAAGGATCTTACGGTGAATCTTCGATCTTGTGCCTATAATCTAAGTTCGGTATTTTATCAATGACCTTCCATCAAAAAACATGTTTATAAACCTACATCCTCTATCTTGATTCATTTCAACTCTCTATTCATAATATTGAAGGTTATCATTACAAAATTTCAAGTTAAAGTTGTATCATCTGATTCACAGATAAGCTTATTCGTTTATACAATAGGAAAACTTCCTCCAATAAATCTACTAGAGATATGAACTTCTTAGCAGGGAATCTGAGAACAAAATGCAAATAGGTCTACTTCATTGTTTCTTGACAAATAAAAATGATCTTAACTAATATTATTATTAGAAAGATTTGATTCTCCATCCAGTCCTCCTACAGTACTTGGGGAATGCCTTGTTTTTACTTTCGGGAGATAAACTATTTTTCGTTCTCCAAAATCCAAAAAAACTATTCCATTTTTCGTTTTAGACATAGTTTACAACTTTCGTTTCCTGTTTGTCTATTTGAGACTGTTTTCATCTGATTTTGATGACATCTGCGAATACGCAAACGCGAAATCCATCAAGCATAATTTTCGCAGGTTCTTCTAGTGGTTCGTTCTCGCTCAAATTCGGATGGTGATCGGGGATGTGAGATCTTATAATCTCATATGAATTTCAACGAGATCGTATCATCCGTTAGTCCCTTATATCAATCCTAATGTCTACAATTTTGATCAAAGTTCGATGAAATTTAAATTGAATGTGCAGGTTAAACTGTACATGGTCCCCTGTGGAATTCACCGCTTAAAATTCAATATTTCGCACAGCGAATGTTTAAAATTGAACAGTTAAGGATCATTTTCTCAACTCCTAGTTGTCCCACATTGATACCATTTTGTGGACAGGCTGGTAAAGCCGATGCAATCATCTGTTATCAATTTCATCATTATTGTATCCGGTACTGAATTACCGCAACAGAACTGCAGTATATATTGCTCAAGTTTTGGCTCACCCTATTAAGGCTTTGATGTCAGAAGGAACATTTCACTTTTGGCTTATCTTTAGATCATTAGGGGTGCTGTTAACGCCTACATTGTCATTCGTCCCACATCTCCAAGAAAAGAGTCCCGCGGCAAAATTTGCCATTGCAGGTATGTGGAACCCGTTTATGTCACAACCCAGGGTTCTTTTTCGGGATAAGCTGAAGGTTTTCGAAGTCCGACTCAGGTTTAGGGTTTTGTTCGGAGTGATCTCGTTGTGTCGGTGCTACGCTTTTTTATCAAGTTAACTAAGTCGCCTATATTACATCTCGATTATATATTGAAAATTCTAAAGTTACCTGAAGCTCGGCTACCAAATTATTTAGTGAGTAAGTGTATGCATTATAATGTGTTTTGAGCCAAGGAATAGGAAGATTTAGATATGTGGCACGGAATCCCCTTAAATTAAGATAGAGGTTTGAAAGAGTGGAAAAAGCTGATTTTGAAGAGCGTTTCTATTATTGCCGACACTATGCTCGATGAATTAAAAATGAAAGCTCTTTGCTCCATATATCACCCTCAATACTTGGCGCTGATACAAAGAGGTGATGTAGTACTGTTGGAAACATTTACTAATTTTAATTTTTGTAGGTGGTTGTTCAAGATAAGAGGTGATTTATTGGCTCTCAAGTACAGGCCTGTGTAATTTGTAGCAGTGGGGACATCGAAAACGCCTTCCATTTCTTACGTAGATGCAGTGCCCTGGGGGTGGTAAGGCTACTCTTCTTGGGCTATACTCAAATCAGTTGGGACGCATACCTAGAGTTGATTAGGGTTGGAAATGAGGCCTTGATAAAATTTTGTAAAATTGCATGGGATTTGAGATTCAAAACAATAGTTGAATATGGTTTGAATGACTAAATTTTGATTTTTGTTTATTTTGTACATCAAATATTTGCTAATTTATATATATGAATAATTCTAGATGAGGAAAATCATTATTGTAGGACGATGTATTCATGTTAATTTATTATTGTTATTTGGAAATATTATCATGTTAATTTATGATTGTTATTTGGAAACATTATCAATCGGTTGTATGGTATGTATTCATAAAATGATGTAGGTGGGGGAACTCATCAGACGGTTATCTTGACCATGATTATTACAAGGCTCTTCTTGTGATGTTGTATTCTTATTTTTTGAAGAAAAAAAAGTCATGTTTCTTCCTCTAGATCAAGGAATTATGCGTTTATCCACATTTTAATGATCTATATAGAAGTAAGTATCAAAATTTTTTTTTTGCAATCAACAAAATGTTAGCTGTTTTATCCATTCATATCAGCAGTGTAATACGAATATTATCATTGCCTACCTACACACTGCAATTACTATTTCTCTATAATAACCCAGAATCCACTTAACGCCGTCGTGAATTGTTAAGTGATTTAGCACTCCTACTTGTTGAGGCTCATCTGAAAATAAGAGCTCAGATTCGCTCACTTCCAAAAGACATCCAACTGTTTCTCGTCAAATACCGTGAGCGATCTCAACCACTTGAGGTCCAGAAACAGAAAAAATTTGACCATGTCATCTCTGTGGAAGAAAAAAGTGCAATTCTACAACTATCACGTGTAATAGTCGTGTAATTTGTTTGCAAGAAACTCTCAAGACTTATTGCAACAAGTAAAGATTGTGATGATTTGAAAGTTATTCATTTTAGTGTTTTACATTTGTTTTCAAGAGAGGACCTTACATTCTTACTGACAGGTTTGACATAACTAGCACTGTTTGGATTTCGATTATGCTCACTCTCTACTTATTATTATAACGGAATATACTCTTAATTTCGTTTTGGTCACTTATGTTTAACATTTTTACAGTTTAATGCAAACAATTCCTAGTTTACCATTGAAAATAAAATATATTGATAGGCTATAATTTGTCAATGAACCAAATATATATTTATGTTCGTTTATGAGAGTTTTTTCAAATGATTTTACTTGGAAAACATGAGAAGAAAAGCGAATTTTCTGGAGGTAGCACTCAATCCTGCACGCGCCTGCTCGGATAGAAAAGACCCGACGCGGATAGTCATGAGTGTAAACATGAGCGCCTACCGAAGTGATCGTGTTAAGTGGTATGACAAATACACTCGTTAACGAAGTAAACACGTTGTTATTCTTTAGTTGTACAACGTGAACAGTGTTTGTTACTCACTGGTTAGAGTGGAATGTTCAAATACTTAACTGACCCCTCTGTTCCAGTTCAGCGTGTACGGGACGACAACATCGCGTGGGAAGTCCAAATTGCAAGAGAAAATGACCGACTCGCCGACCAGCGCGCTGAGGAACACAGGCTTTTTCTCTTCTTCCTGCATCCCTGTGCCTCCTGGAAACCAATATGTATCACAATTATTAGTTGGTACCTAGTAGATAATACGGTTCGAATGGTTCGGATTAAAAAAAGCTGCAAATTCTTTCACTGGGGTTTATTATTAAATTTTATCCATTTGGCTTGCATTCATGATTTGAATTTCTACTAAGCTTTGGAGTGTGCGTGTTTCACAGGTGATAGAGCGATTATTGAATTTCAGGAGGCACACGAATATGGTCAACTGATAAATCCAAATAGGTATTTTGGTTGAGAACAGATTTACGTGCTCTATGCATATCTCCTGAAATTCAATGATCGCTCTATCACCTGTGAAACATGCACACTCCAAAGCTTAATTGAAATTCAAATTATGAATGCAAGCCAAATGAATGAAATTGAATAATAAACCCCAGTGGAAGAATTTGCAGCGTTTCATGCATATCAGAATGCTTCAACCCGTGTATTGGCTATAAACCCTTTTAGGAGTTCACTCCAGTATCACGCTGTTGTTTTTGTTTTGATTGCAGTAACCTAGTGATGTAGTAGATGTGGATGCAAATGTTTGTAACCTTAAATAGGGCCTTAAATCGGGAATGGTTTGAGCTACAGAGCTGGGGTGAGGCCCATTCGATTCCTCATGGAAAGTTTTTCAAAAAAATTCCATCTTTAGGCCGCCTTGCTTCTTTTTTTTTGAAGTTTTAGCGATTTTACAAAACTTTGACAACCCTTAAAGAGCACTTTAAATTAAGTGAGAGAGCTGGCTAAAGAATTCGGGCGTTGTCGGACCAATATGGATTTTTCCTGAAAATTTCAGATTTTTTTGCTCCAGCCGTTTGGGAGAAAACGTGCCAAAATAAGAAACGACGTACCACACCATCTGACATTAAGTCACACTTCTGAATTCATTTTCTTTCGTCATAGACGAAACTTCAAGACTCGTGATCTATTCTGTATAAATCCAATCTACATATTGGACCGGAAACCGCGCATAGGCAAACTTAAAATGCAGGGCAAGAGTGAAACGCCGCCTGCTTTTAGCAAACATTGATGCAATTCTCTAGAACCGGTACAACTGAAGAGCGGTTAATTCAGCGACTAATGAGTAATAAAGATTGTTTTCGATAATATCATACAGCTGTCCCTCGATAATCCGACAGTTAAGGGACCGAGAGAGTGTCGGATTAGCAAAAATGTCGGATTACCAAAAATGTCATATTATCAAGGATGTTTTATTCTTAATTGGTTTGAACACAATGAAATTTAAAAAAAAAGGGAAAAACAGTAAAGGTACATGTAATTTATCAATGCCAGGATACCAAATGAAAGTACATGTAAGTTTTAAAAGAAATACGTAAAGAAATTTAAGTAAAATATATAATATGTATGTACATGCATATTTACAAATTAAAGAAGCCTGTGATTTTCTTTTGTTTCTTCGTACGCAGGCAGTCTGTCATTGCTTGTATGTTGATGCCGACATCGCGTCGGATTACCGAGTACGTCGGATTATCGAGAGACAGCTGTATTGACCAACTATTCCGTTTGGTATGATGCGAGAGGAAAGTCCCCATCCTCCTTGGCGATCTTTAGAATCTGTATCTATGTTCCGACACAAGCAATCTTGCTAGGTGCTTGGCAATGGTACATAAGCTTGAAAGCGCCTAAATATTGCGCTCAAGTATGCAATGAAAAAGTTACTGAGCAGAAGTCAGTCAGTGATGACAAATTAGCTTAACCATTATAAAGAGAAAGCGATTAGGTTCGTGAGAAACCACGAACCATCGTACGAACCACCAAAAACAGATTCTTATTTAACAGTTACCGCATCATCTATCATTTTCCCTGAGCAGGGATAGCTCTAATAATTCTTCTCCTTCCTACATCTACCAATCGATCATCATAAAACTTCCTAATACGAACCTGCACAACTTACAGGTCGTGCGGGTCAGGAACTGAATTTTCAGAGTAAACGCCGTCAGTTTTGTTTACTAATCTCAACATCGCACCTTTGTTATTGATTTTAGTTGTTCCACATTTCAAGATGGGTAAATAAAATAAAATAAAATAATCCGTCCGTTCGTTGCTTTTTTTTTTAAACAACTGGATCATACTTGATGAAACGTGGGTGAAAAATATCTCATCTGGGATCTAGTAGGGACCGAAAACATCAAAAATTAAAATGTATAAAAAAATCCTTAAAATTTCAAAAGATCTTTGTTGAAGTAACTTTATTGTTTGCTATTGATTACCCGCTCGGACCTCTTCACGTACATCCGTTCACTTTCCCTAACGGCTAGAATGTTGTCGAAAAAAAAATGCAACACAAATGTGAATGTAAAGGTCCTTGCGCAAGGTAAAAATCTCCTAGTGAATAATATAATATAATCGCAATGAAATATATTTTTCAATACATCTATTTGAAATCGAGTTTATCAGGACACACATACATTCACGGATAATTGAAGCATAGCTAAGTAGGTTTTTTATATCACGTCTTAACATTTCAGTAGTTCCATTCTCCCGTAACACATAGTCTTATGTGTATTTTGTGCTTAGTTCATTGAAATATTAATGTTACCATCAAATCCCATACAAAGTACATGAGACGAAGGAGTAAAACCGAACTTTTGGATCGAAAATTTGTAAAAATGAATCGTACTTTACTACCATGGAAGATAAACATCACGAATTTCGTTGTTGCTGAAGAATGATGCACAAACTGGAACCGAATCAATTCTTGAAGAGGGGAAAAGCCAGGCTGACATCTACACACACAAAAGAGCACAGACCCTAACTATCAAAGTGAAATGACGATTTGAAATTGTAAATTCTCTGAACACACTGCTTTCTGTTCTTTCAACAAAGAAATTGAAGAATTCGTGGACCGATGCAATGCATGCCAGCGTCTACGAGGCAACAAAAAAGAAACACCTATTAATTTGTGGAACATGCCCGAGAAACCTTGGGATCGAATACACATTGATTATACAGGTCCCTATGCTGGAAAAATGTGGTTCGTCGTCGTAGACGCACACTCAAGGTGGTTGGAAATTTACAAGCTCCACGACGCAACGACAGATGGTTCCATTAGATCACTGCGGGAATTATTTTCAAGGTACGGCCTTCCTAGCACTATTGTTTCCGACAATGCTTCAATATTTAGTTCTGACAAATTTAAAAATTTTGCTACACCCAATGGAATTAAATTGGTAAAAACAACTCCATACCACAGTCGTTCAAATGGACTAGTCGAGTGAGCTATACGGACATTTAAATTTAGATACGAAAAGTCAGGAGACCAGTTTTCTGATTAAGATCACCGTCTTCAGGCAATGCTTTTCGTGGACAGGAACAGTATACATTCTTCCACAGGCAGTACTCATAGTGAGATATTCCTAGGTCGCCATCGTCGTACTTTTCTGAAAACTTTAGCACCTGATCGTAGAGCCTATGAAGACAGGAAAGCATTGAAAATGAAACTCAACCATGATAAAGGACTATCAGAGAGGAATTTCGCTGAAGGTCAAGAAGTTTGGTACAAGAGAAAAATAGATCAAGAGTGGAAGCCTGCAGTTCTTAAGGAGAAACATGGAGATTTATCGTATCGTGCAAGATCTGATTCGAAAGAAGATACCTATACGCCTCCATGCTGACGAGTTACGACTTCGAAGAACTGGAAGGATCCATTTATGGATCCATAACCGACCTCGGTATTTGGACGATTATGCCGACAGTTAATGAACTTTTTTTCTTTTTTTTCACAGGGAGGGGTTAAGTGTGGACCTTGGCAACCAGGAGGTAGGATAAAAAATTCATTCTGTTTTTATGACGTGTACTATGAAGGAGAAGAATAAAAATGAACTTGTGTTTTATATATTACACGTGAAATTGCTGACGATACAGCTATTCTAGCCGTAGCAGAAACGGTGGAAGAATCAAATCAGAAGTTGCAGGAAGCTACAAATGCAGTAAATGAATGGACTCAGAAATGGCGTCTTAAATTGAATGAAGCGAAGTCCACTCACGTGAACTTTACCTACAAAAGGATACCCCATGTACCATTGTTCTTAAACCAGTGCATCATCCCACATGCCAACTCTGCCAAATATTTGGGTATGACCCTGGACGCAAAACTGAAATGGAAGGAACACATAAAGAAAGAAAAGCAAGAGCTGCAAATCATATTTCGCAAGCTTCATTGGATTATGGGGCGACACTCGCAACTCAACGTCTACAACAAACTTCTTCTGTATAAGACATTGATAATGCCTATTTGGACTTATGGACAGCTTATGCTGTGGGGATGCACAGCAAAATCTAGCATGCAAATGATTCAAACTTTCCAAAATAAAGTACTGAGGTCTGCACTCCAGTACTATTCGGCGCCTGAAGAGGACCAAACGCTCCCTGGTACATCAGAAATTACGATTTCCATAAAGATCTCAGTGTGAAAACCGTAAGAGATACTGCAAAAAAAATTAGCTCAAAGATATGAACAGCAGCTTCACGCTCATATTAATTTGGAAGCCTTCTTGACAACTCCAGTACTATTCGGCGCCTGAAGAGGACCAAACCCTTGGACTTGGGATGCTGACATTCACCATTTGAACACATAATCACCCAAACAACCGGCGTGAATCTCGCATGAACCACTAGTCATTCAGTAAAGGGAGAAATTAGTTGTGAAATCAACTTGAATGACGAAATTAGGTTTACTGCCATTTTCACGAGTTTATATCGATCAATCCAACTAAATTAGAAGATATCTTATCCGATTCCACTGTTGATACATTCTTTTCTGGAATAATATTGTCGAGTAATACTGTGCACTTATTCCATGTTCATTTCTACCTCTTATAACTGTCAGGTTACCGACTTCTTATTGTCAAAATTCATCAAAACCTATCTCTCTCATACAGTATTGTTCATTCTTGTTCATTATGCCCATTATTTTGGGGCTTTTAGTAGAAACTCCTTGCCTAAGGTCACCTACACGTGCCGTACCCTATCGATTCTTTGAAATGAGAGTAGTCAGTGCTGTTGTTTATTTGAAAACGAATAGCAGTAACTATGGAAAAAATCGTACAAATAAGGACAAAATTTGACATACCCACGTAAAATGCGAGAAGAAGAAGGAGAGCCAGGGACGACAGCATGTCGGGGAGGCCACGGACGTCAACGAGCGGTAACACTGGTCATTTAGTAAATTGTGCTGCAGATGGGGCACCAGCAAGGACGAACGGAGTGGGGACACACCCTACCCTACATCCAAATAAACTGTTTCTGTGTCCATTTTAACTGTCGCACACCCACACACCTCTCCGAACACACCTTCACGCTGCCCCACCGCCGGCCCTCTGATCACAATGCCCTTCCGAGCTGTGATGCACTTCAGTTTCTGGACGTGGCCGCTCACAGATCGAATTAGCCGGCGGGAAATGGTCCGTCAGGTTGTTGTCGATTTCAAGTCGTCCGTCTCCTCACAATCCATTTAGGATCTTTTTGAATAGGTTTCCAGCATTCACAAAATAGTTCCGTCTGTAAATGCAAAAGAGAAAACAAATCGGAAGTAAATTTTCATACGAGTACATCATGACTGAGTTCTTGGCTATTCCAGAATCAACAAAATATTGGTGTTTAGTCACCAGGTTCCCCCGTACTGGCCGCAAATTCGAATTGCCCGCTCAACCATCCAATCAGGACGCTCGAAATTCTCGAAGTCTTAAGATTCATTTATTTATTTATTTTGCATTCCCATGCCATATTCAGCACTCACCAATAGCCAGACCTTTTGAAACCTTCATCAACAACATACAACAGAACTTCGATACCAACGACCACATTGGAAAATCTCATCGTCGTCGATAGCTGCCAATCGGAAAACGCAATTTCTCTTTCGTTCCTGTTCCGTTCATGCCGTCTCCGCTTGTCGACAAATTTTATAATAGCCTGTAGTCCAGGGATTATTTCCGGAGTTTATTTTGTTTCGCCTCCTCATTGAAATATCCTGCTCGTGTACTGCTCAGAGGAAGATGCCTAATCTCTCAGTTCATCGACAAAACGTCCTCTTGGGAAATCAAGCCGGTAAGCCAGCAACCATCCACCTGTTGATTACCCGTTTCGTAATTTAATTTTTAAAACTTGAGTACTCAAGAGGCCCGTCTCTTGTTATCAGATTGAGCTGATGAAGACTGCTGTACCTTCTCCCTTGCTGATCGAGTTTCGTTGAAAATCTGTGGTCTCCGAAGTTCCAGAACTACCAGAATTCCATCAAATTTATCATCCTGTACTGGTATACAAGTTTCCCTATAAAATTAGGTCACCCATCCAACAACAATTCCTGAACGATTCCTCAAAATCTCCGTTTATGTCAATCAATTTTAGTTTAGAGCTGAAAGACTGGAGGATGGATCTGCCTAACTTCCTACGTTGCCGTTCAGTCATTTTAAAATAAGTTCAACAATAGGTATCTGCGGCCGCATCTGTGCATTTGTATGCACCTTTTCTGGTTAGTATCTACCGCATTTCTATATGTGACAGTTCCCCGAGAAAGCTAAGAATTCTCCTTTTGGTTTATTATTCAATAATAAACCATTGTAATCGCTCTTGGAAAAAACAATTCTGACCCCCACTGAAAATTTCATGGTTTACGTTTCAAAGGGTGTAGAATCCAAATCTGCAATACAAATTTTTCCGTCCGTCCGCCGTTTGCCGTACGCTCGATTTCTCCTAAACGGCTGGAGCCAAAAATCTAAAATTTTCAGGAAAAATCCATGTTGGTCCGACAACGCCCCAATTCTTCAGCCAGCTCTCTCACTTAATTTAAAATGCCCTTTAAGGGTTATCGAAGATTTGTAAAATCCCTAAAAACCTCAAAAAAAGAGAAGGCGGCCTAAATGTGGACTTATTTTGAAGAACTTTCCATGAGAAATCGAATGAGCCCTTCCTCAGGTCCGTAGCTCAAACCATTCCCGATGTATGGGCCGATTTATGGTGCCAACATTTGCATCCACATTCACTACATTACTAGGTTACTACGATCAAAACAAACACAACTGAGTTTTTCTTGTTTTTTTTTTTTTATCGCAGTAACCTAGTGATGTAGTGAATGTGGATAATGGAGTGAACTCCTAAAAGGGTTTGTAGCCGATACACGGGTTGAAGCATTCTGATATTCATGAAACGCTGCTAATATATAGGTAAATATTATTATAATAAAATAATAAAACGCTGCAAATTCTTTAACTGAAGTTTATCATTCAATGATTCATGATTCTAATTTCTACTAAGCTTTGGAGTGTGCGTGTTTCACAGGTGATAGAGCGATTATTGAATTTCAGGAGGTACACAAATATGATCAAACTGATATTTTGGTAGAGAACTGATTTAAGTGCTTTATGCATATCTCCTGAAATTCAATAATTGCTCTATCACCTGTGGCGGCCTAAATTGCCCCTCTCTCTCAATTTAAAGTGCCCTTTAAGGGCTGTCAAAGTTTTGTAAAATCCCTAAAAACCTCAAAAAAGTGAAGGCGGCCTAAATGTGGACTTATTTTGAAGAACATTCCTTGAGGAATCGAATGAGCCCGTCCCCAGGTCCGTAGCTCAAACCATTCCCGATGTGTGGTCCGATTTATGGTGCCAACCATTATGGTTTACTTTTGTTTTTATTCATGATTTTAATTTCTACTAAGCTTTGGAGTGTGCGTGTTTCACAGGTGAAAAGAGCGATTATTGAATTTCTGGAGGCAAACAAGTATGATCAACTGATCAATCCAAATAGGTATTTTTGTTGAGAACCGATTTAAGTGCTCCATGCATATCTCCTGAAATTCAATAATCGCTCTATCACCTGTGAAACAAACACACTCCAAAGCCTAGTAGAAATTCAAATCATGATTCATTGAAAAATAAACCCCACTGAAAGAATTTTCAGCGATTTTTCCTACAACTTGATCCCCCTGGATTTCTTTAGCAGAAAGAAAGAATTTGCAGCGTTTTTTTAATAAATTGATTATTTAAATTTGTCGAATAAAAGTTACATACATATTTAAAAATACATATTTATATTCTCGTTATTCGTCTGGGTTCATCACCGTCTTCTACTTAGTTTTCCTTTCGTCACAATAGGTGTATGTCTGTCTGTCAGCCAGGAGTTGCTGATCAGATTTTAGGGCATATTCAAATCCTTTACGCTTCTCGTAAGATCCTGAATGAGGAAAAGCTTAACATTGCTGTCCGGGTAAACTTCTATGGAGTTGAGGAATTTAATTTTAATAGTACAACACTCTTCTTCGAATGATTCCGTAAGCCGATCGTAAGCCGATAAGAATTTCACACCAAGAATAAAACAAATCCAAATGATTTCTGTCTATTGAATCAAACAGCTTTCGTTTGAGGGAAACGTCCAGCCAGACCTCCAGGGAGAAGTGCCAGCCACGCCTCCAGTGAGATGCAACTTCGTGTTCCCAGTTAAACATTATCCCTAATCAACTTGAAAAAACTGAACTGAAACAATTAAACTGAACATTTTAACAGAGTGCCTCCCTAAGTACGGGAGAGTACAATGGCAACATGAGATACAAAACTAACCAGCACCTTCAGGTATGTTGCTAATTTTGCTCCTATTCGACTAAAGATGGAGAATGTTATAACATAGAAAGTGGCAGGGTATAATTGCAACAGGAGACGACCCTCTAATCAGCATATAAATTAATGACCAAGTCATCATACCGTCATCGGGACATCTAGAAATCAATTACAAGGTTTGGAGACACAATCATCAGCTGATGGATTGTTGTGGCTAATTTCTTCACAAACGATCCAACGTGCTGAAATATAAGTAGAGCTCTTTTCATGGCGAGGCGCCGAGTTCAGTTAATGTACCATTATGTTGTCTGTGGATTTACGTAGGAGATTATCTAGTATATAAATAATATAAATTTGTAATGGTTTGCCGTTTGGTTTATTATTCAATAATAAACCTTAGTAATCGCTCTTGAAAAAAAATTTCTAACCCCCCCTGAAAATTCCATGGTTTACGTTTCAAAGGGTGTAGAATCCAAATCTGCAATAGAAATTTGAATTTCTACTGAAAATTCCATGGTTTACGTTTCAAAGGGTGCAGAATCCAAATCTGCAATAGAAATTTGAATTTCTACTAAGCTTTGGAGTGCGCGTGTTTCACAGGTGGTAGAGCTATTATTGAATTTCAGGAGGCACACAAATATGATCAACTGATCAACCCAAATAGGTATTTTGGCTGAGAACCGATTTACGTGCTCTATGCATATCTCCTGAATTCAATAATCGCTCTATCACCTGTGAAACACGCGCACTCCAAAGCTTAGTAGAAATTCAAATCATGAACGCAAGCCAATTGAATAATAAACCCCAGTGAAAGAATTTGCAGCGCTTTTTAAAATCATTAACGCCAGTGATGATCTCAAGATTTACGAGTGTATCAGAAGATGTGTAACGTAATGTAGAATATCATACCGCCTTCCACTTTCTAGAAGCTAAGCTTGTCGGACAGTTGTGTGTTGCGGTGTGCCTACCAGTACTCTTCAAGGCGTTATGCTATTGAGCATCTACAACCCCAACTTACTTCATTGTTTAAATGTCTGGAAGGTGTCTCTAACGAGGACCCCGAGAGTTGAAAAAAGGAAAACAAGATTTTGAAGTAGAAATGCAACTTATTGATTTCGATGCACAGTTTGTATAATCGAAGTTGAATCTCAAATACATCCTAAAATCCAAATAAAATTAACTGTCCCTGCCACCATCATTTGGAACCAAACAATGCCAATAAATCAAAGGAAAATGACATTCATGGGAATGAACATTTGTACATATCTGCACACTAATATTGACAGCAATAAAATTTTTATTGACTCACGTAATCCTTGGAAATAAATCATCGTCAGTTTCCCCTAAACATTTTGTGTTATGAGGATCCTCAGTAGTTATTCCATTAGCGATTCTTTTCTTTGACTATTATAGAGTTGTGTTGATGTCTATTGCTGATTTTCCTTCTCAACGCAGTAGCCCTCTGAGGAGGGACCTATCTGTAGAAGCAAACACAAAATCGATTGGAAAATTTATTTATACAGCGACAATTACAAATAAAATTTCTGTTTACAAACGATGAGTGTCCCACTACAGTAATGTGATATCCATGGATACTTTCCTCTTCCCGTTTCTTGAAACCGCTACTTCTGTGTGCAAACTTGAGCTTTTTAACGCCAGCGGTATCATTTGAGTGTTGCAGGCACTTCGCTTTGGCACTTTGAAGGGGAAACTAACCCGTTCCATCAACTCCTTGATATAAATGTCAGACCTAATAGTTGAAATTAAATTATAAATTAGGTTTTTGAAATTGTTTGTATTTTTTATTCAAACTCCTTTCATACTGTTGTTACCTAATGAACGAATGCCAGCTTGTCTGTTTCGAGCTTGTCTGTCTACTTATTTCGGCAGTTGAGCGATCTATTGCGAATAAACACACATCTATATGTACATAGAATCTATCTGTATCTGATACACTCATAAATACATGCAAGCTTTGAGTTTAATAAAGAGAGTGTCCCGCTTAAGGGTGGACATCCGGCTAGGGATAGACTCTACAACTAATTTGTGAAAAAAAGGTCCTCTTAGAAATATTTCCGTGGAGGTTTCGTTTCCGAGTTATTTAGGCTGAAGATTGTTTTCGTGTTTTCGACTTTCTGTCACAAAAACAGCCATAACTTCTTCATTTTCCAACAGATGTCAAATCTGAGGATCTCGTTGGAAAGAGCCTTAAATTACCTTTCTTTCCAATGCCAAACCAAAATTGTTTGTTCAGGTTCAATGGGTAAAAAATTACCCTAAAGTGAAAAACGAGTCAAATTCGGAAAATTAGGGTAAGGGCACCTATTGTTGACACCACCCCAATTATTGACACGTGCTCCTTCTATGCTGAAAGAATAAGCGTTTGCGGCTACCTAGAACTTTGAATTTGGTGCCAAATCAAAGACCAACTAATCAGCCACAAATTCCGGCTACGATCTAGTCACCCTTGTGTAATTAGATGCCCAGAAAAGCCCAGAAAAGAAGAATTTCTTATCAGTCTCTCTCCGCCGGCCGACGCTTGACATTTTTGCTAAGAGGTAAGTCACAATTTTGCAAGTAATAACTACTTATTTTTGTGTTTCTGTACTTTTATTCAGTTTTAAGCACTTTGTTGGCACTAAAAGATAAGGATGAGATAGTTTCCAAATGCAAATTTTAATAAGAATGAGGCATTTTCAGGGTGTCAACACTTGGGTATCAGGAAACGTAGTTGACACCCCTGTCAATATTTGGGGTTTGTGGCTCAACTTCGATCTGATGCTTATTAGGATCACTTTTTCACGGTGATCACGATGGTGATATCGGATTTAAAATTAATTATGGGATCCTATTTTTGACAGGGAGGTCAATATCAGCAAGCCAAATGAATGGAAATGAACAATAAACCCCAAAGAAAGAATTTGCAGCGTTTTGTTACAAATTATGTGCAATATACCCCTACTCGGATATCCACTCTGTATAGGCTATATTTCGGAATTCGTTTTCAAGTTCCCTCTTTTGTATGCCGAACATGCTTGATGTCGGTTTCCCTACTCCACACTCTTTTCTTAGTACGAATATATCATTTGTACTTTCATAGCGGGTACAGCAGTTGGTGTAGACGATGTTTGATTTTGGAAGTCGATGGATTTCTTTCCTTTGTGTAGCTATTCTTTTCTGTGACTATTATTGTGCTGTGCTGATGTCCGTTGCTGATTGCCGTTCACGACGCAGTAGATACCCCCCGGAGAGGAGGCCGATGTGTAGAAGCCAACACAATAGCGATTAAGTTTGGCGGGAAGTCTCCGCAGAGGGGAGCAGAAGGGAGAGCAGCTGCCGTCTTTAGGGTGACTCCCCCCTGCTCTCGACGCTCACCGTGTAAACGTAAAAACGCCGGTAGTTGGAATCGAGACAGCGATGTCGCATGAAGTGTATTTGGTGTTGATGTTAACCCTGTGCCGGGCGTCTGGGTCCGTCATACGTTTGGATTCCCAGGTGGATTTGGCGCCGGAGGTCGTCGGCGAGGAGATCGTTATGTCGCTGGTCGTCCGGACGACCGGTTTTGTCGCTCTCGGGATCTCCTCGTACGGAGCTTTCGCCGGCTCTGACGTTATCGTCGCATGGGTGGACGATTCGAATCATCGTGGTCACATAGTTGTAAGTACCAGTACATCAGTTCTTAAAGTTTATCTATTGACCTTACATGGTAAGCAAGGGGACAAGCCTGTCTGTTACGTGTCCCTCCATGTTACCTGTCAGTTTAGCAATTTTTCCACACAAAACAAAGCAGTACAATGGCTCTGAAAATTTTAAAATAAAAATTTCCGACAAATTTCTTAATTGAAATCAGTTTTGAAGCATGAAGCAGTCTCGGCTCATACTCTAGCAACGGTTCAGCAGATTGCCAAACTACTATGTGTGTATGAGTTGGTTTGTAAGAAGTGTCCTGCTTTTCATGTTGGAAAGGCCGAAACAGAACTAAATTTGCGGGTCAACCATAGATCAACCGTGGTAAAACGATCGAAGAACTACCAGTGATCATGCATGCTATGTCTCGTGGTGCGTCATTTGATGACCGTTCCGGGGTTAAAGTATAGAGAACGATGAAACTACTGCTTCATCAACCCGAAAAAGCTCATAGCCTCGTTCTGAATGCATACGATCCTCCAGAATTAAACATCAAGAGGTGGTGCGATCAGCAAACCTTGTTACCGTTATCTTCAACTCTGTCACAAATATATTTTTTTCTTTTACTTGATTTGAAAAAGGCAGCAGCTGAAATATGAAAACTAGGGTTTTGAAGTTATTAGCGTTTTTATTATTATTGTATATATATGTGTCCAGACATAACTCTCATAAACTCATAGATAGGAATGAGAAAAAATAGTTCTCGCGGCGAAAAATCTAGCATTCCAAACGAAAGGATGAGTTCGTAGGACCAAACTTCTTGAGCATATTAAAGTGGTCAAACTTAGAAAGAAAAAAAATCACAAAAAACAGTGGAGATGGTATAGGTGAACTGTATGTGATGGATAGAAGGACTGTCAAACATGTGGTCATTGTGTAACCGGAGGGATGAAGAAACGGTTATGAATTTTGAAGATGTGCCCGTTCTAAAAATGTATTGGTAGGTCTGACTGTAATGTAATTCTTGTTTATTGTATGGTACTTGTATTTTGTATGATCGTTAAGTTTAGTTGCCATCTACAAATACTTGTTATTTTTGGTACACCAAGCAGTGTTTTGAATTGTTACAAAGTACCTATTTGAACGTTTTTCCTTTTTCTATGGTAAGCCATCACTGCTGAAAGCTATCAAACACGAAATTTAAAACATTTAATTTTCCACGTATATTAGTAAAAACAAAGCTTTTTACTGAGATTCGGACATCATCGGGCACTTACATGCACAATCATAGACAACAGTGGAGCAGATTAGCAACGAACAAGCAGCAAATAACAATAACCTCAAGCAACAAGCAAGAGTAATAGCAACTAAGGCGAATCTTCTGTTCTGTGGTCTGTGATTGTGCATGTATGTGCGTGAGGATGCCCAGCGAAAAGCCTCATGTTTGCATAATGTAATTGGATAATGATAGGTTTTCATGTCGTGTTTTGGACCTATCAGATTAGTAACAGTAATCTACAACTGGCAAATGCGAAAATGATGATCATATCGTGCATCATGACTAAATCAACGAATCTTCGTGAATTGACTTTAATTTTTAAAAAAATAATCTCCCCTCAAAGACGAAGGGGGCACGCCATTAAATAAAAACGAAAAACCTAAATGAAATAAAAGTGAGGAGGGCGCCCAGGTTTACCCGACGCCGGCCCTTGGGATATGGGAAGTTGAGGATGATGGAGGAGGAAGGGAGGGATGAAAGGAAGTGCCACTATAAAATGACCACCAATTTAAGTACGAGCCCCGGATGACGCGGATGGTGATACTACGAAGTACTCCTGACGAAATGCCCAGCTCAAGTAATACCGTGGCACTTTTCCCACACCACACTCCGCGCCATGACACGGTCGCAGCCATAACCTTGATGTTGTTAGGCGCCACTCCTTTTAGCTCAAATACCGCTTGCCGCAGGTCGTTCCTATCATATTTACTTACATATCTTAGCCCTCCAGGTCTGCTCCATGTCCACGCTGCCACTGACAATTTGGACATCCAGGATACCTACTCTCCTCTACTTATTTTTTACATTCGTGGGGAAGCAGGTGTTCGTTGTTTGGCTTTCGTTTTGCTTTAGAGATGATCAAACTTACTCTTACCGATCAGAACTTGATTTCCCGTAACCAGGTTCTAGTCCCTTGCAGATCCTCCTCAAGTATTTACGGCAAAATGGGCTTAATAGGGATTTAAAGCTAACCCCGTAACTTTAACTAACCTTTCGAAAAACGCATCCTTTATTCATTCAAAGTGCTACTACTTCAGGTTCCATGCAAATGCAGTACACAGCAGACAAACGTACTGTGGCTATTTCCAACTGAATCATGAGGTTAACGATAAATGTGTAGCATCAACTAGAGTTGAACTGTTCACCCTCTGCCACAAACTTGCCTCAACAAAGACTTCGTTGTAACTACTGGAAGTACATCGTAATGAAAACCCTCACAAATCGGAAATACAGACAAAACTTGTAGCCACAAAGTTAGATAGTTGCTCAAATTCACTGATTGTTTTTCGTTTATCGACAGCATATTCGCCAAGATTCCTTCAAGTTGTATATCTCCCACTGATTCCCAAATTCAAATTCCTTTATCAAATGCTCTATCAGCAAAATTAAATTAATACATTTTAGTAAAACAACGTTACCTATTCGGCGTTAACCTAGCTACCTGCCGGATTCTCAGGTTTGGTACTCTTGCATGTTGGTTACAATTTAGATAAATGTGTGAGTGTATTACAGATTATTGTGTTTGAATAAGTCATTTAGATTTTTTCCTTGATATATATCATAATTAATATTCTCACATGATATCCTTGCTACTACTGAACATCTTTAATTTTTCGATTACGTTCTACTGTCCTTTATCTGCAACCTAAACAGCAATAATTTTATCCATGATTATTATTTGCATGAGGCTGATTATAATTGAACTTATGTGTTGTTAGACTTTCATTTCTCATTGGAGCCATCCAGCTCAGGAGTGTAAGGGGTTGAGGTGTTTAATCTGATGTTCTCTTTATAAATTATTCTTTTTAATTCTGCGCTTTTATACTGTAAACTTCCATTCCTTTAAGATTGAGCACATACGAGCTTTTTGTTAGACAATCAATGAAATTTGATCAAGACGGTCTCTAAAGGATATAGTTATGTACAGATTTTCAAGCAGTCAAATTGAGATTCCGTAGCTACTTGAGGGCTTAATGTCACGGATTTACCGTGTTCATCCAGCATTTAGCTATTGCTACAATCAACTATTTGTTAATTACTTCATTTTCATTCGGTAATTACTTATTTTATGAGAGACGGGATCATTTATAAAGCATGAAAAGTTGAATTATTCAAATTTTCGGCGAGTAAACTATTGAAATTACAAAAAATTGCAAGAATTTTAGGTATTTTCGCTACTATTTATGACCAAATGTTACAACGATTTGAGGAAATGTTGTGATGGGACGCAAACAAATTTTAACTTTTCTTATACAGAACGAAAATATTTCTCCATAATGATATTCTGGAATTAAACAAATTTTTACATAGCGAAATAGTTTAGTGCCCCCCTCCCCTCCCATCACTACCTAATCAGCGTTAGGAAGTAGTAGAAATTATAACGCTAGCAATTGAATTGATAGATATGTACTTTAATCGAAAGTTCCTGGGTTTAGATGCGGTAATATTGTGATCAGTAATTACCCACTAATTAAGATGCCGCAACTTAACCTGTTAAACGGTGGTTGACAATTGAAATAGACAAAAGTTCTACACTGGTAAAATTTCCCAACCCTGAGCTAGGCAAAACTGTTCTTGTCGTTTCACATTTTTTGAAATTAATAATTTATTTAGGGACGTCTGATTTAGTGTGATTTCTTATTCGCACGCTAGAATTTCTAGATTTCAACAAGTTTCACTTATGTTTACGGTTATGAAATGTTTTCGATTTGTATTAAACTTTCCTTCTAAAATGTTCAAATGTGAAACGGAGCAAAGAAGTTTGCAGACCCTGCCAAAGAAATCCAGGAGGATCAAGTTGTAGGAAAAAACCTACATATTCCAAGTTTTGTAGTCCCGAAATCTAAATACTTCATCTCATCGATTCTCTGGGAATATACTTTCTTGAGCATGAATTTCCATGATCGTTAAACGCATAGGTATGGAATAAAGCGAGCCTGGAGCTGTGTGCTAGGAGGTTCACTGATACCCCACATAAACTTAGACATACGGCCGGGGGTGGATTCCGCAATTAATTTGTGACAAAAACTGCCTGTTATTGTTTTTTAGAGGCTTTGTTTGCGAGGTATTTATTTATTTTTGTGTTTTCGAGTTTACGTCCCAAAAACACCCAAAACTCCCTCGCTTTTCAAAGTAATCTCAAATCTAAGGATACCGTTGAAATGAGCGTTATATTTCGTATCCACCTGGTGCCAAACAAAAAACTGTTTTGCTCCGGTTTAACGGGTAAAAAATTAGCCTAAAAAGACAAATTTCATCAAAACGTGGAAATGTCTAGCTTTTTCAATGTCCTGTGAAACCTAATGCTCATACTAGAAAAATGTGCCAGAGAGCTCAGCTCCTCAAATTTGAATTTGCGTAGGATAATGAGGGAGAAAATGTTTCTAAACGTAGTTTTTTGCCTCTCGTAATTTAGGGCTGAAAAATGACTAGCTCACGACAATAAGTTTTCTTTTTACAAGGAGACAAGTTCTGCTTCTCAATTTTCTAAATGGAAATGGAATTTTCTAAAACTACAAAGATCTTTGGGGTGCTTTACAGACGAAATCAAGGGAAGTGTAAACTCACTCAAAGGTCTTAATTTCCCAGTTTGATCTCCGTGGTTTCACCATTTAAATTCATGTGGAAAATAGGGCAGCAGAACTTGACCTTTTGCAAGAAAAAACTTCCCTTCATGAAGTTGTCATTTTTCACCCACAACCCTCAATCACGAATGAATGTTTTCCAAACAACTTAACAAAAACAACTGTGAACTCTCAGATTTCTCTAGCACCGTATGCAAACTTTCTTGAATTTCTCATGATCTAAGAGCTCCTTTCAAGTATCTAGGTTTAAATTGCAAGGAATAGAGGAGCTTTGATCAGCTGACAGGTCTCTAGGTATAATTTCATTTCTAGTTATCAGAAACCCTATTCCTGTTTCTGAAACTTGATACGGAGCTTCATTGGAAAATATAAAATACAATTACAAAGTGTCACAGCGCATTGACCAGCTGAAGGACTGTTGAGGTCCATTTCTTTCCTAACAGAGCTGGGTTGATGACTTAGAATAGATCGCGTTTAGGACATCTCGAAGCCAATTACGAGGTATGGAGACAAACTAGTTAGGTGAAGGGCCCTTGTAGCTAATTTCTTTCCTTTCTGTTAAAATACAAATTGAGCTCATATTTAGGCATCTAAACTACAATCACAAGATATGAAGGCGTGAGGTGCCAAGTTTAGGTAATATATCACAAACTAAGTCCGATAAACATATGTCAGTGATTTACGTGGAAGAGCTAACTAATACAGAAATGATAAACCTTTATGCAATTATTTGGCATTCCTAATTTACCTAATATATGTCTACCAAAGCCTCTCCTGAATAAATTGTGGTTGGTTCTATATCATGTACAGGGACGTAACTAGGGGGGCCAAATAGGCAAAAAAGTGACAGCTTACCAAATTCTTTTAAATATTATGACCGTTTGGAGTAAATTTGAAAATATAATATAAATAAGGAATGCAATAAGCCTACAAGAAAGGACAAAGGATATAGAAAACGTATACTTCGCGAAGCGAGAACTAGCCTTGAGCGGCCGTATGCAGGGTAGTTGACGAGGCGAGTCTACTCCATTCGAACTTTTGGTTTATATTTGCCAAAACGGCCTCCATGACGCCTATCCCAATATAACCACAGCTTTGAGAATTTTTCTTACAATACCCGTGTGTGTAGCATCGAATGAAAGAAGTTTTAGAAAACTGAGGATAATAAAAAACTACATCAGGAACTTGACAGGACAACAACGACTAAGCAACTTGGCCATCATATCAATAGAGCACAAAATAGCTTCAGCACTATCTTTTGATGGTATCATTAAAACATTTGCAGCAAAAAAAGCCCGACAATTTTCATTTTAAAGTTTGTTTAGGGCTTCCATTTCGTACAAAAATGTATTTATCATCTATTAGTTTGTTAAATTTAATAAAAATTATATGGTGTTTTACATTGAGCACTTACTTATCAATTCTTCATCCTTTTAGTAAAAAAGTTTATACGTTGTGAATAAATCAAATTAATTATATTTATATTTTGGTTCATTGGTATATTAAGATGGTATGAGTCATGAGATATCGGGTCTATGGGGGGGGGGGGGGGCCAAATTTATTTCTTGCCCCGGGTGAAATACGGGCTGGTTACGTCCCTGATCATGTAATGTAGATGTAGATGTAGGATTAAAACTCTCAGGGTGGGGGTTTAGCCTGCTGGCTTATTGTACTTTCCTGGGAGTTTTACTTTTAATCATGGAGATTCAGCCCCTTGGTGAGGGGTTTGAGGCCCTTGATTAATTGTTCGCTCTGAATAGACCTCATTGGGGTTTGAGCCCCAAAGAGTTCAAATCTACGAGATGCGAGTGCAGGACACTCAAATATTATGTGGGATGCCGTTTCGTCAGCCTCCTCACATAGCCTGCACAGGGTTGTACTTTGTGTTACCCCAATGCGGTGTAGGTGGAACCTTGGGGTACAAAGCCGGTTATGAGGCCGACCATTGTTCTTAGTTCCCTACGGTTTTTGCCTAGTAGCCAGTCAGTGATATTGGTGTTGGGTTTCTCCACCATAAGTTTACTGTGGACGTGCCCTTCGATATTGAGCCATCTACTTGTGGTTTGTTGGTTGACCCACATGTTGATGGTCCCCCTGAAGGCGGTTTTTGGTATACCGACTGCCGGCTCAGGGCCTACAAATGGGGTTCGGGAGCCCCTTTTTGCAAGCTCGTCAGCCTTCTCGTTACCAGATATTCCTTTATGCCCTGGCACCCATTCCAGGCGAACCCGGTTGTGTTTTGCCAGGTTATTAAGGGTTTGCATGCAGTCCCAAACCTCAACTGATTATGAAATACTATGAAACCTCGCTTTCGACTTAGCGCCACAAGTACCCCGATTTATGATGCATCGCCATATTCGACGTATTCTACCTTTGACAATTCTCCCCGTGACTGAATGATTCGCCAATGACCTACCGCTGGAGGGCAGCAGGTTGCGGTGGCGTGCAGCAGGTGGGTGTCCGTAACAGCTACTCGTAGCTACAAAACGGACTCCGGCACTAACAATGGTTCGGCCGTTGGCATCTTCCCCCCATTATGCATGCTTGAGCGAGCTCCGGGGTACGTTGAAGTCAAGTTCTCAAGTCCCTAGCAGGTTGATGGCTCCCTGTGAATCAATTAAAGTACCCGGGCCCGGGAAAACGGCCTTTCCTCGAGGCTTCCCTAGAGAGAATTCCCCGCGATCAGAAGTTTTTTTTGTTCATTTTCAACTCGTTTTTCCCACCTCGATCATCCTCGGGTTACCACAACTCAAAAGCCATCTCACTGTTTTCAGGACGTCCCTTACACCGGGAGATGTCCCTATGGTTTTGATCTGAGTTGGATAACTCCCGCGACTGTGGGAAGAAGGAACCAGATCAAATCCATATTCTCGGACCCCCGGAAACTAAATCCGATTAAAAAGTCCCAGTAAAAACCAAGCTTGGAAACTAATCATCGTTTTGGTTTATTATCTTCCAGTAATAAACCGTTGTAATCGTATACCAAACATTTTTTATAGCCCTCCCACCCCTCAAATTTTTTGACTAAGCAATTGAACGCCCTTTCCAGCTGTACACTAAGGATTCAATCGATTCGGTAAATTGAGGGAGTTTTACGCTTCTCAGTGAAGTAAGAAAAGAAAAAAAACCGTAAAAGAGTAGTTTGAGTAAGCCGAATTTTCCCAATATAGATGGATAAAATATAAATAGGTACAAAGAACTTAGAATGCAATGTTGTTGTGATCAGAGAGATGACTTAATTTTGGATGGCTATTTTGATAAGGATGACGTAATTCGTCTTTTTTGGTTTATTATTCAATAATGAACCATTGTGATCGCTCTTGAAAAAAAAAAAAAAAAAAAAAATTCTAACCCCCCTGAAAATTTCATGGTTTACGTTTCAAAGGGTGTAGAATCCGAATCTGCAATAAAAAAATTTCCGTCCGTCCGCCGTACGTCGTATGCCGTACGCCGGACGCAAGATTTCTCCCAAACGGCTGGAGCAAAAGATCTGAAATTTTCAGGAAAAATCCATGTTGGTCAGACAACGCCCCAATTCTTGAGCCAGCTCTCTCACTTAATTTAAAGTGCCCTTTGAGGGTTGTCGAAGTTTTTTAAAATCCCTAAAAACCTCAAAAAAAGTCGAAGCGGCCTAAATTCGTACTCTTTTTGAAGAACACTCCGCGAGGAATCGAATGAGCCCCTCCCCAGGTCCGCAGGTCAAACCATTCCCGATCTATTGCCCGATTTATGGTGCCAACATTCCCGTTATTTTGGTACATTATTGTTTTTGTTTTGATATCAGTAACCTAGTGACGTAGTGATGTAGTGATATAGTAATGTGGATACTGGAGTGAACTCCTAAAAGGCTTTGTAGCCGATACACGGGTTGGCATTCTGATATGCATGAAACGCTGCAAATTCTTTCACTGGGGTTAATTATTCAATTGGCTTGCGTTCATGATTTGAATTTCTACTAAGCTTTGGTGTGTGCGTGTTTCACAGGTGATAGAGCGATTATTGCATTTCAGGAGGCACACAAATATGATCAACTGATCAATCCTAATAGGTATTTTGGTTGAGAACAGATTTACATGCTCTATGCATATCTCTTGAAATTCAATAATCGCTCTATCACCTGTGAAACACGCACACTACAAAGCTTAGTAGAAATTCAAATCATGAACGCAAGCCAATTGAATAATAAACCCTAGTGAAAGAATTTACAGCGTTTTTATCACAGAGAGGGTCCTTATCGATTGTCTACGTTCTACGATAAACAGCGGAGATTGTAGCACACACAGCTGATCAGGGTGGATCCTGTAAAGTCATTCGTCTTTTGCTATCCCAGAGAGGTTCCTTGTTAGTTCCCATCGTCGTACGATTAACGGGAGACATTTTAGCTCACTCAACTGATCAAGATGGCGCCCCAAATTTGGCTCGCCTCTTATTGTCCAATAGAGGTTTCCTACTACATTGCGACGTCCTACGGTGAATTGGAGATATTTGAGAACGATTTTGCCATATTTATGATCGATATAACTGCCCTCGGTCACCTGATCCTCACCTAAAAGTCAGTGAGGATCAAGTTCCGACATTTTAATACAACATTCTTGGACTAGCGGTTTCGGAGTTGTACTGATCACAAAATCATCCCCTCGACCTCTCCAGGCGGCTAGCCTCCTGGACCCCCGAAATACTTTTGGTGAGAGCTTACGGCTGGATTTCAAGTAACATGGAACATGCTTCAGCAGTGCTCACTACTTTCTTATAAGGATTCTTAGTGTTTTATTTTCGCCGAGAGTGTACGGTTAATATGGTTTTGGGAGACTTGAAACTGCCCATACCCCTTGGCAATTTTTGCACCGCCCCAATCATACTCTGGGGGGAGTTTACACTGCCCACCTCTCATGGCAGTACAGCCCAAGGCCCTGCACAATCCCCTTTATACTGTTGATTGGTTATAAATAGCCTACCCCTCTTGGGAGTCCTTGTACGTTAACCTTTACGGTCTTGAGAGACCTTATACTCCCCATCCCTCTTGGTGGCCCTTGCGATACTCCAACAACGGTTTTTGGGCAGTTAGTCCAAGCTAAAGTTCCTTGCTACACAGCGCTTTCTACCCCCAAGCCGACGGCTCTAATACACCCTTTTCTACGAAAAATATGATAAACATTGTTAGGAGGTAAAAATTGTTCCAAATCAGCTGCCACATCGATCCCGGAAGTTTCGTCGGTCTTGTATACTAACGAGCTCGCTCAGCTAACGGACCGGTACCACTGAAACTTCAAAAACCAAGTTGGACTATTAGGTACGTACGCAATGAAAACATGATTACTTAGTTAACCTTGAATAACAGTTCTTGAAAGATGCCACTAATGCGTACGACCATGACCTCTATGGCTATGTTGTTTGTTCGACCTGCGTTATATTGATATTTCCACAAATGATAATTTAGTGCGTCTGAATTGCATCGAATTGCAACGGAGACTAACCTTGTGACCAGAGTTGAGATGTAATCATTACTTGAGGAATGAATAATTTTCCGATTACTTTCATTGTAATGACGTATATTTGGCTAGTAACTATTTCAGTAAAAAGGAGATTGAAAATCCGAAGTTTTGGGGTTGAAATTACTCCAGAAGTAATTGCAATTACCATTCCAATTACTGTAATGGTAATCGCTAAAACGATTACTTTTTCCGATCTCAAGTAATGGTAATCGAAAAAAAGATTACACTTTCCGATTGCAAATAATGGTAATAGAAAAAACGATTACGATTACTTGTAATCGGAAAAAGTTATCGTCATTCCGATTACTTTTAATTAATCCCGAGTTTAATTAATTCCTTACAAAAACCCTGTATACTGTATACAGTATATCGATAGTAGAAGTTTGAATGTCCGTAAGTTGAAAAATAAAAAATTTTGCAGGAGAATTTACCAGGGTATGACATAACCTTATTTTTGAAAAATTTCAACTTACGGACTTTTACACTTTTACAATCGATGTATAATGCATAGCAAGTATAGCGAATAGCAAATGTTGAATAGATGACATCTGTATTACACGATGTAAAATAGGTAACATTGTGTCATCTATCAGTGTGGCATCAAATTTGCATTCTATCAATGCAGTAATCGGATTAAAAAAAGTAATCGAATTAAGCACTCCATTCCGAATTACCTGTAAGTAATCCACTTTTTCCGATTACTTAATTTTTTCATTGCAGTAATTGGAACGGTAATCGCGATTATCTGTCTTCAAAAGTAATTGGAATTTGTAATGGGTAATCAAATTACTTTCCTAACAACTCTGCTTGTGACCCACATGCTTCCAGAATAGAAAAGTTCCCCATTCATTCTTTGAACATGTCACTTATTTTGTTTAGCCTCTTGGTCGTAATTAAAAGATTCCTTCCACTGTTGCGAGCTGTTGCGGGGCCATTCAGTGGAACGTCCTCGAGCGATAGGTAGTTCGGTAAGATGGCGGCTTAAAGGGTTTCAGAGGTGGATGGAAGTCTGAGGGAAGGCAGCATCTGCCGTTGACGAGAGGCACGCGCCCTCCTGCCCAGCTGCTCTCACATCTGCTCCTCCCTATCGCAACACAACACCAGAGACCCCGAACAGTGTTATCCCTTATCCCACCTCCTCCTCTTCTTCCTTCCTCTCCCTATATTTGACACTCAGCCGAGATTTAAATATCCTAGTCCTCACGAAGAGAAAAAAATACTTGCAGGAAATGGACTTGAAATCGCGTTGCCTTACTAAGATGTCTACAATCCGTCCTTCGCCGTCTGAGTTTTGGTTTGAATGAGCCCTTCCCCAGCTCAAACCATTCCCGATGTATGGCCCGATTTATGGTGCCAACATTTGCATTATTTTGATTTGTTATTGTTCTCGTTTTGATTGCAGTAACCTAGTGATGTAGTGAATGTGGATATGGAGTGAACTCCTAAAAGGGTTTATAGCCGATACACGGGTTGAAGCATTCTGATATGCATGCTCCGTCTTACGAAATTTAAAATTTTCAAATAGAATATTTTTCCATTGTAACCGCTCTTGAAAAAAAAACGCTGCAAATTCCTTCACTGGGGTTTATTATTCAATGGATTCATGATTCATGACTTCCTACTAAGCTTTGGAGTGTGCGTGTTTCACAGGTGAAAGAGCGATTATTGAATTTCAGGAGGCACACAAATATGATCAACTGATCAAACCAAATAGGTATTTTGGTTGAGAACCAATTTAAGTGTTCTATGCATATCTCCTGAAATTCAATAATCTCTTTCACCTGTGAAACCCGTACACTCCAAAGCTTAGTAGAAATTCAAATCATGACTCATTGAATAATAAACCCCAGGGAAAGAATTCGCAGCGTTTTTTCCGAAACCAATTAACCAAGCTCAATGAAGTTTGGGTCAAAAATAACATTAAATGTTATTTTGATGTATAATATATAATATTAAATCAAATTTTGATGTATAGTTGGGACTGGATTCTCGGCATCGCTCTCATTCAATCCTACTAATTCATATTAAACGGCTGGACTATTCAAAAAATCCGAATATCGAAAACTTTCAAAATAACAATAAGTGTTTTCCTGTTCGTTATTGGTAGACGTTGCTTTAATGTATCGAACGACCCCACCCTGCCCGCTTTCCTTTTATCCGTTCAGTTTGACAGAAAAACATAAACAACATGAACGTAAATGAGAGATTGAACATCGTGAACATGTGAGGATCGAAACAACTGTTGGATTTGCAGTAGAATTTTGTTTCCAGAGTTCCTTTTGAAATCGAGTTTTTCAAGACAAGTAAAGCGTACTGGTCAGCTGACGGCCCATGTGGCAAATTATCGTTCCTAACCGATCTACCATGTTGAAATATTGGGATCTTCTAATGCCAAATTATTTGCAATTATAAGGTATGGGGTCGCGAGGCACCCAGTTAAGATAATGTTTGACAGACTACGTCTAATATACATAAGTGTCATATTCTAATAAAGAAATAATAAATCGCTTTGTTATGATTTGCAGTTTTCGCAATGAAAACTTTTTTCCTTATCAGCGTAACTTGAAAAAAAAAAAAATTAAATACGTTTCCCCACATTGAGTTTTAATGAAAAACATTTCATTGAATGTGAAAAATAAATGCAAATTATTACACAGAGGTTTATTATTTCTGCACTAGAATAACCCTTCCAAGTAAGTCACTGATGTATATAAATTAATTCTACTCAGTACTACATCATAAAAATTTTGCTCCTCTAGAAGCTATAGAAAGATCCCTGTTTGTATTTCAGCATGTTAGTTTGGTTAAGACAGATAATAGCCCTTGGGCCCCCTCAGCTGACAAAGGTTTTAGATGTTCCACATAAGCTACCATTGAAATTCCAGCTTTCTAGTTCTTCTTCAGCTTCTAGATTTAATATCTAAATACTTGACACACGATATACATATTTCTATTTCAATCCTTACGAATTACTTTGAAATATAATTGCCCAAAACCAATTGGCGAATATGAACCAAAACCTTCTGTAAATTACGATAATTAAATCATCAGATATAATGATGATTATTTATGATGATATAATAATGATGAAAATGATTCTTATTATAATAATATACTTCAAAAGTTCATTTTTTAGTTTTGAATACTTCCGCATACAAACGAAGTGATATAGGTACTCAGATTTTATTAGTCAATTCTCATTGGACATTTAGGGATTGGATTTATAGAATGAACAAATGTTCACCCGTACAGTCAAATATATTCCTCGGTGAAATGAAAATCATTAAATAAAAATACCCACTAGTATGGAATCTTGCTCGCAAATTTTCCAACAAAATGACAGAGGAGAAGGATAGTGTGCAACAGGTTGTCCCGATTATGACGGTAACTTAGTCCATGTTGACAACGCTTCAGAAAGTTCAGAAAATGGTCTTGGTGGATCTCGCGCCACATAACAAATTTGAGGGAATTAGGAAACATTTGAACAAAGGTGTATAAAGTTGTACGCAGTTAGTAAGACGCTTTTGAGAGCCATCAATAGTACTAATTGTTAAGCTAGAACTACAAAGAGTTTCATGAAGTAATTATATCGGCACAAGCTCTGCTATTGGTTTAAAAGACCATCAAAGTCAGCAACTGTAGCAATGGACAGGTTTTGATGTTTTGAACAATACTTTGGGTAAGAGCTCCCCTGAGACCCCTGTGTAAACAGCCTAAAATTGACTGAGAACTAACATAATGTTGATTATTGGTCATTCAGTCAGATTATTGTCAACATAAAACAACATACAAATTACTTCAAAAGACCTCATCGTTTGACAACATGAATGCCGGTGAATTGAGAGAATACTCCACTTGCACAAAATTAGCGTGTCCCCTGTGAGAGTAGAAATCCTCATTCCTCAACTCTTTTAAGTACTGCGGGTTTAGCATATCTCGCGTCTGCAGGCTGAAATCAGAGCGTAACCTTACTTCCTTCGTTGCCCCACTTGTTGAACATAACATCCGCATAGTATGTTGTCCTATCTGGCTATAATTAAACGACGTTGAAGTATGATATAGTAGTAAAGTTTCTCCTTAAAGAAATAATGTAAAAGGAGCGATGTTTATTTTACCTTAATTTCGATTGGATAACATCATTTATGATTTTCTTAAAATGCAGGACGGCCATGCAGTGATTGGAAAAACTGGGCTGGTAGAAGACGCAGAGCACAACTACAAGGTCTTGGCAGCATCTCAAAACGATACTCACACGGTGATACAGTTTTCTAGGATGCTGCAAACTTGTGACGAGGAAGGAGATGTCGATATTGTGGTAAGTGATTTTTAATACTCATTATAAATGATAATTTGCATAATTAAATTATTATTCATGTCGAAGTGCTGAGTTCAGAGAATATCACTAATGTAGATAATAATGTCTCAGGGAATATGGTCACGTGTTTTAAGCTTGTTTGGTTGCCTAGTAGGAATTTCCTGTAGTCCATAGTTGTTAGCTTTAGTGTGTTCGGTATTTAAAGGATCTGTGAATTAAAACCAATTACTCATTCAATTGAATTTCGGGAATTATTTGAAACCAACATACACTAACATGTGTAGAGAGAACAAAATTGAAAAAGTAAAGTAAAGGAACGAATATCTGGTTTAGAGCTAGGTGCTCAAAATTATGATACTACTCGAAATTTACTTCGGGAGAGATCGAGAATTACCAGGACATTAATAAATTGTCATTACCGAGAAATTGATTAAATTCACCCCACCAGGAATCATTTTTCCGGATTGCTTCACATTTTGGTTTATTATTCAATAATAAACCATTGTAATCTGGAAAACTCGGCGCTCCGCGCCTCGCCAGGGGGCAAGCCCCCTGGACCCCCTTTTGCTTTTATTTGGAGACTACTGCCACAAGTATAGGAACGTAGAATACGCTTTAGCCTCGATTGAACGCTGAACGTTCAACGATGATCATCGAACGTTCATTGTCGAACCGAAGGACGATTCGCGAACGACTGAAACTCCGATTTACATAAATAAAATGACTCACTTCAAACGGGTTGTCGCAACTACTACACATGGATGTAAATATTGTTATGTTTATTGGTCTCCAGTCACCGTTTTCGTTCCTGGATAACATACCCTTTTTCGTTCCACTCCCGCGTGACACTTTTCGGCTAGTTAGTCCATGGCTAAAGCGTATTCTACGCTAAAAAAAATTCTAACCCCCTGAAAATTTTATGGTTTACGTTTCAAAGGGTGTAGAATCCAAATCTGCAATAAACAATTGTCCCTAACGGCTGGAGCGAAATATTTGAAAGTTTCAGGAAAAATCCATGTTGGTCCGACAAAGCCCCAATTCTTTGGCCAGCTCTCTCACTTAATTTAAAGTGTCTTTTAAGGGTTGTCAAAGTTTTGCAAAATCCCTAAAAACCTCAAAAAAAGTCAAGGCGTCCTAAATTTGGACTTTTTTTGAAGAACTTTCCATGAGGAATCGAATGAGCCCCTCCCCAGGTCCGTAGCTCAAACCATTCCCGATGTATGGCCCGGTTTATTTTGCCAACATTACATCCACATTCAATACATCACTAGGTTACTGCGATCAAAACAAAAACAACAACGTGGATACTAGAGTGAACTCCTAAAAGGGTTTATAGCCGATAGACGGGTTGAAGCATTCTGATAAGCACGCTCCGTCTTACGAAATTTAAAATTTTCGAATAGAATATTTTTTCATCGTAATCGCTCTTGAGAAAACGCTCCGAATTCTTTCACTACGGTTTATTATTCAATTTCATTCATTTGGCTTGCATTCATGATTTGAATTTCTAGTAAGCTTTGGAGTGAGCGTGTTTCACAGGTGATAGAGCGATTATTGAATTTTAGGAGGCACAGAAATATGATCGACTGATCAATCCAAATAGGTATTTTGGTTGAGAACTGAACTAAGTGCTCTATGCATATCTCCTGAAATTCTATAATCGCTCAATCACATGTGAAACACGCGCACTCCAAAGCTTAGTAGAAATTCAAATCATGAATGCAAGGCAAAGGAATGAAATTGAATAATAAACCCCAGTGAAAGAATTTGCAGCGTTTGTGATTCATTATAGAAACATCTTAAATATTTATAAGGAATCGAAAAAAACGTTGAACAAAATATGCTCGGGAACATTTTTTTTTCTCCAAATTTCCAGGAAAATGTAGGTATGAAATTGAAAGGTCTAATGATATAGATCACGATATTGAACATCAAATCACAGTCCCCAACAGAAGGATCTTCGAAAGTTTCCTCAATGGTAGAGAGCTTTTGATAGTTTTCCATGAACAAAATCAAGATAAACTAATCATTTAATTTCAATGAAAAAAGACAAGTAATTTCACGGAACACTCGCTACTAACTGTATTTGAATTTGAAATTTTGAATATTCGAAATCAATAAGTTGCATTTCTACTTCAAAATCTTGTTTTCCTTTTTTCAACTCTCGGGGTCCTCGTTAGAGACACCTTCTAGACATTTAAACAATGAAGTAAGTTGGGGTTGTAGATGCTCAATAGCATAACGCCTTGAAGAGTACTGGTAGGCACACCGCAACACACAACTGTCCGACTAGCTTAGCTTCTAGAAAGTGGAAGGCGGTATGATATTCTACATTACGTTACACATCTTCTGATACACTCGTAAATCTTGAGATCATCACTGGCGTTAATGATTTTAAAAAGCGCTGCAAATTCTTTCACTGGGGTTTATTATTCAATTTCATTCATTTGGCTTGCATTCATGATTTGAATTTCTACTAAGCTTTGGAGTGTGCGTGTTTCAAGGTGATAGAGCGATTATTGAATTTTAGGAGGCACAGAAATATGATAGACTGATCAATCCAAATAGGTATTTTGGTTGAGAACTGAACTAAGTGCTCTATGCATATCTCCTGAAATTCTATAATCGCTCAATCACATGTGAAACACGCGCACTCCAAAGCTTAGTAGAAATTCAAATCATGAATGCAAGGCAAAGGAATGAAATTGAATAATAAACCCCAGTGAAAGAATTTGCAGCATTTTTAATTCATTATAGAAACATCTTAAAAGTTCATAAGGAATCGAAAAAAATGTTGAACAAAATATGCTCGAAAACATTTTTTTTCTTCAAATTTCCAGGAAAATGTAGGTATGAAATTGAAAGGTTTAATGATGTAGATCACGAAATTGAACATCAGATCATAGCAGAAGTCCCCAACAGAAGGATCTTCGAAAGTTTCCTCAATAGTAGAGAGCTTTTGATAGTTTTCAATGAACAAAATCAAGATAAACTAATCATGGAACACTTGCTACTAACCGTATTTGAATTTGAAATGGTTGAGTGTAGGGTTTCACCAGGATTACGTCTCAATTTACTAGTGTTGAACCATTCTTCTGCCAACATGTCCTTCGCAGCAGAAAGGAGAGTAGAGTCGTCCGTACAAATGAAACAATAGTCATCAACATAGTGAGATCATTTATAAAAATAATGAAAATTCTGCAATTTCGTATCGATTTTATATAGTAACCATCAAGTAACCATCCACATCCATCACGCTTGTTATAAACTGCAATTTCTTGACAAAGAGACTGAATTACTTAGGCTGTTGTGTTTATGTATCTCTCCATATGGTGTGCTATTTAGCAAAAATTCTTCACAAGTAAATATGTGACTTGACTTCAAAACGATCGTTTGGTAAGTACTACCCGCAACCCCTTGATCACGGAAAACCGCTTCGCTTCTGTTCACTCGACCTTCCAATGCGCGCCCCATTAGTGATGCCCGCACAACGACGAAAAAAATGTGATTATCGACAGGAACAAACGCCCTGGAAAGTACCAGAACTTCCGAAGGCTATTGAAAACGTTATCGAGTCCGCCACCTGCGAGTCGCACCTGACTCAAACACGCGCTCTCCGAGGGGCAGATGCCCGTCACCGCTATCTCGTTCTCTCAACTTGAATTTTACGCCGCAGCCGCCTCAAATTACCCAACAGCTGCGGCATTGACACAAATGAGCATTTTATTGATGTTTCCCGGTCATGAATATTGACTAGTGTATTTTGGGTCGTATTCACGGAAACCACTTTGTGCCTTGAAGAATTTTTGTTTCTCAATGGAGGTAATAAATATGCATGATGCACTTTGTTGTTGCCGACATCGAACACTACAAATGATTACACAAAGGTTCATTGTCTCTGTATTAGATAACCCACCTACTCGTATCACTAGGCTCCCAGAAGTAGCTGTACAACAAGAGACAATGCTTCCGAGGTGCACTAGGAAACACACGTGAAAATCCAACTGAAATTTAAAAAGATAAAGTCAAAAAGACAGATACAGGCTGAAACAGTGCTTCCTCATATTCTTCTCAACTGAATTGCAGCTTCGGAGATAACGGTGTAGATAGTACAATCTTATACTATCAACCGTGCTTTTTGGGCTGCCGCCAGCCACGAGGTCTCGATAACGCTTCCAGAACTTGAAGGCTACCTGAACGATTTTTCAAATGTTCAGTGAAAGACGATCGGAAAGCAACCCAAATGATCTCATTCGATTTGCAGAACTGATTTCTATCTGGTTCAAACAAAAAACTTCTCGCTCACGACCAAAGTTTTTGAGATTTCGATATTTTGATAATTTGATCCTCAAACGTTATTCCTTAGGAGTGATAGATCAAAATGTCGAGATTACTTGCACATCTCCGATCGATGTAGGATTTTGGAGTACAATTTCGTAAACCTTGGTCCGGTACTTTCGGAGAAAAGCTTTCTACGGCGGACGGATTTTTTAAGCTCGATTTTTGAAATCTTCATATCTCAAAACGTAAACCAACAAGTTTTGGGGAGCTTTAAAAATTTCTTACTTAAAATAAACCAAAATTAACTTTTTACTGCCGAAAAGGTTGTCCCTACCGCTTGGATTCTTGGGGGAATTCAACTATTGACATGATTCAATCAAATTATATAGTTTAAATAAATTTTATATATGATCAAAATCAAATTCGCTAACTTATTCTTTGTATTTCCATTGAGTATCGTCTTCAATTCGTTGAGCAAAACTTCTTTTTCTTCTGTTCTGTTTTGGCCTGCTCTTCAAAAACATCATTGTAAATTTGAATGATTTGTACAGTTTATTGTGGCCCTATTGGTGTGGGCTCATAGATGTCGTTATCAAAGCCATTATTAACAAAATAATTTTAATAACTCTCACTTTAGTTTTTGATGATTTTTTTAAAAATCAACTGACAGAAGCAATTGAGGTTATTCTGGGCGTGGTAGGGCCAACTTATAACTCATTTGATCGGTAAACAGATAAATCATAGCGGATTAGAGTTCGAATCAACGTCATCTAGAAACCAGTTCCCACTAACCAGAGAGCACACGTGGCCTTTTCCAACTTTCTCACGTGTGCAGTTCACGGCTCCGTTATCTGCGGGGAATTTATAATATTCTTCGGAAGCGACCTATTCCCGATTCTTAAGAGTAGGAGGTGGAACTGCAGGTCAAGTGGGCTCCGTCCACTTATAGCAGACTGATACATTGTTTATATTTTCCAGTTGTTTCAATATTTGTACTTGAGAGTTTTTGGTCGATGACTACATTTATTGGGGCCCTTTCAGTGTCGAATCCCAAAGAATTATTACCTTCAAAATCATGCCGAATTCGAATTGTTACAAGTAGAGTTCTGGCTAATGGACAGCAGCGGCGTTGTCATGACTTCTTCATCCCTCATGTTGATGTTCAATGCAATTTTCCACCCCTAGATCATCGTGAAGTAGGAACCCACATCATTCTGAATGTAGCAGGGTACATTAGTCTTGTTCCTGAACCCCCATTTTGAAAAGCCTAGATATGCTCCCTATTCCTGTGAGTGCAGCCACACAGCTGTGCTCTTCAAGTCCATTCAGACTTGGTTGTATAAGGTTTGTTTGTTTTGGATTGACACATGTGATCGCTTGCCCATTAACCAGGTCATTTTTCTCATTTGAGAATCAATTCTGTTTTTGTGATTTACGTGCAATTTCTATTGCAACTTTTTGCGGCTAACTTCATCCTCAAGTATTTCGCTCCATAAGGAATAACTTGGTCATCGAATTAAGCGGACCAGTAGTTAATTGAGGGTCCGTAAAATCTGCATGCACCGACTTTGCCTCATTAATTTTAATTCTCCGTTTGAAGTAGTGCAGAAGTTTGCGAAGGGGGGTTTGTGAAGAAGACCGTGTCGGACGTTTGCGCCAGAGGTGCATTTAATTAGAGAATTTTGTGGACATTTGCGCCTGTCGCCGAAATTGGACAAATGCACCAGTGAAAAGAAAGAAATATCACTGTACGTTTGCGCCAAGAATCAGGATGGTGAAGGGAAAATCTCAACTCAAAATCAGTTACAGATTTTATGAGTGGCAACCAACCCGTCGTCAAACATTCACAATAAAAAAAGCAAACAAATATTTAATTAAAAAAAAAACAAATAATAAAGGTAACTTGGCTAAGTTATTGATTCGTTCTTCTAGAAATAGTATAATTGTTATTTCAGGAAATTTACGAGTATAGTTCAAGAACACCAAACTGACTTTATTTCATACGCTGTCCGTTGGTTATCCCACTACTAAATAAATAATCATTTCTGTATATGGTCTTTCCGCACAAACATGAATAAAGAAAAAATTGCTTGTCCAGCAACTTGAATGTGTTTTCAAAGTAATTTTTATAAGTAGTGTATAAACATTGTGTTTCATCAATAATACAATTTAAGTAACTTTCGCTCTCCTATCTATCAATCTGTATCAGAGTCAATGTTCATGTGTAGGTCAATAAAAAAGTGTGAGTTAATGTAGGTATGTCAACAACAACACGTACTCTCGTAACTTGTTTACTTTCCAACGTCAGAACACCGAGGTACTGTGAGCAAGGACATTCCTATACGCAAGAGTCCCTATTCACAACGACAGACGTCTAGCGCAAACGTCCATGTAAAATCCGAGATTTGCGCATATGCCCTACCAATATTTAATTGGTTCGTCAATTATCTGGTGCAAACGTCCGTCAGCCGAAGATGATCAATTGAAAACCAACGGTTCCTAATGTAAAATGCTATAATAAATTTTGATTTTGAACATGATTCGCTCCCCTCTTTAAAGGTATTATAATGGTACCATCGATAACATTGTGTTCTAACAATGCGTTAACTTAGTACCTGACATATTATACCTAGTTAGTGGCCACATTTTATCGTTCTTATGGTTCTAGTTCGTTATGACATCCAGGATTACCTTAGTATTTTGAGTGTATGTCTTTCTTGTTTCCCGAATCGAAGTTATTGAATCTTTGGAATAAAATAAATCCTATTTACAACGCTAACAACACTTTACAGAACGACACGATGCGGGTGATGTGGTTCGTATCGGAAAAAGACCCAGTCAGATCGTCCTGGAGAAACATCCAATGGGAGGGGCCCAAGAGCGTCCACCTCACGTCACCTTCGGTCCGGAGCTCGATCGTCCATTCGCACTGGGATGTGTTGGCCCCAAACGTAAGTAGTTGAACAAGCTGTCAACATGTAGTCAGTTTAAATATGTAGTTCTTCAAAACTGGTTGAGACAGGATCGACATAATAAATCTGTCCATTTCAAGTTTTTCAAGACATCCAATCGAACTTCAAGCTCTCAATTTAATTTCTCATTATTAGATTTTTGAGCATGTATGTATCTCTGAAATCACTCGGGGTCCCTGGTTGTAACTGTTATTGCATGTATCTATTTATCTCCCCTATCAAAATGCCA
Organism: Creontiades dilutus; assembly: GCA_031894815.1. Classification (NCBI taxonomy): domain Eukaryota; kingdom Metazoa; phylum Arthropoda; class Insecta; order Hemiptera; family Miridae; genus Creontiades; species Creontiades dilutus. The sequence continues at coordinate 240,200 of JAVIWC010009708.1, forward strand.
TCCCTCAATTCCATGTTTTACATTTCAACCAATTTACACAAAAACACATTGGAAATGATTGATTCGATATCGCTATAGGTAAAGCTGTTTTTTCCAATCCATAAGACATGGAATATGGATTTTGAGCCCTTCACACAGTTCCTCATTCATAGATGTGGGGAGCTCATACGCTAAAGCTGGAGAATTTTAAAAATACGAGATCAACTTTCTTTTTATTTGGCCAAATGTCGATTTGAGTATCATTAGCTACAGTGCTGGAACCGAGCGTAAATGGGTGCTCAACGGACACAGTCCGTTTCGAGAGTAGGGTAGAGTAGGTTAGAGAGTTGGGAAATTGTCTTCCTTCAGAGAGAGGAAATCTTCATCTTCCACCACTAAAAATTGGCTACGCAAGGTAGCGGCATCACAAAGATGACCAAAATGCTCCATTTTCTAGTTTGTTTCCAATAATTTCTAAACCTCGAGTGCTACTAAACTCACACTATTCTTTTTCCATTTTCCAGGTCTTGCTGCCAGACCAGTTGCCCTCTTTTTACTTTTGTAAGATCTACAGGATCCCTCAACTTGATACCAAACACCACATAATCGGGGTAAGTTGAGCTTAAATATGGTGTTAAGTATGTTAAAGGAATTCAATGTATTTTCTATGAAATTATACTTACAGCCTTGAAGAAAACCGTATTTCGAAGCGATTGAAGAAGGAACGGAAAGAAATGTTGCTCATCAGGTGGGCTGCACGACTGTAATCTTGGGCAGTTTTCATTAATTCTGTTAATGCCTTTGTTCCTTCATAATTGACAGAATCAATTTTATTACTAACATTGTTATGATAAGAGGAATATCTGTTGCTAACCGTTGTGCACTCCTCTGTGCGGATTCAAGGCTTTGAGGGTGTGGATGATGATACATCCGTCTGTACTTACTGCTGGCTCTGGGTAGAATTTTCTACGTCGAAGACATAGTCAGTCGGCAAACGGTGCAAAAGTTGTTAATTTCTGCTAAATAGCCCTGCTAAGTAGAACTGGCCCTAGGCTATGGTATACTATCTACACTCGCACCTCAATATCTTGTAATCAGAGGCTTCTTTTCACGAATACTGAGGTAACTGGTTGTAGAGCAAAGGGAAAAAAGAAAGCGAAAAGAGGTATTTAATAATATTTAAGGATATTTAAATACCTTAAGGTATTTACAATTACGATTATTGTTATTGTAGGTGTTTAGTTGCATTGAAGAAGTTTATCGTATTCGTGTACAAACATGCGAAACAGACGTGGTGTGTATTTTGATTGTTACTTGGAGCAGGCTCTCCAAGTTGCTTTCCCTCACCTTCCAAACCCCTTGGGAGCCTCCAAACCTCTTGTGACCTGAACTTGCCATGACTACTTATTTGTGTCTGTATACACTTAGTTCTGTTCGGCCATCCTCTGGACTCGTACGATTACGGATGGCCCTGGCTATGAAGTTTTTGACAAAAAATAAGCTTTGAGCTATTGCTGCTGGCATTCAATCATTTGTCATTCAATTGACAAGTGGTTGGTTCAACTAACTAACAAGACAGAGAAGGAGTGTGCCCACACTTCTCCTGCCAAACATAGCATTTTATTTTAAAAAGGTTTCAATTTGTTAGTGTAGCTTTTGACAAAGGTGTTCCTACTTACTTACAGCGCTCGCCCTGAGGAACTAGACTTGGCAGTTACGTCAGGTTCTCTAATAAGGTACGTCTGCAATAATTGTAATATACATATTTAATAAGGAATCTCGATGGATTGTTGCAGTTCACGCCGATTTTGGAAAACGACCACGAGGGGCTGATTGAGCACATGGTGTTGTACACGTGTCTCGGAGGTGACGAGTTTGAGGCGTACCTGTCCCATCAGGGCACGGGCTGCAGGGACCCCCAGAAACCAACGGCCTGGAAGTCCTGCACTACTCCTCTGGTCACGTGGGCCGCTGGATCCAACGGTGTGTAGCAACAAGATATCAGCATCTATTTAATTTATTTCATCGGGAACAAAACCAGGTCCTTAGGTCTGACCTCAATAACGGTACCACCAAATCAACAGCACTTCATGCATTGACGCAGTTTCTCGTACATGAACAATAATATCTCCAGACAGTCGTAAGCAATTGTTTCTGAACTGACGTGATGTGATGTGAAAGGAGGGAATAGGAGACATAATAGGGTGTAGTTACAGTGTCTTTGTACTAATGTCAAAATCCTATCAAGTGTTGCATACCTGTCCTGTCGTTAGACAGTTCACCTCTGAGCTCGATATCTCGTGAATCCAAAACGCTCCCAACCCAGGGGCGTGATGCAATGGGAAGCCACGAGCGAAATCGTCAGACCTAGTTCCGATCCTTTCTAGAGGACGGCTGGCGACGTCCGCGCCACCTCAGGATAGTCGGAAGAAAATCCAAGGTGAAATTCCTTGTTTACTTTACTTTACTTTACTTACTAATGTCAAAATTAATTTCTTCTAGGTGAATTTTTTCCTGATGAAATTGGTCTCCCAATATCTGAAGGTGAAGGAAAAGCAACGTACTTCATGTTGGAAATACACTATGACAATCCTGCTTTGCAGAAGAGTAAGTAACAGAATATGGTTGAGTATATAGTTAAATTATGATTTCACTCACATTTTGTTCTTTAACACATACTGGTCCAATTAAATAAATCCAAAAGATATTCATTTGTGATGTTTCACTCCAGTTTCAAGCACAAGATGCTTTAGGAATAAAAAAAATACAGTGATCACATTGGCTAGCGTTATCGACTGCAGAGGGCGTAATGAGCGTAACAAGTTAGGCTTAGCTACCCCTTCCAGGGGTTGTTTGAACTACACATTCCGTCAACTATGAGATATCATTTACTCCTTAACATTCGAATATGGAATTAAAACAAAAATAGGGGACACGTATGAAAGATTCCGCAAGTGATCCCTCGCTAATTGAATTGGCTAAGACTTTTATTGTAGCAACGGGCTGAACAATTTCGATTGGTTTCCATCTCGTTTCAGCTTTTCCAAACCAACTGGTTGGTATAAAATTGTTTGAATGAACTCACAAGGTTGAACATTGTCAAACGAACAACTAGTAGTTGGAAACAAACTGATTGCTAACTTCCATTGAATACCTCTCATCTGCAACTATTTCGCCGAGTTGCTCAAGATGTGCACTAACTTTTCTTAGAGTTGTTAATCTCACACTCCCCCTGAATTTCATGTCTATTCCAATAAAATAGGAAAACCAGAGATGTTCAAAACGCTAGTTTATTCTGTGTTTGGTGCAAAAAGTACACGACACGAGCAGAACTGCATCTTAATTGAAGGCTTAAGGAAGTTGTTGCAAAGACAATTATGAAGGAATTGAAGACAAATATTAGTAAAATTATATCGCATTCAGACACAATTATACCAGATGTAGCTGATGATCCTCTGTATCTTGAAACCCTATAAGTTCAGTCCAGGATGTTCATTGCTTGGAGTCATCGGTGTCTTCTTATTCCTACTCTTATAATAATTAATTGAGGAACTGTGAGAGCACTTAATTTATCAGCAAGAGAATAATGACGGGTTGTTCGTTTCAGTTCGAGACAATTCAGGGCTGAGGATTTACTACACTCCAAATCTGAGGCGGTTTGACGGCAGTATTTTGGTAACAGGAGTTACTCCTTCTTCCTTGCAAATCATCCCTCCAAAACAGAAGAATTTTACCAGCACCGGCTACTGCGATAACCAGTGCACGAATTTGGTAAGCCAAAGACGGATTAGTTAACGTTAGTTAATGAATTTATGTACATGCTACATAACGATTGTTTAGGAAAGTGAGTGCTGAATTATTTAACGCATCTTATCTGTTTAGATGTTTCCTGAAGAGGGCATCAGAATTATATCGGTTGCTTTCCACACCCACTCAACTGGCCGGCAAGTCAGATTGATGAGGTTGCGAGAGGGAAACGATTTGGAAGTGATAGCTCAGGTAAGACATTTCCAGCATCATTCTTGCATCTAAATACTTGAACATCAACGTTGATGTGGAATTGAATCAATAATTCAACCGTGTTGGCAGTAACAATTTTCATTTGCAGATCTGCATTATCTGTCTTCGCATAACACGCACTAAGTTGGTTTTCGCGTTGAGTATCAATATTCAGCTATCTCTCATTTTTTTTTCCCTCAACTCGAGTACCTGTCTAGTTGTCAATGCGTCTATTTCTCCTTAATTTTTATCTTTATGATTCCCAAACGTAAATTGTATCGTGCTTTATTTTTGTTCAAGGATAATCGTTTCGACCCGAGGTTCCAACAATCAAGGCGTCTCCACAAAGAGGCCATCATCCTTCCTGGGGATCAAATAATCACCGAGTGCGTTTACAGCACCGTCAACCGGACAAGAATCACCTTCGTGAGTAAATAACTTATTTTGAGAGTGCTCAAGTGCTGGCCCAAGTTTCATTAACTTTATTTTTTTTGGTTCATTATTCAATAATAAACCATTGTATTAAACCCTCCCTGAAAATTTCATGGTTTACGTTTCAAAGGGTGTAGAATCCAAATCTGCAATAAAAATGTTTCCGTCCGTCCGTCGTACGCCGTACGCACGATTTCTCCCAAACGGCTGGAGCGAAAAATTTGAAATTTTCAGGAAAAATCAATATTGGTCCGACAACGCTCCAATTCTTTAGCCAGCACCCTCACTTAATTTAAACTGCCCTTTAAGTTAAGGGTTGTCAAAGTTTTGTAAAATCCCTAAAAACCTCAAAAAAAGTCAAGGCGGTCTAAATTTGGCCTTTTTTTAAAGAACATTCCATGAGGAATCGAATGAGCCATTCCCCAGGTCCGTAGCTCAAACCATTGCCGATGTATGGCCCGATTTATGGTGCCAACATTTGCGTTATTCTGGTTTATTATTGTTTTTGTTTTGTTTGCAGTAACCTAGTGATGTAGTGATGTAGTAATGTGAAACTGGAGTGGATACACGGGTTGAAGCATTCTGATACGCATGAAACGCTTCAAATTCTTTCACTGGGGTTTATTATTCAATTGGCTTGCGTTCATGATTTGAATCTACTAAAAGCTTTGGAGTGCTTTATTTGTTTTCAATGAAAATTTCAAGTTCACGTTTTTTCACAGGTGACAGAGCATTATTGAATTTCGTACGCCACCACGAGATACGGCTGGAGCAAAAAATTTGAAATTTTCAAGAAAAATCAATATTGGTAAATCCGATTCTTTGTTCTCGACCAAAATCAAAAAAAGTCAATTCGGTCTAAATTTGGACTTTTTTTGAAGAACATACCATGAGGAATCGAATGATTCATCCGTATCAAACCATTGATGTATGGCCCGATTTATGGTGCCAACATTTGCGTTATTCTGGTTTATTATTGTTTTTGTTTTGATTGCAGTAACCTAGTGATGTTGTGAACGTGGATACTGGAGTGAACTCTTAAAATGGTTTATAGCTGATACACGGGTTGAAGTATTCCATAGAAAAAAAAAAAAACGCTGAAACTGGGGTTTAATTCAATGTTCATGATTTGAATTTCTACTAAGCTTTGGAGTGTGCGTGTTTCACAGGTGACAGAGCGATTATTGAATTTCAGGTTATGCATTCAGGATATGCATATAGCACTTAAATCGGTTATCAACCAAAATATTTTGGATTGATCAGTTGATCATATTTGTGTGCCTCCTGAAATTCAACAATCGCTCTACCACCTGTGAAACAAGCACACTTTAAAGCTTAGTAGAAATTCAAATCATGAACGCAAGCCAATTGAATTTCCAGTGAAAGAATTTTCAGCGTTTTAAATTCAGTTTTATAACTTGAATTAACAAATCTTGAGCGTTAACCTTTTTTCTTGGTCGATTACAAAGATTCATTATTGAAAATAAATAAATCAAAACCAATTGTACACCCCATTCTACGTTCTTTTCCTTTCAGGGTGGCTACACTGTGAGAGACGAAACTTGTCTAGCCTACGTCCTCTACTACCCGCGAGCGGCGCTGTCCAGCTGCACGAGCATGACCCCCACGGGATTCTTTTTCGAAACTTTCGGGATCCGTAAGTTCTACGGACGAAACATGACGGACGTCGAGAAGCTGATTTTGAACGAATCCGATAATAAGTGAGTCATTTTTCAGATGTTCTTAAAGTATTCTACACAGAATCCTCAATATTTTGGTATGTAAAACTCTATGTTTGAGCCTGGAAAAGCCGCGTAATCGATGCCTAAAGTTGGGTCTAACAGAGCCTTTGTTTCCTAAGCAGAATTACTGTGCGACTGCTCGTTCAACATTTGTACAATACAATTTTTGACTGTTCCATGCTTATTAAGTTGCTGCAAATCACATTATTCAAGTAGAAATAGAATAGAATACAATTTTTCTTACTCCTAGAATTGTGCAGGAAGTGCCTGGTTCTTGACCACTCTTATTATTTCCGCCTTGGCGCTAAAATTAGCATTTTACATGGTTTCGGTTTTTGGTTAATTGTTCAATAATAAACCATTGTAATCGCTCTTGAAAAAGAAAAAACATTTTAACCCCCCTGAAAATTTCATGGTTTACGTTTCAAAGGGTTTAGAATCCAAATCTGCAATAAAAATTTTTCCGTCCGTCCGCCGTACGCCGTACGCACGATTTCTCCCGAACGGCTGGAGCAAAAAATCTGAAATTTTTCAAGTATGATCAACTGATCAATCCAAATAGGTATTTTGGTTGAGAACAGATTTACGTGCTCTATGCATATCTCCTGAAATTCAATAATCCCTCTATCATCTGTGAAACAGGGACACTCCAAAGCTTAGTAGAAATTCAAATCATGAACGCAAGCCAATTGAACAATAAACCCCAGTGAAAGAATTTGCAGCGTTTTTGTAAACGGGACATGGGCAAAAGCTAAAAGTACTTTCTCTCTCTTTGCAAAAATAAAATAAAATTTTGTGAAGTAAACAAACCCGTAAATTTCATTCAGATAACCCAGAAAACACTGCAATGTTGTTGTTCTTCTTCCCCCTCTCATAAATGTTGGTGGACAAGGTTTCATAAATGTTCATACAGGAAGTTTTTGATGGATGGCATTTATTTGCATATTGAATATTGGATAAAATCAGATAATCTAGATTATTGATCAATCAATCGTTGGCATTTTAAGAAAACTCAATAGTTTTATAGTTTATTATAGGAATAAATTTTAATCATATCGGCTGTGGATAGCCATAATTTTTTTCTTGGTCAATTAAAAAGGTTTGATTATTGATAATAATTACCCAAAATCTTTTCTTATGCACACGGAATCCGTTAGGGGTGTAGTGGGTCTGTACACCTAACCAGCCGGATCGCCTCACACGCTTAGAAGAGTCCTAAACCAGCCAGAAACGTGGGATTCCGAGAATTTTACAAATGTAAGCTAGTGGGGTGTCACTTTTGTAGTAATTATGGAGGCAGAATCGACTGGGACAGGTTGCAGATCCATAGCAAATGGTCGTACTTTCAGAACCAAAAAGTAGACCCCAAAACCAAAAAACCCTGACGTGGTATCTATCTTCGCATTAGTTTTCGTGCACCTGGAAAATACTGTGGAAATGAACAGGTGTAGGAGAATGAGGGGTAATACCGTGCATCGGGTAATGCCGCCCATGGCTGTTTCGGATGTTTGAATCGACACCAGGAACGTGGGAATGAGCCCCGATCCTAGAGAAATGTCCCGCCAACTAGGTTCTAGCGTTACCCTACCTGCAAAGTTAGCCCTCTTGACGTGAGTGCAGTGAGTATTTTTCCGAATCGTTTGATGCTATTTCTTGTGCACCGGAAATAAGCAATGTAAGTCCCATTTTCAACTCTTTTTTAGATTAGTTTTCATGTATATACGCAGAATTTCATCATCTTTCTGAAGCACTAACTAAATTTAAGTTTTGATTGTAAATGAAGTCAGCGTGAATGAATTACGAAAAACGTAAACATCGGGGTAATGCCGCCCATCGTATCGGGGGAATGCCGTGCATTTCTGACACGTCAAAAAAAGATGGAAAAGAACAACAAATAACCAACAAAGCGCCAAATTCAGCTGGATTTTGATCAACTCACTACTAGTAGCTGAGATGGGGTTCAGTAGTAGAAGAAGGAAGGTGGAAATCATGAGAAAAATTGAAAGACCTTAAAAATAATAAAGAGAAGCGCAAGAGAACCAGAAGTGAGAGCAGTGACAGTGATGACTGTTGAGATATCTCTGAGGGAGACATTGTTGTAGACACAGACGAAGATGTTGAAGAATGCTTCACTTCGTCTTTTGTGGACAGCTTGTGTACAATTTGCCAAGAAGCCGATAATAATTCGCCAAAGTGGAATTGCGAGCACTGCAATCACAGCAGCAACTATTCAGTTCCCGGGGTTGGGCTTCATTACCCCATAGTGCGAGCGGCGTTACCCCACAGTGTGGGAAATGCCGCCCAAAGCACTTTATTAACATTCACGGTTGTTTTTCCTTTAAAAATCCTTTTATGTAAGGGAAATGCTCAGATATCAAAAAAAGAATAAATTCTAGAGCCATTCGTCCAAGAAGAACATTTTTATGACGTTCTGTCCCTTAACTGTATGGTTCCAAAGTTAAGTGCACGGTATTACCCCTCGTTCCCTTACCTAAATTGATTGATCTGGAGAGTTTTCTATTTCACCTTAACAAGGCGTTTCTTCCTGTACAGTCCATCGATCCGCGTCGAAGGTCTACCTAATACAGAAATAATAAATCTTTGTGACATAATTTGCTAACAATACTTCCCCTATGGTGGACGAGGAAGAAAACAGAAGCATGAACGAATAAACCTTTATTAAATAATCAATATAAGATATCTATATTTGGTAGTTTGGTTGTGTTGACCATTTCTGTAGACCCGGTCATAACATTCATCACGTCCATCTTCTAATATTCGTTGAATTTATATCTTGTTTGCAATACGCCAAAGTCTGTATGGTTGAAATCTAACGAGATAAATCCATTCACTCACTTTTTGTATGTACTCCCTTTCTCCCTTCATTTGTGAAAGTAACTATTACATAATTGTTTCTTCATCATGTCTGTTTTGTATCAGCAACTATATATTCATCTCATTACTATGACGAGCGAATAATCTTACAGGCGATTTTCGGATTCGGGGCTGAGTGACTTTCACAGATTGACGATAGTGGCGAGTGAAGATGAAAACATAATTGAACGATCGGCAGACACCTAAAGGGGTTCCGTGAATTCAAAAGTCGTTAGGCGTCCAATAATTCGGTTCGTGGGACGTCGTACCCACACGCTCCTCGTCAGGTAACCTCGCGTACTTTCAATCGCAAGTGTGTCAATCCTCAAAAAAGGAGGTTTATTGGCCCCGTCGCAACGTCGCTAATGAACCTGAAATGGGCGAATCGAACTCATGGAGAACAATGTGGCTTTCACCTTTCATTTTGCCTCAAAGATCAGAGATCAGATCGAAGATCAAAGTTCCGAGGGTGTAATTTGTCCGTATTGAGTCCAAATGCTTCAATCGTCAGTAAGGTGGAACAATGTTTATTAGAGAAAATATATGAATTTTTGACGAAACTGTTCAAAACGTTTAAATTAGCTGGTTTTTGAGGAAAATATGGGAAATATTATAGCTTACTATTGCCTAGCCGCTCGTATTAATACTGCCCACCTATAATCACAATAACAGCAGAATCTCAAGAGCTTGCTTAAAACGTTTCAACACGAGGAAGCTTAGTGTCTCATATGTGCAGACTTTTGGTTTATTATTCAATGATAAACCATTGTAATCGCTCTGGAAAAAAAAGCTGCAAATTCTTTCACTGGGGTTTGTTGTTCAATGATTCATGATTTGAATTTCTACTAAGCTTTGGAGTGTGCATGTTTCACAGGTGAAAGAGGGATTATTGAATTTCAGGAGGCACACAAATATGATCAACTGATCAATCCAAATAGGTATTTTGATTGAGAACAGATTTACGTACTCTATGCATATCTCCTGAAATTCAATAATCGCTCTATCACCTGTGAAACAAGCTTAGTAGAAATTCAAATCATGAACGCAAGCCAATTGAATAATAAACCCCAGTGAAAGAATTTGCGTTTTTGTTAAACCAGCGCCTACATCGGGGTGCATTAGTTCCGTAAACGTAGTAGACCTAGTGTAATTATTTGCTAGTGAACAGCAAACTTCCAGCTTGCTGGAAGCTTTGTGGAAGCTTGCAAACTTGTTCAGAAATAGCTTTGAGTAATAATCGGCTTTTTTTAATTGAAAAAATGTTTCTCCAAATTTTTGGTCGCAAAACTTCATCTTGAACATAACAAACTTATCACGAACTTCGTCTATATCTTCGCGGCAAAACGAATATAAAATGATTAAAATTCCGTAATCACGTTACGTTTGATGTTTACAGATTGAAGGAGCTGGTGCCCCACGTTCCAATGCAGAGCCTCTTCTTCAGCTTCCACAAAGGCGGTTTCGGATTGGACAAGAACAAGCCGTCCACCTCCGTCCTCAAAGCTATGGCGGAGATGAACAACGACAATGCCGAAGGCCACAACATCTTTTCCGACCTGATGATCCACAAACCGGAAGAGTTTGAGAACAAAAGCTTCACAGCGCACCTGAAGGATCTTCCATGGCACGACACCGAGTTCACCAAGAGCGTACAAACGATTCTGAACGAGAGGAGGCACCAGACTTTCTGCCGCCTGCAAAACAGCGATCCAGCGATGGTGAGTTTCAAGAATTATCCTCTACAACTGAAACGAATCGTATGAAGGATTGCCTGCTGGAAAATTCATACCCTTGGAGAGCTTTTTTGAAGTTGCGTTTGGTGAGGGATAGGCAAATATTAGCTACACCTTCAATTGTACATGTTTAATAAGGTGGCCCTTATTTCCCGACTTTTTTTGTTCCCCCCTCCCAACCCCTGAAACTGGTCTAGTACACAAAAAACATAACCCTACGAAGTTTCATTAAAATCGGACATGATTAAAGCGTGCCCCAACAGCCCTGTGTGATGAACATAAAAGGGTATGAAATTTTGGAATTAACTCATTTCGAACCTAAATCTAACTGGAGTTTTATTGTGATAAAACATTATTTTTATTATAATTGAACAAGTGCTTCTCATTTCTTAGTTAGTTAGTTAGGCTGATCTTGGTCAAAGAAGGATACTTGTTTCGGTAGTCTTTAGCGAACTGAAGTACGTACTGCCGCTCATCTTCATTCCTGGTGAGGATGTTGTTGTACTCTTCTATCAATTTTATCCCTCTCTCAGCTACGTCATTGACTTCCAATAGCTGTAGCCCTTTTTTATAATTTTCGTCGTTTCCCCAACCAGAGGGTCGCTTTCGCAAAAACGCCTTGTCAATCGAAAATCTCGTGAAAAACTACTGAGATTCTGATGTTATAAACGAAGATAAATCTTTGTCGCAAACGTCTTTCAGCTCCTAGATCTTTCATGATAACCCTTTTGACAGTACCTTCCTCTTGTAAGTCAGGTTCGTCAAGTGGTAAGGAACCTACCATTTTTTCTTTGACGTGAAGTGGCACTTCCTCATCAAAAACCGCGAAAGCTGAGTTCTCTGGGGAGAGGTACCACAAGTGGTTCTTGAATTTTCTCGCGGCTGATTGACTGATTTCTGGATCAACTGATTCGTCTCGTATAATGTTTTGTAAAAACTTCAGGTCTTCAGATGGTGCTTTGATAGCGCAGGGGGCTAAAAACCAAACTCATATAAATCTGTGTTAGAAAAATGCAAATTCTTCTCAGACCGTCCTCTTTTTTCTTTGTTGTTTGAATTGGTGCTATATTTTAAGTGCATATATAGCTTTAGCCATCCATCGAGCATGACTGATAGCACCTGGTATGCGAAACTTGATTCCATGAGGTGGAACATCTCCGAGGAAAATTACCACTAACTTGGGCAGTTCTCTGTAGTCTTCCCGGCAATCTGTTTCTTTTAAAAATTTCTGCATAAAGAGTTGGGTGTTGACGGTCTGCATTTTTTGGTTGAAGGTCTTTATTTGATATGGCATATATGGGCTGACTAATGATTTTGATGAACTCTGATGTATCAGGGGATTGGGGCACGCTTTAAACTGAACCTTTTGAGCTCAAATTTTTATGGAGTTTTTTCTTCATACCAGAGACTAAGTTACGAGGTTGGGAGAGGTAATTTTTTGAGTTTGCCTTTGCTTAGACCCATCAGAGCAGTCGCTTCCGTTTGAAGGTCCTGATATCAGGTCCAATTTGTCAAAAGGCTTCTGGTTACCTCCACTGTTGATCTGGTCTGTTTTTTTCATGATCAATTCTGTCGAAATTGAGAAATGTGCAATTATGGGAGGATCAACATGTTCAATTGTTGAACGATTAGACTATTCAAAACTCATAATAAAAATTGTACAAGGTAGTGTCTCAAATCCTGAGAAATACAATTTGCTTAATAGTCCTCAATCAGTTGACCAAAATACTAAATTTATTATGACACCTCACTATCGGATGTGAGGAAGGTTTTCACAAATGGAGGGAAACAAGTTCTTAAACCAAGTACATTTTGATTTTTTTATTTCCAGACATTACGAGTTAGCTTCTCACGAACCTGAAAAAATTAAGCTTGGTGGATTCATGTTTAGATCGATATATTTCTGGGCAATGAAACTCAAACGGAACCAATACTATCTAACCCCCAATTCCTTGAAAATTGTTTATTTATCATTATATTATATAATCATTATTTATTCTATGAAAGCTGTAGGGATTATTTTGTAACAGAGATCTGCGGAGACCCGACAGATACACAAAGACTGCCTGACGGATGAAACGAAAGTTGTTCAAAATGACCTGAAACGCGAGTGAATAAGTTGATTTTGGAGAAAACAAATTTTCATCACCTCATCATTTTCATCGTCCATCATGAAAATAAAGCTTCCGCTACTTAAGTCTTATAATATTCTTCCGATTTTTACAGTATGATATTATTGGTAACTGCTGCGCTTGCGCGGCATTTTCGTTCCGTGAATCGTTTTCACAATCTTGACGAACGGTTTTTAATTTTATTATGCTGTATAAGTCATACAAGTCCTATTTGCATCCTCCTTAAGTTTGCCTCTATCCTGATGTACCTTTAGGACACAATATTACTGGAGTGAGAGCCAGATTCCAAATAACTGAGTGTTTCCAAATTAAAGATAAAAGAATTTCAAATCGTCGGGTCACCGCAACGACCTAGAGGCCCTAAACCGGAAATACTAGTTCGGATTGTGAGGCTAGAACGCAGAGGTTGAAACAACCAAAAGAACTGGAACGCTCAATACAGATTTTGAAAGCTTATTAATTATTTATTATTCTTTTTTCAGCCGATTTCTGTGTACGTCTTTCCGAACTACACGTCACCCAAAGTTCCAACGAAGAGAAAGGTTTGCCAACCCAGAAGAAATTCCTCTTTCACCACGTCCCCATCGCCTCAGGTCATGATTTTACTGTTTGTCTTGATCAAGATTCTACAGTTGACGTAAAGGGTGAAGCATGAACGAAAATACTTACCAAAGAAATGTTTTGAGTTAATTTATTCCATTGATGTACCACATCACATGTATTTATCATCGGCAGGGTCACATATTTCACACAAGAAGACACTCTGAGACTAGTACATATAAACAACATCGAAAGATGTCACAAAAATAAACAAACAAGAGTGAACTCAAATCGGTACTAAAAACGTCCTTTTAATTTACTTCAGATACATTTTTGGCGAATTATAGAAGAAAATGAAATGATTGAAAGAAGAATGATCTAACATTGCACTCGTACATATGTATGTTACCCTTAAAGCATGAAAATCAGGTAATTCACAAAAAAGCAGTCCATTTTAGGTGAAGTGTGAAATTCAAATTTTTATGAACACTTTAACTAGTTACTATATGAAATACCTGGTTATTTTACATAATAGCTAACTAAGAGATAGTTAATGTGTTAAATTCATCATATACTTTTACACTATTGACGAGATACACTTTTACTGATTACTATATGAAATACCTAGCTATTTAACCTAATACCTATGAATGATACAGTCTTACACAATTAACAAGGCACACTTTAACGGTTAAAGTTTAACCAGTTACGACATGAAACCTCCAGATGGGTTGTTAGTTATTGTGTAAAATTCGTGATGTACTTTTACACAATTGACAGTACACACCTTAAATAGCTTTCGTATGAACTACCTAGAAAGGAGGTGGAATAGACTAAAAGTGTGTCTGGACTAAGTTGGGACTAACGTAGAAGAGTCATCAAAAACCTACTTTCAAATCACAAACGTATTCTTTCTCGTATATTTGTTAAATAGCTTCCAAAGCTTACAGCTCCCCGTGATTTCGAGTAATCAAGCACATTACCTAATTTTTTTAAAATTTAGACTTTGTCGATACATAAGAAATAGAAAAATATGAGACATTTCGGTTTGAAAGATGCGATTTTTAGAAATGCCATCTTATTAGTTCATGAAGTTTATCCACTGACCTTGTGCGGTACGCCAAAATGAATATTTGATAGGTTTACCGTATAGTAGTACCGAGTTAAAGTGTCTAAATAGCTCCATTAATCCGGAATTTCACACTTTACCGGTGGACCAGTCCTTATTTCATTTACAGCTTTTACATCATACGATTTACACGATCCATTTACGCCTTTTACATAAACTTTTCATTCACTAATGGAAATGAGCATTTTCCGCATTGATAGAAACATTTTGCACATTTGAATTAACATCCGCATAACGACAGGAAACTCTCAATAATTTCTGCTCCAGTTTGATTAACAGGAGAATTGCGTTCTTCTTTTACGTCCCGTCCTTTGGACCGTTTCCCGCTGTTTTTTAAAAACAACTGAAAGAAGGGCGCTCGTTAGCTTGTCCTAACGAATCTATTCTTAATACACTGTACCCATCAATTTCTGTTCTCCTGTTCATTAACTGCTGCTGTTTGTTCTTTTTACTACCTGTGTGCTGTCTATCAATACGATATTGTCTGCCCTTCCTTATCCCAAATAGTTCTCAGTAACCTACTATCTTTCAGTGCTCATTGTAGATAACAACCTGAAACGAGAAAGTAGGAGCCAAGTGTTTTTATCGATCCTTTTTTGTTAGGCGATGTGTCAAAAGCACAAACCGATAGAATTAATGGTTATTTATATTTGGAAAATGTTTCATTCAATTCGGAAAAAACATATTTTCATTCTAAAAAAGCATAATAACCAGATAAAGTGAATATTTTATACTTCAACTAGCTCATGTTGAGCCAGATTTGTTAGTATTTGTAATAATTGGTTATTTCATGAAATAACTGATGTCACGCTTTAACTGTAACATGTATAAATTCCAACAATAAAAATATAAAAACGGCTAAAAGTTACGGCTTAGAATGTTACTACAAAAAAGGGTGTAACCACGATAAATGACTTTCAGGATTTTTCGTCAAAATTGTGTTCAAAAATGTACTTAGAATTCGTTAAAATGTACTGAAAAAATTGTGAAATTGAAAAATTTTCTTCTTATTCCTAGATAAATATTCAGACGAACGATTTCCCCAGTAAATTTGATAGTGCATTTCTGTACACACGAAGTTCCCGAATATCTAATTTAAATTTGCCACAAATCCGCAGAAAACGGTGGAAATGTCAATAGTTTGCCAAAATGCCGTCAGAATCGCTCTTGATCACATATCTATATATATATATAACATGTGCATACATCCATATTCACAAACATGCGTATGTATACATAGAAACATACCTTACAATTATTGATAACAATTTATCAATAAGTTGTTCGCCGATAAATGGGAATCAAATTTATCCTCATGAGATAGTACTCGAAATACTAAGTAATTAGTAGAACTTTCAGATGTACATTATGAGTTTGGGGAATGTTCTTGTAAATGCTGGACCATCAGAAAATAAGTGTTAACATCAAATTTTTGATATCACGACTTTTTCAAAAAGGAATAACCGGTTTTCTATTTAACGTTTCGACGAATTTTGCATCCTCTTCAGGACTTGGAAATGTTCGTACAACTTGAGCATTGGTGACATCAACGTAATTATTCCAAATACTTATCATTTATCACTTCAAACGTGAGGAAAATACATGTAGAAAACACAAATATATGTACAGATTCCGAGTGATTTGGGGCTATATTTCTGAAATCATTTTCAAACTGTTTCACCAATGAAACAAAAAAATCCAGATCATTATTATAATGTTAACGCTACCCACTCTGATTATAATGAGTTAAATGTACTTAATTGAATCTGACTCTTATTTTATTAGACATAATGAAAATGTGTATTTAAGTGTGATTTCTAAGGATGAACTTGTGTGTATAGCATTGAAAGTGACTTAGCCAGTGAAACTGTTGTACTTCCGAACTATGCCATTGAAACTCGAGTCTATTGATAAAATCAAAATATCTATTTGTAATATTCGTTGAGGTTGGCTATGAATCTAAAAGACTTTGGGCTGTGATTAGACATAATTAAAATAGTTTAAACTAATTATGCACGTTATATTTGTATCGTAAAAACATAAGGGCACGTTAACGTTTTTTACTGTACCATAAAAAACTATTTTACACTTTCGAATAAGGAAGAATTATTTATAATTATTGATTACCGTTTTTAATTGTAAATAAATGTGTTATTTAAAACAATTTTAGTATTCATTTCCCATTTTTAAACAATTGAAGGGCAAGTGGAACTCGAAAGGTCGAGCAAGAGTTATACCCAGATTTAATTTCTGATGTCTTAATACCTACTTTTGCATAAACCAGATTTGAATATGTTTGGAGTTTACAGAATTTTGCGTAGATGAATGTGCAGGCTATGGTGGAGAGTACTGGTTCAGATGGTTTGAAAAGTCATATAGGCTGGAAGGTTGGAAAGAAGAGATATCCAAGCGGGAGTGCCCTCAAATAATTCTATTATTTGAACAAAGAAACTACACTGTCGTACTTCAGTTTTCGATGAAATCTGAATTTAAAATTTCAAACGTTTAGGGTGGCACAGGCAACTGAGAGGCAGCGGTGGTCAAAAGGCGATGGTGGTTCAGAGGTGACATCAGATAGTGGCAAACCTCGCATTAAAGGGCTAGCCCAATACAATGTTATAATAATTACCTGTGAAGCGTTTTCAATAAATATAAATTGATTGATCTTCACCCGTTCTTTCTCTTATACGGGATGTTACATTTCGTGACGGTCACAGGCCAGGAGAAGATTCTACGGAAAATTTCTGATCGAAAATGCCTCTTAGCATTTTTTTTAAACCCTTGGAAATGCGGTTAGCATTTTTAAGATTTTTCTCATTTTTTCGACCTTACCGCATTAAAACGGCCATATCTCCCACATTTTAGGTGCGATTTCAAATCTGAACCCACTATTGGAAAGGGCGTTAAATGTCCTACCAACCTAATGGGAAACCAACTTTTTTGAGCTGGTGAAACGAAAGAAAAAACCAGCTTGAAAAAGACACGTTGTCAAATCGTGGTGATCTCGACTTTCTTCAAACGTTTATGAGTCCTTGTATGGCATGTAAGCTTTAGCCTGTAGTGCTAAAAGATGCCCCAAAATCTAGGCTTTCCAGCGATATAACCAAATTTGAAATTCCTTGTAGTTTTCTGGGAGAAAATTGCTTTTCAAGTAAGAAAAACGTGGTTTTTCACTGGATACTCCGGTTTTTCACCATGCGTTGAATCGTCTGGTAAAAAAATTCGAACTCGGATTTTTTTAAAAATTATTATTGAAGCATTGTAATAAATTGTAAGTTTTTACTGTAAATACTGTTCAAAATGCCCACCATTCAATCTATGAACTCCTTCTATCAATGAGCGACGCAGATTTGTACACGAAGGAGTCAGAGACCGCCGGGCTGTTCCAAAAACACCTCTGTGATCGTTAGTTTTTTACCAGACAAATGCGGTGAGGTCGAAAAAATGAGAAAAATCTTAAAATTGAAATAAACCGCATTTCCAAGGGTTAAAAAAAAATGCCAAGATGCATTTTCGATCAGAAATTTTCCGTAGAACCTCTCCTGGCTTGTGATCGTCACAAAATGTAACACCCCGTATAATTGTTGGCTTCCGCAATCAAAGAAAAACTTCAATTGCCTGCACTGAAAAAACTTCCGAGACCCCTGATCTGCAAAATCAAGTTACGGATCATGTAGCCACTCCCAACTTGTTTTTAATTGCGAGTTCGCGGCGCTGTAGTCCTTAAAAACTAGGGCCCTGGTCGAGGTCTATTAAGCTCACATTGTGTCGAAGCTCGTAGTCTATCTGTATGATTTTCACAACCATTCGCGAGCTTTCTCTCCAATGTCTATTTTTACAGTTAACTACGAATCGGACTCTTCTGTTTTCTCCGTGCTTGAAATCCCAACGCTCATGATCTGAACGTCATAATAATAAAAAAAACTTTTACTTTCTACTTTTTTCGCTCGTTCTTTCCTCGTTTGCAACTTTACATATTTGAGATAGTGCGTGAAGGAGGTAAAACTTCCTACAAGAATCCAAGGTGATGTTCACCACTGGCTTGAGGATATTATGCAAAAGTTTCAGAAAGTTTGCCGAATCAAAAGTATTTGTTGAACAACAGTCTAGAACCTGAATACCTGAATATGCATACCTCAATGAGTGTGTAGCATTTATTTTTTTAAAATTCGATTTCCATAATATGGCAATAACGTGACAAGGTTCATTTGGTTTATTATTCAATAATAAACCATTGTAATCGCTCTGAAAAAAAAAAAAAAAAATTCTAACCGCCCCTGAAAATTTCATGGTTTACGTTTCAAAGGGTGTAGAATCAGAATCTGCAAAAAAAATTTCCATCCGTCGCCGTACGCACGGTTTCTCCCAAACAGCTGGAGCAAAAAATCTGAAATTTTCAGGAAAAATCCATGTTGGTCCGACAACGCTCTTAATTCTGTAGCCTGCTCTCTCACTTAATTTAAAGTGCCCTTTAAGGGTTGTTTTGTAAAATCCCTAAAAACCTCAAAAAAAGTTAAGTCGGCCTAAATGTGGACTTTTTTTTTAAGAACATTCCATGAGGAATCGAATGAGCCCCTCCCCAGGTCCTTAGCTCAAACCATTCCCGGTGTATGGTCCGATTTATGGTGCCAACATTTGCATCCACATTCACTACATCACTAGGTTACTGCGATTAAAACAAAAACAACAGCGTTTTTTTTTGTTTTGATCGCAGTAACCTAGTGATGTAGTGAATGTGGATACTGGAGTGAACTCCTAAAAGGGTTTATAGCCGATACACGGGTTGAAGCATTCCGATATGCATGCTCCGTCTTACGAAATTTAAAATTTTCAGATACAATATTTTTCCATTGTAATCGCTCTTGAAAAAAACGCTTCAAATTCTTTCACTTTGGTTTATTATTCAATGATTCATGATCTGAATTTCTACTAAGCTTTAGAGTGTGCGTATTTCACAGGTGATAGAACGATTATTGAATTTCAGGAGGCACATAAATATGATCAACTGATCAATCCAAATAGGTATTTTGGTTGAGAACCGATTTACGTGCTCTATGCATATCTCCTGAAATTCTATAATCGCTCTATCACCTGTGAAACACGCACACTCCAAAGCTTAGTAGAAATTCGAATCATGAATCATTGAATAATAAACCCAATTGAAAGAATTTGCAGCGTTTTTATTAAGGCGCAATGGTGGGGTCGGGACACGTGAGGTGAGATCGAACACACAATGGATCAAATGGAAAATTGACATTTATTCGACATGACGGGGAGCTGCAGACGTATTAGATTCATTCGCAGGACACTTCGACGTTCTGGATCTTGGGGTTCTTCCAAGGAACGCTGACCCACCTGGCGACGCACTTCTTGTCTTCTTCGGTGGTGTAGTCGACGATGAACCTCAATCCAGCGACGACCTGAAACATCACGTTTATGAAACGTGTACAACTATAGACTGCCTACCTGTGGACAGCAGTAGAATATCTACGCTGCTGCAACTATAGAATATCTACCTGTTTTGACTCATTCAGTTAAAATAAACAAGATTGAAGAGAGGAAAAAAAGCCAGCCATCCGACACATAGATTTCTCGTATTGAATTTATAGATAAAGAAATATTAAATGCAATCTTAAAAGATTCTTAATCTTGAAAGATAAAGTGGGGCAAATTTGTTTTTAAGCTGTTTTTGGTTTATTATTTTCAATAACGAATCTTTGTTGTCGATCATGAGAGGAAAGAATTTTAAACTAAATATGAATGTATATTGCAGCGTATGTGTGTATATCAATATACATTCTCATTTCCTAGTTATAGATGTTAATGTGTACAATTTTTTGTTCATACAAGGCGTAACAGGAGTCGTGTCCGACCGCTCTTCTCTTTGTTCTATAATCTACGTCCAACCAAAAGTACCTTGTAGAGTTTTTTCTTTAGAGGCTTGATTTCCGAGTTGTTTCAATTTTAAGATTTCCTCGTGTTTTCGTCAATACTTTCTCTAAAATTGCCATAACTTGTTTGATTTGAGCTAAAAATTCAAATTTGTGGATATTTGATGACTAAACATTTTTTAAAGCGTAATTAAGGCGGGAAAAAAAGAGTCTAAAAAATTAATTTTTCCTAAATTAAAATTTTTATTTTCAAGCGCTTTGTGATTCTATTAGTTTTTGTAGCAAAACAGTGCTGACCGCCTAAAAACTGTGCCAAAACGTCAGCTTTCTAATGGACTAACCAAATTGATTGTAGTAATTGGATTTCACAGCGAAAATGAGGTTTGAGTGACAAAATACGTGTTATTTTCAGGCTAACTCCAATGTTTTTTGGAATCGAACTCTCATATCACCATTTTAAGAAGTTTTATATGGAAAAATTTAAATTTTCAGTCTTTCGGTCCTCTTATTCAATTGTTCGAAATGTCGTCCATTTTGGGGTATTCAGAGGCCTGCTCGTCGGACACTACGTGTCTCCTCGCAGTTTTGACCTCACAGCCATGGATTTGTACCTCTGGCGAAATTGAACAACCAAGACGTATGACGTCAGGATTGAGTCGAGAAGCCACCTGATTCAAAGGATTATCTGTTGACGACATTCGCAGAAATAATAGAGAGCTCCGAGATGCCGTCGACGCAGTGTTCCAAAGAACAGCCCTCTGCATACGCCAAAATGGAGGATATTTCGAACAATGGAGTAAGGAGACCTAAGGACTGAAAATTTCAATTCTTTTAAATTCCGAACCCCCGTCCTAAAAGGTTCAGCTTTGTTAGGCAGTCGGGAAGGTGCGAGAGCGTTCCTATTCGATTCCGAATAACTCTACAATTAACCTGAAAAAAACACACAAGTATTTTGGCACTCAAGCCTCATTTTAACTGTGAAATCTGATTACTAAAATCAATTTGATTAAGCCATTAGAAAGCTGACGTTTTGGCGCCGTTTTTAGGGGGTCTGCACAGCCCTGCTACAAAAACTAATAGAATTACAAAGCGTTAGAAAGAAAGATCATTTTAAATTTCTTTCCTACTTTTCCTTCTTAATCTGCTTTAAAAGAAATGTTCAGGCATTGAAAAGACAGTAAACTGAACGTTCTTTCTAACGGTATTCTTAACTTTCAATTTTTCGTACAAATTAAAGACGTTATGGCAATTTTAGTGAACTAAGAACTAAGAACGCGAACACGAAAAAAATCTTGTAAGTTGAATAGCTCGAAAACGAAGCCTCTAAAGAAAAAACTCTACGAGATAATTTTGGAACACATAGAAGAGCGGTTGGACATGATCCTTTGGACATCACAATATATGTATATGTATAACAGATAACTCACTTGGGTCCTAACAGAGTCGATGCTCTTGACTTTGTCAGCGGAGTTGGCAGTGGTAAGGACCTCCTGGAGCTTCTCCTTAGAGACGACTCCCTTCATAATCCCTCCGGGGATAGAGTCCAGCTGTTGAAGATGAACTTATTATTGAACCGTCGATGAGGATCTACCAAGATAATGTCATAATAGACTAATGCTGTTATGCTACGTAGTATACTCCCAAACAAAAGGCTAAACGTATTGGTAAGTGGTGCTTGCATACAGGGACGTCCTTTTAGTCCAGACTTTGTATAATCGCACTTATAAATACTTACACATATTTTTAAAAACAATCAATTCTTAATCAACAAAGAAGAATTACAAAAATATGGCAGAAACATTAATGAAAACAGTGAAGGACAATAACAAAACAACATTGTTTTATCACTACTACCCATACATTTAAATCGAACAACAACTTCTGTAGTAAGATTCCAAAATGGAGAACCGGTATATGTCATTCCCTAGAAACAGCTCGGTTTATGAAAACTATGAATTTTGACACTTTGGTATAACGTTTTCTGACCAATGCTACTTAATTCAAAAATGTAATAGAAAATAATTGCTCCCTACTGGAAGCAATCAGCAAGCACTCAACAACTACTGCGGTTATGATAGGGCTGTCCACGTTATAGTCTCTCAAGGACTTGAATGATCCTCAGAGTTGATTCCTACATATCCTTTGGCACTCCTCAGGTCAGGGATGCTACTAAGTCCAGATTTATATGTGCACAGGAGATTGCCAGGAAACGACTCAAAGGTGCAACAATATTTATACTATCTGACAGCCAAGCAGCACTAAAGGCTATTTCTGCCTTCTCGGTAACTTCAAAGCTGACTTGGAGTTGCCTAAACTCCCTCAAGGCAGCGGCCCAGGGCAACAAACTCATGCTGCTATGGGTACCGGGTCATGAGGGAATAGAGGGCAACGAGGAAGCTGATCGCCTTGCTAAAAAGGGATCAGAGTCCAACCCAATTGGACCTGAACCCCAACTAGGGGTTACCAAGAGTTATATAACTCAACAGGTTCAGAAATGGGAGGACAAAACACGCACAGAATACTGGCACAACACTCCTAAGCAGAGGCAAGCCAAGCGGTTTCTTACAATCTCAAGGAAACGCGCAAAAGCCCTTCTATCATTGAGGCGCAAAGACCTTCGCAAACTTGTAGGTCTTCTTACTGGCCACTGCCCCCTAAGGTATCACCTAAACAAAATTGGTAAGGCCAGGACAGTAGAATGCCGGCTCTGCTGCGAAGAGGCGGAAACAGCAGAACACATACTTTGTAATTGTCCTGCTGTTGCATCAACTAGATTCCGGCATTTCGGGAAGGGTGCCCTAACACCCTCTGATATTGCCTTGGAAACACCTGAAAACCTCCTACACTTTGTGAACGAAGAGGTTATTAAAAAGGTTAATGTTTGAATTAAAATGGGGACAGCGTCACAATAGATCCTAGTGGTCTCAGTGACCAGGGGCTCCTCCCATCCCTTATCGAAAAAAAAGTCCAGATTCTGTACGATCACGCTTATAAACGCGTATAAATATCTTTTAAAACGCCCAAATATCTGAATCGAACACAAAGTTACCAGAAAATCGGCAGTATAAGTCGTATGAGCAGTGCTCGAGTGGATTGAGTATTACCCCCTTCATTCTCTCCTGACGGAAAATTCAAAATTTCCGAGGTTCGCTACATAACTAGACTAAAATGTTATTTGAAATAACCAGCGCAAATCAAATGAAAATATTGAAGAATCAACGGTTTATCTCCATTATCCAGTCCATTCACTCCCTCTCATTATGAAAATTAAATGCACTGAAATATGTTTAAATGCTAAACTACTATCTCAACACTCTCAGTACTGGCCCCGTTTCCTGGGATTCCGTGCGCTTCTGACTATTTTTCCTGTGTTCAAATTGCTGCCATGCTGTTAATTTTGGACGTAGTATGGAACCCTTTTACTCAGGCGTTGGGCACTGTAGTAAGAATATTTATATATAGAGAACCACACCATCTGGCGGAGGAAGCCGAAATAGGAGAGGAAAACGGGCTTTTCCGATCCAAGTGCCACATTTGTTCCACGACATGATCCAACACGGTTTTAGAAGCAAAACAGGGTGAACCTCTGAGGCCTTTTTGTGTGCCGTTATCTTGTTTATCGATCTTGATGATTCCCATCGTGATGATGAGGAACCCAGGTGGAATCTAGATTTCTATGGCCTTACCAAAGACTGATACTGCAGATTTGGAATCTGCGCTAAATAATCAACCGAAAACCCGTGGAATTTCTTCATGAAGGGAAGGTTACGCATTAAAGGAACGGAAATGAAGACTTTTCGGTTTTCAAATAACGCATTGCAAGCTTTATGATCCAAAAAATGTCAATGCACGTAACTTGGTACTTGGGCTGTTTTGAAATTGAGAGTAATACTATTCGCATCCGTTTTAATAATTAAAAAGGATTATTTTTTATGACAAAAACAAATTATTTTTGAAGGAAATACAGTTGGAATTGTCATGGCATCATTGAATTATTGAATGTACAATAATTTGACTGTATTATTGCTCAAAATTTTTTCAATAATTTCTTTCAAATTATTTTGAAAAAGGTTTGCTCAAGCGCTTAGTTTGTTTTGCACTGGCACCCTACAACTATTCTACTCATGTCATCTTCACATATTACATGTATATTGAGTGTGTTATGCTTACGATGCTGGCATTGCTGACGGCCACGAGGGCAAGAGCGAGGACGGCGAATTTGAACATCTTGATCAACCTGCTGTGCTGGAATACCCCACGTGCATTCAGATCTGAGATTTTATACGGCTCTCGAAAACTACTATGTAAACGTCGCCTATTGTGAAATGCTGTTTGCTCTGCAAACAAGACTGATTGGCAGTTACTGATATATTGTATTCAGTCTTTGTTGATTGTGAACCTTCGATTGCTGTGGCAGGGATCGTAATTAGCGAATTGTACGATGGAATGTATTATAGGTTCGAAGTTACAGTTACGCCAGGTGTGGCGATAAAATCCTCCTGTTTGTCATCCACTGCCTCTTGTGTCAAGGTCGCAGCTTATAAGGATTGGCTATCTGCTACAAGCGCTTCGTTTTTCTGGAACCTGCCCTATAATGACCTATGCAGCCAGTTTCTGTGCCGTCCAACGTGCCCTTGGTGATTTTTCCTCCTACGAAGAGAATATCGTCTTTTCCGCATGGGCCCTCGCTTCATTTCACTTTCCCTGGATTCAATGTCCACTATCTACAGCCCTTGCATCTTGTCAGTAGCTCCTATCTATACCGTTCCACACATCACTATACTATTGTACATTACACCCTGGTAATCGACAGTTCTTCAGTCCTGCCAGTAACTCCTCACTTTACTACACTGCGCGTCACTGTATTATTCTACACTACACTTCAGTACTTGCTATCCCGGTCTACATTCATCAGTTCAATCTCCTATGAGCCTTGGAAGACTTGAAGACCTTCCACTACCACGACGAAGGCTTTTAATTTTAGTGACATATTCCAAGACACGGACAAGTACCGAGCTACCTAATGGTCAAACAATCAGCATCGAGTCTTCGCCGATTAATTTGCAACTAATTTTCTCCTATAATTTTTTTCCCGAAGCGACCTCATTCGTTTGAGAGCTCTCTTTTGAACTGTACCATGAGAATACCCCGTTTCTGGACGGAGCAAGTTTGGTTTTTCACCGTAAACAATAGTGCTGAAATCTAAATTAAATATGAGGAAAGCTAATCGTCAGTTTTGTGAGAATTATGTGTTTCGGATACACCCTATCTATACATATCTACTTCTGATATAAATGTGCATTGTTCTGTGTCGGCAGGACCATTGGAGGCCTTTGGGATATATTCTAATGAATAGTATCGGCAATGTTCTTTCATCAGTGTACCGTGAATTTCATTCGGCTAGAATATTCAAGGTTTTCTATTCGAAAATGCCTCCACGTATGGCCTAAATTAGCTTCACCTTTCTCTCATTCCCTACAGAACTGACGGGTGAGTATTTGAACAGCCGTGTTTAGTATCTGACTGCTTATTCTGTTTAAATAGCTGTTTAATCATCATGGGACCTGTCATTGTCTATAGGAATTATCAATCACTAGCTGCTATTTTTTAACGTTTGCTTGAGGAGCAAATAAATTGTGCTGGGAGAGCGTTGTGATGTCAGGCAAATGAAATAAAAAAATTGTTGGTTTAACCCTCTCAAATCTGAGCCTCAAGGTCGGGGCCAACCGAGCTCTGAGGTATTCTTGCCGCAGCATTCAACATAGATGACACTTCTCGTACTAACAAAACTAAGGCGGTAAAAACGAACAAATGCAAGTATGATAATGATCGGATAAAATAATGGCTGATAAGAGTGAAAAAAAGGACGATTTCTACGACCTAACTTAATCTAGGTCGAGCTAAGAGTGGAAAACTAGAAATACAGCCAGGCCAAGTGACATACACCTCCCTTTGCCAGAGAAGAATTGAGTTATATGCCAGACGTTATGACACCGGGGGGCGAAGAACTCAGCCTTGACATCGTATGATTCCATCTAGGCTGATTGGGTATAGAGTCAAAAGATGCTAGTTCTAGTTTGAGTCGAAGTCATCAAACCATTTATTCCTGATTGAGAAACATAAATGAGAGTGTATACTCTATATAGAGTTATACATCTCACATTGATCATATTCACCAAATACCTTGATGGTTGAGGCTGTAGGCAAAGAATAGAACACTTCAGTATGAAAGGCACTGAGGTATAGTAATGACCAGAAACAGATATCACAGAACCTAGTAGATAAATCTCAAGGCATCACTGACTTAGTGTCTGCTTTCAGGTGTCGTGACTCTCACAGTAATTCCTCCTGAATTAGAGATTATATTGTAATTATCATATATAGATATACCGGAACCACAAAGACACAGATATAATGCGATATTATCTGTATATGATTCGTATAGTCAGTATATATAATAATGTAAGTTTGATAATGGAGCACAGATAAAACACAAACGACATGAGGATTGGTACTGAAAGAACATCCGGATGGGTTTTAAAATTTAATCTATGATTTAATTTTTGCCAATTTTTAAAGTCCTTCATTTGTATTCTTAGAATTTCTGTTCAAGTGTTTCACCATCCGAAACAAAAGGTACGTTTTAAGCAGAAGCAAGCTTGAGTTGAATTTGAGCTGGAAAAGGTTGATATTGATTAGGAAAAGGTTGAAATGGAGTTGGAAAAGATTGGATCTGACTTTCTAGACATTACCTACTGAATATTTGTTCACTTGGTGTAATTTTCCTTTATCTAATAAAAAAGGCCTAAATATCCTCCAAAAATTCACGGTTTTGGAAGCTATAACAAATATTTCGTGGATTTTTTGGACCTAACCATTGTTTAGGACTATATCTTCAATTCATCGGTCAAATTAAACGTACGCGGTTTGATTTTCTTCCTGATAAAGTAAAGAACGCAACGGACCCAGCAGAAAGCCCGTTATGAGCGTCCGTTTTGTTTGTCAGGCGGATAACGTCCGCAAATCTTAAAAAAAGTCACACAGTAGAATTAGGCGTTCGAGGTTTTAGAATGTTTGTAATTACTTGTTTTACAACGGGTTTTGTGTGTTATTTTCATTTAACGGACTTATGCGATTGCATAGCATTCAATCATTATATTGTGATTCCGTCAAATGAAAATAACACAGGCATTGTAAAACGTAATTATAAAATTAAAATTAATTCTACTGATCGGATAAAATCTGCCCGACAAAGAAAACGGACGATTTCTACTATTAACTTTAATCAAAGATAATCAGACCGCTTTCGAAGAAATAGTCAAAAAACCAGGTCAAAAATCGAAAAAAAAACCGTCAAAATATCATACTGCTTAATCCATGAAGAAATATCGGCGTGTTTGACTAATATTGTCGATCGATGCACATTTCAGGGTGAGTGATTCCAAATTTTCAATTTCCGTACATCGTTCGGCGTAAAGGCCATAAAAGGAATTCATAAACTTCATTTGGGATCTACGAGTAATTGGACCTAACTCTGGTCAGCCCGATCGCTTTCCGTGAGAAAACTCCACGAACTCCAGGAAAACCTTTCATTATGTACATTCGAACTTGTTTTTTCTTAAATTACATGAATACCAGTTTATGAATGCAAATTATTACAATGAATAAATGTTTTTTCTTTATTACAATGAATAAAATAATTACTGAATACTGAAAGCTACACTAAATCATGAATTCATAGCGAAACGCCTCATCTTTAACAATTCTGTATGAGGCGGGTGTAAAAAGAGCGAATGTTGGCAACTTAACATCCTGGTATATGTAAAAAGAGAAGCGACTTCACCTACGAGAGGTACCATGTAAAAAGAGCGAATATCCAAGAATCTTGCGCTGAAACGTATTCTTACAGCATCTAAAACGTAAGACATTCGTTCATAGTTTATTGCTCAAGGAATTATTAATTTCATAACTTAGGAAACGTTCAGGTGAACATAAGTTGTACAAACCCTCAACTAGCTTCTCCTGAATTCATTTCTCGACCTTTTCGAAAACGATATGATCCCGATCACAACTGAACATTCACTCAATTCGGCATGGCATATAAGATTACGATGAGAACCCACAACACAGAAGTTGGAGACAGTTTATTTAGATTTACGTATTTTTATTCGCTCTATTTACATGTCACGGCGTATATATATAATAATGCCACCTCATTAAGACTTTGATCGTTAATGGCTTTGTTCGCTCTTTTTGCCATCGCCCTTTGTATTATACGATATGAAACATGTAATATGCAGGGCACGGGAGTATTTCACACACAATATAGTGCATTGAATACTACAAAATCCACAATTCAGTTGTTTCTTTTTCTTTGAAACTGAATCTAAGGGCAGATCAGAAATATTGCTCAAATCCATCATACATAGCATCTTGATGTTTCTGCTTGGTAGAAGGGCCTACCTTTGGAAGTAACCATTCTCTCATTAGAAGCTAAAACTGAAGAAGCAATGGACCTTCTGAAAACCAAGTGGTCAAGTTTGCCTTCATCATTTCTGGACAATTCCGACATGTGACCAATTAGTGGAAAATACCATGTTTTCTATACTTTCATTGTGGGGAATATTCTGGTCCTCCAATCATGACATAATAACGAATTTTAAATTCATTGAGCTTTTTTTTCTAAATGCGAAATGCAGTTCGAAACTCAAAGCTCATGAGGCCATGGGATTCCATTTCTTCAATTATGTTAGCCTCGCATTCACGGTGCTACCAATGCGGTGCCCCACAACCCTTGGTACTATGGTTATGCGACCATTGTTTTTAGTTACGCAGAATTATGTCGAGTAAACTGTGGAAGGTACTTCGTACAGCCATCTGCTTGTGGTTTCTTGGTTGACACAAGAAATCCTCATTGAAAGGTGCTTCGTCGAGGCTCTATCACAGTTCAGGGTCGGTATACTTCTTTCACGTCCTTCAGGAAAGCGACGAACAGGTCTGCAGCATTCTGTCGATTACGCTTACCAGCAAACCGGGATTCGTCAATTTGAATAGGGTGGTCGCAAGTGCCTATCATTTGCGGACGTTTGTGGACGATTGAGGAACAAACTTCAGGACACAAATTGGACCAGTCCGTGATGGTCTTAGTTGATTTTCCGGTCAAATCAGCGGTGGTGGTAAGCGATAGGTCAAGAACAAACATGAACCCAGAGCATTTCCGTGTAGGTAGGTACCTAGTTCGTTTGAGAAGTTTCGGTCGACTGAAGGACAAGATGGGATAGGTTGATCATAATGGAACATTCGACTTTGTTCTAGCGATAAGCCGCTTGTCTTGCGACAGTTGTCTAAGATGAAACACAACTTCGCGATAATGTACGAAACAAACACCGCTGAGGGGCACATTGCGAGTACGTAAGTGGGGGGGCTTTCGGAAGTGTGGGGCGCATACTAATATAGCACCCGATTCACTTCAAATCATCAGGCCATCATTCAAATATCAGTTTTCTAGGTTTATTAGGACAGAACATAGGCCTCGGGCTCACTCAGATGATCAGAAGTACCGTCGTCAGATGTCAGACGTCCACAGAAGCTGCAATTCAAATTTCATGTTTCTTGGTTGACTAGGACAGCTATTACAGGTTTTTCGTTACAGTTTTTCATGACGCACAAGCTGATATTTCCGATGGAGGCAGGTGAAAGTATTGACTCGGAATGTCAATAAGGAGGCCCCAAAGAACAATCCCATGTGTTATTGGTCAGTGGAAAAAGGCTATGACGTACCATTTTCAGCAGAGGCTTGGAAAGAAAACCACGAATGTTTACGAGGGCATGAATATGAGTTTTCTATGTTCAAGAGAGAAACATGTGATTATTGATAATAGCTCAGTGTAAGGCCTTAGACGATGCGTTAGACATGCATCCCTCGGGGTCGTACAGGTGTCCCACAGGGTCAACCCCTCGGCGGAGATAGGTGAAAGTGGGAAGGCGATGCGATGACTAACCGGATCGTGATTGACGGAGGAACCGGGCGGAACACCCCGGCCCAAGAAAACCAGGGCACGTCGCCCCTCCAAGGGGACCTTTCCCAGTCGGCCGGCGTCCCCGTCCGAGAAGTCGGAGGATCCCGGAGGAGTCAGTGCCGCCAAGGAGTCCAGCCATGTACCACGGTCGGTCGTCATGACGCCCCGTGCACTTCTCCGTCTCGTGTTGGCCGCGTGTATCGTTGTCACCCTCGCGACGTCCGCGTCACTTCCCGCCGACTCTGGAACCGCCCGGGATGTCGGCGGCGTCTTCACTGCCGTCTTCACGTGGTTCGAGGCCGCTGTAGAATACATGTTCGGAATGATTTCTGGAGGTACGTGATTTCAATTTCAATTCAAAACAAATAAATTTGTTCTCTAATAACGAAGGTACAATGACAGTTTCATAACACAAACTGGATGACGCCAGGTATCACATGTTCCAGGCTCTGCTAACATTTGACATGGTTGTGGTGGAATGGACTTGTTGCCCGTTCCATGGGAATAAGCGATAAGCCCGCGTCACCCAGAGGATACCACTTGTGTTTATGTTAAGATGCATCAGGTTCACACTGAGCAATATTTTCAAGATACGGAAATGCATTTGCGGAAATATGCATTTGTACGATCTGTACTGGAGTACAGCTCGATCGTCTGGTCCCCCTTTTATGCTAATGCTAGTCAACGGATTGAGCGCATTCAGCGTAAGTTCGCTCGTTACGTTGCCTTTAAGCAGCGCGGCGAATGGTCCGATTTACGAGAGTATCCTTCGACTTTTTGCTCTAAAATTCAATTGCCAAAACTCAGGACTGAGCGTGCGAAAAGAAACGCATATTATAAAGTGTTGCAGTTCCTGTATAATAAGAAAATTAACCTTAATATGTATAACTTTGGAGTTTATAAGAGAATGAAATTGGCGGCAGTACAGGACTCGGACATGTAGAGAGTGGCCCTATTTCTATTACTTAAATAGATATTATGTTTCTAGCTAAATAGTGTGGAAGTTTACATAGCTGAACCTGCTCCACCAGCCGCCACAAGTTCTTAAGAACTCATTTGGTTGGTGGACAGAAGGAGTTTTGTATTGTTCGGGCAATCGCGTCATTTTGTGATTTCCTTTCTATAATAACTATATTTTCTATTTCTATTGACACTCTGGATCAAAGACGCCTAATTGCGGACTGCCGTTTTATTTTCAATTTATTTCAAAGCAATATTGACTGTCCCCAACTGCTTGTATTAGTAAATCTCCATGCACCCCTCCACTATACCAGAAGAAATGATTTATTTTATGTCCCGTCCCAACCTACAAATTTTTTACAGAACAGACCGATTATTAGAGTACAGAGAAATTTCATTTTTTTTTTCGGTGGCAGGTGAGGAAATCTTTGAGATCCTTAGGTACCCAAAAGGGACCGCACTTTGGGTTATGTGGGATTCAAACCCACTAAAACCTCACCTTCCAGTTCCCAATAACTCCTTACGACTTTCAGAGCCGTGGAGAGCGAATCCGGCCCGAAAAGCAAAATTCCGGGGCCACAAAAACAGTCTACGAACTATTACGAATTACTGTAACCATCGTGGAAAATTGAGAATGATTGAGTTCTACACCTTTGCATGTGCACGTGTATCTCTATTCGCACTGCATTTTCAAGCTGCAATTTAGTATGTTGACTCCTTATAACTTTTACTTGACAATGCATGAAAATTGGTACAGCTGAGTGGCTTCTAAAGTTATTTGCTACGCCAGTTTACACTCTCAAGCAACAATTTAATATGTAAACTCTTAAGGGCCTTTAGCTGACGTTAATAGGCCTCGTATAAGCTGAAAGAACCTTAAAACTAATTTATGTCGACGAGAGGAAACGTGACACATGTTTTTTATCAGGAAGTCTTATTCCATAAAAGTCCATAGTACATACTCGCATGATGAATTTAATTTTGTGCGAGTTCGTTTTATTTATGTATGAGACATAATATGATATTATCATTTCTTACCTGTTTATCAGAATACAAAAACGCTACTAATTCGAACACATGCCTCATCTTCAGATAGCCATTTTACGCAGATCATTGGACTGTAGATAATTATTAAACGGAGTGTATGGTCATTAAATAAATATAATAATCTTTCAAGTATTAACTGTGACGAAATCTAATTAAAATCTCCATAATTCACTGATCTGCGTATGTTAGAGGTACACTATCTGCAATATTTAAACTCGGCGAATCGAGCCTCCATATCTCGTCTTGTCCACTCCAGATGCCATGAAGAGTCCCATTCATTCCTCAGCACGTTGGATCGAAAAGATTCGAAATTATCTACTTGGGCCTTCAGCTGGTCACTGTTGTCCTTACCTTGTAATTTTGTTTTAGATATAAAAGGCCAGTTGAATGATTTCTTTAGATATAACTCTCTAGATACGAATTAGACGCTTGTATCAAACTTATCTCTAGCTGACGAAGCTCTGAACTCCAGACCATGGGTCCTCCCGCATCCGTTACGTTGGAAAGCTCACGATTTACCTCAAATGGTCCTGCTACCCCTAAAAGGTCATATTTCTAGGTTGATTGGGGCAGAAAACATTTTGTTCGTTACTCACGAGGTTACATTTCCCGAGGGGGCAGGCGAAAGTAAGGACATTGATTGTCAATATCTACAATGGCGCAATATACTGCATATGGACGCGGCGCAGAAATCCAAGAATAGAACAGCTGCAACTCAGCGAGGTAACTCGATTTAGAAGGAAACTGTTGACACCAATTTACAGAGCAATTATATCTGCTGATTTTATCCTCGGTGAGCCGCTTATCTGCCTCACGGAGTCAACGAGTGTTATGATATGAGAGGCGGGAGTTTTTGTCGTCGTCCTCATATGATTTGAGCTTTAATTGACTTTTCTGTCTCTTAACGCTATTGGCTGCGTGAGTCCAGATGCCAATGTCATTCCGGTTCACTAAATTCACGTTATTGTAGTAGGTCTTTTATTGTTCCGGTTTTATTGTTTGCATTTATAAAGGCAAGCTCCCAACTATAGAAATATTGAAGGGGTACACAGTACAGCCAGTAAAACGCTAGTTAGGGGTGATGGTGGAGTACTCGGCCCTTCGAACCACTGAACTCGCTTTGGCAACGCTCACCGCTACCTCACAAGGAAGTATTTTCTTTTCCCGTTACTGTGCAGCCCCCTTAATACTCTTTGGATACAGTATACTGCCCTCCCCCTTGGCAGTCTGTACCTCCCATTGTTCTGTAGTTTCCATTGTACTCTTGAGTGGTTTCTAGTCAGTGGAAGAGTCTGTGCTGCCCAACCCCTTGATAACCCTGTGTGACACTCGAGCGAAACATAAGCGCTTGACAGGTTTTGAGTAGATAGTCCTAGGCTAAATCATGTTTTATTCATTAACATCAAAAAACCTCTCCTTTTTTTGTCTCCAAATTTCAAGGAACAATGTAGACAAATACAATTAACCGTTTAGTCTGAGAGAGAGAGATGAAGAATGAATGAATGAATGACGGAGTTTATTTAACAAACCAGGGTGAGATTAGGACCAATTGGTCCTCTCTTCCATCTACCCTGGAGTCATCAGATATACAATCCTCATACAATCGATACAAAACAAAAATAGTACTCATAAATACACAGAAAAAATATTATAAAATAAATATACGCTTCAACTTTTGTAACTTCTCATTTACACTTAGTAATGTAAAAATTGTCCTTCCTTGTATATTCGATAAATTGTACTCGTTTATTGAGTGAGAATATCGATAGTTGTATTCTATTACTTCACATATGTTGCATGCAATTGAGCTTTATAATCATTTCGGAATGCTAGTACAGTTTTACTTAAATCAAATAAATGTGGGTTTTCATTGTAAATAGTGACGGATTGCTGTAAAAATGATCTACTAAATAATACAGTTCTATGCGTTGGAATTTGTAATGTGGTGGTTGCTTTACGAGTAGGTACAGAGTGCACATCGGAAAGAAAATTGTAGGAGTTATACAAATAAACAGGTTTTTTGAATTTCAGGATTTTAAAGGTCATCATCGCTATAGCTAGCTTCTTCCTCTCGGGAATCTTCAGCCAACCCAACTCTATGTATGCCGGCGTGACGTGATCATCCAATCGCAACCGACATACAAAACGCACCACACAATTAAGTGCTTTCTGCAGCCTGTCAAGTTGGTCACCGTTCAAGTCACAATAAGCTAGCGAAGCATAGTCAAAACTTGGGATAATAAGGGATTGGGCTAGCTGAGCCCTGACGTATTTTGGAAAATCAAACGCAAGCCTGCGTAATTGGTACAAACCTCTATATACACTTTTACATACGTCGTTCACCTGTTGATCCCAATTCAGTGTATTAGTTACGACGATACCGAGGTTTTTAAATTGGTCTACGAATTCAAGGTTACTGGTCCCTATTGCTATTGGCTCAACACTCGTTGAGTTTATTTTAGCAATAAGCTTAGTATTTCCAACGAACATTGCTTTACTTTTAAGTGCATTTATTGCCATGCCGTGGTCTTGACACCATCTATGAATCCGAGTAAGATCATTGTTGACTTTCAAAATACATTCATTCACCTTACGAACGTCGCCAGATGTGTAAAGTTGCAAATCATCGGCATATGCCATATAATTGCAATCTTGGACTACATGCAGAAGTGTGTTAGAGAATATAACAAAAAGTAGCCCAGATAAAACGGACCCCTGCTGGATTCCAATCTTCACATTTTTCCAAGATGATAGGGTGCCGTCCGGGGATCTTGTGCTTTGCGAGCGGTCAGACAGGTATGAGCTAAACAGTGCCACCAACTGAGGAGATAATCCGATTGATTTAAGGATCGCAAGGAGAATATCATGCCTGACAAGGTCAAACGCACGACTAAAATCAACCCCGACAAACACGGTTACTCTCCGGCTGTCCATAGCTCGTCTCATGTCGTCGAGAACTCCAATTAATGCTGTTTCGGTGCTATAGCATGTTTTATATGCGGATTGCCTGTCGCTGATTAAATTATTCGAAATAACGTAGCTATTTAGTTCTAGGTACATAATTTTGTCAAACACCTTGCCGGGGGCACACAGCAGATTGATGGCTCTAAAATCTTTCTCTGATTTGGGATTTGGTACCTTCTTTAGGGGCATGACCACTGCACTTTTCCATTGCAGAGGGTAGTAGCAGGCTTGGATACAGGCATTATAAATATGGCACAAAATGGGGACAATAACATCTGCCAAGATGTGAAGTATGTCGATCGACAAACCATCGGATCCGACTGAAGGCGATTTTACCATAAATAGGCATTCTCGAACCCTTTCCTCTGTTACCTCCCGCAATATCATGCACTCTTTTGCGCCGCAAATCGAGTCGTAGTGCTGTATAATAGTTGATGCGTCGTTTTCTTGACTATTATTTACAAAATACTCATTTAATTTGTCAATTGGTACTGGTAGGGTCGTTTCACTCTTTTTATCCTTCCCAATTCCAAGACCTCTGACTATATTCCATAAAGAGATTCCTCGAGCTGTGGAACAATGAATTAAAAGAGAGAGAGACCTGAGGAGAGCTTCTTATAACAGAGGCTCTCCGGCGTCTTGGAGCTTCGAGTAGACTTGTGCACTTTATCAGAGAGAGATTTTATTAGAGAGAGAGAGAGAGAGAGAGAGAGAGAGAGAGAGAGAGAACGAAACAAAGTTTTTACAATGGAAATGAAAGAAAATGTACACCAATGTAGAGAAAATTGAAGATAAAGGAGAGGGGATATTGTCAATAACCGGATTGGTTTGGAGTAGTGGTTTTTTGTGCATGTAATTAGTAGGTGAAAAATCAATTGAGAAAAGAGGCGCATTCCTGTGTGAACCTGTGGAAGGTGATCCTAGAGATAAGTCAGGGGCGGTTCCAGCTGGTCACGAATCAATTCGCATGGAAAATACAGGCTCACTCATAGAAAGAAGCGATCGAAGTGGCATCAAATTACATCTAACTCTCTAGTTTTCCTTTTGAGGAAAACAAGAGATTTGATGGCTTTGTCGGTGATGCCATCGATGTGATCATTAAGAGTCATTTGAACATCGAATCGAACTCCAAAGTCGATTATCTCGTGGTGAAGAAGGCAATTCATTACAGGGATTCAACGGAACTTTTGTGTGACAATGCGTTAGAGCTCTTTATCTATTCCGTCACCGTAACCCTGGCACTGCGGGGTAAATAAGATAGCTTTACATAAATGTACAAAATAAGGGGAAAATTATGTAAAAAGCAAATTACGTTACAACAAAACAAAGATTCTGATCCGATAGTTTTCTCCGTTGCTACAGCCGCCAACTATTCGGATATTTAAGATACCTAGGTCTCATGTTTTAATTTATTCAGAGATAGTGAGATTCGGTCAGTGTTAGAGATTGGAAAGGTCTCGATGAAAGCATTTTGTGAACTGGGAGAAGTTCCTAACAGTTTGAAAGTTCTGGTGTCCGTTGCTCTCGTTGTCAGAAAGTCGAACCGCTCAATGCAACCGAACACACAAACTTAAAATCCCGGTGGGACGGGCGACCTTTTGAGATAAGACTCCGAAAATGTTTTAAGGAAAACAACAAGTGTCGGGTTTGGAGCTCACAACTTCCTGAAGGAGATTGGTCAAAATCCTGTAATTGTGAGATTGAATAAATTGAAAATGCTTGCCGAATATTTGTATACGTAAGGCCGGACGCACACATATTCGAACAGAACAAAACACGACAAGATATTTTGACTGACAGTGTCTGATGCGAAGAGTTTATGTACGTATATGGAGTGCCAGCACACCACATCGAACATGACAAGACAAGACAAAAACAAGATCGAACGATGACTGACGCTGTCTGCCGAAGTTTGGCCTTAAAGCAAAAGCTGTCAGACAATCTAATCTGCGCATGCGCTGCGGAGGAAATTTGAACGGCTCCACCGTTGCACACCGGCTAGCTATTACATCAGCCATGATTCGTAGTCAGAGTTGTATTGTTTCTTGTGTTGTGCTCAATGTCTATTGTTTCTTGTGCTTCAATGTCGTCTACGTCTGCGGAGGACCCTACATCTTTTGTAGATGTAGATAGATTTTTGGCATTAGTGTAAGGCTATCCGGCATTATATAACACCTCTTATAAAACAAAACTATACTTGCAAGATTGTAGGTCACTGCGCGAGGTCTGGAATACAAGCCCAGGATTCTGTTCTGTGTTGTTCGATAGCGTTCGATAC
The DNA here is from genome assembly GCA_031894815.1 of Creontiades dilutus. Lineage (NCBI taxonomy): Eukaryota > Metazoa > Arthropoda > Insecta > Hemiptera > Miridae > Creontiades > Creontiades dilutus. The sequence continues at coordinate 277,919 of JAVIWC010009708.1, forward strand.
GAAGAAAAATCATCGAACGCTATCGAACAAGATAGAACAGAACAGAAAATGAGATGTCTTGTTCTGTTCTGTATGGTTATGTGTGCGTCCGGCTATTGAAAGATTCAAACAAATCTTGAAGGATTTCGTAGTGGTTCAGGAGAGTGGATAATTAAGGTGGATCGTAAAATGTCACAATTGGTCAATCAAGCAATAAGAAAGAGAGTGATGAAGTTCATTGGAGCCAATTGTGTTTTTTTCATAATACAGGAGTGAAATGTGTGTACCCCCACACTGAAACATCTTATAAATGATTCTACTATCAGTTGGCTTCTAGAAAAATCAAGTGTATAGTAAGAAGATTCCTCAATGTCAAGTGTTCGGCCCCTATTGTAAATCTACGTTTATGTACCTACTGTAAGTCTATGTCTATGGGATACGCCTGGCTTATTTGAGCTCGAAGCTACCAACGAAAATGTGCACAAACACCTCTCTAATTTCTCAAAAAGATATTCAAACATGAAGATGACATCAGCTTTTTATTTCTTGCAGTAAATATAATTATGTTCACCTCAACAAGACAGTTTTTGAAGGATTAGAATACTGGCTGCAAAGACTTAGATTGGCAATAATTATGGGCTAAGCTTGGTCAGTGGTTGAAACCGTCACATTTGAATCTTAAATGAATAATATATTATATCATTGGTGAAGGCAGAGTAATATCACAACTAGTTGAATGAACGAAAAGGTGTTTTACAAGAACTAGGTTTTTTGACATTTTCATGTCTTGGTATGGCACATAAACAGAAAATCCTCACGAAAGTTGTACAAAAAACGCTGCAAATTCTTTCACTGGGGTTTATTATTCAATTGGCTTGCGTTCATGATTTAAATTTCTACTAAGCTTTGGAGTGTGCGTGTCTCACAGGTGATAGAGCGATTATTGAATTTCAGGAGATTTGCATAGAGCACTTAAATCTGTTCTCAACCAAAATACCTGTTTGGATTGATCAGTTGATCATTTTTGTGTGCCTCCTGAAATTCAATAATCGCTCTACTGTTAAACGACGCACACTCCATAGCTTAGTAGAAATTCAAATCATGAACGCAAGCCAATTGAATAATAAACCCCAGTGAAAGAATTTGCAGCGTTTTTTAATGGTTATCAGAATACGTGTATCGGCTAAAAACCCTTTTAGGAGTTCTCTCCAGTATCCACATTACTACATCACTACATCACTAGGTTACGGATATCAAAACAAAAACAATAATAAACCAAAATAACGCGAATGTTGGCACCATAAATCGGGCCATAGATTGGGGATGGTTGGACCTAAGGACCTGGGGAGGGGATCATTCGATTCCTCGTGGAGTGTTCTTCAAAAAGAGTACAAATTTAGGCCGCTTCGACTTTTTTTGAGGTTTTTAGGGATTTTACAAAACTTCGACAACCCTCAAAGGGCACTTTAAATTAAGTGAGAGAGCTGGCCAAGAATTGGGGCGTTGTCGGAAAATTGTCTTAGCTGTACGTTACGGTCGCCCTAGACACACAAACTCAAACATAAGATAAATGATTAAACGAAGACGGGGCCCTTCGGCCAAGCTTGGGATTTCGTCACGCCTACTATACTCGTAGGCACAGAAACACAAATATCGTCACAAATATTGGATTGGAATGAGGCCAATGGACACTGAATCAATTAACTAATGTTCATTTGTTGTGTATATCTAAAATCGATATCTTTCTTGGTTAGAATTTGAGCATCTATTATCATTATTCGTTGTCTCTGTGTCTAAGTTTTGTTAGTCGGAGGGACATTGTGCTATATAACGTACACTCTCCAACCAAATATGCAACAAGAAGTAGAAATATATGCAAAAGACCACACATTTTTTCAAAAATATGCAAATCATCTGTGATTTTTCAGAAAATCATTAAATCTGTCGTATATGGGTGAGGTAGATGTAGCCAATCAATGTAGGAACTGCGCAAGTGCTCAAATCTTAATTATTCACATCATTTAATAAAAATAAGTCTAATCAAAATTAACTCTATTCAATTTAACAATCAAATGTTGCTCAAGAAGTTCAGGTGTTAAAGAGCTTTCAACGCGGAAAATGACCGTTCCACTTCGACTGAGACGATAGGAAGATAATTCATAGCAGCAATTTCGTGAGGACAAAATCTCACTGGCGAAGTGGCCCTTGTGAATCTTACCGAGGATGACGGCGGGTCTCCAGCCTGGGTTCTTCTGAAAGACTGCTGCCAACTTCGGCTTTAAGTTCCTCTCCGAAGTCTCCCGGCCTATCGGAACTCTTCTGGATCTCTTCCACTGCACTTTTTTTTTTTTTTTTGAATTTTTCTCATTTTCAAACATTTTTGGAAAACATGCTTGTAAAATGAACATTTAAAAAATAATGCAAATTTCCCGAAAACTTCATAATATTCAAGAATATGCAACTTTGAATGCGGAATTTTCAGCCAGATTGGGGTGGACTTGATCTAGAATGTCGCATCCCTACGATATACTAACTAAAAAACACATATGCAAATTACAAATATTCCAGGCTCTAATCATCATCATAATACACTGAAATACTCGTATTTATATTATATCTTCTTTTTTCATCTAACAGTTCTCATATGAGTAGCGTTTGAGACAAAAGGAGAGAATTGAAACAAGAACTGCATGTAAGAGACGTTCTTATTAGAGAGTAAACTAAGTCATTCTCAGTCCTTCGATGAACTGAAATTCCCATCAGTACTCTGCATATTTTATTTTGATGTCTAAATGGATCAGTGAGGAACAACAAATATTGTAGCTCCACTTTCACCAGATAGAATATTACAAATTTTGGAGTAAGCCTGAAATGCCCTCTCGGTACATATCATGTCTCATGTCATAAATTGATTATTAATAACATTGGGATTTCAGTCATAAGACATATCACACAATCATGCCTTTCTTCCAACAGAAGAAAATCTAATTTCTTTCAATGTCGGATTGAAATGATAGATGGTTTGGCCTTTTAGTGATTCATGCGAATCATCGTTTTCTTCTCGTGGAATGTCGATAGAAGAAGGCAAATTTGGGCGGAAAGTCTGGAAGCAAAAGGTGTTCGTAAGGAAGGAAAGTAAATTCTCTTGATCGGCAATAACTCCGTCAATGTGTGACAGATCCATCCGTTCCGCGGCCGACTGTCACGCTCAGGCTGCGGGGTCGATTGAGTGATGCGTAGGCCGGCACAAAGCGGAGCCTGCGGGCGGACAATGCGCTCAACCAGGCGATTCTCCCGGTCATCGTGCGGCTCTTAACTTGTCCACTCGGCTGATGTGAAATTACGTACTCTGGAATCAATGACAGCGTACGTTATCGGATGAATGAATCTTCTTTTTGCATGGAATCCACCGTTTCACACCTCATCTTGGTAGAAAACTGTGCAACGATTCAACACAAAACATGTCTTCCAAAGAAGGAAACAAACTAAAATGAAAAACGTTGTCTATTTCCAGAATTAAATGAGTTATAATGTTAAATCGATTTCTAGGTTAGGTCATAGCCAACAAGAAACTATGTATTACTCAACACAATTTATACTGGGTGGATTCGACTTATGACAGAAAAATGTGGTTGAAAGTATATGTAAAGTGGATCATAATGCCACCAACCGCACCTTTTCATCTCAATCCGTACACGACATACGATTTTTGGAAGAATTTTTGGGAAAAGCACGTTTTTGCCGTTGTAAAACTCAAGTTCTCTCACTTTTCTCAACTTTTGATCGAATTTTCGGTTTCAGCATTGAATTTCCAATACGCCTTGTGCACATTTATAATCTACAACGAACTCCTTTGGACCGCAATCACAATTCAAACATTGCAAAAAAACAATAGATAAATAAATACAAATAAATTTCTGCAAATGCTTGTACAGTAACAGCAATAAAGAGCGGAGAGATGAGGAATTTCTAAAAAAACTTGCAAATTGAATCGGCTATCAAACGCTAGGTATCGTCAACTTTGCTATTCGTTATCGATTTCGTGGTGAAATTCAAGTTTGAAAGCGAAAGAACAGGACGTACCATCGGAAATTCGAGTAGGTATTTAACAGAAAATTAAAAAGAAGGGTTCTCATTTGTCTTGTATTTGCCATTCTAATTATATGTTTCAGACTGATAATTTCAAAGATATTAGCCCAAAATGAAATCCTCGTTGTGAGTCTGAGGTCGAATAATTGAATTTCAGAGCAGAAAACACCATCACCAAACAAATGTACGATCAGAATAGTAGATTAGTAAAATTTTGGCTACCGGAAGAATGAAATCACACACACACATTTAGGGGAAAAAAATAAAATTAGATTTGTTTGGCAAAATCAATTTGAATTTTTGGCATATTATTTGCAAACATCAAATAAATTTTAATATTTTTGGCATCTCAATTTAAACTTTTTAAACTTTCGGAATACCAATTCGAGCTTTTGGCATATCAATTTATACTTTTAAACTATTCCAACATTCCAAATATAATGATCAATAAATGTTTCTCAAAGTAGATTAGTAAAACATCAAATAGTCTTATTTAACATCGCACTTCTTCAATCCCATACAAAAATATGAAGTTTTCTGACATCAAATAGATAGGAAATTTAACGCTATTTCCAACGGTGTCATCAAATTTGAGCTATCTCCTAAATTGAGGGAGTTATGGCAGTTTTAATGACATAAGATTGAAAACACGAAAAAAATCTTAAATCGCAAATAACTCGGAAACGAGGCCTCTTTAAAAAAATTGCTAAGAGGTTCTTTTGGTCGGAAATGAGTTGTAGAACACGTCGGGTTTTGCATAACTCGTGGGACACCCTCTATAACCTGCGTCTTTTCTATTGTATGTTCAGTTATCGTTTCTGTTTGTTTTATGATGACCTACCTTTAGAAATCGATTTAATATTATTATTTATTTCGTGGAAACAGTCACCAGTCTTTTAGTTCCCTTTTCTTCTTCGAAACGATTTCCCACAATTTCTTCAATAGTGGTTTTTTGTGTGTCTGTCAAGCTGCGTATCGGGTAGAGCCTCCTCCCATCCTTAACATTAATGTACAAATCATTGAAATGTTCTAAATGATATAACATTACATTAGACAACTCTCAGCCCGTTCAGCACAGATATGAGAGCCCGGTGTGAAAATCGATAAAAGGCTTTCGAAAAATCAGTAGAGATTAGACCTAACTGATCTGGAGAGTGAACGTTTGGAATTCAAGAGGGTTGTTGTGGATCTCCCACGTTTGAATCCATCCTGGTTAAGGGTGACATGAGCAAAAAATACACAGGGATTATTGGTTGATACATCCTTTTTTCGAAGACCTTGGGAATGGTAGAGATTAAAAAGCCTGGGTTGCTCTAAATCGGTCATACTAATCTACTATAATTTCATTGTACCAGTTTTGAGGCGGACTTCCCAACCAGTTTCGGCTTTTCATGGCAACTTTAGGCGGTTAGTTCCCAATGTCTGCCCCGGGGATTTCGCAATCAATCAGCGGGAGAGCCCGACGATCCACGTTATTAGGTCTTGGCAATTTTTCAAAACTAGGTACCCACCCCAACATTTCAAAATCAGCATCTCGTCAGAAGAGGAAAGAGAGGTGGAAGGGACTGTATGTGTGAGAGAGAGAGAGGGAGAGGGAGGTGTAACGAGGAGAAATAAGAGTGCTGAAGATCTGGAGCAGGTGAGATGGAGGAAGTTGGGATGTTCGGAGCCCAGTCACGTAGTCAACTTCTCCGGTGAAAACCTCGCGTGTTTCAAAAAGCTGATTTATCAACTGCGGCTGACGTGCGCTCGTGGTCACACTACGTCTTGCGATGATGAACGAGAAACAAAGAATGACTTGGATTCAAGTTGGACCAAAATAACCCCGCTCCCGTATGAAGCTTGCCATATCAAAACACTTCTTAGAATTTACGATTTTCATTCATAGAATGTTACTGGTGTTATTAGAAATTGAAGAACTTGCAAATAATGAAAATTGCGATTATGGATGTGTGGATTCTAACCAGAAAACTCTGCAAAATATTACACAGAGGGATTATATTGTATTAGATAACCGTTCCACGTTAATCACTTTTACACTCGTATGTCTATTAAACGAGGTCTGTGGTTTATGATCTAAACTGTACACCTCGCTCCTCAATACCTTGTGGTTGCATTCAAAATTGAAAATTTCATGAGCGGTGGCTAGCTGGGTGGTCTAGCTTAAACGAACTAGGTCTAGCTCGAACGGCACACAGTCTGGCTTTCGTGCTCGACCGTCTACGTATACGACCAATTACAATACCCGAAGATGAGAGTTTTCAAATGAGAGAACGGATGACCGTACAGCAAAGCGAGTTGTCTCATTAGATTCAGGAACTAATTATATTTTAATCATTAAAAAATACCCCCTAAAATCGAAAGTTTTTGAGATTGAGATTGATTGACATTAATCCCTCGGGCTTTATTGATTACGATCTACATGATCAAATTTTGATATGCTGTATTACTATGGCGAAACTTTTGCCTCGCTGACTTTGGCGAGGTTCATCTGATCGCGGGCGGTAACATTAATTTTAATGATGGCAAAGTCGAGCCCAAATCTCGCCCATTCTCTTCAAAATTTCACTGGGAACCTGTGTGGGATAACAAGAGACGAATTGCTTTACGGATTCATCCTGATCATCTGAGTGTGCTAAAAGGTATTCCATCGGTTTGATTACAACACAATTTGATAGGGAGCCTTTTTAAGATATCAAGGGGCATACCTCACTAAAAAAATATTTTCTCTATGTCTGTTCGAAAAGTTGGTTCCGCTAACCACAACCTTCCCTGGCAGCACGGTAGTAGAAAAATATGTATAAATAGAATTACATCGGGCTCCATTGGTTCATTATGGCCATTACTTCCCACTCCGTTGGAAGAGTAAAAATGGCATGATTTTTTCCTCTGTAGGGAAAGCAACGCAAAGCAAAGCTCTGTAGGCTTTGGAAGTAGGTATATAGTATTTTACCTGTTAGTTACCTTTTTCACATTGATTTAAACCTTTTTCACTTTCAATAAACCTTCAATTTCAATTCTCTTGCACTATCTATTAAACCTTTTTTTAACGGAAAATTTCCTATTCTCATGTAGGAAAGTAAATTTTGAAGGAATGGAACGCATGAAAACTTTATTCACACACAAAAAAACAACATAATATGAAAAACGCATGTTTTAACAAGTACATGTCTGTCACATAATTATGATGATCCGTATTTAACCATTTCTGTGTAACTTGGGTGCCTAATGCGATTCATGACGAGCCCTTCATTAGACATTGAATGCGTTTTCCCTGTGCTAGTTTCTTGTTAAAGGTCTCATATTATGTTGTTTTTTTGTGTGTGAACGAAGTTTTTATGCGTTCCATTCCTTCAAAATTTACATTCCTGCATGAGAATAGAAAATGTTCAATAAAAAAAAAGGTTTACTTAATTGAAAGTGAAAAAGGTTTGAATGAAAGTTCAAAAGGTGTAAATCAATGCGAAAAAGGTTTAACTAAAGGTAAAATACTATATTTAGTGAGATATGGACACTAATAGACAGCATGTTCATTAACAATCTCAATATTTACCTGAGACGTTTGTGAATGGACTTGACTTTGCTATGTGTTGGAAAAAATGAAATCCGCTGAAATAATGACGCCAAAATGATGCTATTAAAATGACGCCAACAGCTACTTTCGCACCGCGTAGGTAGGTACTATGCAGGATTCCGAGGTAGCGCAAAATACGAATGACAAAAAGGATGGGAAACTCAAATTTTCACGTCGTACAAATTACAGAATTGTAAAAATGAGAAAACATCAGGAAATTTGAGACGGAGGCACTTCAGACATGCTTCGTAACATTGACGAGGTAAATAGACACATTGATCGGCTGAATCAGCTAGAGGGGGCTAAATTGGAAAGTTCTTAAAAAAAAGTCCAAATTTAGGCCGCCTTGACTTTTTTTTGAGGTTTTTAGGGATCTCCTATTCATCGTAAGATGTATTGTCAAACGTATTTCCTTTTAAACATCTAAGTGACAATGAGAAGGCACAATACCACCCTGACTCGTTGAGTTAGGAACAAAACAAGAAATTATTCTCTTTTGAAACGCAAGTTAATCGTGACAACGTAGCCTCATGTAAGCCGAAGCTACTTCATTTTACTTTCTACTTTCTTAAAATGCTTAAATCTGACTAACTTGAGTTTGATCCATAATGGAAAGTTTTATTGAATTCGTTATGCCATCTAGTTTTGTTTTGCTGATTCAAGTATTATTATATCTCATCGTTGGACAGTTCTTTTTACAATCAAGTTTTAAGAATATTAATCACACTCATCTTAACACTATTAGCGATGGGCGGACTTGAACGAAAGTGGGTGAAAGTTAGTATTGCCGTGCTTCTAATGACACTTGAAAATAAATAATTTCTTGTGGAAGAGCCAAATTACATCGATACCGGTTCGTTGACCTACCTACTGGAATTTCCAATGATATTTGCGTGATCAGCTCAAGGCCGGTGCCCGGTGTTCCGATTTCGTTTCTTCTCCCTTCCAAGTTTTTGTGGCAAAATCGCTTGATGATTTCGACACTAATCAGAGAAAGAATGAGAGCTGATTGGGCTATTTGATGTCAAGATGTCTACACGTCCAAACAGCATTTTAGGTTCCTTATCCCTGCTCCATGTGACTATAACTGTAATGCTACTAAGCAATAAAGTTATATATTTATTAAAAAAAAAGAAAAAGGTTCCTTATCACTGATTTTATCTACTCCAAAAGAAAAATACAGGAATGTATTCTGGCTTCTGCGATTCCCTGATAAACTTTTCTGATTTGGAAAATTTGTTCATGATTATTTTAAAATTTGTTTAACAAATTCCATTCATCAATTATGCCTAAGGCATAATTGAAATTACGGAAATTTAAAGTTATTCGCCGAAAATGACATTACCTTACCTAGCCCAGGGTAAACTTTCCCAACTTTAAGCGTGTTTTGGGAACCCTTTTAAGAATTCCCTTTACTTCATTCATATTTGCGCAATCTCGGAATCGAGCGTCGCAAAATGATCCTATTTCCCTACTGTACTCATTGCCTTCCGCACGGCGTTAAACGGTGAACCTTCTTGGTGTTTCTAGCAGCAGTGGGATCTGGTATCCAATTTTCTGACTTTGTAACAAAAGGTGAGGTACATAATCAGAGTACAAGCCCCTGGTCATCCAGGGCAGATCCCATATGCTCAGGTGCGCTCAACCGCTGCCACCACGAATCCCACCTCACGCAGGCTGATGGTGCTCTGGTGATATATACCACCTGTGGGACGGTAACCTGGGGTCTCCCAGCTCCTGGTACTAGCTTTGATGTGGAAGATCACCATGTTACGGCAATCTTTGCTGGACATAGAGATAAATTAGGGTCCCTGTTCTGGACAAAATGTAGATAACAAAGGTCTGCAAACAAAAAACTGCATACGATTTTTTTTACTGTTTCCCCATGGATTTTTGCATGCTAAAACCGAAAAAAGTAATCAAAAAATTCCATCACGTCTAGTTTTCTCGCAAAACTGGTTTTTTGAATACCACATACGGTGTTATTCAGCGTTAAACCTCAATTTGGTAGTTGCTTTCAAGTTGTCAATTTTATGAATTGCATGAATTTTTTCACTCTCATATTTAGTCATGCCACTCACAGGATTGATACGAAATGAAAGGGAGGGGATATGCTAGCTGACTATTGTTGGATGCTCAAGAGGGATCCGGACATGCTGGAACACAAAAACGTGTGCGACGAAGTATCAAAGAAAAAAAAAAAAGGTTCTATAAGCAAACTGAATGAAGTTTTTGAGCATTTTGTACTGAATAGTAAACAAATACTTTATTTTATTTTGAGTTTATAGACAGTACAAATTATGGTGTTTTTTCTACGTTTTCGTTTTTTATGTACCCTCTCCCCTAATTTGCTAGAAAACTGTACGTTATGGAGAAAAATAGCGGACAGTACAAATTATGGTGTTTGTTCTACGTTTTCGTTTTTTATGTACCCCTCTCCCCTCATTTTTGGATTCGGCACACCAAAAAACATAAAATTTAGCTAAAATATTCCATGCAGCTGATCAAAAAATTGTTTTTGCAGACCTGTGTAATTCTTTAGGAGAACCATCTTGGAAGTGCAAGAGGAATGGTGCTCCTTTATCTAAGAGACTATGTTCGGAATTTTTTAGGAAAACAAAACTTCATTATGTGTACTTGAAAGAAGAAAAAGTGGAACACATTTCGTTTTATGATTAATTCACAAATATTTCTATCCTACACTCGTTCATGTGTTCTTCAAGAACCTGGTGACTTTGAAAGAGGAAAACCCCTCCTAGGAGTGGAAACGATTGAGGCTATCAAGCCCTAAGGGGAAATTTCACCTGATGTAATTACTATAATGGAGCGTATCCGGTACTGAGGGTCAATGTTTGATAGGTACTTAACCAAATAAGATTACCATGAATATATTGAAAAAGTGTGATTATTGCAGCTCGTAAAAAGCATCCAGGTAATGTAGGTATACGAACAACACCTTACATCTGCTACGCTTCATGCCCTATAATAAGAGAGAGTGTTCCGTCAGACTTGAATTCCTCGAATTAACTGGGTGGCAAACGGTGTTTTTACGGTGAAAATCCCCAGCGAGTGGTCGGTAGGGTAGCCAGTGCCTATTCGAAGTATGTACAGTAAGCACCCCACTTGCCTTTGTCAGTACAAGCCTCGAAAACCACGATCTTGGCCCACAGCGTCTGTGCGTTTCAGGCGATCGTACTGCACAGAATTTAAAACCAAGTAGCCCTCAAGTGGAGTCCATGTGCGAAAGAACGGATTTTTCACATCAGTTGTAAGGCCTTGTATGGCTCACACCTGACGGACATTGTAGATTTTGAATCTGCCCACCTTGAAACATAAAGTGACCAAGTTGTGTGTTCGTGGGAGGGGAAGGGAGTTAATAGAAATGTTTTGCTTATTGTTTGAAATGATGAACCAAAGCAGGTTTTAAGTGGGGAGACATGAATATTACAAAAACCTAGTCTTCCAAAACATATTTCAACAATGAACTGATATAGAAAAAAGAGGTTAGCGGCAACCCACTGAAAATTTGATGTAGGTACTAGAAGTTGGACTTCGAAAATTTAAAAAAATATGACGTCCTATTTCATCGCAGTGCTGCATGAACGTAAGAAAACACTCCCGTATTTATAGGAGCTCTTTCAGGTCAGCGTTAAATTTCACATAAAATCCCCAGGGGTAACATTTTTTCGTGAGGAGACCCTGAATACCAACACAGGTTAATGTTTAACCGTAAGGACCCTCAAAACGTTAGGGTAGAGCGAAACACCGTAAATTGAAGATGAGAGAAAGATAAGTGTTCAGAGGAGAAACTTAACATACGAAGGAACTCCGAGAAGGGATCTGAGCTGCATAATCAAAGTCTCAGTAGATGCATCAACATGCAAAATATGCACAATATATTGTATTGTTTGGTTTTGTTTTTCAATGTATTCAGTATTTGCATTTACGTGCCACCTATGCTTGTCAGGGTGCCTTTGAGTTCATGTTGATGCAACGTTTTTGTCAATGTAGTGATACTTCCATATTCACTTTATTGCACAATTTTCACGTACGATTTTCACCTATATGATCTTCAATGTAGCAATTAAGGCCGTTAGACAGTTAAAAGCGCTGTTAAGAGTTGAACGCCTTGGAGTTGATTCTAAACTGTCCGTAACGTTAATTGCAATCTTGGCTGTAAGAATTTTTTCAAGTTGTTAATGCAGTTTCGAGCTGGTAAATCGGTTACGCACTACTTAGTCTTTTGAACACCACCAAATGAAAGCTATATTAGGTAGAAGTTTATAAAGAAATAGCACTTAAGATTATAGAAGGATACTTAATTCGCTTTCCAGTGATAAGAATTGCTTCATTTCTCAAAGTTAATCTCGTGTTCTGTCTGATATTATACAAGGCACGTAAAAAGAAACTTGAAAACCCAAACAACTGTCGAAGTAGAGTTTTCGAGAAAATATTTAGGCGTGCAGCCAGAAGTGTCTTTTTATAGGAATTAAGCCAGAAACCCATTTTTTATATCCTTCACACTTGTCTCTAGTCATGTACACAGAAAGAAGTTTCGAGGGATCTGTTTGTTCCAAAACGAATTTCAGTGGTGGACGATTTCATTATATTAATGGAGGCCCAAGGGAAAGCTCAAGTTTCTACGATGATTCTTTAATGAGTAACAATATGTAATTTATCTATTAAGTGAAATATTACAGAATGTACAAATCGTCCAAATGCGGAACGAAATACCTGCGTGGGCTGAGTTACGTGGCTTTTAAAAACCCGTTATGGAAAGACCCGCAGAATCAAGACCCGAAAAACTTCAAGAATAGTTATACTGTTTCAGCAAGTGGCAAGATTGAAAAGAGGAAGAAGAAGAGTAACAATTCATTAGAAAAAGAAGAATTCCTTAGGTTGAAAAATCCAAAGCGTCTTCAAGATTTTATGAATTGCATGGATTCGTTTTAAAAGTGGCTTAAGCGTCTTTTTGACTGACTGCTATCTGCTTCTTCTTCTCAAACTGGACACTAAAAGCCTTGTGATGGATGCAATGGGAACAAACCTTACGCCTTATAGGATTCATGGATATTCTCTAAGAATTTGCAAGAACAATATGACGCCTTTGATGGTTCAGAACTATCCTCTAAGTGTCGCAAGCATCATCGCCTAAAGCCTTGGAAGGAGGGGATAGGTATTCATTCCATCAATTTGTTACAGGCTCCATCCATCTATGGATGGAATAATCCATCCATTATTAATCGAACCTACTCCTCACAGTTGTATCTAATCCATGTGTTAAGAGAAACTACTCACGAATCCTCCAGCTAGTAATAAAAGTAGTGGTTGAAGTCAATGTTTTAATTCATTGAGTGAAAGCCGAGAATTGAGCGACCCTCCTGAATGATGATTCAGGGGGAATTCCAGGGTCCCGAGGATAGCAAATGCTTCAACTAGTTTGGCGTCATGAGAGTCGATTTCTCTGAAACGCTCAAGCCATTTAAGCTCGGCGCCAATTTTAAACAACACGACGAGAGTGATTCATAACCTTCTTATACTATCCTCTCGAAAAGCAATTTCTGGAAACTCCTATAAATCACCAGGTAGGTGCCGCTAAATACGTGCCGATTCCTTTAAGAAAAAGGGGCTTTCCGATCCGCTTTGTAGAAAATAGAGTGGTCGTATCTGACAAGTGTTAAGTGTAAACAATAAATAGAGATATTGCTAATTCAAACATTATGTACTACATCAGTATAGGCTATTATTGGTTTAAGGTTTTGGTAAGGAATACGTCGGAAACTTGCTAAATCCCTGGAATTTTAATCAAATCATTTGAAAAATAGAGCAGTTTTGGTTGTTAAAAGAATTCGACGTTTCCTCAAGTTACCTCGTCCAATCAACGATCTCCGACAATATCTTAACAATCGGTCCTTAATGTGACTAGTATAGGATTGAAATAAAGAAAAAATGCAGGGGGTGTAATATTTACGTCCAATGGAGACTGGGGAGTAAAACATATTTTGATGAAATGTAATGATCTTTTGAACTGTTTCGGATAATTTTGAAAGATGTAGAATATAAGCTTCTTACAATGCACGGGACGGAAATTCCGCGGGTTCTGTTCTCGCATACATTAACGCCTTCAAAAGATTAGTCGACACGTATTGCGGGTATGTCGTGCTGATTCTATAACGTACAGCATAACAGCAAGATCTTGTTGAAAATGATATGAAATTATTAAATCGTTTCGCTCGACTTGGTAACTTTGAAATGTGAGCGGGATTGGACATGAGAAAATTGAGGTTGGTTGTCGTTACGTTTGCTCATGCGCAAAGTCATGTATTGATTAGCGAGTAATGAAACTCATTGCCAACCATCTACATTCTAATCCAAAAGTGAAAATCAAGCTCAATCACATTTGGCTTACGCTGGCCATAGAACATTCTTTCGGACAACCCTGAATGTCAAATTGAAATATCAGGTATTCGTAGTTGTTTGCAATTTGATGTCGTCAGACCTCAAATCGATGAATCGCATGAGACTACCTGAAACATTGCACCAACGACCAAACTGTTTGCTCTCTAAGACAGGGATTGAGCTTCGGATGGAAACTTGATGTCACAGTGTCAACTAACGATCCTGTGAAAGCTCTTTTAGCATTAAATTAATTTGGTACTACAGTTTAATTTGTAATTCATAACTTGAAACATATTACCAAAATGAATATGGCATAGTATCTGAAACATTGTCAATCGACCGTGAAACTTAAATTGATTAAGTTTAATTTACTCAGTTTCCTAGTTATTACGCCTTTGTGCGTCCAACATTGAACTATGTACCTGTATGAAGACCAGTTGTCTGCAGAGAAGGGCTATTAAACAATAAAATAATAAAAACTTTCTGAAATAATGTGCATTGTTATGGAAATAGTGTTAAAGATGTCAGAAGTAGGAAGTAACTACGAACCTGTGAGTTATTATCATTATAACCGTCTCACCCGGGAACGGCGCCGTATAAATAGCGCTGCATGAACGCATGTTGATGCAGCGGAAGTTCCATGGTTGGCGTATTATGGAAATATTTCCGTCGCATGGTCGGTTACTGCAGATTTCTCTTGAAGCACTCTGTGGTGCAAATATGATGAACTGAGAAATTAAGGAATGTTGGAGGCGATTTAACAATCCAGACTCCACTTGACGGATTCTGTCCGCGAAGGTTCCGACTGATTTTGGGCCAAACGTGGACTTACCTGGCACGAACCTATTGAGCCGTCATCATAGTACTTGTTAAGCCATCAGCGTTTTGACCAGTCCAGCGTTCTTGAATTTAGATTAGAACGTCGTGTTTGTTAATACTGTGTGTCGACAAATTCGCAAATGGAACAACTGGAATTGAACGAGAAAAAAACGCTGCAAATTCTTTCACTGGGGTTTATTATTCAATTGGCTCGCGTTCATGATTTGAATTTCTACTAAGCTTTGGAGTGTGCGTGTTTCACAGAATAGAGCGATTATTGAATTTCAGGAGGCACACAAATATGATCAACTGATCAATCCAAACAGGTATTTTGGTTGAGAACAGATTTACGTGCTCCATTCATATCTCCTGAAATTCAATAATCGCTCTATCACCTGTGAAACACGCACACTCCAAAGCTTAGTAGAAATTCAAATCATGAACGCAAGCCAATTGAATAATAAACCCCAGTGAAAGAATTTGCAGCGTTTTTTATGGTTATCAGAATACTTCAACCCGTGTATCGGCTATAAACCCTTTTAGGAGTTCACTCCAGTATCCAGTATCCACTACATCACTAGGTTACTGCAATCAAAACAACAACAATAATAAACCAAAATACCGCAAATGTTGGCACCATAAATCGGGCCATACATCGGGAATGGTTTGAGCTACGGACCTGGGGAAGGGCTCATTCAATTCCTCATGTGAAGTTCTTCAAAAAAAAAAAAAAATAAAAAAAAAAAAAAAAAAAAAAAAAAAAAAAAAAAAAAAAAATAAAATAAAATAAAAAATACAAATTCAGGCCGCCATGACTTTTTTTGCGGTTTTTAGGGATTTTACAAAACCTTGACAACCCTTAAAGGGTACTTTAAATTAAGTGAGAGAGATGGATAAATAATTGGGGCGTTTCTGACCAAGATGGATTTTTCCTGGTAATTTCAGATTTTTTGCTCCAGCCGTTTGGGAGAAATCGTGCATACGGCGGAAGGAAGGAAACAAGGGGCCGGGATATGCAATGACCCGCACGACCTTCAGGTCTTGAAGGAGGGGTTGCTTTGTGCGCCGTGTGTTAACAACCATAATGTGTTTTGGCCGTAGGATTTTATGTCGCAATGTTGATAATTTGTTGTTTCTGTCCAAATTGAGTTTTATTACAGTGTTTGTAGACTCAAATATGTTATTTAATTATATGGAAAATTTCAAGATATTGAAGTTTAAATCGAGTTTATATAAAGAGTTAGAGTTTAAGCAAGATTATTGAGAAATAAATCAAAAAATAAATATTTAAAAATAAAAATAAAAATGAATTTAATGAATGAAAACATTCGGCTGCTGTTTGTGTTCATTTAAGATCGATTGCGATGAGTTGCTTTCAGTTGAGTAGCTATACCACAGGTGAGTATGTTGACATGATTTTTGTGTACGGTTTTGCCAATGGTAATGCTTCTGAAGCAGCAAGGGAGTCGCACTCCTCCTGTGTACAACTCACACCCTTGCGAACACGTCGGATAGTATGAGGAAACGGTAGATAATATTGTTTATGTCACTGATCCTTTTTTTATCTAGTGAACTATCTTCTTTCTATCTACTAATCCTTTTTTTCACTAAGGTTTTGGTTATTACTACCAGCTATACAGCGGGCCATACAGCGGGAATGGTTTGACCTACGGACCTGGGAAAGGGCTCATTCGATTCCTCATGGAAAGTTCTTCAAAAAAAGTCCAAATTTAGGACACCTTGACTTTTTTTGACAAGGACAAACAACAAGAACCTTGAAAACAGGAACTTTGACAATATTAAATTAACAATTTATTTTAAAATAGAAATGGAAATTTCTTCATTTAAAATCGGACATTTATTTCACAGAAAAAAGGAAATATATTTAATCGAATAAATGATCTTTTTTTCATTTCAAAAGTAGACATTTTTCATCGACAAATAGCTTTTTTTATCAGAAAAACTGATCTTTCCATCCATCTAGAGCGATTATTGAATTTTAGGAGGCACACAAATATGATCAACTGATCAAACCAAATAGGTATTTTGGTTGAGAACAGATTTCAATAATTCGATTAAAAAAACGCGATTCAATAATCGCTCCATCCTGTGAAACACGCACACTCCAAAGCTTAGAAGAAATTCAAATCATGAACGCAACCCAATTGAATAATAAACCCCAGTGAAAGAATTTGCAGCGTTTTTTTTATTGAACCTCAATACCCCGCCACAATAAAAACATCTATAATTTATCAAGTCCTTTGGCCCTCGTATTGCGTTAAAACTTCCCCAAATCCAAATTTAAACGATGCAGCCAAAGGTAGACTGATGTAGAGGAGGCACAAAAATATCATCAACTGATCAATCCAAATAGCTGTTTTGGTTGAGAACCGATTTACGTGCTCTATGCATATCTCTTGAAATTCAATAATCGCTCTATCACCTGTAAAACACGCAAACTCCGAAGCTTAGTAAGATTCAAATCATGAACGCAAGCCAATTGAATAATAAACTCCAGTAAAAGAATACTTATTTACCCCAGTAATAATATTGAATAATAAACCCCAGTAATAATATTGAATAATATTTACCTATATATTATCTACTATATGCCTATCAGAATGCTTCAACCCGTGTATCGGCTATAAACTACAAGTATCCACATCGGCTATCACTCCAGTATCCACATTCACTACAACTCGACGCTATCGGCCGGACATCACTAGGTTACAAACAAACAATAATAAACGAAAAAACGCAAATGTTGGCACCATAAATCGGGCCATAGATCGGGAATGGTTTGACCTACGGACCTGGGGAGGGGCTCATTGAGATTCCTCAGGTATGTTCTTGAAAATAATTACACATTTAGGGCGCCTTGACTTGTTTTGAGGTTTTTAGGGATTTTACAAAACTTTGACAACCCTTAAAGGGCACTTTTAATTAAGTGAGAGAGCTGGCTCAAGAATTGGGGCGTCGTCGGACCAAGATGGATTTTTCCTGAAAATTTCAGATCCTTTGCTCCAGCCGTTTGGAAGAAATCGTGCGTGCGTACGGCGGACGGACAGAAAATTTTTATTGCAGATTTGGATTCTACACCCTTTGAAACGTAAACCAAGAAATTTTCAGGGGGGGGGGGGGGGTTAGATTTTTCCAGAGCGATTACAATGGTTTATTATTGAATAATAAACCAATTGTCGAAGTTTGAAAATCTCAACGTTATTCAGGCGTTAATTTTACCGTGTAAGCTTATATGATGTTTATGATGTTCAAAAACGTCAGGTTTCAAATGGTATATTAGGATACGTTTAGATTCTCATTCGTGTTGACAATCTTTTTTTGGTTAAATTCTACCTCTTATCTGATGGCCAACTGTTGATTGTAAAGGTCACTAGATTCACTGAAGTGATGTCCACCAAAAATTAAGAATATTTAAACACTGCACATTATATCACAAAGGTTTATCATATTTGAGCCCCCCACCCTCACCCCAACTTATCCAGATTCTCAAGTCAACAAAACGAAAAATTGAAAAAATGGAGATCTATAAAATATAAACTTACATTCGTTTTCAGGATTGCAACCATTAAAAATGAGATTTCCTAAGTCGGATGAGCTCGGAATCGTGTGGGACCCATACCAGTCGATTTTTCGTCTAAAATTGGTTGAAAATTACATCCTACTTGCCTGTGTCAGTACAAATCTGGATAAACCTCGTTTCTCGAACATTTTTCTACCATAGCAAGTCCCACCGAGTTGGCTAGATGTGTTAAAGAAAGAATTTTTTCGTTTTAATTCTAATCTTTCTTCTTTATGCCTCGTATGTACGAAAGTAGATTGCAGATGGTGAGGTGATGGAACGGTACAGTTGCCCCTTCCATTGAGGTGGATGCGGATATTAATGCTCCGCCACGCTCGGAGGCTGACCCATACACTTGAAGGCGTCTGTTTCATTTCCCAAGGCGACGGATTCTAAACTAGGGAAGGGGCCAACTAACCATATCCATCACAAGATTCTGATTCTACTCATCTTGAAATGTAAAGTGACAACGTTAGAGGGGGAAAATGTTTTTTCATTTTTTATTTTTTATAAACGAGTGCAAAGGCAATACAATACAAGGTTTTATTTGAAATTTACGAGAAAACAAATAGTATTAATTCCATGTAACTCTTTATGATTGACAGAATGTGATTCAGGGAATTCAGTTCCAACTGTTCGACTGTGAGTTTCGAAACCCAAGTTCCATTAAGTTTGGTTCTGGTGGACGGAGGAGGACGGATTTTGTTAGCTTTCATTTTTGGATTCTCCTGTCCTTGAAACGTAAAACCACATATTTTGTATGTGGGTTAAACATTTATTTCCTTTTGTCGATAACAAAGATTCATTATTGAAATTAATGTACAAAAAATATTTATCTATTTACCCCCCTAGCCACAAACCAAGTTGTATTTGTTATTTTATGAATGGTAAGGACGACGTGTTTTTACTACGAAACATCATCGATAAACTATTTTAATCTCTTTCTGATCACATCATAAAAGTTCACCCACTCCCTCTCTCTGGTCCACCATCTAGTTCCATGGGTTGTTCTCGATGCTGAAATCTGGCAGCTTGCGTGGAATGATGAAACATATTAGATGCTTCAATCCTGCCGTCCCGGAACTCGCCTGATCATGCCCCTCATCATTGTTACGGCCCAATCAAAATAACAGCTTCGCGTGTTGACTAGTTTTCATATGCAACCAAGAGAGACGAATTGGCAGCTCACTGAGAGATTCAGATCTTGTGTTGCGTTCAATTAATCTAGAGCGTTCCAACGACTGGCAAACCATTTTAGTAGGTCGGCCAGTGAGGAAGATAATACCAACAATAATAATTTCGTTGCGACGCCTGGTTGTAAGTGCTTAAGGAGACTTCCAAAATGACTTTTTGCTTTCTTTTATTCGATTAATTTAGATGAATGTTTAAATAACAACAATTGACCAATTGACAACTGTTTTCAGGTGATGATGGGGGAAGACCAAGTGCCAAAGGCAAGAGGAAGGCGCCGACGAATAAAGGCCGTTCGCGGACGTACAATAACTACCAGGTTTGTACTTGAAGATATACAAACAATTCGATAAGTAATCTTAATATTTTAGTTATTTAAGTAGAACTTATTTTTAAAAGTTAAGGGGTATCAATTCCAACAAATTTATCAATCACTTCTCAAATAAAAGATTCTGCATATAATTCACAGGATTTGTTTGCCGAAAGGCTCGAAAGCCGTAGGAAGGGCGGCACCTTTGGCACCGCAGGTACTTAATGAACAGATACAAAAGCAGACGAAAAACGCCGAAAAATTGCTCATGCCATTGTGAGCTTTGGGCTGGTTACTTTTAGGTTGCGATTATTGGCATTTGCGATTATATGGGTGAATTTATACAGATTTGAAACCAACACAAATCGATTTTGAGTCCAGAAATCACTAGGAAATGACAGCTCTCTTGCCTGAGTCAGAAACAACCTCGAAAAACCATTTTCAGCACTTCTTGCTACGTCGGCAGAAGGACATTGCAGATTTGGAATCTAAATACCTTGTAACGGAAAAGGATACAATTTTAGGGGGTTTTTTTTTTTCAAAGAGGAACTTTATTGTGATAAATCACTATTAAGTTTGAAACATATTTCATTATACAATTTTCACATTTCACGTGAGGTATTTTAACGTTGCCCATTAGCAACATAATACAATTATAATTTTGATTGTGATAACTATAGTAAAAAAAAGTATAAATCTACATATACGTAATATAAAGCATTAATAGTATTAGACTATGAAAAGATATTAACAATAACAAAACAAAAACACAGTTTGAAGAGAGAAAAAAAAATCGAGCACTGAGTAGATCTGACAATATATGTACAATGGTTCATAAGCAGAGGAGCATCAGGAACCCAGGAGATCCGAGTGCCATTTGCGTTTTAATCGTCTAGAGTCACGATGAGGTCTTGGACTTGAAAGCATGTCTCGAACAAGAGTATTTGGGTGGGATTTAATACATTCCGCTAAAGCGTTGTAGGACTTGGAGATAGACTCAGTGACTGCAGAGATTGAGAGGTCTGAACGTATTGTTTCGTTACGGACAAACCATGGTGCCCCAGTCAGTATTCGCAGTGCTCTTGCTTGAACGGTCTCAATGCGTTTAATTTGTGATTTGTATGCCGAGCCTTTAAGTTCACTCCAGCCAGATCGGCCGAAGTAACGCTAGGTAGAGTAAACGCTTCACGTGAAGAGGTAGAATTTGACTTGAAAGCAGGAAGTACAGTTGGCGAATGCTCTCACGCACTCTTACCACAATGTCGCTGATGTGGGGTTTCCAGGTCAAACGGCTGTCCAGCCTAAGACCCAAATACATCACTGAGACAACATACTCGATAGTTTGGTCAAAGAGGTATAGTGTGGGTATCGCAACAGACCGTTTGTACGTGAAACAGACCATGCTTGTCTTCTGGGTGTTGATTTTTATCCTCCAACGTTTGGTCCACACACTCAATGTGTTCATGTACTCTTGAAGTACTTGACTGGCATATTCCCCTGAAGAGTGTCTAACCAGCACAGCCTGATCATCAGCTTCAGGGGGTTGTACAAAAGATTTTCCTTAAGATTACAAATTCTTATTGCTGAAAAAGTTGAACCAAAACGCTCCCGGCACTAACGCATGGGTTTATTACTTTTTGAAAAAAGTTTGACAGCTCGTGTCATTAAAAGGTTTGCTATGGGTGAATTTCTACGTCTCTGAAACTTATCCCACTTGATTGTGATACCAAAATTACTAGGAATTGTCACCCCACTTGCCTATGTCAGTAAAAACATCGATTTTGGAGAGAATAAATGTTTTATCTCCCGAAAGTGGCAGCAAAGCCTTCCGGTACCCGTGGGGCAGTCATGGGCGAAGTACGACTACTAAATCAGCGATGTGGGTTTGAATGACCCCAACAATCCGTGTGTTGCTCGACCAAGTTCGGAACTGGAGAAGTTTAACGAGGACTCCAAAACTTCAAACTTATTGAGCAGGATCTAAACTTTCTTCTTTAGCGCCACTTAGCGTGGATTGTGAATTGGTCAAACCTCATCTCGAACGAATTGAGTCGCTATGTGACACTAAATTGAAGCAACTGTTCCTCACCATTTTCGATGTTGTATTCTGTGTGTTGATCCTGTCAAAATTACTCGTAAGTTTCCCAAACCTGAAATCTCAAGCTCAGAAGCGATTTGTGATGCTTGCATTTTCTCACGCCTGAAAACAGATGTTTTTTATTATGAACATTCCCAAAAACAGCGATAAAACCCGAATGTCTACTCACAATAAAGATTTTCTTCTGTTCATCCCCCCCCCCCCCCTAGATAATTTTCTATCTATCTGGCCCTTCCCTTAACAAGTTCAACAATCTCTGCTATAGATAGGCTCAAAAATGATTCTTGGTTGGTTAAATTTTTTTTTCTCGGAATTCCGTGTAATCATCAACCGCATTATTGAGATGAGCCCAAAACGTAACTGATGTATGGGTGATTCTCATTTAACGGGACAATCGAGGTTTTGATTCTGACTAAAACATTTTGTTATCCTAAATCTATGATTTTTTAATTTTACAATCTAGATGTTACTCTAATGTTATAGTGATGTACAAGCACGCATGATCAAACAGATTGTTCTCCATGACGGCTTTTGTGTAGCCACAACAATGAAGTTTAAAATCGCCACGACAATGAGAAATCAACATTAATCTTTTGCAATTAGGAGTCAAATGAACACATATAGAAATTGAAACTTGCATTAAATAGAGTTTTTACATCTCTATCCCAAAATGAATGCTAAACGAATCTCAAACAAACACGTGACATCTGAAACGGATTTTCAAACCCATAACAATGCGAAGTATGAAACGTACACACCTGTTTTACAAACGGCTAACTTCATTTTTGAGCCCCAGGGCAGGGTTACCAACGCTGAAAAAACTTTGAATTGCCAAAAAATGCCCTCATTTGAGAGAGCTACGATGATTTCCTTCAAACCCATGACAATGAGACAGAAGGTTTGGGACAAACTTTGAGCACTTGATTCGTACAGACTATCTAAAAGTTAGTCCAACTTGTAAGCGCACTAACATCCAGTAACCAATTCTAAAAAAATACTAGTTAAAATATTTCCAGTAAAACGTACTTTGAGCGGATAAAATTTCGGATTAAGTTGAAATTCTGACTCACGGGCAGACCATGACAATGAGATTAGAGCTACATTTCGATCAATTACCGGGGCATGTACAATGAAGAATTTATGATCTTTATGACAGCCATGAGTAGGCCTAGTTACCACAAAAAATCTACAGAAATAATTGTTGGAAAAAGTTGAACAGAAAATTATTTATCAATGAAGAACAGCGATTGTCGCGTAAAATAGAAATCACCCGTATCCCGTTGTTCAGGTCTTGCGGATCCGGCCGACGACTGACGAAGACGTCCAGGAGCTGAAGACGCTGGAGGACGAACAGGGGCTGGAATTCTGGAGTCCGCCCGTGAAGAACGTGACGTCAGACCTGATGGTCCCTCCCGACGTATCCGAGTACCTTCGAGAGTACCTGCAGGACAGGGACATCGAGTTCACGGTTCTCACCACCGACTTAGAGGTAAGATATTCAATTTATAATTCGATAGTTACTTTCCTTCCCATAAAAAGGAATTATCTCAATCATTTCATTAGAAAGAAGATGCAAAGCTACCGATGCTGACACATGGGTTTATTATATTCTGAATAATTCGTAATCGGTTCGTGTCTTTGTGAGCTTTTTCAAAGATGGTCAATATTATGTTCAGAAATATGTCTCGTTTATTTGATTGTTGACGGAGAAATTATTGCCAGAAAACGTGTAGTTCATTTAGGTGACGTACGATATGGGCCACTGAAACTGATTTTTCTCGTTCAAGTTTGCGGTGTCTTTGCCCAGTTTTGCCCAATCAATCCTCTTGAAAACAGCAAACTTCACATCTTTCAGTCAAATGTTTTACCTGCTCTCAAGTTTTGAAAATACTTTGCGAAAAATGTTATGATTGAAAATGGAAGGCATTCGATAGTAACTTTCTTCTTCGAGATTCCGAAAATGTGAAAAGGCAGCGTTTTCATCGAAAAATCGATTTTTTGAATACTGACACACCTGTTTATATATTCTGAATAATTCGTAATCGGTTTGTGTCTTTGTGAGCTTTTTGGGGTCAATATTATGTTCAGAAATTGCGTTTATTTGCAAGTTTCTTTGCCCAGTTTTGCCCAATATATCCTCTTGAACAGCAAACTTCACATCTTTCAGTCAAATGTTCTACCTGCTCTCCTATATCTTCGCTTTCTTCTTCGACAAGATCCAGGTCTTCATAAACCGTTACGTTGAGGAATGTTGTAGGTGGCACTTAATAATATCAAATGCGGAATTGTAGAGGGATACAGAGCGGGGCATTTGGAGAGGAGTATGAAATTACTCTGGCTGGGACGCATCTTGCGCAGAGACATTTTAAAGGTGGCCCATGAATGGAATAAATACGCTCCCCAGGGGATTGCAAGGAATGTAGTAGTAGTACTTAATAAGTAGGGAGATACTTTCCTTCCAATGAAGAGGTTTAACTTTCCAATGAGATAATTTTAGTAAAAAGCAGATGGAATGCTGCCAATGGGAAATTTGCCTTAATTTAAAATTCTCGAATTTAAAGCAACATCCTACAATAGGGCCCGAGAACACCATTTAACACCAGGAATACCCCAGGAAAAAGTAGTAGTGTAATGTTTATGACAAATAACAGAACGCAATGAACTCTTGACACATTATATTTCAGTGAATCACATAACACACTGGCAAAGAATAAAATAGTTTTCACCGGTAAAATCATTCCGCCTCTGACAATTCAAATGGTGACAATTAGTTACAAGTCGCTTCCGTGCCCAAAACTACAAGGAATATGACACTCCACTTGCCTCCGTCAGCAAAAATCTCGGACAACCACGCATTTCGACGATTTTTGCTCTTAGCGTCTATGCGTGTGAGGCGATTGGGATCAATGTAAGGACGTCAGCGTTTGATGTTAGGACTCATTAGACCTCTGCTGGAGTCCATAAGTGAACGGCGGACGGGTATCTATTGCAGATGTAGATTCTGCCCACTGTGAAACTACATGATTACCGGTGTTACACAGTACTTAAACTCCTCTCCAATGCTTCAGAGAAGCATGGAAAATACGTGACCAGTTTCAGGACCTGTAGCCTTGGAGGAACGGCCTCATTTTAAGGTGTTTCAAATTAATCATCAATGATTGTTGTGACGGTTGTGATGCCCATTTTGATGTCAGTCACGATCTCAAGCTTAAAAAGAGTAGGGTGGAGAAGCATGACAGCCAGTGGAGCGCATGACAAGAAGCACAAAGGGCAAGGGAGCCAGTGATGGGGGAATTTTCCTTGGATTTGTTCAAAGATTCCTGGTAACCACAACGTTGATGTACGTGTCGTTCAGATTCAATAATTGGGCGAGTTGAATATTCTGAGCCCCAACATGCTGAAGCCCTGGAATTGTCATAGAGTCGTTGATTACAGACCACGTAGACAATACGCAGAATGTTACTGAAGCGAAGAGTAAGCAAAACTGATATCTATTGTTACCCAATCATTTCTATTCTTCTCAAGGTAAATATCACACTACAGCCTAGCTCATACGTAACTTTCACTCAATGCCTTGATCATCACTGTACCCACTTCCAATAGCAATTTATCGCCTCGCATTTACCAACTAATTTATTCGCGCGTTAACATGACGGTATCAGATCTCCTCTGTAAGATAAGAATAACAGCTGCAAATTATAGTTCGGATCACTTAGTTAAGGGGAAAGTTGGAAGGTATAGCGCTCAACTAAATCAACATGCGGATATGCATTTCTGCATTAAGTCGGCGAGAAAGGAGAAAAGAAAAGCGGATTCACCATGGGAGCGTTCATCCTAGCTCATAATAGCGAGAGTCACTCATTCCTAGGAGAAAACGGACTCGTTCTTCGATTATATTAACATGCGAAGGTAGAAAACTATAAGATTCTTTCGGAGCAATCAACCTGTATAATCGATCAAGGAAAGGAACAATTTTAGTTCCCTTTGAAATTTGGTAGTATATGTTTGAAGATCCGTGGTATCAAAAATAATAATTACAAAAACCAAAAAACGAAAATCCGTCCAAATTTTACGAACGTCAAGCACGAGCACATGCTTATGAAGGTCAAAAATCACATAGGACCGAATTCTCCTCATCATTTTCGACAAAAAGCGAATGGTAGAGTTGAAAGGCCGAAATATTCGAGAATCGATCTCGAAAATCTTCGTAATAGGAATCTTGATTCACATGGATATTTGGAGTGTTTCAACTTTGAAATTCAATGAATCGTCCGAATCCATAAGGATCGTAATACGCTCATCCGCTCCTTCCCTACGTCGTTGTAATTAAAATTTGATGAAAATGATTGGGGAATCTTAGTTCCTTTAAATGCTTGATTTTTTTTCGACGAGAGAACGGATTTTTTTAAAATCTCGAGCAAAAGAAAAGTTAACGTCGTAAATAGCGTGCATATACTTGGATCGGAAAAAGAGTTAAAATTCTAGAATCGTTTCGGAATGCCTTTTTTACGGTTCATCATGGAGATAAATTTGAGCAATGTTAATTTCAACTTCTTTTGGAGCCATTGCAATACGTAGTTAAATTTTTTACGAAAATGCCATAAGATTGTCATTTTTAGAAGGTTCTAGGTTGCTGATAATAATACGTTGTCATTGTAGAAATGAACAATTTCAAATCATGTTTCACTTTATCGAATGGAATTTAATGATCCAGTATCAATAGCCACGCAATTGACGCACTTTGTCATAACTATCATTTAAAAGACTCAATTAACAACTTAGTCCTTAGATAGAAACACGTAAAACAAGCGAATTAAATACCTCGAATAAATGAGAGATTTAAATATTTTTGGGCAGTAGAACGAAAAAATTTTCATGTTAAGGACTTTCGGCAATACGCCGGAACTTCATTGAAACTAGGCACTCAATTATAAGCCCACTTTTGATTTGAAAATAATAAATCCGTAGAACGTAGCAAGAATATTAGGATTCACCCAATCCCAGAACTCCACAGGAACCGGAACAAACAGTATTTTTCAAAAACTTGATCGTTAATTCAAACATAGAACTGTACGAAAAATGGATTTATATAAAACTAGAAACAAAAGATTCACCTATTTTGTAGCTACTTGTGGATAGATGTCAAGTCTTGGCTGTGGTATCAAAGGCCTACTCTGCGGCATGGGAAAATGGGGTATACTTCTAATTATACTTTTGCACCTTCTTGACGTTATGTTGATATAACCCCAAATGCATACGTAGAATATCATCACTGCTTACCAAGTAGGTAGTTTTATCTTTCGCTCTTCACAATGTCCGCAGCTTAATCAAGAAACATTCCCACGGAACATGACAGAACTTTCTGTTTTTGCTGTTTATCTTGACAATGTTATTCGAGGAACTTATATACAAAAGAAAAGCGGGAAGACCAACCGTTTACGCCATTTCCTGCACGAAGAACAATGTGAAATGTAGCCCAGAACGAAGTGTCCTCGTGACCCAGAGCGATGGCGTGAGTGTTCGTTTTAATCCTATTTCTGGTTCGTTTCCCAAATTAATCACAGTTTTCGAGAAGGGACTGGATACCTCCCGAGCTTTCGCTTTCCACATTAGATGGCGTTCACAGGAGAGTATGGGTGTTCGGAATTTCACCGGTTCTTGTGCCAAGAGATGGTGAGGTTCTTTGGGCCCTTTAAGATTGTGAACTATCAAATTAACGATTATGCGCACTAATAATGTAGCACAAGAGGAAACAACTAGACACGAGTGAAAAAACGAAATTGTAAATATTCTGTACATTATGACCGACTATAGGTTTACAGCTTTCCCGATATTTTCACCGATTAATTATCTTGAGGTGAACCCAAGAAGATATAAACGGTTGTGCAGTTATCTGATAAATGCTGTATTTCAAATTAATGCGTACATGCTCAATGAACGAGTTTGGAAACATATCATTCAATTCGTATTCGTCGATATAGTGAATCAATCAAATAAATAAATGTGTTGTTGAATAAAATCTTAGGGCGCTTCTGCCAAAGTTGAGGTTTCGCGGGTAGTCAACAATATCACAAAACATGCTGCTTTGCCACTACTTAGTTAGGAAAGTGAAGTCACCTTGATAACTATGATATGAAGCCAGTCAAGTTAACAAGGGTGTAGGAGCAAGCTAGAAACGAAGGAGAAAACTGACTCCAGATTCTGTTAACCAAAAACGGGGAAATTTTGTTTGGAGGGGAAGTGAAGAAAATTTAGAGTGGGGGATCGAGGGGAGCAGAGAGAGGGGATAGTAGAAACCAATCAGGGACAACTACCCCGGGAAACCCCAGGGTGCTAGGGTGGAGACTACGGGTGACTGACCGTTTGCCAGAAAAAAGGGTGGCTTGGGAAAAACCAACGGCACAAAGCAGCTTGGGGAATTTGGAGTTCATTAAAGGCTTTAAATATTTTCACATACAAAGGGGTTTCACCGACAAAGAGGTATCAACAATGGCGACTATGGTCCCGCTAGCTGCGGGCGTTGAATACGAGTCAAGTGTGGTTTTCAAGAGGTAATGACCCAAACACCGAAAAACTCTTCATGATTCACAACCATTTCAGAAACATTTGAACAATGTTGTTAGTTTTACAATCAATTATTGAATGTGACTACGTAGTCCGAGGTAGTATCATAGAAACATTAGCACGGGAGGACGTGTACCAAATATTCTTCACCATCATCAGTGAACGCAATGGGTGCATATTTATGTTTCGAATGACTCTTGAAATTTCACAAAATGATGGCTAAATTACTCGCTGTAAAAGAACAGAAATGGTTCAACTTCCTCTTCCTTGTTAAACAACAACAAAATTAAAACTAATACGTCATTTATTACCTTTATGCCTTTATAAATAAATAAAAGAAAAACTGGCATTGAGACTTTCTGGGATAAGAAGGGACGATTGAAATGCCGGCCTTTTGTCTGATCAGCTGAGCGAGCTGCATTATCTCCTATTCACCCCTGGAAGCTGAACTGTGATAGAGAGACTCTCTAGGGTAAGAGGGGATGATTAAATTTATGGATTCCATGTTTATCACCTGAGTGATAAACACTCTCTTTTTATTCCTAGGTAGTTGAAATTTCCCACGAGGCTTCCTGGGACATTGTCACCTTCGGAAGTTGAAATTCGATGGGTTGACTCCCTGCAATATCAGGAGCAGATTGAAATAACTTGCCTCGTTATGATAAGCTGATTATCTACACCCGGAGCATAATTTTGGATTTAGGTTTTCTCAAATTGCTGCCTTGCCTGGAAACAATTACTTACTTTTCTCCACTTCACAAAAAAACCCTTGAAATATGTAAATGAAAAAAATGAAAGAAATAGAAATATGCATTGTCCAAAAACGTATTTATGATTCAATGCTTTTCAAGCAGATTTGAATTTTTTTCTGTATTATTATCTTATCCTATTATTAATGTACTGGAGTCAATATTTATGTAGTATTCGTTGTATTACTTTAATATAACCATAACCAAAGTTCAGCTAGTATGTAACACGATATTAATTGGCTCTTAGGTTGTACTAAGTTTGACGGGTCTGCTAGTATGTATGTATTTATGTGCAAAAGACTTATGATATGACTATGGAGGTCAGTCAAAACTGTGCTTAACAACAAAGCGTATATTTTAACCTTAGTTTTCCTTATTAAATGTCGTTTATCAAGCCAAGAAATTAATGAGTACATTGAAGTGAGTTTCTTCTCGTGAGAGTGAATCCATTTTAATGATTTCCGGTCACAACAGAAACGTTCCGAGGGAAAAGCAACTCGGCAGTTTTCAACCGACGGAAATGGTTCGCCAGTTGGAAAGATCTCTTTGCTAAACTATGACGGTGCGTGCACCGGTCGGAGCGCGCTCCGAAGATACCAGCAGCTGAGCTACACGCAATGGTATTAATAAAATGAAAACAATTGAAGATGTATGATAACTTGAGTTAGTAGCAACCAGTCGTATTACTTAGTTGAATCATTAACCAAGAGAAAACATTGTGAATGAAAATGTGTATTAGCCTTGAACAGCAGGTCACTGGTCAATAGTTATCAATTGCTGTCTACGTTACATTGTCCAAACTCCGTGCTTGGCTCTTCGTTACCTTGTTATCGTATTGTAGATATTTCGAAGAAGCTTCATTTTAAATTACAGCCCGATAGATCAACTAGGGAATAAACTAGATATCTCTCTGCTGATCAATGTCGAGCCTTTCGTTGGAACTGTACCAGTTGATAAGGTTGGGGGAATTTATAAGGTGATTTTCACTGTTTTCAAACCAGTTCGTGCTCACATAGGTATTCAAATTAGTTAATGATCACACAATCTATTGTGTTCTGTAATCTATGTGTTCTGCTCTCTGGGATGGAACGGACTAACGTACTGCAATCCAGATCAAAGAAGATTGTAAGAGAACTTTTTCGAAAAACACAATTACTACAATAAACGGGAGTAGCGCAGGGACCAATGCGCAAAGGCCCTTCTTCCTCGGAAGAAGGGATGAAGATGGGATACGACCAGGTATAAGCACCCGGACACCGAGCCGGGACTTCACTTGGCCAGTGAGCTCTCTCCTAAGCAGAAAACTTTGCCTTATTACTGCTAAAAACCTGCTAAAACTCCCAAATAACCCCCTCGTGTGAGTAGGTTATAATAGCCTTTTAGCCTTTTCCTCGAGTAAGAACTCTGATGTACGTAGAAGTTGCATTCTGGAAACATTGAGTTACCTGCTCAACCTCATCTCTTCACCTCTGTGATACGCTGCAAACTTACCGCCATCTGGAACCATCGGTTTACACTACGGAAACTTCATAAATACTCCTTGCCAACTGCGACTGATCCGCTAACCAGAACTTTGCCTAAAAAACGAAACTATCTTCTTTCATAAGAGAAGTAAAATTAGTAGAGGAACCAAGATAACTAGTTCCCTATAAAGATCCTGTTCATAGAAGTTACCTCAATCAATAATAATTAGAGACAGAGTGATGAGTAGGGTATTAGTTATGAGTAGGTACCCCTAATACCTGCATAACAGGGACCCCCCTTTTATTGGATCATAATTACAAAAGAAATATTTATGAATTGCCACCAAAAAACCGATCACCCTCATTTTTTTAAAATTAAATGTCAAACTGGAATAATGAGTTCCCACTAAAGTTTGGGCCGGAAAAAAATACAATAATTAAGAACAGGAGGAAATAGAGACGGTATAGCGATTCAAAACTATTGCCCCTCCATTCACCCCCTTCCAAAAGGAATTTGAAAGTTCTGAAATGTTTTTAAAAACTCTACCAATTTACTAATCGATCAAAGAAAAGCAATAAAATAGGCCGATAATTCTAGTTGGTACGAGTATGAGGAGAGCGCTTGAATCGATCAGCCATTACCCCCTACTTCCAAAATCTCCGTGGTCTGTTGAACAACTAGACTTCAGTTGGGTTCGAACTAAAAAACAGTGGTTGAAAAAATATCATAATGTTGAAGAAATAGCGGTTTATGGTTGTTAACCCCTCCGTTTACCCTGTTTTCTTAATGAAAATAGAATGCCCTAAAAATGTTTGGATACTTGATCAATATCTTGATTGGACAAAAAAAGAATGACAAGATTCGGTCGGGAATTCTCCTTGAACAGCTATTAAAAAAATGGGCCATTACTCCCCTGTCAGCAAAAGCAAACTTTACGAGTTTTGTTGCGCAACTGGAGTAAAATTGGGCTTGAACAAAAGAAGAATCAAGAAAATCGGATCGTAGGAATTCTGGGCTGTGCGATGTTGACAAATTTTATACAGTACACACAGTTTTTTTTCACGGATTCGGGCTTAGAGAATGTTTTGATTGGATGTTGGATTTGTATTCAGTTATTTTTTCTCATGACTGGATGGTTTCACACACCCCTGGATCAACCCTAACAGGTCATCCCTATTGAAGAAGTCTTGCCTCAAAGGGCTGTCCTAAAAACACTACGCCAATTTCAAAATCTCGATTTTGAAAATATTTCAGCCCTTTGATTCAACGCTTTGAAAGTGATACCAAAAACATATTTCGAATCAGCCTCCATATGCTGTTTTAGATCCAAGTTGTATACCTATACCTTAGTCCAGTAGTTGGTGACAAAAGCTAAAGACAGGTTTTTCACACACAGTGGTGAGCGAAGTGATTGGAAGTAATAAACCAAAATGTAGTGGAACGTGAAAATAAGGGGAGAATTTGGTTTCTGTAATATTAGTACAGCAGAACCTTGATTATCCGGACTAATTGGGACCAGAGTGTGTCCGGATGATCGAAAATCCGGATAATCGATTATTACTAAAAAAACATACCAAATAGGTTTATTTTCAATGATTAATGATTTGAATTTCTATGCATATTTCACAGGTGATGATTAAATTCAATTATCGCTCTATCACCTGTGAACCACGCACACTCCATAGCTTAGTAGAAATTCAAATGATGAATCATTGAATAATAAACCCCATTGAAAGAATTTGCAACTTTTTTTGTTTGTTTCTTCGATTTCAACATCTTCGTCAACGCCAAATCTCGAATCCTCTGTAGCTGTAAAAGATGTACTGCTTCAGCCTCATCTTGCCTCTCAAACCACCTGAATGCGACGTCAATAGCTTTTACAGCTTCTGCATGGGAGGGCCCAGGTGTTTCTGCGTCTTCTTGATCCTCTATGTCCTCTTCCACATTTTTTCTCTTTAACACCTCGTTCGCCTCCGGATAATCGAAGATCCGGATAACTGAGGTACGGATAATCGAGTTTCTACTGTATTGACAAAACAGTTTGCAATTTTCTTAAACGAATGTATTTATTAATGAACTGTCTTCAAGAGCTCAGTCGCTTTAATTAGGAAAGCTAATACAATTTCATGAGGTTTGTTGTACAACAAGATTGATCTTCACTTCCTGCGAGTCAGCCCGATGGAAGTGAAGACTGTGGAAGCTTAATCGACGCTTTCACTGCTATCTCCGAGTTCCGTTGACTCGAGGTCGCGTCCTGTGATATATGACATCGTCTCATTCATCGGGAGAATCAAATGTGAAAGTTTTATTGTCGCTTTAGCTCGTTAGTTTGTCTGAGCGCGTCGCCAAGTTCGATCGAAAGTCCGCGTGATGCGGATTTCGTAACGGGACCCGCCACGCTGCGGAATTGTAAGTAACTGTGAGGTCCGATTAGGATTAAAACGGATATTATCGATAATTGGACGTTCTGGAGATTGCTGAGGCATTTTCAGTGATGGAGAAGAGAATCTTATTATCATTCGATCTTCCAGAAATTAATTTCTGGCTTTGACAGCCTCAAGCGCGTACACGGCAGGGGTAGTGAAGGGGGGAGAGTGGGCAGGCAAAATCAGTGATTTACTCTGCCAACTAAACTTCCAATACTTGGTGTAAGCTTTCTCATTACTTATTCCCTTTCCAAATATCTGAGCTGCAATAGGCAGGATGTTAAAAATCATACATGATAGCGGGATGGCGGGGTGCACGCAGAGAAAGTGATCCCCACTAACAAAACGGTTTGGTTCCAAGCAAGAGATTGCACATCGTAATCGAGAATTTCATATTCATCAGAGGTTCTATACTCAGATCTTGAAACTTCGTTCATCGAGTGTGAATGAAGACACTTGAAGAAACCTCTGCAATCAAGTTATGAACTATACAGACCGAACCAGTTGATATAATTACTGCATACGCAAGAAGAAAAATTAATGAACTAAACAAGGATCTTGAAATAACTGTTTTAAAAATAGTTGAATAGTAAATCATATTAAATTTAATAAAGGTTAACTGAACCCAATAGAATTAAGATAAAATAGTTATCTTAATTTTATCGTGTTTCATTCACTTGATAAAATGTGATATTGAACATTGACGTGCATCGCTTCCCCCCACCCCTTTCCATTCTGATCCTGGGTACGTCCTGGGTACCATCAGTAGAAGTGATTGTAATTATCTGGTATGCGAGATTCTACTAAACCGTTTCAGAAAATGAAAGTCAAATTCGACATTGAGTCCTTCGGGTCGGCGATTTAGCTTCCAAGTCGCCCATGCGTAGCGAAACCATTGTTTCCACGTTCGGAGATCAACTTTCATCTTTGTAAATTTTTCAGTTAGTCCACAAATCTTTCGAACAAGCTTAATTTATACAGTTGTCATCAGATTTCAATGACATTTTCAGTCAATACAAGTTCTGCTGAGAGTGATCCCCATTCAATGCCATTGCTCCAATTCAAAATGGATGCAAATACAAAACTCATCAAACATAATTTACTCTCGGCCTAGCGTTCGATCTCTCTTAAGATCTTCGGGTTGCCGGGGGGTATAGATTTCGAATTCTTTTGACGCATTTACAACGAGGCCTGTCTTTTACTCGGAAAGCAGCTGGTGCTTTTTACACTATGATTATAAGAGCTTTAGTATGGTTGATGCCTCGACAACTTCTGAAATTTTAATATTCGAAAACGAGAACTGGGCTTTTCCGATATGTACATGCCTAAGTTCTGTCTTGTACATTGATTATTCTTATTATCGTTGTGAAATACTGTACCAGTAGGCCGGGCGGGTCGCGCACGCCTCCGCCCCTGAGGTAAAAGGTGGCTTTTTTGGCGGAAAGTGGAACCGAAACATGACGCTCTCTCCTTTTACTCGCTCGAACCAAGGCCGGCGACTTCACTTTTCCTTGTCTTCAAGTTTTTGTGGGACATGATGATACAACTCTAGTCTACTACAAAAGGTACTCGTAATTGTCATTAGGTTGATGAATAAGCTCCGACATCAAGTGAACGCTGGCTTTCCTCGGACGGACGTAATATCGACTTGATGATATTATCAAATCAGTTAATTGATTATCGAACACAAATGTTTATGAACACCACAGTAAGCCACGAAACAATACTTCCCCTCATAAACACCCACTCCATCCCTAGTTACTTGAAGGAGAGCAGTCAGTAGCAAATCTTCCAGATTGAATCTACAACTGGATTTTTTTTTGCTCAGGTTGTCGCCATCATTGGACACTTTGAAAGCCATTGAAAGAAAACTATTCACTACAATGATAAATGTGGTTGGATTCTAGAATTAAGGGTTACAATTTTCCTCCGTCTATAAAACACGTTCAAACGTTTTTAAATCCCATCTAATTAATCCCTACACATTAAAACCCATAATTAATCTTGGATTAACCCCACCAACCACTGATGTGAGTTACGGCTATTCGCCAGGTACTGCACTTCAACAAATACATAGATGCAGTATTTGAAAGTTATTATCTTATTGTTTCCAGGCAGAAATTCAGAAGCAAAACCCTAAACCAAAATCAAAATACAGTGAGAAGTTACTGAAGACGGACAAGGGACATCCCCTTACATGGTCAAGGTATCACAGATATAAAGGTGAGATAAAATATATTTACGTTAACATTTTATCAACTATTAATAGTTTTCTTCTATTGAAAACGTGAACCAAAATTTGAGCATTGCGAAAAAGAAATACTAACTCAGTTTGTGAAGTGAAGAATGTTCTTCTCCTACATGTCTTGTGGGATTTCTCAAAAGGAACTGAAATTTGAGGTAACTTATTTTTACGCCCCCACATTTAATTGTGTCCCGTTATGCACCATATTTTTATTAAAACTAGAGAAATCAACCATTGCAGGGGTTTTTTTAACATTTCTGACACAAAATGAATATTGACGTGCTTGAAATATTAAAATCTACATTATTGTAGTCAAACTCGTCCTTAAGTACCAATCAATCCCTAATTAAACCTCTGTGGCTCATCCTTAGCAGAAATCAGCCAAAAAAACCAATAACACGAATAGCCCCATATGTAGGAAAACACTTACAAAATGATACTATGGTAGTGTATAGTATAGAATAATGAATAATATAACTAACAAAAGACAATGGCACACACAAAAAAAAAAAAGAAAATCAGAAATACCACAATGAACAGTAACGCAGCGATACAAAATTTCGGAATACAAAGATGGCTTCAACTTCTATGATCTATGTTGATTTAGACAGCTAATAGGTACCATAATAAAAAACTCCGTTGCAATCATGAGGAATATCGTGATTGGTTTGTGAATTTAATCCAAATATACAATAATATATGTAATGCATAATAATATTATAATAATACAATATGCTCTAATAAAAGGATGTGACAATTCTCATGTGGCATACCACGACATGTTGTAATTATCGCGACAAGCATCAAACTTGATTTATGTTACTGTTTTCAGATATCCTCGACTATTTGGAGTATTTAGGTACGACGATGCCCGACCTAGTCAAAATAATAACCATCGGAAAGTCGTCGGAAAATCGCCCGTTGAGAGTAGCTCATATCTCATCGAAGAAACGGAAGGACGCTCCAGCAATGTGGATCGATGGCGGTGAGTTATTCTTCATTCTTTTCGTTTACTATTGTTTATGGAACTCTCTCTCGGTAATGTTTAAGGAACTAAAAGAGATTATTTTATGGAACTATCTGTGAGAGTTGTGTTTATGTGTAAGTATCTCAGAGAGATTTTTTCCCAAAGTATATCTGACGATGTGTTCATGGAACTATTTCTTAGAGAAGTTGTGTTTCAACTTCCTCTAGGGCACATATTTGGGAATTATCTCTAAGAGAAGTGTTAGATCTATGAGAGACATGTTTTTGAAACTATTTCCATGAGATTGGGTTATGAAACAAGATATGGGTGGTATATTTATGGAACCTTTGGAGAGGTTTAATTGCAATCAAAACAAGCTGACAGCCACGACAGCAATGGATTTCCTGTCAATAACAAGCTAGACAAAGAAGCAACGGAACAAAATAAAGGTCTCCAGTTCTAGACACTGAGAAAAGTTCTGCAATACCAGTGTAAAATCTAGCTAAAACGTTTCGTTTTTATGAAATCACTAAATGAGAATTGAGTAGTTGATTTGAAAATATCAGCGAATCCGATTCAACGACTATCATGTAAGAATCAACAGTAACAGTTGCCAATCAAGGCTGTTGTACATCTATCTAATGGCAGTTTCAACAAAGATTTTAATCAACGTTTACCCAATAAACTGGCGATCTCAGCTGTTTAACAACGATCAAACGCCCTAAATCGACTATCAAAACCAACAAACAAAATTTAGATTGTTAGCGTCCTAAATTACGATTAATACGTGCCAGTTCTTTTTGCCATCTTTGTTTCCATTCCAAAATCCCGTTGTGCTTATACTTAGTTCATTGTGCCTTTCCTGCTATTTTATGTTTTTCGACAATGGTATATTTTGTTTGCGTTTTCTTAACTATTGGGCTTTTCGTGTTATTGGATATTTTGTACAATTCTTGCTAATAAGTGAGCCTCAAGAGACTTGATTAGGGCATTGGTTTTTAAGGAGAACGTCCACATTGGATAGTGAGATAACGGCAGATTTCGAGCTCGACAATATTGATTTCGCGACGAGGTACCTACTATAAAACAAGGAGTAAAGCAAGCAGCAATCGAACAAATAGAAACGGTAGCTGGTTACCAATTTAATCTCGTCACCTTCATTTTGCGGCCAATAGCTTCCATGATATCTTCTAAATCAATGTTTAAACTTTAAATCGACCATAACCAACCATTAATTACTTCGGCGAACCCGATTTGTTTTAGATCAAAGTTCAAATCTCTTTATCCGCAAACCAATTTTTGATTTTTCGGTGAAACCAGCCCCATGTCTGTTTAGATTCGAATCGTAAGTTGATGGAGTTGATAGATGAAACATTTTGTTTTATTTCTTTGTTTATTATAGAGTTGAGATATCTCATAACTTGATTGGCTGAATATAATCACTTGATTTTATTGTTTCATACAAGTATTGGAAGAATTATAATTCTTCTAGAACGATAGTTATCGTCTTTAGTTCAAGATGGAGGTGCCTCCATGCTGTTACTGTTTCAAACTGATAGACTAAGTTCAGCAATACATTCGTGTAGCGCAACTTAGTATCATTAAGTTTGAAGGCGTGAAAACTGTTCAACACCAAGGTGGCGTTCCGGCGCTATAATGCATTCTCAACCCTTGACAAATTAAAAGGTTCGTTGAGCAGCAAAGTGATCAACTACCAAGGCTTAACTATAAAAATTCTTTACTTCCACACTTTACAAAAATATATATAACTGCACCTTGATTTTTTTAAAGAATTTTATCTTAATCAGCCCATAAACCCGCGGGATAAACCTTTACACAGGATTCCCCGATGTGCAAACCTCTTCTTGACGACGAATCCAGATTTTGACTTTTTCAACTCCTCCCTTGCCACATTAAAATCATTAATTTCCTCCCAAAATAATTACACTTACTAGCTGGAATTGTCCACATGTTTTTCTCTACTTTTCCTTGTATTCTTTTGTATGATATTGAATGACGTAACTTTGTTTTTTATTACGTTGTATATTGGGCTTGCCCGTAATAAATAAATAAATAAATAAGGATTCATGGAAATTCGACCTTCAGGCCTTGATTGTAATCGGTAGTGGGCATAATATGTAGGCATAATATGGGCATATTATGTGCAGTCGAAGATGTCGTAATTGTAACTTCAGCAACCTCGTACCTACCTCTTGCGAATCCCCAGCCCTACATGTATTTGGGTGATTCTCATTTAACGGGACAATCGAGGTTTTGATTCTGACTAAAAAATTTTGTTCTCCTAAATTTATGATTTTTTTATTATGTATAGGTAATTATTGTATACAATCTAGATGTTACTCTAATGATATAGTGATGTACAAGCACGCATGATTTTCGTTTGTTTCCTCGAAATTCAGGTTTTAAAATTTTATAGGTTACGAGAATGGTATGTATCCATGACAATGAGCTTTGTCAACCAAATACCGATAGAATTACGTAAACGATGTGTAGGCAAGGTTGAATGAGACAGATATCTGTTTCAGTTTTTCCTGACTTTGTGCTAAAACAAGTATCACATTTTAATATTAGTATTTATTTAGTATCAAATACCAAATTGAAAAAAAAAATTGTTTCAAACAGCCATGACGTCTTTTGTGTAGCCACAACAATGAAGTTTAAAATCGCCACGACAATGAGGAATCAACATTAACCTTCTGCAATTAGGAGTCTATTGAACACTTATAGAAATTGACATCTATTTTATCCCTATCCCAAAATGAATGCTATTCGAATCAATAAGATTGATTAAGAGTGATTTTCAAACCCATAACGATGAGAAATTTGAAACGTACACACCTGTTTTACAAACGGCTAACTTCATTTTTGAGCCCCATCTGTATAGAAATGGCGGAAGCATGGTGTTTCCTCAAAGGGCAGGGTTACCAACGCTGAAAAAACTTTGAATTGCCAAAAAATGCCCTCATTTGAGAGAGCTAAGGTGATTTCCTTCAAACCCATGACAATGAGGCAGAAGGTTTGAGACAAACTTTGAGCACTTGATTCGTACAGACTATCTAAAAGTTAGTCCCACTTGTAAACGCACTAACATCCAGTACCAATTCTAAAAAAAAATACTAGGTAAAATATTTCTGGTAAAACGTACTTTGAGCGGATAAAATTTCGGATTAAGTTCAAATTCTGACTCACGGACAGACCATGACAATGAGATTAGAGGTACATTTCGATCAATTGCCGGCATGTACAATGAAGAGTAGCCGAACTTTATGACAGCCATGAGTAGGCCTAGTTACCACATAAAATCTACAAAAATAATTTTTGAAAAAAGTTGAACAGAAAGTTATTCATCAATGAAGGACAGCGATTGTTCCGTAAAATATGAATCACCCATTTACCTATCTAATGACTCATGCTAAGGTAACCAACTTGCATCTTAATAAGCTATATAACATATATTATATCGTCGGGTTCCGGGTAAAAGTGACCAAGTAACATTTTTTTCAAAATGAGCTTTTTTTGTCATTCCGGTACTAAGGAACGTTGTCTACTGTGTGTTGTTGCTAAGAACGTTATCTTCAAACTGATGTGCAAGAAATACTTGAAAATAAATTTTACCTGCCTGACCCAAAGAGTTTTATGTGACCAAATGGCATTTGAACTCAACCACAAAACACGAGATGGATTATAAATGTACTCTCGCTGGTGCATGTAAATGTTATCAATTGCCATTTGATCACTTTTACTGTGTAAGATTTGTAAGATTGCATAGTGGGCAGGTGAAAATGACCAATTACAGTGATAGGTAATGGATAACCTTCTCTAACAGAAATAGGTATGTCATTGTTGTTTAGATGCTTGGCAACACGATAAATTAACGAAAAAACTATTCAATCCCTCAATTTCATGTAACTAGGCGACTGATTTTCGAAGAATTGAATTGACCAAATGAGTAAAGCTTGAAACTCCAGGCAAGTAAAAATGATCAAATAGAGTTTCCCGAATAAACAGCTCTTATTTAATCTGAAGTGAATTTTGAAGCACGATATCATAGGCGGGCACTAGCTAACTACCTACAGGATAAAGAAAAATCGAAACATAGTCGGATGAGACATCACACAACCAGTGTTCGTAAGAAGAAAATAGGTGAAACTTCAGATCGCTCCCCTGTAAAATTTTGCAAATGTTACTTGGTCACTTTTACTCGGAACCCCACGATATATTTGAATTGAAAGTCTACAGCTGTTTCTTCCGTAAATTTCTGCAGGTATCCACGGCAGGGAATGGATCTCTCCGTCCGTTGCCTTGTTCATCCTGAAGCAGCTAACTGAGAACTACAACACGAATAAAGCGGTCGTCGACGGTATCGACTGGTACATCCTGCCCGTGGCCAACCCCGACGGCTACGAGTACTCCCACAGCACGGATCGGTTTTGGAGGAAAAACCGATCCAAGAACCCAGCCAAGAGATACGACGATTATGACTACGAGGGAGCCAGGTTCGCGGTCTCTAAAATCTTTAAAATCTAGCTGTAGCTGACTTTCCTACCATCCCCAATCAAATGCACGTTTTCTGTTTTGCTTATGAGTCCACCTAGCGGTAGGGGAAGCTTTGTTTCATTTTCGGGAGAGGACCAATTCTTTTTCCCCAAAATCAAACTTTCCACTATCATTTTACGTTTTAGACCATTCTGAACAAACTTCGTTTCGTGTCTGTCTGTCTGATCCCCGTAAACTATGGTTGCAGGCTTAGACTTCTTCTGTTTTCATCCTATTTTGA
The DNA here is from genome assembly GCA_031894815.1 of Creontiades dilutus. Lineage (NCBI taxonomy): Eukaryota > Metazoa > Arthropoda > Insecta > Hemiptera > Miridae > Creontiades > Creontiades dilutus. Next base: position 319,171 of record JAVIWC010009708.1, read on the forward strand.
TCAAGCACTTTGCACATGACCCAGCGTAAAATCCTCCAAGCATCATTTTCTCAGGTTCTAGTGGATCGGTCTCGCTCAAATTTGGAGGTTGGTCGGGGAAGAATGGTCTCCTATAAATTTTTGCATAACTTGTACCATGTAGCTGCGCATGCGCAAACATAAAATCTTAACAAGTGTAATTTATACCGCTTTCTTCCAACAGCTGATATTTTCAGAGAATGTGCGGTTCAGGTTGCAGATGAAATTTCAACGGAATGTGTAGCTAGGTCTAGGCCTGTAGAATATTCCCAATGAAATGCATTGCTCAGAATTCAGTATAACACTCGTCTCATGCGTGACAGTGAAATCCGTCAATCATTATTTTCTCACTTCCTAAACGTCTGACATTGCTCTAATTTAAAGCTGGACAAGGACGGTGTTATCATCTCCTATTAAATTCAACACAGGAACCTGTCCCGCGACATTGTTGTCTCATGAATCAATGGAAAATCACAATGGAGCAATCCGTATCAAAATCAGTTTGGAGGTTTGGCCGTCATTAGGGGACGAGTAGGCAAATACAGAGATGTATATATAAAAACTAACAAGTTACCCGTGCATTGAAAGACCCGCATGCATCTCTGCCACTGCTGAGAGTGATACCACTTCCTCTCAATCACTCTCCCTGGTGTTAAGAGGCTGTGTATCCATGAAGCAGGATGGAATTTCGCCCTAGCGCGTTCGATATCAAAAAAGGATACAAACGGGCACACGAGTGAACTATTTCCATCAACATTTGTACAGAAATGATCTTTTTTTCAAATTTCAGCGCCGTAGAGAGAACAGGAAAGCATTAAGCAGCTTTATCGCTCACCCGGATGATTTGAAATCCTACCAATCCCTCCACGTGGCTCTAAAAGATGAAAGGGAGAGAAGTTATCTGTAACGCTCAAAGAGCTTATCCCATCTGAACTAGAGGTGGGCAGTGAGTGAGTGAGCTTGTCTCAAAGAACCTCTCTTTCAAGTGAACTTGTCCCAAATGACCTGCGGAAAGAAGACCTGCAGTTCATCACAAAACGTTTGCGACAGCTCTGCAGCCTGCAGGTTGCAAAAGTCTCTCGCTGAGGAGTCTTGGCTCAAGATAACCGTTCACTCTCCCCACCTAACAACCTGGGCAGGTCGCCGTTTCTTTACAGCAGATTCTACTAATCAAATAAAATGTATTCATGAGGTCTCAGAAAATAACCTCATTTTGATACCTATCATTGTTTTACTCAGAGCTCAAGGTAACTGTTCACTCCCCCCACCAAACAACCTGGGTAGTTCGCCGTTCCTTTAGAGCAATAATTGCGTAATTATTACGCTCCCAATCATCCCCTCAATGGCCGATCATGAACAAATTCATTTCACTTTTCTGAATTTTTTTGTTAACTACCTACGAATCGTAAGCTACGAGCATAGTAAACTGGTGAACTTCTCCCACTGACCTTGTCTTTGGGCAGAGTGACCTGCAGGGAGTCAACTCCCTCAAGTGACCTGGGTTTACACACCTCTGATCTGAACAAATGAAATCTGTATCAAATAAGAAGTAGGTACCTAGAAAATAACAGAGACGAGATAGCAAGAAAAATAATGATATTCTCTCAACATCTCATCAGTATCATTAGGTTTCGTGATTCGTGGCAAGTAAACAGAGGATGATCGTACCCGTCAACCGGGAAACCAGTGCTTTCGGTAGATTCGGTAAACGCAGTTTTCAGTGTTCACAAAACTAAATTTCACTTATCCGATGAATGACGTTAGAACGGCTCATCTCACAGCATGGTTTCTGATATTGCTGGATTCGTTGCAGAATTTTGTTTTCGGCGGTTTGCATCACATCTTCATTCGGTTTGAACATTTGGGCAACCACGATACCTTTCCCTATTAAAGAACGTGTTCATTCTATATACTAAACCAAGGTCGGCCGATTCCACGATTAAGGAAGAAGTTGTGACATTTAACTTCGACAGAAACCTTTTCTGGAACTTGCTGATCACAATGGAGCAATTCGTGTCAGAATGGATTCAAACATACAAACAGATAATTGTATATCAGAATAAGCAAAAAGAACGACATGAATTTGACATCAACCCTCATCAGCCGACTGATTAGAGATAACTAGTGATAACCCAGGGTTTTGGGCAGGGGTAGGCTCATCTGATCTTCGCTGATAAACACTCACGCTTCTGTATCACTTTCTTCACCTAGATGCTTCTCTTTAAGGATATGCTGATCTCATGTTTTTAATCAACAATAATGGGGACATGCAATAGCTATATTTTCTAAGAAAATTCGGTTGTAGTGGAGTCAAGTAAAGAACGGCAGGTATTTCCAAGAAACCTTTTCTTCACAGTACGACACAAATTTCCTTTATCTAACCTATTTTTCTTATTTAACTCATATTTCTGGGGAATTCCTAGTTAGACCTTGAAAGTACGTATTTAATGATTTGTCTAACCGTTCATTACTGACGAGAAAAGGCTCAACATGTTTCTGGTATTTAGTGAGATGAGCGTGAACTCTCCTTTGACCTTTCCGATGAATTCAATACCCACGGCATTGGCATTGCAACACAGATCGGGGACGGGGGTTTCACATAATAACCGGCGTTCGTGAGCAGGTGTTGTGCTCATCCTCGGCACGATCTCGGCTGCGGAAATACCGGACTGTTAGGTACTAACATCACCGGCTAAATGTTACCAGTGACTAACTTAATAGAACGTGGAGAACGCCGTTATGCCCGCAAACCTCTGGGCGGTATCTTGTATACTCAGTTTGCTCTGTGCGTTGGGGTTAATAGAGTTTCGTCAGAGAGAGGATAGGCCGTCATCATCATTTGTTTGAATTCATCATAACGAAACGAATACACAACGCTTTTATTTCCCATAAAGGACAATTAAAACACAAAATCGATTAAAAAGGAAAAAAAATCAACTTCAAAGCGTTGCTTCTGGTGAGTTGAACTGCTAATAACCGCAATTTGCCTCCTTCCGCGTCGATGTCCAGCACCCAATTACAGGCACGTTGCAGTTGGTCTTCAGGTGTGTCGAAGTGATCCAGTGTGGTGAAATTAGGAGGCGACCCATGCATCAAGTCACAACACAGGACAAAGATTCAGCTACTTGGCGATCTATGAAATCTACACCACCGATCACACTCACGAAGTATTTACGAAGTAGCAGTACGATCCAAGGAATAGGTCTTTGAGGCACATTTAATACGCTCCACTACATGCTTTATGTGCAACCATGTGCCGATTGAAAGAAATTCGCCTGTTCAACCCGGTCCTCGATCTCAAGCGTTTGATCTCCCTGTAAACTTAATTTTGGGATGTGCCAGTAATCTGGGCACCTTGATCAATCAACCTCAAAGGATAATAGTTGAAAATTAAACTATTGAACCATCAAAACTTTTTTTTGTTTGCTTCAGATAGCAATTAGTTCCATGAATCGAATGAGACTGCTCCGATTGCTGTACGATTATCAGATCACAAATGCAGGTCCATCTTCAAACGCAAGAGTTGACGCTATACAAAAGTTACTGACGCCAAACCCGTAGCAAGATGGATAAATACGAATATACTGGCCACATCACGGTCTCCGATAGAGCTTTTCACAACTTGTTTGTATATTTGCGGACATGTGAAACGAAGATAAATATTTTATTTTATACAACGTGTCTACTAAGTTATGGAACCCCTTCTAAAATCGTTATTCATGGACAAAATAAAATTAATTTTTTTTAAATCTGCCAACCCAAAGTGTGACTTATTGATTTTCATTGTTCTTCAAAGCTGATTAATGTGGTATCTTCTTTACTTATTTGGCAAAAACTTGAACGCTTTAACACTGAGTCAGTCTTGAAGAACAATGAAATTAATGTGTCACACTGCGGGTTTGCTACCATTCATTTTTGCACAATTTAATGATTCGACAGCTTCTTCTTTTATTAAACTACTTTTGAATTATCACATTCATTCAAGTAACAATCACTCTCACTCATTTTAACAGCAATCACGAAACAGTTTTTTTGAGTTACTTGTAGCTAAGATGTAATAAGTGGTGTACTTTTAATTTCGTTCCTTCTTATGTAGATTGAGATACCACATTCAGAAAATACTTAAATCAAGTTTTCCTCTGTCACACCTAATTAAAGTTTCATGCGAGGCTCACCATTCTCTCTTTTGTCATTAGGTGGAGCGTGATGAATTGTAAACAGGCACCCAAAAAAATATCCTGGTCACGTAGATGTTGCCATTGTCAGTATTCTCCTCGTTATATGCTTCAGCCGGCTTCATTGTTGGTCTAGCACGAAACGTGGCCGACCCCAGCATTACATGAAGCAGATGAAGACTTAGCCAGTGAAGAGATCTGACTGAGAAATTCTAAAAATTAAACTTCATTGTTGTGTAATTCTGCTCTCATAAATCAGTTGTAAATTCCATATTCGTTGTTTACATCAGAATTTTGTGTTTGATTACTCAATAGAGCCCGTTCGGCATCTTTAACTGTCATGATTGAACAGTGCGTGATTGTTTGTGTCATGATAAGGTTTGGATAGGTTATGTTCAGGTTTTGAAATTGCGATGATTTGCTCTGGGTGAATTCCTACGGATCCGAAGCAAATCAAAGTCGATTTTGAGTCCACACATACCCAGTTGCCAAACCCAGAAAAACCACGTTTTTGACCAGTTTTGGCCAACAAGGCCCCCTGTGGAGTCCAAGTGCGAAAGAACGTACTTTTACTTAAATTCCAAAGATTTTTATGCACCATGCTGCGGTCTGACATCGCAAATTTGGAATCTACGCACCTTGACGCGAAAAAGGGCAAAATTTGAATGGGGTAATACACATTTTTTGTGTGCGACTATAAAACCCCGAACGGTACCTACCACACCGTTCGTTTGCCATCTGTCCCCCGTTGTCCAGATCAATCAACCCTAGGTGATTATATTCAAGAATTAAACTATTAAAAAGTCGAAAACTAACCACTTACGAAGTAAGATAATAGATTTTAGGTTTGATTCAAATAGAAATTAGTTTCGAGAATCGAATAAGGCCGCTCGGGTTGCTTTACGATCATCCGTTAGCTCGCTATCAGGGAAAATCGGAATTGTAGACGGTCAGGCTGCACAGCTTTCTAGTACTTTATTGGGAAGTAGGAGCGAAAACTCGTTGCTGGTGGCCACCCAATAGCACGAATAATGCTATAAGATCCGCTATGCTTACGAATAATGCTATAGTGTATCCGTAATGCCATCTCCCAAGCTTCAATTTGGTTTAAGAGAACAAGCGGAATAATTTTTGTTGTAGGTACCTTTTTATCTTATCTCGTTATATTTTGGTGGTATTTCTTCGTGTTTCTCCGAGGGTACCTACCTGAGAAAATTTGCCTCTGGTTGAACAGTCCTGTTCTGGTGGTCCAGTGATCCTTATTCAGAAATAATACCCTTTTTTTGTTCTTCTAATGTGTTTTTACGTAACGGATTTTCAATGTTTCGTTCTAGGTTCTTTTGGGGAGACGACCCTGGGGAGTGCCAAGGGGTGGACCTGAACAGGAATTGGGACTTCCATTGGAAGGAAGTGGGAGCGTCGAATAGCCCTTGTAAACCCACGTTCGCTGGTGACCGTCCGTTTTCTGAACCTGAAACAAGAGCTATGAGCGACTTCATCATGGATCGCAGTGATCAAATTAAAGTGAGTACTCACTGCAATGCTCAGTGATTTGAAATACAGAGGTAACTCCGGGAGTTTTGGAGATACTCCCGATTTCATTCTTGTAATGTGGTAGTTCACTTCCAATGTCCTTATAAATAGCTAATGAGTGATCTAGTTGGCTTTCCGTTACTGGCTGAGTTATTCCGAACGATCTTTTTCAGAGTCCTTAACTTTCTGATCCAGAAAACTTTTACAATCCTTTCATGAATCTCGGCAAAGCCGTAAACTGAACTTCAATTGAGTTGGCAGGGGTATTAGAGGGCAAAATTAACCAGTCTACATGATTCGTTTACTATCAGAGAATTTAGCTCTTTCGCTTCTCTGGCGGCATAAAGTGACTTTGTAGAAATTTATAATATCAAATTTCAACTATTTCTCGCAGTTCTCATATTTTATTTAAAAAATCAGCGAAAAGTATACCCAAACCAAAAGCGTTTAGCTTCAACAGCAGGGAATCTTGTCTGGGCCAAGTAAATTCTTTGTCTGAATATCTCAGACAGTTTATTTCCCTCTTTAGGATTGAAGAACTGATGACTAGCCCTAAACCACGAGGTTGAGTTGTTGAACACCCCTACAATCGCCATTCTGAATATTTGAAGGAGCAGAGCTACAGTACCATCAAGACCTGAAGGTCGTGCGGGTACTGTATAACCTAGCGCCGTCCTACACGAAAGGGTTGGGCCATCTTTTTCAGGAAGTGATGGGTGGATAGAACTCCCAAACACCCCCCACATGCATAACGAGATGTACGTCACTGTACGGTGCTGGTGTCTCAATCCCTCAGCCTCGACCTGGCCTGCTACCATAAGGATTTAGCCTTTCCTGTTCATGGAAGCCCGATTATCTCCCGAAAGTCTTCCTTGTCTCCACGAAGACAAAAACACAATTTCACAACCATTGAAGCAGGACTCCCATAACCTCCACAATTAGAAGTATTCAGAAGAAAATAGGTATGTGAAATAATGAAAGAAGCAGTTATTTTATAATGAAACCTTGTTCTCAGGCATATTTAAGTCTTCACTCGTACAGTCAGATGCTTCTGGTCCCCTGGGGCTACACCAAGCAGACTCCGAAAGACTACGACGATCTCATGTACGTCGGAAGGAAAGCAGTCGAAGCGCTGCAGCGGCTGTACGGCACACCTTTCAAAATCGGCTCCTCCCCATCTCTACTTTACCCCACTTCAGGTAAGATTTTGTGTGACTTCTCCAACAGATTTGTAACTCCTGCATACGAACTAAATCATCCAATGAATGTTCTCAGAATTTAAAGAAAAAATTTCCTTCACCAGATACTTTATTGATGTCACTCCTGCATGCCGTATTGCATGAGCCTTAATTTCAATCATAATGATGTCATTCGATGCAGATATTACTAATTCATGACTCTAAAAGCAACATTCAAAGTCAAATATCAAAACCACAATCAATTGATTTACCAAAACATCAATCATACCGTTTATTTGGCCCTTAACACGGATTTTTATTTGATATCAAGTCCGTACGAATTTCCTGAACGTTAATGTTTAACCTTTCTGTTTTTGCCAAAGTTTCGGTTTCAGTTGTAATGAACACAAATTTTTATGTTATCTCTCCAACTACGCTTTGTATTACAAAAATCGGCATTTTTCAGGTGATAACTCCAACTTGATGCACCTCTAACGCCGAGTAATTTTTGTGTAACGTAATTTTATTGCAAAAACCCACCTGGGTTTTTGAAAAAACAGATTTTGAAAGACTTGGTTCCTTTATATGTACAGTTGAATTTTCTGCTAAATTATATTCTATTCTACTTTCGAAATAACTGTACTGCCTCCGTCCCGTCCTGTGTTATATTACTGTTTTAACAAATTCTGGTATGTTTCTTCTAACTAGTGACATCGTTGTAATCCTCCTACATATTGTCACTAAACATTCCCTAGTTGCAGGGACGTAACTAGGGGGGGAAGGGGGGAAAAGGCAGTTCCGGGCGCCAAAATTAGAGGGGCGTTAAATAGGCAAAAAAGTGACAGTTCACCAAGTTCTTTTAGTCAAAGAATTTATACATTGTGAATAAATCAAATTGATTATATTTATATTTTGGTTCATTGGTATATTAAGATGGTATGAGTCAAGAGATATCGGGCCTATGGTGGGGGGGAGGGCGCCAAATTTATTTCTTGCCCCGGGTAAAATTTCAGCCTGGTTACGTCCCTGCCTAGTTGAATTTAAAACACTAATCGACCAGTAGAAAATATCGAATGATAAGAATCGACAGCAATAGGAATTAAAATATCATTATTTTGATTAATTATTAATCCACAATATTGTTATTGATTATCTGAAAGCAAAGTATTTGTTTGTCCACTACCTCTCTGGATAACTTATAACTTTATGCTGGGAGGATTCAAATTTAAGCTTTTAAAACTTCGAGTATTTGCATCTAATCTACCATGGCTTAAAATATTTCCTTTAGTCTTTATTTGAGACATTTGTAAAAGTAATAACATTCAACAGGAAATTTGGCCTCTTGAGGACCCATTTAAATCTCATGAAAGAATGGATTTCGAAAGAATTACTCACACATTTCATCGAGTGGACTGTCTCCTTCGATGTTTATTGGGGCCTTAAAAGAATGATTAGTTCGTCGTGAAATGGGTACATATTGACATGGGATTATACCCGTGAAAGGTTGGTCGTTCGGTTCGGTGCGTAGGAACCTACGCAGTAATGGAGAGATGTCTTCATTCATTCCTGTTTGGTATCATCACGAATGTTGTAGATGGTGTCAACTTTATCCATCAAATGATCGATCGCTTTGTGTGAGAGTCAAATGACGGTATTTTTTTTCCCCCCTTTTAAACCAATTACATTGAAACCGACTAGTATTTCACTTAAAAGCTGTTAAAAGAAAACGCTATATTGGTAGAGATGAAATTTTTGGACATTTACTGAATGGAATATAGAAGTTCACTATTCGACATCAATTTTATTCAACGTTTTTTGTTCAAACTCAGTAATTTGAAGTTTTATTCAGAAACTCGATAGTTTGATAGTTTTCCGATTTAATCGATACCTTCAAATTCAGAAATTTGTGTCCATACATCATTGGAAAATTAAGAGTGCTTACCACAACTAACAGAGCTCCTCAAGTCATTAATCCTTATTTACTATTTTTGGTAGATATTCATTTATTGGTCTGTACCTCAAAAGATAGAATTTGAGGAAAGTTGGTTGTCTGAAGGAAAATTTTGTCTGTTACCTGATAACCCATGCTGTTTGGGTATTTTGATCCGCTGTTGATGGAAACTTGGTGGGTGTGTAATTTACTCCGCATTCATCTTTTGCCTTGTCTTGAAACCAATCGCAAGGCGTTCATTTACCAAGATTAGGAGTTGATTCAAACAGGCTCTTATTGTGAAATTTGGTTGCAGGGAGCTCTGACGACTGGGCAAAGGGGAAAGCTGGTATCAAGTACAGCTACACGCTGGAACTGAGGGACAAAGGCACGCACGGCTTCCTCCTGCCCTCGAACCAAATCGTCCCGACCGGCAGAGAAACATTTGCTGCAGTCAAAACTATCGCCAAGCACGTCATAAACACTTCCGACTGAGAAGAAACGTCCAGGAAACTTACATTTAAAAGCAAAACCCTAGCATGTTATAGCTAGGAAGCTAGAAGCAATCCAAGACATTTGTTTCTTAAATTGTATTTCGTCACGAAGTTCGAAGTCTGAACCTGCTTACACTATTTACAGATTTATACATCTGCATCTATAGATCCAAAAAAGAAGTATAAAATCAAGTTCATCAGTGTCAATAATGACAAAGTTGAGGTGTCAAGATGTTGGAAAAATTATTAGAGGATATGTACCAGAAAGTAAAATTGAAGAATGAAAAAATCAGATCTTTGAACCGTCTCGAGTATCCTGATGTAAAGAACGTGATATAAAATCAATTTTTTGTGAATAATAATGGAATATAACCTTAATTATTCCATAAGGTTATATCCCACTATTATCATCATACATAAATGTCAAATTTACTTTCTATCTACGTATGTATCTATGTATATTCACAACAGACGAAAAACTGCGGAACCGATTTTGACAGAAACGGTCTTATAATGATCAACGAGTTTTGGCGGACAACATATTCTAAGTCAGCACATTCAAAATATCGTTTGCAACTTCTAAATGGTGCTACCATTCGCAATGGGTTCGTATGGTTCCCGAACTTACCTATGGTATTCTGTTTGCTTACGGACGGTTAACTGGAGACGCAAAATCATGACAAATGGAGAAGCCATGACGGGTTTTCTTCATAAATGTATGAGTGATATTTCTAGCGAAGCACGGGTTTCCCGCTAATTATTTTACAACACGATCATTCTGCATGTATGGTAAAATACTGATGTTTACTCATGAGGGCTTAAGTTGAAAATAAGAACATCGTGACGAATCAAGTAGAATGCAAAAAGGAACGCGTTTGAAAGAATTTGTTATTCTGTCAAATATAGCGAATTATTGAAAGTTTAGATTTCAAATTTGGAATACGGATTTAGAATCCTCGAAATCGAATTGCCGATTTTTCGATTCTACATATCGGTCAGTTTAGTCATGAACCGAGTGAAATGGATTGCAAGTGAACTTCATAGTACCGGAGAGCATAAAAGCTCTCCACCAGGTTGAGGGCTGGATTAATGTCAGAATTAGTTTCCTGTTTCAATAAGCTGGTTCATTTATTCGAGTTATCTATAAATATAACAAAGAAAACTCTAATTGAAAGTCATAGTTAACTGCTTTTGCAGGTAAGTATTAATGAGATCAATTAGCACATCACTAAGTAAAATTATTTTCTTTAGTACCTTGTGCATCATATACTAGACAACGTGTATACTACCAGATACAACGATCACCTCTTATTAGAGTTTCGATCAAATTGAATTAGTTTCGAAAGGATCGGATCGGCATATTACATTGTAAAATATGGAATATTCCGGTACTAAATCGAACTAAATGATGACCGCGTAAGGCAAATGATAACTGCAAAACATTTTTAATGCTCCCTTTGAAAATGTTTAGCGAAAATTTGATCGAAAATCTTCAGCTTCAGTAGTTAAAATTAGTGATTCTTAAGAGTTTAGTTCATTCTCTGCTTCTCCTAGATCATTACCTACTAAAGTAATGTTCTTAATTCTTGTTCCAGTTACGTATATTTATTTTATGTTCCCCCATATTTCTAATATTTGGAATGTACAGCCTCAAAGAACAGCTGACGTAAGCAGTTAGTCCATTCCCCTCACTGCTGTTTCATTAATTATTTAATTCTAACACAGAATGACGACTAAATATTAAGTGAAACGATGATCTTGACATTTTCTAAGTAGCTTTAAATACTAATATGACCGAAGAATTAATTGTATTTATTTATTCTGATTGTTCTTTGGATAAGAATGTTTCAAATTATAGTTCGTGTCACGCCGTTAACTCTAGATAAAATGTAACCCACGGAAATAATTGTAAGGACATGTACAGAAGGAATATATGTTAAGTGTAGTTGAGGATTGTAATTTATTTATTTCTGTTTTTCGAATTAATTTGTGTAGGTAGTCTTCATCAAAATGTTTGAATAAATTATTTTGTACATTGAAAATGTTATTTTTTCATTCACGAGCATTAAAAAAATCAATTTATAACGTTTGACATGACTTTAAATATTGTTTCATCACGTCAAGACACATGGAGCACTCCCTGATCCAGAGTTGCTTTAAAAGAGAAGGTCCGGATTAGCTAGTAGTTAGCAACTTACAGCTCCAGCTGGGTGAGCTTAATTCTCTCCTGTTCTCCGTAGAAAGCTAAAATTATAGACGGTTGATACAACGGGCTCCAATCTGTTTAGCTGACTTACCCAAATTCTCTCCTCTTCATCCTAAAAAAGTTAAATTCGATATAAGGCCTCTCTAATACATTGAGAGATTTTACGAGATTAATTCATGACTGATCATCTGATTTAGCTTAGTTCTCTCTTATTGATCCTGCAAATTGAAATTCGTTAAGGAGCCTTCCTGAGACAGTACGATACTCATGATATCATGGAATCCAAGCTGTTCGAACCTGAGTGAGCTAGAATCATTGTTGAATGAAACTGACTGGAAGCTCCCCACCTTCCCACCATTCTTCCTTTTTTTTTATTATCATGAAGCATGCTTTTGTCATGATCTAACTGCCTCGAAGTGTCACGTTTTTAAGTCACAGAAAAATGTTCAACAAATTGTCTAAGAGCTTTCGCGTATAGCCAAGCCGTTGGTAGGGAAATATAACTTTCTTAGTGTACTTCGCACAAAAAACCCACAATTTATTCATCAATTATAATAGATTTTATCTATGTGCAAGGGCGTTCACATTCACAATCGTATTCACGTTATTTTTTCTGTTAAAGTTCCAGCTTTTAGGAAGAGCGAACGGATGAAGTAAAGCGGTCTGAGTGGGCTCATTCGATTCAATGAAGTAATGTCTTTAAGCACAAAAACATTAGTGTTTTTTCAAATTCGGAAAGTTTTTTATATTCTAACTTTTGAACTTTTCAGCTCTTTGATTTTAAACTTCAAGATTGACAGAAACTGATGGCTAGAACTCAGTCCCAAGTAGACCCCTTTCGTGATTTTTGACATAAATTTCATTAGCTTTGGTCCTGTAGATGCAACGGAGTGCAGATGTCATCATGTGTCGCTTCACAGTGGCTGAATCACAGTCGAACTTTCTAATTAGTGAAGAACTATTCGCTCAGAACTTTCGACAGGGAAAAGGGCCTGAAGGCCCCTTATTTGTTGAGCGAGGAGGCCCGAGAGGTTACCGTCCGATTCAGCGGAAGAAGACAGGTATATCAAATTCAAAGCCAAACTTTTCATTTCGGCAAGTCAATTTCGGAAGAAAACGTGGGTTTCACAGTAAAAACCCTTATTTTTGCCATTCAAACGTAAGCTCTCCAGAACTTCAAAGGAAACAGACCGTTATAAAGCTCCCCAGACCATTCAAAGTAATTTTTTCCAAATTTTTTTATTAGACCGTAATAAAGCAGATATTCTGGCGCATGTTTTAGGATTATAGGCGAAATTTGACCCTCTTTCCAAAGGTCCAATCAAATTTGAATTCCCTCCGGTAATTAAGGGAGTGATGGCAGTTTTAGCAAGTTAAAAAGGTTGAAATCACGTAAAAAATCTTGAAAGTGAAAGAAAAACGGATTTTAAGCACGTTTTGTTCTTTAAGTCATTTGGCCTTACAGATATTTTGAAATGTTTTAGATAATCTCGAAATATGTAGGATATAAGCTTGTTACAACGGTTCCCGGGAAAAAAATACCGCTGGGCATGTTCCGGAATACACCAACCCCTTAAAGAGTTAATCGACATGTGTTGCGGTTTTGTCGCGCTAATCCTGTAGCGGTTATAATGATTATACAATCGTCGTAAGATTATTACACCTTGAAAATTCTGACACCACTAGATGCTGAGAAAATTGTGCTTGGGGAATTTTACGCTCGCGCATGCGCAAAGTGATTATTCGACTTTTGAGCAAAGAAATTCATAGGGAAGTTTATAAATTAAAACCTTCACATTTCCTTTTTATAAAAAAGTGAATAGGAATTAGGTTTAGTGCAAGGGTTTCACGTTCGTGTATACGAAGTGGCTGAGGATGATAACATCGCATTGATATTGATAGAGAATATCAAACCTCGACTACCCTGAAATTTGAGCGCGATTGAGCCATCAGAACCTAAGAAAATGATGCTTGGTAGATGTCACATTTGCGCATGCGCAAATCTAACCGGTACATTTCCAGGAAATTTCATCAAGATCAGATGAAAATTAAAGGGATTGATCTGGTTCAAAGGATCTACGGATACATGGACAGGCGTTCGGACTGACAGACAGATACGAAACGAAAGTAGTTTGGAGCGGTCTAAAACGCGCAATTGCAGTGGGAATTTCGATTTCGAAGGAAAAATGTTTTATTTCCCGAAAGGGAAAACATCGCTCCCACTAACTACAGGTAGACTAGGAAGCCAAAGCGTACAGGCGACTTTTGTTGGAAAGTTGTGCAGTAGATCCCTGACCTACGGCTGGTACCAAAGGTTGATTTCCTTTGTTGGATCATTTTGATTTTTAAAAATTTAGCGGTTTTAGCGGAATATCTAACTGCCGATATTTTGGGATGATGCAGCCATCAAAGTAAGTAGGTACTTTAAGAAATAACTAAAGGGGCTTAAAGCTAGACAATAACAGAAACACGTTGCGACGTTTACGGAAAATTCATATATAACTTCTCTTTCGAGTATATTCCGGAGAGTAGCGGCAAGAATCACATGACTTTACAGTTTCTAGAAATATCAACTTCTTCTTTAGCGTTAGAGATCTGTTTGGTTTTTGCTGAGGTTTTGCACTTCTTCTTTCCGCGAAATCTATCTTGAAACGACATTCGCCCCCGGGTTTTGGACGAGCCAAGTTTCTTATCCGAAGGAGACTCTGAGATGATTGGAGAGCCCGTCACTTTGGCGCGACACTCGCCCAAGCCGTCGTACGTCTCAACTTCAATAGGGCTGGGCTCCCAAAGACCGTTTTTCTGAGTTAGAAGTTCTTCTTGTTCAGGCGTCGAAACGTAAGTCGTGATCACTGATTCTTCTTTCACAGGTTCTGGAGGTTCCACAAAGAACTCCGTCTTACATTCTGCACTCGCACAAGGGTCTTTGTCAACTTCAGCTTCGAGTTTTATTGGAATCGATTCAACAGTTAGTGAATTCTGCAAAACCGCGTTTTGAACATCTCGAACACCTTTTGACGTGCTTATCGTTCCTTTCCCAATAGGTTTCTTGTCCTGAGCAGTTTTTTGAGCCTTATTAAGGTGATTCTCGCACCATTTTCCTGGGGCATCTCCCGAACTATTCCTGTGACCTCCAGCTCTTTCTTTTTTGTTCGCGTGGTCGAGAACCGAAGGCGATACCGTTAGAGGATGGCGTCTAAGGAAATGTTTTCTATCCTGAGATGAGTGGCCACAACTCCGAGAGACGTCTCCTACGTCTTCTCCATTTTTTATCTTGACGTCCGTGATGCTGCACTCCGATACGTCCAAAAGACCGACTTTCTTGCTAGTTGTACTTCCATCGAAAAAACAATAATTTTGCATCCTCTGATGCTCCAAGTTTGCTTTCGTTCGGTCTATTTCTCCTTCCAATAGTTCGATCTCTTCTATTGATTCCCGAGATGATTTTTTATTGCGTAGAGTACCTCCATCGTGTGTGGTTGTGATTTTATTGTTTTCGATGGGGGTTCCTTTGTTTTCGTCTTTCTCGTTCTTTTTCTCGGAATCTCCTGATCCACTTTCGAACCACTCTGTGCAGGATAGTATGATTTCTGGCACTTTGGTTAGTTTCGTCTCCATGAAACCACTATTTGGGTAGGCTCCAAGTCGTTTCAAGATACAAGCGCCAAGTTGACTGTAGTCAGCTTTGTCGTGGGGTAACGACTCATTGATCACTCCAGATATAATGGACTCAGCCGCATCTTGCCAAGGATCGCTTAGCTCTCTGACGTACTTCTTAACGTGATCTTCTCTCTCTAGGTTCATCCTTTCTCCCCCACATTCGAAAACTCGTCGAGAACTTACTGCCCTTGACAAGACCGACAACTCGCTGTTCGATCCGTAAATCGACTCCTTATTATCTAAATCTTCCAAGGGCTCCATGGGCAGTTTCAAATACGGAGGGAACCCCGAGGCGAGATCGAAAGGAGGTTCAAAATTGCTCAGGAACGACTTGACGTATTCCTTCTGATCCCTCGTATTGATAAGGCTGGTTGCAGCTTCTAGAAGATCTTGAAGCTTAATATTATTAGGAAGAGTCGGCAGCTCTTTTTCTGGGAGGGAATCGAAAGTCTGCGTGGACGACGTTATCTTATCAGAACCAGACGATGTCATAGCTCTAAACGTGGACATAGCTCTTTTGGGGGGTTCAATAAACACATAGTTCGCATACTGTGGACGTTGTTCATTCCAGAAAATCGGGCAAACGGTTTCATAAACCTTCTTCTGAGCCATAAGATTGCATTTCACCAATCGTAAATCCGACTCCTCCAGGAGTACATTATTCTGCACACTGATGTTGGTTTGATCTTTCCTTTCATTGTATCCCGACGAACCAACTCGGCTATGTTTCGCGCAAGTTTTGCTCTCAGTTGTCACAGATTGATTTGGTTTCCCTCGAGAAAGCCCTACGTGTTTATGATTTCTCCGACTTGGTCGTCTATGAATGGTGCACGTTTTAACATGGGAACGTTCGTTGGAGTCGTCATTCGGCTTTAAGGGGCTCAAACAGTTGAATGAAGCCAGCAACTTCCTACCCCAAGACTGGTCGATTTCTCTTCTCCGACACAACTGTTTCTCTTTGTCTATTGCTCGTATGACGCAACTTAGTATTCTCTTATTTGCAGCCATGTTTTTCGAATTATCAATAATCTTAGCATTATACAAAAGGGAAGAAAGGTTTTTCCCTTTAAGTTTCTCGATAATCAATTTATCACTATCATCATTTGTGAGCACACTGATCAAACGTCTCACGTACATGTACTCCTTGTTATTGAATCCATTTTTGCTCGTCTCACTGGACATCCTGGTGCTTGGCTTGGACGAACGAACAGTTCTTGAGGGATTCATCGATACGAATAAAATCAAATCTCTGGTTTCGAATTTTCGCTATGCTCTCACATTTCCTATTTAATAACGATTTACTGAAAAAATGCCATGACTACTTCCGTTGATCAACAAAATTTGTTTAATAAAATTCACACAAACCCATGAGATTGGAGTTGTTGCTGGTGTTGGGAACTTGATATCTTGGTTCCTCCACTATTTTACTTTCTCTTCTGAAGGAAGATAGTGGTTTTTTGTAAAGTTTTGGTTAGCGGATCAGCTGGAGTTGGTAGAAGTATTTAGGAAGTTTCTATAGTACAAACCAATGATTCCAGGTGCGTCTCCGCATCAAGCTCAAACCGACAGAGAGGATGGAAGATGAGTTACGGGTGACGGTGTTTCCGTTACAAATAGTCCGTATACACCAGTCACTGTGACTTGGAATAGGATAGATATTGAGCGTAGGAGTGGATGATTCCAGACCTATGTCTGCAGCAGCAGGCTTTGTATCTCTGATTTGAAGGAGGAGGTTGAGCAAGTGAATGGATGTTTCTACAATGCAACTTCTGAGTACATCAGAGTTCTTACCCAAGGAAAAGGCTAAAAGGCTAAAAGTCAGTGTTCTACAGGAACGTATTGAGCCATCCTCTAGTTTGAACCACATTGAAGCGTCAATTCTAAAATCAATCAACGTGCTAAAAGATAACGGGAAAATAGTAAAGTTTGTGTGGATTAGAAGGGCATAAAAACATTCCGGGGAATGTAATAGCTGACAGGGAAGCCTCCTATGCTCGGCCTCTACCTAAACGGCTTTTTCAACCACCTTGCTTCCCACACACAGACCTCAAACGCAAATTACACCAAACCCAACTTCTGACCTGGAGAAGATGGCATACCACGTACCCTGCAGGAATCAGATACGTTTCATTATTCCCGCCGCCTTCCATCAAGTCGTGGTTTCATGAAGCGAGCTCGTTGTATTCACGCGGGTTTTATACGACCATAACTCGTTTAAGATCAGGCCATTGTGTCACCACTGTGGTGTACAGATTTGTGCAGATATTGCGGTGTTAACACAGAATCAACACAACATGTGATCCTAGAATTCATAATTCTTCCAAGAATCGATCTCCTCAACTGTGCCATGAACCAAACGACCCTCCCCTTCAATCTGGACTCACTCATAGCTTCAGGAAACACTGTAGTTTACTGTGCCTTATATAAATTCCTATTAGACATAAACTTTCATGTATAATATACATATTTAATCATACTTACCCATATTTTTGTAATCTAACATGAATATTTAGACCTAGTAACAAATGCTTTACCATGTTATGGCTATATGTATATTGTTTGCAAAGCCAATAAAAAAAATAAATTAAAAAAAAATGCTAAAGGAGCTACTCCCGTTTATTGGCATTATTATGTGTCTTCCAGGTAAGTTCTCTTACAGCTTTTAAAACGCTGTTTAAACTATTTTATATGTTGAACGTTCGAGCAAATTAAATTTCCATATAGGGTGACAAGTAACGTTCATTTTTACTTTCCCACGTGGTGGAAAGTTGTGTCTCCTTCACTTTCAAATCGTGCAAAACGAGTGTTTATCAGTACATTTGCACAGTTATTCAGTCTCAATAATAACTGATCAAGCCTGTTCCATGTTCCTCCAATGTTTCACAGAGGTTGGAAGTCACAGTCTTTTTTTATTGTTGTTGTTGGTGATTAATATTTCGAACCATCTGACAGGGCAGCCGGGAAGAAGGTGTTTTAAACCTAATACCTACGTTTAAGTTGAGGCACGCTCGTCCTCAAAACTTTGCAATAATATAAAAACTATGAATCTTAAGTGATGGATGTGTTGATTGCCTCATCTGAAAGTTTTCTAAAACAACGAAACCGGAATTGTTCAAACGCTAGTTCATATACGTTTTTGCCTCTATTGTTAGTCACGATTGCGAAACCACGCAATAGAAATTCCAAGAAGATAGAAATTATTATTAGAAAGATTTTCTCTACATTTTCCTCGTGATGTAAGCATTAAAAATAAGTCGTCGCCTTGTATACTGGCCAAATTAATCGGCAGTAGGTACGTCAAAGGTTGGACAAAGTCAAAAAACAATTAATTTTTTTGGCTATCAAATCTCTCAGACAGTTGTTGACATCGATGGAAAAGATTTCAAACTTCCTCAGTTGCATTTACCTTATGAGCTTAACTACTTGTCTTTTCTTCAAAGAAACAAATCACAGGTGTTACATGTTAGCCTGTACCGGACGTTAAAATTATCAGTCATCTCCTCCTAAACCTTGAATATCCTGAATGAGATATTGATTAATCCTAGTGGGGGGGGGGGGGATGGGGGTGTATATGTTCCTATACGCCTAAGAATACTAAAAACATTTTGGAATTTCAAAATTATTGGCCAACTTTCTTTAAGCCAGGAACAAAAAAATCAAAAATGTCGTCTTTTAAAGTTTCAGGGATTATTCAATTGTTGGTGAACATGCTTTGAAGCACGTTATCTGCCCATTCAGGTTGTATACGCATTTTTTTTTTAATTTTTGGGCCCTAAAATAGAAAATTCAACAGTTGAATTTTCAAATTTGATGGAACCGGGGTAAAATATTGAAAATGTTCTCTGTAAATGTTTTCTCTAACCTGATCCGGAGCCTATGAAAGTAAAAGTAAAAGTAAGCTTTAGGAGCCTCTTAGCTGATCTGGATCAAGAAAAGTCTTAAGGAATCTACTAACAAAATTGCAGCTTGAGAATATAAAGAGCGCAAAAACCAGCCTTAAGGAATTTCCTAAGTAGGAGTTTCTTAGCTGATTCGTGGCCTATGCACCTTCAGTTGAAAGTTCTAAAAGTCTATAAATTAATTTGATTTTTGAGAGCTTAAATAGCACAGAAGCGTTGGAGGGCCATTCAGCTGATATGGGCCCTGTGCATCGTCACGTTGAATTCATGTGGGATAGGTACTACATGCCAGTTATTGTCAACGATACAGTATTCATATAATACTTCCGTGGTTCAATGACAACACTGCATTATATTATTACGTGTCAAATCAAACTTCACCTGAAAGTTACGATTAAATCATGTGGCTGTTGATTATGCTGGAGAAATTTTTAACAAAATTATTGCCCCACTCCAATTTTAAAGAAAACCAGTTATTAGCTTCGATAGTTTCAGTAAACTGAAAATCATTTGTGAGACGTGCAACTTCAAGAACAGCGATTGTAAATTTGGTTCAAGCTGAACGAAAAAAGTGAGTAGTAGCGATTCCATCTTATAATAATTGTAAGATTTTAATTGTAAATATTTGAATTTAATGGTGGAAACGTAAAGCTAAGGACCTAACTGGGTAAAAGTTCAGAATAGGTAACACATCTCATATCAGACCGTCACCATATTGAAAAACCAGATGTGTCCTATCGATATAAGTTCACGCTTTTGATGTGTGTTCGAATGTGTTCTGTCTAGATGGTCGCTTCGCTCGCATCTCAAAAACGAAAAAAATCCTAAATCAATCCTTCTAGTAAAGTATAGATCAGTTGGACAAATAGATCAGAAAGTGTTAACACTGTGAACTACGCCACAAATATATCACTGGTATTTATATATTGATATCATATATATCGATGAAAGTACACATCGATACATGTTCAAATGAGCCTAATAAGAGGTACGTGTTACCTATTCTATACTTTAGCCCCTAACTGACTTGGCGTTTTCACAGAGGTTTAATTCTTGAAGTTTGTATCGCGGTTAGGTGGAACTAACTCTTAATATTTCAACTCAATTTGATAAACCGAACAATACTGATAGCGAAAAGACGAGAGACACGGTAGGAGCTCAACTGTGCATTAAGGTTCCATTGTTATCGAGGTGGCTGTGAACGAACTTCGAACTCGGAAGCTCCTTTGTTCCTATCGTGTTATTCTATTTTGCCGTGAGGAGCAAAATGTATGAATACATCTTCCCGCCTCCTTTAGTGCCCCAGTGGTGCCCAGGAATGCTATTAAACGCCGTGTATTATGAGTTCTAGTAATCTTGTGAATAATTTGATTGAGTACTTGCAACGTACAAACTCTTGCTGATTTCAGTGCCTTGGTTCATATTCGCTGTAATGCAACTATTAGGTATCTAATACTAATTTAGTTACCTATCGCTCTCAGCTGTGACTAGAAACACTTTCGATCAGTCCCAATCCTTTTACTTTAAAAGAGTGTTTATTGAAGGAAAAAAAAATCAAATCAAATCTAAAATAGTAATTTCTAGGACCTTTTCCGTAATCGTTCCGCCAGGCCTCTCGGCTCTGAGGCCTCAGGCCTGCTTCCCGTTCTGCCGTTATCGTTCCGCCGCCCTCGATAATGTTATTGTACTGTATATAATAAACGAAAGAATACGTTCAGGTTTAGGTTAAGAATAAGTAAAGGTTTATTTTACTCACATAATAGGATAAAATTGTGTCAAATTTTCGTCAATTATGATTAGAAGTTGCCATTCACAATTCTTCACTGGGAGGCCAAAAGATGGCAATCTCATCGAGAATTTCGTCGAAGGGGTCCACTTGTCGGACTTTAAAGGTCTGGCGCCACATAAATTCGCAGAGGTAGGAATGTAGGAGACTTCGGCGAGTACCCCATTGCAGTTTATTCCGGGTTTTACATTTTCAGGAAATTCATTTTTAACGGGAACAGACGATTACGGTCACGAACTGAAACACAACTGACCTCCGATATCGATAGGCAAGATGACTCCAAAAACATGACCGATAGATATGACCTATGATATCAACAATGTAGGAAAAAGTGTCATTTTAGAAGTGAAGGAACATTAACGGCGCCGGATGAGACCGGGCGGGCCTGGCGGAACGATAACGGAAAATGTCCAGTTTTGAAATTCTAACCAGCTGATGTAGTTACCTACAAGGAATTTTCTTTCCAAGAACTCAATTTTCCATGATTTTTGCTCATTATGCCATTAGTTAATCAATCAGAAACATTACAATTTTATCATCAACAGTTCAACAATAAAGTACAACATTAACTTCATTTAAGCTCCATTATTATGTCTTAGTGTTTTATCTGCACCAACTTTCAATTGGACTGAAATTAGGGACCTTTTCCGTTATTGTTCCACCAGGCCTTTCGGCCGCCCGCCTGCTTCCCCTTCTCTCGTTATCGTTGCGCGGCCTTAAGGTTTATTTTACTCACATAATAGGATAAAATTGTGTCAAATCGGGAGGTTCCTTCAAAAATCCGCTGTTGGTGCGACGGAATATTGGGTTTGCGCACACTCCGTGCATATAATTGCACCAATCAACAACTCACAACATTTCACACTAACCATTTCATTTGCCCAATCATATATGAACAGCACAATATCTGTCAAAGGGAGTTTCGAACCAGTCATGTAAGTTTTGGTCCTTAGTGCCCTTTCAGTTCTGCAGCATCCACGTTTATTGCACTGCCACCGGTCTTCCAATCCAGTAAGATATAAAATAGTCGTGTTTCCTCCTGAGCACGTCACGTTTTGAGGCAAAAGCTTTCTATCACAACACAGCCATGTGATCTATTCAGTCATGAGATCGATTACAGTCAACTAATCTGTTGCTAGAGAGTTGAGCTGTTTAGTTCCAAAAATAGATAATAGAGTGCATTGGTATCGATCTTTAATTGCTCATACCCCTACAAGATATCTGTACAAGATATCCCGTACATTAAAGACGCGTGATTGTCGAAATCTTGAAATCGCCTGTTTCTCCAAGAACTGCGCAGAACTGTGCAGGCCTGGTAAAACGTGCGCCAAAACGTCAGCTTTCGGTTTCGCAGAAACCGAAGGCACCCTCCTTCGTTTTCACGGCGTCATACAAAGACAGGAAGTTCATTTTTAATGGGAACAGACGACTATGTTCACGATCTGAAACACAACTGACCTCCGATATCGATAGGCAAGATGACTCCAAAAACATGACCGACCGATATGACCTCTGATATCAACAATGAAGGAATGAGTGTCGTTTTAGAAGTGGTGAGACCAGGCGGAACGATAACGGAAAAGGTCCGAAATTAGAAAAATTGACCCCTACCATTCCAGTCAAGGGTAAAAAGTGCATTTTCAAAAAAAAATTTTGGTTTGGTTTTGGTTGTTTTTGGTTTTTCAATTCCTCAAATGAGGATGAGAAACGCGATGAGCCACATCACTAGACTTATTACTCATTACATTTTTTACTTTTTATTTAGTTTTGAAAATTATTTGCTTTGTATTTAAAAAAATATTTCTGTATAGAGTAGTATGGATGTTATTATCTCTGTGGCATTGGACTTGTCCTATTAGACTAAATAAATACGCAAAAACTAAACCAGTCGGAAAAATCTGAAATTTACGACAACACATTCTAAAAGCCTCAAAGTATACAGTGAACATTTTAGATTTTTTAATTGACCCTGTGGCGAAAACCACATCATTATGCCCTGTAATGTGCAAAAACTTATAAATTATCAAACGAATTATTGAAATACATTTAAAAGTTAAGTAAAGTTAAGATCAAATTTCTCATCTTCGTTTGCGGAACTAAAAATTCTAAAACCACGTCTCATTGACAAAGAACTTGTTAGTCATGTTCCTTTCGTCACTTCCTCACTCTGTAGATTGATGTAGGGGTCAATTATCCAAATTCCAGTATAATGAGTACGATTTTTCTGATTGTATCTGAAAACGCTGCAAGTTAATATACAAAGGTTTGTTATTTCTGTACAACCCGAGACAGTGCGTCCTATGAACTCTCGAAAAAATACGTAGCAATTCTACTGAAAATTAACGAGATTCGGAAGAAAAAAATGGACTAAAAGAATGCTTCCACTTGTTCTTCCCTACTGAACTGAAGCTTGGCGAATGGTGTTATGTATAGCATAATTGTATAGCTTAAACCATGGAATTTGTTCTGCCGCCAGCCACCCATTTGAGACTCTGATTCAGTTTGCAGTCCAATAGCCTACCTGATCGAGTTTTCAAATGTTGAGCGAACGGTTGATTGTGCAGCAACCCGAGTGCTCTCTTTTAATTCACGAAACTAACTTCTATCTGAATCAAACAAAAAACTACCCGGTTACATGGAAAGTTTTAGAGGGTTCGATTTGTAATAGTTTAATCCATGAGTTTTATCTGTAAGGGTTGATTTATCAAGTGGCCGAGACAACTGGCACGTTTCGGCTCGATGTAGGATTTTTGACCAAAATCTTTGCTCTAACAGTTTCGAAAAAACTAGTGTGCTAAGATTATTAGAAGAAGGTCACTGTCATAGTTTCATTTGTAGGGTTTTATACCACAAGTATGGAAGCTGCGAGAGTGAATTCTGAAGGGGACGCGAACGAGGGGGTGGAGCTGCACGTGACGAACAGCGTGATGCAGCCGACTGAGCCAGTGATGAGGATGAGGGAGCGACTCCAGGCGCTGAAGGGCCTCCAGCTCAAGACTTCGGATTTGGAGTCACAGTTCTTCACCGAACTCCACGCCCTAGAGCGTCGCTATAGCACCAACTTCTCGAAGCTCTATGACAAGAGGAACGAAATCATACAGGTTAGATGTCGTCCACTTAGAAAAATGAGGTATTACATTGGAGTACTTACTCGTTAATGGAAGCAGAAAGGCTACCAGTAGGTATAGGATGAGGGGGAGCAGTTTCAAGAATCGGGCCGTAGTATCTATCCTTCGGGTTCCCAGGTGGTGGGTTACAAAACCAGTGGGGGAAGCCAGAGTAAGAACATATTGTTTGAGCACACTTTCACAGAGTTTGCAATCTGAATTTATTATTCATAAACACTCATGAATAACTTTGAAAATACTGATGCAGGAAATAGAATTGAAAACAATCTAAATAGAAATAAGACAGAATGGTCTTCAAAAACATCGATAACTAAAACGATAAGAATCATTATACACCCATAGCGGTTAGCACAGAAATAGGGGTCATTTTATTTCTTTTTGAGCTCTCTGATTGGTCAGTATCTCAGTCCAAACTGAAAATCCTTTGAGATTCCTCCTTTAGAAAGGTCGACCTTGGAGGTAAATCCAAACCGCATTTCTTGCAGTTTATAGACAAGCTGTTTATAGACAGCTTGTTGAAAATCCACACACCTTGCACACACAACCCTGAATGTAGATGTTGATGTGGACTAAAACTCTCAGGGCGGGGGTTTTGGGCCCCCAGCACGGAAGTCTTTTTGCTCATTTTACTTTCCTGCGAGTTTTGCTCTTAATCAAGGAGATTCAGGTTTGTTGGTTGACCACGTGTTGATGGTCTTCCTGAAGGCTGTTTTTGGTATACCGACTCAAAAACTCCTCAGGGCCTACAAATAGTCTTTGGGAGCCCCTTCTTGCAAGCACGTAAGCCTTCTCGTTACCAAATATTCCTTCATGCCCCGGTACCCACTCCAGGCGAACCCGGTTATGTTTAGCTAGGTTGTTGAGAGCTTGCATGCATTACCAAACCACTCTTGATGAAATGGTTGGTGTCATTAATACTTTTATTGACGTTTGACTGTCTGAGAGGATGCCCACGTCGGCCTTTTTGTGTCCCCTCCTTAGGCTCTCAGCAGCTCAGGGTTATGGTAGTTGTTATGAGAGATCTTTGATTCTCATTCTCATCCTCGCTGTGCAGTTTTATCACATAGAATAAAATGAAATATATGCATAGGTTTATCGATTTATGGCATGGGCATCTTGAACCATCAACTCGATATTTTATTGAAGGTGTGAAACTATTCTGTGGCTTCCAGTTTGAATAAGCCACTTCTTGCTATAGTTCATGATATGAATTGTCTGTTGGTAGGGTGTAAGAGAACCGGAAGCTGGGGAAATAGCAGTAGAAGATGACGTTTTGAAAGAAATATGTTGCAAGATGTCAGCCAGCAATGCGACATCATCGCCTGGGGTCCCCAGTTTCTGGCTGACTGTGTTCCGACATTCGTGCACGTTGAACGACATGATGCGCCCATACGACGAGCCGATTCTTTTCCACCTTCAGGACATCAAAATTGAATACACCGAGAGCCCCATGGGCTTCCGCCTCAACTTCCACTTCGGACCCAACCCGTATTTCACGAACAAAGTCCTGGTGAAGGAGTATCACATCAATTCCGTTCCGAGCCCGTTTAAACACGACTCGGAGATCTACAAATGTTTCGGCTGCAAGATCGATTGGTTGCCCAACAAAGACGTGACATTGAAGATCGGGAAGAAGAGGCAGAGGCATCGGACGTCCGGGTCACTCAGGACGATCGAGAGGGTCGTCAAAAACGAGAGTTTCTTCAATTTCTTCGATCCGCCCGTCGTTCCGGACGATCCGAAAATCGAAGTAAAGGACGAAGTTCACATTCGCTTGGCCACGGACTACGAGATCGGGCAGTACTTCAGGACCAGGATCGTGCCTCACGCTTACCTCTACTTCAGCGGGCAGGTCCCTGAGCTGGATGACAACTACCAGGACATCGAGACGGAGACTAGCGAAGACTCATCGTCAGACTCAGATGAAGACTAAACGAAATCCAATAATTTTCTTCGGTTGAGACAGCAATTGGGACCATTACGAAAATTCAATACATTTTCTTACATATATTCTCACTTTTGCGTTTCGCATCATTACCTATTTACAATTTTCATTTTGTGTGTATCAATGGGCGTGTGTAACACTTGTAACAGATTGTACACCTAATGCTTTCATTCGATTTTGATGACATTTTCAGGTAATGTGCGGTTTTTACTGTAGATGGCCACCTATGAATTCTTGAAAATCCTCTCTGATCATGCACCAATGTAGAATACACCATTTCCTCAGGTTATAGAGGTTCGATCTCGCTCGAATCTTTGAATGGTTTGTACCCAGGGGCCAGTAACGGTTGGTCTTCACGGGGTTATGTATAAGAAGAAATAATTCAACCGTCTTTGGACAATTAGCAGGTATGGAGATGAGTGATCAGTTGAAGGACCTATATGGCTCTGTATGTAATACGTATAAAGATAAAGGGGCTCTTTTCATGCCACCTAAACTGCAGTAACAAGATGAGGAGTTGCGAGGCGACGAGTCCAGAGTATGTACCACCGAGTAAAACACTAATATACAAACTATGTATTGATTTACATACAACTGGCATTGAAGTACAGAAATAACAAACTTCTGTGTAATGGTGTCGTAGAATGAGAAGACCTAGAGCGTGCCATTGAGAGGTACTACTTGGCTCAAGATTGTGGGGTCATGGAATGGAATAGTTGCCCCTTCCCTTGAGCTGAACGCGGTGATGCTGGCCACGCTCAGAGGATGGACCAGACGCTTAAAGGCGTCTGATTCATCTCCCAAGGCGACGGATTCAAGAATCGGGAAGGGCCAACTAACCACATTCATCACAAGATGAAGGTAGAATACCAGTGTTCAGTTGGCACTAGTACATCTGCAGTTCGTATTTGATCGTCTTAGCGAAGAACAAGTTATAAGAAAGTTGAAATTCCCTAGGAGGCATCTCATGTCGCCTTCGCATCACTGGTGTCCTTGTTCCATTGGTTCCTTCTTTTCCTTTGATTTCCTCCTACATAGGTATAATAATTTCGCAATCCTCCCTCACGCCTACGGTATATTCTTGTCTCTAGTCACAGAATCCTCCCTGCAGACCATCCTTTGGAGCCATTAAGGATCAAATGGGGTAATTGTCAACAAATGTTCACATTTCACACGATAACTGCTTTCAGAGCTATATTACAAAACAGAATCCATGTGAGAAAGAATAGATGTGTCACATAAATTCTAAGTATTTTATGGGCCGCACGATAGACATTGCAGTTTTGAATTTATGCATCTTGAAACGATAAGCGAATACATTTGAAGGGGTTATAAAAACTATATCCCTGAGGGGTTTATGTTTTCTAAAATCTTTGCTCTTAACTAGAACAAATGTTCATAATTATTTGTTGTACAAATGTTCGGTGTCAAAGTGTCCAATAGGCCCGATAACCGTTTCATGGAACAATTCCCCGTAAAAGGTACGTGAGAAAAATTGCTGTTCATAATTCGTATTCTTCAAATAGGTTCTTTTCACATTAGTTCGAGGATTTCAAACCTACACAAAAACGCATAAACACAGTTGCAAAACGTCAGATAAATTACCAAAATAATCATTAGAATCATAAAATTAGATTCAGTGTTGGAACACACTCCGGTCTAATGATGAAAATCTTGACTTCCAATCGCTACTTCACTTTCGTTTCTCCATTGCTCACAGAAGCGCTAATTCAGTTTGTTCATAAATACCCCGTGTTCACAATTACCCAGATTGATGGATAGGTACTAAAAGTTGATAAATTTAGTTAATAAAAGTTAAAGATTGAGAGATAAGAAATTTAATCGCTTCAACTTAAACTGTCAAATCTGTCAAGAGTACGGTCTAATTCACTCGAGACGAAGCTGTGGAAACCCATTTCGATAAAAACAGAGTAAGGTAGATCGTTGTCTATATTTCCACGAAAATAATGAGTTACACAGTTAAATCGATTTCGACGGTTAGGTCCCCTTCAGTAACAAACATGAACATGTTCATACTTTGTTCCCATTTCTTCCCGTTACTTGTGAGTTAATGGAATGGTATAGTTGCCCCTTCCGAGCAGGTGGATGCATTAGTTATGATCTGCCACGCTCAGAGGATGTTCATCTCCCAAGGTGACAGATTCTAAGATCGAGAAGGGGCCAACTAACCATATCCATCACATACTTGAAACTGCTAATCCTGAGCATAAAACTGCAATAACTGCAATTTGCCTCCTCTGTATTTGCCCTCCTGTATCCTCTGCGTGTTGCCTCCCAGCCCCTTGTTTGCATCTTTCTGGCAGGCTCGGGAGCAATATCAATACTTGAGTTCAAGCGAGTCTATCATTGTATAAACGTCTCAATTCACTTTCCGAATCATTATTGTGTATTGAGTATCGGATACCGTATCAAGATATCAGATGCCGAGTGGAAATCAGACTCCGATTAGTCCGGTTTGAATTGGGTATACCTGAGATCAGAGCTATCTAATTGGAGTCCGATTAAACTAAGCCGCTCGCTCCAATCGCGGGTTCTGCGGATCATTCCTCCATCGCATTAGACGATTCAACTCTGCAGCTTGAGAACAATGCAGGGATCAAGGGATAAGATACTCTGGAATACATATCCGTGGGCTGGTCAATGCATCTTGGAGCCAATGTTGAGGGATTATTTGGCCAAGACATTAACTATCAGTTAAATTTGGATTTTGAGAAATACATGTTTTCATCTTCCAAAAGTTAAAACATATTTTCTATTAAGAACTGAGAGAAGAGAATCCTACTGTGAGGCTGAGACGATAAAAATCTAGATGGCTCGTGAAAAACGTGATCAGAATAAATTTGCGACTTGGCAGTAAAGTTAACAGATTGAAAGTCCGTCGAAGATTGAAACTTTGAAAGGGACTTTCGATTTGATTAGAACGTCTGAAATTCTCAATGGAGGCTCTCTGAATCAATAAAAACTGCACAACGATCACCCTTCCAATGCTAAGGTGGAGAATAAAATATATTTCTAGCAAGTAGTAGTTGTTTGGTAGTGATACAACTACATATTTGAAAATGGGTTACAAAATATTAATTAAATACGCACTCAATCAAAATATTGTACTTGGTCGTAAACTATTGTGCAAAGAAAAAGCGAAATGTTTTGCTCAGTCAAAAGTTCAAATTTTAGTGTGCAATTTGAGGTGCGTTTTTAATTCATTAGCGACCTTGTGGATTATGCAGAAACTGATGTCTCACCAGTCCACTTGTACGAAACGTTTCGTTGATATTTTCGTTTTGTTTGGTAAGTGTGTTACTTTATTTTCGACTTCCTGACATTGGTTGAGAAGTAGCTAATTTGGGAGGGAGGGGATTCAATTCGATCCAGTAGGATTGATTGTGGTGCTGGATGACGTTAACCCGGACTTACGCGAACCCATCTACCTAAACGACTGAGCGCCATCCCACTTGCCTAAGGCCATTTCGTTTATGAAGGCTTATTCATGAATCATCTTAAGTCGCTTTACTTCAAGAGAAGCACGCTATCATCAATAAACTTGCCTACAATCTCAAAGTCAGCAAGTACCAAAAGTCCGCAGATTTTTAATGAATTGGCTGCGAGAGAAAAGACAATGAACGGAGAAGAGGCATCTGTCTACCATAACAATGCTCCTTCCCACCCGCACTCCTACGACCAATCCAGAATTTGCATAAATGGCGGAGTACCAACCTACAGTTCATTCCTGTTGGAATCATAATTGATTGGTAACTTTGCTTGCGATCTTGTTCTCTCTCCCGGATTTTTACCTTCTCATCGTTCATCAATTAAATTTCCAGTTGGCCTACCACAAGTGAACTACTGTTTGTCGTTATCCAATATTGTTATCTTGTTTCGTTTAAATTATTAGTCACTTCGGTTGTAAGGATATCCTTTCTATGTTGGTAACAATATTTTCCATTACTTTTCTGAAGAAACATGATATTGGTTTAGTTGTTTAGAAGTAGGTTTTCAATTTTATCGAACGTTTCATTGAAAATTAAGTACTGCAGTCATCGGCCAGGGTAACTGAAGCTAAGTAGTTTGTTATGACTAGAATTCTAACTTGAATTCTGAAAGAAAAATATTCTTTGAAAGTTTTCAAATCACACAACATAGAGTCGAAATTTTAAGTTTGAATTGGACGATTATCTCTATTTTAGAACCCGCGAAAAGAGCCGCTTTGTGTTTTTGATTGTTCCTCAAAACTACGTTTTTGAACATGTTGGTACACTTTTCTCAGCAGCTTTCAGACACAACGAGCCAATTTTTTTCAATTTAGATTACGTGCGGTATATATATGGGTCAACAAAACATTTTAAGATTTTGAGAGGCTTCATTTTTGAGACGATCTATTTTTTTCGTGTTTTCGACCTTATCTCCTTAAATTGCTATAACTCCCTCAATTTACAAGATAATCTCAAATCTGAGTTGTAAAGAAGAGCTTTCCTCTCATTGTTCTGTTCAATTTTTGAAAAAATTGTTTCCAAATCAAATTACTTTTCGTCTCAAACCTCACTTTTTTGAACATGAGGCATCAATGAAAGGAAATTTACTTTTCTCAGTAAATTGAGGGAGTTATAGCAATTTTTGTCGAAAACACGATAACTCAAAAACGAAGCCTCTAAAAAAAAAAAATTTTTTTCAATTTAGATTACGTGCGGTATATATATGGGCATTTTTTCAGCCACATAAGTGAAATGCTAATATGGTTGAACACATGAAAACATGAAGCAAAACCAGAGTGCGTTTGGGAAAATTAACATTAAAAAACATACATTTTCATTTGACAAAAACTCCACCCTTCCACGGGGGCCTCACTAGGGGCACCCTGGACCCTCAGATGCTTTTGCTTAGAGCCTATTGCTAAAATAGAAGAAACAAGAATCTCTTTTTTCCTAGAACATCAATTATCGACCAGCTATCGATCCAGGAACGTCAATCTATCGGTGACGTTGAATCAGCTGTGAGGAGGCATAATGAAATCTGTTCAGGGACCAATTTTTGAATCAACAGGTATACCTTTTTAGCAATTGTACAGGAATCGTACAACACATAATACGAAACTCACATGCTTCATTGGACATTACTCCTTAGCAATTGATGGTTATTGGTAGCGCGTTACTTTCGTTCCAATCTCATATAATATTTTTCGGCCATTATTTTAGGTCCCGGCTGTGATGGATATGGTTAGTTGGCCCCTTCCCGATTTTAAAATCCTTCTCCTTGGGAGATGAATCAGACGTTTTCAAGCGTTTGGAGCATCCTCTGAGCGTGGCGGTGCATTATATCCGCATTAAGCTCATTGGAAGGGGCAACTATACCACACCTTCACCTCACACGGCTAAAGCATTCTCATGCTAAAATGTTAATCCCAAAAAAAAAAAAAAAAAAAAAAAAAAAAAAAAAAAAAAAAGAAAACGATATTTTACCCTATGACTTAGGAAGTCCCTTAATGTTTTCTGTTATGTCCTTTCTAGAACTAACATAGGTGGACCTCATCGAAGATAGTCTCGCCTCGGTGAGGTGGGTGAATTTCTGAAAACCACACTCCATTTATTTGAAAATGGGGTACCTAATTATTAATAAAAAATATTAACTCAATAAAAATAATTTTTTATTTAATTATTTTCGACCACATTACACCAAGTTCACTTCTTCTACTTATCAAAACACAAATAGGCAGCTACAGTTTCACTTATTGAAGTGACTTGTAGAATTGTGTATTATTTAGGTAGCGGAACAAATATACAAGGACATTATAATGATTATGTACGTCAGTTCACTGCTATGTCTACTGACTAGAAAAAGCTCATATCACAGCAAAAGTGAAAGTAAGGACGTAGTCTTAGTAGTTTAACAGTAACGGTAGATGTGGTAGATGATAGACTATTCGCGATAAACCTAATTTATTATAAATAAGACATTTCACGGTTGTAGTAATTAAATTTTAGCAAGAGCATAATGGCAGTCATAGAAATAAACTCAGATTGATACTCTACGGATCAAATAAAACAGGGTTTCTTATAAATTGAAATTGTAATTTCCAATCATTATAATACATTAAAAAGATGACACGATAGAATTCTGATGTCAATAATCAATGATATCGAAGAAAATTCACCAAAATGTATGTGTTTTATTTTTACTAATTTCCCCTCAAGAGGGAAAAGGTATAATATTCCAGAGAGGCGCCGTTTGAATTGCCGCTTTAATTAACTTAATTTAATTGATAATTTCGTAAGCCCAATTACAACTAGTTATGCTTATCACAATTGTTATAATCACAACATATTTACGCAATATCGAATTATATAAATTACATGAACATCAGCTTCAATCACATATCCTTGAATTTATAGAAAATAAGTAAGTATCGTAGGTCATGTATGAGTAGGAAAGAAATTTTGCTCAAGTATCTGGCCAGGATGGTTACATACGTTATGTCCGTTGGACTATTCTGAGAGAGGCTCTATTACAAATTTTAGTATAGTAGGTCGATTCTATCTATATTGAAAAATTATCACAAATAAATAGTAACGCAAAGTTTGGACTGGCCCGAGAATCAATGTCGAAACTATCATCAACTCTGTACAACAGAAGGGTAGGGCGATAGCCGTATTTCCATGATCAGAGCGGAAGATGAAACGATAAACTATTATATATTCAATGGTTTAATATATTAAATAATCACCTATATATTGATGAAACGTTCGTGTCATCATTCTATTATTTATTAAGTCATGTAGATATGATCAGTATGTACAAATGAAATTGGGCTGGTAGTATGATCGTATCTTAGCCTATGTGTCTTGTAACATAGGAGTTGATGGAATTGTGTAGTTGCCCCTTCCAAGGTCTGAGGTGGTTAAAGCCCGCAGCACACAGATGGCGTCATGTGTTGGGGGTTCAACAATCGGGAAGGGGGAACTCACCATATCCATTAAAATGTACATACTAAAGGTTAGTGCCAACTATCTCAGCTTATGGGTGTCGTCTATGACACTGCCATATAGAGAGGAGCACCAAAGAGCACTTCAGACTCTCAAATGTCTGCAAGTCTACACGAAGCGTGAAGAGCAACGTTGGTTTTCAATCAACGATGTCCAGCTCAGGCGTGAGAAATTCGACATCATAAACACATCCGAAAGATCGATTATTTCTGTATCGAATCATTAGACACCCATCATTCACTACATATATAGCACGGGTTGAAAGAATTAGGATATATGTACCCTATATTGCTATTAACATTCAATGAAACTTATCAAACAAATCATTTTTGGATGATTGAACCATTACTCTACTCAAAATGTCGCACAGATTGACATTTCGTCCCGTCAACTCTACTACGTCGCCGCAGCATCGAGGTTGCCGGTCTTATTTTGCTGATCATGTGCCACCTGCAAAAGGTGCCATCAGCGTTTTTTTCTTCTCTTCTTTGTATTATGTTGCGGTATCAACGCTTAACTGTCAATAAACCACAGAAGTACAAGCATGATGACGAATCCCATGACGGTCGCCAGGTACTGAGTTATTCTGACGACTCCGTGCTCGGTGGATTTAGAAAGGATCTCGAAAAAAACCACGAACATGAGCGTGCCTGTCGCGAGGCCTTGGAGCATCGTAGAGGCAAAGTCCATTCCCACTGAAGAGCTTCCATCCGACGTCATTATCATACCAAGACCAACTCCTGGAAATAAACAACAGATATAAGTTTTTAGGGTACACACTGTGTTAATCTGCCGCAATGTTTTGCGGCAGCATAACTTCCTTTTTTTAAAACTTAATAAAATGCATTGTATGAGTCATAAAATTTTTATTCGTTTTTTATAATATAGGCACATACATAAAGTTTTGTTTTACCCAGTTTTGAAGATCAAATCAGGTAGTTGACGTCCCCCATTCTCCATACACTGAGTAAACCGATTTCTGGCGTTTGCCATGACTCCAGCCAGCATAGCAGGCGCTCTTGGATTTCTTCCTGGCTCTTGAAGTGTGTGCCGTTGCACCGTCTTGTTGGAACCAAATGTCCCCTAAGTCCATCGATGACTGTTCTGAGGGAACACTTCCCAGAGCGCCTTATCTCAATTAGGGGCGATTTGGAGTGGCCGGGCTCTCCCGATTTGATCCCTTGTGATTTTTTTCTATGGGGTTTTTTGAAGTCCCGTGTTTATGTGAACCGTCCAAGGACCCTACAAGATTTGAAGACCAACATCCAGGAAGAAATTGCCAACATAACGCCTGCTATGCTGGCTGGAGTCATGGCAAACGCCAGAAATCGGTTTACTCAGTGTATGGAGAATGGGGGACGTCACCTACCTTATTTGATCTTCAAAACTGGGTAAAACAAAACTTTATGTACGTGCCTATATCATAAAAAACGAATAAACATTTTCTGATTCATACGATGCGTTTTATTAAGTTTTAAAAAAAGGAAGTTATGCTGCCGCACCCTGTATTTTGGGAAGGACTGCCACGAGGTTTGGTCAAGTGATTCTCGCGTCACATGTGCAAGCGCCTGCAGAAGGGGACGGTTCGGAGAAGGGGACATTTCTAGGACACTGATTACAATAATAATAATAATAATAATACCTCTCGTAAATTTATGCTAGTTGGGTTTGGAGTTTGAGGGGTTGTGTTGAATGTTGATTATGTTTATCCATAACAGTGATTGGATCATTAAAAATAATGAACAAGGTGTTTGTTTACCTAAGGGCGATGCAATGGCGAACACAAAGAGGCAGATGGCTTGCGTCGCGAACCTGGCTCCCCCTGACAAGATCTCCGCACCCACGCAGATGGCGATGATGAGCTTGTGCGCCGCGACGGCACCCAGCAGAGTCCACATTTGTTTGACTTCCTTCTCCAACCCAACGGCAGCCCCTTCGAACACTTGATGGATGGAGACCGCAATGACGAGCAGGATACCTCTCAGTGGGCGCTCAGGGTCGACGTGTACGTGGCTTTTTGAACTGTACAAAACATCACAACACTCAATAAATCTCCGCTCAGCCTTGGGCGTAATGATAGAGTGTTTAAGTGCAGTTTACAAGATGGAATGATGTGGCACGTGACAATTTAAGAAATGACGGTGGTCTTACAAATCGCCTCTAAACACTGCAACTTTACATTCATCGTGTCATTTATGCAAATTATTGTTTTTGCTTTTTCTTGCTTCTTCGACTTGATTAAGAATATTCCTTTTCGCGATGTAAGGAAGGATCGTGCCTTAGACAATCCACTATTTAAATATCATATTTCTGTACTCAAGAGGAAGCACAGTGAACATTACACATACACGTACGTAAATAATGTACCTACAACTCAGGAGTTGCCTTCAAACAAAACAGTAAATTCCAATCCTCAATGAAGATCAAATAGTTTTTTTTTTTTTCACAATAGTCATTTGGTCAAAAATTTACAAGAAAAACAGACAGGTATATAGACAATAATAAGGGATGGTTTCATCCGTTTGCCTGAGTTTCCCCTAACTAGCTAATTGACGGTTGAGTGCTAGGAGTAAGACGTGGGAAGAGCTCGATTTTCTAAATATTTGCTTGGTAAACAGTGGCTGAATAAGGTCCAAGCATGAACATTCTATTTCATTATCGCTCCTGGGCACTATGAATTTCATGCTCCTCCCTCTTCAATCCACTTTTGGATACGTTTTCTCCCACTAATCATCTCTCTAATCGGCAACTGTGCTGATGAATCACGCGATTGAGAAGCTCCCGGACTTGGACAATTTCTCAGACTCACCTGAAGTAGTGCGGAGAGGATCATAAATAACATTGAAATCTTTCTTTCTGGATAAATTATTTTCAATCCAAATAGGTATTTTGGTAGAGAAAGTGCTCTATGCATATCTCCTGAAATTCAATAATCGCTCTATCACCTGTGAAACACGCACACTCCAAAGCTTAGTAGAAATTCAAATCATGAATCATTGAATAATAAATCCCAGTGAAAGAATTTGCAGCGTTTTTGAACTGTTCAAACAGGAGGGTGTTTATATTTTATCCACCTACATATTATTAAATACATATCAATGTTGTATTGGGTTTTGCTTGCATCATAAACAAAATTTCTGGAGAAGAAAATCCCTGTTTGGATTCATTTATTAAATATGAATTATCCTCGATTCAATAGGTCCAACGAAGGAACAGTTAATAATTAGTTGACGTGATTATCCTAATAACGACGAGAAACACGGTAGTTTTCTTTCTGGGCGTATTATTTATTTACTGCTCACCGCATCAGCTCATCAGTACCCGGTTTTGAGATGGGAGATTACCATGTTACTTGACCCTCAATATACTCTAGATGCTGACCACGGTAGTAAGTCTGAAGGCAGAGAGTTCGCACCTGCCATTTAATCCTGGCTTTGACCAAAGTAGAAAGAATTTGCCTGCCAACCAACCTAATTATAATTGAACTGTTAAAGACTTACGCGTTCCCCGCTTCTTGGTCGTGGATCCCATCGCACTCCAGAGATTTGTCTACGTTGACTGTGAGGCAGCGGTGGACCAACTCTTCGGTGCCGTACATCAGAAAGAAGCCGACGCACATGATGAGCTCCGGGATTTGGACGGGCCAATCGGGCACCGCGTCGGCCTCCTGCAGCTTCTCCACGCCCTCTCTCACCTCAGGGAGGAGATGAACGAATGTTGTCGCCACCAAAACTCCACCTCCGGCTCTCAGCAGGTGATCTGGACATTCGTTGAAGATAATATTGTGAGTGTATCATTGTTTAAAAGTAGATTCACAAATGAAGATTCAATTTGTCCAGCAGAGTCACAGAAACTTACTGTCACGCAGCATGAGTCATTTGCAAATTTCCTTCATATGGGAATTTCTTTTTGTGTCAAAGAGTGCAGAATGGGGTGTCTTTATATGCTTATGAATAGTAGATTTCTTAGAGAGTTTTCCTAAGACAATAAGAGAGGTTTATCCTAATACAGAAATAATAAAACTTCAGGTAACAATTCGCAGTGATTTTGAGGTTGTTTTTCTATATTACTCAAAATATTCCTGTTAAAACGACATCGGAATTTCCAAGAGTGACGCCCACAGACATCATCCATTCATAATATTATTAATGTGATAAACGATCTTCCGGTTCCTTCTCGTACGCATTGTTGAATGATTCAAAGTCAATATTATTCCACGTCACTCACAGATTGTTGGCTTCCTCTTTTGAACCTTATCATTTATCCCCCCTAACCACGGCAAAGTAAGAAATGTTAAGGGCGAAGGTTTGTAGCTAGAAAGGACGAATTAATGACGTACTATAGACGTACATATTTGCTCATTGAGTTTGAAAATATGATCGGTTAACTTCAAAAACTAAGGAGAAATGCAACAAAACAGTCATCAAGGCATTCCCACTTAACTTGTACAAAATGATTTTGCTGCCAAGTCTACGTGTAGATGAAGGAGGAATCGTTTTCAATTTCGATAAGACACACAGAAAAGAACATCAACACAAGTGTGAATACAAAATTCTTGCAAAGTAAAACGAGAAGATTAGGTGGTACAATTGCAGTGAAACTTTGTTTCCAAGAAAGTTTTCAAAATAACTTTTGATTCATGTTTTCTGACAAGTGAAGTGTAGGAAGGTGTTTTCGTTAATCTCGATAAATTTCAGTGGTTATATTCAAGAATTTCAACGTATGTGTCGTATCAGGTACTTTAATATCAGCTTTCATTACATTCTGTTTATGGAGAATTAATTATCTACGACATCTTCGGGGCATCTAGAAGTCGATCAGAAGGTATGGAGACGCTCTGACCAGCTGAAGGCTTGTGGCTAATTTCTTTCCTAATCAATCCACCTTACTGATATACATGTCTTATATAACTACGTCTTATAAACATACGAGTATCGCACTCGTACACCAGTATCTCAGATTTCTGAATTTGTGGCATTCAAGATTGCCAATGGAAAATCTTGATTATGGTCAGCTTGGATGAGAATTTGGGCTCACTAGCCAGGCGAATCGTCGTTATTAATCAAATGTCTGATTTTTAGATACACTAATTAATGGTTTGCTGAAGGACTGTACCCACTCTCCTGGCTAATATCCACCAGTTGTTGCCTGGTGAAGCTTCTCACTTATATGCTATGTTTTATGTGAAATTCTCGTCCCTCCATTATTTGTACCAAAGTCCTATGAGTTAGAGAATTAAGCGAAGTTAACGGGAACCTTGCTCGATAGCCTACCATGGACTTTTTTGCTGACTCGATTGCTGAAGCTAAAAGCAGACTTTGCCTCCAACTGTTACATTTTCGGTGCTAATTTGAGGCGTCTCTATCTTTCTTCGCAATATTTTCCCTGTAAATTGTACTTAAACGGTATATAAGATTGAAAAAATAAATAAATACAAATAAAATGACAATCAGGGATTAACTTACGTAGAAGGATTATACAATTAAGGAATAAGAAGCTTTTGTGAAACAGTTTGGAGCGTTTTTATTAGATTTGCGGATTATAAACATCTTAGGACGTAATAAACCGAAATTGTTGAACCCCCGCACAAAAAATTATTTGTTTACGGCCGATTTCAAAGGCTCATTGTTGAAAATGATAAACTTTTTATCATGTCTAGGAACATCATGTCTTGGGGTTGGTGGTAAAAGTGATCAATGTGGTTTTGAATTGAACAGCTGAGAATTGAAGAAAGAAATGACTTTCGACTATGAGTCGCTAAAACTAACAAAAATAAACTGTTTCCTGAATGAGCCGGTGGATCTAATCAAATGGCATTTAGCTAAATTTACGTGACAACAAAATGTCATTTGAACGTCATTACTCATACAAAATGTGGTGGTAGAAATTCTTCAGCTCACGCGTGTAGTCTGTCAAATGACAGTTGAAGAATAACTATCTGTTTACTGATTTTTTTAATTCCTAGTACCTCTATTGATTATTATTAAAGAATTGAACACCTAAAAATGATAATCACATGTTAAATTTTCAAGAATTCAAAGTTGCATAATAGAGATCATGTAAAATTTTTATTGAGGTAAAAGTATTGATCTTACAATGTCCACTAAAAATCGGGGAAATTAAAAGTTAAATGATTTTTTTACAATGCTTGGTACTGCTTTTACTCAACAATTTTATTACAGTGGTCATATAACTTGGAGTTATTTGGTTTGGCCGAAGT
Organism: Creontiades dilutus; assembly: GCA_031894815.1. Classification (NCBI taxonomy): domain Eukaryota; kingdom Metazoa; phylum Arthropoda; class Insecta; order Hemiptera; family Miridae; genus Creontiades; species Creontiades dilutus. The sequence goes on from JAVIWC010009708.1 coordinate 358,338, forward strand.
TCACAATCGGTGTTTTTCCATCATCCCGTGTATTGGGTAACTTAGAGAGGGTCTCGAACACTTGTGCCAGATGGACTTGATTTTTGCCACCAGCCCCACGATAATATGTGACGCAGAAAGTCCCAGTATGAAAGGCACCCAATCCATTCAACCGAATTGGGATGAATGGAGAACAATACTTTGAAGGAGAAATGGGAATTTGAAGGTGGAAGGAAGATTCCAGCCTTTGTGTGAATGATTGATAACAGCCCAAACTCTAATTGAGACTAAATTTAGATTATTACTGTACTACAAGTGCTGAGACACTAGAACTACACTAATTAACTGCTCTACGAGACTACCTTGAAAAATATTAATTATGTTTCAAGTGGTCCTCGATAACCTCGCTGATCGATTTTTGTCCAATGTCGAAATAAAGTGTCGCGGAAGAGGAGCTAACCTTTAATGTCTGTAGCAGGTACTCATTTTTAGTATCGACTTTCTGCACGATGCTTTTTACATTCGAGGAATTCTTCTAAAACATGGGTTTTGGCTCATTTTTGGTTTATTATTCAATAATAAACCATTGTAATCGCTATTAAAAAAAAAATTCTAACCCCCCCTGAAACTTTCATGGTTTATGTCTCAAAGGGTGTAGAATCCAAATCTGCAATAAAAAATTTTCCGTCCGTCCACCGTACGCCGTACGCACGACTTCTCCCAAACGACTGGAGCAAAAAATCTGAAATTTTCAGGAAAAATCCATGTTGGTCCGACAACGCCCCAATCTTTAGCCAGCTCTCTCACTTAATTTAAAGTTGTCAAAGTTTTGTAAAATCTCTAAAAACCTCAAAAGAAGTCAAGGCGGCCTAAATTTAGACTTTTTTTTTGAAGAACTTTCCATGAGGAATCGAATGAGCCCCTCTCCAGGTCCGTAGCTCAAACCATTACCGATGTATGGAACGATTTATGGTGCCAACATTTGCGTTTTTTTGGTTTATTATTGTTTTTGTTTTGATAGCAGTAACCTAGTGATGTAGTGATGTAGTAATGTGGATACTGGTGTGATCTCCTAAAAGGCTTTGTAACCGATACACGGGTTGAAGCATTCTGATATGCATGAAACGCCGCAAAATCCTTCACTGGGGTTTATTATTCAATTGGTTTGCGTTCATGATTTGAATTTCTACTAAGCTTTGGAGTGTGCGTGTTTCAAAGGTGATAGAGTGATTATTGAATTTCAGGAGGCACACAAATATGATCAACTGATCAATCCAAATAGGTATTTTGGTTGAGAACAGATTTACGTGCTCTATGCATATCTCCTGAAATTTCATAATCGCTCTATCACTTGTGAAACACGCACACTCCAAAGCTTAGTAGAAGTGCAAATCATGAACGCAAGCCAATTGAATAATAAACCCCAGTGAAAGAATTTGCAGCGGGTTTTTACTAACACCTTTGCGTTTGAGACTGCATACCAAAAATTATTTATAACCCTTCCTTCTAACTGTGTCATTATACGTTTCAAGGTAAATATTGTGTGTTGGTTCTTAATCTGGCATGTCAAAAATAACTTCAAAAACCAAATTTGTTCAAATTTTAGTTTTTTCGTGATTTTTGAACACTCGTTGACCCCCAGAGTAAAGACCGATAACGTACGGGCCATGAAAGGCCTTAGAATTGATGAGTCCTTCCCCAAGAGGACTTAGTTCTTTGACTTAGCTTAGTCCAGTTGGTCTAGATGCTTTGGTCCAAAAATAGTCAAAAACGTCCCAAAAACATGGTTTTTCGATTTTTTTCCTTTTTAGAGATGTATGCAAGGGGTTGGATGCAAAATCTACTGGAATATGTTTCAGATCAGCAGGAATTTACCTTTACCAAATAATCGCAATTTCTGAACCTAAAAGTCCCTTACGCCTCACAATGACACGACCAATAAGGTATTCAACTACGCACCTTTAAACGTAAAATTGCGAAATATGAAGGGGTTATCAACACTGAAGGTAATAAACCTACGTGCTAGAACTGGCACGTTTTTTGGGGTGAATCCATCACATGAAATTCAAGTATAAATTTTGGATTGAAAAAATTCCCTACGGATTTCGTTGCGATGAAACGTTACAGATCTGGCTGAAACATAGATTTTTCAATTGTGAAAGTCTCAAACTACATGAAAGAACAGAATAATTCAACGGTTTCATCACCAAACAATAAAAGTATGAGTATTCATCCTCGTTTTGCGTTAAATTTGTAAAGGTCTTTAACCATGCCTATCCCAAAGAATTTTTGTTGACATGCTATTATGGTTGCTGTGAGTCATACGGAAGGTGAAAGAAGAATTTATCTATAAGAAATGTTTTCATTGAAAACAAAATTACTTGAATATAATACTTGTTGTGGACCGAAATCGTTAAAAATGTTCCACAACATACTTGAATAATTTTGTTTTTTCAAAGCGATGTGAGTAGAGTTCATTAAATTTCAGAAATTGATAGTGTAGACATGTTGCACAACTAGACCTAATCTCATAAATTTGTCGAAGTAGCTTCAGTGAGTTATTACAAGCCTTGAAGAGTAAATTTTAAAATATTTTCGGGGAGTTTCAAAATCTAGTCCTAGGTTAAACTTTTATTGATTTTATAAGCATTTATATGTAGTTTTAGCAATTGTTTTTAATTTGAATCAATTGATTGTTGAGAGAATTCAAAATTGAAAAAAATCGCCCTTTCCCCAAAAAAACTTGACTTCGAAAAGAAAAGGCCAAGTCAAAAGGAAAATGAAAATTTCTCACATAAAAATTCAAAAGCTTAACAATAGCTTGAAGACCAAACTTTGTTCACTTGCAAAGAATATTTCGAAAAGTTTGTTAGTCAAAAACTTGAACGTTATAAATTATTGAGCTAAAAGAGCATCAAAGAATAAAAAAATTGAAACGACAAAAAAGTATAAAATTGGTGAAAAGCAACAGATGACGGAAAAAAGAAGAAAGAAGCGAATGAGAAAATTGTCAAGTAGGTATTAATTTAGAATAAAATTTCGATTTCATAGAACATTTTCGGCTAAATTGAAAGAAATCTGGTTTTCTGGAAAAAAAAAAAAAAAAAAAAAAAAAAAAAAAAAATTCTTTTTACGATATCTCTTTCGAAGACGGATTTGAATACATCACACTGTATTGCGGGCTGTAACTGCATTGTTTAATGTTCAACGGAGAATGGTTTCGGCACTTTTCGTTTTCAACTCTGTGTTTTATACAGTAATTAAAGTATGTAATACGATACCTAGCCATAAGTTGGTGGATTTTCCCATATAAGCAGAATCCTTCCTCCTCAGAATGAATAACGGTAGCAATTCGAACACAGCCACTGCCGCGGCAAGCCCGATCATCGCCAACCCCTTGTTCAAATTCAGCACCGTTTGCTCTTGCATTTTGTCTTTTTCGTTCGAAAACTTTAAACTTGGACTCTCGTTACTAACGCGGATGCTCGCCACTAGGAAGGAGGTAACTACTGTTCATCTTTCCCGCTCTTGTAGCCACTTTTATAACGATCCGAGAGGATTGCGATAAGGGAGAGATAAAATACCGGTCACATAATAGGTGACACTTGACACGGCGGGCCCGCTTCCACCTAGACGGCCTCTGACGAGATGCTGCTGTGTTGTCAACGCGGTTATTAGTCTTGTGCCGCGTTATCGCGAGATTAGAACATTCGGCGGACGAGGCGCACGGGAAAATTTCATCTTGAAAGCCTCTTTTTCTATTAAGGGGGAGTTTGAATTCCCCTGTTCGAACTCCACGACGGTTGCCGGGACCGAACTTCTTTGTGTTCGTCCAAGAGGGATCTTGCAATTTTCCCCTTCCAAAATTGTATCCCAAAATCTCTTTGTTTTACCTCAACACCCCCGTGGAAAGGACAAGTTCAGTAAACACTAGAATTTCGGTTAAATTAAACACTAGTATTCTTCATTTGTACAATCTTTAGCCTAAATATTTGTATGCCACAATGCCACGTATGAAATGTTATCTACCTTGTGATGGTCAGAAGGTTGTGTTGAGGAAAGCCGCTTGTGGGTTGGCTAAGCCAGTCGCAGCTTGGGCTGAGGTTCGTCCAAGTCCGGAGAGTCTTCAGCAGGGGGAAGGATTCGCTCACTGCACGAAACAATCGGTTCGTAAATCAGACGAGGAATCACTTAATTTTTCCGAACTGTTCTTGAGGAGCCTTTTCCGAATCCTGGAGGGAGGTATTTTTTCCGCTGCTGTGAGTAGTGGGTCATCGACGGCTGAGCGGGTCGACAAGCTCAGCAGTTCTGCCCTTTTAACAAGGCGGGAGCGCCCAAGTTCCGTTTTCAGTGGGTTTCCCTTGCAGGCCCTAACAATGTTCAACGTTTCTCTCGAAATTCACAGTTTCGGAGATACTGGGCCAATGCATCTGTGTATTGTTAGATGTGGGCCAAATATTGACTTTGAATGGGTCACCATCATTCGTGATACTGGAGTTTAACTAACGTTTCTTCCAAATTTTCAACCTCGAAACCCCGAAGTAGAAAAGCTTGTTAGAACTAAGCTTTTCCACGTACCATACAGAGAACGATAGCACTGTAAGAGTGTAGGAAGTGAGGCAAAACGTGGACTTAGAAAGAGTCACTTTCATCTGTGATGAAAGTCCGTCGCCTCAATAGGCGGACGTAAGACCAATATCGTTGAGGTGCATACACCACTAGTCGACAGTACTGAAGTGTAGATGATAGCCTGAAGATCGCACATACCATGCGTCCAGTGCCTGTAGGCAGACTATTGGGAAAGGAATCAAGTCTGCTGACTCAGAAATACCACAGTGATGGGCACTTTATTGAACTCTATTAGAAACGAGCATTTTGAATTGTTATTCTGTTCAAATAAAAACGGAGTAAGATAGAACGTTGCCTATATTTCCACGAAAGTAAAGAGTTACACCGTTGAATCGATTTCGACGGTTAGGTCATCATCAGTAATAAACATGAACTGAAAGTACATCACAGAAAGCATATCTTATATAGGATCGAGTGAGAGGAGATTGAATCCTATTGGCTCAAGGAAGTGAAAAGGGGCGGGGAGGATTAACCAATGCCACTCAAGGCTTACAAAGTGAAAGGGGCACAAACAGTATCATTATGGAGAGGCGGAACCAAACTTATTGCAAGAAAGAACCCAATAATGGTGAAATATTTTGTGGTATGACATCATTTAAACATTTTCCTAACCTATCAATCCTAAAAATTTCGAATTTTTCTAGCACATCCAACATACCTCCCTTTGGGCAAAAATGAGGAAATTCTACATATTGCCTGTTTGTCAGATCAAAACTGAAACTGTGATTGGATTCATTCAGATGACTTGCAAAGGCGGAATCACCCTTGTTGTCATTGAAATCCTATTCATGCTCTTTTATTCGTTCCCTAAATTTATGTTTGTTATTGATGATGACCTAACTGCCGAAATCGATTTAACAGTGTAACTCTTTACTTTCGTGGAAATATAGACAACGTTCGATCTTACTCCGTTTTTATTTGCCAACATCGTCGCGAGTGACTTACTCCGTGTGTTATTCTGTTTTCAACTGTATCAACCATAGCTGACAACACTGTTCTATGATAAAATGTCAATAACACATCATATGTCTCATCCCGCAATATTTCCTTATTTTTTTACAAATAGGGCTGATCCCGATATAGTTCGATACCTACAAGTAGAAATGAAAAGTGGTTTGCCGTTCGTCTCCCTTCATCGGTCCAATCTTGAGTGGAAATTTAAATTATCTCATGGAAAACTGGGAAAAAATTTGACAGGAGATTAAACGCCTACAGGCCAACTGACAAGTGGTCGTCGTCAGGCGCCTGAGACCACGATCCCATTTTTGCCTGTTGTGAATCTCTCTTCCAATCCCTGGCCTACCTGTTGCACTCACACTTTCAGCCAGTGGGAACTGCAGTCCACAATCTTTAGATTAATTAATGAATGAGTGAGAGATCCCAATCGGCGATCTGGGAAATTGACAGCTCATGGAGCGCTTAATGTTTCGTTCGAGTCCTCAACGTTGGAATCACGAAGCTAAACAGTTAGAAAGTGCTGCAGTTAGTTTTTCCTAAGGACCAATGGAACTAAACTAATATCGGGTGTTTGGCAAATGTGGAGATCTCCCTGGTTTCACCATCATAAGGGAGTCGAATACGCTCCGATGAGATGCTGCTTAAAATATTAATGTTTAACGTTTCTTTCGAGATTCTTAGTTTCGGAATTACTACGGCTTATTGTGAGAATCCGCCGTTATTGATATTTTCCACGTTATACTAGGACAAAATTTGTCCTATGGGACTTCGATATTGTCACAAACATTCGTGATTAAGATTAACTGACGTTTCATTCGAATCTTCAACGTCGGAATCACGAAGTCGAACACTTTGTTACAATGGCACAATACTGAGCTTTTCCAGGTACCACATAGACACCATGTACACTATAGGGACGAATGTATTTGTACGATCGTTGGATGTGGCTCAAATATTGCCATTGAAAGCGACACCTTCATTCGTGAAATTGAAGTTCAACGAGTTATAAATCCTTATCTCGGAATAACGAAGCTAGGTGTTTTGTTATAGTAGAAATTCTAGTCGAATTTTGTAGAATTCTACTGCAGACAGTTTTTAAACTGAAAATTCTACCTTTGAAAGTGCCTCATTCGTGAAATTGAGGTTTAAGGTATCGTTCGACTTTCTCAACGCCGGAATCACGAAGTTTAACACAGAATAACTCGCAACAAAATTCATCCTTAAGAACGGCACCTTCATTCATGACACCAAAGTTAGTTTATTATCTCTAAATGTATAGTTTTGGGATACCAAAGCCTTAAAGTTTGTTAGGATCGCGTATTACTGAGCTTTACCATGTTATATTACGACCAAACGAATTCATTATTGTCAGATTTGGGACAAGTTTGGGACAAACCTCACTCGATTTTGCGAAATTGAATGTTTCAGTGTCAACCAAAATCGTCAAAGTGTATTTTGAAAGGTGTATTTTGAAGTGTATTCTTGCGGATGTGGACATTTGACAGTTCGTTCGGGTTAGAGCCTGTGGGTTAGGTGGTAACTAGTTGACCTCGCCGCCGGGCAGGGATTGTTCATCCCGAGGGTTTTCCCGGTGTCCACTTTCACCATTCGTCATCCTCAGCACGATAAAACCAGGTGAATTCTGTTCGTAAACACCTGGAACGAGACATTCCAGCTACTTGCCTGACATTTGTCACGTTATTGTGGTTTCCTTGTTATTGACAGCGACATTTGACAACGTGATATGACGTTTTACAATTCTATTCTGGTTGTACACCCAACTCGGAGTATGTGCTCGTAGTGAAGACTCAAAGTACCCTAGTTGACAATTCTCCTCCAAGACTCTGCAATATTGGTCCTCAATACCCCTATAAAAAAACCACCTTGTAATATATAAAAATATTTAACACATCAATTTATTTTAATTATTATTAACAATAAGTAATCAAATAAGCGGCTGATCAGTTCATAATCACATCTAGATATACCAAAGACGATGGGAGGACAGCCTCATAACTATACCTCCATAAACACTAAAACTTTACTAGTCCCCTCGTACGTGTCACAAGCTGATATCCAAATACCTACAATGGGGAATAATTCACCAACAGTACAATATACTGTACTTAGTATAATATACTGTACTTAGTACTGTATAATTATTATACTGTACACCGGAACGTTGAAACTGAAATTTAACAAGATGAAATAATACACCTACCTTCCCTTTAGTCATCCAGAATTCTATAACAAGTTTTGAAAAACTTAATTTTGAAAAGAACTCTTGAAACCAAAATTACATTGCATGTGTAACCGCTGATTAAGGATTCTTAGGCAAATTTTGCTAGGAGATTTCCACGACGTGCGAAAATGTTCTGAATAATATTTGTGAAGTTTTTTTTTCTTCCAAATTTCAAGAAATTAGGGAGAGCGAACGGATGAACGTAAAGTGGTCCGAATGGGCTCATTTGATTCATTAAAGGGATGTTTATCTATTACGAACATGAAAACATTACTCTTATTTCGAAAGTTTTCAGTATTTTGATTTACCAATATTTTAGCGTTTTGATCAGCCTTTGGGATTGATTCAGACGAATTACTAGGACTCATTGTCAACTAGATCCCATTTTTCCCAAGTTTCGTTAACTTTGCTCCAGTAATTTGGGGGAAGAGCTTCAAATTGTCGAAGAACGGGTTTTTTTTAATCCAATTTTCTGATCCCACATATCTTGATATGCAAAACAAATATTGACGGGGGCTCGAAATTCCGTATTCCTGGTCGATTATTGAAATTTTCATCATTGAAAATAACAAACCTATATCTGCATACAAATACATTTCATATTAATCACCAATTTCAACCCCTCATTTTACTTATTTCCCCAATGAAAATTGAATGTTTTGAAATATGTTCAAGTATCAAACCCAAACCTCAATCGATCACAAAAAGATTGACAGAAATCGATCGAGAAAATGCTCGCTTGAGCAGCTTCTGAAAGGATTGACGATCACCCAACCCATTCCCCCTTGTGTTCGCAAAAGTTAAATTTCTGAGATTTGTTGCACAACTAGACTAAATTTTGATCGAACAAAATGAGAACAATGAAACCAGTCGAGAATTATGATATGAGTAGCGTCAAAAACATTTTTAGCGGAAAAAACTCGTCGTTTTTGTCATTACATACTGCTATTTCCCTATTTCGCCTTGAAATTCTCAATTTCCGAAGTTTGAACTACAATATATGTAAAATAACCATTACATGTAGATTAACATAGGGATTGAACAAAGAAATAATCATAAAAATTGGTTAAGAATTGCATACTGGATAGCATCGAAAAACATTTTTCACAGACATACGTACACATAAATATGCATCTATCGTTTTTTTTTTCATGGTTTCGGTCTTAGATTTGGCTGAAACGGATTTGTATTAGTTTTTTTATCTTCTAAAGTTTGGGTTCTCCCACAACCCCCTGGATTGATTCTAATAGGTGCCCCTCTACTGGAAAGCCCTGCTTCATAGGGACGTCCTAAAAAATAGTATAAATGCTATAAAAAAGTTTGTCTGGTAACCCTAGTAAAAAGGCTAATAAGTAACAGTTACTGTTGATATACAATGTCATGGTTTGAAAGAACCCATCGTTATTGTAATAGTGTATCGATCGAGTATGTTGTGAATGGAACTCGCTTATCTGTTGCGGAGGTTATGATTGCGATCAAATAGAAGTTTTCTATGGAAGGAATCGATATGGAAGATGAAGGATGGAAGAGATGCTAAGGGGTGGCGGTGACCGGAGTGGCGGGAGGGACCCGCGTTCCTGCTCCCCTCGACCGGCCCTCGCCGAGTTCAGTCTGTTAGGAAGCTCGGGACTGAGTGGTTGAACTTCGGGCAAAGTCGTTCTTACCGGCACAAACATGAAAGACGCAGATTTCGACGCTCTCGCGAACAACTCGACGGGGATCGACATGGCGATGGACAGCATCGTTGTCGCCAAACTGTCATCTATGGCCGTTTTGGGCATCACGTCCTTCTTCCTCGGGATCTTACCCATCAAACTTGCTTCTTGTTTGCGGTGGAAGCCCACATCAGGGGCGCAACACGTTCACGGAAACGCGAAACAACCTCTCGTGATTTCTTTACTTCTATGTTTCGGAGGTGGTGTGCTTCTATATACCGTTTTCATGCATTTGCAGCCAGAAGTTGCGGAACACATGGATGCAATAATACGCACCGGGTACATTCCCACTTGGATAACAGACACAGGATTGAATTTAGCTCAGTTGGTGTTCTGTTTGGGATTCTTTTTCGTATACCTCCTCGAAGAAACGGTCCATGTCCTACTAGATAAAGGGCACACAGAAGAAGACATGGAGGTTCTCCACAGGTCTCTAAGTCTCCGCAAAGGCTGCCGTGGCGGGAATCTCATCCCCAGGATCTCGCTGGCCAAACCAGGACAGACGCCGCCATCGACAATAACAGCCAGCACTCAAGTCCTTATCAGAGACGGCAGTTACAACAGCAAGAAAAACGTTATCGATCCCATCGGCAATATGTCACCGGCCCCAACTGAGCCATCTGAAACCGGATCTTCCAGTCTGAATTCCGATCGCCCAACTACAGTCGGACACTCACTGAGAGGGTTCTTCGCAGTTTTGGCTCTTTCGTTCCACGCAGTTTTCGAAGGTTTGGCAGTCGGTTTGGAGAAAGAAACAGCCAATGTTTGGTACCTCTGTGCGGCAATTGCAACCCACAAACTCGTCATTGCTTTTTGTGTTGGCGTTGAGCTCGTCTCCTCCAGAACGAAAACTGTCCTGGTCGTGATGTACATGGCAGCTTTTGCAGTGGTGTCCCCTCTGGGTATTGGGATCGGTTTAATCATCACCAGCGAACAAGTTAATCCGAACTCGCCGTCCGTCGCTTTGCCGTCGGTGGTCTTGCAAGGGATGGCTTCGGGCACTCTGTTGTACGTCGTTTTCTTTGAAGTCCTTCAAAGGGAGAAAGGAAACAGCAAGCACGGATTCTCCCAACTCATGGCTATCATCGCTGGATTCTCAGTTATGGTCGCCCTCAGCCTTTTCAGTGAGTAAAATCTCAATAATCATTTCAGTTGAAACTTACATCATTTTAATACCTGAGTTCTATTTGCTTACGTATCTAATGAAAGGAACGAAACTTAACCAACTAATGGAGTCATTTGTGTAACCATTCAGTGTGCATTTTCAGAACGTTGCAGGTACCTAGTACTTTCCGATATTATTGTCGATACCACAAAATTGTACAATAATGACAAAGGTCTGTTTTTGGAATTGGAAAACAAATTCAAACTATCTGAAATTAAAGAGGAACGAAATTTTGTTTTCAAACGTAAATCTGAGGTTGCTGCATGACTAACAACACTCAATAAGAATACCCAAAAATAGGTAGGTTATACGGACAGAAAGGGGAACAAACACACCTGCACACAAAAATAAACATTGAAAAACATGTCACTTAATTTTTTCAATATAAATTTTAAAAAACCTATATATATGAATTTATACATAAAGATTGCATGATTTCATGCAGTGTGATTGTTATATTTCATGAAGCTCCGAAGGTTCCGTTAACATCATATTTTCAAGATATCAATATTTGCGTTTCATCTAAATAAATCTAGTAGTATGTTTGCTGAAGGAAAAAATAAAAATAAGTTCTGTTGTTTCACTTGAGAACTGTGCAAATTCAATTCAGGCATTAAATACTGTAACATTTCTCGCTCTATTGCGTTGTTGAAATCTGAGTTAGAAATTGTTTGTTCATATCTTCTGGATAGAAAAAATCATTTGTTTATCTGCATTTCTGACACCATTGAAATGTTCATTTTATCACAGAATTCAAGGAGCTGCGTTAAAATAATTCATTTTACACCATGGCCATATCGATTTCAGTATTGGCAAATAGATACGACGGAATTTGATATGTTGTGGATAAAAATTCAAAAGGAAATTTTTCACGAAGTGAGATCGTATAAAAAATTCATGTCTTACGTACATTGATATTTTGCACTACTTCTGAGGTATTTGCAACAGAACACACCCATGAAATGCATATTCATCAGCCCATATTAACATACATACACTTCCTTATTGACCAACGAGTGGGTTTGATTAACTATGCTCATACTGCTGTGGATCGTAGGTGACGAGTACATACCCAGACCTGTGTGGGTTCGATTGAATTCCATTACTAAGAAAAAATAATATTCTAATATTTCGCTGAAAGGATTTTTTTTTCATTATGGATCTCTCAAATATATTTACATATTCGCAACTAGTTTTGGTCAAATATTTCTTATGTAAAATGGGACAAAAGTTAATTGTCACGTTTCCTGTCGACGTTGAGATCAAATTTGGGTGAAAAATACGGTGTTCTAAATTTATTGACCCATACAATATAAGGAATTTGAATGTAAGGATTTCATCTTCATCTCATCACTAAATATGGCGTTACAGAAATTGGCCTAAAAATGAAATAGATTTTTGTAATCTTTTATTGCACCGAGAAAACTTAATTACAATGTAAATATGACTTATAGTAGTACGATACATTTTCAGGAACTTTGATACACAGCTTTGGCCCCTTTTATCGAGTTAGATCTTTACATCTAGGGGCGTAAAGCTGTAAATTCTTTCTAGTTCACGTGATCTTTAAGTCTGGGAATTAAGATGTTGCTCGTATTTTTATCAGCTCATCCAAAATTAATTTTGATGGATGCCGCACTTCGAAAGAACGCGGTGCTCTGTAGTTTATATTATCGATCTAGCACGACAAAAATCGACTTTTTTCGTGATTGTGAAAAAAGTTCTTTTGTTTAGCATGTCATACGTTTGTGCATCACGAGCACGGTCAAAATCAGCGAAACGGCCAAATTAGAAGTTTGTTCGATGTGTGAACTTGGTTGTTGGCAAGGTGCTCATGACAGGTACCTACCATAAACGATCTCAGTTATTTGTCGATTAGCTATCAGCTGTCAGAAACCCTCCCTCAGTTTCCGGATAGTTTCTATACGACCACTGAACCGTAATATGCATTAGTTGGTATGTACGAAATCCAGTATTAATAGCTATTGCGATTTGTTCATTTTTTGTCCCCTGTTTCCTCAATTTCTTCTGATTCTCCTGAACAATTCAACACCAATGATGTTTTCAACTGCCGTCCCGAGTGGCAGATAATGCTGACAATGGACAAACCTGGACGAAAATTTTATATTTCTCGAGAATGGGACGGAAAATCGATCCTTAACCTAATTTCTACCATATTGATGCTATGAAGCTCGGTTTATGGCCTCCTTAGACTGATTCCTGAAGACGATTTGGTCCGGTATCAGCTGTGTTGCTCTAAAAGCAAATTTCTGCCATATTAATGGTTTGAAACTGAAATGTGGTATGTGGTCCCCTCAGGACTTACACTTGAAGATGATTAGGTCCGGGATCAGCTGTGTGGTTCCAAAAGTATATTAACCGTTCGAAGCTGAAATTTGGTATTTAGCCTTCTTAGGACTTATTCTTGAAGATTCTAAGGGTGGAGATTAGCTGAGTGGTTATTAAATGTAATGTCTGTCATTTTAATGGTATGGTGGTGACATTTGGTATTTAGCCTCCTTAGGACTGAACCTAATTTCTACCAAATTACCTAATCCCATGTTGCTGAAATATGTATGACACTAGGTTTGTTCCTAACTATCTACCTAGCTATCTATGCTGCCGATCCCAGCGGTCATAAAATGGTCATCGAATTTCAGCGAACAACATAGGCTAGGTCAGAACCTCCTCAAACATCCTTCTACTTCATAAACGGCGCTATCTTCCGCAACCAATTTGTTCGGTTCTCGAACTTACGTTATTATGGTTGCTAACAGGCAGTTTGTTAGCGGCTGAAATAACAGTATAGCTGGCGAAGCCTTCGATAGGAATGTAATATTTCGTGCGAAGCACGGGTTTTTCGTTAGTTCCACGTAAAATGCGACAGCAAATGCATAGATACGGGAATTCGTGTTTCCCCAACAGGTTTTATGAACAATGTGCTGTACAACGAACCTGCCAGTCAATATAACAATACTAAAGATCCAGAGATCCGTACAAGATGTTTAGTTCTAAAGTCACCACGATGGCTCTTGGGACATTAGCGGTTTTCACCTCTGGTGTCATAAATCTTATGAAATTGATTGATATCAACGCTCAAATCCGTGTGATTATCACACTGTGATTACTTTCCTGTAGAAGGTTTTAAATGCTCAGCCAAATATTTTGGGATGGAATAGACATTAGTAGTCACAGAAATGTTATTCACGTTTTTCAAATCCGCTTTCAAACTCAGGTTGATAAGAAACAAGGTGATCACAGATTTCGTCATGCCGGGCAACGAACGGTCGCCCGACAATGACTTTCTACCTCGCTCCGGAGATCATAAATAACTTACGACAGTATTATACTCTTTTTCCTGTTGTAAGGAATATTGTTGTTTCCATCCAGAAACAGAAAATTATCGCTTCGGCGATACATTCTGGAAACGTTGAATGATCCGTCTATTGGTTGGAGCTTTGCAGCCCTACAGCTGCGCTCTCAAGTGGCTTGAGTACATGATTGAAAACTGGCAGATTGCTACCAGTGGTCATGGTGGTTCATCGGCCGATTAGCCTGTAGATCTTTCTAAGTTTCAAAGCGAGCTCAGTCTTCTTCTTTTGGACGTGTTCCTTATAAAACTGATGGGTTTCCTGGTCATCAAACATTAGCTGTCTTGTCGACTAAATATCGTACCATGCAGTTGCCCGCAATTCGAATTCGATAATTTCTGTAACGGAGCGGATGAAATTTGAGAAATCTCGACTCGCTGAAGGCCTGCATTCGTTCTTGCTTATAATTGTGTACTATTTTGAAACTCGGAGTAGATGTCAAGTTCAGAGTTAAAATTCTTCTCTCTTGCTTCGAAATGTTGACCAAATTATGAAAAGATCTACTATGAAGCAGAAGGTATAATTCGATGAATGCTACCAACTAGGTTCCTCTCTTCAGGTGGGAACTCCTCCCCTCCATTGAATTATTGTATAGAATCGGTATGAATACAACGTATTGTGATCTTCCATCGTTTATAAGACAGCACGTATTCACGTACATTCATTTGAAGGTTCCCTTTCCCCATCAAATGTACATTTGGGGTACATCATTATGAACAATAAGAAATATGGTTGAGATTGTTCAAACTGTATGTTTCTACCCCTATCAATAGCTGAGGCGACAAGCCTGTCACAAACAGGGAATACCCCGAAGCCAAAACTTCATGTTTAAGGGCAGAATTAGCAGTTTTGAAGGAACTAGGAATTGGAAGTTTCGGAAGAGGGAACTATCCATACTAATCACTGGTTTCGAAAACCACTCTTCCCAGATGTCAAGATTTGCTTTTTATTGTACTATTTATCAATGTTCCAGTCTTTAAGAATATGACGCACAAATCAAAAACAGCTTGTGATTCTACGCTATGATTCAAAACGAAGATTTCTATACACAATTTAACGATTACTAATCAAATTGTTTATAAAACAGCACATTTTCTTTATCATTCCACACCGTACATATATATGGAATTAGTAAACCCCCTACCGCGATCATTATGTACGTCGGAATGATCTTTCGAACGAATGAATGAAACTTTTCGATTCTTGACCAACAATACTTAGAGCCCCAATGGATTCGGAGTCACATTTACTTTGCCTTAGCTTTTTCTTTGTTGAAGTATATTATCTTCGTTTCTTGCAAGTTCTTACTGAAACCCTTTAAAGTTGCTCGGAATATTATTCTTAAAACAGAGCTTCGATACATTACTATCGTTTTATGTTCAGTAATGTCAATGTGCTCAACATGAGACAATTGTTTTTATTTCAATCGTGCATGCTCGTGTATAAAATTGGTATTTAGTTCCGGACATAGAAGCTGTGTTATCACACCCTTACTAAAACTTGTCAACTATTCAATTTTCTAAATTTAGTGCTGAACGTGTGAAAAAGTTAACGCTTAATATAAAGTTTTTGTAATGGTTCCTTTATGCATGTACAATTAACCCTGATATATTCAGTAGCTCGTTCGTCAAGGACATTGTTCTGCAGAGAGTTTTGATTTTTGTTTTTGTGTCCTTTTGTGAGTATCTTTGTGTGTAGGTACTTGTTGCAGGTAGTTACTCGATTTTAGATTGTCAGAACTAGCTCCACCAGTCTCCAAAAGTTCATAACATGAACCTATTTGTTTGGTGAACAGAAGAATATTTTTTTTTCCATCGGTTTGAATGGAAACAATAAAACCATTTATTTAACAGTCTATTCTGTTAATAATTAAGAGACTATTAATTATTGATAGTCTATTTCGTTGAAGGTGGGTTGCGATGCAAATTATGGAGTAATATCTGATTTTAAATCATCGTCATCTAGCTGGTAATTTCACCAGTGGCAGATTTCTTAAAGTGGAAGGATAAGGCCTCAAAAACACAATAGGCAGAAGCCAAGCTTCAGTTCTCGTTTTAGGATTACGTGTGTTATTGTCTTTGATACAGTTGGTAGATGTAAAATTCAAAGTAATTCCTCTTTTATAATTCAGTTACACGATTAGGGGAGGAGAGTTGTTTCTGACGAATAATTACGCCGAGAGCCCTGAAATTCTCCCGTCTAATTAAGAATGCTTCAGTCTTTAAATATTTCAGTCGAGGTTTCATTCAGAAGCCTCCTGTTCTCCTATTCAAAACAAACGCATTTCGCGGGGTTCCACTACCGGAGACAAAAGGGCGAACGAACCGAGCTGAATGAACTTGGCCACTTCCCTGGTCGGGGTCGCGGCCTGGACGGGTCGCCGGTGGCTTCAGAGGGTTAAATTCAGACTCCCTCGCGCTGCGTTCGGAATGAGGTCATCTCTGGCCCCGGAGAGCGTGAGCGAGATACTTTTCGCACAATGGGCTTCGAATCGGTAGAAGTTTCCTGTTTATGTTCACCAACGGCGGTTATTGTATTGTTCGGACCAACGGGGACATCACTCCTTCCAAACGCGGTGATGATCAGGTATCCGATATCATTACTACGTTATCTGGAAATACGATGAGGATTTCCACAGCTGGATTTTGTTTCGAAATTTTTGAGCCTGGATACAAAACTCCGTCCCTCCACTTGGCCCTACAAACAAGGCGCTATCGTATACTAAGCCAACAGGTATGATCCAAACCCCCTACACCTCCTACGGCTACGAATCCTATCAGAAGCATTCCACGTAATTAGTTCTAGGATTTATAATACTGTAGCCAGAAACCGGTAAAATAAGAATATAGAGATCTCTCGATTTTCTGCCCCTAACTAACTGATTGCAGCAATGATAACATACTGACCGTAGAGGCAAACCGTCGCTGCAAAATTCGTCCTAGCCTATGTTGCGCGCCGCAAATCGCAGATCATTTCACGACTGCCCTCGGCAAAGTCGGTCCGGTAGTTTGGGAAACATAGAGATGGACCAACTTTGTTTTTTATATATAAGATACAACATGCATAAGTGAACGTTTTCTTTGCACTATTATCTTAGGAGGGACGAACTCTCATATCTTTAGTGACATATTGTAGAGTGAAGAATTATGACAACACCAATCACATAAGAACGTCTGCGGATTATAGTAAAATGTTGGTTAACATTGGTCGGTAGGCCGTGCGCCAGTAGAGCATCTTTAGGTGCGGTACGGGAGCTAGTTTTGTATCCACTTCCCATAGAAATAACATGTAGGTATTTTGGGTTTAAACCTTTACTTCTATACTAGATGTCTCGAAAGGAGTTCCATTTATATCTCAACTATAGGTTGATTAGTAAAGGAGAGTGTCAGGGTCCCTCGATCAATGTGGAGTTTCTAAATTTATATCTAACGAACAACTCTGATGACAACGTTTGTTTGTGTAGCCGAATATTTCTGTGTATTTTGAAGTTCTCAAAATTCAAAGCAAATTCTTATATTATTGCCATAATTAATGAAAATTTGATGGTATGTTTATGATGCATTATTTACATCTAGCACCATTGTTCCGGCAGAATATCATCACTCGCAGAGGAGAATCTGACATCATCGAAATTATGTGATTCTGCACATTACATGAGTTCCTGGTGTATCGTAACGCGGAACAAGAGATGGTCGTTTTGATTGCTATTAGATGATGATAAAACGTGAAGATACCCGCTCTTCCCGTTGTGTAAAACACCAAACAAAGACCAACCAAAGACAAACAGTTCTGGGTTCCAGCCCGATTTCCGTGATTTCAAGAGGTCCCCCACAACCAACGACAGATCTTTATCCTCTGTCTTCAAGGTGAGCGAAATCTCGATGAGGATTTAAAAAACAAGAAGTGATTCTCAGCTCTTGTTGCGACAAATGTCTTCAACGAAAGTCAAGATAATTAACCTTGGAAGGCCAACAAGAGGTCTAGAAGTCCCGTTAGCCAATGGATAATTTTCTAAGTTGAGTTATCGCTGAGGCATCTGCGTGGTTTTTCTCGATATAACGACGGCTCTCGACTGCTCAGGACGACACAGACCGGTGCAACCTCGCGTTAGGTAACCGGTAGATTTTGGAGCTGATAGGTGGTGGCGACACGAGAAAAATAGTGTTAACTGTTGATTGAAGGTCGAATGTGTCCGATCACGATTCCAGGAATGTGGCATAAGGTTCCACGCTGTTTCGCCTTCAGGCCCACACGTTTTCTGTAGGGCATTTCTCAGTGAGGCAGATTATAGAATTAGAATTCTAAAAGTCAGAAATGCGATTTGAATCTTCAAATTTGGCAGTGTTTCCGTTTTGTAACGCGTTGAACAGATACATCAGACTCCTCAGTTCCAAAATACTGGGCGAACAAAATACCAATCGAATGATCAAAGGAACGCTGTTGCAGATATTTGAGTTGTTTTTCACATTGCTCTTTTAGTCAAATTTTTTTTCATACCCCCCCCCCACTTCATTATAACTGCTTACTATCAGAGATGGGATTTCTCTTGAAAACCATCCAAAATGAGATTAAAAGCCGCAGTAAGAACTAGAATCGAAAACGAAGGTGCCATTATCGCTAAGATTTGTCGAATCACCCACGAATCCACTGGCCGTATAATCATTGTTTCTGTTACACTCTCCCATACAAATTGTACTCTAAACACTTTCTCTCTCCAATATCAAGGTTCTCTATTGCATTTTGCATTTCAGAACTTTTTGCTCGATTTCGGTGTTGCGGGAATTTCGAGGGTCTCTTGAGAGAGGCTACATCATGTACAAGTGCAATGAAATCAAGAATAAATCACCTAATTCTTCTAATACTACTATAATATAGTATCTAATATTATTATAGAAGTATGAAATTATTATTTTTCTGGGTGTATGCATTTTGTTTTAGTATCTCGCGTTTTCCGGGCTAATGAAAGATATAAAGATGGCATTATCGCACCTTACTACGTCAATATAGCATCAATACAGTATAAATTACAACAACTACGATCACTTTTTGTAATAGAGACTTTGAATGGGAAGTTGAGCTGTGATAACGTCAATAAAATTTGATTATATTTTATATAAATCTCGTCGAACGAGCGTCAAGAACTGATTCAAACAATCGGTTATTAAACCGCCCCCTACGCGTGTTAACCCACTCATCACCTCCAGCCGAAGTGACATTTGTTTTTTTACGCAACGTCATTTGAAAATGCGGAGAGGCCGAAGCTGGGGGCCTTTTGTCGGATTGATAGAACCTTTCGAAACGTCCAACCTTTCGGCATTTTTCGATTTATCATCCCGACTCGAAAAAGTGGGTAGGTACCGACTCTTTCGCAATGCCAACCCGATGACCCCAAGGACGAAACGGGCGAATATGCCTGCTCACCAGAAATGTTTTCTGTGTTCCAAACGGTAACAACAAACTCGGCGTTGGTCGATTTCCTTATCCGAACGTTTGTTGTGGTTGGAGGCGTCAACTTTCGTGGGGGCATAGTAAAACCACCGCGTTACAGCCGAGGGAAAAACAAACAGGAGCGTAGGTATGTGACTCGTTTCATCTTCCTGATCTTCCATTCATCAGAATTCAAAATACAAATGTGAAAACTGAAACCGGGGACGGGAACTTGTGTCCAACGATGCATAAACAAAAAATACACATCTTATTTACACATATAAATGATGCATGTGTCAACATGGACACAATAACACTGTTTATGTGTTTAACAATGTTTTATGTATTCGGAGAAATGAGATGCAGAATATTTATATCTGACAATAATTCAAATTTCGCGGTCCGTTGGATGACCAGTGAATGAGACCTTTCGGTAGAACTAAAATTGGCATCGGTGGCCATGATGCCACAAGGTCTTATTCTATTTGTCCTTGTTATTTGGCATGATATCTGAATCTTCCCTGGATATCAAATGTATGTACTTAAAGCGTAGCATACGAGGCAGCTGACATTCCTTAATAAGAATTGAGTAATAGCATTCGCTGCAAAATTAAACTTTATTATTAAAAGTAAAATCAATCGCTAGTGCATTGCTCTTGCCAATACAATGATTTCTGAAATTCAAGGTGAAATGAGGTATCTCCGTTATTTTGGAAATGTAATCATGTGGTTTTAGTGTACAACGATGAACACACCTTACATGGCCTCCTTGCGTAGATGGTCTGCGTGTGTGTGTGTGTACTTTGTCGTTCAGTTGAAGCCAGACACGCAGTCTAGCTCAGACCTCCCATTGAAGGGGCTCTGCAGCCCGATCGCCTACCTAACCGATTTTTCAAATGTCGAGCTAACAGATGATCGCATACTAACCGGAATGGTCTCATGGAATTCAGCAAACCAACTTCTATCCGAACCAAACAAAAAAACTATCCTCTTACTTCAAAAGCTTTTTGGATTTCAATTTTGTTTACTTATTAATACTTATATATAATCCCTTAGCGTTGATTGATCAAAATGCCGAAATCATTGGTACGAGTACATACAAGATTGATGTTGGATTTTGGAGCCAAGTTTCATAACCTTTGGTCGAATAGCTTTATAAGACGGCGGACTAAACGTAAACGAACAACTTTTGAGATAATTTTGTCTCCTCATGCTGGATTACAAAGGTTCATTACTGAAAATAATAAACCAAAATGTTTAATCTGTTATTTTTCTCTGTTGACTTCCCCGAAGGAAGATTTCAGTTTCAGATCTTTGCCGTTTAATCATAATATGATTTGGGAAAACCCTAATTAGGTCAAACTTTTCCAAGAAAGAACGTAACAAAAGCTCTTATGGAAATTGAAGTTTTTGTAGAGCGATGATAATTAAAAGAATAAAAAAAGCGGACAAAGTCTTCGGTCTTTATTGTGCAGGGAGGTACAGGGCTAATCCGTTTTGCCTCGAGGGATCGCTTTCTCTTTGAAATGACGTGTCACCCCGAGATACGGTCGCTCGCGTCGTCATTATTCATGTTACGTAAAAATGAATTTCTGGAGTTGGTATTTATCCATCTTCGAATCACCAGCTCGAAATATCAATCACTGAGTGGCCGTGCCCATATGGAGTACGCGGACACGCATATCAACACACGATTTCTACCTTATATCTTCTCTACTATTGCCCTCATACCAGGACAGTCTCGAAAACCCTTTTAAATAATAAGCCTTTGTTATCGTGTAGCAAACGTTTTTGTAATCCCACGCGAACATTGTCACTTTACTTTTCAAGGTGCGTAGATTCTAAATCTGTAATGTCCGACCCTCATAAGGGCCATAAATGGACAAACAATTGATATACAAAAATCCTTTCTTTCGCATTTGGATTTGGGGTCTAGTTGGTCTTAACTTCTAGAAAGCCTAATTCCCTCACACTCATAAATGCTATGGGTCAAAAGAAGCGCGGATGCAGCTTTTCGGGGTTTTATTGTCATAGGCAAGTGGGGTGTCACATTGTTGTAATTTCCGGCGAAAATGCGATTTCGTTTGGTTTCAGATCCGTGGAAACCCACCCATACCAAATAATCGCAATTTCTACAGCTATAAGTGGCCCTGAAAGGCTCAGCGATAACGGTGGGTTTGATTCATTGAAAGTAGAGTACAATGTGGAACATGAAACCCTGCTGGTCTTTACAATTAATTTCTGAAAATTCGAAACTTTGCCGAACATGGTATTATTTATGTGGATTCCCGAACAAATGCATTGAAAACAACATTGAATTGAATTTCGCTTCGATTGAAAAGACCATCTCGTCCGTCAACTGAACGTTATAGAATTTAAAACGAGCTTTAATATCATATTCGGACCGTGTGAATATTTTGCCCTGTGGTTTGGTTTATTCAAGTATCGAGACCGAAGGGGTCGGGAGCTAAGTTAATTAGAGCGCAGAACCGGGGCGGGGATTCGGGGGATATAAATTTTACTTACATGACCCGCCAGAGAGAAATTCGTATTCGTTCTAGCGAACTTGGCCGTTGGTGAAAGGGATGAGGTAGCGGGGTGAGGGTGAGGTTGGTAAGATAGGGGTGTGAAGGGTCAGGAGGGGGTTGATGAGATGTTGGAGTGTTGGGAAAGGGTAGGGTTGTAACATAGGGGTGTAAAGGGAGGGGGGAGGCGGCGAGCCTATCTCTCATGGACACCAGTTCCAGTGCGAGTTCAGTCGAGCGGTTTTTACTTCATTAGTCCAACTTGATTTGTTTAAAACGTTATCGCTATTGAAGCAATGGACACCCCGTAGAAAAACATGACTCAAAAAACGTTTTGTTTTTAGGATGTCCCTCTGAACAAGGCTTCGTGAGTAGAGTGGCGTCCGTTAGAATTGATCCGGGAGGGTCTGACAACCCAAACATAGTAAAAAACTTAATAAAAACCCGTTTCAGATCATTTTAAAACTGAGTCCGTGAAAAAATAAGTGTGTATCTGTGTGTGGGTATTTAGCTATGTCAGACGGTATATGAGCTAAAAGAATTGGTTTCTAATAACATCAAGGTTATTGTTACTTTGATGTTACTTAGTGTGGTACGAGAACAGTGCTAAGGAGTTATTCGAGCCGGGCATCTCGTCAGGAATACTTCTTGGTATCACCACCCGTGTCAAACAGCTGTTGGTCATTCTGAAGGGGCGCTTTCGGTCATCTTTCTGTCCCTCCTCCATCTTCCTCAATTTCCCAAATCCCTAGGTCCAGCGGTAGATATACCTGGCCGTTCGGTCCACTTTTATTTTATTTAGTTTTTTCGTTTTCATGGAAACGCTTTCCACGTTGTTTCGCTACAAATTATTACATAATTTAGGTACCTACATGATTCTTACTTTGTTCGATCAGAATTTTAGTCTAGTTGTGCTACAGACCTCTGAAATTTGCTTTTACGCCAGGTGGGAGAATAGAGGGAGTGATATACAATCCATTCAAACGCTGCACATACAGCTTAAACGGTCGATCTGTTCTTATTCTGTTCTGTGTTCTGTTTTTATACAGTTCGTTGATCTAGTTTTGAATCATATTTCAGATCATTCAAATTTAATTACAGAAGGGGGAGAGGGAGGGGGGATCATTAAATCATCACTGTTTTTTTCTATCACAATTTTTGTCTGACAAACCTCTCTTGTGCAATTAACCGCAGACGTTTACAATGTTATGTGATGAAGGGGTTTTAGATCCATTCTAAAAGGTAGGCAAGGCTGAGCATGCCTACATAATTTCTTAATAGAATTCTCAGTAATAACACTGCTAGGTTTTCTGTATTAATACATGTATTGTTACTACATCAAATCTGATTGTTTTAAAAGCCGTCTCTAAACTAAACCCTCAACTCTGTCAAAATCCATACCAAATATTCCTGATATTGAAATCCTTGGCTTCCAGGGTGACAATTTTATAGAATTCTTAGTTCGAAATGTTTAAAGAAATAGCGATAGTTTAAAACTTTTTACGGAACTTTGCTACAAAATGTCTGCTAAGGCGGGTGGGATATATAACGAGAGTTCGAATTCTACCGTGGAGGTTCAGAACTGTTTGGTTTGAAGAGTGAGGAGCGCAGCATACTGTACCACTATCAGGGGGCATCGCTGTGGATATTTTCCAATTGGAGCCCCTTTTAGACGATCCACGTAACACCGGAGTCCAGATCTTGTTGGTTCCCATTGCCTCACCACCCCAAGTTAGAATTAGAGGTGAGCAGAGATTCGAAAGTACGAACTCAAAGTTGAGTGAACGATTCTTCATCTGTGCCCGAGGTAGACGATGGCTAACACGCTCGGCTACTCCGATAATGTGCATGATCAGTGGCTATTGATGATCCAATGGCGAAGAAATTCTCAACCAACCGCCACGAGACCGCCCATATGCGCTGAATTCTCAATTTTCAGGTCATTCGGGATAATTAACTCGTGAGACCCATCATGATGACTCGTCTGGTCGAGATGCGGCTTTAAATTATTAAATTAAACCCTAATTAGATCGTGAGAAGTAGGTGATGGTTGAATTCTACCTTAGCGCTTGCCCAGAAACTAATAATGGTTTCTTAATTAACCAGTATTGTAAAGATAAGAATGTGCAATATTCATTATTCATCCAATCGCGGAAATCCTCAAGAAACACCAACTAACTTCCTAGTTTCCTGTGTTTATAGTTCGCCTTTAGACACCCTCGTTCCGCTGTACGTTGTTTTCCTTCAGGATTTCCAGAAAGGCAGCGGTTCTCCTTCTTGAGCCCAAACATCTTATCTCTCTTCTGGAACCCCGGAGACGCCGTGATAATCCACGTATTGCTGCAAATTGGATCTTGGTCGAATCCCATTTTTCGGATATTGAGTGTCACAGTCTCTTTTCAAACGCCTTTCAAAGCCCATTTCTGACAGAAGTTTTCTCCTTTTTGAGTCTTTTTCTTAAACCTGTATTTTCTAAAACATCTCCCCTTAAAAGTTGTTGGTTTAGATTTCAACGTAAGTAGATTTCAAAAATCGAATCTGTCCCGCATCCGAAGCTTTTTTCTGAAACCACTGTAACAAATTTTGCGAAATGTGGCTCAAAAATTCAACATCTATCCAGAATGTGTTTGTTATATTAGCAACGTGATAGATTAACCCTGTGATTAATTGTGGTAGTTTCAAAAAATCGAAATATCAAACACTTTTAAAGTAGAATGGCAGTTTTTTAGTTCGATTCAGAAAGGAATTTTGTCCGTAAAACGAAAGATCACTGTGGTTATTATCTGTTCGCTCTCCTTTTGAATAAAACTCATCTTTGGGTAACGAAAATTGGTCGTCCACGGTCAGGTAGTCGGTCGATCCATTCAACGGATCACAGGTTGCTGGCTGTTGCTCAAGTATTCAATAATGAACCTTTGTTTTCATCCTAAATGCAGTGACAAGGAGGCGAGAGGTGTCGTCGTTATGTAATACCTAGACAAGTTTACACCACAGAACAAGTCTAAGATGCACAGACGAGTGATTCACACGGGAGGGCTATCTATCACAGAAATAATAAACCTCCGTGCAATAATTTGCTGCAGTTTTCTTTATCTGTCTTAGTATTCGTTCTAATACAAAATCGGTTTTACAGGTTTTCATGATTATTTCGACATGTTTTTTTTTCTCTCTAAAATGTTTTTTTTAAAGAAGTTGAGGCGTTTTTGGACCAAATTGATTTTACCTTTTTTTATACAGCCGTTTGGGAGAAATCGTGCGTATGGCGGACGGACAGAAAATTTGTTATTGCAGATACGGATTCCACACCCTTTGAAACGTTACCGTGAAACCAATGTTTTTTTTTAGGCAAGACGGATGAAAAATTTACTTGAATAATAAACCAAAAATAGTCGAAGTTTGAAAATCTAACGTTATTCAGGCTTTTTTTTTTAATTTTTTTTTTTTTTTTGTAAGCTTAATGCTGCTCAAAAACGTCAGGTTTCAAATGGTATATTAGAAAATATTTCACACTGGAATTTAGTATTTAGAAATACATGGTTGAATGCGAAAAAATGTAGGATTTTACACTAAAAATCGACCTTTCAGCGCCACTAAATATTTAACAAGGGATTTTCAGGCAATTCCTTCTGCTCTAAAGTCCTGAGGGAATAGCGGCTTAGTCAGGATGAAGGAATGAATATAAGTTGAAAATTCCATTCAACAAGGTACTATTGGCTCAGAACCACAGAACATAGAGTACACTATTTTGTATTGCATAGTGTATTCTATTTTCTGGCTCAGAACTTACATAATAAATTATTAGCCAGATACTAAAATTGATCACAAACTAGGAGGTACGTAGTCAAAATCGTTGAGAACCGTGAATTTGATTTTCAACATAACATTTATATTTTGGTAAACAAAAACCAGTACCTACCACCAACGTGGAATCGGACTCTCCACTGCTGATGGTGTACAAGTAAACTTCGTTTCGATGCATTATCTTCACAATATACATCTATATTATCGATGAAAATCACATTGAATTCTCTTTCCGGGGGGGATCAAGTGAAGCCGCAGTTACACTCAGGCGAAACAAGGGTAAGCCAATAAGCCTTGTAGGCTGTCACTGCAACGGGCAGGGATAGCGAATAAACCCTCTTTATGGGCGGAGCCTCCATAGCGTTGTCGGTAGTTGGCCTACAGCCACAGTCCACTAGTAGCAGGTAAGAAAAACTCTCCCATTTCATCTCAGAATCGGATGGACGCTTATGATATGAATGGAAAAATGTGCACAGTTTCCAATGAAAATAGAAATTCCAACAGATGAAATAAATACAGATCCCACCATGTCTTCATTTCAAAATGAGTATAGTCAATTTCACAATGAGAACCAGTTAGCAACTTTTAATATTCAACGAATCTAAGTGGAGGCTATTTGTTAATACCTCACCTGCTATAATATGATATCAGATTGCATTGCAGTTTTCTGGCCATAGTATACAAGGAAGTCCCGTTCAGTCTAGAGTGATTCAAAATCCGGGAAACTCCGACAATTACAGAACACTGCTGGTGAAAAATTGGCAAATCTCGGTGCTCAAATTGTTTTCTGGTGAAACTAGCCCTTAGTTGAGTTTAGAATTTGCCCTTTGCAGTGTCACCCGTGCCATCTTCTGCATTTGAGGTATATCTAATGAATCTTAGTGGAGGCTATTTGTTAATACTCGTAGCTTACCTGCCATACTATATCACTTTGCCTTGCATTTTTGTGGCCGTAGCAGACAAGAAAGTCCAGTTCAGTCAAGATTGATTCAAAATGCTGGAAACTTCGACCAATTACAGAACCCCTGCTGCTGGAAGATTTTCTAATATCTGGTACCTTAATCGTGTTCTGGCGAATGTAGCACTCAGTTGAGTTTAGAATCTGCACCTTGCAGTGTCACCCATGCCCAGTTCCGATATATCAACCATCTGGTTGAAAGGTGACTTAAATTTGAATTTGAATTTTCAATTATATCATCAACGTACCACAGCAATTACGACCTAAATCTCCATTTCTCCTGAAACATTGAAAAATCTCACTGGCGAGCTGACAGCGGATCGTTCGATATTCAAACAGCGTATTGTCCAGTATTACGTGATGTCCTTGTGAATTCCGAGTTTTTTTTTCTTGGAGTGAGAGAAACAGGTCCCTATTAACGTCGGTGACCAAGATGGCTGCAATAATTTAGTTCGGTATCTGAGTGGGCTTACAAACCATCACAGAAACAAGTTTTCCAGTTTTTTTTGTTATAATTTTTTTATGAGAAAACTTGTGATGTTAATGCAATTTTTTAGGAAATTGTCTACAAGTTTTCAACATTTCCCTTGCTAGTAGCGTCAACCCAGTTCACCGTTACGACCTAATGTTTTTACCAATTGCAAGCAGTTATCCCTCTGATTGCATCAATTTTAAAAAAACACACAGGGATTGATAAAATATTCATTGTTCAGTTACTCTTTGAATTCGAGGGAGTTCAGATGGATATGCTTTGAGAAAATTATGGACAGATGTATAATTTTCATTTGTCTGAACACAAAGTGCGTGACAATTGTTGAAACAAGTCAACAAAAATTTATGCAATCAAGGAAAATATGAGCACAGCGAACGAGATTCTAGTGCCAAAACACGGTAATTGTGTTGACAGAAATCATTAATGAAACAACAATCAATAAGTCGCCCAAAAAGCTGCTCTACCGAGGGTACCCACTCTAATATCTGAAAATTGGCACAGGCTGCTGACATTTACTATGGCCTTTACTACGATCCTTAACAGTTTATGGACGGATCATGAATGGCAGGAACATTTTCTCGTCAATCTCCAAACAGTGTGGGGTGGCAAAATAATCTTTGAAATCATAAGCAATTTGGACACAGCATTATTGAAGTGTTTGGATTGGAGTGAGCGAATATTTGACGGGACTGAATTGGAAAATTTTGTCGGCCACAAGTAACTCGAGTTTCTGTATGCTTACTTACTATGGAAAGGTAAAGATGAATCATCTGGGTTCCGTGTTTGATATGTAAGAAAAGTTGATGTTGTTGTTGAAGTTGCATGTTGAGAAAAGTTGAAAAGATCGGTCAGAGTGGCTGTGCACAAAAAGCAATACCTCGCGAATGAAAATTCCTGGTACTGTTAAAATAGGATTTGATCTGAACTTGGATTTACAATCATCCCAATTAGCTAACCCAAAAAATGTCCTAACTGCGCGTCACGGCCAACCAAAAATCAAATAGGAACTTGGTGTAATACCACGGAAAGGCGGAAATACTTCATGGATTTTAAGTTCGCAGATGCCCATGAAAATTACTCGTACATTAGTGTGATGGAAGGATAAAGAACCATCCTCAGCCAAACCCGCATATTCTCGGAAAACTTCCATCAAAATAGAAGAAAACCTGAGAAAAGCATGATTATTTCGGGAATATTAAATTCGCCATTGTACAGCAGCATAATTGTTGGATTTCACATGCGGGCATGCGGAGCACCTATCGGTTTTGTGAACAACGAACCCGATAAACGCGGTTCATCTGAATCATTCATCAGAATCTGATGGAAACTGTAAAAATTAGGATTGTGACATGATTTGCATCCAAACATATTCAAACAGATACGAAACCAAAGTTGTTCAGAATAAGAGTGAGAATATTCGAGAATACGGAAAACAACCAGAAAATTGTATTTCATGCAAACTAAAATTCTTATCATCTGCATGAATGAGGGTTTAGTGATAGACAAACTTGAAATTGATATTCACAAAAAGAGTTTGTGCAAACTCGTTTGTATTTCACAGTTATTTTGTTTATTGAGAAATGGAAAATCGACTGGAAATGTGACTCAGGAAGAACTTTCATGAAAGTGAAAATTTACTGGAATGAGTATAGCATATTTAACATTCTGTTAGATTCCCCTTGTGTTGGTACATAAGTTATTATCGGGAACTTCGAAAATGAAATGTTCCGTTGTGAGCTAAACATGTAATTAAAGTTGGAGGTGGTTTTATCTAACTAGCCGAATGATTCTATCCCCAAACTTGTCGCAGGACTGTTAATTGCCACTCTCCCAACTACCTTTTTATTGGGATCCACGGGGAAAACGGAATCCGCCAGTAATTTGATCGCGACGAACAAAAAACCCGAGGATTAATTTTCAATCACTCGAACCCACGTCCCTTCGTTCTCTAACTTCCGTGCTGTCATAACTGGACATGTTAAATTGTGATTGCTCGTGTGTCTGTCAACTTGGAAAACAAACTGTGACAACCTGCGGGAACACTCGCGTTATAGCTGCAGCGACGATCAATGTTGAACGAATGGCTTCGTCCTTGTTACCACCGCCCTAGTATTCGTTTGTTTGAGATTAGCGATTAACCTTCCTTGTCAACATTGCACGGTCCTGCAAATTAAACTCTCGTCCATCATCGTGGGTCAAAGTTAAAACAGCCTTCCTGGAACACTATTTTTGGTCCTTTTTTTTCAATGGACACTTTACGTTTCAAGGTGAATGAATTCAAAATCTATGATGTTCGTCGTCCGTTCGGGCTTTCAGAGTTATAGAATTTGCAGGATCGTTAATTAAAACGCTGCAAATTCTTCCACTTGGGTTTATTATTCAATTGGCTTGAGTTCATGATTTGAATTTCTACTAAGCTTTGGAGTGTGCGTGTTCCACAGGGATAGATCGATTATTGAATTTCAGGAGATATGCATGGAGCACGTAAATCTGTTCACAACCAAAATACCTATTTGGATTGATCAGTTCATCATATTTGTGTGCCTCCTGAAATTCAATAATCACTCTATCACCTGTGAAACACGCACACTCAAAGCTTAGTAGAAATTCAAATCATGAACGCAAGCCAATTGAATAATAAACCCCAGTGAAAGAATTTGCAGCGTTTTTTTATTGAACCTCAATATCCCCCCCCCCCCCCCCAATAAAAACATCTATAATTTATCAAGTCCTTTAGCACTCGTATTGTGTTAAAACTTCCCAAAATCCAAATTTAAACGATGTAGTCAAAGGAAGACTGATGTAGAGGAGGCACACAAATATCATCAACTGATCAATCCAAATAGGTGTTTTGGTTGAGAACCGATTTACGTGGTCTATGCATATCTCCTGAAATTCAATAATCTCTCTATCACCTGTAAAACACACACTCCAAAGCTTAGTAGAATTCAAATCATGAATGCAACTCAAATGAATAAAATTGAATAATAAACCCCAGTAATAATTTGAATAATAAACACCCAGTAATAATATTGAATAATATTTACTATCACTAGTATGAAAGAATGCAACTCAAATTGAATGCTGAAAGAATTTGCAGTATCAGATGTGAAACACGCACACTCCAAAGCTTAGTATAAATTCACTATCACTCCAGTATCCACATTCACTACAGCTCGATGCTATCGGCCGGACATCACTAGGTTACAAACAAACAATAATAAACCAAAAAAACGCAAATGTTGGCACCATAAATTGGGCCATACATCGGGAATGGTTTGATCTACGGACCTGGGGAGGGGCTCATTCGATTGCTCATGGTATGTTCTTAAAAATAAGTACACACTTAGGCCGCTTCGACTTGTTTTGAGGTTTTAGGGATTTTACAAAACTTTGACAGGTCTGTGTAGCACATACGAGGCATCCTATCAATTAAACGACATCCAGTGATACTGATTTTTCCGTGGAGACCCACTCACCAAGTAGCAATCAATTAGCATTATTCATCATTTTTAGGACGCATCCAAAACAAACACAAAATTATTGAAAGCAGCTGAAGGTAGGAAATTATTACGCAGTATTGAAAAACAATAGTTGTTGAAACAAAATCCATCACGACGGTTTTTGAGACATTAATTTTGAAAACCTTAGGCAAAGCTTTAGAAGCTCCTTAGAATTCGATTATGAGTTTTACTGATTGTCCCTCTTAAATAAATTTTTTACAACTTTAGCCGGGAATACAATATTCCTCACTTTCGGTGGCTTTTTCTATAGTGAAAAGCTTACATAAAAACAACATACGTCCAACGTAGGACATCTGAAAGGGAGTGAGCAACAGAATCAGGTGTTGTAAGGGGGTCGTCCGAAGATCTATCCGCGACTTGTTCGAACATACGTTGTCCATTATTATGAGACGTCGTACATGAAACTTATTTTATTTTGAAGACGTCGTTGATAGACTATCAATTATGTCTTGTTTGAATTCACATACTATCAATGATAGTATGTGAATTCAAACAAGACAAAAGAAGAGTTGGAATTATCGACTTCTGACTGTGCGATCGGCCATCGTACTGTAGAGTTGTGTGAAGCAGTGACCAATTGTAAGGTTCTATGTTTAAATGAATTTGGTTGGTAAGTTCAGATGCAAAGCATGAATGGTGAGAGACTCGAAGAATCTGCACACGACACTTTGGGCTAGGAAGTAATTTCCGGCAACTCCATATTAGATGCTATTTCGTCATCCGGTCAAGAAATTGACGTTTTAGATGCTTTTCGAAGAACTAGGCCAAGAAATTTCCTGTACAGGATTAGTCCCAAAGAGGAGAAGCTTCCAAGCATTTTCACACTGAAAACACGTATTTTAGGTAAATCCACCCTAATACGTGGTAGTTATTTGAAAAAATACCTCCTTGAATTGCCAGTTACTCTTCCTGTAGGTGAGTCATCAGAGTTCGGATTCGGTCATATTTGCATAATTTGTTGTCTATTATACATAGGTTTCTAGTTGCAATTTACGACCAATATCAAGTCGGGCTGTTCCACTTTGCTTCAGTGCGGCCATCGCAGCCAGGAACCTTCTTCAGGTCTAGGGAGCCATGTAGCGAGAGCGAGACTTTTCAATTAGTGCGCTCATTGCAAATGAGCCGGCCCAGCTGGAAGATAAGGCCGAAGAGTTCCTCCTCATCAGGTTACATGAACTTCCGCTGATAGAGGAATGACCGGAGTGTCCAACGCGGTGTCTCTTACCGGCTATCAACTGATGGAGATCCCATCCTCTCCCGGTATCTACACTTTACCGTGCGGTGTACACTTTGCAATGTAAATAATTCTTACTTCCAATCAAAGAAAGTACCTAAGGGGAAAGCACCAGTAGTGGACATGTTAAGAAAATCTTGTGTGATTGTTTGTGTTACCCTCAATTTTTTTGGGTGTCTACAAGTTGTTCAGACATTTTTAGTTGGGTTTAATCAAAGGAAACACCAATTTCATAAATGTTTGAAGAAATAGAGTCAAATTTTATGGAATAACAGAAAACACCAGTAGTGGACAGCTAAAATTTTCTAGTGTTGATGTAGTGGACACTTCATGACCCAGTGGTGGACACGTCGTATATATCAACAGGACGACGTAAAATCTCGTTTAAAATCATGTATATATCTAATCGGTAGTAAAATAAAAAGAATTCCATTCAACTGGAAGAATGAAGTGGGCACCAGTAGAGAACAATTCATGTATAAGTAGAAGATAGCTCATGGACTAGTAGTGGACATCTCTTGCACTAGTAGAGGACACCCCCTGTCCGCCTCTGGTCCGCAGCACTATATTCATTTGAAAATCGTACCGAGAGCTTGTTCCAATACAAATGAACAAGTAGAAAATTAAGAAAATATCTTTTCGTGAAAAGGGAAGTTGCACCAGTAGTGAACAGGGATGTCCACTACCGGAGCATCCGTCATTTTTGTTGTACTAGAAGTGGACATGCTTTAAAAGCCCACTTTATCAATATTAACGGAGTTAGGCGACTGGAAACTCGTCAATTTAGTTACTGAAGTATATATTCAAACCAATGGGCACAAATATTTGAATATTATATGAGAACATTGCTTAAAACATACTTTCTATTCCGTCTATACAGCGTCCTGCTCAAAATCACTCCACCCACAGACTTGTTGTTTTTAATGTCAAGTTATTATTTTTCATTTTGGCCCTAACGTTTTCTTTTGGTTCATCACGTTTGTTAGGCTATTACTTTAGTTAATCCAAAAAGATTCAAGTGCCCTGCCCAACCCGAACCCTTATTCTACAACTTTTTTTCCGAAGTGTCCACTATTGGTACAGTGTTCACTATTGGTGCTTTTCCCTTACATATCCCCTACCGAGAAAGAAAGTTACGAAACTCCGAAAGTGTAGATAGTTTGAGAAAATTGTGTTTCTGTGAAAATTGTGTGTGAAAACATTCTTTTATAAAAAGGCGAACTATTTACAGTATTGACGTCCTTATAGAGCAATCAGTTAAATTGATTTTTGGAGTGGAGTCACTGTTGCATTTTGGTTTCCCAGCCATTATTTAAGGTGAGAGCATGGCTTAGTTCTATAGTACGCATTGGAAAATGCAACGGAAGTGTGTCCTCCAGAATTAATGTTTTCAGTCGCTTTTTGAGTCTCACAGCTTCCCGATTAATGTCGATCCCATGTCTACCTGTCTGTGTGTTTGGTGTGTCTGTATATTTGCCGATTTCTAGTCACAATTTTCAGTTACTGTTTGGGTAAACTTTTGTATGAGCCCATATAAATGTAATAGTTTTTGAAACAGTACTGATAGAGTACGGGCAAACGAGATTTTTCTTAATAACATCTATTGCCTGTCGATTTCCATCTCTTGGCCCGATTTGATTCAAGCTCAAGTGCTGATTTGGTACATTTCTGGGCTCATATTCTACTGATTTCATTGCGATGGGTTGTAGTTGACATGCGCAAATGGTTATTACTGTTTTATTTGACATTAAATCGTAACGACTAGCCCATTTTTGTTCAACTTACCTCCCTGCACGTGCGATTACAAAACAGAGGAAGTTATATAGCCATCCAACTTGCAGACTACTTTCAGGAATTTTCGTGAAATCACTAAGTGAAAAGACATAATTGGTAGCTATTAAGTTCTCAAAAATGTCGAAAATGACGGAAGTAAAAGCAACGAAAAGACGGAAAGGTTGATTAGGTATATAATTATAATGAGTATAATAATGTAACGCGTAACAATCATATTGCAGGTGGGGAATGAAAGCGGATGATTGAAAAGAACCGCGAACGAATATCTCACGGATATCAAACTCTACGTTACAAGAACATGAACGGATGGATAACTATCTCTTTCGCCACGATTTCATAATGGTTTCTATTAATGCGATTTCGGTATAAATAATGAAGAATTGAGATTGATTGAACATAACAATTAATGGACACAAATGAAAGCTTGAACGGAGATGCTGTGATAATCGATTCCGCATTCGACCCAATTGAACAATATTTACCTATCATTCACAAAACAATCATACTGCTATAGTAACAATAAGGACGGGAACGACACATATTCCTTTAATTACAGAAACATATCTATTAATTTTCTTTAAAGATTAAGAAACCAAAATAATTTTTTTTTTTTTTTTTTTTTTTTGTAACAAAAGAGACGTTACAATAATATGAAACATGCAACATGAAGTGTGTTAATGTGGATACCGGAATTTATTGAACTTTTAAAGATTGATAAATGAAGATAATAAACGTTTCTTATTTGAAGAAACCAATGATTGAATTTACTCCGTGAACCTTAGAGATCATATCTCCGAAAGTTAATTCAAATATCCTACCAAGATCATATATCCCTCTGGATGTATGATAACGTAATGTATGCTTGGGTCAACCCTAAGTATACGATTTTACATTTAAAATGATTGTTCTGTTTGACTGTTTCCAAGGGCAGGTGGAATACGTAGAGGATAGTGAAATATTCGATCTTACAGTAATATATTCGAAACCAATTTTAATGAACAAATAAATAATCAATAAATCATAAATTTTCTTTTGTATATGGCTAAGCAATTATCGCTTACTGCCAATATCAGACAATAATATTGTGCGTCTTGATAAGCAACTGCAGATTGTATAAGTTAACTCCGTGAATAACGAATCATTCTTATTCAACTGCCGGCTAAAACAAATTATTGGAATGGCACCAGTAATAAAAATTTTGAAAAATGTTCATCTCCAACCAATCAAGCACTTGAAAAGAAAGAATGAGTTCATACCCTTATTTTCCTTTTGAGCTAAAAAAATTTCCTAAATTTAAATATTTTAAAAAATTGATCATTTATTCACAATTTTTCAGAGGAAAGTAACTGGTACAGCAAAGACACATCATATAACAAGAATATAAAGGTATCCACGACAAAAGTCCTTAAAATTCATCAAAACAGCTCAAAATCGGTAAAAATTGACAAAAGGTGAAAATCCTCATTTTTATTGAAAATAATTGGGAAACAGTTTCATTATCTATTTGTTATATTCTGATTAATTTGTTATTCAAATTTTTGACCTTTGACGTACATCTCTATTTACGCGATCGAATGAAGTACGAATGGAAGAAATTGGGAAGCCTCGCACCAAATATCCATAATTTGAATATGAAATGGAATGCCATAGTTCCTAAAAAGAATTCAATAATGCAAGCTCTTCTATAACCGGATTTGGCAAAAGTGTGGCAAAATAAAGAATCCCGTGTTTCCCTGGAGAGAGCATTTTTTCCTGGAGGTTCCATTGAATAATAAATGGAAGTTTCACGTGGAAAAAAGAAAAAACCTAATAAGCTTTGCAACAGTGGGAATTGAGGGGTTTAAAAAAACATACTCGCTTGTTAACATTAATTTTCTCGTTTGTTTGTACTTTTTCCGTCAAGAGCTCTCAAAACAAAGCAATCATGTTTGATTTTGACAGTTAGAGAAGTACGAGTACCGCTCTCATTTCGTTTCTCTTTATCCCATTCAACCCGGAGCTCTTGAAGAGGTTCAGCCCGCCAGCCGAGCAACACTGGCATCCTGAATTGCATGTTTTATTGGTTAATTATTCTCAACAAATGGTTAGGATGCTACCAGTATGTGGAAAAAGTTCATTCTTCTTCTTTTTCGGATATGAATTCGTATGAAGTCATCAGGATGCGGCAATGAAGACGGTTATGCTAACCTGCATTGTTTTCCCACTGACCTACCCAGCCTAATGACTTCTTTTGAATACAAGTCAAACAAATCGTTGATGTACCTGTTCTATGACAAATAAAATCAGTAATAACAGCTTAGGTTGAAAAGGGGTTCTCCTAAAAATGTTTGGTGGGAATGCGCTTCAGTAACGCATGCTAGTTTAAAAATAATACTCTTGTTTTTCTAGGGTGTAGGTGTAGAGAGAGAGAGAGAGAGAGAGAGAAATGCGTAAATCCGTCACCAGTTTTTATTGAAGAATCTGTTCAAAATATATACCGACAAATACAATAAACATAAATATAAATACTATAAACATCATAATTCCAAAGCTTTTGGACGAAAAAAGAGCAAAAAATTCGTAAGTTTGACGCTTACCAGCATATTTTACCAGCAGTTATGTGCTCTGTTGACAAACAGAAAATGGCCCGAGCTCCAAACGAACACTGTCCTACGGTACCTTGAAGGTCACTGAACTAGAAAACCACCAGAAAAAGGACCTACAGCCCTTCTCAATTCCTGAAACGCATTTCAATCAAGTGGGGTTGGGAGAACCCCTTGACTTGACTTGAATGGGTTATTGTCCGTTGATTTCCTCAGATGCTCGGAAACATGAGGTTGAAGCTATATTTGCTTCATTTCAATTATCGATAGCTCAATCCCAGTTATTGTTGTCGAAAAATACGGGGTGTGAAGAGGTAAAATGATACTTTCCTAGTGTTTCGTTTAACTACGGGAAAATAACATTCATCTCTTACGGTGGCTGCGGACTTTTTCTAAGCGTGTATTGCTTCTTTCTGAATCGCTCTTTGAAACCAGTTCCCCTGTGAGACTGAACCACCTTGTTGGAGGTTTGAGGTGGATATCGAAAAATGAACAGGCTTTTCATTGTAAACAACTTTCATAATAGTCAGTAGATAATAAGAAGTTTCGGGAAGCTACTGTTTAGATAAAGTAAACGAACGTTCATCTGTGATTGAATCCAATTCATGTTAGCCAACCTTGGACGCCAAAAATCCCTTGTTTTGATGGTAGCTACAAATATTTGAATTTAAAGTCCACGCTCCAATTATTCAAACGTTGATAATTCTCAAAACGCCTCCTGTTATCTGAAGAGGATCATAACTCGTTAACACTGGATAAAATATTTCATGCTTCTGAAAGATATTCCACTGGAAAAATTGGAATTTCTTACCACACATACACCTACCCAATTACACAAATGTGCTGACCTTAGAAGGGCCATCTTATGCAGGAGTGATAAAGCTCTGGGGGATAATTTTCAGTGTTTTCAATGATCGCTTGCAGATAAGTACCCCGCTTCTAATAAAATACGCCCATCTATAGGGGTCGTCAAAGGTTGAACTCGGAAAATTAGAGTTGTCCAAAAATGAGTATTTTTGATTATGTTGTACCTCTAGGTAAGGGAAAATTTCCCACAAAGTTGTAGCATTCTCGTTGCACTATGGGAAAAGGGCAAACAACTTTGACGTCAACTGGGGCCCGAATCTCGGGGAAGTATCGCCAGATTCGCCATTTTAAAAGCCTCTTGGAAAGATTTATTTGCGATTCGGTTTCCCTGTACTCGGAAAATCAAAGTTCGCCAAAAATTAATATTTTTGGTTATGTAGTACCTCTAGGTAAGGGAAAATTTCCCACAAAGTTGCAGACCGGTTTGTTGCATTCTCCTTGCACTACGGGACAAGTTTGCAAACATACTTGTAGGAGGTTTGCGTTCACTTCGCCGGCTGCTGCCGCCTTCATTTTGCCACTCGAAAGTAAAAACGCCAATATTTCAGAAAGAGAAAAATGCCCATTAAGTAACGCTTTTTTCAATCGAAATAAAATTTAAGCTCGTAAGCTGATTTTGAATACTTTTCTTTAAGCTTTCTCTCAATTAGGCATTTCCAACATTTTTTTAAATGCCTATTCCTTAACATGCGGTCTTATGGAACATCCTGTTAAAAGGGCATTTTGGAACTCCAAGTCGTTAAGTCTCAGCAAACACAAGATATCGGTGATTTTGTTGTTATCAAAAACAAGTTTTTCATCCGGTTTTTCCATTGTTGCATTAGGTACTTTGTATCCTATCTGTAAGTGAACCAGAATTCAATATGGACTCCATATGCCACACATGAGCTTTCTGAGCAGCTTATAATATTCTTTTTCTTATTCCGAGATAGGTCGATGACATATAGGCTGAAACTAGAAAACTTGGTATTAGTGCTCTTGACCGCTGGCTTTCTTTCAATGTTTCTGTTCTTATTGTCATAAATGTTGGATTAATAAATAAGTTATTCATTTTATTTCAAATTATTCAATTTTTATTCCATATTTCCAAATGTCGGCAGTTGGACAATAAACAACAGAAGTGGTGCTAACACAAACAGGTAGGTAAAGTTCTGCCGGGGTTCGTTCTAATGCATTAAAGCGTTGAAAGGCACTGAGAAAGTTCATGAGTGGTACATGAAGTCTGAACCGTTCTAGATCAATTAAAAGTGGGATACAAGACTATGCAACAGTTTAAAAACCGGCGAGAATCCGGAAAAACGTGTTTTCACTCAAATATCAGCGATATTTTGTGTTTGCTGAGATTTGAGGACTTGGTGTCCCAAAATGCCCTTCTACCTGGATTTCTATAGAAATTTATGCCTTGGAATGAGGGGGGGACTTGAGAATGGCCCATATAATTTGGTACGTACTTAGTTCGTCCAGTGAATAACGTTGATTTATAAATGAAACATATCAACTCATCACTGGCGTTTGCGCCCAGAGCTTTCTTGCCACTGGAACTGCTATGTGGAACGTGATATTTGTTGTTAACAGTTTAGTTTTGGAATTCCGTACGGTGGGGAGTCGTCGGTGGTCCATTTCGATCGTTGGACCGCCAAACAAAACCTCGAACGAGCTCCGGCTTGTAAATGGGCATCACGTATTTCGTGAGGGATTTCACGCTCGTCGATCACTTCAATTTCACGTATTTTCCACGGATTGTGGAAACGTTCACGAACCTCAATCAAATCCCGGGACATGAATAGCTACAAACTCAGTAAATACAAATCGTAAAAAGTGACGGACGTGCATCTTATGGCAAATTTTCGTTTTGCTATTGCTTCCTATTTATTATTTTTTCTTCGGAGACTTTACAACGCCATGGTCTCCATATAAGTGACATGAAACATGTTTTTTGCCGGCAAAATAAAATCAAAAAATCCACTTGCGTTTTGCGTTATAGCCTATTCATAGCTTCTTTCGTTTTATGTATAGTATCCGAAAATTCTTGTTACAACTAATGTCTTCCATGCAGAACCAATTTTGATATAATGTCTAGGGTATGTAAGGGGTCTGATAGACACGCGTCATCATCAAGCGTGAATACCATCAAGCGTCATTTTTCCAACATCTTGGACGACCGATCTTATTCAAATTCAATTTTTGGAATTCTTAAGGTACCCGTCAGGTGTTTTATCCATCCAGAAATGTTCAAACAAACGGTATTCTCCATTTCCAGGTCGCCTGTCGGGCGCAAGGCTTCCTCAATAGAGAGGCACCATTTAAAATTGATCCAGGGGGGTGTGACACAAGCGAAATATGAAGAGAAAAAAACTGAACCCATTCGGCCCTTTCATGGACCAAAATTTCGAACGCATGACGAAGACGACTTGAAGATGGTAATGCTTTAAAAAATGACTTGTTTTAAACAAATTTTGCCGACGATACCTAGGCTACAATTCTTTAATGGTTCTCTTGATTCTTATGCAGTTCGATCTCCACTTCGGGCTATTTATTTTAGAATTTTCAGAAATTTTGCTTTTGCTGACAGGGGAACGCATTCAATCGCTGTTCACACAGCCTATACTGCCGATGTTCTTACTTATTTTTTGTTCTATTAATAATTCTGGTCTAGTTTTGACACATATTTTTGAACTTTCAAGTTTATTTAAGGAAGTTGCATGTGGAGGGGGGATATTGGTAAATCGTTTAATTCACTACGTTCTACCCGATTTTCCTCATCATTTCTTCGTTCAATTAAGTACTTGGTACAGTCGTGGAACTTATTTCAGTATCAATTTTCATTATGATAGGAATTCCAAAAAAATATTTAAAAGGGGTTATAAAAGATTTATTAACGGACGGCTTGTAAATGTGATCATATAAAAACCAGACATAAATACGTGCCTGGAATGCAGGCATTACGTGCCAGAATGCTTTCATTATGTTCTACATGACTATAAAACGATATTATCAACCAAGGTTGCGGTTTTTTGTCCTGAATTATCTCGTGTATTTTTTTTATTAAAATTTTCAGCATTTATCAAACGGTGAATCCCAAATTGTAATTTAACTACCGGACATCTTTTCCTACATTTGAGATGTTGTGTCGAGAGCAGCTTTCATTTTTCAAACTTGAGAGGTTGGAACATCATTTACTGCGTTCAGTATTTCTCTTTCCCTCTTCAAACTCTATTTGCTCTCCTTAAGCGTTTTGAGAGTATAATTTATCTAGTTTATTGTTGTCCCTAACGACATTTCGAGTCTTCAAGAACGTTGACTCGCCAACTGCTCGGAAGTCGAGCGAAATGGGATTAAAGTTGTAATTCAATTGAAAAACTTCGGATGGACTTTGTAAGCTCTTCTGGTGAAGCTGCTATTCCCTCAGATGCTACGAGAGATCCAATCTGGACGAGATAAGCCGATACAGATCGTGAGAAAACCAATTCTCGACTGCGTATAATTAAGTCTGATTGATTACACTAGGGAACACAAAAAAGTGCCATCAGGGTAACGCCGGACAGGGAGTTTTCATCTATCTCCGAGTCAGAAAAGTTTTCCCAGTTTTCCAGATTGTCTGGGATTGCAAATCGCAGCCCATGCCCCAGTTTTTCACTTGTTCAGGATTTTCAGACCCCTTGTTCGGAAGAGGTCCATCAACCGTAAGCGAAGAGTGTGTTACTAATTTGAGTTTTCAGGTGAAAATCCTTTTTTTGTTGAGTGAGGAAGCCGGGGAAGGTTACCATTCAATTCAGCGAGAAAAAATACTAAATTCCAATGACAAACTGATTGCATTCAGCAAGATTTTACGGTATAAACTCACGCTTTTCCACTTTAAATCGAAAGTTTTCATGTGAAAACAGTTTTTCGTTTACATTTTCGTGCTGCATATTAAGAGAGACATCTTTTGAAAAAAAAAATCAATTGTTCTTACAAAAAAGTGGTGACAGACAAATTAATTTTGGACTCCTTTCTTCCACAATTTTTTGCTTCTTAATTTAACATCTGACTCTGTTACGGACTAAGTCACTCGCGACAGCCAAACCCATTTCAAATAAAAACGTAGTAAGATAGAACGTTGTCTATATTTCCACGAAAGTAAAGAGTTACACTGTTAAATCGATTTCGACGGTTTTTTTTTTTGGCATTTTCCTGTTTAAATGATGTCATTCCTTAGAATATTTCACCATTATTGGGTTCTTTCTTGCAATAAGTTTGGCTCCGCCTCTCCATAATGTTACTGTTTGTTCCCCTTTCACTTTGTAAGCCTTGAGTGGCATTGGTTGGTCCTCCCCGCCCCTTTCACTTCCTTCAGCCAATAGGATTCAATCTCCTCTCACTCGATCCTATATAAGATATGCTTTCTGTGATGTACTTTTCAGTTCATGTTTGTTACTGATGATGACCTAACCGTCGAAATCGATTTAACAGTGTAACTCTTTACTTTCGTGGAAATATAGACAACGTTCTATATTACTCCGTTTTTATCTGACTCTATATTGATGTTGCTGTTATTGATTCAGTGGCAATCGATGACGTTTTTTCCGACGATGTTCACGGTTTCTGAAATAAACATCAATTGATCACGACTGTCTGGTGGTTTCACTATTCTTCTTTGAGTTGAAACTGGCCAATATATACTTACAAACAGCCGATGTAATACTCCAATCACATTAATTTAAACGGAACACAATATAGGAAAATTTGCTCTCAAGATCATGATGCATGACTAGAACTGTAATTTTGTGAGCAACGGATGAACAAGTTTGGGAGAAAACGACAGTGAATCTGCGCCTATTCAAATTTATATTCGTATGTGCGAGGAGCAGGTTCGTTGGTGCTCGATCCTGGCACGGAGTTAGATCATTCTATGATAGAAAACAAGCGTAAAATGATCCGCATTGTTCGTGAACAAGAACCTAACGGATATAACAATCCAAATCACCACGGAAGTATGATGCTCAAGTTTTTAAACTTTCACTTCGTACTTTTGAGTCAGTGTGGAGAGTAAGCGCAATTGGTGCGCGGGGAGCAAAACGCAGGAGGCTGAGAGGTAAGTGGCTCGTTTGACTTTCAACCGAAATTGTCAGGAAAAAGATTCTCTTTTTTCCCCGCAAAATCTCTTGCTGCCTCGCAATATCTCAGTAAAGTCTAGCAATAAGTCCAGTTAAATTCCCGTTATTTATTCCCTAATTTTTCCTGTAATATTTCCATAATTAAGCGCTTGCCAGTACAAATGCAAACAATAAAACAACAACGGTGAAAGACCTAAAGGCCTCGTATAAAATACCGGTGTTTTTAGTGAATAGCAAAGAAATTCGAAACAGGCTTCGCATAGCCAAAGGGGAACACTCCGTAGCTTATGATTATAGACCAAATGGCTTTAGACTGGGGGTGGCAAGCACATAGTTACTGAAAGTCATTAAGGAGTAAGCTCGATAACTACGGTAGTATATACTCTACACGTACGATTTGAAAATGTTTATTTACTGCATTTTCCAAAAACCTCCGCACGATTTGAAACCGATAACACATCCTCCGGTCTTTACAGGATTCATTTTTAGAATCACCTGCGATTTGTCCTGAGTGCCCACAAAAAGCTGAGAAGTTTCATTGGTAAAAATCGGGTTTTTTCACACACTAGTGACCAAATTTTAAAATGTTACACACTCTTTTCTTATAGTCTTGATACCAATTATGACATAAATTTGTTCTACTGCGTGATTTGCTTAAGGATTGGAATATCTGCCGCAACCTGTTCACCACATTCTGATACATATTGTTTGCCAGCATCGATACGAAATAACAGCTATCCTTCAGTAACAACAGGGATACTCTCTAATAAATACTCCAACCGTGAGAGTATTTTTTTGGTACTCTCCATTTTGTAATACTCCCCGAGCAAATATGAATTTTATTCTCCAGAGAAGTTACAGAGAAATATATTACCATAATTTATCCTTTTTTTATTGGTGCTCCCAAATTTTCCCGTTCGGGAACTGTGTTTTATACCGAGTAAATGGTTTAGTGCTTGTCACTCTATCAATATCATCTCTGCAGTGGATGAGCTAACTAAGAATGAACCCATCAGCTGTAAATGTTATTAAGATAAACTTAAGCCAACCACCGAATTGGTTATAACAGAAAACAAATCCTGCGCTACTTCCAAAACTTAGTTTCGAGTCATAATTCCGTTATGTTTGTGGAGTAATAGGGCATCGATAAAGCACGTGCCGTTCCCTAAAAAACCATCGGAAAACTGAAAAGTCGGCCAAACCATCACCAAAAAGAATCACAGTCTCCGAAGCTGGTAAATTAACTTTAAAAAACTAACATTTCAATTTTTTTAAATTTAAATAATTTATTGGCTTTAAAGACAAGTTTATACAGCCAAAATGACATACTAATAATTTAAATAATATTATTTGCTTAGGTAAGTAGTGATTTAAACCGAAATGTGCACTTTTTTCGTGAACTCATACAATACTCGTACGCAGATGTCCGCCTCGCTTTCAGTAAGCATGTTGTCCAAGTTAAAAGGGCTAGGGATTTTGGCATATAGCACATGAAAAAGAGTGAGTCGAGTACTATCATCATCAGGGCACTCAAAAATCATGTGTTCGGGTGTTTCATCCGATTTGGAGCAAAATCGGCAAAGATTAGAGTCAGTGTTCCCGATCGAATGCTGGAACACATTGGCATTCGAATGACCGTTGCGAAGTCTGCAGATGGTTATATAAAACGGCCTAGGCTTCAGTTTAAAATGTTCACACTTGAACCTTTGTAATAGATCAAGAAAAACATAGATAATTCCGTCCGGTTTTTTTTTCGGTGGAAGGTGAGGAAATCTTTGAGATCCTTAGGTGGAAATCAGATCTCCTAAGATACCCAAAAGGGACCGCACTTTGGGTTATGTGGGATTCAAACCCACTAAA
Source organism: Creontiades dilutus (assembly GCA_031894815.1). Lineage (NCBI taxonomy): Eukaryota > Metazoa > Arthropoda > Insecta > Hemiptera > Miridae > Creontiades > Creontiades dilutus. The sequence continues at coordinate 402,557 of JAVIWC010009708.1, forward strand.
ACCTCGAATTCCATTTCCCACGACGAAACTCAGCCTGGAACTGTTTGACACATTACTTCAGGCTGGTTATAGGGTTCCTAGGGATTCTAGGGGTCCGTTGGCATTGTGTTTATGGGGCATTTGTTTATGAGGGACGAACCACGTGAAAAACATTTTACATAAAAAGTAAAATCCCATTTTTGTGTCCCTATGTGAGCTTAAATTTTCCAAGAATGTTCAAACCGATTCATCTTATTTTTGCCGACCCGCAGGCAGTCAAAGTTTGATAAATAAGCAGGTCTGGTCTCACTTTGCCGGCTGCAACCGTCTTTGATCCAACTCCAAAACATCAAACCGTCAAGGTTTCGAAAAGCGAAAAACTTCTACTTTTCTATGTTGCGACCCTTTTATCAAACGGAATAATAATTCTCCTCAAAAACTGATTTTGAAAAATAAAAAATGCGTTTTGTTTCATACAAATGCACATCAACTAGTTAAAAGGCCATCATGTGACAGAAAGTCGTTTGGACTTAACGAACACAGGAACCATGAAAAAACCGGTAAAATGGAGAAAAGCTTGTTTTTCTTCAAATATCACATACCTTATTCGTTTTGATGTTCTTTCTTTCAATGCCCTTTGAGGCAGTAAACGGATGAAGATAAAGCGATCCGAACGGGTTTATTCAATTCAGCGAAGGGATGTATATCAATGACCAACACAAAAACGTTTGCGTTATTCTTAAACTTTTCGATATTCTGATTTTTGTATGTTTAACCCTTTGGAGATGACCCATTTTTTTGACAGCTTGGGTCCAGCAGTTTCGGGGTTTATGACCTTTTTACACCTTCATGATTTCTAACTACCTACCTACTCATTCAATCGTTCATATTGAACGACGTATTGTCAAATATTCATATTGTCATTTGGGTGTTTTCATGAAATGAAATTCATTTTTCTAACAGTGCAATTTTGTTTAGCTCAAGTAATTATGGCGGCAGAAATGTTTGTTCGTCGATGTTAAACGGAGGTCAATGTTTTGCTTTGGGTGGTGGTCTGGATGCTCGCGACTCAAAAATAAAAAAAATCAGATTAGTTGGAAAAATAAATCGGAATCCGTGAACAAAACTCGCGGCATGAAACCTAATAGCCTGCTTATAGTACCCTAATAGGACGCTGCATCTTTATAATATACAATGCCTGCGCACAAGTAGTCCTTCGTTTGAGAGTTCTGGGCGCTGAGAGACTGCAATTCGGGTCTGCAAAGAGAACCTCGTGATTTCGCACCAACAACAAACAAGAAATGCGAGCCAAACGGTAACAGTTCTTCAGAGTAACAGTTCACGAAAGGACCACCCTAATGAAAAGAACGTCTCTGCAAAGGCACGCTCGCTCCACTAAACGCCGGCGCCTGTTCGGCATAAATAATACGGCCGGTTTCCCGAAGGCCTTTTCGAGGGTGGCCACATTTCTTCTGAGAGTCACGGTCACGCGTGAAGTTCCCGCCTGGTCAATGTCGTCAGAGCCTAGTCGCGTTCCGTTTGCTCGGATCGCCCGAACAGGGACCTATTTATTGCTGGGAGTCACAACGATGAGACGACCCTTTTGTAGGTTCGGCCCATTATAACGACTTCCCGACCTCGTATTGACACGTATTAGATGGGCAATTTCGCCGCGGGCTATTCAAAGTGAATGTACCGAGAGAGCGCGCACCTTGAAGAATCTGGATTAAGGTGAAGAACTCAGTTCGGGCGAAGAGGTGTGGAAATATTCGTGCTAACCTCCCTGGTTAGAGGCGAACTCTGTGAACTCCTGCCAACAGAAAATTGGTGCCCACCCGATGAGAAAAAATGATCTTGCTTGTAGGAGCTCTTGTTTACATACAGGTTACAGCGCAAGGATTATAACATTTCGCTCCAACATTTTTCTTTAATTGTTTGTTGAGTTGAGGTCTGAATTAGTTATACGTTTTTGCTCCGAACGTCCATTATTAGTTCCATTATTATCTACAACAGAAGTTTCCGTGTCTACGGATGTACCTACATAGCGATTGCGTTGAGCACCCGCTCCTGACGGGCTTGGGATATTGAAATTTTGGAAAATTACTTTTGGTTTATTATTCAATAATAAACCATTGTAATTCTAACCCCCCTGAAAATTTCATGGTTTACGTTTCAAAGGGTGTAGAATCCGGATCTGCAATAAAAAATTTTCCGTCCGTCCGCCGTACGCACGATATCTCCGAAACGGCAGGAGCAAAAAATCTGAAATTTTCAGGAAAAATCCATCTTGGTCCGACGACGCCCCAATTCTTGAGCCATCCCTCACTCAATTTAAAGTGCCCTTTAAGGGCTGTAAAAGTTTTGTAAAATTGAAAACCTCAAAATTAGTCGAATCGGCCTAAATATTTTCCTATTTGAAGAACATACCATTAGGAATCGAATGAGTCCTTCCCCACGTCCGTAGGTCAAACCATTCCCGGTGTATGGCCCGATTTATGGTGCCAACATTCGCGTTTTTTCGTTTATTATTGTTTGTTTGTAACCTAGTGATGTCCGGCCGATAGCGTCGAGTTGTAGTGAATGTGGATACTGGAGTGATAGCCGATGTGAATACTTGTAGTGTAGTTAGTACACGGATTGAAGCATTCTGATAATATATAGGTAAATATTATTCAATATTATTACTGGGGTTTATTATTCAATATTATTACTGGGGTAAATAAGTATTCCTTCACTGGGGTTTATTATTCAATTGGCTTTCGTTCATGATTTGAATCTTACTAAGCTTCGGAGTGTGCGTGTTTTACAGGTGATAGAGCGATTATTGAATTTCAGGAGATATGCATAGACGACGTAAATCGGTTCTCATCCAAAACACCTATTTGGATTGATCAGTTGATGATATTTGTGTGCCCCCTCTACATCTGTCTACCTTTGGCTACATCGTTTAAATTTGGATTTGGGGAAGTTTTAACGCAATACGAGTGCCAAAGGACTTGATAAATTATTGAATTTCAGGAGGCACACAAATATGATCAACTGATCAATCCAAATAGGTATTTTGGTCGAGAACAGATTCACGTGCTCCATGTATATCTCCTGAAATTCAATAATCGCCCTATCCTGTGAAACACGCACACTCCAAAGCTTAGTAGAAATTCAAATCATGAACGCAAGCCGATTGAATAATAAACCCCAGTGAAAGAATTTGCAGCGTTTTTTCATGTAATAGATCATTTTTTGTCATGTCTTGGTACATCTTGATTTCCATTTTTTCCTCATTTATAGAACATTCTACTTCCTAATAAATCAGCAGTTATCATATTACATTTGTGCTGAGCAAACCTAGATCGCTCAAAACTTTTGACGCCCCATTTAGACAAACAACTCAAATGTTTTTCTTTTTTAGAACCGTTAATTAGTTGCTGAAAATCGCATCACCTGCTGTTGTTCCATTTTTGTGTAGCAATAGAAGTAGCTTCAGTTGTGTGCATAATTGTTACATTGATCCTCGAAGTAGGTTGAAGGTGAAGATGAAGAAATTGCAGCACCAATAGTAGTCTTTGCTGCAGGCCACAGAAAAAGGCGAACGATTAGGCAGAGAAAATATTTGACGTCTGTTGACAGTGGTTTTTCATCAATTTTGCTAGAATATCCAAAACAGATTTCGGAGTCCTAGTGGTTCCAGCACCACATGCTTATTTTTTGTATTAATGACTCTCACATTTTCACTGACACCTGCATTCGGAAAGGCCCTCTCGAGAACAAACTGGATAGCCTTAAATGCAAACCATGGCTTCTTATTGGTAGCTCCACTACCAGTTTTCTCTGTTCTCTTCTTTCTGTGCGTTGTTCAATTTCTTACGAGCTTCGTCCCCGGGGAACTCCTTCCGATAGCTTCCCAGGCATCTGTTTTGGCTGCACGGTTTCCTAAGGTTGAGTCCTCCTTAACCACAATCCTTCCTTACGTTACCTGCCTTCATGAAATCAATCACTTTCGTTGATCGTGTAAATGCATTTTTGTAAGAAATTTAATGTTGATTATTGGGAAACGAAGAGTGATGGAGAATCGACCGATTATGGCATTTTTCATTTGTCTTTTTCAAACAACCCGTTTTTAAAAACCATTGAGAATGCTTAAGTGAATATTAGTGTGAGTTTCAGATACATACGTCGCACAATGGGCCAAATCACGAATTTAGGTAGACAAAAGTCAAGTCAAAAGTTTGACATTTCTTAGTGCTTTACCTTTTTATTATTAGTTAGTGAGACTCTTAATACTAATATTTCCCGCCATGCCGTGTTTACAAACAAATAGTAAAGGATTGAATCAGTCATGTTTACACAAGTGCTGATAACCGGCAGTAGGATTATCTTTATTCGATGGCCATTCATTATGTTCAAGGTGTGTGTAGCGCGAAGTTTTATTTACATTACATTCGTTATTGAATATACATTGCATTCTAACTTAGATTTAACTTAGCAATTTGTAAATGTATGCCCCTATTCAATAACGAAAAACTATATTAACGCCAAGTTATTCCACGGATTTGTTTGCAGGATTTGTTTCATCAATCCTTCTAGTTTTTAAATGTTGCAAAGAATTTTTGCGGTTTTGTGCGTTTTGGGTGATACATAATTTTTTTTTTTCAGTCAAATTTTAGCTAATCAATTTGATTTTAGACCACTGTGTGCTTCCCAATCGTGTCAAAAAATGAATTCGATTTTTTAGTATTATTTTCCCCGTATTCTGGGACTTCAATCGTTAAAAGTAGGAAAGTTTTAAATTTTAGCAAATCAATTGATTTTAGACCACTGTGTGCACGCCAATCGTGTCAAAAAATTAGTTAGATTTTTTAAAAGATTATTTTTTCCGTAATCTGGGAACCCAAAGGTTGAATATGGACAAGTTTCAGAATTTTGTCCACGTGAATTGGTGATTTAACCCACTGTGCGTCGGGAGTGGCGGCAAATTTTTGTAAAAATACCTCTCAACTCCAAAAAATCCAAAGAAATAATTTCGAATTTTATCTATGTTTCAATCTTATTTGAATCTGAATTCAATCCTATGCGATTTTGATTCGTCTTGTTTTACAGTTCTTCTGGCAATTTATTTTTTCACAATTGATGTTAAATAACGTCTGTTCAAAGTTATTCTTTCTCGCTCACGGAGTGAGGACGCTTTTGGCTCGTGCAAGAAGTCAAACATCAGATCCACCTGTTTTTCAAGTTTCAAAGCTTTACAATCAATTCTCATTGTTGTCCGTCAGTATAAGGTAAACATGGTCAAAGCCATATTATACTGAGTTATTAGGCCCGAGTTTCCTGCTTAAGAGAATAAGGACCCAGATTTCAGAATATTTTTAACTTAATGTTCAATTTTCTGTTGGATCTTCAATTTTGCACGATCTGAGTGGGATCATCTTGTACCGATGGTGACTATCTAGCTGCACTTATTGTGGGCATCTGCCATCAATCAATGAAGGAAACTCATTTGTGTCATCTTGATATGACCCTAACACCCTCGTCTGTCTTCTCTCTGGAGTTTCAATCGATGTAATCACAGTTTGATCGCCAGCAGTAACACGAGCTGCATAATAACAGGTCCGACCCGATTGCTCCGGGCGAACGAACGGAATCGTAATAGCTCGTTCCAGTCGGTCTGTTTACGTTTCATCAAAACCTCCCAAGTGATGGCGGGGTTCCTTGCTGTACTCTCGCGGGAGATCCTCTCAGTGCTAACGAATAGCCGATATTCCGCGTTTGTCATCACAACCCTCTTTGAAAACCTGAGAGTAGACAAACAATCGACAGGGAATTGCTCGATACTATCTCCAGGACAAGCGACTAAACGAAAATTTTAACCTTGCAAGCCGAAAAAAAGTAATTTGTAGTTTCTCCAATACATCACATATGATACCAACGATATTGTCATGCAGATGGAACCGTTGTATAAATTTCTACATAGCCAAATAAAACATAGACAAAACAAAAGTTCCTGTTTCGTAGATATAACGCAAGATGAATATTTATTAATTTATCATTTTGTTTTGAGAATTCTCGATTTGATTTGGAAAGTGCTTATTTTGGTTTGTGGAGCACTCAGTTTAGGTTTGAAGGTACTCAAATTATTTTGGGAAAATCTCATTTTCGTTTAAAAGTTCATCAAAATGTTAATTTTAAAGTTATCAGATTAATATGTAATTAGAAAAACTTGATATGGAAAAATACGACGTATTTTATGTTTATTTTAGAAACTTACGCACATTAGGTATTAAAAAGAAACTTCTGCCAAGTTGGGTGTGGTACGTAGCTTCCTCATCCGAATTAAATGAACATATATTATTTGAATTGTTCTGAATAATCTCGAGAAAAAAATACATATTTGCCTCTTAAAACCATTCAAGAAACAGAAATGCCCCTGGACATGGTCATGAACATCCAATGCCTTTAAAGTTAACACGTATCGCAGGTCTGTTCGGTTTCTATATCGGATATTCTAATGATAGGATTGTGTTGAAAAAGATATGAGATGATTAGACCGTTCATAAACATTTGAACTCGATAGGACAATTAGAACTTGAGAAACTGTTGCTTTTAGATATATTGCTAGACACAGACATATATTGGTGTTGGTGGTTTATTGATTTGTGAGTAATGAATCTCTTGGATCTATAATGTAAGCCACGAATTCCCTGAAAATTGAAGTCGGAATTAGGTTGGTTACTACGATTTCATGATCGCGGATTTACATTACCTACTAATGAACTATCGGGTTGAAATTTATATGAGATCGTAAAACAGTTGTTCCCGGACCCCCTATAAATTTTGGTGGGATCAGATTACTCGAACCTGAGATAATGATGCTTGGTGGATTTAACGTTTTCGGCTGCGCAGACTGATGTATTGATTTCCGAAGATTTCCTCATTTCCTGAAATTTTTATCAAAATGAGGATTTCTACTAATTTATACTAGGACTTTGCGTTCGCACAAGCACAGTGCCTTCTAACGTTGAAATTTATCAGAGATAATCACAGTATTCTTCCTACACTACTCTGACAATATCAACGCGATCAGACAAATTAGAACCTGAGAAAATTACAATTGGTGGATTTTACGTTTTGTGCTCGCATTCAATCATTAGTGAGCAATGATACTCCTAGCGGACCGTCCACAGCTTATTCCGTAAATTCCCTGATAATTTCATCAAAATCGATTGACAAATTTTGTAATTAGGTTTGTTGTAAGGAACATTGGGCTCAAGGGGCTGGTGTGGGTTTTCCCCAACCCTACCAAACTAGTACGATTGCGGCCGCGTTATCTAAAAAATGTAATTTATTGACTGAATGAGGAGAACCAATTTTATGAGTGTGGTACGGGCTGTGATATTAGTTATGGTTCAGTGTTACTCGATTCAAGTAGGAGGGGAGGAATATCCAAGTACTCTCCATGCCTCAAACACACACCAATAAGCGACCATTGATATGACACTGATGATGGAAAGATCGCAAGTACCTAGGTGTCATAAAATCCTGTTCATAAGAAAAAAAGCATCTCTATTAAACCCGGCACTTCCACGTGGTCCATCCCAGACACAATAGCTCAGTTTGGTTAATGTGGGAGGGACTCTTTATATCACCAAGAAAGAGTGAGGAATGAAACCCACTACTGGAGCAATGAGAAGAAGATGATCTGGAACTGCGTATGTTGGTTTGATCCTGAACGGCCCTAGGTACAATAAACCGATTCTGATACAGCAGGTCTACAGACACAACGACACTCACTACAGACACAAAACGAAAGTTGTTCATCATGGTCTAAAATGCAAAACGCGATTGGAAATTTGGAGAACAAAGGGGATTCATCTCCCGAAAGTGAAAACAAAGCTTCTCTTGGTAGATTCGGAAGCAATTTTGCACGTATGACCAAATCCCAACTCAAGCCTAACGTTACCAAAAAAGTGTCAACCGTCAAATTTCGTCGTTTTGCATCATTGTCGTCGTGAAGGTTAATAGTGTTGGGATTATCAGTTCCGAATTGATCAGAACGTTTAAGGACTCGACCTCTTCTTCGACTCGTTATTTGTGGTGAAAAGAAAGTGTGTTGGTCGGGGTTATGTGTTGTGGGCTGTGCCACGAATAGTTTGTAGTATCCTTGTTCCCTTTATGTTCTTTCAATGTTCTCCTTCCGTCTATGAACGGTTCTTCAAATATCATTGTTTATTTCATATGATTGTTCCCCTTATTTATGGGTTTATCATTTGCAAATTATCCTTCTATGTCCGAGTTACATGATCCTAGAACGCTAAGGTCTATGAACTCACGATGCATACAAACTGGTCTAGAACTCACGATGCATACAAATTTACTGTGTGAGAGAACCGCTGCATCATTACAGAACGAAAATGAGCACCGCTAACACGTCCACCACCTTCTGTAACACGACTAGATTCCTTCCAGTCAGACGCGGTCGCTCCTAATCGAAATCCCGCCACTTCACGGGTGAGTGGTGTAAATTGAGACGTGGGAACTAGGAACACGAGGAGCCCTACGGTGGCCGGCGCTATCGCTCTGACCACACCGTTGTCCCTTCGTCGGTTCGTTGGAGTCGGCTCAGGTGGGAGATGAAAACAATAGAAGTTTGCTTCACAGCTCCAAACGGCTCCTGCTCCGCGTTGTTCACTCGTCATAACTGATTTGTTGCGATTCCGATCCATGAAATAAAAGTGCGGGGTTTCCAAAGGCGCGTTGAGAAATTTGGCTCGCTCTGTCAATCTTTGCGGTCGGTGGTTGATGACATAGCAGGTGGGTGCCTACACCGGTTATCACCTACTCGGTTATTCATTTTTACAATATCGTCCCCATTATTGAGATTGTTTACTAATTGGGTAGATAATAACTAAATCAACATATAAAGCAGTTCAGCTTCTTTGATTTACATCCAGACCCAATTTTTCCTAATAGATTACTATTGAAAATTAAAATTAATATTGAATTGGAATGGAAGAAGAAACTAAAATGGAACCTCAGCGTAGTCGATATCTTCCATGGATGTAGTATACGTGGACTAGGACATCTCCCTCGTTGATGTGAGATCTTGGCCAACTTATTTTTCTCACTGCTTGCCGCGTCGTTAGTAGTTCCGATCGTGATGGAGACGTTGGTTTCAAAAATACCGAGAAAATGAGGCCGCGTCGTGAATACCTCTTAGCATATTGTTATGGAATCTATGAATTATGTCTTGGTATGCTTGAGCCGAACAGCCCCAGAGCTGAGCTCCATAAGTTCAAACTGGCTTAAGGATTGGGTTTTACGATGTGAGTTTGTTCTGGATTTACAGAATCCACCGTCTCCCCATGACGGTCTTGACATGACCTTTCCACCTGAGCCTGGTGTCAACCGTCCGCCATACGAAGGTATATTACAGGTCTGCAAAGAAAATCCCGTATTTTTTGGTTTATTATTCAATTATAAACCATTGTAATGAAAATTTCACGGTTTACGTTTCAAAGGGTGTAGAATCCAAATCTGCAATAAAACATTTTCCGTCCGTCCGCCGTACGCCGTACGCACGATTTCTCCCAAACGCCTGGAGCAAAAAGTCTGAAATTTTCAGAAAAAATCAATATTTGGTCCGACAACGCTTCAAGTCTTTAGCCAGCACTGTCACTTAATTTAAAGTGCCCTTTGAGGGTTGTCAAAGTTTTGTAAAATCCCTAACAACCTCAAAAAAGTCAAGGCGGTCCTAAATTTGGACTTTTTTTGAAGAACTTTCCATGAGGAATCGAATGAGCCCCTCCCCAGGTCCTTAGCTTAAACCATTAACGATGTATGGCCCGATTTATGGTGCCAACATTTGCATCCACACTCACTACATCACTAGGTTACTGCAATCAAAACAAACACAAGAGTTTTTTTTGTTTTTGTTTTGATCGCAGTAACCTAGTGATGTACTGCATGTGGATACTGGGCTGAACTCCTAAAAGGGTTTATGGCCGACACACGGGTTGAAGCATTCTGATATGCATGCTCCGTCTTACGTAATTTAAAATTTTCAAATAGAATATTTTTCCATCGTAACCGCTCTAGAAAAAAACGCTGCAAATTCTTTCACTGGGGTTTATTATTCTATGATTCATGATTTGAATTTCTACTAAGCTTTGGAGTGTGCGCGTTTCACAGGTGTTGGATCGATTATTGAATTTCAGAAGATATGCATAGAGCACTTAAATCGGTTCTCAACCAAAATACCTATTTGGATTGATCAGTTGATCATATTTGTGCGCTTTATTCAGAAGTAACGGAAACGATAATAATAACTGTAACGGAATTCAGTATCGCCAGTAACCAATTTCTGGTGAAGGTTATCGGATAACCCCTCATGGAAAAATCCATAAAATTCCCCCCTCACTCTCTCCTGCAAGTATCCTTTCTCATGATTTCCAATCCATATTTTCAGAATCGTTCGCACTCTAAAGAAGAAAAACCACTGCCCCCACAAATCCCCCAACTAAATGGCCGGGAAGTGGTGCTGCGACAAAGTCAGAGCTGAACATAGGTTCAAGTGTACAATGATGGGCTTCACCCAACTTGACCTTTTGAGTCTCCATCTGCGGACTGTGAGTCAGCGCATGACAAACTGGAGCTTCCATCTTAAAAATAGTCGCGTTGGTGCATCACGCGAGATTTTAGACTTCGATCTGCGACCCCTCCAACCTGGAACTAATACGGAAAGCTCTCGCAACTAAAATTAGTTTTGTTGCGCCTCCTCGTTTGGCACTGGGCCCCAGCTGACCCCGATCGCTCTGCCAACTGACTCCGATAAATCCTTCCAAACTTTTTTCTCCCTCTCTTTCCAACGCTGATAGAATGATCGAAAGAAAGTCGTTATCAAATTAGACAGGTTTTTTGCTTCCGAGTCTTCATCTTCGTATAACAGAAAGGCGTATTTTAACTTTCATGAGATGATGCCCATTCTGTTCGTCAAAATCACCATTTCCTCATGCTGAACATCATTAATGTCTTATCTGTCTGTCTAGATTTTCACAAGCCGCAGTTCAGCTAAAACTGTACTTTGGTTGTTTTGGTGGCATTTTCAGAGATATTTATCAACGAAGGTACCTCCAAATTCTTTGCCGTTGCATTAATAATTTCGTGTGCTCATTCTGTTCTGGCACCGGTCTTCATGAGGGAGGTTAAACTGTGGTGATTTTGGATATATCAAAGGATAAGAATCAACTTTTTTCCATTCCTCTTTTGAATTCGGTCATTCCCCTTTCACATTCACGCTAGTGTATGTTTTCTAAAGTTATCGCATCCCAGGGACATTTGAAGTGCCTTTTTGATTCCTCGATTGCATGTAGCAGGCGTTTCCCAGGCTTTCACTGCAAAGGCATCCAGGCATTGTAGTCTGAATTCAAACCTGTTTACAGTAGAAAAACATGGTTTCATTGTTGATGTTGTATTGCTGGAATCATTTAAAAAATTGATTTTCGAGATATATCGACGGGACGTAGAAGGTTTTTTTGGGGTTGTTGGCGTAATTATTTCGTCAAACTAATACCTAGTACCTGCCACGAGAATTCTGGGGAAAAAGTGGTTGAGTAACATGTTTAAAATGAATCATTGCCAAATTTTGAACCTATTTCACAAGAGATTAGTGCGGGAAATGTGTTTAGATTTGTTTATCTTTTATACAAAATTTCCGTCGGAAAATTTAAAGAATATCCACATTATCGGGTACATTTTTTTTGTCCAGAGAAACGTAGATAGTCCCAAATGGTCTATCTAAGTACGATATTGCATGGTAGCAGAGCGATCCACGACTTTACTTTGAACGAACCGAAACAATAAACCCTACAGATCCCCAAATAAATCATAGACTCGTGTCCCTCCACCCCATTTATTCGAAAACCTATAGGTGGCACTAATAATGGCATTCAACTGAAATTGGCACCCTTTCAAATTGAACTACCATTAAACAAATCACCCCATATATTGCGATATTCCAATTACGCATACAATTTTATTTTTGCTATTTCTTTTTTAACCCTCTTGATTTTATTTTGATGCCAAGGCGTCATTCTGTCGACTGGATAGAATAATTGAGTTGTTCTGATTAACACTGAAAGGTTCTCTATTAACTTCATGGTTTGAGAAGAAAATTAAGGTTGATTTTCCAGTCGACGGTTAGGTTTGTCTTCCTCATCTTCAATTCCGTTCCACTCTTTTGTACTCCTTCCTTAGAAAGATGCGTAAAATAATGAAACTCAGGATAAACGCCAAGGATTTCCAGCGCGGCTGATCGTCCCGACCCTACAACCTCGACGAGAAACTTTTCTCCTGGAAAACAAAGGGGGGAAGTTGGCACCCGGAAACTTTTCGCGTCTCTGGGGACATTTCGCCAAGGCCCTCGGTCCCAGAGGGCAGTGTCACGGCCGGCGAACCAGGATTCCGTGTTGTCGTGAACTTTCAATTGAAGTTGGCCCCGTGACGGGCGAGCTAACCTCGTCACTTTTATCGAAGAAAGCATAAATTGCCGCCCTTTTCAAAATACCCGTTTCCCCGTTAGGCTTCAGCGAGTTCGCCTTCTGAGGCAACGACGGATACCCCGTGCGCTGCTAATCGTCGGGTTCATGCGTCTCTCCGGATCTCAGACTTGGGAAATGCACGTTGCCTCGGCTTCACTATCGTGTCCTAACATTTGCCTTGTCGTTCGTTTGATTGATAGTTAGTCTATTGAAGAGGAAGTCATTATCATTCATTCAGTTACTGGTTGTGCAGACAGTTCCTCTACTTCAATCTGCGATTGCAATATTTCTTTTCGTCATACGTGACATTAGGTGTGACAGCCTATTCTTCAAAAATTGAAATCTATGTGTCTTAACCAGTAGGAGATCTAAATTTTTTGGGTGCGAAATATAAAGTATTGAAATATATTTAATTTTTCGACCAATAAATTTCAAGTTCGAGCAAGGAAGAAATACGAAAGTTAACGAATTCACGAAATTAACGAGTTATGAAAACGAATTCAATGAATTTTTCCTACACCATCCATGGATGGTTACGTTAAAACATATCCATGACGTGTTGTGAATAGTAATGTTGAGTTAAGCAGGCCCAGTTAGCAATACAACGGTCACCATTTGATGTTCCTCTTGACCACCCAAAAATTTTCTGGCTGTGTTATTTAACTTGGAAATGGGTTCTGGCATGCTTTTAACATAAGAGAATACAGTGGCGAGAAAGTTATTTTCATTTGAGAAGAAACGCAGAAACGTATGAATAGCAGGTGGTTAGTTAAAGCATTAACAATGGTCTCCATTTTACTCTGAGCTGAAGTATCCATTTTGTTCTCGAGTTCATAAACAAATTCACGTAACTGTAAAGCCCTCATAGCAGGTTACATACCAAGGTTACAATTTTGGTAAGAAGAGTCCCATGTAAGATGAATCCCCTCCACCAGTCTATAAAAAGATTTACAGGTAAATAATCTATAATTTACAGGTAAAAAAAATAAATAGGTCAATGTAATGAATGCCCCTTGAGTAGTCGGAATGCCACCCCGAAATCACGGTTATTATAAGTGGTTTAAATTTATTCGTCCAAACTTCAGGTCCGTTTGTCTAAAGATTGAATACAACACAGTCAATGATGGAAAACTTTTTGTAAAAAGTGAACATTTATTTTGTCAAGAGTTTAAGTTTAAATATATTTTTTCCTTTGTTGTGCGGGCGTTTCGGACAGGAATAATCAGTTCTGTTGCCACCATAAAGATCTTTGATACGTACCGATAAATGTGTCATTAACCAATTCGTTGTTTACTCTCCTGCCTTCACGAATTCGAGCCAAAAAAAACGCTGCAAATTCTTTCACTGGGGTTTATTATTCAATGATTTATGATTTGAATTTCTACTAAGCTTTGGAGTGTGCTTGTTTCACAGGTGATAGAGAGATTATTGAATTTCAGGAGATATGCATGGAGACCATATGTTCTCAACCAAAATACCTATTTGGATGGATCAGTTGATCATATTTGTGTGCCTCCTGAAATTCAATAATCTATCTATCACCTGTGAAACACGCACACTCCAAACCTTAGTAGAAATTCAAATCATGAATCATTGAATAATAAACCCCAGTGAAAGAATTTTCAGCGTTTTTTTTTTTTTTTTTTTTCAAGAGCAGTTACAATGGAAAAATATTCTATTTGAAAATTTTAAATTTCGTAAGACGGAGCATATCAGAATGCTTCAACCCGTGTATCGGCTATAAACTCTTTTAGGAGTTCACTCCAGTATCCACATTCACTACATCACTAGGTCACTGTGATCAAAAAAAAAAACGCTGTTGTTTTTGTTTTGATCGCAGTAACTTAGTGATGTAGTGAATGTGGATGTAAATGTTAGCACCATAAATCGGGCCGGATACATCTTGAACGGTTTGAGCTACGGACCTGGGGAGGGGCTTATTCGATTCCTCATGGAAAGTCTTAAAAAAAAGTCCAAATTTAGGCCGCCTTGACTTTTTTTGAGGTTTTTAGGGATTTTACAAAACTTTGACAACCCTTAAAGGACACTTTAAATTAAGTGAGAGAGCTGGCTAAAGAACTGGGGCGTTGTCGGACCAATATGGATTTTTCCTGAAAATTTCAGATTTTTGCTCCAGCCGTTTGGGAGAAATCGTGCTTACGGCGGACGGACGGAAACATTTTTATTACAGATTTGGATTCTACACCCTTTGAAACGTAAACCATGAAATTTTCTGAGGGGTTAGAATTTTTTTTTTTTTCCAAGAGCGATTACAATGGTTTACTGTTGAATAATAAACCAAAACATGTAAGTACAGTTTTTGCTGCAAGAAGAAGAACGCTCCACTTTTCTATGAGTAACAGACTCGCAACTCTCGACAAATTTCTTGGGATATCAACTGGTCACGAAATTTGATTACTAAAACAATATTTTGTTTGTAGAAAGTAAGTATCGACAATCATTTAACATTATCTGTAAAAACAAATGATCATTATTGAGTTGGCTGTTACCTCCTCGATTCTCCTGTGAGGAAAACCAACATTTTCGAGGTTTGTTGAACAACTAGACTGAATTCGGGATCGAACCAAATTCTAATAGTCGTTACTCTATAGAAGAAGTCTTGCTTTAGAGGGACGTCTTGAAAAGGAGTGTAGGTGAAGGATGACAGATGTGACATGATTGTATTTATCACAGATCCTCTTATTAAGTGGTCGTGATGTGATGGTTGAGTGAGACGGGATGCTGATATCCGATTAATTCTTATTAGTGAAATTCCTCTTTGTTATGGCAGACAGACGTGGGGCCTGGTTTGTTTCGTTCCTAGTTGGTATTTAACATCCATCGAACTCATTTCGTTCTGCATATAGGCATTAAACTCGACTGTAGTAAGAGGCTCGCATTATCTTCCTAACCGAACAAATATTGAACGTTGGTGGAAACATTGCCGGAATTGAACTCTGACGGATACAACCGCCCGTACGTAATACATATTTCCACTAAAAGATACGTCAATTCCATTGATTGATTCCACATTCACTGTTCCCAAATAAACCCGATCATTTGATTGAGCTACTTAACTACAGATGATAAATCACAGATCGATAACAATCAATGAAAATGTGCGTCATGCCTGGAACACCAACATGAATAGCCATTTATTTTTATGAAATTCAAAATTTTTCATCCTATAACCATAAAACAATGTGGATTATATTAAAATGCTCTTAATGTAACTATTACTGCTTAACAAAATGTTAACCTACAGCTCTCAATTTCTACCAAAGTACGAATGTCTCATTTTATGTCCCTTAACTGTGATGGTAATGGATATATCTCCCTATTCGTTTCTTGAAACACCTGAAGCTGAAACCTGAAGCTTTTTGGTTTCAAGGGTATCACCAGGTTGTTGAAGGCTAACCGCCACGAACCACGGAAGGGTTAAGTACACCATTCGATTATTTTGACAGCAAAGTTTGATGACCTGTGGGAACATCAATCACTAAAACTTCCGTTTTTTGACATTTTTTGTCTTTACTTTGCTACATAAACTCGAAAATGTAACACTGACAGGGTCACGAAAAAATCGTCACGAAAATATTTCTGATGGTTTTCGCTTACAACCGATTCGTTGCTACGGATCATTATCTTCTACATTTCTGATCTTACAAAATTCGTTCACCACTCATTTGAAAGCTGTTGATTTACTTAATCTTGTTACATTGACCCGCGGACATTCGGAACCTGTATATGTCTTTACAGTTTACCATTCGTTGCTTCGGAACCTCAGTGACCAAACGATGGAACGATTACATCGCAACCATCAACGAGCACAATCTAACGTAGTTATCATTGGTCCTACAAAACGGCATTCGTTGGAACTAGTGCGCGAATATCGTTTACGCAAAAAGCTGCTTATGAATACTACATTATCCACAAATGGAATTGAAATCGGCGAGGTACGAAATACATTTATCGAGACGCCACATTCTCTCGCCGACGTTGAATTTGATAAGCGTTTTACATCAAAACTGGCCTCCAATTGGAAGTACGTGGTGTGTGTGCGGAGGGGGCGCAAGGACATGAAATGTCCCTCGTGGTTGCATACTTGTACGAAAGCTGTTTTTAATTTGTTTGTTACAGGTACTCCTAAAATATGAACCTTTCATCATTGTTGTCAATAAACGTTTTTTTGTTTTGTTTGTTTTTCGTAATTTTATATGGATTTTAGTAAGCGCAGTTTTTGACAGCGCATGAATGTCTTTTTATAGTCCAAAATTCGAATTTGAAATTCGCGTCCATGACAATGTGAATTAGGGTACACGACAATGTTAATGTCCATTACGCTGTCGATAAATTTCATTTCGTTGCAGTAGCATTGGTTTATTATTCAATAATAAAATTTATTATTGATTACAATGATTTAATCATTGTAATCACTAAAAAAAAAAGATTTTTCAACCCCCCCCCCCCCCCCCCTGAAAATTTCATGGTTTACGTTTCAAAGTGTGTAGAATCCAAATCTGCAATACAAATTTTTCCGTCCGTCCGCCGTACGCACGATTTCTCCCAAACGGCTGGAGCAAAAAATCTAAATTTTCAGGAAAAATCAATATTGGTCCGACAAAGCCCCAATTCTTTAGCCAGCACTCTCACTTAATTTAAAGTGCCCTTTAAGGGTTGTCAAAGTTTTTTAAAATCCCTAAAAACCTCAAAAAAGTCAAGGCGGAAGTAAAATTTGACTTTTTTTGAAGAACTTTCCATGAGGAATCGAATGAGCCCTTCCCCAGGTTCGTAGCTCAAACCATTCCCGGTATACTATAATATTATGGTGCATTTGCGTTGTTTTTTTTTTTTTTTTTGGTTTATTACTGTTTATGTTTTTATCGCAGTAACCTAGTGATGCAGTGATGTAGTAATGTGGATACTGGAGTGAACTCCTAAAAGGCTTTGTATTCAATACACGGGTTGAAGCATTCTGATATTCATGAAACGCTGCAAATTCTTTCACTGGGGTTTATTATTCAATGATTCGTGATTTGAATTTCTACTAAGCTTTGGAGTGTTTTTCACAGGATAGCGCGATTATTGAATTTCAGGAGGCACTCAAATATGATCAACTGATCAATCTAAATATGTATTTTGGTTGAGAACAGATTTACGTGCTCCATGCATATCTCCTGAAATTTAATAGTCGCTCTATCACCTGTGAAACACGCACACTCCTAAGCTTAGTAGAAATTCAAGTCATGAACGCAACCCAATTGAAAAATAAACCCCAGTGAAAGAATTTGCAGCGTTATTTTTTCTTGGGTTGGTAGGTAATAGGAAAAAATGGCATTGTATTTGGAAAAATCATTTTTATAATTAATGTGAAAAAGTTTTTTAACAAGAATCGAAATATGAAAACTTGGGTATGAAGTGAATGGGAAGCGATTGGTGACATGAAGGAGAAAAACGGTATGTACTCAAAAATTCTATAGTATTAACACAACTACCAGAAATGGGAAATTGTAATACCATTCAATTAAACAAATTACAATAATAAAAAAGTAATACCATCATTTTGAACAAATAAAACATGATCGAAACCATAGGCGGCTAAAGGGGGGGGGGGCTTGGGGGGGCTTAGCCCCCCCCAGATTTGTCAGACAACCTAAAGTTTATATAGCCTCAGTACCTAATCCAAGTAATAACCTTGATTTTTTTAGTTAAAAAGCTACATATTTTTTAATTGAATCCGATTAAACATAGTGTCAGTTAAACAAAGATTAAACAATAATTGTAAAATTAACTATTAGTTTAAATTAAATAACACATGAGACATGTTTGTTTATATCAGCAAAATCACTTTACAATAGTAAACATTGTTTTACTGTAGTAAACAATGTAATGATGGATTTTCTCAGGTGATAAACACGTATAGAAAACAGGTAATTACACAGTAGTGTGGCAAAAAATATATGTTATGTACCTATATATTAAAATATAATATTTATCTAGGTATTTAAATTATCTAGATATCACGGGCGCTATAGCCCGTTAGCCCCCCCAGAAAAATCAGTCTAGAGCCGCCTATGATCGAAACTGAGACCTAGGTACAGGGCCGCTGGCCGCCTGCCGCGCCGCGTCTCTTGAGAGAAAACTCTCTCACAGCGCGGCGCGACTGTGTACGTACCTACATGAAGAAGTCGCCAGCCGCAGACGCGTCACGTACGTATCTACGTGCAAAACGAACGTGAGCGAGCGGGCATCCAACGCGATCTGTTCTATAAGCGATCAAACTATGCTGTTCTATAGAATTGTCATACGTAAAAGCGCGGCATCGGGCTAGTTACGTTTGTCGTGGCAAACCCTCGTGCCGCATGGTTTGACTTTGAAATCGGTTTTTCGCCGCGCAACTTTGTAGGTTAACCTGCTTCTGTCGAGATTTACCGTTCTTCGTTAACCCATTAGTGCCCGTGATTATTTTTGTTGAAATTTTCCCGTGAAATTTTATTTCCTTACTAATTTTGACCTGAGGATCATGCTAAAAATATCGAGAAAATTCTACCTGTAGCCAATTTTTCAATATTGACCGATGCCGTATGGCATGGTTGGGCACACAGCAACCTGGAACAGTATTGTGATGCATAATGAACCTAGACCGCTGAAATTCTCGTTTGCAATCAGAATAAGGAAATAAGAAGATTTGAGTGGTATAAAATTGTAAATAAAACCTATAATTACAAATTGTCGAAGAATAAAATGTTACATTGGAAATAGGAAAAATTATAGATTTGTATGAAAGAGAGCAAAACAGTCAACACACAGCCTTTAAGACCAAAACTTTGCATTTTGAACACATTGTACGGGTTTGGGATGTACACAAGGTAAACACAGAGGTACGCTATTGCAATCGCTCTTGAAAAAAAAAAAAATCTAACCCTTCCCCCCCCCGGAAAATTTCATGGTTTACGTTTCAAAGGGTGTAGAATCGAAATCTGCAATACGAAATTTTCCGTCCTTAATTATTCCGTACTTAATTTAAAGTGCCCTTTAAGGGTTGTCAAAGTTTTGTAAAAGTTTTGTCAAAGTTTAAGAACTTTCCATGAGGAATCGAATGAGCCCCTCCCCAGGTCCGTAGCTCAGACCATTACCGATGTATGGCCCGATTTATGGTGCCAACATTTGCATCCACATTCACTACATCACCAGGTTACTGCAATCAAAACAAACACAAGAGTTTTTTTTATTTTTGTTTTGATCGCAGTTACCTAGTGATGTGTAGTGCATGTGGATACTGGAGTGAACTCCTAAAAATGTTTATAGCCGATACACGGGTTGAAGCATTCTGATGTGCATGCTCCGTCTTACGAAATTTAACATTTTCAAATAGAATATTTTTCCATTGTAATCGCTCTTGGAAAAACGCTGCAAATTCTTTCATTGGGGTTTATTATTCAATGATTCATGATTTGACTTTCTACTAAGCTTTGGAGTGTACGTGTTTCACTGGTGATAGAGCGAGATATGCATTATATAATTTCAGGAGATATCATAGAGCACTTAAATCGGTTCTCAACCAAAATACCTATTTGGATTGATCAGTTGATCAAATTTGTTCTCCTGAAATTCAATAATCGCTCTATCACTTGTGAAACATGGACACTCCAAAGTTCAGTAGAAATTGAACGCAAAGCCAATTGAATAGATAAACCCCAGTGAAAGAATTTGCAGCTTTTTTTTATGGTTATCAGAATGCTTCAACCCGTGTATCGGCTATAAACCCCTTTAGGAGTTCACTCCAGTATCCACATTACTACATCACTACATCAGTACGTCACTAGGTTACTGATATCAAAACAAAAACAATAATAAAAAAAATAACGCGAAAAATGTTGGCATCCATAAATCGGGCCATTATAACCTATGATTCATGATTTGAATTTTTACTAAGCTTTGGAGTGTACGTGTTTCACAGGAGATAGAGCGATTATTGAATCATGATCAACTGATCAATCCAAATAGGTATTTTGGTTGAGAACCGATTTGTGCTCTATGCATATCTCCTGAAAGTCAATAATCGCTCTATCACCTGTGAAACACGCACTCTCCAAAGCTTAGTAGAAATTCAAGTCATGAATCATTGAATAATAAACCCCAGTGAAAGAATTTGCAGCGTTTTTTTCTCATCTCATCTCAGCTCATCTCTGGGACTGATTCCCACCTTCCGAACTCACATAGAGCAGCCGTTCTAGGTATACACACCTCAGCTTATTCAGCAGGTTTGTATGCCTGTATATTCTCTTCAAGATCCGATGTTTGGTCCAGATGAACCATCTTTGGCTTCGTCCATCTCTACTGACACTGAACACTTCGTCGCCAAGTAGGCAAAGCAGATGACTGAAATCCATTTTCATAACTGAATCAATTGAAGCTTGTTGGTCAGATGTTGGCAATATTGAGTAAGCGTTTAGGAACATTTACAAGGGACGTCGTACAAACCACGTTTGTCATGCAGCATTGATTATGTATGGGTGCCTTCAAATCAAAATGTGGCTATGAATACGTCTTGTTGAAGAAAATTAATCTAAAATAATGATGGCAATCAAAGAAAGATTGATTTTAGATACATTGCCTATGTTGAGGTTCTTGCGAAGTGACAGTTCTAAGTGGGTGAGACTCTTCAGAAGTCCTTGGGATCGTATTGCAGGCGATTGTCAAGGTCCTTTATGGAAGGATATCCATCCACCATGATTCAATACGATCAACAGATCGGCAGCCCTCAAATAGCAGGCCCTCGAACCAGAGCGGACATGTGCGTTTCAACAGCTTCGAGTAAGTCAATAGACGCCAATGAGACGGTGTGTGGTGGGGGAGATGGATATTATGAAGCGAAAAACAGACAAAGGACGAAGGATCAAGGCGCGCCCCAGTCCCGACCGGTGGGTGAGCATCAGTGTCATGTCAAGGGGTCACAGTCCCAGTGATCAAGGCCTCAGGTTAGGTGTAGCCCCGTAGCCTTCTCCCGCTGTATCATTACTCGAAATCCCATGGTGCTGGTTTGACTTTCAAGGTCCAAGAACGAGCGGTTCCAGAGAACCGCGTAATACATACCTATATCGGCAACTAAATGAGAACTAATACCCTAATCATCCCATTGGCACACTAGTGGTTATACAACAAGAGCGTTTGTGGTGTATGAGGAGATAAATTTGTTGTTTATAACCTGAAGAATGACATTTGCTTGACTTTTGGTTTCACACAGCAAACGTAATAATCGTCCGCCGTTAAGTTCTTATAAGCCACATTTCTACTATAACCGCCTAAACTGCAGTAATAATCATGTTTACCAAGTTGGGGAAGAACGTCATAATAATCTCAAAATTTCAACACGGTCTTATAATTTTATCCGCAACCCGCAATACAAATCGGCTAACCTTGTAAAGTATGTATGCCGGAACATGCCCAGCGGCAATCTGTCCCGTGAATCGTTGCAACAAGCTCATGTTCCACATCTTATGAGATTCTAAAATATTTAAAAATAACTACGTTCGTGTTACCTAGACGAGGAGGTTATGTACCACATCCAACTTAGCAGACTCTTTTAAAAGGTTGGCCATTGCTTATAGTGTACCGTTTACATGAGATTCACAAAAATATCATCCTGGATCCAATCGTTCATTCACTTTTTGTTACTTTTGGTTTATTATTCAATATAAACCATTGTAATCGCTCTGGAAAACAAAATTTCTAACCTCGCCTGAAAATTTCATGGTTTACGTTTCAAAGGGTGCAGAATCAAAGTTTGCAATAGAAATTTTTCCGTCCGTCCGTCCGCCGTACGCACGATTTCTCCCAAACGGCTGGAGCAAAAAATCTGAAATTTTCAGGAAAAATCCATGTTGGTCCGACAACGCCCCAATTCTTGAGCCAGCTCTCTCACTTAATTTAAAGTGCCCTTTAAGGGTTGTCAAAGTTTGTAAAATCCCTAAAAACCTTCAAAAAAAGTCAAGGCGGCCTAAATTTGGACTTTTTTTGAAGAACTTTCCATGAGGAATCAAATGAGCCCTCCCCAGGTCCGTAGCTCCAACCATTCCCGATGTACGGCCCGATTTATGGTGCCAACATTTGCGTTCTTTTGGTTTATTATTGTTTTTGTTTTGATTGCAGTAACCCAGTGATGTAGTGAACGTGGACACTGGAGTGAACTCCTAAAAGGGTTTATAGCCGATACACGGGTTGATGTATTCTGATAACCATAAAAAAACGCTGCAAATTCTTTCACTGGGGTTTATTATTCAATTGGCTTGCGTTCGTGATTTTAATTTCTACTAAGCTTTGGAGTGTGCGTGTTTCACAGGTGGTAGAGCGATTATTGAATTTCAGGAGGCACAAAAATATGATCAACTGATCAATCAAAATAGGTATTTTGGTTGAGAACAGATTTACATGCTCTCTGCATATCTCCTGAAATTCAATAATCGCTCTATCACTTGTGAAACACGCACACTCCAAAGCTTAGTAGATATTCAAATTACGGAAGCGAGTCAATTTAATAATAAACCCCAGTGAAGGAATTCGCATTGTTTTGTGCTTGAGTCTGATATCCGTGGTAGATTTATCATGGAATAAATGCTTAAAGGTAACAGCGTCCAGTCCACAACTTTTGGTTACATCACTAAACTATCAAAAATCAAAATATCCAAATTATCATTGTCCTCATTTTAGCCTACGTCGGCCAGCGATGAAGCCAGCTCATGTCAGCCAAATCCCGTACAAATTGGAATTACTGTTTATGTAACTGAGATCTTCCTACCACTTTGAGCGATGCACTCATGATCCGAAAATTGTCAACCTGAAACCAATTATTATATCCGTGTTTGTTCTATCTGATGGAATTTTTCACGATTAATACCGCATAAAAATCAGAGGTATTCAGTGACCCATCGCTAGCTATTTTATTGTCAGGTAGGATCGTATGCTCTTTGAGTACCTATGAAATAAAATACGGCTCAGTTGGTTTTATGTGCATTCGGATTTCTATTCCTTGAAAACAAGGTCGTTATAAGTAGTTTGTGTCAGTTATGACTAGAGTTGTACTCATGAATTTCTAACTCGTGTCCATCTACAGTATATTGCAAAACTGTAATTATTGATATTCCAAGTCCTTAGTACTGTTGTGAAAAGGTTAATCATCCAAGAAAGCTGAAATTTGTATGTTACCCTCTGAGAGACGTCTGAAATCTAACGAAGACCCTCCTGATGACCTGAGTGATCAGAAAAGGAGGATTAACCGAAGTAATTAATGTCTGTGTAATAATTTGAAATGTTTTTATGAAAAGATTCGTCTTGGGAACTTACCGCTATTCACCTACTCGGAGTGATAATTAGACGTCGAAGCTGGGGATCACAGTAAACAGACCGGCTTTACGTGATGAAATCGAGGTCGCACACGAACGATGATGTTGCCTGCCTGGAATTCACTCCGCTGGCCATTCCACACCAATACTACAACGAAAGAGCGCTAAATCTCGATTGTCTCGCATTATTCATAACGTCAACAATGTTCACTGACACCAAGCCTGACGGCTAATATCGATGTATTGCTCGTACATCAGGGTTCTACAATATTCATTCGTACAAAAAAAAAAAAAAAAAACAAAAAAAACGCTGCAAATTCTTTCACTGGGGTTTATTATTCAATTGGCTTGCGTTCATGATTTGAATTTATACTAAGCTTTGGAGTGTGTGTGTTTCACAAGTGGTAGAGCGATTATTGAATTTCGGGAGGCACACAAATATATCAACTGATCAATCCAAATAGGTATTTTGGTTGAGAACAGATTTACGTGCTCTATGCATACCTCCTGAATACGTATACTTAAATATGATATAGTGACAGGACTGAAGAAGTCCCCATAGAGGGACGAAACGTTTCCGAAAAAGAAAATAAACCTATTATACGATCCAATCTGATGTCATACATCTCGTGGTGTCACCTTTCCCCTACATATATTATTCAGATGTTCTGATTTCACGCTTTGAGTGCGAACATAAAGTAAGATGGTTGGAGTCTTCCGTTTGGCATTGTGACATTCCCATAATATCGACATAAACAATCTTCGGTTCGGATCTTAGTTCTGCCTCTCAAAACAACCTTGGTAGGTAACCGATATCTGCAGAACGACATCTATTGTTGACAAAAACACAATACTAACAGATCGTGTGATTGGGCCCAGGAGAACAATAAATTATTGTGTCGAATTCCCAAGTTATTTTAACCGGTGGAGAATAAATAAACAAACCACAAACAACTAAAAGTTTCTATTTTAAGGACGATGACTAACAACATAAAATAAGAACCCGAATAAAAACTTGAGAACCTAAATTACGAATACTTTATTTGTTATCAGATTTCATAAAATAAAACTATAACTATAGAGTCAATACTGCCTATAATAATAACTTTGATGGCAGCACTTTGGATAAACAGTTTAGTGGGGTGAGTTTTGCGCTTGAGCTATCTTCTCTCAATTGCAGAGAAATTCTAATTTGACTAAATTTCCATCTCTTCAATGTACAATCAAGTTTTTTAAAGAGATGGTTTAATCGATAGAAAATCAATCTGAAAAACGACTTTTTTCAAATCTTCAGAATGACCACTTATTCAGTAGATTTAATAAGAAATATAGCCTGTACTCTTTGAATATGCTCAAGAGATTAGTGGAGAAATATTTGGTAAATGGGGGATAACATGGGTTTTTACCGCGGAATCCGGATTTTTCGCTCAAAATCGACTTGCTATGAAAAAAACGCTGCAAATTCTTTCACTGGGGTTTATTATTCAATTGGCTTGCGTTCATGATTTGAATTTCTACTAAGCTTTGGAGTGTGCGTGTTTCACAGGCGATAGATCGATTATTGAATTTCAGGAGATATGCATAGAGCACGTAAATCTGTTCTCAACCAAAATACCTATTTGGATTGATCAGTTGATCATATTCGTGTGCCTCCTGAAATTCAATAATCGCTATATCACTTGTGAAACACGCACACTCCAAAGCTTAGCAGAAATCCAAATCATGAACGCAAGCCAATCAAATAATAAACCCCAGTGAAAGAATTTGCAGCGTTTTTCATGGTTATCAGAATACGCTAAAAACCCTTTTAGGAGTTCACTCCTGTATCCACGTTCACTACATCACTAGGTTACTGTAATCAAAACAAAAACAATAATAAACCAAAATAACGCAAATGTTGGCACCATAAATGGGGCCATGGGTACATCGGGAATGGTTTGACCTACGGACCTGGGAAGGGACTCATTCGATTCCTCGTAGAAAGTTCTTCAAAAAGAGTCCAAATTTAGGCTGCCTTGACTTATTTTGAGGTTTTTAGGGATTTTACAAAATTTTGACAACCCTTAAAGGGCACTTTAAATTGGGTGAGAGAGCTGGCTCAAGAATTGGGGAGTCGTCGGACCAACATGGATTTTTCCTGAAAATTTCAGCTTTTTTGCTTCAGCCGTTTGGGAGAAATCATGCGTACGGCGTACGGCGGGCGGAAGGAAAAATTTGTATTGCAGATTTGTATTCTACACCCTTTGAAACGTAAACCATGAAATTTTCAGGGGGTTAGATTCTTTGTTTTTTTTTTTTTTTTTTTTTTTTCAAGAGCGATTACAATGGTTTATTATTCAATAATAAACCAAAATGGGTTAGTCCGAAAACCGTTGTTGTTTGAAAAACGTACCTTTTTCCACTGAACCGAATGGTTGCCCTCTCGTACCTCCTCGCTGAACCAATGAGGGACTTTTTGACCCTTTCCCGAAATCCGAATCAATAGTTAACAACCATGAGCTTAAGATGTCTCGTTCTCTCTCTTTCCCTATCCCTTTATCATTGCTTCGCAGCGTGACAGTGAAAGAATGTATCCTCATGAAACCTTGCTGATTGTGTGTGTGATTGAGAGGAAGGGGTAAAGGGAGAGAAAGAGATTCAAATATAACATTTTATGATATCAGCATAATAAATTGATTACGTGATTATTGAAAAAAAGTTATGTCCAGCAGCCAGAGTGTGCTAGAACTTTTCGTAAACAATATTAGTGGCGCTGAGTTGAAGGGAAATGGGAGAGATCAGGGTTCGATGCTTTTGGTGGGCTCTCGCGCCTAAGGTCGCGAACGGTGAAGAAGACTACACGAACAACGGGCCGCACTAACAAGCTAACACCGTCCGAAGAGGCCAACCGTAGTTCCGCGTGGAGATAATTTCAAGGAGGAAGACAGACAATCACCTCAGCCTGCAACAAAACGCATTTCCACCGCAGAAGTTGAGATGAAACGACTTTTTACTTCAGACGTTACAAGTTGGAAAATATCCATGTTTTCTTTCCTTGAAACTAAATTGCTTGCCATGCAGCCTCGAATCTCAAAATGTGTAAACTACAAAACAGATTTTATCAGGACTTGAAAGGTGGGGATGGAGAAGAAAGGCGAAGTTTTGTTGAAAACGTCAATTTTCAAGGAGCAGTGTACAGAGAGATAGCTTTGGATTTCTTGGAGGTCTTTACAAATTATTGTATTATTCGAAGCCACCGTCCGTAAATTGATGTGATGTGGTGATAATCAACTACCACCCAATACCCTTTAGGGTAGATGAGAGTAGTAATGACTAGATAAATGTTATTTGCAGACAACCAAGCACTATTAAATAGTATGAGAATTGCTACATGTATAGCAAAATTTGCTAATACTCAAAGAAGCTGAAATTGGACTAAAAACGTATTTTCAAATGATGAAATGAATTTGTGTGAATTTAACTGGAAAAGGGCGATAATTTAGAAATGCTATGTAAGAGCACATCAAAACCTCATTCTGGGGTTTTCCTTTTTTCCAAAAATTTCACTGAAGCCTCAAATTAGTATCAATTTTATCAGTCCCAAATCAACTCTTCAGACATTCCTCCAAAATCTGAAGTCACACATCTATCGGTCCTAATTTTAGGTAGACTTCCATGACTTTCTAATCTTCAAAATCGTGCCTTTTAATGTGGCTCTTCGTTTTTAATAAACCATTATAATTTTTCTCCAAACTTTCCAGACTCTGATTAACCTAGTACATTACATTGTATAGCAAAACTATATTAAAATTCGGTGATCAACTGTTAGAAAGCCTAATATCCATAATCAACTCATTCCCTTTTATCCCGGACCTCACTTTTAAAACATTAACAATAATATTTAAATCCAAAGAACGCAATATGTTGTGGATAACATCGTTTAATTGACCTAACCTGGTGAACAGATTCCTGACGGTAAAATAAGTTTACATTATGCCCATGTTGATTTTACAGGATTGACAGCCCTTATAGCATCATTTAAACATTAAACCTCTCAAATTGGGACTGAAATTGGACTGAAAAATTTGTTGAATTGGATTTTGTGAAATGATGAAATGAATTTGTAAAAAGGTGAATTTAACTTGGAAAAGGGCGAATAAGATTTAGAAATGCTATGTAAGAGCACATCAAAACCTCATTCTGGGGTTTTCCTTTTTTCCAAAAATTTCAATGAAGCCTCAAATTAGTATCAATTTTATCATTCCCAAATCAACTCTTCAGCCATTCCTCCAAAATCTGAAGTCACATCTATCGGTCCTAATTTTAGGTAGACTTCCATGACTTTCTAATCTTCAAAATCGTGCCTTTTAATGTGGCTCTTCGTTTTTAATAAACCATTCTAATTTTTCTCCAAACTTTCCAGACTCTGATTAACCTAGTTGCGGATTTTCCGGAAAAAAACCTAATGGTTAAACCAAACATTGTCTCACGTTAATTCTCCTTTGGTGAACAAGATAGGTTAAGCCTAATATCCATAATCAACGTTGAAGACCTCCAGTTTTAGGGTAAACATTAATCAAAAACTATTCTAAGCTAATCCTGAATATGTTTTGTGATAACAGTTTAATTAATTAGTAGCTGTTGTAACCACGAATCAGCTGCACATTAACACTGTATAATTCTGATAATCATTATATTGAATACCTCCCAAATTGATTTGCGTTATTTTTGGAATTACGGCCTTTAGAATTTAATTTA
Source organism: Creontiades dilutus (assembly GCA_031894815.1). NCBI lineage: Eukaryota > Metazoa > Arthropoda > Insecta > Hemiptera > Miridae > Creontiades > Creontiades dilutus. The sequence goes on from JAVIWC010009708.1 coordinate 431,145, forward strand.
CTTGAGTCCTGTAGTTTCGAAGAAAATCTCGGGACGGCGGGCGAACGGGTGTTTTTGGTTTGTTCGTTTTTGTTTTTAATTCATTTATTTTCAACTTTTTGTATATCACAATACTACACTGTTATAATAATTAGAAATAAATTATGTGCATACAAGTACAGTGACACTTGTGGGAGGGTTTCCGTCCAGTGACAGTACTCCTACTTTATATGATTTTCAGATTCTGCGCATTGTGAAACGGTAAAAAACCAAATTTTTGAGGGGGTTAATATTTTTTTCTTTGTCGATTACAAAGGCTGATTATTGAAAATGATGAACCATGAAATATACGTGAATAGTTCCAAACATTTAGTTCGAAACAATTGTGTATTTTCCTTCCATCTTTCAAGTTGTACAAGGAAAGTAGAGGGGATTTGTTGAAGTTGAAGATAAGAAATAAGTACTACGAATTTCCACTATAAAACTCATCTCTCGCCTCAGCTTTCCAAAGAAAGAGACAATTTCTCGTGGAAATTATATCCATCTCCCTCTTTCGTCAAGATATTCCTGCTTCGAGGTTGAAAAATAAGATTCTGAACGATAAAATCGCATGTTCCAATGTAGTGAAGCTACTCGTACAATAATACTACCCCTATTTTGCAATATCTTCCATGCTTCCGTTTCATGAGGAATTATTAGTCTGTGAAACAACCATTAAAACGTTAGCACCCTCAGATCACGAAATGAGTTGTGTCAAATCAACATTTCGCGTTTGAAGCCAACTAAACAAAAACTGATGAAAAAAGCTATTTTTCAGTTAGCCCTTCTCCTCAGATCCCTGAGTTGCAGATGCTTATTGAACAGAGTGGATGGCCATTATCTGTGCATATTGTAATAGGCACTTCAAGGCCATAAACTAATTAAAAACGTAGTCAAATGGCACATTACATAAACTCGGCACTTCGCGTCTAGATATTTTGTCTTATCCACTCTAAATGTCATGAAAAGAGCCCTCTTTATATTTCGGCACGTTAGATCGATCAGGATGGAAATTAGACATGAGGAGCTTCAGTAGATCACTGATTCCCATACCTTCTAATTGACGATGCATACGGAATAATTGTCGAATCAACGATGAAGTTGATAATTGTATTCTATCGGGATGTTGCCTGATCCCGTATACTCGTATTTCTCGATTACGCAATTAGTCCTCCTTAATCACAATGACATGAAATTCAGGTCATAGTATGTAATGTGCATCAGAGACCACAATATCGGTCCGTAACACATCACAAGGAAGTTCTGTGCGAGGCGACGTAACGTACAGGGAAGTAAAGGCTAGTTCAGGCTGAGGTGAAAACACCTGAAGTGCACGTTAGTTCCAGTCAAGGGTCTCAACATGGTTTATCTGTGGTCGCTCATCTGACTCGGTAGTCGGATTTTATAACGTCGAGATCGCCACCTTAAACCGCGTCGAACGTTGCGGATTATTAGATGATAATTAGGATGCGGCTCCGTGTAAAAAGGAGGAGCGGTCATCCGTACGTTGCTCGAGGAACGGAACTGGATTAATTGTCTCACAGCATCAGGAAATGGGTGCATTTGATCTTCCTGTGTTCCATTTCCTGTCATATGGGTCGGGACTCAAACTTGGAAATCGCGATTTACGAACCTTGGAAATGAACACAGGGTGGTTGTCTGAAGTGGCTAATTTTCCGACTGTCTTGAGCAACAACGGGAAATGTATACATCTGATTTTCCTGAACTCCATTTCTTGTTATACGGATCCGGGCCAAACGTTGAAATCCTGTTTTGCAAATTATGCAAAACTATGCTTGAACAGCAAAAGGAAATGTTTTTACCTATTTGGTCGCCTTGAATTCCATTTCCTGTGATATATGCCTGGACTCAAACTTAGAAATCCTTTTGTACGAAACATGGAAATGAACACGTGGGTGTGTGTCACCGTACCCATAAATTTTAAAGATCATTCCGTGGAAACGAACTGAAAGTTCCTATCCTATGTTTTGCAATATTTGAGCATTTTATGTATGAAAAAAATGTGTACCCTAATACCTGTCTATAGAAAAAAAATTCAAAGAATTTAGCTATGAAGAAACAAATGTCTGCAATTCATAACCAATTTTCCCCATTTTGTTGATTTTTTTGCAACTTTTAAGAAATTGGAGTTCTTTAAAACTAATGACTAACCAAAATCGATTAAAATAATATTGCCGCATATTGGTAACCAAAAATGGTGGGAGGGGGGGCAATTGGATTTAGCCTACAGGCGTCATACTCTGAATCCGTCCGTGGTTGTCCTTATTGTTTATTGTGTCTTTCCTGCTATTTTATGTTTTTGTTAATGGTATATTTTGTTTGCGTTTTCTTAACTATCGTCTTATTGGATATTTTGTACAATTTTTGCTAATAAGTCGGCCTCAAGAGACTTGATTAGGGCATTGGTTTTTAAGGAGAACGTCCACGTTGGATAGTGAGACAACGGCAGATTTCGAGCTCGACAATATTGATTTCACAACGAGGTGCCGTCTTACAAAAACTATTGTTTTTGGTTTATTATTCAATAATAAACCATTGTAATCGCTCTTCAAAAAAAAAAAAATTTTAACCCCCCTGAAAATTTCATGGTTTGCGTTTCAACTTGGTGTGGAATCCAAATCTGCAACTAAAAATTTTTCCGTTCCGTCCGCCGTAATGCACGATTTCTCCCAAACGGCTGGAGCAAACTATCTGAAATTTTCAGGAAAAATCAATATTGGTCCGACAACGCCCCAATTCTTTAGCCAGCACTCTCACTTAATTTAAAGTGCCCTTTAAGGGTTGTCAAAGTTTTGTGAAATCCCTAAAAACCTCAAAAAAAAGTCAAGGCGGCCTAAATTTGGATTTTTTTTGAAGAACTTTCCATGAAAAAACGAATGAGCCCTTCCTCAGGCCCTTAAAACCATTCCTGATGTATGGCCAACATTTATGGTGCCAACATTTGCATTCTCATTCACCACATCACTAGGTCAGGAGGCATACAAATATGATCAACTGATCAATCCAAATAGATATTTTGGTTGAGAACTGATTTAAGTGCTCTATGCATATCTCCTGAAATTTAATAATCGCTCTATCACCTGTGAAACACGCACACTCCAAAGTTTAGTAGAAATTCAAATCATGAATGCAAGCCACATTGAATAATAAACCCCAGTGAAATAATTTGCGCGTTTTTTCATCAACAATAATAAATTGAAGAAACACTACCGCTATCAGTATAATATCGCATAAAATAAATTCAAATTTACATCTCGCAGTGGAAACACAGCCTTCTAGAGGTAAGAATTCTCAATCTGAGTTGAGCCGCTCTCCTGTTCTGACGCAGGTAGGTGGGTGGTCTTACAGAAGGTCCCACTTCTTATAGAAAAGGTTGGCCCGACTGGAAACTACCAACCAACTCAATAATCCTCCTAAATCCTCCGAAATTATTTCTTAGTAACCAAGAAACCGACGGTCACAACTTCGACGAATGGTGCAGGGCGGAACAAAACGTAAGAACTTTCATCTGGTGTTTTGTTGGAGCAATTTGATGATGAAAAAGTTGCCCGTGAGGAGTGCAGAGCGTCATTTAACTTTAGCGGTACTACGACAAAACCATCAAATTGGCCATCATGGAAATGTGTCAACGATTCCTCCGAAGTAGTAGTTCTAAGCCTACCATGATCAATGAAAAGGATGACGAGAAGGCAGCTATTCTGGGTTTTGACTGAAGTACACCTAAAGTTAATAGGTGTGATGCAGTCGTCTACTTTATACTGGATTAAATTCATCAAGTAACTGTATTATCTTGTATTATTGTACCACTCTAACCCTCAGTAGAACTTTTCAAGGCAGCGAAAATAGCACCGGGGTATAGAGTAGTCCTATTTGTACATGTGTATCTACAGATCAATCATACAGATTTAACTAACCCTTCAGCTTAATTTGTAACTGTACTTACAAGGAGTTCTCATTTTTGCACTATGATTAGCGCAAGTTCTTTAGTATCAGCGCATCCCGTAGTTATGTACCTACTAATTTCCACACGCGTCAGTTCAATGCATTAAATTATTTGTTACCGTTGGATTTGTAATGTAAATCCAACACAGCCTCTGATGTCCCTCAGCTCGTAAATTTGCATGAGATCTCTTATCGTTCTCTTAGATATGCAGATTGTCCTGAATAATCAACTATATCTTCAGGAGGCGCCGTTACTGGTCATCAACTCCCGGCATATAGCAGTTTCGAAGAGGCTCCCTTTCAAGTTAAGCCAGCATTGCAACCTGACTTGTTAAAGAAATCCGCTTAGTTCTCAGACACCTGATCGGGGCAAATTCGAACCTTATTGCTGCTATCGGCGGCACGTTTCCTTCATTAATCAGTTATCGCGTTTTTCTACCATTTGATGATGAGGAAAACTTTAAAGGCATTTTTTAAATGTTGCGTGCTGTACTACTTAACACTCTCTCAAAAATCTTGGTTCTCTTCAGTCTTCTGAGCAGATCCACTGTGTAGCCTCAACAGTTGAAGCATGGCTTGGCTTCGAATGACCTCATTGACAGATTCAATCTGCAGCTCGTAGTGAAGTCTGTCATTTCTAAAATATCTGTATGCATCTACACAGCTTTTTAGGACATTATTCTGAAAGCGCTGAATAATGTCACGGTTGCTCTGGGCCGAGCTCTCTCTCTCTCAAAAAAAAAAAAAAAAAAAAAAAAACACTTCAAATTGTACCTCGAAACTCGTCAATCCTAACTAGCAGGTTCGGAAACCTGTTCGCGGTGATTCACCTCGAATTATTTTCTTATTTCCCATAAGAATGTTATCCACAACAGGTATTACTACGTTGTTGAAAATATATTAGAGTTTGAATTTCCATGTTGAACCTGAAATGTTGAACTCTTGCAAAAACTAGCTCAGCTTCTAGGTAGTGGGTACAAAAAATATTGGTAAAGGCTAATAATGGATATTTATTAACTTTGTTAATCCCGGGGTGGAGATGCACCATCTTTCGTGTCAGTGCAGGATAACTGTACCGTTAGTTTACATTGGAAGACTTAGCGAAAAGTTAAGACTTTGGTTTCAAGTTCCCATATTAAATTTGAAGGGCAAAAAGATCAAGCTCTCCTTAATAAGCCACTTGAAATTGGGTATGAAAAGATTCCTATTTTCAGTGGACGCTGCATGTACCCATAATTTAGAATCTACAATCATTTGGAGATGGAGTAAAAAAGTACAAGTGTACGGTTCAATACTCCAAGGGTCTGTACACTACTGCTCACTATTTCTTGATATTTCACTTTCACTACTACTAGCTTTGAAATTTAAAACTCGAGTGATGCAGCGTTTGGTTGCTACCGTCTTTGGACCCTTCGAGCCCAAGCAAATTCCCTTTGCAGCTGGAACTTTCTCGAATGGGGGGTTTGCTAACCTTGTTATCAAGTTGCCTTGCCAAGACCCCGCGTTCCTGCAAGTTCCCGTCACTCCGTCAATCATTGGATCAAAATTCCGCTGCGGATCTCCTGTGGAAATTGTGCAATGCCGACCCAAACCTTCATCGCGTTTTACAAAAATGGGTCCAGTAATCAGGGAAAATAGCGTCAGATGCTGAACGATGGTCGAAATATTTTGTTTTAATTTATGTTTGGAAACGTACGCCACTACGTAATCCAATCAATTTTGTGAAGGGGTGTACTTTTTTTGTCAAAGATATTACTTTGAGCCAGGTTTGGACTCGAAAATTTTGAAAAGAAACTTTAAAAAAAGTAGCTCCATTTTCTTCGGACGAAAAAGGTTCACCGCTTGTTGGAAAGATCAAAATTGAGGCACAAGAAGTTAGACAAATGCCCACATAAACAATATAGGATGAATATGTCATGCATAAATAAATCGTAAACTTGTGGAAATAATCAATACATCTTAAATTGTATATTCGCTAGTATTTCATATTTTAACATATGAGAATGATTAAGAAACTGGTAGCGATTTCAAATCGGGCTGGTATACAAAAACAAACAAGAACTCACCTATACAAATACAATACCAAGTTTTGTGCACATGTGCCAATTTTCCATCCTACCTCAATTTATATACCCATTTGGAACAATCCCCAAGATGAATAATGGCGTCTGTGGAAGTTTATATAAGTAGAATTTTTCAAGTTATTGTTTATACATTGTATTGTTTAAATTAAATTCTGTTCATTTTTTTTTCAGGTGAGTACATTCTGAACCAACATTGTAAGTAATACATCATACAATGCAGCATATCACAATATACACTATCCCTGAAGAGACCTCTGCTACTTTAAAAGAAAAAAATACTACTTTCAAAAGCGGATTTCTTTATTTATAGAATATGTATTGCAATAAGAAGGGGCTGTGGCAGCTTGTTGGGCGTTTTGCAGCTCTGCTCGTCTGAGAGGGACTCACATCGGGTCTGAAGCGTCTCGTTTTCACCCACGCACATAAATCACGGGTTTTGCCTTGAAGATAAGCCGATAACTGAATAAATAAAAAGCTTCGGGGTGGGTGGATAGTACTTGCAAATAGGTCAGTGTTGCCAGACCCTTCCCGGCAAAAAGAGAGACATCCAATCGAAAAATAGGATTCAAAGGGATTCGCTGCCGTTTTCAAAAAGGGTATTTTTGGTGGTACGTGTTTATTGGAATATTACGTAATGTAAACCTTCATATACCTGCGGATTGTCGGAATAACACTTCTTTGAACGCGATCGCGAGGAATAGTGAACACCACTCCAAAATGCCTTTTTGCAAATGTTCAGACGCAGGAATACATGATTAGACATGTTAGGGGATGGTTGAGGTAGGTCCAAACAGCCTCTTCTCATTTCAAAAAATATTTTTCCAATATCTAACCAATCAAAAAAACCATTCACAGAGTCCCCTCACCATGTCATTACCAAGCTTAACATAGCCCGGTTAGTGTAAACTTATCCAGGAAAAATGTGGATGGAACTCGATACTAAAGACTCCATGTTGATAATCAGCCTCACTATTCAACTGAAAAAGCTTGTGAGTGAACATTATTTTTCACTCTGTGAGAAAATAAAATCTGCTAAAATAACAAACCCTCCAAATGATAAAATGGGGTATTGGATGGAGTTAGTGATGTGTTTTACCAAACGTTTTTCGGTCGTTGGCTCATGGATAAGAGAAGTCATAGGAAACCGTGGACCTGAGAACTGAAGGTGAGCACTTGGCTATTGAGGCACGAAGGTTTCTGTTGGTAAATAAAAGTAGCATGCTGCTCATGAGGTCCAGAATTGGCTCAACTATATTGCTGAGAGCAGAAGTAAAGTGAACAATGCTCGGGCGAATTCTAGACAATTACTTTGGTTACCAAAGGGCTGATGGCGCATGGTGTTGAAAGCTTCGGCAGTGCTCACATCATGGATAACATGAATAACATGTTTATTATTAACTCTTCATAGCTTCTACATGAACTTGATACGCTAGCAATAATAATCGAATAACAAGAAATAAAACATGATATGCTTTGGATCATCAAGAACCGTCAGCAGAAGCTCCGTAGATGTAGTAACACAGCTACTAATTCGAATATACAGCCAGTACGGACGCAAGAGGAGGAACATAAAATGTACCTAGGATTACTAATTTAGTACAAAATAGAAATAAATCTTAATACAATTAATTTTTTAACGTAATATATATAACATAGCTAAACTTAATTAAATTCTGCAACCAAAAATCGTTTGTACCGCTGAAGCGTTTCGGATGTACTTGCAAAGCGCGATTCATACAGGACCATTCAATGCCTGCAGAAACTGCTAACGTGATAGTGACAAGTGCCCAAACCATTCCAATTTAGCATACACCAGTATCGAACACTGTGCCACGAAATGGACCTATGCATCCCCTAAATAGATCCACACTTTTCATCTTCCACATACATAAACTTATGGATTGGAATTTTCTCTTTTTCGAAATAGTTCTATAAGGTTCAAAAATAGAAAAGAGTGATTGTCTTTAGAAAGGAGTGAAAAAAAGGGAATCTCAACCGAAAAGGTGTACATTCGTGCGTTCCCCCAAGGTCTTGGTGGTCGGAAGTATTGGTGGCTAAAAAGGAGGACGTGTACCACCTGAAAAGGAACGTCTAGCAACAATGATACAGGGACTAACAGTAGTTCTGATGATATCAGATCTGTATTATATGTGCTGGGTGACGGAGCAGAGAGGAAGATAAGAAGTTGTTTGGCATTGCGGAGTTCTGCGCTCCTTGACTTCCCCAACCTGACTCTTATCTCACCAGGTCGGGCTGACTCCCGTGCGGCGCAACTACAATTTGTTTTCGTAACAATTAGCACCTCTCGTGAGCCGAGTTCGTTTTATCGCGTCACGCGAAGGGTATTTTCACCACCTCGCCTTCTTCTGCTTGTACATCTGGATCGTTTTTTTTTTCGCGCGGATGTGGCCCACGCTACGATGATTCTCAGTTCGTGGCTGCGCCGTTTCTTAAAGGTATCGCTGGATCATTTAAAACCGACTACTAGGGACCCCACTCTCCTCCACTCTGTCGCAAAAAAACTTTAAAACGTGAAGTAATTCGGTTACCCAAGTATTGCATTTTCGAGGAATGCAATGGTCCAGTTTGCTGACACCAAAAATTGAGAAAATTATAGTTTTTTTTTCTTTTTTGTTAATGAAAATCGGTTTTTCTTACATCTGCAAAACGTTTGAATAGCTTGCTTTTCTCCTGGTATCTACGTATTGTAGTGTAATAGTCAGTAGTTACTGTCAATAGTTATGTCAATAGTTACAATAGTTACTGAATCTCGAATTATGTATACAACTATCTTATGTAGGAACTACCAACAATCTACATTTATGTAGGCAATGTTCTCTAGTCGGTATCAATATTCCCCGCTTTTGTCATAATTATTGAAGGGGGCCATCCTCACCAGTCAAGCTTCATGGCGCACCCCTTCCCCCCAAAACTTTGAACCAGTCCTCCCATGTATGTTGGTACCCCCTTCCCAAAACAAAAATGTAAAAAATACTCGTAAGAACCCCTTATTTCATCTGAAACTAAAAAAGATTTATATAGGTATTGAAAAAATTCAAACCCAGTCGGACGAAACGTGGAAATTTCATGAGATTCTTACATACGTAACATCGTATTCCCAATGGTAACATTCACAAAGGCAAAACACAAATATTAATAAAATCGTAAAAGACATACCTAACAGTTTGAAGTATACAATTTTCTAATTTAACCCCTAAACGTTTTTTTGGACCCCCCCCCCCCTTCCCAACATTTTTTGAAACCCCCCCAAAATTTCTACCAGTATGCGTACCCCCTCCCCCTGTGGGCAACTATCATTGTGCAGGTAACTCCAAATAACCCATAAAATACATTTTGCCGTCATGTCTTCCACTATGTACGTTTCTCTAGAATTGCTTTGACTTTCGGGTTGTGAAGAAACTAAACAAAAATTTGATTTGGTACCATCAACATCCGTTTTGTAACTGTCTGTCTGTATGCAACTCATTATAACAAGCCTGACCTTTATTTGATGTTGGAATTCACTGGAATGTTCGAGTTGCCCTGTTGAAAGATCCCCATCAATTTCATCGGTCACTATTCAATACTTATCCTTGCTGAAGCACAAATGTATCCATCAAGCACAGTTTTCTCACGCCTTAGTCGTTCGATTTCACTTACATTTAGAGGTCAGTCGTAAAAAGAAGATCTAATTATGACCAATCCAAAAATGATTGCATCCTCGTGAAATCCCTGCAACAACCCTCACTACCTAGTTTTCATCCGATATCGATGAAATGTTCTATAGTTGTTCAGTTTATGTTCACAGATAGTCTCAATTAACTTCATCGATCTCTCCTATCCTAAACTTTATCGGTAGGCAAACTTAAAAAATCTGTCATAATTTTCTTGAGTCTATATGACTGATTTTTACTTTTCACGGTCCATATTAATATACTACTATTGCTACCAATCGCAGAAATCTTATACCATTCAAAACATTTTAATGATGTCCTAATTCAAGTTAAGGATGCGACTGACAGAATGATTGGAATTACTAAGAGTTTTGCGAAAAGGAACAATAGATAGGACAATTAAATATCGGTACTAACACTGTACGAGATTTTGTTCAAGCCATTGGTAAGTTTTCGGCGGAAATTCTAAATCGATGTTTTGAACTGGTGGTAATACGAGATTTTTTGATGTTTCATTTCAACCATTCACTAAAGTATGTATGTATGCATTTAATAAGCCATGATTTAAAAGTTCACCACAACATTTTCGGCAAATGTTGAATGTAGTGTTTACTATTTGAATTCCGTTTTACCATTTGATACGAACAGACCGATTTGATAAAATTACTGCAATCTTCATGATAGGACCTCTACCATATTTTCACTAATAAATCACATGCCATTATTTCGTCTCTCATCTGTGTCTCTCATCTGGCCATTCTTCTCAGATCCCTCAAGCTGTGGCCATTACCACGTAATTTCAAAGAGGTTTTCAACGATTGGAAACGTCGAGAGTATTCCAAAAAGGAACAATATGCCTGTTAATCAAATATCAAGACCCTTCTATAAGATTTTATTTCAGATTGGATTTCGACCATTCCAAGTCAGTGTTTGGTGTGATTCCGAATTGAAGGTAGAAATCACCTACTAATCAAACCCCGAATCAGCTGCTGCATAGCTGCATAGCTTCATCATTCTGATGGTACTTTCCACCAATGCATTTGCTACAATAAGTGTTACTGTCGTTGATAATCAAGGGATTGAGTTGTCAAAAGCCATCAATGTGAAACATTCTCCACTACCTCGCATGTTTGGACGATGTTGTATGTAAGGAGAGACGAATCGGTTACAATTATTGCAAACTTTATGATTCTATCATATTTCTATCTATTAATTATATTTATCAGCCTTTAGGCTAGGGATGGAATCTTATGAATTGGATAAAAATGATAACTTCTGAAGATTCGCAAAACGTTCTTTATGTGTGTTCAGTGATTGAAAGGGGTATTTGACTTTTCAAGTTGAGAACATCCTAATAGACGACCTCGTTTCAGGTGTCCTCTGACCATCCGAGAGTAGTTTCAGTTTGGGTTCGTTCTGGTGAGATTACGCTCACACCCCACGCAATTTGCAGGGCTGATGTGGAGGGTTCTGGCTCACCACTCACGTTTATTTGAGCTTCATCTGCTTGGCTATTTTTCTTGGATCTATCTAGGTGGGGCCCATTAGCGGATTGGCTTCCTCAGGTGGATGCCGGGGGCGGATTCGTGATCCGTGCGTTCCATTTACTTGATTGCACACCGTTGACACACTACAACTCCCACGCACTCGGGGTCTATGCGGTATCGCCCCTCTTTTTCAAATTCGAGACATCGGAAAGAGATCGGGCCGAGAGGCTCGGGCTTTTTTTTCGCGGTCACCGCGTTCCGACGGGTTCGCCGATAAGAGACTCCGCTATCAGTTCGCTCACCATCCTGCTGGATGTCCCCGGAAAAACACATCACCCCTATCTGGCGTGGAATCTTGAACGAAACTAACCGACAGTGCGAACAGCGTCCCCTTTTACATATGACGTTTCCATCCACTGTATCAAGGGGGAAGTTTCATGGAGGGCATTCAATATAAACCAATCTGATTCTATCCAGTAAAACCTACCGTACATCGTGGTTTGAATTTTCAATGAAAATTGGAATCTATTGCTCGAAGATAAATCTTTGATCAGAATAGTTCCACTCAGCCCCCCACCGTTCAAAACCATTCTTCGTTCGGGCAGCATGGGACGGCGGGCACGCAAAGCTGCGCAACCCCGAATTTGTCAAATAGTTGATGATGGTGATCTGTAAAGTGTGGCATATGAATTTCCATTGTTTTTTAACGCTGATTCACGTGATGCTATCCGTTTTTTGATTTGACTTAATTTTTGCGGAATAATGACCGAAATTTGTTCATTTTGCGTCCGTTTTTTTTAATTCTAGGGCTCGCCTGTTTTCAGATTGTTACGGATTAATTTTCAAGGTCTGGTTGAAAAATGTAATAATAGGAGATTGAAACCTTCTTCAGTGACCAAGTGAAAAATCATCTTAATCTGAGAGTTGAAATTAGGAATAAATGATGATTTTTCACGCGAAATATACAAATTTTGGTCTTTATTCCGCAAAAATTAAGTCAAATCATAAAATAGATAGCATTACGCGAATCACCGTTAAAAAAAAAAAAAGAAAATTTATTTGCCACACTTTAAAGATCACCATCATCAACTATTTGAACAATTCGGAGTTGCGCAGCTTTGCGTGCTCGCTGAACCGGTTACGCGCAATAACAAAAATTGGTTGAGGGGTCAAATTTTCATGAAATTTTAAGCCAAATCCGAATCTGTAATAAAAAGTGGGGGTTCTTATTTGAAATAACAAAGTTGATGCGGAAATCGCGCATTTGCGCACGTGCGCAACGCGCGAAATTGTGATATTTGAATTCCTCGTTAAAAATTAGTGAAGTTATCATTTGCAAAATTTTTTTAGGCTCGGGAATCATGGAGATAAATGCCTGGTCAATTAAATTTGTGTACCCTGTATGTATATATACAGAGATGGAGATAGAGAGATGAAGGTATGCACCTAATGCTTTTTCAAGGATCCCGGTCTTAAATGGATAAACCAATTCATATTCAGTTATTTTTGTTTTATACTTGGGTGGTCCCAATACCATGAATAGAAATTTACGAAACCTTTCTTCAGATGGGAGTCCTGAAGACGGTGTTGAATATTGATATTTCAGGAATAAGTTTAATCCGCCAGCACTATGCTTAGAGCTTTCTGATAAATACATGTATGTCGTGGGAAAGACGAAACACCTTTTCTGATAAATTATGTATCCGGTATCCGAGGTCCTAAGCCGGTAGGAAAAACGCCATTTTACGACTCCTCAGAAACATGAGCTCAAGGCGAGAGCGCTGCGAGGGTGGCGGACGAACCTCCGCAAGAAACAACCTAATGACTAATTCACAGCCCCCGACTACGAAACCCGTTAAAGTGATTCACTGAAGGAAATGAAGTTCGCGATATCCCAGGCAGTGGGCAGGTAGGTGCTTACCTTGCGTGTATGTCGTACTGTACGGTGCCGTTGTAGTGTTACATTTTGCACCGACGAAAATACGACGTGCGGTTCCATTTTACCAGTAGAAGCAGCGAGATAACAGTTTTAAATCAACTCCACGGTAGATTTCAAATTACGTTAGTGTATTATGCATGGGAGGAATGGAAAACGGGTACCTATGAGTCCAATTTTAGTCGATCTAGAGGTAACAATGCTAGCTAGTGGATTCTATGAGTAGTTTTCACATGTATGATTGGTGAACAATGAAACTCATGGAGAATCATTTACATCACAATCCGCACATCACCCCAAAATTAAATTAATATCAAGTGCAAACTTAAGGCATGCAGCTTGTTACATGATATTCATCTTGCGTTTGCGCATTAGCTGCTGACTGATGAAAGACCCTGAGGAAACTTTCCTTTGTCTTTACAGAGTTGTTCCCAGCTAGTCGTTTTTTACCAGGCATTTCGGTGGAACTGTCATTTTAATAGGTAGTGCCAATATAATTTTAGTGAAATTTTCTGGATATTTGAGGAGCTTACTTTCAAAAAGGCACATATCCAAATCTGGGAGAAAACGTTTTTTTTTTTTCTCAATTTTCTATCTCCGAATATACAGAATGGAGAATGAATTCTTTCTTTTTCAAAAAGGCACGAATCCATGAGTTTTGATCAAAAGGGCACATTTCCAAATTGAAAATGGATAAACAGTCTCGTGTTTTGGAGAAAATTGATTTATATTCTGAGGCATCTTTATCTGTGCCTTCTCACACATTACTCCGATGAGAAACTGCAGAAAAACATCTCCACTAATCTGAAAATCGTTTTTTTCACTTCCTGAACATTTTGTCGGAATGGATATGTGCCTGTTTGAAAGTAAGCTCCTCATTTACTCCTAAATTACAGGCCTGCGTGGTTATCAAGCGTCAGAAAGTTATTTCTCAGTTCCTGTCGACAGTTACGTAGTACTAAACCTCTTCTAGCGTGGACTTCATTTAAGTGACCTCTGTAATTTATTAGGTTCCAACGATTAAAAAAAAGTAATTACCGATACAGACTCCCCCAAACCCAGTCTAAAACAATGTGTTCATTTATTGAAACAACTTTTAACCGCGATATTTAGGTTCAAAGCCACCCAAGTCCAAGAAATAATTCCCCTGTGCGCTGTCGGTTGTTCCAGCCAATGGACTCGTTTCCCCTTCTGGTTAGTTGGAAAGATCAAACAAGGAAATTTACTTGTCTACGATAAATTGGCGAATGTAGGTCGAATCTTGTTTGTTCATTCCAAGGTAACATCATGGTGACTTAAGAATAGCAACAACTTGTGGGAGCACGCTCGAAAATAGTAAACGGTGACGCGCTTTAGCGTTGTTTGTTTTGAACGCCCACAAAGCTAGTGGGCGAGTGTTCCGATAAATATTTAGCGATAAGCTCATTCAGGCTTCCACGGTCGGTGGAAATATTTACCTTTTTGCGGAGAAACAACGCGTTTTCTGGTTCGCACAGCGACAAACTCTGGTCGTGTTTGACAAACCTCATTTCTCTTCTTCCTGCATGTTATTAGAGTGTGCCGTCTCGTCAGAGGAACATCAAAGGGACGCTCCCCGCTCCCTGGCCAACCACCCGGTTCGATTATATCCTCATCCACGCCAGAGCACCTTCCTAGGCGTACGGCACCTTGTCGAGAGATCAGCTTTCCGCGGTCGCCTCTATTTCAGAATATAGTCAAAGGGAGTTGAGGCGGGTCGTTGAATATTTCAGAGGGGATTCAGCGCTGGGGCTGCTGATGGAGCACCGCAGCCATTCCGGAGCGCTCGGGTGCCACAAACTTCCAACAAGAGAACTAACTCCAACTTGGAAAATGTGTGAGGTGATATCCTCACAATGGTACAGATAACTCCGAGAGAGATTCCTCCGGAAATTTAAAAGCACTATCCAAGTCATCCTGAGTGGTGAAAATCTCAGTAAAAAACCGCCAGTCTTGCAGTGTGACCGCATGAGCGAATTTTCCAAAATAATCTTATTATATTCTTGTTGAATTGAGTTGACATTTAAGCATTTTGTGTACAATAAAAAGTAGGTTATCGATTCGATTGAGATAAAAAGTATTCTAAATAATGACCTTTTATTCAAAGATTTTGGATATCTAGAATTTTTATCGACTTTTTAGAACTTTTTTTTTTAAATTTAAGTGCAATTTTCAGTTTAAGGTTTATCTTTTATTTTTAAATCACCCAGTTTATGGCCGATACATTTGTTTTGAGTCATAATCGGCAAAAATTATAATTTAACATTGTTTAGCTGTTTTTTTTAAAGTAATTTTAGCGAATTTGCTTAAAAAATTCGCACAGTGGGACTGGATCCGGGGGGAGCAGCTGATATGACTCACATAATCCAATAGGAGCTCCGCCTGTTGTAAGTTGCAGGACCAGGATCTGAAGATGACGAATGCTGGACCTCATCTGAAGAGGCGGTTAAGATTTCGGGATGATCGTTGAATGTGAGAATGGACGACAAACGTTCACTCTCAAATGAGATGTTTATTAGAATTCCGATCGTTCAACTATTATCCCGAAAATTTGCTACTTCTCTTAATATAATGGTTCAGCGAAATCCTCGGTCCTGCATCCGTACCATTCAGATGACGTCCTGCATCTCACCACGCATATCAAGATCATTTTAATTGGATTTGCGTGGCCAACGTCAAGATCTATGTGTTGCCATGGGGGTTCTATTTGCATACCTGTTGTTCTTTACGTATAACAACTTTTATGTTATAGTCGTGAATTAATTCTTGCTCAGTACAATTAAAAATCAGAGTGCAATATTTACAAGATTTTACTGCCCATCTCTTGTATATCTATAATATACAGATTTTGGTTTATTATTCAATATAAACCATTGTAATCGATCTTGAAAAAAAAATTTTAACCCCCCCTGAAAATTTCATGGTTTACGTTTCAAAGGGTGTAGAATCCAAATCTGCAATGAAAAATTTTCCGTCCGTCCGCCGTACGCCGTACGCACGATTTCTCCCAAATGGCTGGAGCAAAAAATCTGAAATTTTCAGGAAAAATCCATGTTGGTCCGACAACGCCACAATTCTTTAGCCAGCTCTCTCACTTAATTTAAAGTGCCCTTTCAGGGTTGTCAAAGTTTTGTAAAATCCCAAAAACCTCAAAAAAAGTAAAGGCGCCCTAAATTTGGACTTTTTTTTAAAGAACTTTCCATGAGGAATCGAATGAGCCCCTCCCCAGGTCCGTAGCTCAAACCATTCCCGATGTATGGCCCGATTTATGGTGCCAACATTTGCATCCACATTCACTACATCACTAGGTTACTGCAATCAAAACAAAAACATGAGTTTAATTATTTTTTGTTGTTTTGTTTTGATCGCAGTTACCTAGTGATGTGTAGTGAATGTGGATACTGGAGTGAACTCCTAAAAGGGTTTTTAGCCGATACACGGGTGACGCATTCTGATATGCATTCTCCGTCTTATGAAATTTAAAATACAATATTTTTCCATTGTAATCGCTCTTGAAAAAACGCTGCAAATTCTTTCACTGGGGTTTATTATTCAATGATTCATGATTTGAATTTCTACTAAGCTTTGTAGTGTGCGTGTTTCACAGGTGATAGAGCGATTATTGAATTTCAGGAGGCACACAAATATGATCAACTGATCAATCCAAATAGTTATTTTGGTTGAGAACCTATTTAAGTGCTGTATGCATATCTCCTGAAATTCAATAATCGCTCTATCACCTGTGAAACACGCACACTCCAAAGCTTAGTAGAAATTCAAATCATGAATCATTGAATAATAAACCCCAGTGAAAGAATTTTGCAGCGTTTTATAATTTAGTATACACATACCATATTAGTTAATTTAGTAACGTGGAATGATTTGTTTGTTTACAATTCAACTAAACAAAAACTAGACCGGTTTTAAAATTCCCTTGACCATTGGAGAGCTAGATCTCACTAAGAAATATAAGGTATACTATATTTTGTTATAAATCGAAGACTCTAACCTAAAATTGAACAACATATTCCAATGTATCATTATATTGCTTCGTAAGCACTGCGAAACTTTTGAAGACATGTCGAATAGACAACATTCACTATATTAGAAGCATTCATGGTTGGTCACAAAACAAGTCCGCGATGCTATACGTAAAATTGTTATATTTATCCCAAAATAACAAATTTTGTTTGAGTCATTATTCTTAAATTAAGGTGCAATCGATTAGTCGAGATAATGGTATCGTGATACCTAGCGTTCATTATGTACGTCTGCATTCCACATTGAATTATTCGGATTGGACTTTTCGTTTAGCAGTATCAAACTTCTCCAAGTACGGTGAGGTAAGTGATGCTTCGGGTTGAACAAACTGATACTTGGAAATACTACATCATTTACGTACTTGTTTAGATTAAATATTGGTTTTCAACGTTCTGTCAACAAATTTTTACAGTATCACCGCTCTGGTGTGTGAGCCGTGTGGCTAACTTCTTCCCGGTTGTTCAAAGATATACTACTTGATAGGCACAACTTATATTGCACTTCCATTTTTTGTTGGTTTATGTTAACATTTAAACATAGAAGCACCCAATTAAGGAAACATAAGAGATAATAACATGACTTTTATCGGAATTCTGAGTGATGATGATAGCTGTACCCTCAATCTATTCTATTACCCTATCCCGAGCAACCCCGGGAAACCAGCTAGTCCTGTTTATTCCGGAAATATTCGAAATTCGCTCATAAGATCATGCTGCATGACTGAGCCTTTCTACATAAATCTCCCTACGAAACGTGGCAGCGATTGGGTTCGTGTAAAATGGTAATGCGAAAGCACCTGAAAGATATTAAATGGGGCTCAACGAAAAAAGTTAGTGGGCATTTGTAGAAGTGAGGACAATTTTTCTCCATCTCTGGTTTTTCCAAACTTGGGGCTCCTCCGCTTTGTCTCCGTCCTCTTTCTCTTGGAGCTAACTCCCTCGTTTTTTTCCGCCGTCAAAGATAGATGAGCTCGTTTTCTATTGTTCTTTTGTCCCTTATGGCGGATTAACTTCCCAGAGCTCGACCTCGCCCTTGACATTTCCCACAAGTCAACAGCTGGAATGTGCTCCCGCTTCGTCCAGTCGCGGGGAGCGAGTTCAGCTTTTAGAGCCTCAACTGAAACCCGATCAATTCTCCGACGACCTGAGGCGGCATGCGAGGCGAACGTTACGTGAGCGCCCCATCCCCTCCACTTTACCTTCTCCTGGAAAGTTGGATACCTATGGACATTGATTTTGTTCATCAGCGTCACTAAAAGTATTTGAGAGCTCACGTAAGACAACTCAACAAATCTGACAGACTACGAGCCAGTGACACATAAAACGTCAATAATCTAAAAACATTTTAATGAATTTTTTGTGACTAACATTATTTTAGTGGCCGACTAAATGACAGAATCGCTAATCAGCCTAGACTCTGATTTGTCATTGATATGTAAAAATCCCAGTAAACGTTATAAATGTACCAATCGCTTCCAATTCTACCACATGGGTTTGCTATTTTTTTAATAATGCGCTATTGCACGGTTTGTGGCTTGTTTCTACAGACGTTAAACCTATCCCAGTCGATATTCCGTCCAAAATTACCAGAAAATGACATCCGACTTGCCTATGTAAGAAATAACTCCCAAAAACACGATTTTGCCATTTTTTTACCAGTTTTGGGTCTATATCATCCACGCAAGTGAGGCAATCGGGATGGTCAAAAGTTAACGACCAACTAGAACCCATTCGTTTATTACGTAGACTACATATGAATTTTAAATGATATCCAATTCCGAATGAAAACGGTGCTACACCCGACTTGTAAAAGATGTTTTCTTCCGCCTTATTGTTCCATATTCATCTCCTTACAAACTTGCATGCGTCTTCAATAATTCAACTAATTTTAGTTTTAAAAATCCAGGAAATTATCGAAGCAATGCGAATTTTCTATGTGTTTTCGGTGTATTGAAAATTATATGTGTAATAGGAGACCTTGATATTGGGAGAAAGGCCATATTTGACCTGGCCGTTAAACAGGTAATTACGTCCTGGGTAAATACAACCTTGAACGGAAAGACGTTATAAATATTTGAGTTGTAGAGTCGGTGTAGGTAGCAACATCCATATGAGAAGTTGCCTTTAACGCTCAACTGTTAGTCATTATTACTCCCGTGGAAACTGAAAATGAACTTTTGCAACAACATACAACGATTCATAGAAAGTTTGAAGGCTTTGGAAGGAAATTTTAGCTCGAACGTTCATCACTAGACCCGACGTCATTTTTTGATAAAAGAGAGTGACAGTTTCGTTTGATCCTTATTTGTGCACGATGTGCAGCAACAAGATGCTCGCTTTATCAATCATTCAAAGACGGTTTATTTCAAATGGTGACTTCTATAATAGAAGGAGCGACAAGAAACTGATAAGCCGCAAAACTGTTGGCCATTACGAGCAAGGCCATACCCGAACTTTCAGAATGTATATAAACTAGATTTGAGGGCCAGAAAAATGCCTTTTTAAAGAAGGACAACTTTTATTTGTACAATTTACGTAGAAAGGGACCTACAGTGGGGGATCCGAGCAAGCTCCTGATATAGACTGACTGCCCCGTGTGAGCGGGAGTCCTATTTATTTCTTTGCTGACGCAGCAGCGAGTACGATTTCGCTGGTACATCAGTTTGTATTGTACATAGCTTATTTGTATTTCACTATGTTCGGTACGACTGTCGAAACAATTTCAAACTCTTCCGAAAATACAACATCCATTATTGATTGCTACATTCAACATTCCTCCTTACCCGTACATATCGGCAAACTTTGAAAATAGCTCGGTAGTTTATTTCCGTAAGAGCAAAGCTCTTACATACCTACCAGCATCCTCCACTCAAGTTGCACCTTTGCACAAGCATCATCAACCTCAGCTCAATCCTTTCCAATCCACCACATCCTTTCCTTTGATTATCCAACGTCCATTCATGATTCTCTACAACGTTTCCTTCCATAACCCATCGCCCACAAATTGCTTTCGCTCTGAAGAGACTCACAGTTCTGAGAAGCCATTCAATCCTGTCTCCCCTTTCTAGTTCCTTTCCCAATCTTTCTTGACATGAGAAGCTGCTATTGTTGGAGATTTCTGTAATGTATGCAAACCCGTTCGATTCGTCTTCTTCCTTTTGAATTTGCCTAGCAATATAATAAACTAGCAGGAAAACTCGTTTAAAATAAAACGGGCGCTAGAATGAGGGCACTACGATAGAAAATGAAATTTAAACGTTCATCATCTTAAAAATCTTAAAAAACAAGAAGGAAAAAGTTATGCCCAGAGCCCCTAATTCGCTATGTACCGTGTCATTAAAGCCAGACGTACTAAAGGTGCTTCACCTCAAATTGCAAATACTAAGTTAGAAATTAGCTTGATATTCCTCTCAATTGATGATGATGATGGTAAAACCATCTCTATATCTATTGACAAAAATTGAATAGTTTTGACCATTAATAGAATAATTCCGTCAGTTTATACATTCATCATTACAATTAGCATTCCTTCTACCTATTGAGAGTCACAAATGTAACTGTTATAAAAGAAATCGAATCACTAAATAACAGTGAAAAACAGGTGTTTATTTATACCACACACAAATTTCCTGTTATTAACAATCGTGGTGTAATTTCAGATCCATAACAAGTCGATCTTGTTCATTGAGAAGTTCAAATCGTACCTCGTCAAATACTTGTAATCAAGTGAAAGGCCTCCGTGGATAATTCCTTTCCTAATTGTCTTTCTGAAATGTGTTAATTGCTGTAATAGACAGTATGTAATGAAAACAAACGTACTTTCAAAACAATGCAGTGCAAGTCAAAGGGCAGATTTATAATAGTTATACATAGTTATTTAGTTAGATTTACCAAAAGTGTAATTTAGGTTATATAGTTGAGGTAGAAAATTGAAGTTTTTCCACTGAAATGTCTTCCAGAAGCAAGAAATACTAGTTTTTGTCCATTTTGAACGCATTTTGATTCTGTACAGACAACAGGAGGGGGTTTGAGAATAATCAACGTTTGAATATTTGGCGCTTGAAAGTAAATCTTACAAAGCAGAACTAGGGATCGCTACCATCTATGGTAGTGTCGAAGCTAGGGATTTTTGGAGTCCAAATGACCAATTTATTTATTTTTCTTAGGATTATCTTCACGTATCTAGAATCGTATTAATGCGTTTTTAATTGAGTTGACTGTTGACAGCGATTCCAACGCTTAATACCAGAAACCAGTGACTTTGAACGCTCGTTGTGTAATCTACGGGATATTCTTACGGTAGCCTAGGGATTAAAAAAATCCGTAGACAGGCCTGCCATTGCCGCTTAAGCTTTCATTAGCCGTAGGAGCTAATTCGAATCTCGTAATTTCGTTGAGCCCCTGGCGGATAGAACGGGACTTTTTCCGCAAAATGGTTACTTCTATATTCTTTATTCGACTCTAGTTGCTATTATAAAGAATGTGTTAAAAAATCGCTTGTATCGCACATTACAACTATACATGAAACCACGGATTAAAGGCATGTTTTAGGATGTCTCGTCCATTACAACCATCATTCTTCCACTTCTTACCACAAAACAGAATTTATTCTCTCTGACCGCATCATACATGAATATTATCATCTCTTTTGCGTTGTTTGTAAATGTGAACAAGATTTCCAAGCCCTCTCACAAAAAAGGACCGTCCTTGGGAGCCGGGCTTCCAGGCTGCATTATTCAAATCGTTTCATTGTTTCTCAGATAGGCTCGCCGGGGCTCCTTTCCTTACGTGGGCATCTCTAATTATGACTCTTCACTTCCCTCCCAGCCTGAGTCACACCTCAGAGCTCCCAGTTGGGGATCCTCAGGTCCCACGAATAAATTATAGGCCTGTAAGTAAACACACGAACGAAAACGGCTGTTTTCATGTTGCGCCCTGAGACAAAAATATGTTTGAGTAGAATGTTAGCGGCATTGAACGTAACATAAAAATAAAATTTTTAATAGTTGTTCCTCTCTGTGGGAATAAAAGGTAGACATGTACAATGTGATTAGGAAATGTCGTCAACACATGACGTAACAATAATACTTAATGCATTGCAATTAAAGTTTACGTGCTCATTCATGTAGTTAATCAAGATAGAAATAATTTCCATTCATTCTCGTGGGACTTCCAATTTATTTTCTTTCTCCTCCTTAGTAACAGAGGGGGTTCATTGCAATATTTTTTTTTTACTATTTTAGATGCAACTTGTTTATAAAAAGGAAGCAAAATTGATTAGCAACTTGAGCTTTGTGAACTACTAGGCTAACTAATACTCAAACTTGGTGTCAGCGAATCTTAGTAAGAAGCTGAATTCCATCTGACCATCAGATGTGACTGATTTTTCCGGGAATGTTCTGGTTGAGCTGTAAATAGTCCCCGCAATAATAAGGTAACGGTACCGGTAGTGGCCACAGTTAAGAATTTTTTTCTTTAGTTTTGACAATTGTGGGCCAACAGTAGTACTGACTTTCTTCAGGACTCATTTAGAATATAGCCCGACTCTTCCCTAACATATCCATTGCCTAAAACTATCAAAAGAACAATTTTTTCTATTTTTTATTAATTTTTTCTCACACCTTTATTTTGATCTAGTCGTGGCCACTTGACATTTTCCCTCCTTACGTGTTTAATATCATTAAATTCAATACCAGATGAACAAAATTGATTCTATCCAGTAGAAGCTCTAGGATACAGCCCAACAAACGAGGAAACTAGGGACGGTCATATTGAGAAGTTTACCACAATTTCCAATGATGCTCTGCGCACTCCTAGTTCAACCTCTGACTACAAGATGACATGAGCTGTACCTCCTGCAAGTTTGGAGACCGGGAATCCTTATTTCTCAAATATAAACTTTAAAATGGCCACTACTGGAGCAGTGGCCACTACCGGTGCCGTTACCTTATTGGCTCCTTGTGATATTTTAGTTCGTAGAGACATGTTTTTAGTTTTAGTCCAGAAGCATATACTTGTTGAAATCCGTTAGCCTGGTAATCCCGTAATCCAAATGATAAATGGTGCTTCCTTAGCTTCGACCAGGTTTGTGAAGGAGATGGAACGTTATTAAAAATAATATTTGCTTATGACTTCCTTCGTTCAAAATGGAATCACGTATTTGTTTAATAGATTTGAAGGCATAATCTCGATGATCTGGGACGTTGAGAAGTTAATCCGTTAAGACCGCTAAGTGGCGGAGGTGCACAAGTACGTGAACAGAAATGGAATGTCTGCTGCAAACGAGATCTACTCGAGCGAATTACAGGGATCATTCGAATTACAGTTTCTCTTCGATCAAAGCACGTGATTCCCATTAAAAGCCTTTATCAGGGTGCCCACCCCACTGTAAACAAGGACTCATCAATAGCTGTCACCTCACGTGCTAAAACGAAGTTACAATGGAACTACAAATCGTTTTTCTATCGAGCAAAAGGAAGTATCGTTTGAAACAAAACGTCGCCCAACCTTCAGCGCCTCAGGTGGGGTCCGCGCCGCATTCACTATTGTTCTTACGGGACTCTCTACAAAGGAGCGTGTGTCTGATCGTTTGAAACGCAATTAGGTAATTTGTGTCCAGTTTCATTCATTAGGCTTTCATATTGTCTCATCAGCGCGAGTGCATGTGGAGATCCCGTTGGAATTGTTCATATCGTAATGATGAAGATGCACCATCATTTAGTCCATACGTCTTCTCCGATCATAGCGACAGAATACCATATTAGTATGCGTACCACGTCAATATATTTATGGTAGATTTTGTAGTAGTACTTATCTGCACTCATAACTAAAAAATAATCAAGATTTTCATTAAATTGGATTGATTCGAATAAAGTATTAATTTTACCATAAGGTAATTTCCAAATAAATGAGAGATTCAAATAGAAGAAAGGCTTCAAACTATTCAAACTCAGAAGGAGGCTTAGTTAATACGGGGTTTGGCATATAATTTAAAATTTCATCCATTGTTGTGATGGGTTGACAACAAACATTACCTACAGTAACATGAAACGATCTACTAACTGACAAGGGTAATGTGCTTGTACGAACTGTGGTAAAATAGCTTGAAACGTTGAGAATCCTAGAAAATAGTGGACACACTACGGTCTACTCCAAATAGCAACACTTTTATGACATCCGTGGGCAGACCGAGTACCTTTTGGAATTAAATCGAAAGTTCAACTTCGCTTAACAAGGAGATAGAGTTTCTTTTGTTCCAAAACATTACTTTTTTAATGGAGAACTAGCCCCTTAAAGCGAAAAAAGTGCCTGTTGGAAGCAAACTCTTTAATTGGAAAAATCAGGAATTTATTTCAACTTTCGAATCTGACTCTTCGAATCAAGGGTTTCGTTGACCACTTCCAACTTTTCAAAACTTCTAGCAATCAGTAGAAAATTGGAGTGCAAACTTGCTCCTCCTGAGTTTTGGTTGGAGTCCAAAATGATGAACTGAATACTGCATCTAGGCTTGAAAATCTTCATGAACCACCTTCTTGATGGTACATTTAATTTACGACTCGTTTGGAGTTTCGCACGTGCCCTAATTTTAGACAGAAATAACTTTCCCGACACCCGTGTCATAGCGTCTCTCTCGTTGCCATTCACGGACTCAGCACGAGACTGAGATATTTCGGCGGGTTACAGACCTCGCTGACAACAAAAATACGAGAAGAATCGGAGAAAGGAACGCGAAACCGGCCGCGAGTCGAGTTCGCTGATCCCCCGGCCAGAAGTCGTGGAAGGGACAGGCGGGTTCCGTGACCGTCATAATGATCGCGAGTAGGCGGACGAAGGACATCCTTTCTACGTGGAAGATGAGAAGAGGTGGAGCAGAGATAGAGAGACGAAAATAGAGAAAAATAGAGAGGAAGAGAGAGATGAGAGGCTTTGTGGGACGGATATGGTGGAGAGGAGGAGGGTTCAAGAAACACGGAAGGAAAATAAGACCAAGAAACAACCGCGCCCCCCCTCCCCCCCCTCATGCCCCGCAGGAAAATTCCTAGACAAAGGGGAGAATCCCTGGTGAAACTCAACATGGTATTTCTCATGAAGAGCTTTCCGTAAAGTCGCAAGAAACTAACAAGCGTCTCTCTTAAATCTCGGAAATAGGGTTTGACGTGAGAGGGGAGGAAAGAAGTCTGTTTTTATCTAAGCTTTCCTCACAAATCTGGGGAGAAGTCACGCCATTATTGATTGTGCTTTTTCTGACCGGGTTGAGGCGGAAAGCCTCCAACGATCTAGGTGAGCGGGAAAACAAGCTTAGAACGTAGGCGAAAAAAAACTGCCTGCTGTTATATCAGGATGTAAGACAATACTTCTGGTGATGGAGGTTCATAATACTCGAATAACGCAAAGAAATACTTCAAAGTTTTGCACAATCTGCAACGAATAAACTATACCGCCTGGAATTTTAATTTTCCCCGACGCTATGCAAAATAAAATCTTCATCGACAGGTTAACAAACTTCGGGTTCTATTTGGGGAACGGGGAAACAATTAGCAAGTTGCTTGGAGAAAGAAGTACACCTTCACAAACATTTCAGTGACAAGATTTTCTGTAAATATAAAGCAACTGTGAGCCTTTGCGTGACTCTTCATGAATAGGCTAGTTAAATGCAGGATAGTAATAACTATGCAAACAAATATTGCGGTATTTCGGTACTTCTATAAATGATTTGAGAATCCTTGAACACATTACGTATAGTACAGGTTTTCTGTGTTCCTCCCCTGAAACTTAGAGAGTGCATTTTGACCAGAAGGGACTATCGCAAAGGGGAGGAAGTATGCCTTTCTTATGCCTTTCTTATCCAAATACAAAAAGCCGCGAATGAAACAAACGAAAAGAAACGAATAGAATGTGAGAAGAGTGACGATGAGATCAAGAACACAAGAGAATGAGAGACTAAGAAGGGGGAAGAATGAAAAAATATTACTACGTCTCAACACCCAAAAAGATCCGAAACATCGGCAATGAATAACTTCGGCTCGATCACGAAGAAAGCAAGGAACCGCACAAATTTCGAGGTGTCTATCTGAGTTTGAACTATGATGACGCTACGCACACCACACGGAACCATCTCATCTATTCAGATAAAGTTTTCATTGTCTCTGACTTGAATCCAGCACGAAGAATCATGAAAATTCACCGATTAGAATCCATTAAAATGCGAGCGGATTCAGTTTTCAGATTTTTATACCAGGTTAACGTTGTTAACCTATTGCTTCCGAGTCTACCAAGGTAGCGGAAGCATTGTTTTCACTTTCGGAATGTGAAAATTTTGTTGTCTCCAAAATCAAAAATTTCACTCGCATTTTGCGTTTTAGACCTTTCTGAACAATTTTGGTTCCGTGTCTGTCTGTGTGTCTTTCTGTCAGCAAATCCTTGTTACGGGCAAAACTACACGAAGTTATAGTCCGATTTTGATGAAATTTTCAGGGATTGTTCGGTTTGATGTGTAGATGGTCCCCTATGAGTTTCATGACCCCCAGATCAATAGTAGCTTCTGCGCATGCGCAAACGAGAAATCCTTGTTACGAGCATAACTCCGGGAGTTCTTGACCAATTTTGATGAAATTTTCAGGGATTTTTCGGTTTGATGTGTAGATGGTCCCGTATAAGTTCCATGACCCCCGGATCAATGGTAGTCTCTGCGCATGCGCAAACGAAATCCTTGTTTTTTATAGTTTGTTTAATAGTTGAACATGCCTACCTTTATTTTCTCAAGTTACGCTCCTGCATAACAATAAATTTACCCTAATTCAATATTTACTCCGCCTAATTGAACGAAGTTCTTTAGTCAATAATAATTTTCAATGATCTATACATTCATGTTATGGATACGAGGAAGCTATGTGCCACACCCACTTGTTTTTTTTTTTTTTTTTTTTTTCGCCAGGGGTACCGCTGCTACCTTCGGTACCCCTAAATCTGCTTCCCTGTCAGTAAGCTATTTTGCAGATACCAGCGTGTGCAGCGAACTAAATAAAACGATTCAGGAAACCAAGTTCCGACTTGAAAACAGCAAGTGATGGTTGGAGGTTTCCTTGAATATCACTGAGTATACTGTAATGAGGTTTTTGAGTTTCATGACATACCTACTACAGTGCGACGTGAGTTGACAATGAAGGCTGAGAAGCGAGCGCATTAGTGCTTTTTTTAGACGCACAAACGAGGCTCTCCTATTTGGAAGGTTTAACGAGAAAATAAAACCGCTCAGATAACAAAAAAGGGAAAAGAGGTCGGCTCTGGGTTGGAGGCAATTAGACAATTAGTGGTGGGCTCAGCAGTAACCACGCTTCCCTCACCGTCCGTTCTAAATGAACAGAATTAAGGACGAGGCTTGATCCTGGCGTCGCTGAGACAGCATCCCTTCAGGTCAAGTTGTTATTTGGTCGGAGTTCACAGGTCATTATGACAACAACGGGATTCAGGTCGCCCACCGGCTTCCTGGAGATGAGCTCTGCCAATCCAGCTTCAACTGGATGATGTCCAGAATATGCCTCTCAGGAAGAGGAATAACGATGTAATTTGATGCGGTGGAACACAGCGTCACTATATGGGTCGTTGCTATTATTCCATGATGGTTGGATATCAAGCATATCATGATTGAAATGACATGCAATCAAAGTGTATTTCGCCGCTATTACCCATTTGCTCTTATTAAAAACTGTGATGAATCATCGCATCATTAACTTTTTTTAGTATTTTTTTCTGGTACATCCTCAAGAATATCTACATTAAAATGAATTTATAAAAGCTACTGTTATGTACCTACCTACTTATCAAAATTTCAATTCGAACAACAAGATCATTGCCTTTTTTTGCAAATACCGTTTCGTCTGAGAATGTAAATTGGTGAATCCGTGTCCATATGAATTTTAAAAGCTTGGTATTTCTTCAAAAAATTGGTATTTCTCGGTTTTGCGGAGTTTACCACAATCTATCTCCGTGGGATTCCCGATTCTTCCACCTCTTGAATATTAATTCTCATCAAGTTTGGAACTCTTTGAGATGAAGATCCGTTTCATTTGTTAAATAACACATTTTTAATCGTTGTACTGGATATATACCTAGGAGAAAGGTTACCATTTGTGATGGTGTCTATGTATGATCCCATCATTACAGGTTATTAAATACATTTTTCATGTAGTAGATATAAAATACCCTGTATCGATAATGATAGACTCTCGTGCCTACTACAACAAATAGTTGCATTTAACTTGCTTGTAAATTACAGCTGAATAATGAAGGACTGTACCACGTGATCAAGCTAATGTCCCTTTTTCATTACGTTCCTTTGAGCAATACGACATTCCGTGCTGCTTCATTTCTGACTAAAAAGAGCCAATATACAATCATGAGAATAATATTGTTATACTTATATTTTTCTCACAAATTACTCATTGTAGATTGTTATTTAGAACTGAACCAAATTGCTCCCTCACAGGAAACGACTTCAGATCACGAACATCTGTGAAGGATTGCTATAAAATCTAAATCCTACTCACCCGCCAATAAAAACATAGCATGAGTTATTACATCATTTTGAAAACATATTCTTTCTATAATTATAGATTATATATAGATAGAATTAATACTCTTCTTTAATTCACTGGCAGCTTATTTTACTGGTATTCGCTCAGCTTCAATTAAGAAAATTGTAATTGACAATCTTAGGTTTCATTGATGACCCAGGGAGATGCAAGTAAGACTTTTCAGAGGTCAGATTGTAATGAAATGCGCTTGTGTGATCTTTCAGCGTGTGTTTGTCCTCTAACTGGATAGCGTGAACTGCAATGACTAAACTGTTTTTCTTAGAATTCGACACGTCTGACGGATTAATCGTTATAGAGAATCTTAACTTTCATGGCTGACGACCAAAGTATTTGAGACCTATCAGAGAAAAACATATTATGAAATGTACTTAGGTGATCTTTCAACGTGTGGGTGTGTCCAAACGTCGTGAATTTCAACGACAGCTCAGTTGTTCTGCAGTCTCAGTTGCAGACTGGTATTCGCATAGTT
Source organism: Creontiades dilutus (assembly GCA_031894815.1). Taxonomy (NCBI): domain Eukaryota; kingdom Metazoa; phylum Arthropoda; class Insecta; order Hemiptera; family Miridae; genus Creontiades; species Creontiades dilutus. Next base: position 460,428 of record JAVIWC010009708.1, read on the forward strand.
TCCATACGGTGAGGGAAATTCTTACTGAGAATCATGGCTGCATGACTGACGACTCCACTATTTGACACCTTTCAGAGATATGCAAGTTGTAATGAAACGCACTTCAGTGATCTTTCAGCCTGTGTTTGTCCTCGAACTGCGAAGCGTGAACGTCGTAAGCTGCAAAGACTAAACAGTTATCCTGCAATTTAGGCTCGGTTTCAGACATCAGAAGGATGAGAAGACCCTCGGAAGAAAATCACTACTTCCTTCCACTCAACTCTACCTAATGGGAAGTGCAACTTCGGCGGTGTCCTGGAGTCCGAACAATAGGATGGCATTGAGAAGGTTCAACTTCCTAGGAGTTTTTATTATAACTGAGGACAATCAACTGTGGTAACGACGAGGCCTAGTCAACTTCCCGACATACTCATCATGACTCCGCGACCTCTTTCCCCTTGGATTGCCTACCTCTTATCTTTGAGCGTTCACGTGTCGTTGTAACTTGATTAAGTGTAATCAAGCTCTTCCGTCTACGTCTTAGAAGCAGGTCGTACGTAGGATGGTTAAAGTGCCGTAAATGGTTTAACTGTCATGAGAACAACAGTGCCAAAAAGTCAGTGCTAAATCACGTCCGAAACAATAAACATGTGTTCTGAAAACATGGAGAATATCGTTCCCCACACGTTGAAATGGAAATACTTGAACGTTTCGAACTAAAAAGAACTTCACCTGTCACTATATAAGCTGCTTTCTTCAAATTTTTGTTCATTCAATGTTTGTTACCGTCGAAATCCATTTATCGATTACTCAATTATTCCGTGAAAGACATAATGATATTTAGTTTCTTTGAAAGTGTAGGCATCCGTCCATTTCCACATCAACTATTGAAGGAGAAAGGTGAAGAGAGGTGAGACAAATAAATATTGTCTCGCATGGATGAAATAAATTATCTCTATTGATTAGTTAATGGGTAGGGTAAAAGCGCCAATTGTTGAAACTACCCCCATTATTTACATTCGATCATTTAAAGTTGAAAAATGACCGTTTGGGACATCCTAGGAATTAGGAATGTTGATCGAAATGTTATGTTAGGGCGGTAACGTCGTCAAATTTATGGCCTTCTTTCGGTACATCAGGCATTCAAATAGACGGCGTTCTCGCTGAATGAGTGAATAAACAATATGTTATCGACAACAGCAAAGTGGAAAATTATTAATTAATGAGAAAAGAGGTAGGAGATATTCTTTATTCCTCGTTTGGTGAATGGGCAATTTCATTCAACCCAACCATAGTAAAACAGGATGATTATATTCTCTTAGCTACCACTACTATTATAACTACTATGTATTATAATAACATGTAGCATAACTCTATACTTTCTGAACATTTCTCTGTATCAACACGGAACTCCGTTAATTTTCTTAGATATTTTTATATCTAGATATCAGTTGTTATGATGTACTGAGAGACTCGTAAAGGGTTAGTGTTTTTAGAGTGATATATTCTACGTCAACCTATCGTCTTTTATGATTCTATTTGTTAGTTACAAGGAATGGAGGCACACTGCTAAGCTAAAGGACATGTCTTATTTCTTACAAATCGATCTACGGAATTCAAATATTAATGGAGCTCTTTATGGGGCATCTAGAAAAAATAATTGCATTCTAGATTCCTCATGAAGAGTCCTTTACAATTCGAGGAAGTGTCGAGTTTAGATAATGTACTGCACGTCTTATAAACAAACATGCATCAGTGATTTACGTAGAAGGGTTATCCAATACAGAAACAATAAACCTTTGCGTAATAATTCACAACGTTTTCGTTTCATCGCTTACTCAGCAAGTTACGTCCGAAGCTCCAAACTTTTGACGGGATGCAGTATTTAGAATTCATTAGGCTTGCTAACTACATTCGTAGGTGTTTATTTTAATGAATGTTTCGTCGAAAGCCGTGGCATAATGTAGCATAATGCATGAAGGCCTTTATAAAATACCTACTGAGCTCACAGTATTCGAGGGAAAACAGGTTTGCAACTCACGGGAAATGTGCAGGGATGCGAATTACGACTTGTAATTCTCGCAGATTGAGGTGTGCATACCCGTGAAGCCACCTCTCTCACCATCTCGTTTCTCCAGAAACCTATTTACATCGTCCCTTGTTTACTTGGAATTCCTCTTTCATGAAAAGCTGTGGCTATTTGTACTAGAACTGTCTTAGAATAGACACGAAAACATCTGCCCTGCTGGGTGGGCAATACAATGTTGCATATATAAATAGCATTCGCACTTTGAGTTAAATCTTTCGCAAATTGGATTAGACTTTTCGCAAAATGAATTAAACTTTTCGAAAAATAACTTCGACCTTAGAAGTACAAAAAATCTGTAGTAAAACAAAATTGCAACTTCAACATGTATAATTGTTAGCACAAATTCGCGTACAGAAAATACCAAACAGTAAAGAAATGCAAAATCAATACAACAGTCAAACAAAAACTCTATACAAACAGTGGTGTTTAGGCATTTTTTACGTATGTGAGTCTAATTATAATTTGCGGAAAGTTTAAATCAATTCGCGAAAGCTTTAAATAATTGAGTAATTAGTAAAATAATGTTGACATTTTTGGATCGAAAGTAATATGCTGTATGAATTTGTTGCTTGCTGAGTGAAGTTTATTGCTGTATGATCAAGGCCGCAAGTGTTTTTATTTATTTTAGCTTTATTTAAGCTGCGTTGCACCGAGAGGGGTCTTCAACAGAACTGAACGAGGTGTCGATGGGGACACTTCACGAATCTAGGGATAGCCATATTTAAATTCCGTCACTAAAAAGATTGCTATCATGAATTCCACTGCTACATAGGAGAGGGAAATAAAATTAAAATAACATGAAAAGGAGCAGGTGTTACGTAATTAATCAACATTGTATATCTATTAATTAGGTATTTTATTACAATTGATTAAATGTTATAAAGAGATATTATACCAGAATGATAATAGATCGTCTCGGCACGGTATGATGATGACTACCGCTTTCTTCGTCATCCATTGATACGTAACAACAAGCCGTCCAGCTAACACTGACGCAGGGTTTTTTATAAAAGTGAAGAAGCTATCTTTTACAGCTGGGAACCACCGTCCTCTGCCACAAGGTAACCACTCTGTAACCGTATCTCCAGATAAGCCTGTCCCTAAAATCTTAAAAACTACAACTAAGATCGGATGAGGCATAACCTTATTTACACTACGTATCTAGAACAGAGCGAAGTGAAATAAAGTTATACCTGGACCTTTCAGAGAACAACCATCAAGTTTTCTCAAGATTCATGTAAATACGTATATCACGCATTTTTTATTGAATGATATCTCACCTATTGCGGTTGTAAAATCCAAATGGAAATATAACAATTTGAGTGACATTTTAACACTGTTTTAGTTTAGATAGTTTACACCACGTATCTTTGTGATATCAGAGTACAGCCGAATGAATTGTTGTTGAAATTCAAACCAATCAACTACAAAACTATTTAAAATGGATAAGAACTGTATCGTAAGGCGATTCAAATCGAACCTGTACCGGAACCATTGACGAAAATAAAACTGAAGAATGTGAATTCACACATGTCTCCTCTCGTAGAATATAATCAATCTTCAGTTGGATACAATCTCTCCGCGCCGTAGTATTAATAACAATGAGCAATTAATTTTCATGATCCCGCGATATCATTGAGGTTCACTGCGGACTCTCAAGTTGCCTAACGCCCGCGATGTCCGCCACCTTATCGACAAAGGAAACCAGAGGAGAAAGCTAAAGACAAGATCTCGCCCCTAGATCTTAATCTGATTTACAAATTGTCGCAACGGAAGAAGTGGTTAATGGCACGCAGATGCTTGAAATATTAATTAGAGGAAGCTCAAGGTTGGCCCTGGAGAAATCCTGAACGAAATAATAAAAATTAAAATGGAGAAGGAGACAAGGGCGGTCCAGGGGGGGGGGGGTCAAGGGGCTCATGACCCCCCCCCCCCCAAAATTTTTTATTTTAATGGTTTATAATAAGCTTATTTTGCAAACACACTTTTTTTTCCTCTGTTTTCTGTTAATTTTAACCTGGATTAAAAACCGTCAAGTGAAGTGATTAAATATGAATTAAACTGAGTCTTTAGGTAAGGACTTGGCTTTGGTTTAATAAAAAAATGTATTACCCCCCCCCCCCCCCCCCAAAATGTAAGCCTAGGACCGCCACTGGAAGGAGAGAGTGGAGGAATTGAGAATGAAATTATGGAAATCTCAAGTGACTCCCGAGAGTACCATAAAAGCAGACGTAGTTTTATGACATTTGGGGTTATTTTTAAAAATCCTTCGAAATGAGAATTTCCCCTCTCTTTTAAACCATTCGGTACAACTTTGAATGTCAATTTCTCCTATCGGTCGTGATAAATATAGATTCGCCTTTCAAATCCCATCCCTTAAAAATGCTTAGCCTAAACATAAACCTCAAAATGTCTAGATAGGACATAGCCTGCCCTTGGAAGAGGCAACCATTCCGTTCCAACACCTCCTTGTTGTTCAGTGTGAATAAGAATTTTTTGCTGTAACTACGTTGAGATGAGAGACGAAGATTCTTCCTTTCAAAACAGAATCGAATCTCAAAAGGTGGCTTCGGTAACCATTCAGTAACTGTTTTCCTGTGATTTTATCAAGTTCTTGACTGCTATAACCGTAAATAAGAAAAATTACTGCTGTTCCTGAGTGTCGGTCAAAGAAACAGTTATTAAAAATTCGCGCCTACGTTCCGTTCTCTTTGCATGAGTTCTCCAAGACTGGGTGGAATAAGTTCCAATTCCAAACATTTCAATCCATTCCCCCGTGAGCATAAGTGTACCATGAATAGCCCTATAGTATATAATCCCTATGTCACTTTGTCTTCTTTACCCTAATACGGCTGCTAATAACCACTTTCAAATTTCATTGTATCACCATTATTTTGTTAATTAAATACGTTATTAGATGTTCTTTGGTACTGCCCTCAATATCTAATCGGTGGTAACAACCAGAACACAACTCAAACGCTTATTTTATCGTAAGTTCCGATCTTTTTGTTCAACTCATCTATAGTTACTTGAAAGATTGATTTAGTACGTGGTCCACCAACCAAAACCTATTACTACCAACATTTTTCATTAAGGTGAAAAACGACGGTATTTGACGTTTTATCTATTTTCATTTTTTGAAATGTGAAAGGTAGGACTCTATTGGTTCGATACTTTTAAGACCAAAAGGGGTAGTTTGAAGAGGATAGATCACGTTTTGAAAATGTGGGCAGTAAGCAGGTACAAAAGAACACCCTTGTTATATTTCTCTCCTAAGTCGGACAAATGCAAACTTATCCATATAGCCATATTTGGAATACATATTTTACGGTTGTTTAAAACTTATATTAGATTTTCATTACGTTTTTTATTATTCTCACACATCTTTACAGTTATTTCAAGCCTTAAGAGTTCTACATATTGAACAAAACGTTACAATCCCAAAACAAAAACCATCATACACTCTAAGAGATCATTTCGGATGTTCGAATTTATAATTATAATTACTTTTTAAGCACATTGCCACCAAAGAAAACGCCGAAAGTGGCGGAATTTTTCGTACGGCATCAGTGAACATACGTAAATATGAGATTTATCCTCCTCCAAGGTTTAATTGGCTCTGTCTATAAAAATGTCGTTCAAAATTAAGAAAACCCATTCTCTTAACTTGCTATGGAAACTTGGGAGACCAACTGGCTTGAGAAATCCCTCTCTCGACATCTCTTAGCTTTTATTGTTTAACTAGCTCGACAAAAAAAAAACATATTTGATATTTACTTAGCGTTGATCAGGTGCAATACTTAACAATCTGAAACGGAAATTACATGTTCTTGCACCAAAGACCCCGTGTTCTTTTCCGTTTGATGCGATCTGTACACATAATTTGTTATACAAATCAAGACTTACGTTTGCAGAAACAGGTTTCCTTCGTATAAATTAATGAAATTTTACTCGAATATTATACTTGCGGACTCATTGAGGTCTGTGGACCTCATAACTCTAGTCTAGTTATTTCTCGTTTTGTTAAGACGGAAACGTTAATTCAACATCCGCTAACCCATTCAAGACCGTTGTTCATATCGACTTTATCTACCAAATTGAACTGGAAGTAATTCGCAGGCGCAGTCGTCCGCCGGAAGAGCGATTCACATAATCCTGGCGCTGCTCCAGAACTGGGCGACCGATAGCCAAATCGTGGCGTCTAAGAGAGCGTTATCTCATCTCGTCATCTGCCTTATTTTCGTATCCATTTACTCGGAGCCTTCAAAACCGACCTCGATCATACTCTTAGCGCAAATACCCGCGAAGATTTTTACGTCGTGGAAACCATGTTACTTACGGAGCCTTTCAACCGATCCACTTTCTCAAAACTCATTGCGAAGGTCTCGAGATTTGAAATTGATGCCGCAACATTTATCTCTCTAGCGCCAAATCAAACATTTCTTCTGACGGAATTCGTTTGCCCTAATCCAGATAATATTTCTTCTCAGAGATAAGCTGAGCTGTCGAAACGGCGATTACCGAAGGATTGCTGCCGGCTTTAAGGCAAAATCCAATTAGTCTTCTTTATTAATCGGGGATCCCGGGTCTGGATAAGCAGGCTCAAGGGGGTTTTAATAGGTAACTACTATCGTCACGTGACGAATCGGGAGTTGAAACTTGAGGAAATAATCACTTAAATTCCACCAAGCTTTACAATAAATCTCCGTAATCACCAATTTCGGATTAACATTACCAGACGCCTGTATTTATAAATTGTGCCACAATACTTAGGGAGGGCTTATAGAATATCCTATCTAATCTTTCAACAACTAAGGCGAGAATCAATGTAGCTAATCGATGAGGAAGAACAGATGTCTTCTTAGTGAGGAAGAACAGAGTTAACACCCCAAAAACTGTAAATTCCCACATTTCAATGAGGTAACCTCTCTATTAATGCTCTTCGAAGAGGAGCACCCACAATACTTCATAGAGATATTACGATACTCCTATCTGGAAATTACAACAAATTTATTGTTGAATAAAATGAAAAACCTTGATGATAGGTACGAACGAGGAGTAGTTATATACTGCGAATTTGTATCATACAAAATAGAACTTGCTACTTTCGATTTGAAGGGTGAAAATCAACATATTATTTATCTACTTGAGTATTTGTATACGTGTTACGATTGAAAAACCAAGCGTTACCAACAATATTGCAGATATATCACCTTTTAAAACGGGTGCTTGGGTACCTATCTACGATCCGGAATGTGAATCAATAAAGCAATGAGTACCATCTGGTGAAGTTCAGTTTGTGCTCATCGTATTGAAAACAGTGTACACGTTTGTCTTGTATGCAATACACACTGACTTACACACTTCCACTCCACCTTACATTAACCTACTAAATAACAATGCAAGTGTGCATATGATTGTTACTGTATGTAGCCCGCGACACGTCAAGCTGTAAGAAACTAGGGAATCAAAATTGGCCGTAGACAGCGGACAAACTTAAAATGGTTGCTTCTCACAAGTTTAAGTGGTTTCAGCTATACTGAGGCAGAAAGAAGCTCATCCTGATTGAGATGCAAGACCTAATGGCGGATTGAATGGCTCAAAGTTCCTAGGACTAACCACAAATACCAACTGTGGGGACTTCTTATTTGTTAAAATATATCGTAAAACTGTTAAGACGTCTGACAGCGGTGTTGAAATGGACGGATTGTTTTCAAATGAATGTATAGTAGCTAAACTCAACGCTTTCGTAGGTTGTTTACTCACAGGAGGTGTTACGTGTAAAGCAAATATCCACAACTGCGGCTTTATTTGCTTACAAAACAGGCAAATGCAAATTATATAATGAATTAATTATCTTTCCTCCAACAGTTCTTAAAAAAATAGGAAAGAATAGAAAAGCAATGGAACCACTAAACAAAAATGGTTTCCAGTAAAAGTAAAGTAGAGAAATAAAATTATCGAATTCAAAAATAAATTTGTTCAATTTCTACTTGGAATGGTACCGGGGCCAGAAGAAAATCGATTCCACGATGCTGGTGTAGAACGAAGATCGCCATTGGAGGAAAACGGTTGGGTGGCTGATGGTAAAGGTTGTATCTCGGAAAAAATATTACCGCAGACAATCTGCCGCTCAACAGATTTTGCTAAAACATCATGTCCATCGGGAGTTATAGACATCATAAGGTTTCCGCTTTTTCCAGCTTCAAGTACTTGTATGTTGAGTTCCTTAATATAATTGAAATGGTAAGTGAACTTAGAGGAATTATGTGTTAAAATCGAAATGTTACTATGAATCCTCGAAGTGCGGTAAATGTTAGGTATTCCAGAAATCCTTAACAGTTCCCAATACCAATATTAAAATACCCTGGGTTCGCCCTCAAAACATACTATTTTACAGTAAATCTTGGGTTTTGTCAAGAGGCTTGGTGAAAGCTGTTATTATTTCAATCAGAGATCCTGTTTCGGACATTTACCAACTGATTTTGGCCAAGCTTGACATTCCGCAGCGGGAAAATCCCCATCTTTCCCAAGAAATATTGGCAAAAGTAAAATTTCCTCATTTTCACAAGGTTTTTCTGGCTTTCACCAAATCTGTTAGTCTACCTTCATATAAACCAACTATCAAGCGGTAAATGAACATTTTTCATATAGATTTCACCAACAATATTGGGAAATGCTAAGATTTCCTGATAAATCATAACATTACCCTCATTCGGGGCTTCGCAATATCAGGTACATGACGAATGAAATATAAAAATCCGAAAGCTCACGAGTCTTGAATGATTAAATAGGTACCTGATACCCAGTTATTTGCTTTTTCAACGTTTCTGTTGGGAACATTATTTCGCTGTAGAAAGAGCCTATCCATATTCAATCCTTGACTCTTTAGACTTGACACCAGTAAATCCCTCATACGCACCAGTTAAATCATCCGCGACGAACATACGGAAAACCATGTCAAGAAAAACACAGACTTTGTAGAAACGTGGTCTATCCCCACAAAAATTAAAAGAGTTACAACGCTAAATCGATTTCAACGGTTAGATCATCATCAGTAACAAAACTAAACCGAATACAAATATTGAATTGAGTGATGTTACGATCTAGAAAACAGTGGTTATGCAGTGACAGGAGAAAGAGAGCTTCAATCACATTGGTCTAGAGGTGTGGGGGACATCCAATCAATTGGTTTCTGTGAAAGAGAAAGGAGATAGAAATCTATTAGTCTGAGAGGTGAAAGACGGGGTTGAGCAATATTAGGAAAAAACCAGCCAAAATCAATTTAAGGTTGTAACTTTTTTGATTTTTGTGGACATAAACCACGTTTTTTCTATATACTCCGTGTTTTTCTCAGTAAAACTCCAATTGGACTGATATGAACACAAACATAATCACGATACAGGCGTAATCTCTTCAGAATTCTAGCAGTAGGAAACAACAGCAGGTTCAGAGGAGGAAGAGGATGGTTTCTGGTTATAGGAAATCTTGTTCACAACCGACTCAACTGGCAGTGGATAACGGTCTTACAGCACCATTCTGCACCTACGAGCTCAGTCGCCGGCTGGTAAGGCGCTTTTAACGGTCGCGCTGGCGTCCGTGATTCCGTTAATTGCTCATGCCCATTGTTTCCGACGTGACTGCGTTCCTGCGAGATTCCCCGGTCTGGTTAACACGAGGCCTGCAATTGTTAAGGAAGTTGCACTTGAAACCAACTTGAATTTTCGTGTATCACTGAGTAATGAAATTTCCGCCACTCTCTGCAGGCTGGAGGTTCGTTGCAAAGATATTCATATTCACGTTCAAGAATTGGAATATATTCACAATTTCGACAATGTGTCAACATGTCATGTTGATATTCCTATTCTTTCCATTTTTAACAATATTACGGTATTCTCAACTCTATTCCAGAATGAGTGGGGATAGGAATTTGAATATACTTACATCATTCTCTTCGTATTCCCTATTCATTCGGAAATAGACTTGAGAATACCATTTTACACATTACAAAGATGAAAATAGTAATATATGAGTAATACTATTCATATTCTCAGCCAGTTATTTGGTGAATAGCAATCATGTATGCTTAAAAAGAAAATCAGCAAAATAAAGATAAATACTGAACCTATTTATATTCGCAAAAAAAAAAAGTAAAAATCAAACTAATAACTTATGTACCTGTTAAATAATTAAACATACCGGTTTCCGAAAAATAAAATCAAAACTAATTACAAACGGCTATTTAATAATTCCTGAGGAAAATTTATTAAAAGAATCTTGTAGAACGGGAGTTATTATAATTACGAGTCAGAGTCGAAGACGATTGATGACACGGCTTATATGCCAACATTCTTGAAAAAGAAAAATTTGCTTCACCTTCCTCAAAATATTTATACAATAGTATAGCCAGTTATTATTCTGAACAATTTGTGAATTCGCAGCAGAACCCCACAGAATAATCGAGAATAGTTGATTTTTATTTCTTTAAACACATAAAAAAGTTTTCTTAGTCTATTTATTGCTTTTTATAACTTAGGCGATTATATACTATTCAATACAATTACACCTGGCTATACCGTTAGCACACCCAAAACTAGAGTGGAATTTCAAGGTTTATCAGCTCATTGATATACAGTAAGAATATCATAGTGCCCTGAAGTGACCACCAATTCATCGCTGACACATTTCCCTACCCGTGTAACCTGTGGGCGATTATTCAGAAAGGATTTAATCAAGTCGAAAACCATAATTAAAGAGCTTTTTACACAGAAGTTCATGATTTATCAAAAGCTTTTTTAATGTCGAGGAAAACTCAAAAACATAGAAACGCTCCTGGGCAACAAGATTATTCATATTCATGTTCACTTTTTTCCTTTCTGAAAACCATATTGGTTTTATTTCATTTTTTTTGTATAACTTTAATGCATTTCTCAAGAATTTTAGATAATGAGAGCATTAAAGATATAATATTTCTGTCTTCGAACGGACTGAGTGCTGATGTCTACCCGTTCAAACGTGAATACCGTCATTTTCGGTGTTGAATATCGAGGAATATATAGTGTGTAATATCTTGCCTCCCTGTTCACTTCATACGGCTGAATACTGAATATTAACAAACTCCTTGTTTTCGTATGTATGAAGTTTTGTGAATATGGGTATGAGTAGCAATATATTTTGATTCCTATTCCCTTTCGCCTTGTAAGCCAATCATGTATGCCCTGTAATAGCCTTAGGGCCTAATATAAGCACAGACCGCGATATTTTAGTTATGTTTTTTAGTTTCTTGTTCACAGGGTGTAAACATTAAATTTCTCTTTGAACATCCTGAAACTACTCATAGATGTTTTTATTAAGTATACATTTTTAGCTTGACTTTTGGAGCCACACAATATTTGATTATTACAAACAAAATAAATAATAAAATAACATTTTATCATCTCAAGGTTTCCCTTAACAATCAAATGTTTTCAAAGCTTTAACAGCACCAAGTCTCATTAACAACATAAGTCTGACTTATATTGCTACAGCAAATCACTCAGGACCTGAGATACATAACTTTGTTCCATGTCTCTCAAACGTATCACTTTCACTTCCTACTGAAGCTCGTGCGGTTTCAGTCGCTTAAGGATTCGAGTTAAGTATTGCACATCAAGGAGCTTTACAGCTTCCCCATTCACGTGTTCTTTTTGTCTGGCAAGATGTGCTGTTAATAGCTTTTGATCACCTCTTCACAACGGCAGGCTACTTCAAGTTCGCGATGGAGTGCCTCATTTCGGAAGCGTAAGTGATGTGCCATACTACAAAGTTCTGAAAACATCAAATGATCAGTCTATTGGTTGGAGCTGTTGAGCCCCAGAACTGCGCTCCATACATCCAAACTGGCTTCAGACTTGATTGTAAAGAACCACCTCGTTACCAATGGTAATGGTGGATCGTCGGCCGATTAGCCAGTAACCTACATCGTTCTAAGTTTCAATTCGAGCTCAGTTATCTTCTTTTTGACATGCTCCTTCCATCTGAGCTTGGCATCTATGGTCATACCCAGGTATTTGGCATCATTCGCGTAGGGAATTGCCACGTTATTAAGGAACGTAGGGCTGAAGTTGATCTTCCGTTGGTAAAATCAGCATTCAATTCGATCCTCCATTTCGGTGTCCAAAGACTGATTTTGGAGATGGACTTATTGAGTTTTGAAATTGACTCACTTTTCCTGTCACTAACTACCAGGAGAGCAGTGTCATTTGCAAATGTGGATGTGGTGTTATAATAAACTTATGGTAAGTCATTGAGGTATGCTGTTTGATTGAGGCAACTCAGCATACTGATATCTTCTTCAGACTTTGTCGAATGCTGGGCCGTCAGATTTGTTTGGTGTATTGCTTTAGTTTTCACTGGCTTATCTGAGTATATCGACGATTCGTCCTGTTTGATGCGAAAGTACGGGTCGGGGATTTGACAGGTAGGATTCTAGCAACTCTAGTACACACACTTACCCTGACAAGAAGGCACAACTGTAGCCACCTTTGTTGGAGATGATATAGTAATTCGGACTTTGTTGAATGACCAAGATGTGGATAATGAGACGCGTCAAGAAGAAAAGATTTGATTTGAGTGTATTGCAGTTTAGTTTGGCTTTTGAAGCGTACCCTAATGAATATTCCCATCTCTCTCCTTATAATATTTGATCATGAAGAAATCAAAATAATTAATAAAACAGTATAGTTTTTTTTTTTCATCTCATCTTTCGCCTCAACAATCGAATGAAAAAATTGAACAGTTTTGGGTTTATCAATTTATAACAATCATTTATCAACGTATATCAAGTTTATCATGATCAATACAACGTCAATACAATCGAATGAAAAAATTGAACATTTTTGGGTTTTATCAAATTTATAACTCAATGTTGAGTGTAGATGTGAAACGTAGAACAGTCAAGATTGATTTCAATTTGAAAATAGACCTATCTCGGGCCGACCGATGGTTTTCAGTGACCATCTGAGAGCTTTGGACGAGAAGGGAAGTTTGACGGTACCGAGGTCATGGATCCCCTCGGGGACTTCATATGAAAACCTTTCCGTATAATGAACTTCAGATAACTTCGACGGACTTTGAAAAGCTTCGGTCGAGTCAAAGCCTGTACGGGTTCCGAGTAAGTTCGGGGAGCTCGAGTTTCAAAGGACTCGGATGGCCCCGGGGTCACTCAACATCGTGAGGAAATACGAAGAAATAGTCATAGATGAATCCTTAGCTCCAAGCAGTCGGGAAAATAACTTTTCTACACACGTGTTCACTCACAAGCGGACCATACGTTAAACTAGAGACGTCTATATCTGAAAACATGTTGACATTTCAAAATACAGGTTGTACCGCGAAGCTATTCTCTCCTCATAAAATCGTAATTTATGGTGCAAAAAGAGAATGTTTCTTTTTTTAATTTTATCGGCATGTTTTTTTTTCCAAGGATCTCAAATATGCACGAGTTGCACACAGAATTTGTGCTCGATTGTGCTAAATGCACACCTACTTCGTTTTTTCAAATGTGAACCCGTATTTTTTTGCTGCAGATGCGGGTTTCATGTAAATTTGGGTGCAAGGCGTGGGCCCAAAGAAGCACAACAACTAGGTTGAGTTTTGACTTGCTAAAATTCGTTGTTTTTGAGAAAAATGAAAAAAAAATTAATTTTTTGGATCAGCATGTTATTTTTCAAGAATCTCAAATAGGACCACGTAGAGTACGGTGTTGTGCTTAATGTGCACCATTTTTTGTTTTTTTAAGAGTACCTGCCTTTTTTACTGTAGATTCAGATTCTGCGCTCAATTTAATCAAAATTTGACCCCTTATTCAATTTTTTTGGCCGCACGCAACCCGTTCAGTTATAGGGCGAAGTTGTCAAGTCATCACAATTGTGCGATACCAAGGAGGCTAGCTTTCAATACCGTACCAAAAACTTCGTAATCGTTTTTGGAGATGGTTTTTTTTTTTTTTTTTTTTTTTGTCACAGTTTATTGTGACGACTTTTCGCTACAGTTTTTCATGACGCTCGAGCTTGTGTTTCTCAAGGGACTGGTGAAGGTAAGGACATGGTGTGTAAAAATACGTGAGCTCAAAATGTATAATACAGAATTTCTTGCACCCATTCGTTTGTAAACTATTCAACGTGAATATACCTAATAAGAATAAATACGAAAACTCGATGATTTTGCTGATTTGTAACTATTCAATAACACCTCATTTGAAGAATTATCGAGGTACCTCAAACTTAATTTAATGATAACTCCCGATAGCTGATCAAATAGAACCAGTTCCGGCGGATCATAACGATTTTCCCTTTTACTACAACGCCGGTAATTAACAATGAACGACTGTCCCTGGGATACCTCACCCATTCCTGGTGAACGTTGATTGTACGTAACTAGCTCGCCGTGGTGAAACCTTCAATGTCACCAGCAACGACCGAGACATTCTCTCTTCGAAGCTTCTGTAACTAAAATACCTCAAACAAACACCTCAGGTAATTGAAGGGCGTTTTAAAGACTTCCCTGGTTCTGCGACGGATTGTAAAAATATCGCAACAGATGCGAGGTCTGCGTTATTTTCCTTTTAACGAATTTCTTTAGAAATGAAGCTGTTTCAATGGCTCCAAAATTTGTGAAATAAAATTTGAAAATTGAAAGAGATCAAAGTGCTCTAGTTTGAGAATGGAACTGAATTAGGTTTCTTCGAATGTAGTAATTGATTCTCTTCATTTCTTTCGACTAGGTAGTTTTGCCATTTGATCTCATCAGTTAGTGTTATATAACCAATCCATTTCTAGTTGGAATACACTGCGATGCTATGTAATCAAAATACCGTATTACGGAATGGTATGGTTTCTTTCATCATTAATAATGAATTGTTAGATCGGAACAATGGAATTAATTTCGGGATGCATAGAAAATTTTATTGAGCGATGAAGTTTATCGAGGACTATCCACATTCTAACTCCCTGAACATTTCATCCCAATCAGATGAAAACTGTATGAATTAGGCTTCTTACAAGGATTATACGTTCTAGCATGCGCGGTATGCAATGATGGTACTGTCGCTTCGAAATTTACATGAGTTTATTAGGCAACATTTCCCCGAATACCTTGAAAATTTGAGCTCAATCGGACCTCTTCAACCTGGGAAAATTAATCTTGGTGGATTTTACGTGCGCGCAAGCGAAGAGTGAAGTATTGATTTCCGATCAATGGAACTCACAGTGTTTACACCCTAAACCGCTCATCCCCTGCAATTTTCAGGCTTGTACAAGGCACATACAGACTCAAGGACAAACACAGCACTAGACAGACCAACAGACAAGAAACCAAAGTTGTTCAAAATGGCCGAAAACGCAAAATGAGACAGGTAATTTTGTTTTTCCGGGAACAAATTTGCCCACTCCCGAAAGTCGAAACAAAGCTTCTTAGCGATTAGGTTGAAGGAATTCGTAGTAGTGTTCATTGTACCTAATTCATCATTTCACGTTGTAGAATTTAATCGTAAAACTTGTGATGGATATGGTTGGTTGGCCCTTCCCGATTTTAGAATCCGTCGCCTTGGGAGATGAATCAGACGTTTTCAACCGTCTGGGTCATCCTCTGAGCGTGACGGAGCATTATATCCGCATTCAGCTCATTTGAAGGGGCAACTATACCGTTCCATCACCTCACAACCTCAATACAATAACAATAAAATAAAGATTGAAAACTTGTGACTGAGTGGGGGAGTAGGTATCTCGTAGCACATTCGTGTTGGGTTATAATGAAGGTCTTATAATGAAGGATCTATAACCTATAATAGAGTGTTAATGTGATCTATTCAGTCAACTAACTGTTTTGCAATATCTGCTACCAGAGTTGTTGTACTGTTTAGTTCGAGATGGTAGCAAATGTTGGGACCTTATAGTGTAATTACTGGGGTAGCACATTTTGGAAACGAAGATTCAGTTGACTGAATAGATTTCTATACAGTAAAATCATGATGTGTTTACTTTTCCCACCAGAAGCAGATACAAACCAGATATAAGTACGTGAATGCTCGTATTTATGACGTGCACGCATCACTATACTCAACGATCAACATATTCTTACTATTGAATGGCGTTTTCTTCAACTTAGATCGGGATTGTATGTGGCGATCTTAGGGGTGGGGTAAACCTGGGAGTCGTGTAATCTATTCAATCAACTAATCTGTTCGGTTCCATCATCTGCTACTAGAGGAAAATATCTGTGAACATACCAATATCTGAAAAATTGGTAGCGAATTTTCCAAGTGGCTAAATTTCCTTACCCATATCAGTGAACATATTATGTATATTATACCATGTAGATGAATAAGAAATTTAATCACGATAATCGCTAAGGTTGTCAAATGCAGAGCGTTTTTTCTCCATTATTGACTGTCCTGACGCCCCTATTCCTAGCATCGAACACGTAGGCTAAATAGACAATAGTCTTTAACCATAGCACTTAACCCTTGAAAATTTACCATTTCCCTGCCTATTGTGAGCCCCTCTCCCCCCACCTTAAGTTTTTGAAAGACCACGAATTGTCATGGTTAAGGATAGTTCCCCCTTCCCGATTCTTGAGACCTCCGCCTCCGGAGATGAACGGCCGCCTTCCAGAATCTAGGTAACCCATTGGGTATTGCGAGCATTAATCGCCTTAGCCCTTGGAAGGGGCTATTCCATCACGCTCCTTGGCAAGTGTACTACTTCAATTTGAAACTATATGACGTCGTAGGAACCTACGACCACGTGTCCAATAGAAGGCACGATAAAAAGCTCGCCTGCATGAAACTCGACAAGACCTCGGTATTTCCTCGTGTAAAACGGACCTACCGCCGCTATCAGAATTTCTTCTACCTTTTTCTTCTCCAACTCAAACCCGTTCGCCCGCTTCCTACGAGTATTCTGCCAAGTCCAACGGCATCTGCTTTCCATAACAGCCCGCCGGCAAGGTCGCCCGGTTGCGGGGTCACATTATCCCAGAAACCAGTTGACTTACAAACCTGAGCCGAATGTGAGTTAGGAGGACATAACTGCGATGGAAAAATATTATTCCCATTTGATTGTACAGTCTACAGCTCACACAGAAACTGATATTTTATTTTCGTCTTTGTTGCAGGTAAGTGACACAGCAGGGAACTGACGTTTTGAATCGTAAGTACCAAACGAAGAGAAGAGGTACAACTATGAAAACTTATGAGTCATCCAGGTAGTTTGTTAATGATTAGTTGGGTAACGGATAACACTTGATTAATCACTTAATTACATTACACAAGTTCCAGTCATGAACCATGATCGTTTGAGCGATATTTGAGTACTTTCCATTCAAAGAAAGTGGTATTTGTCATACAATATTCTCCTATTCACATTAAGATTTTAGAATTCAAAGTTTTTGTGAATTTCAATCGATTTCTAAAAGTATTTCACTGAAATTCTAGTACATTTTCCAGTACAACGGGGGTGTTAATAAGAAATGATTTATTTCATGATTAATAAACCTTTTTTTAAGACATCAAAAAGGTTGATGAACCATGAACTAAGTAATTTGAAAATTAACTCTCCCCTACATACTGCGAAATGCACTGGAATTTTAGTAAAATGTGCGTAGAAATAGATTACAATGAACGAGAATCTAGAATTGATGTGTGAATAGAATAATGTTGTTTTTAGCCGTATTTCGTAATTTTTTAGCACAATTGTTCGTATCTAACCAATTCAATAAGCTGTCCAAACGTGTTGTCCGATTAACTCTTTTAGTTTGAAATGCTTGACTTTCGGGTTCAATAACAAAGTTTTTATATCTCAATCCTATCATCTCAGAAACCATTTCAGAATGCATCAAAACGGATTTCGATGGTCAAAAGGTTTATGTTGAAATTGTCAGAGCCATTGCAGTATTTTCTTAGAAAATTGGCTGAGAGGAGTTGGCAGGGCGATTTCCATTGAAGGTAAGTTTGACGTTGTACAGCTGAATGTTGAATAACAACTGCGGGAGTACAAATAAACATTTGTTACGGTGTTTCCATTACGAGAGTTGCGTTCACGTCAGACGTGACTCCTTCTGACATCAATGTGTCCTGTTCGAGGCCACGGGGAAGGAGGAACGAGACAATTCAGTTTGCTAAGCGGGAAATTATTCATCTTACGCGAGGGAGATATCGGATAACCATTTCGGGGGCGGGTGACACGACCTCACACGGAATTGCCTACTGGTGAATTTCAGTCACGGAATATTCATTAGATCCGGGGCAAACGAGAAATGCGGCGGAGGAGCGGGAGGAAAAATAGATTTAACAGTAGTTGTGAAGGGAATTGACTGCGGGGTGAAGCTGTACGACCCGTGTACTGGAGTTGGGAGGGTCGGAAACGGAACGTGGTTCTGAATAAGGCAAAGAGTTCCTTTGTCGCGGACTCATCGTATCGCACGTGAACGGAACTCACGGAGGAGCAATCGAAAATGTAAAGAAATGACAGAGATCGAACGGAATAATCAGTCGCAACGCCGAACCTTCTGGGACAACCCAATTTGAGGAAAGCATTATTCTTCAATGAAAAGATCTCTCATTCTCAACAAATTTTCATCAAAAAACATAAATTTATATTTTTAATGTTAAATCTTTTTATTATATCCCCGTGAAGCAAGGCAAGGCAATTTAAGGCAATCAATAACTGATGTAGGGGAGGGGGGAAGGGCTACCTGAACCTGAGAATCCACCGAAAATGTAAAGAAATGAAAGGATCAAGCGGAATAATCAATCACAATGTCGTATCTTCTGTAAGAATCCAATTTCTAAACCTTGAATCAAGGAATGTATTTTTCTGGAACCCCATGAACAGTTCTCGTTTTTAACAAATTATAACCTGCATTGCATGGGTTCATGTTTATTTTTATTTATTTTATTTTATTTTTTTCAATATTTTTAAGACGTTCTTCTGAACTACTGATTCGTCGATGTGTGTGCGATTGTTTTCCGCTGAAAATATACTTTTTTGGCGGAGTAAGTATAGACAGGGAAATTGAAAATGGGCATCATTTTCCGCTAAAAATTAATTTTGTTGAGAAAGTAAAAATGGACATTATTTTCCACTAAAATTGATCTGGATCAATGGGGATGACACCCCCACTTCCTACTCAGCCGTAACGGTTTTGGGCAGTTAGTCAATGTTCCATACTAATTGCTTTCTATCCTTATCAAAATAATATGACAAAGATAACAACTAGAGTTCGGATTGATATGACGACAAAACATCAGAATATGGCAGACAACCGTCATGAATACGACGTGAAAAACGACCAAAAACCTCCGTATATGCCTCTACATGCAATACAAACAATACAAGCAACATTATCATAGTAGACCGGAGCCTCCCAGAAGCCCCTACAAAACGTTATGTTTCTACGTTTACTTGCAATGTTTAAAGGTGGAATACAATTGAATTATTGTAATATGAAGGAAAGAACTATTCTTTCTTTCTTGTTTTCTAACAAAACTTAAAAAAATGTACTTACAAGTTAGGCAAAATAAGCAAAATAGACATAGTCATATTTGTGACAACACCTACTTATTTGACTTAACTTTATATTGGACTTAACCGCCAAAATATGGTGTAATTAGAGCAAACGACAAAATTTGACACCTACTCAAAAAACGTGAAGTTGTGTATATCAGGGAAAAATATGCATATATGACCACATCCGAACTGTAACACTCAGTTATAGTAACAATAAGCAAGAAAAATTTACAAATGTCTAAAGATTTGAGGTCATCCGAATCCAACACAACGAAAACATTTGGGTCTTGAGATTGTTCCTTGAATGAGCACGTGTGGTTGTTGGCGAATGGGGAATTGGAGGTGGACAGTCTTCGAAAGAATAACAAGACCCGACTATCGATCCCGTTTTCCTTGTTTTGGTACAAAAGTGCAACTGCGGTTTTGAATTATGCAACAGCGGTTTGCTCCAGATTTGAAATCCAGATCCGCGGAATTCAACTGGAGTAATAGCGTCGCTCTGAAACCCCTAGAACGAAGGAGTGAGAGAGAGAAAAAGTAACCATCAATTTTCATAGCGAGGACGTTGGCTTTTTACCGGGGCGATGGAACCGCGGCGACGAAAGAAAACACGGGGGCACCGTCGCAAATGGGGCAAGACGTCTTGGGGGAAGAAGCGGCGTCTCGGGGCGGGACGATGAACTTGGGTGGAGCGAGCTAGTGTTCTGAGAAAGAGAGGGGGTAAGTGGTGAGAGCCGAGCGCGAACAAGCGGGAAACCCCGGCAAGCTCTTCTATGAGGTTCAGTTGGTCAAGTTCGCTAATAAGCGAGCAATTCTTGATAGGGAACGAAAGAATTTGCATCCGAATGGAGTGGAATAGTAAGTGTGCCTGTTGACAAAGGAAGAGGATTACAAGGTACGGAAGGAGTATGCATGTGGTGTTATTTTGAAGAAAGATTAGAGGAGTGTGTGCTCTGCCACGGAGACTTGGAAGGCATGATCTATGATATTAGTTTAATATAATGATAGTAATTTAAAGCCTGAATGTGATTAAGGAAATGAATGAGTCTTAATTAGGCTCAGGTAGAGGAGGGTGGATGAATATCGAGTAGTCTACCCTCATATAGTTGAGATAGGTTAGGATTAGATCGACGAATATTGAGTAATCCATCCGGAGGTGGCCCCTGGGTTGGTCCTTTGGGCTCAGGTGACGTTTAAAAGAGACCGTATCCTTCATCGCTGCTTGAGCACTGGGACAAGCCCATCCCCACCAGTCAAGCAGTCATGAGAAGCGGTTGACTATTCTGGTACTCTGGATGGAAGACAGTTCACCTGGCTGAGCTGTATGCAGGCCAGTGCTTTCCAAAATGGAACCTCGGGATAAGGGATCCCCAGCTGTCACCAGTGCATCGTGGTAAGGCAAAGCACCACCGGAATGCCTCACCAGACGTTTGATTCGTGGTGGTAGTTGTGTTGTGGGGCCTCAAACGAGAAGACGAGAGTCAGTTACCCCGGGGACCCAGCAAATAGACACAAAACCTTCCTCAGGTACTCACGTTCGAAAATACGACAGTCGATCAACGATTTCGAGCAAACATTTCCGTACATTTTAATAAAAAATTAATTTACACTGTCATCAAATTTACTGTCATTAAATTTTTTGTTTACTGAGAATGTTGTACCTATGTGCTAGGTATATACGATATCCTGGTACATCTTATAAAAAATCATATTACGAGTCTGGAAAAACCAATCCTTCACATCGACTATCGTATTCCCTGATCCATTCAAAGCAGGCAAGCTGGTTCCAATTTTTAAAGGTTGGGCGATGGGTGAACTCGAAAATTATGGACCAACTGAACGGAAGAAATTCGTGAAAAATCAGCTGTATTCATATCTAGAAGGAAACAAACTCATAAACATGAACCAATTCGCTTCGGCAAAAATGGAGAGGTAAATGATGCGGTGTTTGCCCCAACGGATCTTTACGACGTTAGGTTCATAAACAAGAAGGGTGCCGTCTTATTACTCGACATTGCCAAAGCATTCGATGCAATACTTGAAGAACAACTACAAGTTGATGAAATAATGGATCACAGACCATAGCTTAGAATACGAGGTTCTGATCAGCAAAGAGATCAAGATAGAAGAGTTATTCTAACGCAGAAATAAACCGTTTTGTAATATTTTGCAACGTTTCATTTGATTTTTGGATTCTACTAATCTTGAAATGTAAAACAACAAATTTCGAGGGGAGTTTTTAAAGGAAAAATTGAATATAATAAAACGAAATGTCTTCCCCACTGTCTCCTCGCGGTTTATAATGTTACGCACTCCACCAAATTCATCTCAACTTCAATTAGATATTGATAAGCTCACCAGAATTGGTTGAGCTGAATTCATTAAGTACGTAAATTCTCGATTTAGTCGTCGAGGGATTTGATTGGAGATTCAATAAACCGGCCATCAAAACGAATGGGACAACTTCATTGTTTGAAAACCACAACCCTCCTGGCTAAGTACCTAAATTCATTGTAACACCATTCGATAACCAAAGTTTGATAGGTATCGACGGATTGTATGTTATTAATTTAGTGAAAGAGTATTCACTAATGATTATTAGGTGCTGAGCGTTCTTTTGAGATGTCTGGTTTGATTTGCCATGTACAACAAAAGCCTTTCCAAGTAAAGTTAATTCGAAGAACATTTTGAGGCACATTCAGTAATTTTAGCCATTTTTATATCAAATTTGAGGAATCTCCGATCATTTTTGGTCAGCAGGATGAAATAAGAACGTGAGTGAAACGTTATTTCTCAGTTTAGAGTAGGAAACTCAGTCCTGGGTTGATTCGAGGATAGTTCCCGGTAGTGGAACTGGGTTTAAATATTTTATGGAACTTAATTGCTTCTAGAATTACGAACATTCGTTACGTGGAACATTCAAGATTAACTGGAACTCGAATGAACGGTATTTAACCGTCGCATTGTTATAAGAAAGAAAAACGAAGCATTCAAAGCAAAATAAAGACGAGTTGGTTGAACCATTAAGGGAACGTACAGAGGGATAATGGAACTGTGAAGATCAGGAGGGTCGAGACAAGAGGAGAGACGATGTCATCCAATACCAGGACTGGAGCAATGAAAAGAAGCCCTCGATCGGATCCAAGGTCACTGGTGAGGCCTTAGAAAAACAAAGATCAGTTGAAGAAGGACGAAAATAAAAATCTTCGTGAAAGGAAGAAGAAGTTTCATTGTTAGCGAAGTTCTTACGTAAGGCCGAGTTGTGATCCTTTTCCCAGTCATCTTCACGAGCGCTCCAAAATGTCAACCGTGAGGATCGTGCGAAAAAAAAATCTGGAAATGACCTTTAAAACAGAGCGCATATACGGCCTGCGTCCTGCGAGCATACTAAACAGTCTGATCGGCCTTCGGGGGGGTTGCATCGCCGTATTGTTACGTCGCGACGTAGCAGCTAGATGAGGTGCGAATCACATTCCCACGCATTGTTCTGTGGAGCTCAACAGCCGATTTTCGGTTCATTATTTAGAATAAATATTGAAAAGAGAGCTTATTCTTCTTATGAACGAAGAATTTATTCCAAAAAATTATTAATTTGTGCAAGAAACCAATGAGAGAAAGGTGAACCATCAAAAACAAGTTGGGAGTGGCACATATCTTGATCGTCTAGCTTTCATGAATGTACAGATCTTTTAAAATGTTGAAAATAACACAGAATTATGTAGAATATAATTTTGTTACAACCATTCATGGGTCAGAAATGCAGGGGGACATGTTCCCGCAGACAACAACCCCTTCAAAAGGGGTGTCAACATGTATCGCGGGTCTGTCGCGGATAGAAAATGTTTGAATTAAGTAATGAATTTTGAAGAGAAGCTATGGGATCGGTTCCACTCGTCTCCCACGATCTTCTTTGCTGTATTTACAGGTCCTAAGGCCTTCATGAAGACGTGCTACCTCACCCTACCAATTCTCATCCCAGAGAATTGGCCCTACATTGCGAGCAGAAGACCTTCGTCAAGCAGCTTATGAACGGAGCTAACACCAATGATTCTCCCCACTAGAGCATCAACAGAATCAACCTCATCAATACTACAATACAATTTATGGTTGCATCCGAACTCATGGCTCAATAATGAGGTACACTTAGGCTTCATTTTTTCTGGGTATAGTACTTGAATTCTCATTCTCATTAACGGCAATGGATTGTTAAACGTAAAAAACGTGGCAGTTATCCAATGTGACAATCCTCGTGTTAAACTTTCGAGTACGTCGGTCAACAGTCTCTACGGTCAAGAGGTCACTTCGATTCAGTTTAATGAAACGCGACATGTATTAGCCAAGCTATCTCGTATATCTAATAGAAAAACCTCGTTAATCTCGTCACCTTCTCAAGCACTCGACAAATAAGAGAGTCGCCCGTCTGCCAAACGCGTTAGTGAATACGAATATTAGCGCACGTCACTCACGTTCGGTTTTTGGAATCATCAAGTGCTTGATAAACATTCATCAGCTCATTACGGTGAGAGCTAACACGTTGCGGACCCGTTTCTGAATAGCCATTCAAACCACCGAATATGAGCAAACAATGAAGACCCCAGTCTGTCACCCTCGATGGCCTATGAACGTTGCATAATCAAATTTTATTAAAATTCAAACGCTGTTATTGACACACTGTTATTACCTAATAAAAGACTGCTAATTATCAGCGAGACACTCATTATTTCTGTATTTCAATAAACCTTTTACATAAAAAACTGATCATGTATATTAGACGTTGTCTTGGAAACATCATCTAAACTCATCCCCTCGATACTCCATCATCCTGCGCTATCCACTATAGATGCCATAAAAGGAACCCCAGTTATTTATCAGCACGTTAGGTCCATTGGGAACGAGGGCCACAAGGGCCTTCAGCTGATCACCGATCTCCTCAATCGTAATTGACTTATAGAGGTCGAAAGACAGTTAGTTGGATGCTTTTGATCCCTTTGTACGAAACAGAAGCTAATATCAAAACTTATAGGGCCCAAAGCTCTGCACGCCAGACCATGGATCATATTACCTACACTACATTACCCATCTCTTCTGTTGTAAAGCCTTCGATGTACTCCAAACCATTCATATTTCAGAAGTCTCGGTTGATTAGCATTGAAACTGTAACTTGTCTAGCGGTTGCGAATTGCCTACCAGAACGTTGGCAAAAATTCGTCAATCGGCGATCACTATCAGAGCACGTGCATTCACCCAAGTTGTCGTAAGGTCGGGAGAGTTTCGGGCTTCAATTTGCTTATTGTAATCGTGGGAGGCGCTTACGAATGATAGGACAATGTTATGAATGAAAGGCGTTCTGTCCCACGGAAAACTGTAAATCAAATTTTGTTGTATTCTATCAATTAATTCAACTCATCTACTACTACTTGAAAATTACTTGAAAATTATATCTCTGCCCTGGTTGAGAGAAACCATCCACCAGCACCTCAGTTCCTTCTTCCTTCGCGACAGCATGATTCCACCGCAAATCACTGTGATCACTGCATCAGCAGTAAGTTCGTCCTCCATACTGCCAGGGAGAAGAGCCTGTACTAAACACTATCAGTACACGAACATTAGTCCCAATATACACCTGATCGGAAACGAGCCCTGTGTAGACCAAATCTCAAAAGGAAGTGTCAAGCTGCTCGGTGATCGCCAAGTATCGACTGAATCGGATAGATACTTATCGAACATTCGCCGCTAAGTGAATACCGCATGTGTACCCACATTTCAAAGCAGGTTGAACCGAATGAAAAATGACGTACGAAACACTAAAATTAATTCAGTAAAGGAAATGACGAGAAACATTGGGAAAAAAGACCGCATAATTGTTGGACTAAGATTAAATATTTTTGTACTAGGTAGCCTTCCTAGCTTCTCTGAATTTATACAACCGTCGAACTGAATTAACAGCACAGCGTTCTTCATCTTCATCTCAAATTCGAAATGAGATTAACAATCGTGTTGACGATCTGTTTTTTTTTTTTTTTTTCCACCACTACTGGAGTGAAAACAGTTATCGAACAACGTCGTATAATCAGCTAATTCCTATAAAAATCAAACCAAAACCTACATTTTTATTCCCGAAGTTGTCTGAACTCCCATTTTTTAATGTTGCAATCTTCATTTTAACGAGAATTCAGGACCAAATAGTTCACATTCGTGATTTTTTATTAAAGTTTCACTATTTTTGGATCAGTCATTTTTTAGAAATGCTCCGACGTAGCCAGGTACTTTGGGTTGCCTGAAAAACTCAGACAAAAATAACTAAAGAATGAAAATAATCTGTAGAGGAAACAAAAATATAAATATTGCACTGGGAAAATATTGTTGTGGAGTTCGCAAAGCTCATGCGATAAAGTTCGTTGCTTAGGTTAGCAGGTGCCTACAGAAATATTCAAGGATCCAAGGCTCCGTTCAACGTGCTCCAAAATGAATTTTTACAGATGGTTTCCGCGAACATGAGAAATGCACGGTTTAGAGTCAAATATGGTAACAAAATAATCCTGTAAAAATATCACATAACCTGGGACGTGATCCTTGCTCAGATTTGAGCGAAATGATAAACCTCGCCCGTTACTTACTAAGTTATCTTAGAAGGTATAATATATGAGGCGAGATATACCACAACAGATTCCGTGCATATGGTACGAACGTGACAAATCGCCGAAACGTTGTACCTGCTTGCTTGTAAAATGACAATCAGCCCGTTATCTTTTCATTGTTCGATACGGAACTCTTCCACCTACAATGCGAATTCTCGGAAAGGTAAATACTTGTAGGAGTACCTACGCTAATTGATTTCGTTGCGTTGTTTTTTGTATTTCCCTATGTTTTTTTATTTTCATAAATCTACAATGATTAAGAGGTGGGGCAAAAAAATTGCTAAACTGCAAGGCCCTGTTTACGTAATGCCTCATACATGAGAGCTAGAGACTAATTGTGTTGCCTCTTTAAAATATTTGAAAGCATAAAGTGCGTCTAAAAAAATGTAAATGAAGTGAACAAAAAAGTTTATATACACGTTAGTCGGCAAATTAAGTCTCACTAATGACCTCAACCTCAACCTCAAAAAACAACAACAAAAACGTATTCATTTTTCCACAAAAACTAAATTCATTCAAGGATTTACAAAACCAATCTTCAAAAATCATCAAAAACGCTTCAAATTCTTCCACTGGGGTTTATTATTCAATTTCATTCATTTGGCTTGCATTCATAATTTTAACTTCTACTAAGCTTTGGAGTGTGCGTGTTTCACAGGTGATAGAGCTACTATTGAATTTCAGGAGGCACACAAATATGATCAACTGATCAATCCAAATAGGTATTTTGGTTGAGAACCGATTTACGTGCATATCCATGCGTATCTCCTGAAATTCAATAATACAGGCGAAAGCGCTTGAGCAATAAACGATCAGCGGTAAGAGCAATATTTCAATTGCGGCACCACCACAAAACAACTGTAACGAAAGAGAGTGACTCAAAACACCAGCAACAATCAGGGTTTGTTGTGTTCGGACGTCACTATTTCGTTTGGAACACTGTAATGTGATTTCCTTATTAAATTCATAGCCTGAAACTTGAATCTCAAGTTTAGTAAGAAGTTTAGAAGATACAAAACTTCGACATAAGAAGTCCAGACGCCGCACTTGAAAGAGTAGACTTCATCTCCGGTAGCAGTTTACAGTAAAACCTCAAGTAAAAGCCTTCAAAGTTTCGTCCACCAGATTACCCATCAGAGAAAATGATATTGCGGGGCCCTTGCGGAGACGAGCGGTTAAAATACCGTCGTTAACCGACAAGTTTTAATCAACCGATAGTGAGAGCGAGGTCTTATGTGCGACCCTGGGATGTTGTCGGTAACGGAGTTCCTGTAATCAGGGGCGGAACTTGGAGCCCTGCGCTGCTCGCCCATCTCCGACCGAGACTACCTTACCTTCTTTAGTGCCTTCGGAAACGATAATTATAAACGTCGAGTTACGCCCCTTTAGGCCAATGTCAAGTTTAATATTGGTAAAACCCATAACCCCGCTGGTTACCTTTTACCTTGGTTACCCGGGAGTATCTTCCACAGAATTTCATTTCAATCCGTACCTTTGTAATAGACCAACAAAAAAGGTAACAACCCTAAAAGTTGGTTGTATTACACACAGAACATGGAGTAAACATATAGTGTATTCTATTTTCTGTGGTTTTACATTACAAGATATGTAGAATCCTAAAGTTGAATTTAAAAAAAGAAGCTGTCGGTACTGAGCTTGTTTCCGTAACTACTGAACGAAAATGATTGCAACTTGTTTCAAAAATCAAATTAGGGATTTTTGTTCAAACCAGGGTTTTGAGCCTAGTTAAAACTCATTGTTAGGTTTCCAATGCTAAGTAGCGTGAGAACTGTTACCGGTCATTCCTACATTCCTACTTATGACAACCATATATTTTATATTTCGTCATAATATAATTTCGAAATTCCTTGCATTCAGTCAAAGACACTCCTTTCTTATTCATCCCTTGGGAAACCAAAATTCCGATGAAAACCCCCTTGAACCCCCCTTTGTGAAATTTAACTAGATCTTGCCCTTGTGCATAACGAGTTGCTCCCATTTTACCGTAAACTTCCCCTTCTCCGGTACAATTTTTGAGGCGTTATTAATAGTGAAGTGATAATTTGTGTGAAACATTTAGTTTAAGGGATTGACTTCTTAGCTCTCTTAAGTTAAGTTAATCTGCGTAAAGTGTAAATATAGTGAAACAGGGTGATCATTCAAATAAGGTATTCTTAAGTGTGCGTTTTCGAAAGTGGTGTTTTCCACTGCAACCCCACCGACAATTCGTAAACAGTCCTGTTAGGACTGAATTCTTGGCATCGATCTCAGTCAATCCTAAAGGGTTAAACTGAAGGGCTGAAATTTGAAAAATCTGAATATCGAAAGCCTTCGAAATAACACTATTGTTTTTATGTTCGTTATTGATGAAGTGTCTTCAATTAATCGAATGATCACACCCAGATCGCTTAACGTTCATTCGTTCGTTCCCCCCAAGCGGTAGGTATTTGGCAGAGAAAAGAACGTCTTTAAGAATGTGAATGTGATTGGAAATAGTAGTATATCCTCACTAATATCTGTCAGGATCTTATCAGCTGATGTAATTGAAGTGGAATTTCGTTTCAAGAGTTCCTTTTGAAATCGTGTATTCAAGTCTTATGTAATAAAATTGTGGACAAGGGAAGCATTGGTAGGTGTATTACTTTTCCTCGTTAAATTTCAGCTTTTCTACTCGTTGATTTCTAGGTCTTGTCCATGTACGGTGTAGGACATTTCATGTCCTCTGTGTGCTCTGGCACCTCGAAACGCTGTGATGGCTATTTTTCGCCCTAATCGATTTAGAAAGCTGACATTTGAACCGTACCTTCTGTGGATCACCTTACGCCCGGCCATGTCCCTCCTGATCAGCTGCCATGACCCCAAAGGCGATTTCCTGCTCTAACCAATCTAAGAAAAACTGAAATTTTGTTGAAAGCGATTTAAGGTCTTTCCAACCCAACATTTAAAGGATAAGGAATGCCCCATGGTCTGGAGTACATAGCTTCGTGAGGTATAAGTTTGATACCAGCTTCTGTAATGCTCAAAGGGACTAGAAGAGGTGGGTTTACAGGGAGTTATATTTAAGAAGAAATCATCCTTGACAAAATTTTTAAGATCCAAAAAATGACATCCCAGTGATACATTATTTCATGATTTGAATCTGTTAACCGTCCACCAATTGTACACATTTAATATGCTAAAACTAATCCGTAAACACAAAAATATATATTTTGCTGATGTGAGACAGCGGCAATCAAAATCTTACAGACTCAAGTTGCCGAGAGTTAAAAATACATTTGCTCAAATGACGACAAAATACAGAGGCATGCAAATAGTTAATAAAGATTTTGAAAAAATTAGAAATCTAATGAAGATAAACAGTCAGCATCTATTCAAAAAAGAAACCTATAAACTAATAAGAGATAACCCGTATGAGTGCTTTATGAACTAAAATTAATGAATAAATAAAATTAGCAGCTATATAAATGGCGTGTATAATAAGTACATCATTTTATGGAAGTGAAATCTAAACTTTAACAATTAATGTGGTGTAAATATAGTGTTATAGGAACGTACTTTATAAAAATTAGATGTAAGAACCAACTCCGGGCTGGGCCACAGTGTTACACTATCCAGCTCGGTCATCAGTTATTATTCAAATGAAGAATGTAACGTGTAAAATGATGTAAATAAACTATCTATCTATCTATCTATCCTGTTGGATTGGTCTAGTCTTTATATCATCTTGTTGGATAATTCAATTAAAATGTAAAGAGATCATCGATTAGCTGAATGCCCTTGTGACTAATTTCGTTCCAAATCGGTCTTGCTAAAATATAATTGGAGCTCATTTTGTGCATCCAGAGTAGAGAAGACAAGATATCGAGGAGTCAGGCACCGAATTTAGGTAATGATGTACAACTCTACGTCTAATATACATGGATCAGTCTTTTACATATACGAGGTTTTCTAATATAGAAATAATAAACCTCAGTGTTATAATTTGCAGCGTTTTTTCCCTGATATTGGCTCCGTCTAGTCATTCCTCCGAAATTAATGTGCGATCACGGAGCCTTGACAGGAATATTTAAGCGACCAATGTCAAGTTTAATAAAGCAAAAGTCTCTTTAACTCGCGGTTAGCCGTACACCGGCGATCATTCAGAGCATTTTTCACCGGGTATCACGGAATCCTACCTCGAAAATTAATGCGCGGTCACGAAGTTGTGATTAGAATATTCATGAGTGCACCAACATCAACGAAAGTAACGTTGATTGTTTTGGCTTATTGCTCTCACATTATCGACTACGATTTATTATGTTAGACTCTCATCTCAGTTAGTTCCATACGAGATTTGAATTATGTAGTGCATAACAAAGGTTCATTATCAAAACAAAAATAATATGCAGCGACCTACTGCATATTTGCCATGAAATTGTTTACAATGATTTCTGATAACAATAGAGATGTTGGTATATAAATAGAGCTCCATCAATTTTTATAGCTCAGAAATCATTCACCATTCGATGGAAAGCGACCGCATTATCTCCAATTTTTATGTCGTCATTTTATATTTATTTACGAGATATTAAGCTAATAATGCGATTCTTTAAATGGTCAGCAAACAATTTTATGTGCTGCTTGGAAAATCACAATGGCAACATCATAACTGTTAGCGATAACAACATTAAATTTGTCATAACAATAAAATGTCACAACATAATACGTTTCATTTTTCAATCAATATTTCTTTCTATTTTATAATCCTCACGGTGTAATAAAACATTTATCTGAATCAAGTGGATTACTTTCCGCTAGTATAATCTGCTCACGAAGACTTGCCAAAAAATCCAACATAACGAAAATGTGTGTCATTCAGTAATTGATAAACAATTCATTTTCTGTGGATATATCAGTTTTCTAACCTTTTACATATTATCGCTCCTCCCTCTCGAAGAAAATGGAAGGAATTCTATTTGGTTTCCCAGGAATGCTTCATATTTTATGTTTGGTTAATTATGACCCGTTTGGTTTCTAGGAAAGTAATACGTCTATAGTTGACGCTATTTTAATGAATCAGCTGTATAGCGTCCTAGGAATCACAATTTCTGGTAAGCTGTCTTCTGATCAACAAAAAATCCGGAAAGAACTCCGGAGTAATGCTTGAATGAACGCTTCTTGAAGGTATTGCCAGGAAGCTGGTATCATTGAGTGTCCACGTCTGTTCTTCAAGAAAATTTCTTTTGAGAAGTGTTTTTCGGAATCGACCGTAGACGGATTCTTCCCATCCGAAATGGTTTTTGAAGCGAAACGAGGGAAATTGCAGGGGCAGAGATTGGACGGGCTGGAGGAGAGTTAGCGAGGGAACGTGAGAAAACTATGCGTCCTACCCCGAGTCTGTTGACCTCGCTGGTCGCTGAAGACGCAAAAACCGGGCAACTCGTCTTAGTTGCGGTACAACCAACTGATTAGTTGACTTTTATTTTTGAGCAGTTGAGAGCAAAAGCTCAATTTTGCAGAGATTTTATTTTCTTGGGGTTCAAGGTTTCATTTAGAGGTTCATAAGCAGCATAACGAAATGAATGTGATAGAAGTTTAAAAAGTTCAAGTTGCAGAAACATGGATTCAATTACGTGTACATACCTTAAATCATAAACTATTCAAATAAGTAAAAAATTATTACGGTGATCATTCAAGAAGTAAGTTTCTCTGCGCTTAACTGCTCAAAGTAACAACTACTCCTCTACATAATCGCTATTTCTCCCAAATATTTTTCATAACGATCCAAGAGTTTTACGTCCTGAAACCAATCTCCGGCTAATCCAGACATCCAATTTTCCATTTTTGCCTTTAGTTCATTCCCAACGAGATGTTCTTTGAGCTTAACAAACAAACAAAAACCTCACTCACCAGAACTCGGGCAATCAGATTTCGCTCAGATCTCGCTGGGAAGCGCATCGCCAATGAAAATAAATTAAAGGCAAAGATGGAAACTTGGTTGTCTGGGTTGGAGTGGGATTGGGTTCATGACGTAATCGAAAAATTGTTGAACCGTCAAAATTCTTTAAAAAAACCGATTATGTAAAGAAGTAGTAGAATGCTACTGAGTACGATTAATTTTGAAATTTTCACAATCTAGGTGAACTCAATTTTTGATTAGCCCTCGTATATTGATTCTGCCAAGTTTGCAGTCAGAAAGGTTGACATTTGAAATTATGTCTCTTCGAAATTTTCGAGTAAGTTTGGCCAATATGAATGGAACACCTGGATAGATGTGGATAGGAGAAATTGGCCGAACATTGGTTTCATGTCCGTCTGATGTCTGTCTGTCTGCAAGTTCTGTTTACAAGCTCAATAACGATTGCATCATATCATTTCCATTCTATGACTATCATTAGTTGCTACTACCGAATGAAAAATCTTTGTAAGAATTACATTTGCTAATTTCCTGGTTAACATCCAGTATAGTTTTCCTATGGCCTGTTCATCTGACCTTACTTAAACTCGGAGGATGGTGAGAATACTATTTGATTTCTCCATATTCTGTATTCATCACAATCCTCTCAGTAGCTTCTCTGTTTGAGCGAACTTGACTTCTGCAATTTTCATCTGATTTCGAAGAATTTTTATAGTGTGAAAACAATTATGGAGAATTTCTCCAGCTCACATCATGAGTTTTAAGGCTCCCGTACACGATCAAATCTGGATGGAGGTCTACGCCCAGATGGACCTCCGTCGATCCCTCTTGTCAGTGTCTTTCCACTTGGTCGAATGGATTGAATACCATTTTAATAACTTACACCGTAATTAACTGAAGCTTGTTGGACAGTTTTTTGCAATCTTGAATCAACGTCTGTGTGCAACGTCAATCAAAATTCAAGAAGCGCCTATGACTTTCCATGATTTTCAAGCAGATTTGATCGTGTTTGTCAAAAACCTATGATACTTGCGTTTCCAAAAGATGATGACTGCTTGAATTGACCATGATGTTACTAATGGAAACAAAATTGAATCTCTCAAAACAGTTTTCTTCTGTAATATTTCCAACAGTAATATGTAGTATGAATCCAATAAAGGAACATTCACACACCACTATGACCTCATTCCATTTGCAAATAACTGCTCAGACTTGGAGGTCACGAACCTGATGCAGGTTACAGCCACAGGCTACATTCGATAGTGAACAATTTAATTAGAGTATACCTACCTCGAACGCACAATCAACATGAAACCATTGCCTTCGGTTCCGTGAGCCTTGGTCTGTTGTGCCCGATCTTATAAAGCCAATTTAGACAGGGAGTTGAGGAGGGCGAACAGTATTAGAAAGGATCAAACAAAATCTCCATATTTGAAAATCTTATAGTAATCTCTTAGGTGTATTACCAATATCTATCGAGCAATATGGAAAATTGATGAAGAGATGATGGAGAGCTGTTCAACTATTCAACAATCATTAACAAATCGAAACCGTAACTGACTCGCTGTTTTTCGAAGCAACGCGCAACATTCAGATTATTCAATAACAATGATTGCATTTGTAAATTTTCCACAGATATTTCTGTATATGTTTCGTTACAAGCTTTGTGTTCGATCAAGACTTTGAATCAACTTTTGACCTCCAAAAAAATACATCCGGCCCAAAAATTTAATGGTTTTTGACCGATATTGACGAAATTTTCATGGATTCTGCAGAAAAACTCCTAACGAGCTCTCCATTAATTTTCTAGCATCCGGAATTAATAAAAGCGTCGGTTCTGTGTGAAATTCCCGAAAAAAGATTTCTCACGATATGCCTATCAATTCTACGACTTAGTTCACGTTACGTCCCCCCCCAAGTACTTGGGTTCAAGTGTAGGGTTTATTTCCTACGAATTGTTGCAATTTGGTGAAGTAACCTTCGGGCATCTGCAAACCTGAAATTGGTAGTTACTAACGGAACTCTGACACTAATAGAGCGAGATTGGTGAAAGGGTGAGGGATTTCGTCAGTTAGCTCTTAGTTGTTCCGCTTTAAATATACCTTAGACGGCGAAAACCGTTGGATTGATGGTAGGGTTTCCGCACGCGCAGACATGAATTATCTGGAATACCTTCTTTTTAGCATCGACCGTTCCACACTTCAATAAATGATGAATCTTATTACCTACCCAATTCTGTGGTGTGTTTTGTAACTTTTCATTTTGTCAGTTGACATTTTATTTTTTACATAGTAATTGTTCAGAAACTAACCCGCATTGTCACACCGTGAAGTTAACGCCGCTTTGAGGTCCAGAATTCAAATCTAACTTGAAAAAACTATATTACCGACTCGAATCGACCAGGCTTGATCCTGGCAATCCAGGCAGCAGCTGCGGGGAATCTTTAGGGGGGCCGCGAAAGAGCCCACGTCCGCATCCTCTGTGAAAATCAAGCATCGATAAAAGTGCTAACGGTTCCGATCATCCCATCACTAGTGATTTGATGGTGCATGGCCTTAACGACCTTGCAAAATATACCGAGTTCTACTGGAGTGTGGCATAGAGGCATAACTGGTAACGAAAAGGCAGACGAGCTCGCAAGAAAGAGCTCCCAATCCATTTGTAGGGCCTGTGCAAGCAAAGCAGGTTTATCAAAAACTACCTTCAAAACCACCATCTGAATGTGGGTCAACCAACAAAAAAGCCAGTACTCTACCTCCTGTACACACGGGGCTTACCCCCAAAGAAGGCACAACTGTAGCCACCTTTGCGGATGATACGGCTATCCTCTCTGTTGGAGATGATATAGAAGCTGCAACACCCAAACTACAGACGTCTACTACTGAGGTTTCTAAGTGGACTAAGATGTGGAGAATGAAGCTGAACGAATCAAAATCAGCTCACATCAACTTCACTAACCGGAAAGTCCCAATCTTGGATGTTGAGATCAATTTGAATAAAATACCGCATACTGAAGCAGTTAAATACTTGGGTTTGACACTTGACTCCAAATTAAACTGGAATAAACACATAGAAAAGAAGAAAGAAGACCTTAAAATCAAGTACAGAAGGATGTATCGGCTAATGGGAAGGAATTACCATCTCTCTCTTAACAACAAACTGCTTATATATAAGCAGATCCTTCGCCCCATTTGGACTTATGGGATACAGATCTGAGGCTGTGCCAAGAAATCAAATATTGAGAAAATCCAAACCTTTCAGAATAAAATACTGAGAAGTATAGTTGGAGCCCCTTGGTACATGCGAAACGATGATATTCATCGAGATTTGAGGATGGAGACAGTCTATGAAATTATTGCAAAATACGCAAGGAAGCATGAACATCGCCTCCACAAACATGAGAACCCGGAGATGCTCTACGTTTTGGACAACGAACGTGAAATCCGACGTCTCAAGCGAAACAAATCACTGGATTTAGTTGTGCTGCGTGAATAGAAGTGCAATCGAACTCAGTGCTATTTAATTGAGCTATATAATAAAGGGCTAGGTTTTGCTGTAAACCTACCCTCTTAAAGTGTACCTATATTGATATGTAAAATTGCTAGATGACATGTATTTGATTTTTCAGTTGCAATTAATAAATCACGAAAAAAAAAACCAACAAACCACACGAAGATGGTCCCATATTGAAGGAGAAGTCCACAGTAAACTAGTAGTGGATGAGCACCGAAATTACTGAAGGGATACTTGAGAAAAACCGTGGGGAGCTAAGAAGAATGGTTGGCTTCATAACCTGCTTTCCATATCTGCTTTTTCATCAACATTGTATATTGTCGCATAAACTACAACCACTGCAGACCAAGTGAGGAGACAGATGAAACGGCCTCATAGCTTTTGAGTGTCCTTCACTCAACCGCCGCAGATTTGAACTCTTTAGGCCACAAACCGCAATTAGATGTATTCAAAGTAAACAAATGATCAAAGGAGTCACTTCAACAGAGAGCTGAATCTTCAATTAAATGCAAAACACTCTGGAAAGCACTGTAAGACAACAATCATCCGAGCTTGGGGCTCCATCCAGAAAGTTTTCTTGTACATTTACCTCTACCCGAACTCCCCGAAAGCTGAAGGATGAGGTGGCTAAAGGAAAGTACCAACGTCGATCTTCAAATAATAATCTTATCATCTTTTCGAATATCACGAGATCTCAAGGTTCATGGCAGCTGATATAAACGTAATTACACTCACTCGACCATTACCAGATATTGAACAATCTAAATGGTTATTCAAAAGCTCTTCACCTTTCAGTGGCTCCCTCAAAATCTCGAATTGCAAAGCTCAAGGACTCACTTCCCGGGGGGCAATTTCAACTCTTGACATTCTCATTAGATTACGATTCGCCCACTTTCCCGTTTATTCAACTCTGTGGATGGGGCCGTTATCCCCTCACTCTTTCAAAGGTAGTGAATAATAACATTAAAAGCGATTTCGTAAAACGTTTTCCGTGGAAAATTTCTGTGTTCTCAATTTTTTAGAGAATCGTAAAAGAAAATAACTATTGACTCGTTCAAAAATTTGCCGCCATCTCGGATTGACCTTGACTTTTCGAAATTAATTTTGCTCACTATAGATTACAATATGAGGTTGTGTGCGTGCGTGTGCGAGTATGAGTTTTTTAAATTATTCAAATCTATTTTTAATTTAAAAAAAGAAGAACACCTTTTCTATGAGGAAGGTCAGCAAAGTTCTTTGAGGTGCTGAATCAACGGGAACCAATCTCCAACCAATTGGAGCAACCTAGTGTCCAAAATTGGTCCATTTATCACTATAGGCAAGTGGGCTGTCGTTAAATGTGTTTTTTGGGGTGCTGAAGCGATTAGGACCCAAGGCAATTAGAGCCGTACGTTCCACACGTTTTCCGAGATAATTCGCTCCTTAAGTAACGCTGCAAGACCAAAAAAGTAGGTTATTTCTTATTCAGGAAAAGCAATTCTCAACCAGGTCAACAAATCTACTCGTCAGGAAGCTATTGCTTCAGTTTCAAGATCAGTCATATCCGGGAGTACTCAATATTTGGACCATCGCCAGGACAAAAAATTCTGCAAATTATTACACAAAGGTTCATCATATCTGTACCAGACCACCGTCCTATTCGGATCACCTCATCACCAGAACCGAAATGTACATCCAGAGCTTCCTTGTTACACTTGGAAACACAACAGAAATTTGACAGAATGAAGTAAACAAAAAATTATCCTCCCAAAACGAAAGGTTTTAGATTTCGATTTGTTCATAGTTTAACCCACTAGTATAATCTCTTAAGGTTGATTGCTCAAGATTTTTGTAATTTTTGTAAACTTTGGTCCTGTTGCTTTGGAGAAATTCTTCATACAGCATAAAGCATACGGACGGATTCAATTTTTCAAGTCTACGTATCTCGAAACGTAAACAGACAACTTTTGATAGAGGTTGACAATTTTTTTTCTTGGTGAATTACAAAGGTTCGTTATTGGATAATAATACAAACAATATTACATATCCAAGTTAAGGGCGAAAATGGACAAAAATGTTTTGTATCATTTGCTTCAATAGGACTTGATCCAAGTTTCCGTCACTAGAAAAAGTAGGTTGCAAGACGCTGCAAGATATGGCAGGTATGAGCCGTCAAAATATGCCGAAATCTATACAGATCAAAAATTATTTACTTAATTCACTGCATACTTCATTTTAGGTCGACCATAGCGCCTAAAACTCTCCACTAAGTTGCAACTACACGGTTCACTGGTATCGGTATTCCCGCTAATGGTGTAATCGGTGTTCGGCAGTAAGTCGTAAAATTACGAGTTTAAAAGTTGTGACTAGTGTTAGTTCGGATTTGTGGAAATACTTGTTCAAACCTGGTGCTTTGGTTTTTTCAAGGCGGTACTACGATTTTTGTCCAGCTAGATTTAAATTTGGGACCATTCTGCGTGGTGCATCCGCCCATCATCGAATTTCCCTTCTTAACTATAACAAACTTAACAAGTCCTCCTTGATGTGACTAGTAAATGCTGTTCAAGATGCGTTTAGACGCATCATGAAAATTGATTTAGCCGTTAAGATGGTGGTTTTGCGGTTTAGATAGCTGTAACGACGTATTTTTACCCGTTACTAACAACGTGCATATTTTTTCAATTTACATGCTCAAATTGAATGCGTTTCTGGGCATAAAGCTCGGTTATTACGGCAGATAAGGTGCTCGTTGCCTCGGGCGAGTTTTATGTCTCTTTTATACCTTTCGCCTTCGACAGATGCTTTCACGCACGATTTACAAAAAACGATATTCCTTATGCTATTCACTACTGATCACTGTATACAGGATTTTCCTTTTCGATTAAGGAAAATTGAATTAGAAACGCTTTGAAAAATAACTGTCATATCTAGGAACAGAGAGAAAATTATCGTTCATCTATATTCGTACCAAATACTATCAAAAATGATATCAAAGAATTGTGGGCTGAACCAAAACATCATGCTATTCAGCTCTGTCATAGGTTATTATTCAATTATTACTCAATTAATGACATCTTATCAACATGTAATTAATAGACGACTATCATCTTTTACGTCAGTCGGGGAAAACGTACAAATACAGTAGTGTGGGCTGCGTAGAGAGACGCAAGTGCAAACTCTTCTATCGAAGTTTCGTAACGGATGAACAGAAGTAGTCGCACTCCCGAAACTAACGGGAAATTCTCGCTCATCGAAAGTACGTTGTTAAACTAAACCTTTTTCCCTTGTCGAAGTTACGTTACCGCCGTCACCGGCTTCCCTGAGCTTTATGATGGATCGGCTGACCAGACAAAAAAAAGAAAGAAAAATAGCTTTATGGGTTTCCTCGCCTTCCCAAACGAATTGATTGAACGGAACGAGGTTATTTAATCCAAAAATAAAATATCGCGAGAAAGTGTTTATAATGCAAAACGCCATTTTTTTCGAGGGAGCTTTTGTGGGACGAATAAAAGGCAGGTGTAGTTCAGTCGGGGCTCCGTCGCTCTTTCAAAGGTTTTTCTCCTGTAACGAACTGCGAGGGGATGCTTTTGATTGAAATATTCAACTGAGCTCCTACGCGGAAAAGGAGAATTGCAACGTTGTCCCTTTGAGAGCCCGTTTTACCGTCCAAGGCCGGACTTTCGAGTCAGGGAAATGCCATTCATTTGTTACGGAGTTCCGTCTACACAACGGTGAATCATACGAAAACGTTTTTACTGCCGTTTTTTGGCGAAATTGTTCCAAAATCTGAGCTTAAGCGATTGATTACATGCGATAGCCACTATTGTCAATGTTTTTGGGTGGACTTGTTCCATTCCTTACAAGCGACTTCAACTGTGATTTCAAATTTTGAAAGGGAATATATCTAAAATAATTAAGTACAAAAATTATGCTTACAGAGCTTCACATGTTTCTTCTTCATTTTGGTTTATTATTCAATAATAAACCATTGTAATCGCTCTGGAAAAAAAATTCTAACCACCCTGAAAATTTCATGGTTTACGTTTCAAAGGGTGTAGAATCCGAATCTGCTATAAAAAGTTTTCCGTCCGTCCGCCGAACGCCATTCGCACGATTTCTCCCAAACGGCTGGAGCAAAAGATCTGAAATTTTCAGGAAAAATCCATCTTGGTCCGACGACGCCCCAATTCTTGAGCCAGCTCTCTCACTCAATTTAAAGTGCCCTTTAAGGGCTGTCAAAGTTTTGTAAAATCCCTAAAAACCTCAAAACAAGTCGAAGCGGCCTAAATATATACCTATTTGAAGAACATACCATAAGGAATCGAATGAGCGCCTCCCCAGGTCCGTAGGTCAAACCATTCCTGATGTATGGCCCGATTTATGGTGCCAAGATTTGCGTTTTTTGGTTTATTATTGTTTGTTTGTAACCTAGTGATGCCGATAGCGTCGAGTTGTAGTGAATGTGGATACTGGAGTGATAGCCGGTGTTGATACTGAATATCAACTACAAGTCTTGTAGTTTATGGCCGATACACGGGTTGAAGCATTCTGATATGCATGAAACGCTGATAATATATAGTTAAATATTATTCAATATTATTACTGAGGTAAATAGGTATTCTTTCACTGGGCTTTATTATTCAATTGGCTTGTGTTCATGATTTGAATCGTACTAAGCTTCGGAGTGTGCGTGTTTCACAGGTAATAGAGCGATTATTGAATTTCAGGAGATATGCATAGAGCACGTAAATCTGTTCTCAATCAAAATACCTATTTGGATTGATCAGTTGATCATATTTGTGTGCCTCCTGAGATTCAATAATCGCTCTATCCTGTGAAACGAGCACACTCCAAAGCTTAGTAGAAATTCAAATTGTGAACGCAAGCCAATTGAATAATAAACCCCAGTGAAAGAATTTGCAGCGTTTTTGTAATTTTATCTTGTATGTTCGAGCACTATTCATATAAGTATTATGTAAACAATATAGTAATTGGATAATAATGGTAGCTGTTCCATATTGTAGTGAAAATGAATTTATATCTAATACAGTAATGTTGAGACCACCTGCCCTAGTTTGTAATGGAACAGGAAATTTATGAAATTTAAGCGCGCTGTTCTCCAAGTGGACATGAAATTGAAAGAACCATCTCCTTCGTCCTTAGCAAAGAAACCTTGATATTGAAGGGATATTAATTCTGTAACTTTGAAGCAATCTCCGGAAAAGTGACTTTCAGATTGAAAAAAAAAAGTATGGCCCGAATTCATCAAATGTTGTACAATGACACTCAAAAATGGTAAAGGCGCATGATGGAACTCATAACATTCGTCGCTTTTTCAGAAAACAGCTCACCGGAGCAAAAATATTCAAGACGTGCGATCCGTGTTCTTTTGTTTTCCCATGATCTTCACTCAAAACTTTTTCTGGTTTATGGTGATGTAGCTGATTCGCATGTCAGCTCGCAGTCCAGATGGAATGAGAATCGATTCAATTGTTTTGAAAAGTTCCAAAAGCATTTTAAAATATCCGCTTTTCTCTTCTTAACATGTTCGTTCGTTTACTACCTCTTGTCTCTGAAGTTTAGAATATGACGAAAACCATTAAGACCTGATTTTCACAGTTTCACAAGATATTTACAGCCGATTCGGGACATGCTACGAAACCCATACTTCGAAGAGGAAAGAATAAACTTAAGTACGTAAAAAGCCCTAGATCCGGTTTCTCAATGACATTCTCAATGTAGTTACTTAATTTTGGGTAGGTAGGAACCTAACCAAGTTTTCCAATAAATTTGGTTACTTGTAATTGAAATCAGTTTCTTTGACTGGAAACATCTCCCGAAAATCGTTTTTTCTGTCCCGGTTGGGACGAAAATAGTTATTTGATGTACTCAGGGACGTAGCCAGGCAGGCCGCATTTCACTGGGGCAAGAAATAAAATTGCCCCCCCCCCTCCATAGGCCCGATATCTCATGACTCATTCCATCTTAATATACCTACCAATGAACCAAAATATTAATTTGATTAATTCACAATGCATCGACTCTTAAACTGAAAGAAATTGGTAAACCAATGTGATTTTTTGAACCTGCAAATTTGCGCCCCTCTAATTTGGCCCAAATAGTTACGTCCGATTTGAATGCACTAATAAATAAGACATGAATCGTTGATGATGACCCTTGTAAATGGTCAATCAGTTATTCTACTGCTTTACCTGAAAGAAGCAATAAAATTTGTAAAATTAAAAAAATAGGTTTCCTTTTTTTAAGTTGTTTTAAACCTGAAAATGGGCGGCGGCTAAAACGTAATAAAAATTCTTCTACATATATATAACCGTGCTGATTTTATCGCCAAAAAAATAATAATAATACCTTGACAAAAGATAACCCGTTCGATTATCAAATGGGATTCAAGCGAAGTCGTTGGAAGGCCGCCGCGTGTAAAACTGTCGAGTTTTAATTGCTTAATTTGCCCTTGCGTAACATTATTATAACCATCAAGGTTGAGGTAACTCGGTGATATAGTATTAAAAAAAAAATAATAATAATCCGCTCATCCTCCCGTACGCTCGACTAAGAGCTTCCTCTCTAGAAGAAATCGATTTTTTTACTCGTTACTCAACCGGGATACCCCTTCGGGCTGAATCAAGTGCAATTTTATTACGTCCCCCATATTGAAGGGTGACTCGTTCGACACCATCTATTTCGATCAGCGAAACGATCAATGTCAAGGTTGACGAAGGATTTTTCGAAACTTGCGAAACCACATTTGGCTTGACCACGTAACTAGGTAGTTGTTATCATTTCAATGTAGTTACTTCATTTTAGGTAGGTAGGAACCTAACCAAGTTTTCCAATAAATTTGGTCTACTTGAAATTGAAGGATGACAGTTTCTTTGGTGGAAACATCTCCCGAAATCGTTTTCTCTATCAAAGGAGCCGGTTGGAACGAAAATAGTTATTTGTTTAATGCACTCAGGGACGAAAAGCCAGGCCGTAAAAACTCATGGGCAAGAATTGCCCCGATGGGTCCCCCTAGACTAAAAGAACTTGGTAAACTGTCACTTTTTTGCCTA
Source organism: Creontiades dilutus (assembly GCA_031894815.1). Taxonomy (NCBI): domain Eukaryota; kingdom Metazoa; phylum Arthropoda; class Insecta; order Hemiptera; family Miridae; genus Creontiades; species Creontiades dilutus. Next base: position 503,141 of record JAVIWC010009708.1, read on the forward strand.
TTTGGCGCCCCTCTAACTTTGGCCCCCCCTAGTTACGTCCCTGAATGCACTCATGAGTAGACAGAGATCGTTGAGGGATCACCCTTGTAAATGGTCATTATTCTACTGCTTTACCTACTACCCTGGAAGCCGAAATTTGTGCCTTTCGAACATTTTCGTTTAAGTTGTTTTCCACCTGAAACATGGGCGGCGGCTCAACGTAATACAGCTAATTCGCGAGCTTCTACAGAGAAAGTTCGGACTGCGAAGAGGCGCGTGCGGTGATTTATCGCCCGGGCCGTTGACAAAGATAACCCGCGAGTGCTCGTGGGAGCTCTGCGGTCGTTGGAAGGCCGCCGCGTCAGGTGAGAGGTTCAAAGAGCGAGCCCTTGCGTAACCCCGCGGTGTGAGGTAACTCGGCTGACTAACTCAGCTCTCCGCTCATCCTCCCGTACGCTCGACTCAGTTCTTCCTCTCTAGAGTTCGATTTGGCAAATTACTCGTTACTCAACGCGATCCTTCGGGCGATGAGTGCTTTTTTATTACGTCCCCCATATCGAGAGGGTGACTTTCGCGAAACGACTCATCAATGTCAAACGAAGTTATTTTTTCGAAAGTGCGAAATACATTTGGCTTGACCACGTAACTAGGAGTTGTTATCGCATGTGCGATCTCATATCAATCTTAGGCCCCCAAACTTTCATCTGCCTTCTGAAATGAAGGATGACAAAACGTCTAGTGAGTTGAGTGGAGCACATGGCTTTCATAAACCCTTAACACGAATGCACTATCACTGCAATGTGGTAAATAATACTGAACAATGCACCTGTGACTCCCTTGAAAATGTCAGCTCCGTGTGATAAAAACTGCAAGGATTGAAGTTCGCGGAGCCATCATGCTGAAATTAAAGCATGTTACGATATCAAGTCGTCATCTCATCACTACCCTCTAAACATGAACGAATTTGAACGAGCAGGCGGGGAGGAAATGATGCTTAATGGATTTTACGTTGGGCATATATAGTGAAATCGATCAACTTTTGAGAGATTGTGTGACTTGTTCCATGAAAATTTAACCGAAATTCAGGCACTCACATGTCCCCGCCTGAGGGACCTGCTCCCGCGGATATCAACGCCTTCAAATCGGCGAATCGTCATGCAATGCAGGTCTGTCTCTTCTATAGAAATTCTATACTGGATACAACAATGATATAATTGATTTGAAATTAGTGTGAGGTCACTAAATCGGCTTCCCCTGCCTATATTCAAAGTTTTAGCAGGATCGGAACGAGAACCTGAGAATACTTCACTGCGTGTGCGCATGCGATTGATTTTTGATTGATGTAAGTCATAGAGGACCATCTTCAGCCTGTCCCTCACATTCTCGACAATGCCATCAAATTTGGACAGAAACTGAAGAATTTAGGCTTGCCAAAAGGATTTCTTGATCGAGCATACGCAGAAGTTACCAATAACACTACCATGTTAACGTGTGCGAGATTATTAAATCGTTTTTTACAACTTCCCTCCAAAGTTGAGGTTGATCGGACCACTAGAACTTGAAAAAATGTTGCTTGATAGACTTCACATTCGCGCAAACGTAAAGCGTTGACCGTTTAGCGATGAAATTCATAGGGAAACATCTCCCTGGAAATTTCTTCAAAGTTATATGAACACAATAGCTGTAATGCTTGTTACGAAAATTGGGGAACGTTGTAATAGCTGCTTCAAGGAAATTCTTTTTACAATCGTAAGAATCCAGTTGAGGAGCTTACTTTCAAAAAGGCACATATCCAAATCTGGGAGAAAACGTTTTTTTCTCAATTTTGTATCTCTTAATATGAGTTGAATCAGATCCTCCTATAATTTCCGAACAAAACAGAACACATCCACGTCAATTCCGGGGCTAAAGTTATGTGTTTGCATCAAAAGGTAACAACCGTCCCCTACATTTTTTTCAGTGTCTTGCAATCGAAATGGCACATATCCTCAGAACTTCGTCAGGCGATAAGTCGTGGGTTTTCAAAAAGGCACATATCCAAAAAGAAGGATTGCTCCTTCGTCTTGACGTTGAATATTTACACGAGACTCGATAGATGGCAGGCATGACAAATGGAAATATGGAGTCAGGTAAAGTTTTCTATAAAACCTATAGTATGGAGAATGAATTCTTTCTTTTTCAAAAAGGCACAAATCCGTGAGTTCTTATCAAAAGGGAAATGGATATACAGCCTCGTGTTTTGGAGAAAATTGATTCATATTCTGAGGCATCTTTATCTGTGCCTTCTCACACATTACTCCGATGAGAAACTGCAGAAAAACATCTCCACTAATCTGCAAATCGGTTTTTCACTTCCTAAACATTTTGTCGGAATGGATATGTGCCTGTTTGAAAGTAAGCTCCTCAGTTGCTCTAAAGCAATGGAAAGTTGTTCTGGTCTGAATCTTCATGAACGTCGGAGGGTAAATTTTGGTTTCGGAAAGAAAAAACTATACATCTTCCAGAATTAATAACAAAGCGTTCACTGCTGATAGGAATTCTCGGAAGCATCTAGTCACCAACTATAATAAAACCGTAGAAGTGTTGATTTGTGAACAATGAAACTGATTTAGGAAGCAAAATACAGTCTAAACCTCACATCACGGTGACCCGCATTAGCTTTCCCGACGTATTGACAATAAATCAGGTTCCTTTGATTGAGGATTCGCCAACTAGTCAATACATGCCTGTTGCCAGGCGGCGGGTTGAAATGAACCTTCAACTATTCATTCACACCGTCCGATCGAACCGACTAATTAGAAGGTCGGAAACTCCAATGTTGAGAGTTGATAATTGTAATTAACAATGTTCCAGTTGACGACAATGAAATTTTCATGAGAACCTGCAGCCCCCCCGACAGGGGAAAGCCAATTTCGGCGGTTGAATGCTGTCCTCCGAGAGATCCGCTCTCATAGCATTCTCTCACCGGCTGCGAAAATTTCCAATCATTGTCAGGTTAATGATGGGCTGCGCGCTCTAATTCCACGATTAATTACCATTTATCGGCCTATGCACCTATCATAATACGCCTAAACGTATACTTGATGCGATTAGTAAAACCATCATCAGGTGATGTGGTGTGAAATTTCAGTTTTGCCTGCGAACTATCTGCTACTTCTGTGATGCTGTAACTCCTTCCTTGCTATTGGTTCACTTATTGAAAAGAAGAAGAAGAACATACGGTTTACTATTTAACCAGTAAGATGGATAATTTCAAAAACTGCAGCTATGGGAAATATGACAACAGACATAGGAGCTTACGTCGGAGAGTGCCATAGACCAATAATTCAATAAACACACGAGTTTATTGTTGTTGTATTAGATAATCCTTCTACGAAAATCACTGATCTATGTTTATTAATCGTGTCAAGTGTAATTGTTTCCTTGATGAATTAAAAAGGTGGTATTTCGGTCCGGACTAAGTCACTCGCCACGAAGTTGTGGAAAGCTATTTCCATAAAAACAGAGTAAGATAGAACGTTGTCTATATTTCCAGGAGAATAATGAAAAAAATATTACTTTCGTGGAAATGTAGACAACGTTCTATCTTGCTGAATTTTTATTGTATTTCGTGGTTTAATTAGGAAAGAAAACTGCAGTCTATCGTTCGTGTATCTCCACACAATTGATTTCCGGATGTACCAAAGCCGAAGGATGATTTTCTAATTAGCAATACTCCACAAACGCCAATACTTTACCAGTCCCTCTGTACTGGATAAAAGCTGATATCTAACTACCGAAATTGGGGCAATATATATCTGCAAAAACGAAACCCAATTAAGTTACGACTGACATTTTACGAGATAAACTTAAATTCGTACCTACGCTCCACTTGTCCGCATATTCATTCTAACGAAAGTTAATCTTGGTTTCAAATGGAGCTCTTGAAAACGAAATTCCATTGCAATACATCAGGTGTTTCAATAGTGAGAATTCACCACGAGATTTTTATACATTCATAAATACAGCGTAGACTAGAGGTAGCACAGTTCATAGTAGAGCCCGGGGTGGAAATCGTGGAGGTTGACGTTGAATAGAGATCGAATAGGTAGTAAACATACTTGGCTTTTGACGTCTTATACCATAGATGTTGCATGGAAATCATTCAAATGTTATCAATAGTAATTATTGCTTCCGAGTCTTTTACAGGCTACCCATCCCCTCTGGAACCTATGTTTCCACATTCGGGAGGTGATCAATTTGTTATACAGAATCAAAATTTACATCCAACTGTACGTTTTTGACCATTCTCATTAACTTCGTTTTGTGTCTGTCACTTAGTCTGTCGCGTTTCCGCAAATCCCTGTAACAAGATTAATGGAAAGGGTAGGATGTACCTGTCTCCCAAGAGTTTCAATGTTCACAACCCATTACAACCCTCCGCGCTCATATATGCATATTTTTGCTCTTCCTAATCGTGGCAGCTTGCTCAGATTTGATGGCAGTTGGAGAAGGATTTGGTTATCCCTTATAATTACTAATCGCTGTAGAATTAGAGCCACAGAACTGCAGTCTGTGAGAACACGTGCTGTGATATTGTCAGCGGAGAGGGAACTTAGACAACTAGGCCACAAATGATTTGAATGTTCCCTGGCTCAGATAGGCTGTTCTTGTAGTGCGGCTAAAAACATACCGCATCTTGCTTAGGACTACCTCGGATAATCGACGTTATCAAGCTGTAAAGTATGACATACCTAAATGATTACTACATATTTCCTCTGAATGACCTCTGCAGTGGGAAGTGTGTTGGCACATATCGGTTTGGGTGGGTGCTTCGACGACATATCCCAAGTCCTTCCAGGGGAAATATGTAAGTACGTATGTAGGTATGCGGATTCGTGGTAACAGCGGGAACCTCCTTTAGACGCCACGGTCCGCTGTCTCACTGACATTTTGCCTAATCCATCGGATCTGAAATCCGATTACACCTGACTCCAATATCAGCTGGCTGCTGCAACCTTCCTGAGTCCCAGTTTCTGCGCCCTCCCTTGATTTATAATTATATTACATATGGCGACCGGTCCTTTCACGCCCGCTAAATTAAATTAATATCCATACGATTTCCTAGCAATTTTACATATCAATAAAGGTACACCCAAGAGGGTAGGTTTACAGCAAAATCTAGCCCTTTATTATATAGCTCAATTAATTAGCACTGAGTTCGATTGCACTTCTTTTCACGCAGCACAACTAAATCCAGTGGTTTGTTTCGCTTGAGACGTCGGATTTCACCTTCGTTGTCCAAACGTAGAGCATCTCCGGGTTCACGTGTTTGTGGAGGCGATGTTCATGCTTCCTTGCGTATTTTGCAATAATTTCATAGACTGTCTCCGGTCCTCAAATCTCTTGAATATCATCGTTTCGCATGTACCCTCCAACTATACTTTCAGTATTTTTATTAATTATGGATTCTTAATATTTATGGCGACCGGTCCATAGGTCCAAATGCTTTAGGATCTGCTTATATATAAGCAGTTTGTTGTGGAGAGAGAGATGGGATTTCCTTCCCATTAGCCAAATCCTTCTGTACTTGATTTTAAGTTCTTCTTTCTTCTCTTTGTGTTTATTCCAGTTTAATTTGGAGTCAAGTGTCAAACCCAAGTACTTCTGCTTCAGTATGCGGTATTTTATTCGTAAAATAAAAATTGATCTCAACAAAGATTGGGACTTTTCGGTTAATCGAAGTTGAAGATTTTGATTTGTTCAGCTTCATTCTCCACATATGGATACATAATCGTCTGTTATTTGCTGAACGCTGAATTTTCTTCCAATTAGATTTGTCTGCGAGTGCCTTCGGAAGATTCGCTTCTTATCGAGTAAACCCGGTTTGATTCGTCTGCTTCAGAGATTGCGGTGACATCTTATTAATTCGGTGCTATCCAGCTAAATTAAATTAAATCGCCCGGGCTGGAAGCCGATTTGTCCGAGGTCGGTTTTCTTCGGGTCAGTAAACCCGGGCGGTGGGTCTCCAGTCCCGGGCGAACTTCCCGGCGGTCACTCGCTCTCCGCGCTCGCCACCAGAACAGTATCCTGTTGTGAGGTTGCGACATTCCGTCCACCAGCTGCAACTCTCCTCGTATTGGCTAAGAATCTTGATGAGAACTCCTTGATATTTGCCACTCCCAACTCCCGGTCGTAGACCTTCAACACATTTTCTTCCTCACTATCGATGTTATGGTGGCTGTAGTAATAATGATAGATAATCAAATAACTTGCAGTGTGAAGCATCACACTAGTTTCCCCAACTGCTTTAATCTTGAATATGAACCATTTATGTGGAGAAGAAAATATTTACATATTATTACACAAAGGTTTATTATTTCTATATTAGATTTCCCTTCTACGTAGGCCAACGGATTACGAGAGCTGGACCGTACAACCAGAGACTTTGCTTCCTAGGTACACACAAGAAATCCATCTGAGATTTAGCAATGTAAAATAAAAATACAGTCAAAAAGATAATTGACCTCAACGAATCGAAGCCTGTAAGAGGGCGTTATGGATAGCATAATCGAATAGCATCAACCGTGTTATTTGTCCTGTCGCCAACCACGCTGAATTTTCTTTCCGAATTCGTATTAGATTTTTGAAATCTATGTATCTTGCTTGAAAATAATGAACCATAAAAGAAGATTTAACAAACATAAATAAATTAATTTTGCATTTCTATAAACAAAAACTTATCGAGCAATGTTTGATTCGTCTGCTTAGAGATTGCCGTGCACATCTTATTAATTCGGTGCTATCAGATTATAATTATAAAGAATAATGGTTCAATAATTTTTATTGAATACCCAATATGAGCAATGAATGAAAGATGGTCATGCAATAGATAACTTCCCACATACTTGGCTTGGGATCTCATATTCTTTAGGAAGAATTGACCTAGAAGTTAAAAATAAGGATAAAATAAAATAGATGTGTGATAGATTGAATGCAGAAATCAAAAACCCCTACAGCTCAAAGCCATTACATTACATAACCTACTACATTGCCTAGTACTAGTTCACTACTACTAGTACTAGTTAAAGATGTACAAAATCTCAGGATTCAATTAATTTTTGGTGTGTTTAGTTATGTGATTGCGCTTATTTTGTAATTACTTGGTGGATGATTCAATTGAAACCAATCGAACGGATTGTTTAAACTATCTCGGAATTGACTAGTTTTACGTTTAGAAACCTCAGCACCTGATAAAGTTAGAATGATGTAATAATGTTTGGCTACTTAAATAAAGTGAGCTTCGGAAAATTGGGCTTTATTAAGCAAGAACCGAACGTTGATAGAAATGGAATAAAATGCGTCAACAGAAAAGGTCATCAGGTACCTACGAAGAAAAAGAAGTTCATGTATCTAATAAAATATTATATATCTATGTATAGAATTGTTGTGAGTCCTGGGGAACTGTAATATCACATTCTTTCTGTTTTGTTTTAATATGTCTTTTCATAGTCGGTCGCTTTTCTGGTTAGTCGAGTTGGTAAAGTGCTCCGTCAGGCAGTACTTCACCCGAAGAATTTAAGAGATCGTAAACAACATTTCCAGATTCATAACAAAAATAAATATAACTGATTTTTTGACATTTCATGTCTTTGCTAACCACGAAACCAAATTGTCGTTTGTCTCCGTTACGATTACGAAATTGACCATTAATGATTGTTAAAATCGTAATATGATTAAGCTGAAATTTGCTATATTTTTATGATTCAATTGAAACCCTCTTACGGATTGTGAACAATAAGGTGCAGAGTTTTACGTTTGATCAACTGATAAAATGTTAGAATGATGTAATTGTTTCCTATCAACTTAAATAAAGTGAAATTTGGAAAATTGGGCTTTATTAGGACATGAACAAACGTTGATAGTCTGGAATAAAATGCGCAACTGAAAAGGTCATCTTTCCTACGAACCGTAAAGCTGAAGTTCATGTATCTAATAACATTATATATCAATGTATAGAATTGTTGTGAGTCCTGGGGAACTGTAAATATCACATACCGTTCTTTTTTACGACGATTTAATGGATGTAAATAATAAATAAAAATATGAGTTAAATTTTTGTTTTCTTTATATTGAGAAAAATGTAATTCACAGAGGAAGACAAGATTGCTAAAAGATGGAAGGGAAGAATTATTGGGAAAGACATGAAACTAATGCGTTCATGTATGCAAATAATAATTTTTAATTTTTTTTTTTATTCCATGTTTCCTACGGTATTCATCACCATTCGGAAGCGGGGGTACTAAATGTATTTTCTTGGACATTTTACCTTGAGCCTTGAAGAAAATTGTGTAGCGTTTGAAAATCGGAATATTTATTACACACAATGTGCATAGATTCCAAAACAATTTGGAGGAACAACAACGAAATAAGTTTCCATGATGCAAGATTCTTACCTTTTTATAATTTATTATTATTCTCACAGGTGAATGTTTCCTTAAGGAAACTCAGCTATCTATGAATATTCATTGATTCTTCCTCTTATTGTTTTCCTTTTCCCGTTCTTCTCTCGGAACCGGTTTTCTAATTTCGGATGAGTAACGATGAAAATACCGGCGTCAACTCTGATAGAGGATTTACCAGCGTGTTCCCTTCAGTTTTCCTCAACACCGGGAAGCACGAGAATTTTAATCCTTCGTCACGCCTGGTATTCCCGAGCAGCTGGGCATCACACCGCTCACGAGCCTGGCTTTTTCCTCTTACACGGTGTAATTCACATCGGGTCACCGGGTTGCATTTATAGCCTAGCGGCGCAGCTTCTCCCGTCTTGAGAATCCTCTTCAAGACCACTCAAAGTCAAGTTCACTAGCAATTAAGTACAACAGCAGGTTCGCGTGAGTTGGTATAGTTCCAACAGCGGTGCTATTACTTGACGGTCATGAAACAATCAGATAACGTCGGTCGTGACGACCTTGCGAATTTCGATTGATTCTGTGGTTAGGGTTGAAACAAATAGCGGTTCTCATTCGACTACTATTTATACGGGCCAATATCACCGTTACTTCCTCTTCGGACTACACTCGTAATTGCTCCAGTACTTAGCAAAGTAGGTTGAGGCAGGCAGCAACCATCATCGGAGTCATTCCCAGCTTCTGACGGTTCAGCAATTTCAGATAAGATAAATTAAGTTCACATGTAAAGTGCAATTCTCATTCGTGAATTGATGCATTGATTCAATACCGTTAATGTTCTTTGGAAAGTAAAATTCGTGTTTTTCCGTCAGATATGACATTTTGGGAAAGCAATGGGGCAAATGAATATCAACTCCATTAACAAGCTCAAGAAACTCATGCCTCCCGAGTGGGATATCCAACGGATTCGTTTTGAGGAAACAATGGTCGTGATTTGCTGGGTTTTGGGCAGGGACGTGTATCGAATAACCGGAATAATTGATGTTGTGCCTGTAAAATATATTATGTATCAATCGATGTCATTTTGGGATTGCACAATCGTTAATCGATTAAATTGAATCGCTCATAAAGTTTTTTTTCCATAAATTTTGCTCTTGAGAAAAGAGTTCTTAATGGCACGATGGAGATGCCCTATCCCAATTAGTGATTAATAAGGTGTGTCCCATCAAGGTGAATGAGCCCTGGGTGAGGCCATAGACCATGAATAACACTATTATTGTTACCTGTTTTATTACACCATTATTTGTTATTTACACTTAACTATGGCCATAAAAAAGTTTCTTTCAATTCCTTTTAGTACGAACCTAGTACCTAGTACCTTTTAGTTCGTAGTGTACGAAAATTTTTTGGGTAAAACTAGACAGAAAATGGAGCAAAACGCCTCCAACCGCACTGTTCTATCTCAAACCGTTCCGAACATGATTTTTCAAAGATTTTTTCGAGGAAACCACGTTTTTTTCCATAAAAGCTGTGTTATGTGCACTTTGCTCTAATATTTTTCAATTTTTTAGTACATTTTTTTTCTGATCCAGCATTAAATTTCCAATAAGATGGTTGTTCAGGTTACCATAAAAGTCACTAACTTTGTACCGAATGAACAGTTCAAACTTTAACTTATGTAGGAAAGTTACATTTTCTTATTTTTCATTATCGCTCATCAATTTACTAAAAGACCACCCACAAAACTGCAAATTCCACACAAAGTAGCGTATTTAACCAGATTCCAAATGATATAGTCACATTTATGATTTTGGTACGATTTCGTAGAGAAATTCACATTTTAAACCCGAAAAACATGGCGTAGTATTTTCGTGTGAAAATCAGGTACCTACTTAGTAGATAAATTTTAGGTACATTATGATATTCCCATTATTAAAATCTGTATTTTATACAAAACAAACTCTTCAGGGGGAAGAGAAAAGAAAAGCACTGTTGATAGAGAATCACCCTGTAGAATTTGTAAAAGATAAATACGAATAATGAAGACCATCTTCTTCGTATTGGGTTTAGTTTTCCAAATTATGTGCTCCCTTGGGTGAATTCACTTACAAGCTCCGCTGCAATTCCCTAAACTATTTCTTTTCGGAAATCCATATTGTGATATTCTGAAAAAATTCCCGGACTTTCTCGATTACATAAAAATATGTGGAATTCACTTCATAATGCAGCACACATTTGTCGAATGTAGAACAGACCAAACGAAATCTCAACGCCAAACCTTCAAAGCTTGAAGGGTCACAGATTAACTTATATTATTAGACCTTAACTATCGAATATGAGGGTAGAATTTGGATTAATCCATTGGTAATCGCGTTAGTGAATTCACTATATACTTCGCAGTAGATTATTAAGTAAAATTGACGGTTCGTCATCTTACCGCTCCACTACGAACAACTGGCGATATGGGCTTGGTCATTTGAGAACGTTTGTGAACAGGGTTCGCAAACTCTGTTTGGCACAGTTGATAGTTCACACTGCATGCACCGAGCATTTTGCTGATGATTGTTTGAAAACAGTGTTCGTGAATAATGCTCGTTTCGGGTAAACAGGCCTCTCATACATCATTTTGAAAACAGAACAGAAAACTGAACAGTGATATACTGAGCAGTTAGAACTCACCGATAACGAAATGATAAGATCAGATTGCGCCTGGGGCGCCCCAAGCTGGGAGTGAACGAACCGAAATGCTCCATCTTTGTTTTTTGAGCTCTCTTATTGGTCAGTCACGTATAGTGCAAACTTAATACTCCCCGAAATTCCGCCTCGTGTCCTCCTCTGCAGGTGCTTATGACTTTCTGATTGGTCAGGTGACCCCTTCGAACTGCTTTCCATGTTTAGCCTAGGAAGGTATATTTCGCGAGTTGCTTCAGGTAGCGTAAGCCCATTTTGTTTCAAAGCTTCAACGGAGGGATCTTTTTCCATCTTTTTGGTTAATTGGGTACACATCACATCCCAAATAGACATCCCTGCTCTGGAATGTTCTGATGATAATATAAAAACCAAAACCGTTTTTCAAACCCTTTTTTTCTTTTTTGAAAATATACTTTTTTTTTTCAATGTATTTTTTGTTTGATATTCCAATATTTCAGTATTCTTGAACGCTGAATTTCTTTCATCTATTACCTGATTAGTCTGGTAAATAACGTCAACGTTGTTTTCTGTTGCAGTTGGGCACGAGCACAGCCACGCCCACGACCTGATGGACCAGCTCCACGCCCATCACCACGATCACCACGCCCTCCTCGACCACGACCACGACCACCATCACGACCACGGAGAGTCGGACCACACGTAAACCCACCCCTAACCCGTCAACCCCCATCCGGTTGATTTTTCCCACGGAACAAAATCCACCCCATCTCCCAGGGGTCGTCTTCCTGTATCGAAACTACTTATCGACTTTTCGCGGATCTTATTTTTCTACCCTTCAGCTAACTACGTTCTTTGACGAAGAAGATAATATACGTTAGAGTACGTAAGAACTTTTGTAAATAATCGAATATTTTGTGTACTTACAGTAGATTTTTTAGCATACTGTAAACTTGATTACGTTGCTTTTTTGAATTTCATGGAAAACCAAAGTTTCTAACCAAGATGCATATTAAAATGTGGAAGATGTATATTTTTTAGATATTTAACATGTTTCTTGACGTGCTAGATAATGTGGTCTCATATGCAAATAATTAATGCTATAATATTTATCATATTAATATATACAATTTATCAAAATTGACTCTTTAGAGCCTCTTCAATGTTGTGAAGTTCTTCCTCTCCAAAGTTGCTGCATTAAAAACAATTATATCTTACTGTGAAACATGTTTTAAACGTTGGTCGTAACAACAAGGCTCTGAAGACTGTGTATTAGTATGTAAAATTGTAGAAGGCAAATGGGCTTTCCATTAGTAACTTTTGGTTGTTAGGCCTATGAAAATAACTTCATTTTTTAGTTATAGGTACACCGATGAGGTATTACACATATTTTATCTTTTATATTTTACATGAGGATAAATAGAAGCATCGTGTTTTACCCGCATTCCATGACAATTTGCCGATTTGGATTTAACCATTAATCAATTCATACATTTTGGGCAAATAACTTGCACGTTATTTAAACACATTTAAAACAACGTTTTAAATACATTTTTCGAGTATTGATTTCTCGTGAGATGCTGAGAAGTTCTTATATTCCCTATAGTTTCACTCGCATGTGCACGATTTTCGAAAGCAACATTGTACCAAAAACGCGTGTATGTAGGCACAGTAGGCATTGAATAAATTCGCAAGTTATTCAAATAAGGGGTTTGAGGCATCATAACACTCACTTCCCCTCATTGTCTTCCTTTTATCACGCACTATTCTTAGTTTAAAATAACATCGTTTTTCAAGGGAATTTTCATTACAGAAGAAACCAATGGAGGCACGGAATTTATTTGCTAATGTCTCACGAAAATTGTGTGGAAAACAGAATTAAGCTAAATTTTCCATAATTGAAGAGCGTTGGACACAAAGGGCTAAGTGCCGGAATGAAAAGAAGAAGTAATTTTAATTTTAAAATTGATTTGTTCGCCGTTCGGAATTTTGGTTTTTGATAGTGTATAACTGTCTGTAAGTTGAAAGGGCTTTTTGTTGTATAAAATGTATACCCTCTTCACGTTGTAAAAATAAATTGTGAACATCTGCTCATGGAATTACGCGGTATTTTGGGGTGATAGACGTTGGCACACATGCTTTGTGGCGGACTATTCGAACTTTCTTTAAATTCTGCCGTTGTATTGTAACATTGCGGATAATACCCACACTCACAGGATGTCCAAGACGGTGGAAGGCATCTGGTATATCTCCCGAGGCGGCGTATTCAAGAATCGAGAAGGGCCAACTAACCATATCCATCACACTACGGACGAGGAATTAAAACACAGAAAAAATAAATTTTGAAAGTTAGGCTCTTTCTACACAACGCCCTTCAATTATTTACGGGTAGTTTTATCGTCTAGTTCTGTCATTCACAATTTTGCAACACATCGATAGACTCACCATGAGATTTCAATTTCTACACCTTGTTTGACGTCGCAACGGCGCAAATGTACGTATGGAATTCAAAATTTGAATTCTTAATTTTCTGTTCCCAGTCAACAAGCTTCTCATTGGTTACCACCTTCCATCTCCCTTCACATCCTCTGAACAATAAGATTTCGAGCAGGTTCCCTGGTACTAGTAGCTGTGGCAATTTGATTCTCTAATGTAGGTAGCTAAAAAATGTCCCCAAACTCTAAGACTACAATCTTATGGAAATATAAACTCATAATCTATACGGAAACATAGGAAACTACAGCATTTTTGCAATTTCCTTTCGATGCGAGACATAAAATGGTCTCTTGTATCAACTTGACAGCAATCTACACGCTTTTCCTACCTATTTTCCTCAACCTCACCGATACCTAATTACATTTTCTATATAGGAGTAGGTATGTGGGAAAACTAATGTGACTCACAGCCAAAACTATGTTTTTTATGTTCATCAAAAGCTACTAATTTTTTTCCTTCAAACAACTTCAGCCCCCGAAAAATTCGCCGAGATGTTCTACCTTCACGGGATGTCACCACAGACATACCATACTGACTATTTGGAGGTGGGAGGTGTCACATTGTAGTTGTTCTGATTTAGCTGGCACATTGTAAGAGCTAAAAGGGTGGAATGGAAATTATTGAAGGACTCCACGTCTTTTACCCTCGCAGCAAGTAGCAGTTCTTTAAGAGATGATGCAATGGGATTAAAATGTGGAAACCCGAATGACTTGAAACGGTCCATCAACTGACCGACGACTGTGGTTCTTTTCATTAAGAATTAGGCACTCCTCAAACCGTAAGGAAAGCAATTACGTATCAAACCTCAGTCAACGCGTATCTCGCATTATCATCTGATCAAACAGACATTCTCGTCAGGTAACGAGGCGGGCAAATCTCCCGAGTTACCGTCCTTGCGCCACTTCTCCCGACCCTCCCTTCGTTATCGGCATCCGAGTCGGCGACTGTGAACGCGTATCTCGATCTAATTGGTTCGGAAACGGACTTCCACCGGACAAATAGTTCGGGATATAAAAACGATAGCCGGGTAAACGAGTTCAGGACGAGGCGAACCTATTATGGAAGGTGGGCGCAGACGTTCACCGCACGACTTGCCGACAGGTCAGCGGTGCCGGTCACTCTTTCTTCAACAACTGAGCAACATCCCGGCGATATCGCCACAAGTTTAGTCGGATATAGATGACGCAAACTGCAGCGCAGAAAGAATTTCTGTGGAAAATGGAACGGAAGGAGTAACCAAATTAGTAGACAATTCCTCTGTTTATTAGCTCGTTCATCTATTTAGAACAGTTCAGGTTACACTACTGGTTAGGATTCACTGAACTGTTCTACTCTTTAAGAACTGCTCTTTGTGATGAACTGCGTAGACTGGGGACTACGAGGAAAGGACGATAGTGCAGGAGGTGCAGGCCTATACGGAGTTGCTGTAAAAGATCTCCTGAGGTGCAGGTTGTTGGTACCCCCCACGCTCTTTCTCTCTCATCCCTCCAGAGATTATAGGAGCCAATTTATTATCATCTTCCGCTTCTTGAGCTTGGACAAGTTGTCACATCTATCTTCCCCATCCTATAAAATAGCTCATGTGCTGTAAGGAACTTTGTTAGTAAAAAGTTCACCTCTCCATATTTTCTATCCAACTAAATTTTGACATGAAGTATGAAGCACGCTATCCATCTCCTTCTTTGATTTTCATGCTGCAGTTCTTGCCAGCTTACAGTGTGTTTTCTGTCTTCTTTGACAGCACGAGACTCCTATCCTTCCTATCTTCTTCCTACATATCAAAGACTCGTTTCCACTAGGCGTCGGACAATTGCGCCAAACTTCACGACGACCTAATGCACATTTTAGACCTAGAAACACTTTGAGAGAAATGCAACTTATATGCTCCAATATGTGGTAAGGTGATGTTTTTCCTTTATACGGTTACATTCGAGCCTCAATACCGGAATTTATTGAAAGATTAGACATCCACGTCTACATGTGATGTGTTCGCATCAGAAGAATCAAACGTAATCCATGTCTATCACCCAAAATATTCCGTAAATCTGTCTTAAAATTGGAATCGGTATAAACCCGTCAATATGCTATGAACAAATAACTCTGATTGCTTTTCAGAAAGCTGTGATTCAATATATCTCGTATACTGGTTTGAGTGCCTCCCTTGACAATCATTGACATAATACGAGTCTTCAAAAACTAAGTAAAATACAAGGAATGATATACTATTCAGATAGTAAAGATAGCACAGCCAGAATCCAGGAACCACCAACACAGATTATTTAATGGTGAAAGTTAAGTAAGATTTTATAAAGTTAGATGTTAGCAGTGTTCGGAAAAAAAGGAAGCGGCTCATAAAAAAAGCTGTGTAGCACCAACTGATTGGTTCTAACTTAGGTGGGTGCAGTTAGGAAAAAGGAAATTTCGCTATCTGTTGAAAAGGTTCAGCTTAACACAACCAAGGCATCTCCAAGGCATCTTTAAAATTTAAAGATCGAATCTATTTAAATTAAAATCTATTTAAATTAAATTGTTATCCATGAAAGAAGACCTACTCAGGTCCATATCCACTCAGGTACAACCCCCACTCGGCCCTATATGGATGATTTTGATATGTATTCAATAGAATGAAATCTCAAACCCTTAAAATCACACACTTCTCAGCTTTTTGAATGTATGTTTCTTTAAACCCTGTAGCTTGTAACTCCTAGTTTCCACCTTATTTACCTATATTAAAACAAATGATTAGGTACATACTGTAAAAACTACTCGTCATTGTAAAGACAAATGTTTTATCGAATTACTGCCATTAATAAATAATAAACTGTTTGTGTTGTTGATAGTGTCGTGCAATAATTTAGTATTATTTCTTCTTCAGCGATTGGTCGAGATGGTGGAATGAGAAAGACCGAATTTTTATAGTTAAAACGAATCCAATTTAACCGTGAAATTTACAAATCATTTTCTTCCAACGTCGTTGTATCAGCATACTTGTCGTGCTAAAAACAAACTAATATTTGATGGACAAATATGGACTGACAACGTATAAAATTGTCAAATTGAAGGGGCTTTTTTAATTTCCTCCAATTTAGTGAGTAGATCTGAAACAAGCATCGCGGTGCTTAATATTATGAATTGTATAACGCATAAATTCTTATATTTAATTAAATACGTCTTGAAAATGTACCTTATGATTAATATAATTTTCTTTATTCGGCAGTTCGAAGACTGTTTGAAAACTTGACTGTGATTACGTGTTATTGAAGGGAAAAAAAGAGTTTAAAACAGATGTCAGCATATTTCTTATAATTACGTATTTGATACGAATCATTAGAGTATTTTGAATTTTCGTACTAATTGACTTGTATAGTTTAAGATAATTCATATTTTCTCCAAGAGATTTATGATATGTGATGGATGCAATTCATCTTCTAAGTAATTATTGTTTGGTAGATTATTTTGATTGTTTTTACAAGTGGTTAAATAATGAAATAATATATATTAAGTACATAGGCACTAAGATGTAACATATTGTACATATTAAATGGTATATTTGCTTGGATTTTCAATTTTTTCTCGCCCAAATCTTTCTTTGATAGAAGACTCTTATGCTTATAAATTTTATTTGAACAATGTTGTGTTGTTCGACGAGTGGGTGAAGTAAGTTTCTTGGCATTTTCGTAAAAATCAGCTGTTTTTTGCAAAATACAATCAAAAACAAAAGAAAAAAAAGGGGAAATACCCGGTTGGTGGTTGCGTATTTGGGATCATGGATTTTTAATACTAACCCATGAATTCGTTTTACCTCTAGGAAATCAAATGATCAGTGATTTTGAACGAGATAAGATAACGGAGAGTTCAGTACCTTTGTTCATTTCATGATTTAGCAGAAAATTCTCAAAATTGTTTATTTCAGCATTTTTAATATGCATTGATATCTATTGAGGGGTGCAGGAAAACATACTGTTTGTATTGAGCTTGTAAGCTGTCCTGTGATTCCTCAATCAGGGGTAAACACAGGGGGGGAGGGGGGGAGCTATGACGCACCCAGCATCATTAAAATTCTTGAGGGGGAGGGTCCAAAAACATTTGTGAGGGGTAAAGTTGATTGAAACAGTGTTAAACGTGACGACATTCAGAAATATATTACATCACTAGATGAACGTAAATAATAATGAACCTAGTAATTAATTTAAATATGGTTTGTTTTTCCATCTGAAATGTATAAATGACAATGACAGTGCTCGAATATTGTCCGTTTTGCCTATTGCCGACTGGGTTTGCATTTTTTCAATACCTGTATAAATCTTCTTTTAGTTTCAGGTAAAATAAGGGGTGGTTACGAGTATTTTTCAAATTTTTGTTTTTGGAGAGGGGGTACCAACATACATGGGGTGGCTGGTTCTATGTTTGGAGGGGGGGAGGCAAGCCTGGTTAAATACAAGGCTAATAAGTTCGGAAATATCAAAGGCAATGAAGGAAAAACGTGAAGATCGACGGAAGAAGTACGAGAGGGAAAACGGAAACCCCGCTCATGAGGCACTGTCAGTATTATTGTGGTTGTATACTTGCTGAAATGAAGTTAGTTCGTACGAGTAGGCGAAAAAAAGTTCCATTATTGGAAATGGTAAACCAAAATTCGTTCATTCGTACAAACCCTCCGGCAGTTTACCCAGCTAAAATTATATTTTAAACTCGGCGGTGTTGATGGTTGTGGCACGTAGCTCCCAGGCATTTGGAACATGAATTTATAGGTCACTGTTGTCGATAATCCCAAAAGATACTTCAGCTTTAAATATGCAACAAAACGCTCCCAAATCTAACATACCTATGGGTTTGCCCCCCCCCCCCCCTCCCAAATTTTCGTTGTTTGACATAGGATTTTCTA
Source organism: Creontiades dilutus (assembly GCA_031894815.1). Lineage (NCBI taxonomy): Eukaryota > Metazoa > Arthropoda > Insecta > Hemiptera > Miridae > Creontiades > Creontiades dilutus. Next base: position 521,540 of record JAVIWC010009708.1, read on the forward strand.
GGTCAGATAAGCTGGGACTGGTTTGAGACCCATATCAATCGATTGAGCGACGTGGTAATGACATCTCACTTGCCTAAGTCAGTAAAAACCTCCAAAAACCACAGTTCAAGGCACTTTTTTGACCAGTTTTTGGGCGTTGTCGTCTATGCCTGCAAGGGAGTCAGTCCTCTTTCAAGGCGTACAGCGGACGGCGGACACAGACTTTGAATCTACGCACCTTCTTGAACTTAAACCCACTAAGTTTGAGGGGAGGTTAAGACACAATTTTTGCTATGCCATTACAAAGGCTTATTATTGAAAAATGTTTGAAAGAGAGGGAAAACATTTATTGATTAGTTGAGTTTGTGAAAAGTATAAATTGATATGCCAAAAGCTCAAATGGTATGCCAAAAGTTGAAATTGAGTCACCAAAAGTTTAAATTGAGATGCTAAAAATATTAAAATTGATTAGTGCCAAAGGTTCAAATTGTTAACCAATAAGGTTGTTATAAGGATTCTCAGGACAAAAATGTCACGGAACATGTTCAACAGACATGGGTGGATTGACGTACTGCAGGTCATCGCAGCACCCATTCTATTGTGAGTACAAAAATCTATATGACCGACTTGAAATTGATATGTCCTCTCCCTCTTTCTCCACCGGTGGAATTTACATATGTGCATGCGCCGAGTTGAGTGTTTATTTTTGTGAAATCTAATACATATAGGGGCATGTACTGTAAGAATGCATATTCCCTGAAAATATCATCCAAATCGGATGGAAACTGTAACAATCGAGCGTTTTTCAAGGACCTGAGGTCAGAACAGAATATAGAGACGACAGGCACACAACACAAGTGTCTGAGAGGGCTCTCAGACAGACGCAAATTGAAAGTTGTTCAGAATAGACCAAATAATAGAAAGTTACATCTCTCAAAAGAAAAAACAAAGCTTCCGCTCTCTTTATTGAGCAAAATCGAAATTTGATCATTCAACCATATGAGTGTGGTGGCTTTGAGCGGACTGTTTTTCAATTAGCAAGATCAGTTCTTGGGAAGACATATGGACTCTCAAAGCTCTTTAGTATTGAGATCAAATGTAAACCAACTTCCCGGAGAGTTAAGAGTAGTAAAATTACCTTTTCACAACCACGGATAACCCCATATTGTGGCCCAGTGCCCCCCAATCGAAAATGAGAAGACTCATTATCTTCGGAGTCACATCCTTTCCATTGATCCCATGTTCTGACCTCATAGCAAACAACCGCAACGGTGACTCTCCCACTTCGAAAGGTCGTCGAACAAGCCGTTTGGCTCGTCTTCACCTTGACATGCGGATTCCCCTCGTTGCGCCGTTCCCCCTTTCTCCCTGAAAACGATGGGAAAAACTAACGACGCTATGGAACGTCCTCGAAGAAGTAAAAGAAGAAGTAGACGAGGAAAAAACCTTTTGAAAACGAGCGAATCTTGTAGAGTTATGGAAGGCTCGATGGGACGAGGCACTTGATAAGGGAAGGGAATCCCAATTACCAGCCGACTAACTGTTGTCCCCCGAAAAAAAAAAGCTTGGGCTCCGTCGGTCGATTCATCTTGGGGCGTCCTTGACTGCTTCCACAGCTCGCTTTCGGATCAACAAGTTAATAAACAACTAGACCTTTCCCCAGTTTACCGAGTCAAACCGCAGTTGAGCCTTTGGTTTCATGACCTTTCAAAAGAGGAACGATTGAGAATTTTTCGTTGAAGTGAATTGGAGGGGTTTAAGTCATGTGGGTTAACAAAAGCTCCACACCAAGTTGAGAACGGTTCAAAACAATAGGGTTGCCCTAAAGTCGACATTATTTTCCCGTTGTCGGAAAAATACCACAACCAAAAAATCCAACCTACCTTAAATCATTTCCCCCTTTTCTATTCTTTACCCGCACCATCAACTTCATCAACTCTTTTCCAGCATGAAAAATATAATATTAATAAATTGATAATTATAAAAAGGAGCAGATAGGAACAATAACTCAAGCTTCTCATGTTCGGAGCCCTATTTGACAACTGTCCTCACCAAACTGTGTACTACACTAACGAAAATTAAAATTATCAAAACCGAATGAGGACTTCCAAACAAGAATAAGTACTTTCTCGACCAACTTGATAATCCTAACCAAACTGACCTCGGTGTAAAAATATTCTTGTTATTTGTTTAATCGCCTTCCTTTTGGGTTTTTATTTCATTATTGCAAGGTATGCAGGCAGGCTGATCAGCTTGGGGGCCCCTGCTGCTAATTTCTTCTCTAATCGATCTTTGGAGCTGAAATTTGAAATGTACCGTCTTTCGGTTATCAGGTACAATTAAAAGGTGTACGGGCACACTGGTCACTGCCCCCTGATATGTTCGAACGAACGACCTCCTACATCGAGACCTCAAAGTCAAGATGGAAGGCGATGTTGTTAAGATTCGAGCAACGGACCATGAAAACCGTCTCCACAAACACGTAAACGTCGAACTATTGAGCCTCCTGGACAACAGCGGTGAGATACGTAGACTGAAAAGGACCAAACCCATGGACCTAGTTACTGCTCAGTGAAGTGATATGATGAGTGGTTATAGGTAGTGATCTATTTTCCACAAAACGGTAATATAAGTGATCAAATGAAGTTACTAGATGTGTATACAGTTGTAACAATAAAAAAAATTATTTCTATTCCCCTGAAATTTCCCTGTAAATTTCAACAAAAAGGGAAGAAAACTGTAGATATTAGTTTTGTTTACGTTTGCGTACATTTCAGTCAGAATTTCACGTTCGTGCATGCGCACCAGAACCTAATTATACGACCATGTTGAAATTAATGTGAGGCTATATCACCAATCTTCTCTGGCTGCCCTTCAGATTTGAGCGAGATTGGACAACAGAATCCTGAAAAAAAATTATTGTTTATGATTTTTACGTTTCTACATGCGAAGAGGTAGTTCCTGATTTCTGAACAATGAAATTAATAGAGGACCATCTACATCGTAACTCGCTCATTCCCTTAAATGTTCATCAGAATCAAACGAAAACTATAGGAATGAAGCTCTTTACAAGGACCTGTACAGAAACTATTCATTTTGGACAAAAAAATTGTTCACTAGCAAATCTACGATAGCTAAACTCGGAAGCTATTAGCACAAAACAATGTAGCACACATTTGTTTACAATTTCCACAGTTTAAATACTTAATTTTCTGATTTAGTCTCCCATTTTAAGCGGAAATAATTTGGTGACTGCCGTATCTACTTGATGGGAACCCTTCATTGTTCGGATAGTATTGTTATCCCTTCCGAGGGAATGCGGTACTATGATTAAATTCCGAATTACTCGTATTGTGACTCCAAGCAAAGCTTAGGTAAGATATCAATGAAGGGGATCTTGAAAAACTCATTTATAACGGGAAAGAAGCCTTCCCTCGAGCCGTACCGCTTTTTCCCTTACCTCACTCGCTCTCATGTTTCCAGTCAGTGATAAAAGACTCCGCCTTTCACATCTATTTCTGCCCTTCTCGGCCCATCTTTCGCTTATTCACTTTTACATCAGCCGGGAGCTTTGAACGTGCAAGGGAATAGGCTCTGAAGCAATTGGAAATTCTCATTTGACCAGAAAATCACTTCTATGAACTTTCCATCGCTGTGTATTGTTGCACATGTGACTGATGATCTGCATGGAAGTACTTCTACGATAGTGGCATTGAACCTCAAGGATTTTTTACGGAAGTTTCAATTGTTAACTTCCCATCAATAAAATAGTTGTAATATATTCATGTAGCATACATTGAAAACAAGTTAGGTAATAAAAAGGATCCCAAACTCTGATGACCCACACATCTATCACAGATTTAAGGGAACTTGGCCGGAATGACACATAAAGTATACAATAAACGGGAGTAGTGCAGTGACCAAGGCGCAAGGGGAAGGGGAAGGAGGAAGAAGAGATACGGTCAAGAATTGGTCAATGAGCTCTCTCTTAATATTTCTAAAACTCCCAAATAACCCACCTTGCTAGTGAGTTATAGTAGGTCCGATTTTAGTAAGCGCTCTTCCCTGAGTAAGAACTCTAATGTACGCAGAAGTTGCGTTCTGGAAACATCGAGTCACCTGTTCAACCTCCTTTCTTCACCTCAGAGGTACAAAGTCTGATGCTGCAGGAATAAGTCTGGAATCATAGACTTTCTACGCTTGATATCTATCCTATTCCAAGTTAGTGACTGGTGTACGCGGATACTATGTCACCCGTAACTTATTGTAGTTCTCTACAACAGATATATACTAATATGTTCTTTGTGATGGATATGGTTAGTTGGCCCTTCCCGATTTTAGAATCCGATGCCTTGGGGGATTAATCATACGTTTTCGAGCGTCTGGGTCATCCTCTGAGTGTGGCGGAGCATTAATGTCCGCATCCACCTCAAAATAAGGGGCAACTATACCATTCCATCAACTCACATCTTAGATCATTCAGACAAGAATACTGCGTGACCCCTCTTGGAGAGAGTAAACTTAATCCTTAGTAAGTGGGTAACTGCTAATCCCACATTATCCTTGTGGTATTAATCCTTATCCGTCTAAACCGGTTAACTGTATACCTGTAAATTCCACTTCAAGTGATTCGGATCAGACTTTTCTTGAAGAAGTTAAGACAGGTATACACATTCTCTAATTAAGGAAAATGTCACGGTTTGAACAAACATTCCTCCTTTCAGCCTAGTAAAAAATACTTTGTTACGACATTTTATTCGGAGCCTGTAGGTATTTTATAGTTCTTATTTTACTTCGTGCATTTAACAAAATATTAGATTTAAAAAAAAATATATATGGTAACTACAACACTCCAACAGAACGTTTGAGAGATAATGGTGCGTGTGAACTCCCCACTTGTTTTATATCTACCAGGATAATAAAACGGGTGATGCCCGTAATTAATGAGTGAAAACAAAACCCTTCCAAATAGAAGAATCTCACATCTCCATTTAATTGAGAGATAAATGTACACAGATTATTATCAGGAAACCCGTGGTATTAAACGAAATATCAAACTCCTGTCTACAGGTTCACGATTCTAAGCCGCTAATTAACTGCAAGTTACAAACAATCAAATCGGTTGGAAAGGGTTGCGCCGTTTTTGAAGTAGGTGGATGTTTTTGAGGTTCTGACCTAGCCTATGTTGTGAGCCGGAGCTCGCTGATCATTTTACAACTACTCTCATCAATCTGTTAGGAACACATAGAAACGTAGATAGAGAACAACAAATGGTGAATTATCTTTCTAGAAAGGTCCATGTGGCAGCAAATCGAGGTTTAGAAACCTTGTAACTATTATGTAAAGAGAATAATGAATTCCTTGAAGCGAAGGAATTTGTATACAGTAGAGGAAGGTGACAGTCATCTGACAGTTGTATTGTTGATGAGAGGATCAAGAGTATTAACTTTATGATAGGCGGAGCAGGCATCAACAAGGCAACGGGGAAAATGTGGCGAAACGGGTATTTTGCAAACGAAACCAACAAACCTGTTGCATTTGGACAGTGGCAGAGGCAAAAGATGAAATAACAAAGCTCACAAACAGATGAACTAAGAGGGATCGAGAACGTAGTCACCTGAATACACTCTGCTCTCATAATTGCGAACGAGATAGATTGATAACGTTTATTTGTATTGATAAAATGATCGTTACAAGAGTAATCGCGAACTAACTTCTTATGAATTTATTCATTTTTGTTGGTGTACTTTTGTAGCTTCTAGTGAGATGTCAGGTGATGGGCGGAAGAATCATCCAGGGAATGATTGAATACATTGAGAAGGGCGATAGGTCGTGGATGGAGGAGCATCGTCCCATCGGTTCACTCTCCACAATATCTAAGATCTTAGAGAAGATTATTGTATCTGAGGTAATGTCGTTGATAGGAAAATTTCTGTCCCCAAATCAGCATGGTTTCATGCGTGGTAGATCGACAATAACAGATCTTTCAACTCTCTAGAGATAGCTAGATAGAAGTTTATTCTCGATACTTTTGAGGCTGGTGACCAGGTGGATTGTGTTGATACAGATTTTTCCAAATGTTTCGTACCTCAATCTCTTCTTATCAGTAAGCGCAGGGCCTTTGGATTCCACCACTTGAATGGTTTAGGAGGTACCTCAATTGGGCCGGTTATTTTTTCGCTATTTGTGAATGAAAATGCGTCACAAAAATACTCCGGGAAGATCTACATATTTGTTGATGATGCTGTCCTAGTAAGCTCCAGGCAAACTTGGCAGGAGGTCCAATAAAAAGCTGAGGAGAATTTGAGGGTGATTGGACAATGGATGAACACCAACGCTACGATATTGGTTTTCATGGATATATTATTTTTGAACTACAATCGACACCGAGTGGCGGTTTGACATTGCGTACCCTGACGTACCATAACGTACACTGTGATTGTTCGAAAATCGAAAGAATGAATAGTTTAATTTATTTAGAAGTGACGTTTGATTCTCAAATGAAATGGACCCACCACATTCAAAGTTTGTGTCAAAAGCTAAGAAAATGGGCCTATACCCTGGACAGAATCAAATTTCTACGGGAAAAACTAAAGATCAATATTTATCAATTGCTGTTTGAGTCAATTTTACATTGTAACATGGGGAAACACTTTGAAGTACCTAATGATAACATTTCTAAGATCCAAAAAATTGACATTGAGTACTTCGTTCAATAAGCCCAGGGGCCACCCAACCGATTCATTATTTCATAATTTCAATTTGTTAACTGTCCATCAACTGTACAACATTAACAGCGTATCTATTAAGTACATCATTCCATAGAGTGAAATATTAATGTGGCGTATATATAGCGTTGTAGGTAGGACTGGAAAACAATTTAAGGATTTTTTTGAATCGATAATCTTGATGACGATTTTTATGTAAATCGATTCTTTAATAACGATTTTTTTAAAAAATTGGTGGATTTTCTCGAAACGAAAAATTTTTTTCTCTTTGGATTACGTCGTAGCTTTTGGAGCTCCAAAGCTGGGAAAACCATCACTCCAACCAGGAATCGTTTAAGTGGCAAGTTTGCATCTAAACTCATTTTCCTGTCATCAATAATTGATTAATTATTATTGAATAGTTTTGAGATATGTGAATATTTTGATATTAATTCAAATTTGTTGACCTGATGTTTTTTATACTTTTTTTCGGATTTTTGTCGTTTTTTCTAAAAATAAGACACCTTTGCGCTTCAAATTTTATGAGAAATCGATTTTACTTTTAGAGAAATCAATTTAGGTTCTATTCTGAATTTAAAAAAATTAGTAATCGACACTTGTACCGATTTTCGATCCTTACAATTTACCTAATTTGAACTTGAACGTGCTACTGTCATTATTATCATCACGATAATTTTTTTTTTAAGTATCTCATTAGAAAAATCGTAAATTTTTAAAAAGCGATTTGAATTTGATTTTGTATCGATTCAAAAATTGATTTTTTGTATCGATTTCCCATTCCTTAGTTGTAGGTACTTTATAGAAATTAGAAGGAAGAACCAACACCGGGCTGGGCCACAGTGTTGCACTATCCAGCTCGGTCATCGGTTATTATTCAATAGAATAATGTAACGTGTGAAATGATGTAAATAGACTATCTATCTACCTAACCACTAAACTATCGTCAAAGACGACGGCACGTCTCCTATTGAAACGGAGGCCCCTAAACCATTCGAGAATGCGTCAGCGATATGTCGAGCATTGTCGAGGTTCTCCTGCGAAATGGCTACATCATTGTGCGATTCTGTCTTCCAGAATATTTTAAGGTCGTCGGCAAAAAGCAAAATGGACGAATCATCCCAGTCAAACTTTATCATCTTACGTTTCAAAGTACGTATATTCAAAATATGCATTATCCGTACGCCGTATAGGCCTTAAAAGGCCTTGGGATTTATGTGGAAACCCCGTTCGTTCGCATTTGGAATGTCCAGTTGGAATTCTAGCCAGCCCGAACGCCTCACACAAATAGATACAATAAGCCAAGAACGGGTCAAAACGTGCCAAAAACAGATTTTTCGAGGTTTTTACTGATATAGGCAAGTGTGCAAGCATGTCATTTTCAACTAATTTTGGCCGAATCGAGTGAAATGTGTCCTAGACCAATCCGAGCTCATTTCAAGGGTGAAAATGTTGAAACCGGGTTTAAATTCTAATTCTTTATATATGACTTTTTTCTATTTCCTCGTATTGACGACTTACCAGGCACTTAAAGTGGTGGTCGAAGGGGGAGGGGGTTTGAAAAATTGTTTCTGTTGATAGGTTACAAAGGTTCATTATTGAAAATAAACCTTGACCGTAAGTTATGTGATTTTTTTGTTTTTTTAGTTGGAATGCCACGATGTAGACCCCGACACAAAGGGTGAGGAAGACACATCTTTGATGTATGTATACATCCGTCACTGTCAGTGCAGTAATGGATTTTTCACCAATCTCTTTCTAAAAAAAAAAAAAAAAAAGTTATGTGATTGGAACCGCGAAATTAGTCTGACATACTGATTACGTAATGATTGGCGAGGTGAAGAGTCACGCACGGAATCGCATCTGCTCGTTACCCGTGATATAACTCTATTATTATCGAACTTGTGGTGAAGATCGCATGATGAGATGATTTTATGTAGTCCAGGAGGAAGGAAGCATCCTGATCCTTTTTCACCCACTAAAGACCGCAGGAATGACAGCTACGTCCTCCTCATTTCCGTGAAAATTCTAGTTTCCTTACAGACCTATATTTCCGGTGACTTCCACAATTGAATGTTCAAGCCTATCACATAACTTCCTCGCAGCATTCCTAAGCTCTAGATGATCATCACCGAGGCCAAGTGAACACACTATAAAACTGCGTAGTAAATCACAGATCTATGTAAATTAGAAATAGTCAGGGATATCACAGATATCATTTTGATTTTATCATTTAATTTTTTGAGATAGGCTTATACTCGTAGAATTACTTATTTCTGCCCAAAACGAGATATGTTGAATGTAATTGAAAATTTTTGAATGATCAAAAGTGATAGGTCCGGGAAAAGTCGAATATCTTTCAATACATTTAATTTCAGGCACTTAATCCATTATAACTTTTTTTGATAATTTAGAATTTATGGAGGAAATTTCTCCACTTATAGGAATATTTCTGAAACAGTGGGAATTGCTCTTTCATAATGTTGAAAACAGTTACTCCTCCCCTCCCTGCTACTCACCACTCCTTGTCTGCCAACCCCCCCTTGTCCGCCCTTTCACTTTGTATTTGATTGGTTGTATCACCCAGTGCCTTTCTCTCTCTTGAACAATGGGATTGAAGCTCTTGTTCAGCTGCTTCAACATAAGTTGCTTCCCTTCTTTTGTTAGTTATTGATGATGATCTAAAAGTTAAAATTCTCCATTTGATTTCAGTTCTCTTCTTCAATGATTTGATCCGAAGATCACTTTCTCCTCGACTGAAACTGTTTTTCTTATTCCAACCTCTCGCCCAAGACATTCGATTCCCATGAAGATGGACGCATCGGTCTGAAACGGGACAGATATTACGAATCGATCACTGATGTGTGGAAACCGGGTCAGCCCCTTAAAAATATTAGCAAACGGCAATAATCGCTGAAGCGATTGCTTCATCTGTGTCATAAAGTGACGAATCTGATGAATCCGCAGTTTTGGTTTTTCTTTAAAATAACCAAGAGATTTCAAATTACAAGTATTTCAAATAAATAAGTTAATGATAGGCCATATACATCTGGTTTTGTTGCAATACGAGTGTACACTAAAGTAGGTTTGAGGAAAACAGGCTTGAAAAAGTTCTAACCACAAAACCAGCGCTGGTCTCGCGTGAAAGATCATTGGCTGAGGACCCAACATTAATTATATAAGTTGCGTGCAAAATCCGAAACTGCACAACATTAAGAGTTCACTGCCATTTCTGTTCAATCTGACCGATGTACAAACCGTAGTGCAAATTTCAAACTTTATACAAGAGAAGAGGTACAAATCTAAAAAATGCAAAACACATAGCACATAGCTTCCTGGGTGTCTATCTGGAGTCAGAAAAAGCGTTCGATAAAGTTCTCCACGATTGACTCATAGCCGAAATTAAAAGCTACCTGCCTGACATCCATTACCAGCTGGTGCTATCTTACCTCCGAAACCGTACGTACAGCGTGAAATATGAAACCGCCATGTCAGCCTCTAAAAGTAATCGCGAAGGAGTTCCGCAGGGTATTGTCTGGGGTTCTTTACTTTACTTGATCTACGTGCACGATTCACCTCAGGTGGATGGGTTTGTCACAGACTTTGCTTATGACAAGTCAATTTTGAACGTAGGAACGGCGAGTAATGTTGTGAGAAGCGAGATGCAAACACAGCTTGATAGGATCGCAAATTGGTGTGATGATAGATGACCTCTATAAACCCTCGAAAATCAGCAGCCATCCTCTTTACCGCCCCCAAATTAACAACTTCCAGACAATATCACCTTCCGAGGAACCCAAATTCCGTTCCAGTCATCAACCAGATACCTGGACAAATACTTCCGTATCAAATACTTGCTAGATAAACGGTCAGGACTCTCACTTGTCACAAAAAGGCTTGTGTACTTGACACTGATCAGACCAATGTGGCTCTACGCGTGCGAAGTATGGAGATCAGCAGCGAAAAGTCTTATCAACAACATTCAGGTAACTTAAACTGGTGAAGAACTGGCTAAGATTGAATAGCTTCGAACTAAATGTCTTGAAGACCCGTTTCATTTGTTTCTCCTTGCGAAATATAAGCGTGCCTAACATAGAGTTTTTGAAATGCCATGGGTGGCAGTGTTGTTTGGCTTCTACGTGTGATTACCCTGCTATAACCCAAGCCAGCGCAATCAGATATTTGGGTGTCATGTTGGACCAGTGTTTAAGTTGGAAGGAACATGTTGGCACACTGTGCCGCAGATTAAGGAGGCTAACGGGAATTTGCCTGGCAGTTCGAGGTTTCCTTTCCTTTAACAACCTGCGTAAACTTTATTTTGCCCTGGTCCACACAGTTTTGACTTACAACTGTGCTGCTTGGGGAGGTGCGGGTGTTACGACAGTCCAGCCTCTCATTGTTGTCCAAAAGTCGTTAATCAAAATTCTCCTAAAAAAATGCAAACGTTTCCCTTCTGTGGAGCTGTTCAAACTTTTTCAAGTGCCTACTTTGGTGGCCTCGATAAATATTACAACCCTGATAGAAACATATAAATCTATTCAGTCTGGAGCTTTCCATGTAAATAAGTCTAACACCCGTGGTTGCGGGAGTTTAATGGTCCCCTTCCGCTTTACTGCTGCTGGTCAGCGATCATGTTCGTATCGAGGTGCCAAACTGTACAATGATCTGCCAATTAATATTAGAAATGCCCCTTCACTAGTTTCATTCAAACGATTTGTTAAAAAAAATTCAAACAATATATGAACCGTAACTAAGCAGAACTGTATTTTGGTCATAGTGGTGAGTCACTTACCATAATGTAATATCGTAAAGTAAATAAATGTAAATGTAATTTTTTTGTCGTGAAAAGGAACCTAAATTTGCCATATGCAATTATTATAGTATTTTTTAAAATATTATTGATCTGTACTACTATAAAATGCGACTCCTCTCCCAAGCACGAGGGTTTCCTCATATGGGGGAGTAGCATTCACAGTTGTGTTTAAGTTGTGTTTCTCGTATTGTTAAGAAGAAAAAATTATATTATTCCACCTCATTTTCGTAATTTAGCTAATAAATGAATGAATTCTCAAAAAAAAACTCAGAATCGTGTACTCCGCCTTACCACAGCAGCAGAATGGTACGTCAAAAACGCTACGATCCATCAAGACTCGACATCCCTATGGTTGCAACTCTTATCAAAGAAAGATATGCAAAAATACACAACAGTATGCTAAATCACACCCACCCACTAATACAAGCTATTTCAGCCAACCTACCCCTACATCCAACAAACCGCCGACTGAAAAGAAATAAACTTAACAAAAAACATAGCTTCATCGTTTAGGTAACTTGAACGTATTGCTCTTTTGGAATGTTTCAGATGATCTCGTATGATGTAGAGCACTAGCTTGTCACAACGACTTACGAGACAGAAATTCAGCCGGACATGTTCCGCCATATATCGACGCCTTCAAAAGGTTAGTCGGCAAGTATTGCAGATAAGTCGAGCTAAAAATGTTAGGGCCATCGAACCACTAGAACCGGAGAAAATAATAATATGCGGATTTTACGTTTGCGCAAGCGCAGAATTGATTTGATAATAATGCAACTCACAAGGCTGCATCCTGACCAGCACTGATAATTTCATCATAATCATATGAAAACTTCGGTAATCTTTTAAATTAGTCGAGGTTGCGGTAAATTCAGTATTCCGTTTTTATTCAGATTGGGATATCACAGCCACAGTCGAAAATTGTTTTCCAAACTTAATATTCTCTCTCGACGTCTAATTTATTAATAAAAAGTGCACCAATATCATTTCAGTCAGTTTTTACCCCTAGGTTACATGTTGAAACTCGACTGCATTCTACAGGGTGAGTCAACAAAACTTGCTGATTTGACTTGGTCAATTTAAAAAAAAGTATCCAACATATCAATGCGATTCAAATTTTATTATGTAAACAAGATCTTCCAAATTTGTTTCATATGGTTTTAAAAATTGAATCCCTCAAATGACCCCCCCATTTTCAAAGCACTGAAACACTCGATTTCGGAAGGCCCACTCGTCTGAGCATATCGAGGGGAATTTCAGCGATGGCTCGTCGGATATTGTCCTTGAGTTGTCCTATGGTCGTGGGACGATCCACGTAATCAATGGACTTGAGGTAGCCCCCCAAAAAAAAATCGCAGGGCGTTGAATCTAGAGACAGCGCCGGCCACTGCAGGGATTATTGGTCCGTACTTTTTTGAGGAAGACGGGCATGCTGTTACCGTCAATTCGGCACGCTACCTCGCCATGATTGAGGAAATTTTTGATGCCTCAACCCGAAGAAATGGACCTTGGTGATGTTTATTTCCAGCAAGATGGCGCAACAGCACACACGGCGAGAGCTGTGATGGCAATTTTGCGCGAGAAGTTTGAGAGTCGACTCATCTCACTAAGAGAAGATATGCGAAATTTGAATCGCATTGATATCTTGGATACTTTTTTTTAAATTGACCTTTCAAATCAGCAATTTGACTCACCCTGTAGCACCACGGTACCAATCCCTTACCCTAAATGTGATTTCTTAATGAGAGTTCGTATTTAGATCTTAGACTTTTTGGTTTATCATTCAATAATAAACCATTGTAATCGCTCTTAAAAAAAAAAAAAAAAAAAAAAAAAAAAAACCATTTTAACCCCCCATGGAAATTTCATGGTTTACGTTTCAAAGGGTGTAGAATCCGAATCTACAATAAAAAGTTTTCCGTCCGTCCGCCGTACGCCGTACGCACGATTTCTTCCAAACGGCTGCAGCAAAAGAATCCTTGTTGGACCGAAGATTCTTGAGCCAGCTCTCTCACTTAATTTAAAGTGCCCTCTAAGGGTTGTCAAAGTTTTGTAAAATCCCTTAGAAACCTCAAAAAAAGTCAAGGCGGCCTAAATTTGGACTCTTTTTGAAGAAATTTCCACGAGGAATCGAATCAGCCCTTCCCCAGCTCCGTAGGTCAAACCATTCCCGATGTATGGCCCGATTTATGGTGCCAACAGTTGCGTTATATTGGTTTATTATTGTTTTTGTTTTGATATCAGTAACCTAGTGATGTAGTGATATAGTAATGTGGATACTTGATGAACTCCTCAAAGGCTTTGTAGCCAATACACGGGTTGAAGCATTCTGATAACCATAAAAAAAAGCTGCAAATTCTTTCACTGGGGTTTATTATTCAATTGGCTTACGTTCATGATTTGAATTTCTACTGAGCTTTGGAGTGTCCATGTTTCACAGGTGATAGAGCGATTATTGAATTTCAGGAGATATGCTTAGAGCACTTAAATCGCTTCTCAACCAAAATACCTATTTGGATTGATCAGTTGATCATATTTGTGTGCCTCCTGAAATTCAATAATCGCTGTACCACCTGTGAAACACGCACACTCCAAAGCTTGGTAGAAAATCAAATCATGAATCAATTGAATAATAAACCCCGGTGAAAGAATTTGCAGCGTTTTATAGAACTACCTCCTTCTTATTAGAATTGTTGACGATTTCCATAAATTTAAAGGTTTCGGTGACGATTTTTCAACATACCTACCGTGATTGCTTGTAATATTATTTGTCTTTTTCTGTAGTAATCGTGTATTTTCCATTTTGTTTCATTCTCTAATGAGCAATGATTTAACACACCATATTAAATATTAACTTAACACACTTAACTTATTAAATATTAACACAGCATATTAACAAATAAATTTTATTTGTTATGCAGCTCCTGATCTCCAGACAATATCTTTAAATTATGGAGATAACCATAAATTATTGTATTTTTCCCCAAGTATGAAATTACTTCACCTTTTTTGTTTCATACAAATTATTCTTTCTGTTGATAAATGGTATTAAAAAAATTAGGCCTGTTGAGATTTTACGTCCGGTTACGGTCAGTGGCTACTAATGATATTGCCGAGTTGCGATTGATATGAGGTTCTCAATCCGTTTTTTCCCAGCTACTCTGGAAATTTGAGTGCGATCGAACCACTAGAACTAGAGAAAATTCTTCTTCTAGGACTTTACTTTTGCGCTTGAACAGACTGATAAACTAATTTCTGCGGTTTGAAGTTTAAAGGAGATCCACACACTCCCTGAAATTTCCATCGAAATCGAAGGAAAACTGTAGGAATTAGACTTCTTACAAGAAGCTGCGGACACACGGACAGATAGACTCAGACACATACCTTTATGTAATGATTGCCTGAGTTTTGTTTGATACGAACGAATCCTAGCACTTAGCTCCGTTCGTACAAGCGGTTAGGTATTACGTCTTGGTGCCACTTTCTTCCTGGTTGGAAACGCCTTATAAATCAATGTCCGTCCTATCTGTCGCTCACCGGGACACCTATTCACCCGGGCGGCGACCCGCCGTGCATTTCCAGTTCCGAGATCTGACGATACGTGAAGGAGGAGGTCCTTGGTCCTGGCCCTCCTTCCTTCTGGGGGTCCCGGGCTCCGTTCTTCCCGAGCACGTACGCCCGATTTCTGACATCACCTAGCGATCCTCCGCCCCGTGAAATCGTTTGTGTAGGAGGTGTAACGCCCTGTGATGTACAGTTAGCTTTGTGGAAACTGGTAACCTCCGCCGAGGCATGCGAGCTCCCACGAGATCCGCCATCGCTTACGAGGCTCCAACAAAAATTACGCTCTTGCCCGCTTCAATACCTAACGATTTTCGTCATTTACCAGCCTGCGGGAAGGTTATCGTGCTCAAACCGTTCCAAACATCACCTACCCAGTACTGTTCGTTGTAATCTACAAAATAATGCAAAGTATTACTCAAAGGTTTATCATGTCTGTACCAGATAACCTTCTAAGTAAATCGCTGATTTATGTTTATTAGTCGAAGTCTGTTATACAAATTTTTAAAACCTTGTAATTGTATTCCGTAAAACGGAGCGAGAAACGCCCAGCAGGGTGAATGTAGCATATGCCGAAGTACCGTGTATCTAGGTAGTGCCCAAATAGGAAATTAATATCCTTCACTGTTAGCTCTTCAGAAGGCTTTGTGGCTTTGCTAGCAAAGTGCGATTCACATGAATCTGAGGAATTGTGCAAGTCCCGCAAAAACCTACAGAAACAACACATTTTTATTTATCCTGGAAGCCTGGTTTGTAGATTTTGTTGTAACTATATTAAAGAAGGCTGTAAGTGCTAAGATAAGTTTTTCTATAACCGTTATTATGGAAGTTATAAGTATGAGTTTATAACCACAAAAAGATGCTTGAAGAGGCGAATGCGACCCACCCTCAGTTATTGATTTTGGTGCGGTTTTTGCTAGTTTTGTCAGTTTCTCGTCACGGAATATGGTTCTCTAGGACACTAAGTAGTTGGGTGGTCAAACAAACTGAAACCACACGCCCGATGAGCTTGAAGGAGCACTGCAGGAGCTCCTGAATGAGCAAATATCCCTGTAAAAGGCTTCTAAGGAAAGATAATGACATAACATATGCCAAAAATGAACTGATTCTTACATGGTCGCCTAGCATCCGCGATGAAAGCGAAGGAGTCAACAGAGAATTTTTCTTGAACGAAGCGAGTCCCTAACAAACTTCAGAAACGGCCTATTTCATCGATGATAAGAATGACGACTCACCTCACCAACGAAGGAATTACTTTAGAACTACTAATGACGAAAACGATTACTGATAATAAACGTCATATTCTTCAACCAGTCGAAACTCACAGGCAAAGAGAGGGGACCTCACAATTGTTTAGTATTGAGGGCAGCTTTACCCTGGGGAAATGAAAACCAATTCTGACTGCTCAGGAGATTCTATTATTTCTGAAACGAGGAAATACATTACGGGAAATAGGATGAACGGATTTTTCTTTAATTCGGTGTCCTTGCTGTACAAATCTTCAAAAGCGAAACAACCAATTTTATTTTTAATTAATTAATTAATTTTTCTCGGTCAGTTACAATTTGACATTGAAAACAACGAACCAAAAATGGTCAATTACTTTTTGAGGTAAATCACAACAAAGAAACAAATGTCAAATCTTTCTTCATTTGATTAGCAATATTAGTTAAGTTATGACAAAACAGCTAGTTCTAATTAAAATTTTACTTTTCAAAGATTCAGGATTTAAAATTTTTCATAGAATGTTTTTCAGAAATCAAAACGATTGTTATTTATTATTTCTATAACAGATAACCATTCAACGGGTCTGTGGTACGTTTTCTCAACTCGGCATGGACCTACATTACAATTGTATTCTACATGCCTTAAAAGAGTCCTTCACAAGGGCCCTTCAGCTGATCAGTGAGTCTCTAAACATTGTACTTAACTTACAGGTCTTCTTCTGGAAGACTTCGTTATAGATAGGGATGGTTCAGACAATCCTTTTTTTTTCAAGTCCGCTAAAACATTCAATTTTTGTAATATCTAATTTCTGTGTGTGTGAGTTTTGGGCCGTGTGTTACTAAAATGACCAAAACTCCGTTTATTTATCGGGTAAATTAAAATATGATTGAATCGTAGGACAGAACGTACATTTCCCATGTTTCTAATATCAAAACAAGCATTTTTGAGCAACTCCAGTCACTAAAAAATTAGGTTGAAGTGACAATTTTGAAAAAGTAACAAAATTTCACTGCTCTCGATCTCCGTATTGACCTTTTTAATTTGGCACTCTCGAATTCATTCTAATTATAAGAATATACATCAGCTGTTTTATTGGTGAGATCTTTTTTTCTTGATTTTACCACGAATTCACTCTCAGATCCAGTAAAATTGGGCCTCATTATTCCTTCGTCTTGGAGAGTTAATGGACCGAAGTGTGAACTTAAATTCTTCAAACACGAGGTTTGCAGTTTAGCGGGTCATGTAATTAGCGAGTTATATCATTGTGCAGTTTGCTACCATTCAGACATGGTGGTTTGCTACATGTTCATTTCAGGAGCTGTCCAACATCATATTTGTTTGCCTTTGAAGAACGAAATGACACGGCACGCGAGGTTCCCTCACAGACGTCATGCAGACCGAAAACCATTTGAAAGAACTACCCAATCTGCGAAGTCATGATCAAATAAACATTCATCCCAGTGTTAAAAACAAAAGAATCGCTCCAGTCAGAGACATTTTCATTTTAATTGTTATGGAGCCAAAGCAATAGCTCCTTTTTCAACAAAAATCTGAAAATTCATAATTGGTTTCAAATGAAATGGATGAAAATCTAAAGAAGTGTTATTGTGCAGCTGCGATAAATAACATTTATATTGAAAACAACTGAGCAGCTGTTGATTCAAAACTCGTCTTATCAGAAACGCTGCAAATTCTTTCACTGGGGTTTATTATTCAATTTCATTCGCTTGGCTTGCATTCATAATTTGAATTTCTACTGAACTTTGGAGTGTGCGTGTTTCACAGGTGATAGAACGATTATTGAATTTCAGGAGCCACACAAATATGATCGACTGATCAATCCAAATAGGTATTTTGGTCGAGAACAGATTTACGTGCTCTATGCATATCTCCTGCAATTCAATAATCGCTCTACCACCCGTGAAACACGCACACTCCAAATCTTAGTAGAAATTCAAATCATGAATGCAAGCCAAATGAATAAAATTGAATAATAAACCCTAGTGAAAGAATTTGCAGCGTTTTATGCATATCAGAATGCATCAACCCGTGTATCGGCTATAAACCCTTTTAGGAGTTCACTCGAGTATCCACATTCCTACATCACTAGGTGACTGCGATCAAAACAAAACAAAAAACGATGTTGTTTTTGTTTTGATCGCATTAACCTAGTGATGTAGTGAATGTGGATGCAAATGTTGGCACCATAAATCGGACCATACATCGGGAATGGTTTAAGCTACGGACCTGGGGAGGGGCTCATTCGATTCCTCATGGAAAGTTCTTCAAAAAGAATCCCAATTTAGGCCGCCTTGACTTTTTTTGAGGTTTTTAGGGATTTTACAAATCTTTGACAACCCTTAAAGGGCACTTTAAATTAAGTGTGAAAGCTGGCTAAAGAATTGGGGCGTAGTCGGAAAATTTCAGATTTTTTACTCCAGCCGTTTGGGAGAAAACGTGCGTACGGCGGACGGACGGAAAAATTTGTATTCCAGATTTGGATTCTACACCCTTTGAAACGTAAACCATGAAATTTTCTGGGGGGTTAGAAATTTTTTTTTCAAGAGCGATTACAATGGTTTATTATTGAATAATAAATCAAAAAATTCATCTGAATACGTAAACAAGTGAATTACACTTGCAATTACCAATTACTAGGTGGAAAAACTCCATTTTTCATATTTATTCAGGATAACTTGCCAGAGAATCGTCTCAGCAGAGATTTAAGTACGCGGAACGAAAATGAAGAGCATGGAAAAGCAGTGAATTAAGCAAAAGTGATAACAGAATTGGGCAAACCCATTTTGCAACATTTTTTTGGATTTCTCAAAGTATGAGGGTCGGGCTGGCGAGATGATAGGTCCAACTACACCCTACATGGAGCCTTTGTGCGGAATTGGTGATTTTTTCGATCAATTTAAATAATACCTGGAAGAAGATTGCATATTCGTAATATACACACTTTGAAATGTGAGGTGACAACGTTAGGGGAGGGAGGTATACATTTTTCTTCTCGATATGCTCACAAAAGCTCATTTTAGGAATAAACAGCTACAAACTGAGTTTTTAGCATGTGTAAATGAAGTAATTGTGCCCGCTTACATGAAAATAATTGTCATAATTATTATTGTAATTGAAATTCGTAATTTGTATTGAAATTCCATTTTTGACAACGCTGGTAGTTGCAGTGACTTTACGTGTCTTACAATGAGTGAATACGGTCAGACAGCCGTTTGTTCTTTCGTGAACAAGCTACTTAGGATAAAACGAGTTTTGATTCTATACGTTTCTGAAACCGAATTTACTTCTAAACCTTTGAAAAGAGCGGGTATGGATTCAAAAAAAGTGTTATTATTATAAAGGGATACCAATTGAACAAAAAACCGCCAAAACCTCAAAATTCGATTTTTTATAAAAACGAGTTTTGGAACTCAAATGCTCAATCATTTTGGGGTCTGATAATTTAGTAAAACTGAGATGTCCTTTCTTCTTATGATTTGTTTCTTCCTTCAGTGAAATATACAAATTGGTAGGTGCCGACCAGCTCCTATGCCTCTTGTTTGGGAAATCCATAACTATCCACCAAAATCTAATTTTGAAATAATTTTCAAAATAAAGAATTATTCTCGTCACGCAGATGACGACTTGACTAGGTAAATAGGTCTCTACGATATCTGAACAAGGGCGTAGAAAGTTGGGTGATGTAAGGTGCACGAGCTGCAGACCGCAGCAGAGACAGCAGTTGGTCTCTAATCAAGCGATGATTGACCCTGACAAAGGAAACCGCTCGACTGTGGATGACAGACTACTCCTAACCGACGGGTCGTGAATATGTATGAGTTGTAGGTGTAGTATTTGCATTGTACCGCAGTATCCTACGTGATTATTATAAATCGATATTACACGTATAGGATAGTGTACTTATCGTAGACTGTACGTATCTATGTGGGTGATTCCTATTTTACGGAACAATCGCCGTCCTTCACTGATAAATAATTTTCTGTTCAACTTTTTCCAAAAACTATTTTTGTAGATTTTATGTGGTAACTTATGGTTGTCATAAAGTTCGGCTACTCTTCATTGTACATGCCGGTAATTGATTTAAATGTACCTCTAATCTCATTGTCATGGTCTGTCCGTGAGTCAGAATTTGAACTTAATCCGAAATTTAATCCGCTCAAAGTACGTTTTACCGGAAATATTTTAAATAGTATTTTTTTAGAATTGTTACTGGATGTTAGTGAGCTTACAAGTGGGACTAATTTTTAGATAGTCTGAACGAATCAAGTGCTCAAAGTTTGTCCCAAACCTTTTGTCTCATTGTGATGGGTTTGAAGGAAATCATCGTAGCTCTCTCAAATGAGGGCATTTTTTGACAATTCAAAGTTTTTTCAGCGTTGGTAACCCGGCCCTTTGAGGAAACACCATGCTTCCGCCATTTCTATACAGTTGGGGCTCAAAAATGAAGTTAGCCGTTTGTAAAACAGCTGCACGTTTCATACTTCTCATTGTCATGGGTTTGAAAATCACTCTTAATCAATCTTATTGATTCGTTTAGCATTCATTTTGGGATAGAGATGTAAAAACTCTATTTAATGCAAGTTTCAATTTCTATAAGTGTTCATTAGACTCCTAATTGCAGAAGGTTAATGTTGATTTCTCATTGTCGTGGCGATTTTAAGCTTCATTGTTGTGGCTACACAAAAGCCGTCATGGCTGTTTGAAACAATTTTTTTTTCAAGTTTGGTATTTGATACTAAATTAATACTAATGTTAAAATGTGATACTTGTTCTAGCACAAATTCAGGAAAAACTGAAATCAGATATCTGTCTCATTCAACCTTACCTACACATCGTTTACCTAATTCTATCGTTATTTGGTTGACAAAACTCATTGTCATGGATACGTACCATCCTCGTAACCCATACAATTTTAAAACGTGAATTTTGAGGAAACAAAAGAAAATTATGCGTGCTTGTACATCACTATACCATTAGAGTAACATCTAGATTGTACAATAAAAAAATCATATATGTAGGAGAACAAAATTTTTTAGTCAGAATCAAAACCTCGATTGTCCCGTTAAATGAGAATCACCCATGTGTTACACTACTGGTCAAAATCAAGAAATCACTGCCGAAAAACTTAGTTTTGGATTTGTGTTTGCCGCATCGTGAAATACGATTTGTCTACTGAAACGAATTCCTACTTTTCGGTAGGCAGCACAATTGGAAGATAATGATTACGTTGAGTAATGAATGAATGACTTTTTGAATAGCTTTGCTGTTTTGATGGAAATTTACCTTGGCTGACACCAGCCATAGTCAAAACTCAAAATTCAGGCCTTTGAACAAGAAAATTTCATTGAGAGTGATAGCAATTCCCATTCCAATTCCTGTAATGGTAATCGAAATCGCGATTCAATTACCATTACAGGAATTGGAATGGGAATTGCAATTACATATCTTCAAAAGGAATGGGACTTTGTTTTCTACTGCAACCCCACCGCCAAAGCTTAGACAATTCTGACAATTGGTATTTTTATCCAGCTGATTTAGCTGAGGAGAAATGCGTCGAACTATGCGGATGCCATAAATAGTCTATTGGAAAGACTCATTGTTGACAATTATAAAGCGAAAAAACGCTGCAAATTCTTTCGCTGGGGTTTAATATTCAATCGGCTTGCGTTCATGATTTGAATTTCTACTAAGCTTTGGAGTGTGCGTGTTTCACAGGTGATAGAGCGATTATTGAATTTCAGGAGATATGCATAGAGCACGTAAATCTGTTATCAACCAAAATACCTATTAGGATTGATCAGTTGATCATATTTGTGTGCCTCTTGAAATTAAATAATCGCTCTCTCACTTGTGAAACACGCACACTCCAAAGCTTAGTAGAAATTAAAATCATGAACGCAAGCCAATTGAATAAAAGTTTGCAGTTTTTTGAAAGAATCTGCAACGTTTTTTCAATGGTTATCGGAATAAACCCTTTTAGGAATTAACTCCTGTATCCACGTTCGCTGTATCACTAGGTTACTGCAATCAAAACAAAAACAGTAATAAACCAAAATAACGCGAATGTTGGCACCATAAATCGGGCCATAGATCGGGAATGGTTTGGCCTACGGACCTGGGGAAGGGCTCATTCGATTCCTCATGGAAAGTTCTTCAAAAAAAAGACCAAATTTAGGCCGCCTTGACTTTTTGTGAGGTTTTTAGGGATTTTACAAAACTTTGGCAACCCTTAAAGGGCACTTTAAATTAATTGAGAGTGCTGGCTAAAGAATTGGGGCGTTTTCGGACCAATATTGATTTTTCCTGAAAATTTCAGATTTTTGCTCCAGCCGTTTGGGAAAAATCGTGCGGACGGCGGACGTACGGAAAATTTGTATTGCAGATTTGGATTCTACACCCTTTGAAACGTAAACCATAAAAATTTCAGGGGGGGTTAGACATTTTTGTTTTCAAGAGCGATTACAATGGTTTATTATTGAATAATAAACCGAAAATCACCTTCGAATTTGCGTCATACTCTCTTACCGAGAGAAAATGAAGATAATCATATTTGTAAGTAGATGAATAGGTTAATACCGAAGTAAATTAAAAGGCAGAACAGGCACATTGTACTATGTTGGCAGCTTGGCATCGCAATCTAAAAATTAAAACAATTACTTAACCTTCCTTCTGTTGGACACGTAAAGAACATACTTTAAACTGGGGAATGGACTTACCAATCCCAATCGTCTTCACATATTACTCTTCACTTCAGCTCCTAATTTTTCACTAATCACGATCACTTTCAAGTAGCACAATCTTTGACACGAAATAACATGAAAGGACTTGAAATCATCGCCAACAGACATCACAGAAAGATGTCATATCAAATAGTTCACATATCGAGTGTTTAGCCGTTCGATTGGATTATTCTGACCGATTTCAATCGCCAGCGGTTGATTTTTTTGTGCCTCTATGATTCTATTCATTTTATTCTCCATTATTCTTCCTGTGACTCAAACTAAAGTCAGAATGAGAATGGGGAAAATGAGAGAGGGATAGAATGGCTTATGACTCGAATTTCTACACACTGCTTACGAGGGTGGGCCGGCCCGAAAAACGACATCAGTAATCAACCAGTTTTGCCAAGATTTAGTTGTATAGTATCCAACTTAATGACCATTGAGTGCGGTAATTTCGGTACGATCATAAGTGATCATAACATCCACCCTGTTAAGCATCCTGGCTTTGGATCCAGACCTGCAAAACATACGTGCTTTGCGGATTGCATCTTTCCTATTGAAGGGTAATTATATTGGCGTTAGCTAAGTGAAATAAATGTTTCCACACAGTTTCCCTTTCAAGATGAACTTCCTTAGTTTTGGATAGAAAAGTTCAAAAAGTGCCCACATTTTTGTCACAATTTTTCAACTGTAAAACAATTAATAATGAACAGTGATGAACAGGTATACGGATTCTGTAAACCTCAAACGTTCGAAAACCCAAAATGTAATTTTTTTGACATTTTATATCTTTACTTTGCTACATAAACTCGAAAATGTAACGCGGACAGCGTCACGAAAATATTTCTGATGGTTTTCGCTTACAACCGATTCGTTGCTACGGATCATTATCTTCGACATTTGTGATCGTACAAAACTCGTTCACCACTCATTTGAAAGCTGTTGATTTACTTATTCTTGTTACGTTAACCCCTGGACATTCGGAACCTCAGTGACCACCCGATGGAACCATATTGTTTACTAACTGTGACAGTCCTGTGAGTGGTGATGATTATGTCTTTACAGTTTACCATTCGTTGCTTCGGAACCTCAGTGACCATACAAGGGAACCATTACATCGCAACCATCAACGAGCACAATCTAAGGAAGTTACCATTGGTCCTACAAAACGGCACTCGTTGGAACAAGTGCGCGAATACCGTTTACGCAAAAAGCTGCTTATTAATACTACATTATCCACAAATGAAATTGATATTGGCGAGGTACGTGATACATTTATCGAGACGCCTCATTCTCTCGCCGACGTTGAATTTGATAAGCGTTTTACATCAAAACTGGCCTCCAATTGGAAGTACGTGGTGTGTGTGCGGGAGGGGGCTCAAAGACATAAAATGTCCCTCGCGGTTGCGTACTTGTACGAAAGCTGTTTGCCAAGGAGGTGGTATTTTCTGTTAATCTGCATCAAAAATGTAGTAAAACCCCGCCAACCGCATCTATCTCAACCCGTTCTCTAGATATAATTTTTGAAGGTTTTTTAAATAATTGAAGCGTTTAGTGTGTGAAAATCCCGATTTCCAGAAAATTACTGCTATGAAAAAATAAGTTTAAAAAAAAAAAAATAAGAATGAATTGTACAAAACTTGAGTGCGGCTTTTGTATCTGTGAAGAGAGCATTTTAATTTGTCTTTCCTTCATTTCCACGGAACTGAATACCCTCGCACTAGAGCTGGAAATGCATGGCCAATTAAATTGATAGTCATCTATTACTTTTCCTACCGTTTTGATTACGCATGAAAATGAACAATTTAATTTTTTAGAAGAATTAATTTTTTAATGAAAACAATATATGTTTTTCAATGTCACTGAAAAGCTTAGTTATATTCTGACAACTTTCACCCTTATTTTGAAAGGGAATGAATCAATTTTTCATCACCCTAATACGGTTACAAGATTTCTAAGAGATGAAGCTCATAGAGGAAGAGCTGCAGGCTAACCAGCGCATTTTCATGAAAATCTTTGAAGATCTGCAAAACAAGTTATGTGTTAACCTGGACTACCCTGCAATAAACAAATCTATACTTCAGGTTTCCCAAAAGATGTACATGGTTCACTTCAGACAGGACTGATTTATTGATCTGGAATTTTCCGTTAATTTTTTCCAAGGATTATTTTTACCGAAAAGTAAGACTTTGTCTCAATAAAACAACGAATCCATTTACAACGAATCCAAACTGATTTTTTTCGGCACACAATTTAACCGGTTCAATTTTGTTCAGCATATTTACGATTTAATCAAAGCTGAAATTAAGTTGGTGATCATCTATCCATATCAACATTCAACCTATTTACCTCAATTTGAGGTTGGATTAGTATAGTGAAATGAAGTTCGTTCTTTTTAGACTTTTAAACGCACTTATGAGCAAAACAACGAAGATGGAAGTAGCCTTCAAAAATGAGTAATCCTAATTTTATAAATGTGCTGAGGAAGTGAAATATCTCGCTTAAGTGAAAATTTTGTGAGTTCACAACTTTTTTATTCGACTTGATGGTATTTGCAAAAGTTTTTTCCCACACGCCCGATCGTGGCTTTCTTTGGAAAAAAAAATCTGCAATTCAAGAGTTTTTTCGCTGTTTTCTTTTGCGTAATTTCTAACAATATTAAATGGGTAAAAACATCAGTTTTTTTTCACCAAAAATCTTCTTGCAACAAAAAATTGGATTATAGTTTATAGTTTTAAATTATAGTAATATATATTTAAAAAATGTTTATACAGGGTGTCCCGCACTTATTAAAAAAAAATAAACATGAAATTACATGGAAAATGGAGTAAATCGCCGCCAACCGCGATTTTTTTTCTCAACCCGTTGCTGAGATATGCTATTTTTAAGAGTTTTTTCAAAAAATCGCGTTTTTCGCCATTAAAACGCTTTTTTTCTCGGCAATTTCCCAACATTTTTGCACATTTGACCACATTTTCGGAATCTGCGTTAAATTTCCTATAAGATGAAGTTACTTTGATTTCCAAAACGCATCTTTCAAACACCGAAATTTTCAATCAAAGATGAACATTTTTCGCAAAGTGAAATTTTTCAAAAACTTGGAACGCTTGGCGTGACCACAAAAATAATTTTTTTCGTTGTCAAATTTGATAAAAACTTCTCCCACTTCTAAGCTTTCCAACGGCGTCTCAACCATTTAATTCTGATTGGAATTGACGGAGAAATTAAAGTTTGAATGCCAATAAACGAGGTGTACCTGAAAATGGTTAGGTACCCGTTTATCAGTTATTGTCGTTTAATCGACCTACAGCCGAGCTAGTGTCAAAGTCCAAAGAAGAAACCTTGCTATCGTAGATGGACTTGGAAAGTTAAGGCGACTTGGAGCTTTAGTCTTCCTCTCGTTTCATTTGCGTCTAGTATCAAACATTATGGCACAATTCAACAACGAGGAATATGCTGACATAGTTTTTATTTACGGACTATGTGATGCGAATTCACTCGCTGCAAGTCGGGAATATGCTAATCGCTTTCCTCAGAGACGACTTCACATCGGGTGTTTACAAGTACCTTTCAACGTTTTACGAGAAACTGGTTCGGTGATGAAGAGGTATAGTGAGGTCGGAGCTCGGATTCGGGATGTGGGACTAGATCCTAGGGACTAGGACTCCTCTTCTTACAGGAAATTTAACGCCCAATTCGAACCTGTGGTTGAATGCCGGAAAACATTAATTGAAATCGAGAAAAATCAGTTTCTGTGGCCCATATCGTACGTCACCTACCAACTTACGTTAAAACGAACTACACGTTTTCTGGCATTCGAACTTTAATTTCTCCGTCAATTCCAATCAGAATTAAATGGTTGAGACGCCGTTGGAAAGCTTAGAAGTGGGAGAAGTTTTTATCAAATTTGACAACGAAAAAATTATTTTTGTGGTCACGCCAAGCGTTCCAAGTTTTTGAAAAATTTCACTTTGCGAAAAATGTTCATCTTTGATTGAAAATTTCGGTGTTTGAAAGATGCGTTTTGGAAATCAAAGTAACTTCATCTTATAGGAAATTTAACGCAGATTCCGAAAATGTGGTCAAATGTGCAAAAATATTGGGAAATTGCCGAGAAAAAAGCGTTTTAATGGCGAAAAACGCGATTTTTTGAAAAAACTCTTAAAAATAGCATATCTCAGCAACGGGCTGAGAAAAAAAATCGCGGTTGGCGGCGATTTACTCCATTTTCCATGTAGTTTCACCCAATTTTTTTTTTTACACTAAGTGCGGGATACCCTGTATATTACGTTTATATATAACGATATTACGTATATAAACATTTCCTAGATATATCTTTATTAGAGCCTCTCGGGCCTCCTCCCACAACACATTAGCATTTTCAGGTATTTTCTCTTATTTGTTTACTTTATTTACCAATCAAACTCAAACATTCCGAAAGAAAAAAGTTTGGACATCCATTTTTTAATACCAACGACGAAATTCTGACATTCAATCATTGAAAAGAGAGAGGAATAAATTGAGAAATGCATAGGTACTCGATGGTGTGCTAATTTTGAGGGAGAGTATGTTTCAAGAGGTCAGCATGATTCATGCTAGTTCGAACACCGTATTGGATCGTTCAGCTCTGAAGTTTGCCTACTACTGTTAGAAACTTGACAGTTTGATCATCCACGGAAGGTGTTGTTCACCTCCTCACCGAATAATAGCATACATTTACTTTTGAAGTTATTTTATAACTGAAGTTATCGCCTACTCTGTAGTGAAGCGAATAGCGCTCTCTATTGGGAGATACGAGAAGCTAACGTGTGCTGACAAAACGGGCAGGTGGCAGGAACGCGGCTAAAAACCTGTTGATTCGTCTGCCAGATCGTCCTCTGTGTAGAGTTTACCCCGACATGAAGCACTATTACTCGGTTTATAACACCTGCTACGCACCCGCAAAGTTTTGATGTATAGCATATTTGGGTAGAAGTTCACTCTGATAAACCGTGTAACTCGATGTCTATATATCGATCCACGCTTTCGATATATAAATGATGTGTAACCTCTACAAATCTGAAACTTTTGAATATGGCGGAAAACAACGAACTTTTAAGTAGCAAATGGCGGGAAATGAACATGGTGAAATTCGTAGGTTACGCGTCTGGAAGGGAAATAAACATCTCGCCTGAGCAACATTATTTCGGAATTTAAAAAAAACATATGACCTAAAAGACAATGGCTTTCGGTAAACGGTTAATGAAAGGTCTCTATTTAACAACGAATTTTGGTAAAATATGACGACGGGTTCAGGTGAAGGCTTGTGTTCTGTACTAGTGGTTGCTTCGCTCGCTTGAAAAACAAAAAAATATCCTACATCAATCCTTTTAGTAAAGTATAGATTAGTTGACAAATTGTTGTGCTGTGAAGAACGAAAGGTTGAATAAAAGCGGGAAAAATGGCGGGACTTCAGCTGGTGGCAAAAGCAATCCGACATGCAACAGTATCGATATTGTGATCCTATAAAAACATCGATCCTAGTACACATCGATATATTCTTCTTATCAGAAGGGGCCCCCTACACTGAACTTCAGCCCATATTTGATATGAACAACATAAAATAAAAACCCTTGTCATATTCCAACCACTCTACCGTTTCTTGTGGACAGTAGTTGTCAATTCTATGCAATGACGTGTAGGGCAGTTGCGGCTGGGTCATTCGATTCATTGAATCAACACGTCTGTCAATAGCAAACATAAAAACTGTATCAAAAGTTTTCGATAATCAGATTTTTTCCAATTTCAGCCTTTCTATTTCATCCCTGACTGAGGGCGATGCCGGGAATTCAGTCCCAATTAGAATAAATGTGATTTTTTACTAAAATTTCAATAATTACCGTTTAGTAAGTTTCATTAACTTTCGTTCTGCAGTTTCGGGGAGAAGCACTGAACTACGGAAGAAGGGATTTCGGCTTATTACTGTGGTGGAGGCTATGACACTGACTGCGCCATTGAAATTCTTGGGGGGGGGGGAGGGGGGGGGTTCTAAAACATTTTCGGGGGGTACAGTTGATTGAAACAGTGTTTAACGTGATGACATTAAAACACTATACAGGGTGGCCAAAATTTAATGGACCAGGCATTTATCTCCGTAATTCCCGAGCCTAAAAAGGTTTTTCAAATGATAGGTAACTTCACTGATTTTAACTAGAATTTCAAATAACACTATTTCGCGCGTTGCGCACGTGGGCAAATGCGCGATTTGCTCATCTACTTTGTAACTTCATCAAGAAACCCCCATTTTTTTTAATGCAATTTCGGATTCTGCTCAAGGTTTTATGGAAATTTGACCCCTCGACCAATTTTGATTGCGCGTAGCCGGTTCTCGTAAGTCGCGCAACCCCGAATTTGTCAAATAGTTGATGATGGTGATCTGTAAAGTGTGGCAAATGAATTTTCATTGTTTTTTAACGCTGATTTACGTGATGCTATCCGTTGTTTGATTTGACTCGATTTTTGCGGAATAATGACCCAAATTTGTTTATTTCGCGTGAAAAATCATCATTTATTCCTACTTTCAACTCTCAGATTAAGATGCTTATTCACTTGATCACTGAAGAAGGTTTCAATCTCCTATTTTTACATTTTTCAATCAGACCTTGAAAATTAATCCCCGTAACAATCTGAAAACAGGCGACTAGAATTAAAAAACTGACTCAAAATAAACAAAGCGATTATTGAATTTCAGGAGTCACACAAATATGATCAACTGATCAATCCAAATAGGTATTTTGGTTGAGAACCGATTCAAGTGCTCTATGCAAATCTCCTGAAATTCAATAATCGCTCTATCACCTGTGAAACACGCACACTCCAAAGCTTAGTAGAAATTCAAATCATGAATCATTGAATAATAAACCCCAGTGAAAGAATTTACAGCGTTATTCTAAAAGAATTCGTCGATTTTTGTTGTTTGGAAAAGTGAAATAACTCCGAAACGAAGTCTCTAAGAAAATTTTCAACGATGCATTCTCTCTTCCAAATTCAACGTAGAATCGAAAACTAAAATAAAAAAAGGTGGGTCAAGAAATTACCGCAAGTTTCAATCGAAGATTTGGGGCACTAAAACATCGAAAAATGAAAAAGAATTCCACCACCTTCAAGCAGAGAGAAAATACTATAGAAAAGGTCCAGTTCAATTTTTTGATAGCTCCCACCGTATGACTGTAATTCTTTGATGGACCCATATAGATGGAACACCCTGTTACGAGCGTCCCCAGGGTGAATGCAATAGGCATGTACGTCCCCGACCCGGGGAAGCCACCATGTACGAGCGTCCCCGTTCCCTTCATCTTCGTATACATACGTACATGTATCTTCGTGTACATACGTACATGTGCGAGCGTCCCGTGATCACTTGAAGCGCAGGTATGAAAACGGTCGTTTTCATATAAAAAATGAACAAATCGTAAAAAATCCAGAAATAATAGCTTAATGCAATAAACAGAATGGCACTTTTTGGCAGCTATTTGTATGGAGTGAAACTTGCAACCGCGTACTTCCGTTAGTGGCCACACTTTCTTCAACGCGTTCTGAACGGCTTTTTCAAAATCAGCCAACACAAACGGCCGGTGACAGAGAAATTTCGACTTCCTCGGCTTTGGAAAGGCGAAAGCGAAATGCTTGGCTTCACAATTGGATCGTCAAAGACGAAAGAGGGGACATAACGCTAATTGTATTTGTACAAATAGCTGCCAAAAAGTACCATCCTGTTTAGAGTATCAACCAATTTTATATGTTTTGACTAATTCTGATATGTTTGGATTTTTGACGATTATACATTTTTTATATGAACACGACCGTTTTCACGCCTGCTCTTCAAGTGATCACGGGGACGCTCGTACATACAAAGATGAATGGAACGGGGAAGCTCGTACATTTCGTCAACACGAAAAAACCACGTACACCTCCGACGGGGACGCTCATGGTATCACCCCCTGTATACCTGTCATGATAATGCTGTTAGACTGATTATGTGAATGATGACTGGCAGCTCAGGTTCTCGCAGAACTATAAAGAATTATAGAGCTTATGATGACTCACCACGAAATTCCATAAAAGGAAGTACATTATTCTTATCTTATAATATAAAAATGTTATACTATAATTATAAAATCTCGCGTTACCCATCCCTCGTTCCACTCCCGAGTTCCCCTCCCACGTTCCGCATGACATTTTTCGTGTGTTAGTCCAGGGCTAAAGCATGTTCCATGCTAAAATAACGTCAACACGAATGTGAATCTGAACGGTGCTGGGCACATAGTAAATATCGTTTAGTTATTTGTGACGTTCGATTCAGCTGACATAACTGCAATTGAAGATTGTTTTCAAAACCGGGAAAATCAAGTTTTTCATTACTTTTGGTATATGTTTCTGTACATGTGACACGTAGGTAAGTGTTCCATTTTACCTCGTCTAATTTTCCATCCGTGGGTTTCAAAAGTCAGTACCTTTCTTGCACCATTGTAGGTATTTAGATATCGGCTTTTGTTACACATATTGAGGGATTTTGAATTCTTAGTGTTCCAGACAACTAGAAGTCAATGACGAATGAAAACAAGATAGATTTAAAATACGATCTGTTTCTGGGTTGGGGATGAGAAATAGGATGGAATGGCTAGCCGTTCGTTGAATTGTTGTAACTCAAAATCGATAGGGGAATGAGGGGTAAAACCGTGCATCGGGTAATGCCGCCCATGGCTGTTTCGGATGTTTGAATCGACACCAGAAACGTGGGAATGAGCGCCGATCCTAGAGAAATGTCCTAGAAACTAGGTTCTAGCGTTACCCTACCTGCAAAGTTAGTCTTCTTGACGTGAGTGCAGTGAGTATTTTTCCGAATCGTTTGATGTTATTTCTTGTGCATCGGAAACAAGCAATGTAATTCCCATTTTCAACTCTTTTTTAGATTAGTTTTCATGAATATACGCAGAATTTCATCATCTTTCTGAAGCACTAACCAAATTTAAGTTTTGATTGTAAATGAAGTCAGCGTGAATGAATTACGAAAAACGTAAAAATTGGGGTAATGCCGCCCATCGTATCGGGGGAATGCCGTGCATTTCTGAAACGTCAAAAAAAGATGAAAAAGAACAACAAATAACCAACAAAGCGCCAAATTCAGCTGGATTTTGATCAACTCACAACTAGTAGCGGAGATGGGGTTCAGAAGAAGAAGAAGGTGGAAATCATGAAAAGAATTGAAAGACCTCAAAAAAAAGAAAGAGAAGCGCAAGAAGTGAGAGCAGTGACAGTGATGACTGGGGAGATATCTCTGAGGGAGACCTTGTTGTAGACACAGACGAAGATGTTGAAGAATTCTTGACTTCGTCTTTTGTGGACAGCTTGTGTACAATTTGCCAAGAAGCCGATAATAATTCGCCAAAGTGGAATTGCGAGCACTGCAATCACAGCAGCCACTACATGTGTTCCATGGGACGACCTGATCACGGACTATGTGATGTATGCAAGGCTATTTTATAATTTTGTAAAGAAAGAAAAGCTAAATATTAGTGTGGGTTCAAAAAAGTTCTATATACAAGACTGTAGTTTACCTATTTCTAAGTCGTCGTTAATTTTAACTATAGTTTATTTGACTGTTTTCATGGTTTTTATTGTTATAAATACATTTAACCTTCCAACTTTGGAAAAAATAGGTTGAATGACGGTAGAGGGGAACATACCTAATTCAGTTCTAGGGGTTGGGCGTCATTACCCCACAGTGTGGGAAATCCCGCCCAAAGCACTTTATTAACATTCACTGCTGTTTTTCCTTTAAAAATCCTTTTATGTAAGGGAAATGCTCAGATATCAAAAATAGAATAAATTCTAGAGCCATTCGTCCAAGAAAAACATTTTTATGATGTTCTGTCCCTTAACTGTATGGTTCCAAAGTTGAGTGCACGGTATTACCCTTCGTTCCCCTAACTTGCAGATATGTGTGTACCTGCTTGAGAAGAGAGAAAAGCAACTTTCCAAACAGTAAAACGACGAATCCATAGATGCTGGTCTGATCTCAGCCTAACAAACGGCCCTCCTCTCTTCCCATCACCCTCTCGGCCGCGCCCTCCGTTTCCGATTGCACATTAAGAAAATCCAAGAAACCTAACTCCGGGCAGAATGTGGAAAGACACCGGTATTATACCAGCGTGTATTCCACGAATCAGGAGTAAATATCGCTCGCTCATTATTACGATGACCATAACGCTAAATTGGAAGGTCGGCAGTTAAACACATATTTACCTTCCACGGAAGAATACTCGCATCGTGACTTCCAAGAAAATATCCTATTAGTGTACTCCGTTCTTGTTCGCTACCCCCCACAAATACGTTCAACTCATAATATTTTGCGTCATACGTACAAAATATTGTTAATAGTACGAATTTTCTAAAATATCCCCACATGTGGTTTCCTATAATTGCGAAAACATGCTCATTTCTTAGAAAAGGCGTTGGAATCTGTAATTCAGCGGTGGATCCAATTACGAGGTACACGTAAAAATCTTAATGTTATAGGCCATTTTGTGGACCTTCAAGTAAATTGATCTTAACGATGTACTATACATATAATGAACTGCAAATTAAATCTTTCTAGATTGTAAATAACAATGAACTCGGCCTATGGTTTTCTAAATATACGCGTATAGATAGATAGATAAATGGATAGTTTATTTTACATCATTTGAAGAGTACAGGGGAAAAGGCAGGTAACTCGGGTTTTCCTTGAAAATGAGTTGACAATGGATTCATGTGTTTTGATGGGTGCTGTATCCGATGAGATAGCAAGAACAAGGGGAAACCGGGCCAAATGCCTCAAATCATCAATTAAAAGTTTGGTTTGTGGGGGGAAAATCAGGTCCTCCTGGCGCTACAAGGAACGAACCGGGTAACATTGTAACATCGCTTCCCCCAATCCATCCGCCAAGGCCCTTCCTCACTCAAGTTCCCAGTATTTTCTATATCCTAATAACAGATAGCAACGTCGGAAATACCTGACGACAGGTTGGATTTTCTCAAATCAGCGAGACGCAAGCCACATGGTGAGGTGCTGAACAACTTTTCTGACTCCAAGTTACTTACCAAAAGCTCCAATGAAGACAAGGCCCATCAGAAAACCGAAAATCGAAGCTACATACTCGAGGATTGTATTTCATTGGATTTTCCTTCAAAGCACCACTCCAGAGTTCTCTCATTAGCTGCAGTTCTTGCATACGTACTTGTATGAAACAATGTAAGCCAGTGGGCAAAAAGAACCGACAAGTTCTGGATTCTGGATTCTCAAGCAGGTGCACCAACGCTTCGACCAGGCGAATTGTGTCCCCCCCCCTGGCGCTTATAACTCAAAACAACCGATTTCGAAAGGGAAATATTCAGACCTGAATCATTTGAAACATTTCTGTGGGCGGTAAGCTCAGAGGTTCTCCGAAAACCTCCCGCCAGAGATGTGATTGGACAGATCTAAATTTTCTAAATTGGACAGAGCTAAATTTTCTGACAGATTTACCTATTTCCCC
Organism: Creontiades dilutus; assembly: GCA_031894815.1. Lineage (NCBI taxonomy): Eukaryota > Metazoa > Arthropoda > Insecta > Hemiptera > Miridae > Creontiades > Creontiades dilutus. The sequence continues at coordinate 556,143 of JAVIWC010009708.1, forward strand.
CCCCTGTATTTTAGGAGTCTTGATACTTGGCAGCACAAAGACTATCAATAAATTTGTTTTTCAAGGATTTTAACAATTTGTTCACATTCACCCGTACTTCAACATAAATTGTATATTTTTAAAATAATTTTTGAATAGCCTTAGTTTAAATAAGGTTTTTGGCAGAAAAATTAGCTTTTCTCGAAATGTTGAAAATCCGAGTTACCCGGGTTTTCCCCTGCACTCTTCATTTCCTTAACATGTTTCATTCTTCAATTGAATGATAACCGATAACCAAAGCTGGGTAGCGTGACACTGTGACCTAGCTCGGAGATGGCTGTCATTTCAAATTTGTATAAAGTACCTATAAAACTATATTTACACCAAATCAATTGTTAAAATTCGAATTCCACTTTAATGGGATGATGCACTTAGTTGATACGTAATTTATAATGTTATTAATATTTTAAAACTATCAATTATCGTGTATAAAGTAGTCATACTTTAGAAGTCTCTTATTAGTTAACAAATTTCTTTTTTGAATAGCTGTTCACTGTTCATCTTCATCAGATATCGAACTTTTTTTTTAATTTTTATTTATCACTTGAATGCCTTTTTATTTTGTCGTCATTTCAGCAAATGTATTTTTAACTCTTGGCGATTTCAGTTTGATAGCCGCTCCCTCATTTCAGCAAAATATATACTTTTGTGTTTATGAATTAGTTTGAGCATATTCAGTGTGTACAATTGATGGACAGTTTACAAATTCAAATCATGAAATAGTCTATCGGTGGGATGGCATCTGGGCTTATTGAACAATATCCTTAATGTTATGTTTTGAATCATAAAAATCAATTCCATCAATCAATCAATGTTTTCCCAATTCATAATGTCATAAATCTTAAATTGACTCAAACAGACCCTGATAATTATTGACATCTAGTCCTTCTGACAGAAATTTGATTCTGTACAGGCTATAAACTCATTTTCTTAGCTTTTGACACAAACTTGGAATGTGGTTGGTCCATTTCGTTTGAAAATCACACGGCACTTCTAAATAGGCAACAAATGTGCATTACGAGTTTCTATTGGCTCCCCATTATATTGTCAACTGCCCCTTCTCCAGTACATTTTTGGGGGCGCTACCAATAGCGAAGTTATAATTTGTGAGAAATATCTAGTTTAAGAGACTTACTCCCTACCTCTCCTTGTAAACTTATTCTTCTTAAATCTAAACCCTTTTATATTCCTAGTTCCAATTCCATAAATTAAGTTAATCTGTGTAATGTGTAAATATTTTCGAAAGTGGTGTTTTCAACTGCACCCCCCCCCCCCCCCCCGACTAGGCGTGAAAAGAGGTGTTGCCGAAAAAACGTGAATTTTCGCGACAAATTTGTGGACGGTACTCGGGCTATAATTTTCGAGATTCTTATTCTTTTTCTATCCCAACTTAGCCTAGTTGTGTAACCTCGGAACTTTTGTTGTCGCTGACAGGTGGGAGTTTGGAGGGGATTTTGCCCAAACCTTTCTATTGCTGGTGTAAATGAAGCTGGAGCGTGAATTCTCGACCGATTCAAGTAATTCATGTTATTTTCAATTTATATTTTGGTTTGATATTCTAAGATATTTCAGAAATTTCAATTTTTTTGCACGAAAGAAGGTGATAAATCGTTATAACTCAACTATTTGCATGTGATTTCATTTAATTTTTTTGTTCGACCCCAAATTTAGTCTAGACGTGCAACAAACGTCAAAAGTTTCGAATTCTCTGTCAGATTCAATCGCTGCTCTCATGGCAGGTTTTCTTGCTCCTATCTTTTGAAAGGAGGGGAATGGAAGGGGACTTTCCGATTTTGTTTCTTATTGTTTTATAAATAGATTATAAGAGATTTAAAAACTGATCAATATTCTTGTGATCCTATCAAAACTGGACTCTGGGATGTCCTTGTAGAGCATGGTATGTTTCTCTTCAAAAGCGAATGTTTCCAGTTTTATGGCTCGCGAATGATACACGTCGGAGAAGGCAATTTTTCCATCTTCGTCTTCTTCCCAACTGCATCCCGACTTTTATGACGAGCACCCGGCAAAAACGACCAGAAACTGGGAAGAGAAAGAGACGACAAAAAAAAAAGCCCCACGAGTTCTAAAAAAGACAAACATTGTGTCGCGCGTTTCGGGAGAGGTCATTTCTTTTTCTCATCGTACGTCCGAAGAAGGCGCTCAAAGTGGAGGGAGGAGATGGGAAGAACGAAGAAGTATTAAGAAGCGGAGTGGGGGGTAAAACTTGAAAAAAGAAGGAGAGAGACCGGTGAGAACGAAAATAAAAAGAAGACGAAAAGAGAGAGAAAAGAGAAAAAAAAGAAACAGGAACTCCCCGAGACAGGACCACTAGAACAGTGGTTGAACTTGGACGAGGGAGGGGGGGAGGGGACTGGATCGGCCACCAGGTAGCAGCAGCGTAGCTACCTCACCATTCCAAGCCATTCACTCCCGGACTCGTAACTCTGTGGTGAACAACTCTCCGATAAAACCGCCCTATGTGAAGTTCCGTGCGCTCTATCTATTTTTCGGTGAACTGTATTATTATTCGTGAGACTTGCGCGGCATTTTCAACTGTGTTATGACATCGCTGATTTGGAATCTTTGTAATAAGGTATGTTGAGTTAAAGTTTTATCTCATTTTTTACGGGGAATTTCACACGTTTCTGAATTGGAGTCCTTCAAGGCGCTCACCTCTTCAGTAACTGGATAAAACCTGCTAATTACCCACAAATCTTGTAGGAATTGGAATTTCACTGCATTACACGGCCTCTTTGTCAGAAAATGCCTGTGCCAGTCTTTCTCTTGACTTAATCCAAGAATCCGAATCCGAATTGGAGAGACATAGGTTGAAACCAGATTCGGCTGCAAGCAGCTTCAAAGAGTCCCATAAATAGGATGTCCATTACTTTCTGGGACAATGGTAAAAAATATTGGAACACCAAGGTAAAACAGTTCATTCATCATCCAGGATCTCTGGATCCACGATTTTTCAAAAGCCAAAGAATGATTCCTCCTCACCTGTAACCAGCCTTCTTATCGATGCTTTGATAATATGCTTCAGTTCCAATGAAGATCCCAAATTTGATGTGGCTGAAACAAACAGTTGGGTACTAAGCTTGAATGCTGTGCTTTTGGAGCACCTGCCAACACCATTTTCATAAATTTGCTCCCTGGCTTAATTCAAGAACTGTTCAAATTACAAATACACCTAATTATATGCAGTTCAATTGATACTTTTGAGGCTGATAGGTTGGAACGTTGTTATGGAGAGTTACTTCAAGATTGCCGTGAGGTTAGCTCCTTTCCTCCAAACCAGAACCGCCCCTGAACCGATCTGGTTAGCATTCCACCGCTCACCAACACTCTCTCGTACAGCCTTGTGGTGCGGCTCTCGGGAGGCTTATTTCGCCGTTACACCTTCCCCTCTATTATCTAAGTGTACAACTGGCACCTTCCAAAGAACAGGGAACTAAAGATTAACGCCTCAGAAATCGCTTTTTCAAGATTTACAATGCGTCATAATATCGTAGCGTCCAGAACGGACCCCAACAGTTGCTATACTGGCACATTTACTTTGGGTACACCAAAAAGTAGTTTGTTTAAGTATGAGATATTGATTTTCGTCCGCATGTGACTGTAGATTTATGTATCAACTTTGTTTCCTACCAGCTTCCCTCAAACAAACAGGTTCTCTTTTCATATTCAAAACTTGCCGAAAATTGAGTAATGTAGCTCAGCAATCATCTGGGCTGCAGTACAATAATCGTCAATCTGCATCTATCACATCTCCATGACAGATTTCACAATCTCTTTTCTTTACCGAAAACCCCCAAGTATTGTAGTAATCATAATATTGTTAATCTTCCTTGCAATTTTGAATTTCCCGTCCAGTTCATGCACCACCACTGTATTATTCCTTTATCAAAGCCAAAACCAGTTTACGTGATTGCGTAAAGTTAATTTAATCCCCTAAATCAAATGTTGTGCTTGAACCCACCAACTTACTGCTTTGCTAAACCGCTTTGGTTTCTTGTATCTTGTGTTGGTGGTTTTCAAATCTTTGTCCCGGTACAGAATTAAACTAAATTGCAAATAGTATAAGGATGAAATCTAGTCGACAGTGTCATTCTATAAATTTCATATCATCGAATCGGATTGAACTGTGAGCATTCATATAAGTAAACACCCTGGCCAATTTCTAACGATCGTCAAGTTCTAACTGTTGTTTAATTATTCTGTAAGCTATTAACAAAATAAATCATGTCCATTTTAGAATCATAACTGCTCATCCTTACTAATTGGCATTTCTCTAATCAAAAAGTGAGTTGCTCCGGTACTTAAAATTTTCATTGTGAGCTCTACTCAGCAAGTGATGTAACGTCAACGGTAAAACACTTCGTAAAGTATCGTCGAGCGGTCGGGGAACATAATTTTTAAATTCGGTTACGCAAGCTGCAGCTTCTGACTGTTTGATGTCTCAATCCAACAGAACGTAACAGCTAGACGAGTTTTAAATATAATAATTAATATTTAACCGAGTTCCAATAAGAAACAGACAAGCTAACGGCAATTCTATTGAGCAAATACTCACGGACCGTTTTGTCATAAACGAGCTGTTCACATCACGAAACGTGTACAGTACAAAGGCAGTTCATGCTGAAAACCACTTGTTGAGTACAATACAACATTTAAACATCAATATGACTTGACTTGGTAAGACTTGCGGATGTTACGTAAGGAATTTCAGACATGAAAGTTATTCAACAAAATACTATGGATGAAATGCTGAAATTGGTATATGCATTACATGCGAGTATTGTATTTAGTGCTATACTATTACTACTATTGCCAGTACAACTATAGTAAATCGCTAAGCCGCCTAAACCGCTCAGCTAGTTCGTTCAAATTTAAATCTCCGAATATTACAATAAATTTATCCAATCAACTGCACTTCTACCCACTGCCAGGGAAACAGAACCGCAATTATCACCACCACACAGAGAGAGGCTCTATTCAACATCTTAACACATGCGGTGTCTCGTACATAGTTTTGATACATATTCCGAATTCAATTTTTTGGCCACTTTCATACTTGTGACGCATGATACAGGTTTCTCTTCCAGCAGCGATCTGTAATTTGTCCTCACCTCTATGGAACGTTTGATCGTGGATTGACAATCATGTTGACTTTCTTTTTCTCTACCCCGTATGGAGAGCGAACAGGTGAACCTAAAGCGATCTGGGTTGCATCATTCGAGTCATTGAAAGGATGCCTATCAACAGCAAACACAAAAACATTAGTTCTATGTCGAGAGTTATCAATATTCCTAATTCCAAATATTTTGGCACTTTGCTATCACCTTTTAGGATTGATAGAAAATGATGAATAGAACTCAGTCCCAACTAAACCCCATTTGTGACTTTTGACCAAGTTTCATTAAATTTGGTACGTAGTTTCAATGAAAAGCTCTGGATGGGGGCAGAAGGGGTTTTTGGTTTATTATTCAAAAATAAACCATTGTAATCGCTCTTGAAAAAAAAAAGTCTAACCCCCTGAAAATTTAATGGTTTACGTTTCAAAGGGTGTAGAATCCGAATCTGCAATAAAAAATTTTCCTTCCTTCCGCCGAAAGCCGTACGCACGATTTCTCCCGAACAGCTGAAGCAAAAAAGCTGAAATTTTCAGGAAAAATCCATGTTGTTCCGACGACCAACCAGCCAGCTCTCTCACTTAATTTAAAGTGCCCTTTAAGGGTTGTCAAAGTTTTGTAAAATCCCTAAAAACCTCAAAAAAAGTCAAGGCGGCCTAAATTTGGACTTTTTTGTAGAACGTTCCACGAGGAATCGAATGAGCCCCTCCCCAGGTCCGTAGCTCAAACCATTCCCGATGTATGGTCCGATTTATGGTGCCAACATTTGCGTTTTTTGGTTTATTATTGTTTTTGTTTTGATATCAGTAACCTAGTGATGTAGTGAACGTGGATACTGGATTGAACTCCTAAAAGGGTTCATAGCTGATACACGGGTTGAAGCATTCTGATATGCATGCTCCGTCTTACGAAATTTAAAATTTTCAAATAGAATATTTTTCCATCGCAATCGCTCTTGAAAAAAAAAAACGCTGCAAATTCTTCCACTGGGGTTTATTATTCAATGATTCATGATTTGAATTTCTACTAAGCTTTGGAGTGTGCGTGTTTCACAGGTGATAGAGTGATTATTGAATTTCAGGAGGCACACAAATATGATCAACTGAACAATCCAAATAGGTATTTTGGTTGAGAACCGATTTAAGTGCTCTATGCATATCTCCTGAAATTCAATAATCGCTCCATCACCTGTGAAACACGCACACTCCAAAGCTTAGTAGAAATTCAAATCATGAAACATTGAATAATAAAACCCAGTGAAAGAATTTGCAGCGTTTTTTTAATTAGATTTTCGGTTGTAAAATTTTTTTTGGTTGATTGAAAGGGCTCACTATTGAAAATAATTAACCAAACAATTGTTTTTGTGATAGGATGTTCTTATCACATTTCATTTCGTATTGTAGTTTATATCGAGTCAAGTCGTTTTTAGTTTATAGTTTTTAATTTTTCAAGATCTACGACTAAAAAGGTTCTGGCTTCAGTGCCTCTTACTGTTGACAATCATACGTCGCATCTCGCATTTATAGTTTTTATACACCTTGGTTTTCGAACAAAAAACGATGGTAGTTGGCTAAACTATGTCAAGTATCCAGTAGCACTGAGAGGCTGCCTATTCTCACACATGGGATTGTTATTATCTGTTTTCGGCGTCACTTATAAGTTAAGAATTCACGGTATTTTGCTCTGCGTGAATTTTTACGTGTATGAAATCGATTCCATTTGATTCTGCATCCAAAATTACTTACAAAACGGCACCCCAATAGTCAATGCCGGCAAACACGAAGAATGTGTTTTTAACTACAAACAAACCTTTTTCACCAAATCGGTTTGGTGTATTTTGGATTTGCGGAGTGATGTATTTTGCGAACATCCGATGGAGGGAAATTTATAGCCAAAATTGAAATAAATAACTACAAAGGTACGTTCTTGGTCTCTCTAATTCAGAATCTTAACGGAAAATTTGAATCTACGATCTCGTAGCTCATGCAAACGGACAGAACCTCGTTGATAATAAGTGAATAAATCATTTAGACGGTTTTGGAGCACATAACGAACCGACACTCATTAGTTTATATATAAGTAGGATATTTAAACTAGTTTCGAATCGTACGGTTGGTGATCAGATTTCATCTTCAGAACGTTTTAACGATGCTGTTGTTCGCTAAACCAACTCGATGTGCATCAAGTTATGGTCGAGCCACCCATAACCGGTAAGTCGCAAGATCAAGAGCCTCGCTAATTGCTTTCCCTTGTACCAGCTATTTGCTCAATACCGTCTTAAGGTAAGATATCCCTTGTTTGATATTCTCCGAAGAGTTGTGCCCCGTACATCATACCGAGGTGTTTGACCTTCCAACAACATCACACTGTCGATAAACAACAAGATAAACACACGATAAACTTGATGAGGAAAAATGCATTGTGTTGTTCATTCGACGGTTTATATTGCGGAAAACATCCGTATTGAAGTTCTCTCAGTCAACCATGTATTAGCCGATTTTTGAAGAAAAAAAAATATATCCTATTTGTTTCTAAAACATTGAAAATGAAAATTACCGACATTGTATCCATAGAATTCCGTTTTGAGGTATTCTGAAGCAATTCATTTATATGTTATCTTGCAAAAACAATCTAGCGTTCCCAAAACAGTATAAATTAGTTGACCAACACTTCCTAAGCATTATAAACCGCTCAGATATTTTTAAAAATGCTAAAAAAAAAAAGTTAAATAAATTAATTAAGCAATCCAATTGATAAAACTTACTGCAGTGGCAAAGCTGCTTAGTATTATTTGACATAAAATTGTTAGCGGAATACCACCCACAACGAACAAATTAATCAACTATAAACTGGGGAGAGGTTTATCAAAACTTGACATCTCCACTTTCGTAAAATGTTCAGTAGGTAGAGCCGAAAAACGTGTTACAGATTCGTAGAAGCTTTTAAAATCAAACCAACCGTATCAATGAGATTATCCATCCCTTAGTGTTTACTCCTCAATTCATCTTCGTATCATTGAACCTGACCTGGTTACAACGAAAAGTATTTTGGAGATGTTAAGTTTTGATACAAACACATGGAAATGTCAAGTTTTGATAAAAACAAAAAACTCGACGTTTTTTGCGGGGGCAGATTAGAAATGAAACTCATGTACGAAAAAGTTTACGTTTTTATAAGGTATTTATTATATTAACATGAAATGAAAAATTCATTGCATTCCTTTCAAGTACGAAATTTAGGTTGATTAAAATGTAATGTAATGTGTAGTAAAAGGTTGTATTAAATGTGTGTAGAAGAAGGGTCCTCTCCCAAACAATCGCATGACTCCATTTCACACTTAAATAGGCCAGCAAGTACACACGCTTACTTTTACCGTATCCATAGTGTGATTCAGTGCACTGAAGCTGTCCTAAGAAGTCCCGAACGGATTGCCGTTTTCCCTCGAACAACGCGGCCTTTTTGTCTCCTCCCCTCCGTTCCATGGGAACCTTTCCGTCTCCTATGAGCTTACCCACTCGCACAGCTCGTGCAGGGGAGATGAAGAAAGCAAAACAGAAAAACCTGTTGCATACAGGTGCAGAAATTTTTGTTGGATATTTCAACAAGTAATACTTAATGGACACGTTTTTAGGTTTACTTGGTCCTCCTTTTCCGCCTTTACGTCCCTTCCTCTTGGGTTGGAATGCCGAGATGAAGCGTGTCAAAATGAGATCTTGTTTTTGCTTCCCGTCAGCTTGGTAAAAGAATTGAGAATTCAAAAAAATGTCATGAAAAAACACAACACAAAATTACAAAAAATTATCAACATTGCAACACCCAATGCTACGGACAAATCAGATTGGGGTTGATAATACACGGCGCACAAAGCAACCCCTCCTTCAAGACCTTGGGGTTGTGCGGGTCGTTGCATACCCTAGCCCCTGACCAATACAATGCCTTCTCCGTAGCTTTCCCGACTTGCAATTCACATGCTTGGAATCATGCTTACAAGGTAGCGTCTTTTGTTTCAGAAAATGCAGGTTTGGATCCGTGTCCGCATATTTTTTATTCGTCTCATCCTATTTCCGACGTTTTCCATCCGAAGTCTTCCTCCTGCTTCCACTATTCAAGTCCTTCACCAAATTGTCCATAGCGAATCACAAAACGATGCGTGACTATTCTAAAACGAATGAATTCACTGCAAACAACAACACACTGGATCAAAGTTTCGACGCGGAACACATGCCTTAACGCGAAACTTAGGGGTGTAATGAAATGCAACGCGATCTAGTGTATGGTCAATAAACCAATGTAGCTGATCGTCAAAGGATGTGGTGCCACCTACATGAAAACTAAGAAATAAAATCGAAAAAGAGAGACGTAAGTCACGCGTTGTGGAGATGTTGAGTTTTGAAAAAAACCGCCAACCGGGTCGTTTAAAAAATATGGGGAGATGTTAAGTTTTGGTGTTGACAAACATGCTTTTGCAGATTAATTTTGGAGTGTGGAGATGTTAAGTTTTGACGAAAACAGACGTTTTCGCTGTTCTATTTCGAGGGGAAACCTACACTTTTGAAAGGAGCAGTTCTCACCACTTGTGTAGACCTAGAAGCCATGTCCAAAACAGCAAAAAAACGTTCTTTGGTCACGAGTGGAGATGTTAAGTTTTGATAAACCCCTCCTCAACTGAGATATACAATTATAAAAATGTACATAAATTTAATCAAAATGTGCTTTCAAGGTTTTAAAAACTGTCGAAAATTTGTGAAGATTTAAGAGCTTGTCTGGTAGAGCACCAAACCGTGCGTAGAAAGATATTAAGTGACTATAATTGATAACTAACCATTTCAGTGTAAAAAAGTGTTCGAGCTTAGGAACAGTTAAACATTTGTCATAAGTGCTGTTCTGAAAGTTTTCGATATTCAGATTTTGACTGAGTGTCAAATCCCAATTAAACCCTAGATGTGATTTTCGATCCAAGCTTAGTTAACTTTCGTTCAGTAGTTCCGGCGAAAAGCTCCGAAAATTGTACGGCAGACAGACAGATTTTTAAAAATTAGATTTTTGGATTTCACACATCTTTTAACATAAAACAACAACTTTTGACTGGGGTTAAAACATTTCTGTTTCTTGGTCGATTACGGAGGTTCAGTATTGAAAAAAATTAACGAAAACATTTTTAAAATTTGTATTCTTGGTATTGTCCATTCTCTGCAGACAATAGACTGCAAAACTCAAAACCTTCTCTCTATCGTGCTCTATTCATTTTGGCTGCCGTACTACAATTCTCGGTCTTGTTCATGGACTTTTTGAGGAAATTCTCGAAGAAATGGATGCCCGACATTATGAAAGTTCCCAGCTTCTAACTTTCATTAGACGAAGATTTTAAGGGAAATCGTGATCCAAGTGGTGCCAACATATGAATGTTATGGCTAGCTGTCGCAACTGTGTCCACTTGGAACCCTATCAAATTCCAGAGTTTCTGTTCCATTAAGTGGTTTTGTTCGCGGCTCCTCATGTTGGATTCCGAATACCATCACTAAACACCCTCGTGTCTACTATGCGTACTACCAACAACAACATTGTACCTCATCAAACTTCCACCTGAAGCTTCCATAATAAGAACATTATGTAGATTGAAAAGCGCATCTGCTGAGGGGGTGGGTGTTCTCATTACCAAGTCAGGCCTCGGGGAATGTAAAGGGTTAAAAAAGTGGGGCACCTCGGTGTACCCGAGCAACGAGGAACAAAACATGGTCAGGAGGTTACCCGTACCTGATGGGGAAGGGCTAATCGGCGTTCTGAAGTTAAGATTCGTTATCACGAGTGAACTCTTGTTCCCTTGTTGGCCTCATGAAAAACATTAAAAACTAAACAAAGAAAATATGATACTGAACCTAAATCAATTGGGTGGGTGTACATATGTACCATGGCTTACAGGCAATTGATTAATCTTTGAAGTTTATCGTCATGTGGCAATACTAACAAATTACTAACAATTTAGGTTTTCTCCATAACATTTTAAGAGTTTGTATGTTTTAACGATATGTCCTAATATTCCTTGTGGAGTCTGTACTACAATAGATTTTCTTCTAGCTTCCTATTTATATAATAGCTACCTAGTTACATTATACATTATTATGTAGGTAACTATCTTCTAGCTATTCAGTTCGCACGATTACACTTTTACTAGGGTATCAGTCCAAAACACATCCTGCAGCTCATCTCCAAAGCTGGAGAACAGCGTCCAAGATCAAAGGCCCAGTTCCCCTTCAAACGCCTAAGTTGCTGTGTGTTATCCGGCATCTGGAGAGCCTCTGGGTTTGCATAGCAGCGTTTGCTCGCAGTTTGTGGCATATTTTTCAATTTCCTGGTTGACGGTTTAAACCTGTAGGTCTTTATGAAGTTTGTCATTTCTCACGAACCACGGAGCACTTACGATTGTCCTATGTGCTTCATTTTGCAATATTTGGATCATATTGGTTTTTTCTATGCACCCCCATTATTATTATTCAGTTCAGGGTCCTTTGGCAGGGGGGGGGGGGGGGGTCGCGAACTTCCCTTCTGCCACGGTTTATTTCGCGGTTCTCTCCCTCTGTTTTCAACCCAACGTTCTGGAGCAAAGTCCCATCAACCACCAGACCAAGAATTCACGCAAGGTTATCTACTGTCTCTATCCCCTCTGGGTCGAGAGTCCTAAAGTTCCTGGATGGTATAGCTTCCAGAAAAGCATTCAAAGAAGAGACCCGAGGCAGTTCCTTCATCCTCTCCACACTGGGTCACCTGTGTCGGCTTTAATCCGTATTAGATGTTTTCTGGAGCATCCATGGCCAGGAAACAGTTTACAGTTTCCACTTAGAGTATCATTTTCCTCCTAGAGAGATTAAGGGCTGCCATACATCTGCAATAGCAGGTTTCATTCGTTACCAGTGTCCCATGTTTCTGTTCTGGGGGATTACCCTTTTGCCCTTTGTGTTCCTTCCTTATCCATTCCACAAAGTTTTTATCGACCTTTTCGCTATATCCAAGACTATTTCTGTCCCAAGGAAATGCATACATGTTCCTCTCGTGCCATTACGTCAGCTCGACCCTTGCCAACAACTCCTGTATGCACCAGTACCAATTCCATGGTGACTTTGGTTTTTTCCCCAGCGTATACAGTGCATCCCAGCATTCCCTGACCAGTCTCTCAGTAGTTTGAGGACTATCTGGCCATGAGAGAGACTAAGGATGCTCCTGCCTGTTATTCATTGTTTTAGATTCTCTGCCACACATTCCCTTATTGCAAAGCGTACTGCATGGCAGTTCACCCCCGTAGTTGAATTCCACAAGTCCACAGTCTTGTATAATAGAACCTTGTTGTGGATGTTCAGTTGCTAGTATCGACCCATCAGCCAGTACATTAGTCTGAATTGGGTAGTGTGTACTTCCTCTTCCTTCTTCACACCAAAGCTCTCCTCTTTCATCCCCAAGTAATTGGCAAAACTCGCATAAGGGACGTTGGTTCCGTTTAATATCAATGATATTGCTGTAATCCTTTTGTTGGTGACATTGACATGATTGGATTTGGTCTCAATGAGCTTCAATCGCCATATTTTTACACATGCAGTAACTGCAACTGTTGTCTGTGGCTTTCTTTGACTCCTCTACTGAGCATCCACAACCAAGATTGCTAGAAGAAGAACTGCTAGGATTCTGTAACACTCACTAATGTTGCAATTGTACTTCCCTGGGGAAAAGAGGGGAAAAGCCAACAAAGTGGTTCTGTACATCTGACACTAATAGGTAGTGCACCATAGCTTGTTGTCTCCTCAAACGTCTGTTGTGGAATTATATGAATGGTATCAAAAACATCATCAGGAATTGATACATTTCATGAAAACTGAAATATCATCTTCATACACTGACTGAAATTCTTTTGTCGGCTTCCAGTTTTCTCAAAAGAGCTACAATAAGCTTCAGGACACTATTTACTCGTTACAAAATCATTACCATCGGCCTGAATTACTCATGAAATTACCTGTCCGCTCGTCCGTGTCTGAAACACTTAACTACAGCGTTCACTGCCGTCTGCCCAGGACTCAAAAATTTATTTTATTATCGGCGACTTTGATTTAAAAAAATTTAGTGCAGAGCGGCATGACGAACGCATGAGAATTGAGGACAATAATAGGTTTTTAATTATGCTTCGTTTGAGTAATTTCAATCATGGGAGACGGTGAAGGCGCAGTGTTTTGTCAGAATGTGCGCAGCGTCAATCCAAACAATGAGGCCCCAAGGATTATTCAGAGGTACCTGCTCAGTAAATCACTTTTTTTAAAACCATTATTATATGAGTATATAAGTTTAAAAAAATCTGTCACAACGTCTTGAAATAATGACACTTAATCTCATTAAATTAATACGAAATAGAGCGTCTAACAAACGAATACCAGGATAGAATGTACAGGTGATTAACGCTGTGAAGAAATTCACTGAGTACTGAAGTACTAAATATGTGATGAATACTTGAAAAAAAAAAAAAAAAAAACGAATTTATGTACAAAATCTAGAATTATCTATCATTTTCCAAATCTCAAACTGACTTATAGAAATTAACTCTTTCAAAATGAATACACCTAAAAAGTGGAATAGACAAAGACTTTGGGATTATGTAGGCTTAGTGACTTCTACCCGTGGTTGGTATCAGTAACGAATATCGGTTTACTTTAAACATCCCTTGTAAGGTTTCTTCTCGGCAACGTTTGTGTTTAATAGCTCGAAGCAATACTGGCATATTACATTTCCTAGGCGTGTAACTTGTTTTCCAAGTTGTATCTTTGGGAGTCAAGGAGGTTACGATCAAGAGTGAATTGCTAATACCGTATTTATTATGTGATGATTATTAGTTTATATTGGAATCAAGTGCTATCGCATCACGTTTGTTAATCTACCTAATATATTTTTTCTCAACATCTACTTCAGTGGGTAAGTTTCATGTGTTACGAATAATTTTGATTTAAAAACAGGAATCTGCGTCCTTAAAAACCTCTGATTTTCAACTTCTAATGTTCCGGACAGAAAAAAAAATCAGAAAGAAAATAATTGTGATGTTATTCAGCTTTCTTCACACCGATGTTTTGGACACATCCCATCATCCCATACCCTTCATATTGCTACTTTTTGGAAAGTTAAAACCTTTTCATCGAAGGGAAAAGGTGAAATTGCCCGTCGTACAAAGCGGTAACGCGACTATTTAGTTATGTGACAATATCATCGTTATTTTCTTTACTTGTAGAAATTAGTGCAAACATTTCATAAAACTGCTGGATGTGCAGGGCAGTAAAATATGGCGGTATTATCAAGAAGGCTGTGGAATCACTGTGGTTCCCATCGGTCGTTCTGGTTTTAGTTATATTTTTGTACACTTTTATTCTAGTTACAATAACTGATTCCAGTTCCGAAGGAAGGTGGTTGGTTGTCAAATGGAGCTTGGCCAATTTTCACTCAATAGATATTGAGGAAGCATGGTAATCGTACGAAAGATATTCGATCTAATCGACTGAACTTTGCTGTGCCACGAAACGGTTCCAACTTGAACGTTACACCTCTGGCAGCTTGTTATGCTGCCTTCTTGCGTATCCAGAATGCACTGCTTTCCTTTTGCTCATTACGTAGAAACAATTCATAGGTACCTATCATGAAAAGAAAGCTGTCAGAACCAATCTCTGGCATTTTGACAGCACCATCCTGATAGTACGACACCTCATCCGCATTACCCGAGGGTAATAATGATGTTGCAACAACGCAGTCTCGCAGGTTCCCAGAGGTTTCTATATTCAAATCAGCACAACAACGGCTATTATCTATCATTGTGTTATGCCAGCGACATTTGCATAACGGTAGCCAACGTTCTGCGCATTGTAAACTGAAAGTTGGGTTACTGCCAATTGATCGCCTTGAAATGTATGCGTATGACTCTCGGCATCGTGTTGCGTTGCTGGTCAAAAGTGTTCGACATGATTCATCATTCCGCTATTGGCAGCCCCATCAACTCATCTACTGATTCACTGCAGCTACGTATGGTAGAAAATTATATCAGGAATTCGTATCAGGGCTCAAATCATCACGAGGCCATACGCCATAATCATCATGAGTAGAATTTCTAATTTTCAAAGCCATGGTCTTTGCAAAAAAGTTTCGTTCCCAATTGAAACAATCTTGAAAAATAATGTGTCAATGTCGGTGCGAGCGTGCACGTTACTATACCAAGGTGTATTCTATTACAATTTGACTTGCTGCTGTTTGTCCATGGACAGGGCAACTGATAGTCCAGTGATCCGCGGGAGTCCTGTCTGATGCACAATAAACTTTGGTGTAATCTTATACATCGTTTGTTACGTGAATTCTAAGACGTTAAATGGCCCATATGGCAGACGGACATTGCATATATGGAATCCACGCACATTGAGACGCAAAATGACAAAATATGAGGGGGTAAAAAGAGTTTGCTGTACAATTACTAAGGCTTGTTATTAAAAATAATAGGGCAAACTGGTCCCTGCATAGGCACTAACATTTAGTATTTCAAACAGAATGTGTTAATATGCATTGGTATTTTAGGAATTAACTAAATTTATAGACGTGGAGTAGACGTGGATAGACGTGGAGTAGACTGGGAATTCTACCACTTGGAATAACAACTGCGAAATAGCATGTGGTGTTCTTTGTTCAAAAATTTCACTCAAATTTTCTAGAAAAAAAGGTCTTGGGCATGAATGGAGCGGATACGTGCTGTGGTCGTGGAAAGTAAGGTGGTAGAAGCTGCAGCGAGAACGGGGGTGTGTTCGTACGGTTGAGGGAGACGAGGAAGGCTGGCTAACCGAACGGCAACGAGACCTTGCGACCCCCTCCGGGCAACACGTTTTCTCTGAAGGCGCCTCCCAGCGAAAAACAATTACATAAATTGGGCTCCTTTAACGCTCGTGTTTTGCTCGTACGTATATAGATTGCCAACTTCCAGGCTAAGGGTTGACCTCTGTACGCAGGCAGAATGGCGTCACACGTCCGAATCGACAGTTGGTGCGAGTGAAAAAAGGTAAATCGAAATGAGCGCGCTGGTATAAATAATTTGAGTTGGATACCGAAGACAGTTGGTCTCGTAAACGTAAGGGCTATAACTTACTGCTACAGTGCAACCGACAGCTGGTGATTTATTTTCATGAGATTTCACAAGTTTCTTAGAAGATGGTTGCCAACATCTGGTAAGCACTTATATGCCTGATCACTAAGTTCAGGAACAGCATGCCCAAATTTGCGACAAAACATGCACTATGACTGCCAAAACATGCACAAAAAACTATCAAAACATGCAAAATTGGATTTGGAAAAGTACCACTGTTTTGCAATGAGTGCTCTTGAAACTCTCTTTTTATAGAATGATGTTGTTTATACATTCGTAAATCTCCAAAAATCAATAGAGAAATCGTTGAATAATAGAAAAAGCCTTTTCTGTTTGTAGTTATTTAACTGTTTAATTCATATTTTTTATGTATGTATGAATAAAAAGTTCACTGTCGGAGAATGGTCATTGTTGCGACTTTAAGGGGACTTTAAATTTGAAAAGATGATAACTTGGTCTCAAGTTGCGAAATTTTGAATACGTGAATTGTGAACGCGTGAACTGATTTGGTTATTTGGAGTGATGATTTACGGATTTCCCTGAATGGGTAACGAAGGAACCGTGGAGCAAGGTCGGCCGAATTAATGTCAGGCGTAAGCTACGACACGATTAGGAGCAAGTAATTCCCTGATGGGGGCTACAACTCGTTTGTACAGCGGCAGGGGCTCAGAAGAACCCATCTACGACCTCAAACCTAAGACCTCAAGAGATATTGGAGCAAGCAGAGCAGCTACAACACCTATGAATTAAGGGCTAAATTTTAAAAGAGCAGAGTAGGTTTAGGGCAGAGTGATGGAATGAAGAGAGTATCGGGATGAATCCACTCGGGCTGGTTCGGGCTTATTTATACGGGTATTTAACCCCCATCTGTTATTTCTTATCCCTTCCACCGTGATCAGGGAAAACACATATTCCTCGTCTCTTGGGTCATCCTTCGTCGATATATTGTTAACTACATGTTACATTACAGTTGTTGGGGCTCCTCCTAACAGTCATTATATTTACAGACACGTTATTTCTTATTTACAATTCATTCAATTTCCACCACATTTCGGATTCATTTTCTTCAATATTGCTACCATCATTCAACTCATTGAAGTTGCATTGAACTATTGATGCTTTCTCCAAGTTAGCAACCTTAAAACGTCCCCTGTTCTCTCTCACATTGAAATGTCTTTTGAGTAGAAAACGACCGCTCACCCTGTTTAGCAATGAAAACATCCATACAAACAACCACTAGGTATAGGCAATAGTTTCAATTTCAAGGAAAAGAAGATTTTCTTATTTTTATCACAACAGCTGGTAAATTCATAACACGCAGACAACATGCAAACGTCCCAAACTATGCAAAAATCCCACAAAACCATTTAAACATGCCAAATATGCAAAATAGATTTCAGCTTATTGAGTTGCAAACATGCAAAATCCGGACCCAACTGCACTTACAAGTTACTAGAGAGTTAATTTGAACTAGCAGTGCAATAATAAATGCTATATACCTAATACATGTGCCAAATAAAAAAAAATTAAAAAATCGATGTCATTCCTCAAAATATTTCACCATTATCGGGTTCTTTCTTGCAATAAGTTTGGCTCTGCCTCACCATAATGATACTGTTTGTGCTTCTTTCACTTTGTAAGCCTTGAGTGGCATTGGTTGATCCTCCCCGCCCCTTTCACTTCCTTGAGCCAATAGGATTCAATCTCCTCTCACTCGATCCTATATAAGATATGCTTTCTGTGATGTACTTTCAGTTCATGTTTGTTACTAATGATGACCTAACCGTCGAAATCGATTTAACAGTGTAACTCTTTACTTTCGTGGAAATATAGACAACGTTCTATCCTACTCCGTTTTTATTTGAAATGGGTTTCCACAACTTCGTCGCGAGTGACTTAGTCCGTACATGCACCAAGGTTCCTGTAACTTGATTGTCGGGAACAGATGCAAATTCCATCTTCCAGGGTTCTGTTAGTCGAAAACCAGCTCTTGAATAAACTTAACACATTCAACGCAGATCCTAGATCGGAAAGCTTCCAGAAAACCTCATTTTGGATTCTTGCGTTTGATCTCATCATCTGGTGTTGTAGATGTTGGAAAATGCGTTGTCAGTTGTGTGATCGATACGAATAGCTCCCTCCTGCCGGTTCTGGAATATGCTAACGTTAGCATAACCCTAACGCCTTGGAGGAATTGCAACAGCTAAAATCGAAATGGCGGATGATAAGCTTACAATTTTATTCAGTTATCCAAATCAAATAGAGCAGAACTAAATAAAGCTGGTATGAGTTATTGACCATGTTTGAACATAGGAAGAGTCAACGTCAGTGGGTATTCCCAGACGTGTCAGGTGCTTCGCAAAGTAACGAGCGAAATCATTCGCAAAGTGTTCTCAGACAGCTCGCCTTGACTCTGACAGTGTTCGTGGAAGGAGTCCAAACCCCCAGAACGAATCCCGATCAGCTCATTCCAGACCTGGAGAAGTCAACTCACGTGAGGGCCCTCACACTCTGCATCGCAATCCCAACTTTAATTGTTATTCCGCTCGGATCTCATTCTCAAGTCCCCCGGAAACTCGATTAACATCTGTTTTCCATGTTGGAGCGACGGGAGGTTTTTACGGGTGGTTTTTTTCCGTGGCGAGCTTCAAAGCGAAAACACGAGATGGTATCGCTTTTGCCGGAGACTATCGGAGCGGAAGACCAGTGAGCAGGTTCGCAGGTAGCTCTATTAGCGTAATGACAACATCGCTGGCGCGTCATAACGGCGGCCTTTCCGCCCTCGTTACGACTCACTGACTCCCAACAGAAGTTGTCTCGACGTACCTAGTTTGTTCTCTCTGAAAAAAACATCACTGGGTGGAACAAAAGAAATGTTTGCCAAGGTGATTGTGGCATATCGCTTTCTCGTGCCCGTAACATGAATTAACCGCTGCAAATGATTATACAAAGGTTTATAATTTATGAATTAGAGAAACCTTCTACGCACATCAGTTCACTTCCAGAACTGGACAATACATCCGGAGATAATGCTTTTTAGGTCTTTATACCCGGAAACACAGGTAAAAATCCAACTGAAATTCAACAAGATAAAATGAAGATACTGGCAACATTGATCTGCTTGTTATCCACAACTGAATTGAAGCTTAACTGGAGACGTCGTCACACATATTATATCGGACATCGACCGTAGGACTTGGGTTGCCGCCAGCCATCATGTGTAGGTAAGACCTCCGGTTGATTCGCAGCGCATGCATGGAGTGTTGATTTGGACGCTGGAAACTGTGAGGTGATGGGATGGTATCGTTGCCCCTTCCGAACAGGTGGATGCATTATTATGCTCCGCCACGCTCAGAGGATGATCCAGACGCTAAAAGACGTCCGAATTATCCCCCAAGGCGACAGATTCTAAAAGCCGGAAGGGGCCAACTAACCATATCCATCATAAAACTCACCGGGCTGTCTACCAACTAACCCGTACATTCCCTGAAAATGTCATTAAGACCGGGGAAATTGCAAGAATTAAGATTGGTACGGGGATCTGCAGACACGTACAAACACACACAGAAGGACGTA
The DNA here is from genome assembly GCA_031894815.1 of Creontiades dilutus. NCBI lineage: Eukaryota > Metazoa > Arthropoda > Insecta > Hemiptera > Miridae > Creontiades > Creontiades dilutus. Next base: position 576,030 of record JAVIWC010009708.1, read on the forward strand.
CAGCTGCAAACGAAAGATGTTCCGAACAGTTTAAAACGAGAGTGCAAATGGAAATTTTGAGTTGAAAAAAGAGAAAACGTTTCTTCTCCTGATGGTGAAACAAAGCTTCCGTACGTCAAGACTCGGAGGGAAGGTTTATCGGATGAAAACTGAGGAAGGATACGTCTAGTATCTTACAACTTTTGGGGGAATGGGAACTGCTATCCGTTTCCCAGCGAGTTCTCTACCACTACAAATCCAACCTCTGGCGGAAGGCAGGCCACTGGTGCTTTGCCGTGTGGCGCCGGTCCAGTGGCAGCTGGGGCTCCCCCTTCCCGTGGTACCATTTTGGGTGGCATTGCCCTGAAGAAAACACAAACACGCACCCGCCGTTTTCGATTCCCAAGGTTCGAAGGTTCCGCCATAACCGTTCTATGGATGTCAGTGAATTGAACAATCGTTTGGTTTTTCGTCTTTTTAAGCATGAAAATTGGGTATTTCAGCCTCTAAAAAGCAGATCGTGGGCGATGAGATTAACTTTAAAGCTAGAGCATTTCTGGGAAGTTAATGATTTACTCGGAAAAGTTCTTATTCCCTGGTTTAAGTGTCAATAGGTGGTGCCTTTACGTACTAATTGGAAGAATTACTTGTTGTCACTACAGTTTTTATGGTCTGACACCAATAGGTGAATGCTTGTTGGGAAAGTGTTGCGAAGCCTCGCATCAGATGTTTTCAATTCTCAGAGTTCGCTTCCCGCAACTTGGGTTTCAAGTTGACTTGTCAGACGGAATTTTCTAATATGAAAATCAGAGGGAAATTAGAAGGAGGCGCTTGTGGGATCGGGAAGCCGAGTGAGCGGTCGGTACTTTGATGGTATCGAGAGGAAGCGGGCGCGCGGTCGCAGGGGAACACGCGGGATGGCTGCAGCTCGAGGAGCCTTTACTTCTCAAGAAGTAGAAGTAAAAGGTGGAGGGAAGTAGAAGTCGATGTGGAAGGAGTAGAAGTGGAAGGATGGCCGCCGGTCCTCGCGGACTCCCCTGTTTCTCCCACCAGCGAGCCGAGGTCGCTCCGTTCTCGACGAGGACTCGGTGAGGGCTCTAACCCCGAAATGACTCAGCCACATCGGGGGCCCCCCCGACTCAAATCCAGCTCGCACAGTAAATAAATGAGAGCTCATTTACTTTCCTTACACCTTCGGTGGAATGAAAAAGTTATGCAGTACAAAATACACTGCCAAGGAGATGGCACAGCAGCTTCCTCGCTACAATCAACACCATTATTAAATAGAAAACAAAGAAGTCTTCAGATGAAAGATGTTGAGGTAATTATATTGAGATGAAATTCTCTACGGGACCTCAAGAGACCTTATCCGCACAATCCCTCAAAATTTGAGCTAAATTCATTGAAAAATGTGGAAATTACGGCTGTTTCAAGAATTTCATGTTAGCGCATGCCACAGAGCGTACCGCTGATTATATTGAGATGAAATTCATATGGGACTTTAAGAGTCCTCATCCGCGTAGTCCCTCAAAATATGAGCTAAATTCATTCAAAATTGTGGAAGTTATGGCTGTGAGAAGGAAATGCCGACAGACAGACCAACAGACGCGGAACCAAATTTGTCCATATGGACCTTACGGACAGGAACCGAGTGACTACTAAATTCCTTTCAGAAGAAAATCAACAATTTGGATCCTTTCATCAAAAATCACCCTTGACTTGTCCAATGGACAATGTCCATCTCATTGATTAACGAAAAGCATGATTTCTCCATTTACAGAAAATGCGTATAGTGATATAAATATTCACAGCATTTAAAATCATCCTTTGGTTCATAAACATGCCGCTTTCCATAGCATGATCAACAGGGCACTGTCCATACCAATGAATGATCAAAATTATCTGATATTCAAAGTATAGCCGTAAGTAATGGATATGGGGGAGAACTTGTTGATTCCATTTGGAATAAGGTTATCAGAAAAAGGAGTGTGTAATTTAGTGAGAGAAATTGAGTTGGAGAGAAAAAATGGATTAATATAGGTACCTTATTATGGCAAAATTTCAGATGAAATTGGTAAAATTCTGTCACCCAGAGGTTTCAATGTTGGGTTCAAAAATAAAAATAATCTTAAAGCTTCTTTGGGTTTGGTTAAAGATAAAATTAACGTTCAGGATAAAAGTGGGGTTTATAAACTAAAATGTTCATGTGGGCTTGAGTACTGTGGTAGGAAATTTAGGGAACGAATTAAAGAGCATGAAAAGGATTTCAGGGACAACAAAGCTGATTCTGCCTTTGCAAGTCATCTGATTGAGTCCATTCATAGCTTTATTTTTGATCTGACACAATCTGACAGGCAATATGTAGAATTTCCTCACTTTTGCCCAAAGGGAGTTATGTTGGATGCGCTAGAAAAATTCGAAATTGTTAAGAGTGATGGGTCAGGAAAATGTTTAACTGAAGTTATTCCTCGAAGTCTTTCACCATTAATGGGTTCATTTTTGCAATAAGTTTAGCCCCCCTTCCCCATAATGTTACTGTTTGTGCCCCTTTCACTTTTTAAGCCTTAAGTGGCATTGGTTGGTCCTCCTCGTCCCTTTCACTTTCCTGAACCAATAGGATGCAATCTCCTATCACCTGGGCCTATATAAGGTGTGCTATCTGTGATGTACTTTCAGTTCATGTTTGTCATGTTAACTGTGTACTCATTATTTTCGTGGAAATATAGATAACGTTCTAGAACCGCCCACTGTGCAGATTACCTAGAGAAGCTATCCTCTTAATCAACCAATCCTCATCTATGGAATTTTTTTCGATTATATTACTTCTATTCGCTTTTGCCTTCTTAGTAGTTTGAAAAAGTTGCGTCTTGTCACAATATTTTTTCCCCGAGCTTGTTAGTAGTTTCAATTGCATTTTTTCTGAATTATCTGATTCTGTCTTTGCAAGTCATCTGATTGAATGCATTCATAGCTTCATTTTTGATCTGACACAATCTGATAGCCAATATGTATAATTTCCTCACTTTCGCCCAAAGGGAGGTATGTTGGATGTGCTAGAAAAATTCGAAAATAGAGAAATTTTTCTGTATTACCACCAGTGTTACAGTTCACTTTATTAATTTGTACTTTGTATTCGTACACTTGTTTGTTCTTGGTGTATTGGGTTTGTACGTATTATCGAAAAAATACTCATACTTTCTTGTCTATGGATTCCATCCTATTTCTACGAGCCCTACACGGTTAAGGTTGAGGAAAGTGACCACTGGTCCAGGTTTTGGTTTTCACTGAAGGCGTATGATCAATTTGACACTAAAAGCTTCAGTTCTCCGTTTTGAGGTGAGGGTTTTAAGGTTCACCACTCGGTCGAGGTCATTTGAGGCTTCGTCAAGGCCCACGAGCCGGGGGTGAGATCACACGGTCCTCCGCAGCTTCCCGCCAACCTCTTTCTGCGGGGGTGGAGCGAAATACCCGGTTAGAGAGCCCCCCCAATATTATTCAAATCCGAAGGGGAAATAAAACCTCGAATCAAACGGGCCGAGGGACGTTTGGCCCGGTCGAGTTGTGAGGTCGAACAGTTTTACGTTCGCTTCGCCGTATAAAAAGCTGGTTTCGTCGGAATGAGCTTGTCACCGGCACTCGCCGGAGCAGAAGGGAAAGAGGTGGAAGTGAGGACGCCATATGCCGCGCGTTTTTGCGACTATCAACTTGAGAGCAACTTCCAGTGTTTGCCCGCCGCAGTGACTTCTGCTGCTCCTGAAAATCCTATATATAATCAATCTCAAGCAGTACAGCATAGAATTATGGATGTTCAAGACCACTGCACTGCTGGACTATTTGCATCTCACGATATTTCAAGAGAATTGCCAACCCATCAATCTTTCAACGTCTCTCATGGGATTGCCAATCTATTCGGAGAGTGCAGACTTAGTACAACCATATACCTGTGTACCCATGCACCCATGTCTACATACTTTAGAACACACACGTATGAACAGGGACGTAACTAGTCCGTATTTCACCCGGGGAAAGAAATAAATTTGGCACCCCCCATTGAGAAATCTCATGACTCATACCATCTTAATATACCAATGAACCAAAATATAAATATAGTTAATTTGATTTATTCACAATGTATAAACTCTTTTACTAAAAGGAGGAAGGTTTGGTAAGTAAGTGCTCAATGTAAAACACCATATAATTTTTATTAAATTTTACAAACTAATAGATGATAAATAAATTTTTGTACGAAATGGGAGCCTTAAATAAACTTTAAAATGAAAATTGTCGGGCTTTTTTGCTGCAAATGTTTCAATGATACCATCAAAAGATAGTGCTGAAGCTATTTTGTGCTCTATAATTATGATGGCCAAGTTGCTTCGTCATTGTTGTCCTCTCAAGTTCCTGATGTAGTTTTTTATTATCCTCAGTTTTCTAAAACTTCTTTCATTCGATGCTACACACACGGGTATTGTAAGAAAAATTCTCAAAGCTGTGGTTATATTGGAAGAGGCGTCATGGAGGCAGTTTTGGGAAATATAAAACAAAAGTTCGAATGGAGTATACTCGCCTCATCAACTACCCTGCATACGGCCGCTCAAGGCTAGTTCTCGCCTCGCGAAGTATACGTTTTCTATATCCTTTGTCCTTTCTTGTAGGCCTATTGCATTCCTTATTTATATTATTTTTCCTTTTAGTAAATATTTTCAAATTTACTCCAAACGGTCATAATAATTAAAAGAAGGTAAGCTGTCACTTTTTTGCCTATTTGGAGCTCCTCTAACTTTCCCCTAGTTACGCCCCTGCGTACGAAGCAGTCGGATCTTACTTTCTCAAAACTAAATTCAACCTCTCCCACATCTACTACAAACATCTACAATTATACTTTTACCAAACAAAATCTAACTTTTCCCAAGTCAAACTAAACTTTTCCCCAACCCAATTTAACTTCTTCCGAGACGAATTTTTCCAAACCAAACGCAACCTTTCTCAAAGATAAATCCAACTTTTTCCAAACCCATTTCACCCTTTTCCAAATCTACCAAAACCGAATCTGACTTTTCCCAAGTCAAATTATATAGCATTTTCACGTCAAATTGGAGGTTTTACACATCAATTTGGAGGTTTTCCATTTTAAATTGTAGGTTTTACATTTCAGCTTGGTGGATGACAGAAATATGTGATTTAATTCCGCGAAAGCAATAACGACAAATTAGAGAGTGAAACGTAACATTCAACAAGTAAGAATGAACATAATGAACGGAAAAGAATGAACAAAATGTTTAACGTAAGTCTCTCCCTGCAGCAACAGCTGTCACATAATTCGTGCAGTCCGATGTGATGACAGTGGCAACGCTTCGGGTTATCGTGTCACACAGGTTGTGGTTTGTTTGGGGCTCAATGAGGATTTGTCTTTCTGTTAACTTGATTTTTGAAAAGCAGCGCTTCACTGGATTCAAGTTGGGTGAGTAGGGGAGCAGATATTTCATGTTCAAACCCCAATTCGATCATCTTACTGGTAACTTGTCCAGCTCGGTGAATCGCTGCGTTATCCATTATCAGGCACGTGATAGTTGGGTTCGCCACTTTTTCGTGCAGCTCTGCGATAAATTCCTTAAACGTCTCTCCATTGCAGTTGCCTCGTAATATTATCTTATAATGAACAACACCTCGAGTGTTTCCGCCTTCTACGCGGGCCAGCGTTGCGGCGTTTAAAACTGATTTGAAACGAACCATTTCCGTCAACCTCCAATTTGAAATGGAAAACCTCCCAATCGATGTGAAAAACCTACAAATTGATGTGTTAAACCTCCAATTTGACGTGAAAATGCCAGTAAAGTACTTTACCCTAACCCAATTTGACTTTTCCCAAGTCAAATTCCTCCTTTTTCGAACCATATTCAACTTTGTCCAAGTCAAATTCACTCTTTTCCAAGCCAAGTTCAACTTTTCCCAAGCCAAATCTTCATTCCTCCCAACCAAATTCAACCTTTCCCACACCCAATTCCACTTTTACCAAACAAAATCTAACTTTTCCCACTTCCACTTTTTAGACTTTTTCTAACCCAATATAACTTTTTCCAAGTGGAATTAAAATTTTTCCATACCAAGTGCAACCTTTTCCCAAGCCAAATCCTACTTTTACCTCACAAAATTCAACCTTTTCCATATCGAAATCTGCTTTTGTGAAGCCGAATATAATTTTTTTCCTGGTCAAATTAAACTTTTCCCTAACCCAATTTAACTTTTTTCCTGGTCAAATTTCATTTTTTCAAACCATATTCAACTCTTCCCAAGCCAAATCTTACTTTCCCAAAATCAAATTCATCCTTTCCCAAATCCGATTCTACTTTTATCAACTGAACTATTTCTAAGCCGAATTGATCAAACGTCAAATTAAGACAATATCATTTCAAAACGATCTTTCCATAACATTACTTGTTGACTTTTTCTTCTGGTTATAAGTAAATTTAATTTTCTTTATTGATCTATTATTTTCGATAACGAACCAAACTTTCTTTACCTTTCGTTTCAAGGTGTGCATATTCTGCAATGTCCGGCGCAGTCCGCCTTAAAATACCTTTGAATTGATGTAAACAATCCGTTCTTTCTCACAAGGACTCATCAGGTTCCTAGTTGGTCCTAACTTCCATCCAACCCGATTAGTTTAAATAAATAGATATTACGAGTCAAAAACTGCTCAAAATCGTGGTTTTTCGAAGTTTTTGTAGGCAAGTGGGGTATATGCCGATTCGATTGAGATGATTCTAGGTCAGTCCGGGCTCATCTGACTTGGAAAATCTCATTTTTAAGGGTGAAAATAGAAAAACTTGAAAACAGCAGGAAATTTCAATTTTATAAATCCCAACTAGGTTTTTGTTTTGATTTGATGACTTGGCAGTCAAGAAAGGTGGAGGGTCAACAGTAATAGGCCGTTGTGTACTTATTTGCTGCGATTTGATTTAAATTTCACGATTAATTTGTTTGTTTATTTGTGTAAGCTGTTGTCTGATGGTTTGTTGTTTTTGTTGCAGGGGTGATCATGCCGAGCAGCGGGAGCGGCGGGGAGGAGGGCGGGAGGGGGGATGAGGTGGTCGGCGCGGGGCCGTACGTGATGCACCGCGACTCCGCCTTCGTCCCCGTCATGCCGTCTCGCGGCGTCCGTTTGTACGGCGGACCGTCCGACGAGCTCGTCGCGATGATGGCCGACAAGCGGAAAGAGCTCGCCCTCCACGCGCTCCACGGCCTCCCGCCCCCGCCGGCCTACGGGCTATTTCCCGCAGGAGCGGCCCCGCCGGCGTTCCCGTTTCCGCCTCCGGCGCCGTCGTTGTTCCCTCCGACCTCGTCCGGGCGCCTCCTCCGGGCTCCGGGTCGGGCGGCGCGGCCTAAGAAGCAGTTTATCTGCAAGTTCTGCAACCGGCAGTTCACCAAGTCGTACAATTTGCTCATTCACGAGCGGACGCACACGGACGAGCGGCCGTACTCCTGCGACATCTGCGGAAAAGCCTTCCGCCGCCAGGACCACTTACGTGACCACAGGTAAACGTCTTTCTTTATTTATTTACAAAACGAGCTAACGCTCAATTACAAAATTTATAAAATATTACTGGTTTTGCCTCTGTTGGAGCTGAAAAATGTTAACAATTTCGGTACGGAAGGAGTTAATTGATTGGGTGGAGAAAAAGTTAAGAGTCGTGCTGTTTTGAAGTAGGTTATTGGCTAGACGAGGTATTCTATAAAACGGTTGATTTCGAAGGTAGTTGGTTAAAGCGAAGTTGAGATGAAAGGTAGGCGGGCTTCTGGAGTAAAAAGTGGGGACTTCCAGCTGGATTTCCGACACAAGGTGAGGGCAGTCGATGTTGCCGTTGATCAGGTTGAAGAAGAACAGCATATCCGTGATTTTGCGACGTGTCTGCATGGTGACAAGATTGCAGCGGTCGGCCACAGCCCGGTAGCTGTAGCCATCGCTTGGTATCCGCATTGTTACCCAATATAACGCAAAAACCTCCTCTGAACCCTCTCAAGTATAGGTCTGACCAATGTTGAGTAGAGGGTTATCAAAGCTGGTAAACTGTCAAACTCAGTGGTATTCCTCTTCAGGTAACCCAATGCACGCATTGCACGGCAAACCACTAGTCGATATGGGCGGAGAACGAGAGGTCGTGGCTGAACAGAATTCCAAGGTCCTTAGCTATCGTTACACGGTTGAGCCACCGCGGTGAGGTGCTCAATAGGTAGTCGTGGGGTAGTAGATACCCTCTGCCGTGCCTGTCGGGGTAAAAATGAAAATCTTTATCATGTGGTGCAGCAGTGTCCACGGACTCGTGGTGGCCGCATACTCCGTCATGATTCGGTTGCCAAGCAGATAGCAGGTGCATTGTCATCCAGCGGCTGGGATGTTGAGAGAGCGAGACTGTATCATATACCGAGTGACCGGGGCAAGAAGCCAGATATCGTTGCTGTTAAGCTGGATGGGCCAGCCATAATCCTGGATGTCCAGGTTGTCAGTGGCAGCGTGGACATGGAGCAGACCTGGAGGGCTACGATAAGTAAATATGATAGGCAAGCGATATCTGAGCTAAAAGGAGTGGCTCCTAACAACATCAAGATTATGGCTGCAACCATGTCATGGCGCGGGGTGTGATGCCGTGAGATCGTCGCGGAATCGCAAAGTTGACCACACCATTAGAAAGCTGATTAAATTTGCAAGTTTTCCTAAGGTTTGATAAGTTCCAGCATGTTTTTTGGAAGTGCAGTAAAAATTAAAGTAATTCAGAAATTTGTCATTACTTGTATATAGTTTTTATCGCTTGGTACAGTTCTCGAAGACAGAATACATGGCAGCAGACCAAGAACACTTCCTTCTTGAACTTCCGCCCTCATTTCTTTTAGGCTTGAGCATTTTCTCTCATTATTTACTCTAATATCTCTCTGAAAGATATGATTTCAACAAGAAGTAGAATCCCTTTTAAGCTTACAAATAAGTCCTTCATGCCAGACCTTATCAAGTGCCTGAGACACTTTTAGAAAAACGCTCGCTCAGACTTGTTTCTTTTAAAGACAGTTTTCAATGATATTGGCGATAAGATGGACTTGATCTACAGTTAAATGTTGGTCTCTTCACCCGAACTGATGGTTAGGAAAGCACCCGAATAAGATCTCATCGCAGAGAATATCATTAAACCACGCTCAAAAGAAGGGACGCGAATGTTGGTATATCTCATAAATGAGTACATCCCTGTTGGAAGGTGGTGGATGTCATCATGATACTGTAACCTGCCAAACAATCAAGTGACGAACTGGGGTGTAGACTTGCATAATTTTTTGAGAGGTTAATCAAAAGGAACATCAATAATGGTGGAGACAGTTCTGTTCGCCCTAAATACTAAAGCTGCATTACTTGCTTTTCAGAAGTTCACCATATGCTGAGCACATAACGAACAAAAATGAACGAAAAAGGGTTTGTTGACCCTTATCATGTCTACAAAATGCATACATGTTGTTACACTTTCCTCAAACCCTAATGATGTAATGGAAAGTTATACAATCGCATGTTAACAACTCCTTTATTTCTGGAAAGTAATACAGGTACTAAGGATTGCCTTCCTCGAATGTCTGTATTAGGATGTGCCCCTAATCACTGGTTCAGACGAATCGAAAGACATTCAACTCTACGATATTTGGAAGGTCGACAGGAACCGCCGTAACAACCAAATCTCAGTAATTCCGGCACCAGCTCCAGTTCAATTCACAACTTGAGCCTGCGTGAGATTTCGCGTTTTTGATTGCGAGCGGATCTCCGCTAATGAACCCCCCAGTTCGTCGTTCATCAACTTGTTAATGAAAGAATAGGAAAGAGGACACGAGGTTTGTATACGCTGACAGTACGCTTCCCTTGTGCTTTCTCTGATGACACATTCGATACCTACGTTATCAATCACGACGCCAGCTACGAATCCGACGAGCCCATTAGCCCATTCATGTGAGAAGGGCGTGTTGGAGTTTCCTATTGGATTGCAAAGTTGCCACAAGGCAATGAAATATCGAGTCGTGGAACTAATTGTGAAAAATGGTTTTGTTATTTTGACGATTGTATGTTACTCGTGGGGCTTAACTCACTAATTCGTACTGTAAAATACCATATGCTATGCACAATAGGGATGTCAATATCGGCAATGAATATCGATATATCGAATATCGATATTTTTTTCAAACTTTAATCCGAATTACGTATTAGACGAAAGTTTAAATTGAGGTGCCAAAAATATTAGAAGTGATTCGTGCCAAAGAATCGCCGAAATGAGGTGAATCATAACTATATATATATAATTTAGTAATTATATATATCCAAGGAAAATATCAATATTTGAATTCCATTCTACTACTTTTGAATTCAATCAATAAAAAATTCGATGGAACTTTATTCATGATAATAATTATGCACAGGATCCAGAGAAGTAAATGATCAATATTAAATACGCTTGTAAAATCATAAGTGGAGTGAGAAGGAAAACTGAAAAAAATTCAATCAAACCAATATTGGTTGGGGATAGAGGTGAGGAAAACCCTCTGATTGACATGCTCTCCAGTAAGCCTCGAACTGGCTAGAACCCAAGTATCCAAGATGTACCTACCTTTTTTACCTACGATTTGCCTACCTCATCTGATATAATTCCCCTTTTTTTCAATAGAAATTGAAAAATTAGTTTTGAGCAATAAGGTGTAGGATATGGTTGATATGATGATTTATGTCTGAAAAATATCGGATCCTATAAAACTGCATTTAATGTCGATATATCGACATTTTCTTGACATCCCTAAAGCACAATATATACAAAAATGTCAGTATAGTTTGTTGAGCCATAATATGTCTAGTGAAATTCATACACGTTGTTATACTTTCCTCAAACCCTGATGATTTAATGGAAAGTTGTATAACTAGCATGCCTCCTTTATTTCTGTAACGCACTTTAAATATGTGTAGGTATACCTGTCATAGACATGTCTGTCTGTCTGTTACAACATAACGAAATCCCAGTCTTGTAGATAGAGTAGAGTAGATTTTCACAAGACAGTAACACTTACGACGAATCAGCTCTTGGGATAACACAGTGTAAATGTATTATGTATAGAATCATTTGAATGAAATGAGAAATGCATTCTCTGGTGTTACACGTGCGCTATTGCCCTTTGCAGGCCTTATGATACTGACGTTATTCTTGCCCATTTTCTGTAAATCTATTCGTTAAGCTATAAAATAAATTATGACTCGAATCGTCATTCGATTTGTTTTCAACGATAAAATATTTCCTCTTTATAATTTGAGTGAAAGGACTAACTCACAAAATAAAACCTTTTCAAAAACCATCCCAGAATCCAGGGGCTATCGTATACGCGGTCAACTTTGAGAATAATCATCAGCCATTCTGAATGTTCAGTGAATTTTGAAAACCCATTCACTTCATGGTAAACATTTGTAAAAAAAAAAGTGCATTTTACGTGAACTATTCTGGTGAAGTGGATGAGATTTGATTTTAAGCTCGAAAAATCAATTTTAAAGTTGTTTTTCAACATTTTTACAATTTGAACCTATTAAAAACTTCTTTTTTTTCTTAAATTTTTTCAATTTATTCGCATTGCTTTCCCTTACCAGGAAATTGAGGGATTTGATGTTGTTTGGACTGTGCAGACTGAAGAATCTTTAAAAACCTAAATTTTGAACAGGAAACCACTTTTTAAAATTTTATATTCATTTCGTTGGTTTTAAAAACCCTCAATTTATTCCATGAGAGGAAATCGGATGAAACCGCAATATTTCAAAGAATAGTTTTTTGAAGGTACTTTTGACAGTAAACTCCTGGACTCGTTTCAAAATGTCTTGAAACTGGTTTAAATGAAGATAATTTTAATTTGTAGTGCCATTACATATCTAATGCATTTTTTAAGGTTATTAGTACAAAGAAAGTTGAAGACTGCATGGACGTGGGGGTGTGGAGTGTTTTTGACTCCAAGCTTCAACTTACGGCGTCTTGCCTCTGGGGAGTAAAACGGCAGAAAATTGCTCGTAAGAAAAACTGCGAATCACTGCAGCAGCTCCTAGTGTTGGGGGTTCTGGAGGCTATCATGTGTTTTGAACCTTCCCGAGTTATTGCCTTCCGTAATTGCTGGGTGCACCTCCAGCGCCCCTGAACACTTGTCATTAGGAAGCCGTCTCGTCTCCTGGGATACGTAACCTGGCGAGGTGCAACCTTAACCCCTTCCGAACGGCGTTTTTCATTGCCTTCCTGCCATAATGGTTCGAGAGAAGACGAAATCTCCGCGTTCATTTGGGACTTTGAAGTCATCCAAGTAATGTTCTCCATCTCCTGTCTCCAGTTTGATGGCCTTTTTTTGCGAGGGGTACAGAAAGAAATCTTATGGGATTCTAAGATCATCAGCAGTAATCACCAAATAAAAGACCCCGGCAATTCCAGCGTACCACGTATTTCCTCCAGGATTTCAAGAAGTCACCAGTCATATCAAACCAGGGGAGAGATGACATCGGGTTACAAAGCAGTAAACTTCTAATGGAGTCAGACATTTTTTTAGTAAAATGAACCTAAAGTGCAAGACCACTTTTTAGCGAATAATCAAAGAAAGTATTATGGCTTCGAATTTTGAAAATGAACGGGAGTAGTTACCCCCCTTGGAAATCCGTCTCACATCCTACTGAACACAATCCTAGATTTTAATGGCGTTTTGATGGCGACACAGGCGTTCGGATACAAATTTCGAATCACCTAATAAAATTCGTTTTTTGTCAACATTTCAAGTTCGTTGGCCAGCTCGGTCGGTCCATTAGAAGGGATCCAACTGTACGATTCAGTAGCCCGAAGTATGCCCAAAAATTGATTTTGGACTCTGAATGCATGTGGAGTGTCTATTTGACATTATTTTCACGTGTGTGAGGTGATCGCAATAAGGAGGACAGGGGTACGGAATCTAATAAATTGGTCCTAATTAATGGCATCTAGCATAGGGGGAAATGCGAGTGAATGGGGGGGACAGAACTGTTACTAATAAAAGGGCCGTTGGTCGTAACCATGCTCTGCTATCATGTGAGATGACAGAATGGTATAGTTGCCCCTTCCATTCAGCTGAATGCGGTAATGCCCGCCACGCTCAGTGGATGACGCAGACGCTTGGAGGCGTCTGATTCATCTCCCAAGGGTTCATTTAAGAATCGGAAAGGGCCAACTAACCATATCCACCACACGTGCTTAATATGGATTATCATCGGATAATGGTTGATAAGTAGTGAATAAACTCAAATTTCGGATTAAAAAAACACCTTTTCTGCCTTATTTAGCAGAAAACAAATTTCGTCCTAACGCGGAACGATCGGTCTCAGCAATCAACAGGTTCACCTCGTGGACCATTGAACCAGTTCAGCTATTCCAAAAATGGATTTTTTGAAGATGTCTATTGTCCTCATAGTTCCTTTTAAAGTTCGCTAGCACAGCTATGCTGCTAGTTTTTTTTTACATTCCTGCTCAAATTTCAGTACTTTATGAATAGGAAATGGTCCACGGTGGAGGTAGGTCATCTCCAATATTTACTTGTAAAGAAGACCTTGTGAAGTTTCAAAGACTATCCGAAATTTGAATTTTTTATAATTGTATTTTCATGTTTCAGCTAGGTCGTTTTTAAGAAATTTAGGGATTATTTAGAAAATATTGTTCAACATTCAAATTACTTAGATGAGGTGGAATAGGTAAACGTAGGTGGCAAGAAAATGAACAATGTTTTCTAGAAATAAAAATTTGAAAACAATGTTACCTGTATTATGGAAAGGAGATAGACAATTTCGAGGATTGGAAACACGTTAGTCCATTACAGCCAATTGCATTAAATGCATATAAATTTTATTTTCACTACGGAAAAGGATTTACTGCAAGTAAGGATTGAAATTCAAGTTAGAAACGTCACTAGAATTCCATGGTTCATGAATTAGGAGATATTTAATGTTTGTTGGTAGTTTTGTCTCAGTATAAGAACACATGTCGAGAGGAGGCTGTGTTTTATATTATATTCACTATGAGGGTTATGGAGTTGTTGAGTACCATCTTGGAGGACATCAGTGTCTTGTTGGACGGGCTACCGAGTTGTCTTCGGAGATACAATTTCTTTACAACGGGTGCGGAAAACAGGATCCGGCCTGAGAACGTCGTAAATAACTCAGAGAGATAACCGAGAGATAGAGTCCTGGAAAAGGGGCCTAATATGAATATCTAATCTACAGAGGTCTCTTACAGAGGCGAAGAGGGAGAGAAAGGAGAGGGAAGACTTAGGTGGCGACTCGATCGTCAGGTTCCGGGGCCCCGTTGACGAAGAGGGGGAGACAGCATCTTGTAGTCCGAAGCGAGTGGGCACGGGATGAAAGATGTTACAGATTACGATGAAGGGAAAAGAGAAAAGGAAGAAATCATGTCGAAAAAAACACAGTCTGTCCCATTCACGGGGTCCTAATGGACATATTTCACGGGGGTGGACTCCTATCGCCTCCTCCATGAATGGGTCGGTCTCTGAAACGGACGGACCTTCAGCTCGGGATGACAGTTTTGACAAGAAGGCCGCCTCAAGTACTGACATTACAGCTCCCACTCATTATTCCCATAATCAAATGTCTTAATTTTTATTAATTAACATCACATTTGGCTCAATAATTAATATTTTACTACTTGTTATAGAATGTATTCACATTTCAGTTGCTAACAAACGCACACAATGAAATCTGTACAGGATTAAAATGTCGAAATGTTCTTGGAAATGCGGATGCAATTCTCATTATCTGGATTTTGCAGTTACACAGTTAGGTTAGGTTGAGAATACCTATTCAGTTATAATCCAGTTTTTAGCATAGATTCACTACTATTGGTTGGTACAGCCAGAAAGTTTTCAGTTGGAGAATCCATAGTGTTGAGCATTATTCGAACAGCTTAAAGTTGGCATTAAAAGTATTATCATCCAAAAATATTGGGTACTTTTGACGGAGTTTGAACATGTGTCCTTAATATTGTAAGGCAATTTTTCTATTGAAATGACGAAGTGAAACTGTAGGATTAGCAGATGTTCGCATTGTCACAGTGTGCGTTTTGACTCTAATGAGTGAGAAAGTGGAAGATGCTACGTCAGGTGGCAGAAGGAAGAGCAGAAGAGCTCATGCCATTTCTGCAACACGAGGAAAAAAATCAACTATGTTCGTTCCAGAATACCTGAATCACAACATTAGATCCAATCAGCTACTGTCCAAAACCAGCAGTGGAACTAAGAGAGCATAGAGGGCATGCAGAGAAGCTGCACAGTTTGCATTGATGATGATTGAACTTCTCTACACAGCTTAAAAGCTGAACGGCAAAGTTAGCATTGGAAGGAAGAGCCCAGCACATGCCAATTTCAGCAATCTGAAAAATGGTCATTCCTGGAGATCTAGTTTGCAACGTTTAGTTCTGATCAACTACTGTCCAAGACTAGCAGTGAAACCAAGAGAACGGAAGAGGGTGAAAAGCTGTACACTGATGGAAATCATACAAGTGTGAGAAGTTCAGTTGACAAAATGTTCGATGCTGGTGGGAGCGGGGATAAAGCTTATAGTATCTTCTCCTCCTACCTCCAATGTTACATAATCATCCTGCAAAGCAACTATGCAGTTATTATAAAGGTTTTAGCAGAGATTCACTATTATTGGTAGGTATATCCAAAAATGATTTTGTTGGTGTATTCAAAGTTAATGTGCAAGAGTTCATTAGTGACGGTCAAAGTTGGCATTAGAAGGAAGAACATAGCTCATGCCTATTTCGTCAATCTAGAAAATAGGCAGTCCATCAACTGTGTTCGATCCAGGAGATTCGGTTCGCAAGATTTAGATCTGATCAACCACTGTCCAGGAGCAGCAAGGAACTAAGAGAACATGGAAGGTTTGCACGGGAGTTGCAATAGTTGGCAACGAAGGAGATTGAACAGCTCTGGGCAGCTCAGTTGGGTTTCTTCTTAGAAGCAGCCCAGAATTGCAGCCTTCAACCAAAACTTCCTCATGGAACAAACATTTTTGGATGACGAAATGCTTAAAACAAAAGCTACAAGACTGTTCTCGATAGATACTGCCTTCTAAAATGAAGCTACAATTTCACAAGCTGTACAATCAACGATTTGGTGCTTCTGGAATTATCATCTATATCTGTGGTCTGATTTACCACTTAGTATTAATTTAGACTCAGAGATCGAGTCGAGGAATTGTGAACATTTAGCAAAAAACCATTAAAAACTCATAGGCAGAATTGCTTCTTGGTTAATTGAGTCAAACTCAATTTCAATCAAACTTTTGGTGACAAGTGCTGTGATTGTTATTTTGGCGTAGTATCCAATGATGAATTTTTGTGGTGCACAATAAAATCTCCAAACTATGAACAATAATTGGTGAAATAAAATCTTGGAAAGATCAGACTTTCGTTACTAGGGTTTAATTGTGGGGGAGTAGATAACCAGATAAATATCCTCCAATGGGTTCATGTTGCTATAAAACCTACCTTCAGCCGTGACGCACGTCGGCTAACATCAATTCGAACTCACGTGAGAAAACCCATGAGGATTCGGAGGTTCCTCATATAAGAGGAGGCGCTAAAAGCTGTGTAAATTCCTTCAGTTTTTATTCCTTCCGTCACCTCCGTGAAGCCAGGAGGCCTGAAACTGCTGGAAAGTTGACGAAGCACCCCATCACGGGTCCAAATTTGTTAAGTCAGCTACATCTTTAAATTTCCGTGTTCGTACCTTCATATTTGTTTACCCAAAGTTCTATTTATTTCAAGAATTTGAACACAAGCCTCATTCCCTTTACAAGAATCAGTTTCATTTGTACAGACTTTCGAAGTTAGTTCTACTGCTAATGACTAAGCCAACTTATCTACCACATGGTACCACACATTAAAATAACAAAATTAAAATTCCATTCAGAAAATTTTGAGATTGCACTACAACATTTAACCAGTTTTAGACTAAATTTTCTTCTTTCCATCCCCAATTTATGTGATGTTCTGAAAGTTTTATTTAAATATACGTTTCTTATTATGGATTTCTTCTCTCCTTACGGAGCCAAAACGTGAAGACTATACAAAAAACTGTCATGCTACGCTCTAAATGTATTTCTTCTTCCCAACGTTTTTCCATCTTTTAAATTCTGCTACAATGCTCTGTGGCTCCAGCGATTTCAAATTTTGAGTTTAGGTTTTGTTACTAATAATACAATACAATATTCTACAAACTTTCATCGTTAAACAATCAAATAGTAAATTTACTTGAATTTGATAAGTAATTTGTTGTCTATCTGCAAAGTTCAACCTTTAGCAATACAAACTTTTAGACAAATCAGTTTCGAATTCACGAAAACATTAACTTCGTTATAGCTCCAGAGATTTTAGAGCTAGGTATTGGTGTTTTCTAATGATTCTTCAAACATCTTTAGTAAAAAGAATAGACAATGCGATCTAATCAGGTTAGTTATGAACCCTACATTTTTGAATTATATATCTCAAGCAAAGAATCATGAGTTTAAAGAAAGAAAGTTAAATTAAAAGTTGAATTTCTCAAATCAGATGGAGCAGTGAGAACAAAACTCGATTATTACAAATCTGAAACATAACTTATACTTCTGTATTTACTCCCAACACACTAGTATTTGATCATCTGAAAATCAGTGAAATTTATATAGAAAATTGTAGTTTTAACTGTAAGGGAACAAGGAATTGAATAAAACGGTAAAATTTAACGGTTTAAACTCGAGTTTTAACGGTTTAAACGAGTTAAAGTTTTCGAATTAAACTCGAGTTTTGATTAATTAAACTCTAGTTTTAACGAATTAAACTCGCGTTTCAACGAATTAAACTTGATTGAAACAATCTTCCAACGTGAAGAGTGAACGTGAGGCTGATTAAAGAACGAAAATGCCAAAACAGAAATATTGACAAAGAAACACTTCTGAACCAAAATATCATTAATGACATTTTTTGCAACTTAAATGTCTTAGTACATTTTAATATTTACGTTTTGGACTGGCATTTTCGACCTCACTCATAGAGCTCATTTGAAAGGCCATTGCAGGTCGTTGAAGTCAGCTAATAACTTCTGGAAAAGATTAAACTCCTCGAGTTCGAACTAATAGAGGAATAGGAGCGACTACCGCAAGAAAACTTCATGCCATCAGCATGCTTATTCCTAAGAGCTATTCTTAAAGTAAGTCTGGCAGTTGTCGATAATTTGAAGCAGCTCCTTACGTGAATGTTCCCGCATGAACTGAAACCAACAATTCAAGGGTACATTTTCGGGGCATTTTTTTACGATCGCGAAGGCGCCAAATTGGCGGTAAATCCGCTGCCCAAACTGACAGACTCTTATTCTGGAAAAAAACCACCAATCTCGATCGTTTTCATTGCTCAAGCTCAACAACGGACCCGCACGGGACCCCTTATTCACTTTGGAAAGTATTATACGGTAGGGGGACATTGGACCGTCTTTTACATTCTGAACCCCCTCATAAATAAGGATTCTCAAGACGCCGTCCGCTTCTCAGGGAGGATTTGCCCTGCTGAGAAGGAAACATAAATCCACGGATTCGAAGCTTAATCCTCCGAAGGCTGGTGCTAACCAATTACCTCCATCTAGGTAGGTGACCGGTTCTCCTTGGCTACACATCAACCCAACTGCCCCCAAAGCCTGCTGGCCTGATCGTAAAAACTGTAATTGAAATCTGGCTTAAAACGTACTCATTACCACATCTTTTATTGCGTACTTTATCCCCCTCAGCTCTCTTACAGTATCAGCGAAGGGGAAAACGTAAAGACAATCTCACCGAACCTTCAAGTTATTAAACTAGTAAAAGGTTGATGAGGTTTGAAAATAGATTTGTAAAACCGGTTTCATGCCGGCGTTCATGCCTCGCGTGGGAAGAAGTTGGCTTTCCATCTAATCGAACAATCGCTCCTCGAGCTCACTCCAAATTAAAAGTGCGGCGATAAGCGATGATTTGGCTGCATAAGGGAGCAGGCGTTTATTGGACCATAAGTTTTAGAGAAGTTTTAAAACTTTATCCCACTGTAATTTTGAACGTGATGTAAGGCACCTTTTAAACTGTACACTGCAGTCGGTACATTGAAGTTCCTTTTGATCTGAATCTGCTCCAATATTAAAATTTGCAAAAACTCATGTTCAAAGCTAAATTACCTATTGTAATTACCATGGAGATTAGTTGCTAGGATGTTAGGTTAGAGTAGAAGGATCTTAATAACGGATGGCTTAAAAAGCTATTCTGCTTTCAAGAAGCTAAGCTGCTTAAACTCTGCATTGTACAACTATATTGACAAAAAGCCAAGGCACATCATTTGCAAGAAGAGTAATCACTCGTCAAAAACCCAAGTAGAGGACGAGATGAGGTAAAGGATATTTGTTAAACGAAGAGTTCTGAATCACTGTCAACGTAGTAGAGAACGATTAGCCATGATCCTCGTTCCTGGTTGTTCCATTTATAAATGTGTACATTCCAACTAGACCCAGAGTTAGCAACCAGTTCATATTATAAACTGTCACGTAAGCCGGAGTGGTTTGTGAAGGTTATGCGATTTAATCTGGAAATAATCAGGTAACTCAAAAAAGGAGCTTGTGGTTAACCGAGACATGAGCTTGAATGATTGACTGTCATGTTGATGCTGAGTATGAATTGATGAAGTTGAAAATCATCCATTAACTTTTTGTACATTGCACATCCGAGACACTGAGTCAATCAATTTATTCGGAGTAATTGGGATTCCCTTCCCAATACATTGGACTCGCAATATTGGAATGAACATTAGAATTGAGATGCTGGGCTCTGGAAACATTGACACTGCTAAGAGCATATTTTAACCGTTCGACGATGGATCGTCAGAGTCAACAGAAATAGCTTCGTAAGTTTTTCTTCTAGCAAAGAATATTCTATCTAGCAACGTAGTGCATGAGGAGTTGGATAATTCTGATACTGAGGTACCACAATCAACCCCCTACTGTCACAATGTCAGAACTACAGCCCCGATTGGTTTCCTTAAGCTTTTATTGCAACGGTAATCTCATCAATGATATAAATCTGACTACGTTGCTACTATAGATTTTTCAGGACTTAAGATGCATAACTTTTTCCCACGTCTCTTGAACATTGCACATCGACTGCCTATATAAGCTCAGGCGAAATCAAACGCTTAAGACGTCGAGTTAGATATTGCACATCCAGAAACTTGAAACTTGAAAACTTGATTATAAAGGCATTTACATGGACACGTAGTTATAGTAGGGAACGATTCATGCGTCGTGAGCTATATCTAAAAAACTTGACGGATTGGAGATTTGGATTTAGCACATGAAAAATCCCTCTACCTCTGCACCAAACACCTGTTTCGTTGGACGTCGTTATCAATGTTTTTGTTGACTGAGAAACCTTAATTACTCTAAACTCTTTATTAATTTATTTCACCAGACAGCGGATCTTTCTTGTCATGATATACTCTTAATAATTTTTTCCTTCATGTGGGAGGAATAATGAAGGGAGAGGCGGAGGAAGATGGGTGCTGCCGTGGGCATGTCATTGCAGGTGTGTTGGAGCGACCCACCGTTATTAAGAAGGAACAATACCGTATAGGTACAGAGGTACCCATAATATCAGTAATGGATACCGAAGACGTGGTAGACTATTAGCCTAGGGGCAGCTACGTAATAACAATTTGTACCTGACACTCGCCCCCGAAGGTTTGGTTTCCTTCGAGACAATAGAACCCTTCTAGGCTCTAAACACACTCATGTTACCCCGAATGATAATTAGCAAACCAGACGTGACCCGCACGCGTAAATCAGTTGGTTTTGTGCTTCGGTTTTCGAATAGAGAAGAGAGAGAAAAAAGCCCGCCGTGGGTGGGCAGCTTTCGAATGTCATTGTCAACCATTCGGCGGAGCCGGGCATAAAAAATTCAGTCCCTTATAAGAAGCTTTTTCCAAGACAACCTTCGGAGCTTGTGGGAACAATGGGCCGTTTGAATAAAATTAGGCGGTCGCTCGGTGTTTTCAGCTTCTTCATCAACGAGCGAGCCGATTATAAACAGGAATGACTGTATTTAACAAGTACGAACAGCCAGCACCTAATTCACTAACGAGAATCAAATTTGGCAGACAATGGGAGGTTGGAGAACATTATGGAAAGATTGTTGGCGATTGGGGCGGAGAGCAGGAAGCAAGTACCTACTTACTACACCTCATCTCAACTCGAATCATTTTAAGTCAATAGACTGAAAAGTTGACGGATAAATTAGTTCAATTTTCAAATATACACTCGGTAAAAAATGTATCCGTACACCCGCTTGGCTTTCCACGAATATTTTAGCACCACCTCACGACCCTTGAAAAATCTGATACTAATTTTTAGTGTGTGCTTACGGAGGTCTAATAACGTATTTCAAGTAAAACGATTTTCCAACCAAATAAACCAGACCGAATCGTCATCAAACGTACATGAATTCATTTTTGTAAAGTCAAAAAAGTGTTCTTACAGTTCGACGACACTAGAAAACCGAGCCCTCCTGTATGTTTGATTACTTACAACAAATAGGATTAATTTCTGAGTCATACCTGATGGTATGTGGGAGCACTCGTGCCACGCAGGTATCTGGAATATACACAATAACATAACAATACAATACACGAACAATAACGATAACAAATCATGAAAATTGTTTAAGAATTCCGCTTTTGAAAGTTGTTTAAGAACACTTATAGTTTTTTTCGGCTATAGGATGATTTGGAACGGATTTGTATTCGGTTATTGTTTTTTTATCATGTTTGTATTAACCCTCACTAACCTGGATCAATTCTATTAGACTTTCCTGTATTGTGAGACGTCCATGACCGTGACCAGAAAAAATGCTGATCCTGTAATTTTTATGATTCTAGACCTCTGGTAGTTGCTATTGCGGGGGGGGGGGGGGGGGAGTCTTGATTGATTCTGTACTGATTCACATGAAATCCATTTGTTTGTGGAGACTTTGTTCTTCCCCTTTTTAAAACAAATGACTCTTGCATTCGAGATTTCCAATGTAAAAAACCAGAAAAGTAATGTCATACATCAGCTGGAACCTAGATGTTCGAATTAGCCTGCCTGGGTAATTAAAAAAATGACACATTTCTGGGGTGTACGGAGAAATTCTTTACTGAGTGTACATGTCGCATTCACTCACTCAAATCAGTTATTTGTTGGCATTACTACCAATGTAGTCAAATATACACTATTTCAGTGGATTACTACCCATTCTAGCAATTCGTTTTGCATTTTATTGCAAAACTAGGTTTTTGATGAAGTGGCAGAAGAAATTCAGGCAGCTGTTCAAAAACCGTTTTCCTTCTTGGAAATTCATTTTTTGCATCACAATAGGTTTAAAAAAACTTGGCCTTTCGAGCCTCTTGGACAAATGGATGAGATTCCTTAGATATTTTCATCATTGAAATCGGATGCAAAATGTAGATTTCAAGCTTGCTGTAAGAATTAGCGGATTTTTTTGAAAAAAGAAATTCTGTCGAATCTGTTACATTGAAAATATTTGAAATCGGATGTATATTTCAAGCTTGCTGTAGGAATTAACGGTTTTTCAAAAGTCTGTTACATTCAATTTTCGTGATTATTTTTGTACGATCCCAACTTTACTGTACTTGTTCAACAAACCTGAAAATTTAGAGAGAATAATTCTATAATTCTCTACCGATTTTGGTGATCCTTATTTTGTTCGATTCGGATTTTAGTCTTCTTGTGCTACCAACCTCGACAATTTGTAATTTTCTATCGGGAGAAGGCATGGTGAAGGGAATAGAGATTCCATTCAAGCCATGCTCATGCTGCGTACACCTCCGATTTTCTTGCTTCCTTTTTTGATTTATTAAGAATTTTGGACTGATTTTGAAACGTATTGATTTTGAAAGTTTAAAATTTAATCAAGAAAGGGGGTGAATCGAGGGATAATAATGATAAATCTTGTATCGTTATTATTTTCTCTAATTTCAATTATTGTGGCGAATCAGTTACTTCATTTTTATCTGTAATTACTGGTTTGGTTTTCCTTTTGACTTGAGGCTAATCAAATCAACTAATTATTCAGTGTGCCTATCTTGGAGGCAACCAATCGAGAATTATTGAGATTTACTTTTCATCAAGTGTATCAGATTAATGTACATTCAACTAAGCGGGTCAGCTTATAAGTAAACGAATTTTATTTAGGTCTCCGTGTAATGAACGGTCATTACTCGAGATGGTATCACATTTCGTTGAGGAATCCGAAGAATCCTTACCCTTTGAGGGGACCTCTGAGTCATGAGCGGCTTCAATTTCTTTTCCCCCTTTGTGGTGAGTACGTGAACTCGTGATGGTATTCATGTTAGTTAGGGCGGGCAGCAAAGAGCCGGCTCCGTGAAGCCAGAAGGGAAGAATAAGCCCGGAGCCCTCAGCGCTGTCTTCGGAATCCGGTCTGATACCCCGCTCTCCCCTGAAAAACCTGCGGACTCATCGCTGTGTTTTGTTCGCCTCTTCGTGGTGCTTAAAAGCTAAATTTCCCCACCAACATTTCGGTTTCAATGGTCACCAATCAAAGGATACCGGTATGGAAATCTTCAACAAAATGGTCAAGTGCCAGGAACAAAGCATCCATCGGTTTGAAGAATGGATAACTTTAGTGCTTCGTAATGTCCTACTTTCCATCTAAGAATCTGAATCTACACCATTGAAATTTCACGACTGCGAATTTTAACCTCGAAACTCCTGATGGTTTGGATAAAAACCAAAGAAAACAAACGAATTGACAAATGAATCAAAAGAGTTACAAGGGGGTTGAAGAATGGGTAACTTTCGTGCTTTGTAATTTCCACTTTTCATTTAAAAATCTGATTCTATGCCATCGAAATTACGTGAATGCAAATTTATATTTTGACCCTCCAGATCGTTTGGACAAATACAGAAAGAAACCAAATCAATTGACAATTGATTAGATAAGAAATACAAAGCGGTTACAAAAGAGTTGAAGAATGTTCAACTTTCGTGCTTTGTGATTCCCCACTTTTCATTTAAAAATCAAATTTTGTGCCGTTGAAATTCGCTGACTACGAATTTTCACTTTGAAACTTCCGGACCATTTGGTCAAAACCGAAAGAAGTCGAACTAATTGTCGAATGAATCAGAGGAATTACAATGGGGTTGAAGAGTTGGTAACTTTCGAGTTTTGCGGTATAAAAGTTTTCATTGAAGAATCGGATTCAGTGCCAATGCAACTCCATGATTTTTTTGACACAACAGATTGTTCGGGCATAAAAACTGACAATTGAATTGATAAGAGAGAACGACAAAGCAGTTAAAAAGGTGATCAAGAATGGGTAATTTTCGTGTTTTGTGATATCTGTGCCATTGAAATTCCACGACTGCAGATGTAGAAAGACGTAGGACAAACAAACAAAGAAAGAAATCAAATGAATTCAAATCATAGCTGGGCGGCACACCGTGTGACGAGGCCTCCTTTCCCAGGGACGTCCCTCTATCTGAATATACATTTTACCTTCTTCATCTGTTTTCTTTTTACGTTTTCATCTTTTTTCCATACAGTTCGATTCAAATGCATGAAGTCACCATATCGATAATAACATAAATTTATATTCCGAACTAATAAATGAGCCGATACGGCCAAACTCGTCTTCACGACTGAACTTTTATTGTGCGACGGAAGCGAATGGCTTCCGTGAATCCAGTTTATCGCTCAGCTGGAATTGGATCTTTTGATCTTCACAGACACCGTACAGCTATATAGTTTCGTTTACTGGCAATGATAAGTTACCTATGAAGCCGCTGCGGTTATCAGAGACAACCACATGAGATCATTTCATCACTATTCAATATTCGACGTTGATTTTTCTAAACGGGGTCGCTTTGCTACCGCATGATATCGATTATAGAGTACGGGGGAAAAACCAGGGAAGCTTTTTTTTCAAATTCAAGAAAGTCGGAAACTTGGTTTTTGCTTCTTAATGAAAATGGAAGAGCGTAAAGTCCGTTTTGTGCATTGTAATCGCTCATGGAAAAAAATCTCCATCCCATACCGATGCTTACAAGGTTTCAAGGTAACTTGTTTTTTGCCTCTTAATGAAAATGATAGAGCATGGAAAAGTGCATCACGTTTCTCTATCATGGTATTATTTTGTATAACAAAAAACGGTTTAAATAGGAAAAATGTGCTTGAATAACAGGGGAAAAAACATTTAACAGGAGATGGACCGTAGTAATTAGTAAGGGATCTTCCACCAACCAAATAGTTTGTATTTTTTATTTTCCTTGGCTTCGGTGTAAAATTTTGGGTTCGGGGAACCGGCTGGGATAAGTTTTCAGTGGTTCACATGATAAATTGTTAAATCAAAGCTACTGGACCCACAGCTGGGACACCTTGTCTACTCGTTCCAGTGGAGCTGCACACTCCGCGGTCATGAGGTGCTGAACTAAACCTGCTGGTGTGTTCATCATTACTCCTTGATTATGAACATTTATTGTAAAGCTGAGATATGCTTCAGTATTGGGTGTTTCTCTGTTAAAATGGGGTAGCTGTGGGTTTGAACTTATTCCATATTGTAATGCCCGATGGGATTATACAAATAAGCGATTTTGGTGAAGAAGGTTTGATTTGATCCCCAAGTAATCAGATACTGCCCAACTTCGTTGGGGGGTTCACTGGCAAGATGTGGAGTCGAGAGTCTTCTAGGAGCAAACCCAAACTCCCAGCGGTCGAGCCCCTTCCCACCAGCGACAGGCCGCGGCCCGTGGCAACATCATGACGTCACTTTCCAGTTTGGCCTGGTGAAGAAGGAACGAAGCCCGGAGAGGAGGTGAGGGAAGATTAATACAAGCGTACCGCATTCCACCATTGCTAGAACCAGATCAAGCCACCTGTGCCTCCTTGATTAGAGGTCTTGTGGCCGGGGTGGGCGAGTGGGGGTTACACACTTTTGAGATCGCCGCTTCTCGCCGAAAATCTCTCTCCTTCTCTCTCCGAGTCGTAAACGGATTTCTTATCTGGCTTCGGGTCATTTAAAATGCAAGTCGATTCAATTACGGCCTTGTCTCCTCTCAACCCACACATCAAAAGCGACACCCGTTCCTCTTCTCGTGGATTCGGGTTTATTTGATATTTGTGGGAATGAAAGATTGGTGGCACTGAGGGCGGTTTCCACCATAGAGGTTTAAAGGGAAGTCATTATGGACTTGGAAGTCCCTTTAAAACATTAGTGCGGTAACTGGATTAACTCTAAATCACACCCATAAATTTTTTTTATCATCCTGATTAGGTATGCACTGGAAAAATAGGTTTTGGATTTTTGAAGAGTGGCTAAAAATTGACGAAAAAAAATGAAAACTAAAAAACTCTCGTTTTTACTCATTTCTCCATTAAACAGGTTTTAGTAAGTTTTTATAATTTCTGAGTATTTCTAAAAAAAGTGGATTTTTCAGTCAGTAAGTTACTTAATTATCAATATGTCAGGAATAAAGAAGGAGAATATACCCGTGGACACGTGACCGGACGTAACAAGTGTATTATAAAAACTTTATTGTTTTGTTATTTCGTTTCAGTACTAGCACACTTCGGTTCATGAGGTGCGTCGAATGACAGTAGTTTTCCCACTGGCATTCTTACGCTGTCATTAAAGCCCATCAGAAAATGCCGATTGTAATTCTATCTTGAGAATGGTTGGCGCTCGGAGATGAGCGATCCCCGTTGATAGGCCTCGTCAAAAATTGTTATTCAAATTAAAGGGATGGAAACCTGTAATTTACTCTTTCTCTCCAGGCCGAAGGCGGAAGTGACCGGCCCGTGTGATTATTCATTGCGAAATTATCCGTCCTAACGGACGGAATAAGTCTTAAAGTAACCAACAGCTTTTCATCGCTTTTCAGTTCGACTATCGTTCTTCAAAAATCATTGCAAGATGTAATAATTTACAGCACCTGGTCTCAGAGCCGAGTTCACCCGTCGATTTCATAAGGTTCCGAGAGTTGGAGGTAAAGACCAACCTCGTGAGCTTTAAAAATTGAAATTGAATACACAAACTGTCTAGCTCTATCGTGATTATAAAATATTTCAACAGTATATCCGCGTTTTTAAAGTACCTAACAAAACATTCTAAAACAAAACCTCCATGTGTAATATTGAATAAAAGGAAACAATTAACGAACCTATGAGGCCCAATTTTTGAAGTGGTTGATCCAAAAATATCTTTCAACTAAATCTATTAGTAAAAGTGATATATCGGTGTACATACTAGTGCATACTCATACATATTCGTATGATTGTAGGAATGTGGTCGAAATTGTTTTTACACAAAACTGGAAAAATGTAGAACAAAATTACAAATAACACTTTTTCATCATGGATTTACCCAATCGCTTTCCACTCACAAGGAAATGATCATGAAGCTAACACTCCACATGAAACAATAACTCGATTAGTTTAAAGTTTAGTTGAATATAGTAGAATTATTTTACCTCTATTAATATTTCATTATAACGAGGAAAGACATGAGTTCTCGTTTGTTTTTTTATTTCAATTTCGATTAAAAAACTACTCGATAGATTTTAAAAATTGCTTCACCATTAGAAAGACACATCTTTACTGAGTAATGAAAACGAAATTATATTTCGAAACAAAAAAATTGGATATCCCCTACCTAAGATGGAACGATGTAATACAAGGCATGAAACTGTTGCCTTGAAAATTTATCATTTCTATATATCAATCAATTACGTTAAATAGTGTCTTACATATTAAGTAATCATGATTGGTCACAAATAGGTGCCCAGTGCTATTTGCCTAACTAATACAATTAAGCCACAATAACATTTTTGTTTAAATGATCAAACTCTAATATGGGTGGATTCAAATAGTGGTGATTTTGGTAGCATAATGATAATAATAATTCATTTAAGTGGATACGTAATTAAGGTTGACTACGTACTTCATTTTAAATTGTTTGGATTAGAAGTTATGACGGGTACAAATTGTCGAGGTTGGAACGAACTGTCTCAAGTTTTGTTTATTAACAGATAATAATTAGTTATTTAGGTTAAATTATAGGTTTTTAAATTGGAAAATCAATCTTTGAGTCTTGATGAAACTGATAATTCTAAAAACTTTTATTTAGACTGGCTAGTACCTTAACCACTGTGTTGAGAGATCAAAAAACATGTAAAGCTCTTGAAATTCAAAAATTAGAATTCCATTATGTCAAATTATCTGCTAAACAGTGTATATCTTTTCAATGGGTTCATCATCCAGGAACTGCGAGATTACAGAACAAGATTGTCCATTATTACGTGGCCTAAAAATAATCAGAAAAACTTGGACTAGGGGTCCAACTATATCAAATTTTCCATGAGCAAATAGGAAACGATTCTAGAGCGGCATCACAAACCAACAGGTACAAACCCACCTATCCACTTAGGCCAGAATTTGTTTCCAAGGAGTTGGTTTAGGACAGCACAATGAAAAGTGTTTAGATAGAAAAAGCGTTTAAATTCCCTGGAACCCCCAAGTTTCTTCCGTCACTTTTCAAACCTAGTTGCCGAACAAATGACATAATTAGCAAATCAAAATCGATCTGGACTAAAGCTACTAACATTTGATGGAATGCTTTGGAACCTGGTAGGTGAAATTTGATGAAACAAACCAATATTCAAAGCAGGTAACATATATGGTTATACGCTGGTAGGTAGGTCGGACGAACTTTCAATTCTTGGACTAATCGCTCGTGAGTGACTTTGCGAATCCGCCTTGATGAATATTGCTTCAGGCTCATCCACTTTCAAAGTAGGTGGCAGCTCAATGATGGCCCGATCGTTTTTTTTTTTTTTTTTTTTTTTACTAGCGGTTGAAGATGAATTGAATGAATATGAAGCAATCTCGTCTAATGACACTATTTCGATTAGTAGTAAGATTTTGAAGTTCTTCGATGTTTCAAAACGCGGAATAATTATATCGTTCGCAATTGAAACATTATGAGTATTGTACATCAATTAACACTAACTTTATTCATGGAGTAAAGTGGTGATTGACCCGACAGAAATAATTTAAAGTCAAATTACAAAACACCTTAGCGGTATATTTAATGCCTTCATCAGGTCGTACACCAATAAAGAGGGAATATGGTATTTCACCACAGAAAATTAATTAACAGTAGTGCAAGAGAAACTCAAAAATTAAAGGCCGACACATAGATAACTAACTAACAATCAAAACTCACTCAAGGGTGTTACTGTGCCAGTAAACTAGACAGTGTCAGAAAAGTTTGGTTTCTTCCTTGTTGGGTTAATGATTTTAATTCTTCCCTGGTTACTATTTCATTATCAAGATATTTATTTCTTCTAGTTATGAACTTAATCTTTCCACCACTTCTAATACTGCATAGTTTACTGACATATAGTAGCATAATTAAGTAAGTGTTCAATTTGACTGTTAGTTAGTTGTTATGTTTGGGCCTGATACATTTGAGGTTCATTTATGGTATTCATAATTTATTTTCTGCGCTGAGCTATTGCATTCCTTCTTAATTGGTGTAGATCCTGATGATGGTGTTAATTTAACCAAAAGCTCGGCGATAAGGAGTTTTCAATCAGCTTTGACCCCTACCCTCAATAATTGACGTCTAACTAACATCGTTCATCGTTGATAATGCAAGAAATTGAATTGGACCCCCAAATTATGTATTACATTTGAAGACAAGCGTGGACACTGTTTCTACTTTTGCTCTCGATACCAGAAGCCAGAAAAACAAAGTTAGAAGAAAGAACATAATGCATTTCTAAATAGTTAAATATGTGTGCACGTAATGTTGTGGAAACACTATTTTTTTCTATAAACAGTGTTTTATCTTGACATAGGTTTCCACAATACCGTCGCGAATGATTTTGTGCGTAATGACAGATACATGTTTATGACATTATGGATTCCAATTCAAACGAACTGTCGTCTTTGGAATGGATTTTGAAGATCTTCACCACAAAATACCTCAGATGGAGTTGACCTAATGCCTTTGGATACCATCTATCGCCCCAACTTGGAATGTCCTTCCTCCCAAAAGAAGTAATTGAAGTCTAATTGAAATCGTGATTCGGCCGGTTGGACGTGTACACCTCTCTTTTCGGCTCGATCTTCCGAGGAATCCTTCAATTAAAAGATTCTGGATCCTCTAGGTCGTTTTCATTGTTACACACGGAATGCCCGAAAAACTAATCGTTGACTATTTTTCAACCCGCCTTTAGCAGGTTCATTACAGGACCTCGCCCCAACAGAAAAATTCTTCCAAACTCCTTCAGCTCCCTCCGCGGTTAATTACTTGCAGTTATGCTTCATTTTTCCTCCGGTTGGACTCGGTTTCTGCTTTAGAAGACCTTCATGAGCTCATGTGAGAACGATGAAATATCTTCGAGAACTAAGGCCGCCATTAGTCTTCGGATATTTCTTGGGCCCGATTAGTTGCCGTCTTTTTCTTCTCGGGTCGTTCTGGTCCATTTCGGGATTTTTCCCCAGTTCGTGGTGATAATGCGGGGTGTCTCGTGTTCCAAAGCGATTCTTAATTTGATCACGCGTTAGGGCGTTAAGTGACTGGGCTTGACGTGGATTCATGCGATGTTGCTAAGTGGTAGAGCAAAGGAAAAAACCTCCCGCTAACAAACCAAATGGTCTCCTTGAGTAAACGCGTCCGCTCGTTATTTGCGTGTATGCACTTCTTGCAATTCTCTTCTTTTATACCATCATTGAGGGTAATTTCTAGGTGTGTTTGTTCAGTTATTCCTCAACTTGGAGTCTAAAGTTAGAAAGCTCACCAACTCAAAATTATCAAGGAACATTATTCTCCAAAACTGGTGTGCATCACATTGAAGTCGCTCTGTCATCCGTGATTATTCCTAGGCCCTTCAAGCACTGCGTTTTCTGCTGAATTTTTCTAATGCCAATCTTATAATCCAGTTGTATAAATCTGTCATATGGCCGATCCTTCATGGCTTAGTAATTTGGTGGCCATACTGAAGTATCTACAAGATAGCTGGGAAAATACAGCCGCGATTCTTGCAGTATCTGGCTTACAAACTTGGGAACTTGGAGCATCGCTTGCTTCCTCACGGAGGAGATACAAGCTGTGGACAATGGGTTATTTCTTCATATGCTTCATTGATATCCCATACAAATATCTATATCCCTTTCATTGTTTGTCCGTTCCCTTCTCTGCCGTTCATTATCCGTCCATGGCTTCCCAAGTACATGTCATGAGATATATGTTATCACCATTTTCCAGCCTTCATTAGAATCATATCTATCATCATTTCTACAAAAGTTAAAACTGTCCTCCATAAAAATTCTCTGTTGAATCAATGTTCCTGTATAAATTATAATAATTACTGCTGTTTCACTGTCATTTTCTTCTCGGGCCATAAATTATGAACCCACTGTTAATTACCTTTTTCAATTGTAATGTTTCCTCATTGGCTTATCCAATTATAATGGAATTATACATTTTACTTTGTATATTAAATGCATCAAGTTCTTGAATGTTCAGAATTGGGCTCAACCCAAAATAAATTACTGAGTTTTACTCTTGTTGCTGTTGGAAAGTTGAAGTTCAAAATTTGTTTGTGATTCTTATAATAACTGAATATAACAAACTTTTCATCAAGCAATATTTCGTTTCCTAACACTTAAAACACATTAGTAAGTGTTTGCATATTTGTGAAACACAGAGTTCATTGCACTACTTGGATAATGGAGAATGAACTTGGAAAAATATGAAGAATTATACTTAAATTTGTTTCCAGGAATTTCAGCAACGTCAGATTAATTATAGCCATTTCGGTAGTGAAAAGTTAAACCCAAGCAAGATGCTTAACATTCTAAATCCAACTGGTTTCTGATGAAGTTAATCGTAAGGGATTACATAATTTATGTTCTGGATACATAAGTAATTGAAGCTCTGTGGTCACGAAGGTGTAAGGACCATGTTCCATCATTTCCAATTTCAATTCTACTTCGAACTACATAGCTGCATTAGTGGTTTTTACAGAACATGACAAAGTGTCAGATTTGTTAACGATGATCTTGTTGCCGTCTAAACCATCATCTGGGACTTTTGGCGTTTACGCTCTTCAAACCAAAAGCAGCTCAATAAGTCTCGCCTGATTCTGAACAAAGTATCAAGTACTGATTCTAAAATAAGTACTAAGAACTGATGCAAAACTAAATTGGTACTAAGATTCGAAATTTCCATTTTAAATTTAATCAACATCCGCAGCTAAAGCTGAATCATACAGAGCTGAATGATGGCAGTAA
Organism: Creontiades dilutus; assembly: GCA_031894815.1. Taxonomy (NCBI): domain Eukaryota; kingdom Metazoa; phylum Arthropoda; class Insecta; order Hemiptera; family Miridae; genus Creontiades; species Creontiades dilutus. The sequence continues at coordinate 608,440 of JAVIWC010009708.1, forward strand.
TAATTACAGTGATTTATAAATTCATAAAATTGGTATCTGGATATTAACATATTCCGGCGGCTCATTCAATCAGCTTAAACTGTATGCTAGATCCCCCCTCTTTCGTGTGCGTTAACGGACCAAGGCTACTTCAAATTCGGGCGTTTCAGGCAAAAATGTCCAGTTATTGATCACTTTTCATCTCTTGGTGCTGAGAAAAGTTAAAATGTGGGCAATGAAACGGTGGATAAAAATAAAAAGTGATACGTGGATTCATCTGGGTACTTGACTCTTCATCAGAACGGATCATTTGATATGTCTTGTTCGGGGAGTGTTGATCTAGATTTGTTTATCAGTTTCGCTGCTACGGTTTGAAGTGGCAATGAAGTAGCCGAGATGCAACTGACTCGACACACGAGGAAACAGTTTGAAGTGATCTCATCTCTTGAGCCCTTGACCGAAATGAGAAGAACACGTGTCCAGCTCCCTCAGTCGGCTTTGGGACAAACAACACAGCTCTCTGTCGACTTGCTTCGACTTAAAAACTCTGAAACCGATTTGAGAATTTTGTCTTCTTTGCACTTCCTTAGTACAGAAAGTAGGTACGTTTTTTAGAGCAAGAACTTCGAAAAAATGTTGTCCTCCAAATTCAGAATTGCCATATACTTTTTGAGTTTCTGAGCTTGCTAATTTATCATTAGCTTAATGGCCCTGCTACGCAGGTTAAAAAGAAATAGGTGAATAACACAATTTTTTTTTCGTGATTAATTAATGGCGACTGAAAAATCAAATACATTTCATCTAGCAATTTTACATATCAATAAAGGTACACTCCAAGAGGGTAGGTTTACAGCAAAATCTAGCCCTTTATTATATAGCTCAATTAATTAGCACTGAGTTCGATTGCACTTCTATTCACGCAGCACTACTAAATCCAGTGGTTTGTTTCGCTTGAGGCGTCGAATTTCACCTTCGTTGTCCAAAACGTAGAGCATCTCCGGGTTCACGTGTTTGTGGAGGCGATGTTCATGCTTCCTTGCGTATTTTGCAATAATTTCATAGACTGTCTCCATCCTCAAATCTCGATGTACCATCGTTTCGCATGTACCAAGGGGCTCCAACTATACTTCTCAGTATTTTATTCTGAAAGGTTTGGATTTTCTTAATATTTGATTTCTTGGCACAGCCCCAGATCTGTATCCCATAGGTCCAAATAGGGCGAAGGATCTGCTTATATATAAGCAGTTTATTGTGAAGTGAGAGATGGGAATTCCTTCCCATTAGCCAATACATCCTTCTGTACTTGATTTTAAGTTCTTCTTTCTCCTTTTCTATGTGTTTATTCCAGTTTAATTTGAAGTCAAGTGTCAAACCCAAGTATTTAACTGCTTCAGTATGCGGTATTTTATTCGAATTGATCCCAACATCCAAGATTGAGACTTTTCGGTCAGTGAAGTTGATGTGGGCTGATTTTGATTCGTTCAGCTTCATTCTCCACATCTTGGTCCGTTTACAAACCTCAGTAGTAGACGTCTGTAGTTTGCGTGTTGCAACTTCTATATCATCTCCAACAGAGAGGATAGCCGTATCATCTGCAAAGGTCGCAACAGTTGTGCCTTCTTGTTGGGGTAAGTCCCGTGTGTACAGGAGGTAGAGTACTAAACAACACAATGAGGGAGTATAATAACAATATTAAAAGTCAAAAAATCGTATATCCCAAATCCCCGAGGAGAGGACCACGTCGCTTGCCCTGGGAGACGCTTCCCCCCGCTTGGGCCCTCCTTCCTTCACTGGCGGGGTCGGGTCAGAATTCCACCCGCCCAGCGTTACCCCCTTCTGAAACGTCGATATACTCAGATAAGCTGGTTTTTATATAGTGTGATTGATCTATCTTTACACGAATGTAAGTTCACAAGAGACATCTAAACTGGTGGACAGCTATTGACGGTAGTAGCCGGGATATCATTTGCAACACAACACAACATAGGGTAGGTCAGAACCTCCAAAACATCCTCCTGCTTCATCACCGGCGCTACCGTTTTTGCAATCGATTGGTTTTACACAAATGCATCAATACTTTTACATTTATGATTTTCAATCGTGGTGCTTTCGTGTACGACTAAAAAATTAATAAGCACAAAATGTAATCTCCTTTCGAACTTGATTCAGGTTTGTAGGTTTTGCTTCATGATGAATCCAAAATTGAACGGAAATTTTTCACTCATGGTGTTATAATTTTTTAATATAATGCACGATTGTTCCTGTCATTCTGAAATTCTTGGTGTCACTTTTAAGTTCAGAAATGCCAATTTTTCGCTATGAGAGAATTTTAGCGATCTAAAACCTATTCCAGTTGAATTTTTGTCCTAAGTTACTAGGAAATCACACCTCGCCCGCCTATGTCAATAAAAACAACGTTTTTAGCACGTTTCTACCCATCCTTTATGCGAGGGGATGGAGATGACTAGAAGTTGGGACCAACCAGGCCCCAAGTGTAGTCCTTGGGCGAAACAACGGAATTTTATTATCAATTCTAAGGCCTTTTGTGTATTTCCCACCTTACGTCACTATAATGCCAAAACTCCCTTAAACTACTCTCATAATTAATTATGGGAATATCGATGGAAATTTTGTCAAATTTCTCATCCCCTCAGAGCTAAATTAGAAAATTTCAACATGACTTAAGGTGACAAATTACCTATTCTGAATATTAAAGATTTGAGAATGTTTTTAAAAATACTTGTTTTCATTTCTAGATCATATTAATTGGTTTTGTAACTCCCATTTCCTAAGAGAATCTCCAGAACCTCATCCTTCTAACAGCATAATTTTTAGCCCAAACACACACATTGCATTTAAAAAAAATAAAATTACGTTGCAATGATGAAAAAACGTAAACTTTTTATACCGTGAAATTGACGTTTCGTCACCCAAAATCGAATTTGAAAAAAATAATGATAATTATTCTATTGTGGATTTTGTACATCGTTTATTGCAGAATCAGGAGTCCACACTCAGCAAATTAAGGATCAACTGTTAAAAGTTTCAATTAATGACATATTATTTGCTCCGAACTCGAGTGGTGTGTAATTCAGCCTTCCGACCAGAGGAAAGGGACTAAAAACCCCTTACTTACTATATGATGAGGCCTAAGAGAGAGACTCTTGATTCAATGGAAAACTATAAATGCAGCTATATAGAGCTTAAATTTATGCTGCAATAAGTAATTATAGAAGTGCTTTCCGATCTCAAAATATTTTGATTCATTATTTGCAGTAAGGAATTGTTATTGAACTCCACAAAGAATTGATTGGTTTACATTTCAAGATGCTTTTCTCCGAAGGTTTTGGACCAATGTTAGGGATATATGCAAGTTATCACAGTCCCCCTTCACAGCTTGGAGCTAAGGACAAAGGACTCCATTCATTCCCTACTACGCAGTAGAAGAAACGCTGATTCAAATTAATCTCGGTCATATATATTAACTTTTACCAGCTCAGCTGAAATCTTATAAAACCACGCTCTCTTTTCTGTTCTACACTCTGTCGAGTCTGTATCGTTAGATTCATTGTGAATAAAACATTTTTTCGCTCTCACGCAAAACACACGTCGGACAGGTTTATTTTTAATTACAACACGTGTTGACGACACGTTTCATTACGACAGACAGAGTCACGGAGAAGCAGCCAAGAAGTTGGACCCGTCTTCAAGGAAACCGATTAGAACCTACGAGGAATGATCGCCCACATCCTTACTCTCCTGTAAGTAGGAGCATATATTTACTCCAAGATCATTTAATCCCCGTAGATCGACTCCCCCCGGGATCATTTTCAACAACTTTCTTGTAATTAAATCTAGTGAACACAATATGGCAAATCCGCCTCAAATAGCCTCACAACTAACAGAACTCATAAATGCTGTAAAAGCACCTGTTCCGCCTCGCCCCATTATTAAACCAGATAAATCTGATTATGGTGGTATACCGGAATTTAATGGAGAACCCGAATTGTTGCTACAATTCGTAGAGAGAAGTGAAGAACTCCTCGAACAGTTCCTAGATCAATCAAACCCTGATAGTTATCAGAATAAAGTCATATTGAACAATATTAGAGCTAAAATAAAAGGCAAAGCAGCCACTAGCATCTATAACGATCCCCTCACAACATGGGCAGAAATCAAAACCGCCCTACTAGCCAATTTTAGTGACAAACGAGATGAAGAACATCTCATACTAGAATTAGGCAAGATTCGTCAAAAAAAGACGAAGACGAATCATGCTCGTATACGAGTTTCATGCTCTACACACACTCTTCACGCTTCTTATATCCAAACTCAGGAATGCTCCTGAAGATTATACGTTCACCACAATGAAACTAATGGAAAGAGTAGCTCTAAGAGGATTCTTAATGGGACTTCAAGACGATTTAGGACGACTCCTTATCACGAAAAGTCCAAGAGACCTCAATGACGCCATAAACATCTTGACTAATGAATATCAATTCCCCAACATCAGAAAGAAATACTTGGAAAAGAAACCCGTTCAAAATCCAGCTCCACAAGGGCAAACACCCTCTCATCCTCAAAAACATAATCATCAATTTTAAAGGCCCCAACAACCTCAAAACTTCAAATCGCAGCATCAACAAGGGACATTCAAAAAACCAAACTCTCCCCCACAAAATAATGCACCTAAACCTGTGCAAAACAAATCAGATACCCCGTTCATCCCACATCACCTAAGAACTAAGGATCAGATGAGCTACCAAACCACGTTAAATCACGAGACCCTAAAATAAGAAGATGAACAAGAAAACCCACCGGAGGAAATAGAAGAAGAAGACCCTGATTATTTTTTAGACGATCCCGACGACTACCAAAGTTTAACTTAATGAGCCTGGAAAACCCAACAGATAAACTACCGTATATTACCATTAATAAGTTCAAAATTTTAATAGACACTGGCAGTTCAAGCAGTTTCGTAAAGTCAAAATTAGCACAAAATCAGTTCAAAAAATTACTCAAAAGGGATAAATTTTTAGTTGTCACCTCCCATAGTAAATCTATTGGTACACATAGCACAAAACTACCCAGTAAGATGTTTTACAATAAGACTAACCCGCATGCTAAATGTAAGTTTTATGTTTACGATTTCCATGAAATGTTTGATTTGCTTCTTGGTCTGGATAACCTTTTATTATTGGGAGCCAATCTCCAGTTGAAAACTAACAAAATCATCATAGAAGGAAAAGAAATCCCCATTCAATTTTACAAAATCCCACAAAACACAGAAACCAAATACACCATTCCTCCCAGATCGGGAAAACAAATTCAAATTAACTTAACAAACATAGAAAATGGAACAGCGATTATAAATCATAGGAAAATAGGACCCTTTGAAATTCCCAACTGTATAGTCAAGGTAGAAAACCATCTTGCATACTGCATTGCCGTGAACACATCCGAAAAACCTGAAATACTACAAGTTAAACAATTAAATTCAGCTGAAATAGTAGAAGATGAAATTTTTAATCAAGAACCACAAAACACACCAACAAAAAGCACAAGAATAAATAACTTCAACTTAAAGAAACAAATTCCAAACATTAGAAGAGAACACCTTAACACTGAGGAAAACAAAGCGCTAAATAAATTGCTATCAGAATACCCAGACGTTTTTTACAATGAAAACGAACCCCTCAGCACCACTCCATTTGCAGAACATGAAATCCGAACTAAAGACGAAATACCAGTTTATTCGAGATCCTATAGATACCCAGAAATTTACAAAGCAGAAGTTAAAAATCAAATAGCAAAAATGATAGACGATAACATAATTCAACCGTCAAACTCCCCATACAATTCACCCCTATGGATTGTTCCAAAAAAAGATGACGCCTCGGGAAAGAAAAAGTTTCGAATAGTAATCGATTACAGGTTATTAAATCAGAAAACAATTGACGATAAGTATGATCTACCAAACATAGAAGAAATCTTATCAAAATTAGGAAAATGCAAATACTTCACTACACTCGATTTAACGTCAGGATTCTATCAAGTAAAAATGGAAAAGTCTAGCATCCCAAAAACAGCCTTTAGCACTGATCACGGAAAATGGGAATTCATTAAAATGCCAATGGGATTGAAAAACAGCCCCAGTACCTTCCAGCGCCTTATGGACAACTGTCTCAGAGGCGTTCAAAACGAAATATGTGCAGTTTATATGGACGACATAATTGTATTTTCTTCCAGCTTACAGGAACATATGACGCGATTAAAAACCATATTTGATAGATTAAGACAGGCAAATTTAAAAATCCAACTGGATAAAACAGAATTCCTTCGAAAAGAAGTAGCATTTCTAGGTCACCTTATAACAGAAAACGGTCTAAAACCAAATCCAAAAAAGACAGAAGCAATACAAAACTTTCCGATCCCCAAAACCACTAAGGAATTAAAAGGATTTTTAGGATTACTTTCGTATTATAGAAAATTCATTAAAAATCTAGCAGACGTCACTAAACCCCTAACATTCAGATTGAAAAAAGGAAATAAAATCAATATTAAAGAACCGGACTACGTAAAAGCCTTTGAACATTGTAAAACCCTTCTTACGAACGACCCCGTTTTAAAATACCCAGATTTCTCGAAACCTTTCACATTAAATACAGACGCATCAGGAGTAGCCATAGGAGCCGTACTATCCCAAAAATTAGATAGTGAACTCCATCCAATTGCATACGCCAGTCGCACGTTAAACGAAAGCGAAAGAAAATTGTCAACAATAGAACGAGAATTATTAGCATGTGTGTGGGCTTGTCAGTTCTTTAGACCCTATTTATAAGGACGAAAATTCACCCTTGAAACAGATCATCAACCCCTTCAATGGTTACACTCACTCAAAGAACCCAACTCCAAATTATTCAGATGGAAACTCCGGTTAGAAGAATTTGATTTCGACATCAAGTATAAAAAAGGAAAACACAACACAAATGCCGATGCTCTCTCACGAATCGAAATAAATACCAAAGAAACGTTCTCACCACCCAAAGAAACATCACCCTCTTTAATAGTAAACATAGACGAGGATATTGAAGACTGTGAAACGATGCATTCAGACAAAGATGGAAAAGACATAGCACTAATTCCGATAAAATCTTCTCCCATCAATTATTGTAAACATCAAATTATCATATCCACTGGAGAACAATTCAATTCAGAAATAAAAACTGAAAAATTGTTTGGAAACGAAAAAATAAGAATAATTGTCAAATTCCCAAATAGAAATTTAATAGAAGAAATCACCAAATTTGTCATAGAATATCTACAACCAAAAACAAATTACGGACTATACTTTGACACGGACATCTATTCCACATTCGCTAACATAATACTTGAAAAATTTAAATCATCCGAATTGAAATTCATCAAATACACTGAAAAATTACTAGACGTACCCGATCCTGAAGACCAAACAAATATCATTTTATACAACCACAGACAGGAACGATTCCATCGCGGAATAGACGAAACGTACAAACACATAAAAAGAAATTACTTCTGGCCCAACATGAAAGAAGACATCGTGAGCATCATTAACAGATGCGAACTTTGCCTAAAATGCAAGTATGAACGCAAACCCCTAAAACCCGCTTTCAATCTAACACATACACCATCAAAACCCTTCGAGACAATACACATTGACACTTTAACAGTTGAAAGACAAAAATTCTTAACAATCATAGACAAATTCTCCAAATACGCACAAGCATACGCCCTAAAATCTTTGAACAACACAGAAATAACTAAAAAACTAATGAATTTTATAGCGCATCACGGAAATCCAGCCGAAATCATAATGGATAATGGAAATGAATTCAGTTCCACTATAATAAAAGAATTTTTAAAAGTACAAGGAATAAAAATTCACTATACAAGTACACAGAACCCAAATTCAAATTCGCCCATAGAAAGATTTCACTCCACAATTATAGAATTACTTAGATTAATAACCGAAAGTAATGAATTCAAGAAAACACACATTAAGGAACGTTTCAAATACGCAATAATTTCCTACAACAATAGCATCCACACCAGTACAGGCGTAACACCGTACGAAATAATTAATGGTACCTTCGGATCAACCACACCAATTCCACAAGACATTGAAATCGCATTAACAAACATCTACATATCCGAACACAAAGATAAAATAAACAAATTGTACAAAATCCTACACGAAAAACAAACAAAAGAAAAAGAAACAACAATCAACAAACTAAATGAAAAACGAGAAAAAACATTACCAACCCTACCAACGGACGTTTATGTAGAGACAAAACAAATTCAAGACAAGACAAAAAGGAAGTACAATAAAGAAACAATAGAGGATGTTAACTTAGAAAGAAAAACGGCAGAAATAAAACCTCGCCACCATAATACGAGATCAAAAATCCACCTTAAAAATGTTAAAAGACCAAGGAAACAAAAAATTGAAGAAAAGAAAACTGAGCAAACCAATATATCGGAAAAATTCGAACCCCGCACAAAATTATCAAAAGACGACATCACCTCAATGGAAGGATCCAACTGGTTTAACGACCAAGTCATAAACCTTTACATGGAACTAATAAATATTAGAAGCAAAAATAACAAAAACATTCTAGATACTTATGCCTTTAATACCTTTCTGTATGTCTCGTACCAACGAAGCTACGAAAGAGTTAAAAACTACTCGAAAAAAGTAAACCTTCGAGAAAAAGACTTGTTATTGTTCCCCATCCACAAAAACGCTCACTGGAGACTAATAGCTGTCAGACCCAAACAAAAATTAATAGAATACTATGACCCGTTAGGCAATAACGACCAAGAAATACTCGAAACAATATTCAACTATCTTAAAGACGATTGGGAAAATAAATTTCAACATACTTTAGATAGAACTGAATGGGCATTAAAAACCGTAACAGACATACCCCTTCAAAACAATAGTTATGACTGTGGGCCCTTTACGTGTAAATATGCAGATCTTTTGTCGAAGAACGAACCTTTAAAATTCTCTACTCAAAATTTACGTGACGAAATCTACAACAATGTCATGAAAAAATACTTAGACTAACCGTTTCATTTCAGATTCATTTCGGGCAATCTTGCCGCCGAGATTTATAACGTTGACAAAAGCGGAGGACTCCTACCCATCGAACTAGGAAAAGCATACACTGAAACAGAAGAACACCTCTTACTCATACACTATGACGTAAGCGCATTACACACATCACTAGACGAATTGCAAACATCGTCCACGCGACTCCAAACAAGCCTCGAAAGAAACTCCTCCTCACAAACTCTTAATGAACTACTAACGACCATAAAAATTAACTTACAAATAGCTATGGATAAACTTCAAAACCTTCAACCACGAAAAAATATCAAATTAAACAAACGCCCTAAACGAGGACTAATAAACGGCTTAGGAACCATCGTAAAATTCATCACCGGAAATCTAGATGACGAAGATCGAAAAAAATATGATAAAATCATCAAATCCCTTTCGCAAAAGAACGCACAAACGAATATGCAGTTACTGAAAGAACACAGACTCTTGACAGATCTAATGAAGAAATATAACGACACCATAGAAACCTTAAACTGGAACAATAAAGAAATAAAGAGTAAATTAGAAAACCAAATGACAATCAACGCATCCAATAAAGCATCAAAATTTCGCGAAATCGCAGTTCAAATTATAACAAACCTAAATATAATAATCAACCAACAAAGAGAACTAGAAACGTCACTTGCTTTCTGCAAGTTAGGAATAACTCACCCTAGTGTCATTCCACTCCAAACATTTGAATCAGAATTACTGAAAATCGCTAAGGAAAATCATGGAAGCAACCTAAAAATGTTCAATACTACTATTGAGTATGAATTAAACTCAAAAATAGTTTGCTCTCTAGACCAAGACCAAATATTTTACATAATAAGAATACCTGTTTTTACTGATGCAGGCTTACTATTGTATTTATTACAGCCTGTACCTATCATTAAGAATAATGATCATGTAACTACTATCCCTAGATATAAGTTTGCACTAGTTAATAAGAATTATGAAACCATATACTCTACTAACAAAATATGCCATAAGGCAAACGATAATCAATACTATTGTGACAATGAACAATTGTGTAAAGAAAAGTCCATTTGTTCACAAAACGTCATTAAGAATAACACTCTAACTGGATGCCTTTTTACGAAAATTTCTATTAATGAACCATTTCACACAACAGTCCCAGAATCAGGTCACATCATAATAACTTCGCGAAACGAAGTAATGTTAGAAGATAAAGGACCTGAAGGAAATAAACTAAACCGTATAAATGGTACCTGGATAGTCCAACCCACAACAGATGAAATTCTGTTGAACAATATCCAAATCAGTTCCACTACTTCAATTCAAGGCAAATTAAGAATACCCTTAATATCTTCAGAAGAAATATCAACTCTAGGCGTCCAACCCATAGAACTAAATTTGAAAGAATTTTCAAACCTTCCCCCATTTAAAGAACAATGGCCTTCTCTAGATAACACTGATCCTCCTACAAATCATAATTATGTTCACCTCCTTATAGGCCCCTTGTATACCCTCTTGGTAATTGGACTATTGTTATTCACGTTGAACTGTGCATACCAAAGATTTAAAATAAAGCGGCAAATAATAACCCAGCCTGTGAGTTGTCCGTTACAGTTCACGACGATACCAACGGTTTCAGCATGAACCCTGACTTACGCAATCAGCAAATCAGCCCCATGCTTCAGTCTACGGCGAGAGGAGTTATCACAGTCCCCCTTCACAGCTTGGAGCTAAGGACAAAGGACTCCATTCATTACCTACTACGCAGTAGAAGAAACGCTGACTTCGACGATGACTTCATCACATCTAAAACGCCTACACATTTCCTGTCATATATATTAACTTTTACCAGCTCAGCTGAAATCTCAGTATAAAACCAAATGTAAACCCTTCCTCGCTCTCTTTTCTGTTCTACACTCTGTCGAGTCTGTATCGTTAGATTCATTGTGAATAAAACATTTTTTAAAAACGCTCTCTAGTGTTCGCAAAACATCATTTGCAGTTAGTCGGTAATTGGTCCGGAATTATCAGCATCGCTTTCGAACAACCCAAGCGTGGAATCAAGAGGCTGAAAATACTTGGAAATCGTAATATTACCGACTTTTGAAATAACAGCAATGTTATTATGTTTGTTATTCATGGATATTCCTTCAACAAATCGAATGAGCCCACTCGGACCGCTTTACGTTCATCCGTTCTTCTAAACTCGGTACTGTGAATGCTAATTTGACGATATAGATTCTTACTTCAATACCACAGCTCTTTGCATGCACTCTTTCAACTATTTTACGGCTACCGTCTGACAACGTGTTTATAACTTCTGCAGGTTTTCGAAAAATATGCAAAGATTTTCCAAGTATCACTTCGCGTCGCGTCATACCGAAATAATGTCCACAAGCCAAATTAAATTTACCGATCTGATTGTCCCGATATCGGATTTCCCGCCCACGTGACTGGCGACACCACCGTCGAGACATGTTGTAATCCCACGTTGTTGGCTCTCGTCCAGGGCTCCCGGGCGGCCCTGGTTGTTAACGATCTCCAAGCCGAGTAGTAAGCTCATAAGAAAAGGCATAACACGTTTTGATGGGCATAACACGAGATAATAGAGGCGGATGGAACAAGATTTATGGTAATTTGACTGGTGCCTTTGTTCCCCTTTTATTTAATTTTTAAGGGGAAATTAAGTATCTCAGAGGAGGTCGGGAAATAATGAGGCGTTCCGAACTTGAACAAAATAATAAAATCACTTTGACAACTAATGCTTGGCAAATATATTGTACTTTCGAAGGAAGAAGTAAAACACAAGATGAATGACGTTGCATTTTTGAAGAATAATGAGTTTTAAATGGAAATATGAACACTGACGAGTTTTGCAAGTAAAGTAGATAGATTTGTGATCGAAATTTTCGCAATGTCTCTTGTTTATTGGACTTTTAATAAAACGGTAATCAATATCGAGCATAGACTTATTTAAAGGCATCTTCATTTTGTATTTAGTTTTGAAATTGACTCGAGAAAAGCGTAAACGATTAACACCAGAACAATGATCTACACAGAACTTTGATAATAGATTGTTAACAAAGGCCCTTCTTCCACTTTAATTTCTTTCACTTCTCAACGTAAATGGGATTTTCCTGACCTCTTTTGGCCTTGTTTACAACTGAAAACCATGGGAGCTGGTTCCATTAAAAACTGGGTTTTGCCATACGTCCTTCTTTCGGCCTCTCATTCAACTATCTATTTAGAATGAGCGAATAGATTTACATTGAGTTTCAGATTCGTAGCCTCTACAGAAGAGTTGACCTTTTTGTTTATAATTGGACTGTTGACATGGTGTCAGGTCCCGACACCGGAGAAGAGCAGACGAGGCAGCCCGTCTCCGTATGCTAATGTACCGTTACGGAGCTGGGGGATTGAATATCCCTCATTGTTATATCACAAAACTAATGCCAATACCGCCTTTGAATGGCACGAGGGTATTGGGAAGGCCCCTCTTCAAAAGGTTCCTCATCTCGCCTCCACCAGGCGACTCCCTTTGTGATTTTAAAGGCGTTACGTTAGACAATGAACACGGAGTGCTGGCGTCGAGGCATCAACCCCTGGAGGGGAGACCGTAATGACTTCTAGATTTGCCGGCAATAATGGGCAGGTGGCGTGTGAAGAAATGCTATTAATTAGGTCGTGCGATGGAGGGTAGAGGGGAAAACCTGGAGCCGGAAAATGATCATTTTCTGAATAATGAACTCCGTGGGGGAGGAAACGAAGCGAGAAGACTTTGAGAAGGCTCATCAAGGATTCGCACGGGCTCGACCCGACAGTTTTTCCCAACTTCACCGTCAGAGCTAACCGTCTTATTATAAACCGATTTAGGAGGCGCTTCCTTCGCCGGTGATAACCTGACGTTTATCGAGGGTAACCCGACAATAACCTCATCAGTTGAAGGGAAATCGGAAACGGGGCTTATTGGGAGTCTAACAGAAGCTGGTGCCCGTGGGCCGTGCGGCGCATCGACAACGAGGGCGAAAAAAGAGAAATCCGTTTCAAAACCACGTTTCAAGACAACAGACCTCTGAATCACAAAAGAGATATTCCACTTTTCAATATATTTCGTCCACCAAGATGACCGAAGTATTGTGTTCACTCTTTAGACGTAGGAGCATGAAGCTTCCTAGAGCAGAAGCACTATTCGTAATTTGCATTTTAGACATCTGACCAATTTCGGTTTGGTTTTCTGAAATTAGCCCCGTATGTCTGCCATTTCGTCAGTCTGCAATCCACAAATTTCATATTGGCGAATTTTTAAAGAAAACTAAGCTGTCGCCATTGCTCCATGAGGTTTAAAATGACGTTGTTTTTTTTTATGTTAAGAGGCATTTTGTAAAGTTTCCCAAATTCAAACGGGAAAAAAATAGCATTCGGAAAAAAATTTAGAAATTCAATGGACAACACTTTCTTAACACGATGAATTGCTAAAATAAAAGAAGCTTACAAAGATAAAACTTGATTGATCTCTCCTACAGTGTTTCTTTCTGGACATGTTCGCTTAAAGAATTTTTGAAAACCTTGATCTCATAAACCGTGGCGAAGGAGCTTAATGTTAACTTTGATATGCAAACAACTTCTTGGTTGTGAAAAAAATCACAAAAACAACACAACAATCGTTGAATTATTATTATTATTTATTTATTTTTTTCAATGAGAGAGAGAAAACATTTATTGATCATTATATTGGGTGGAATGTTGGAATAGTTGGGATTGTGAAAAGTATAAATTGATATGCCAAAAGCTCGAATTGGTATGCCGAAAGTTGAAATTGAGTCGCCAAAAGTTGAAATTAAGATGCCAAAAATATTGAAATTTATTTGTGCCAAAGGTTCAAATTAGTTTGCCAAAATTTTCAATTTGATAATATGCCAAAGATTCAAGCATAAAATCATAATATGCCAAGATTATTGAAATTTATATTTATAGTGCAGAATTACTTGGAAGAAGTAATCTACAACATTCAGAAATTTAGGAACAAAGTTTTACTAAAAGTGTATCTGTTGAGTAAATTCTATAAAAATAATCTTTAATAAATCTATAACAAAAATCTTGCTATTTTGAATGCAGCTTAAATTAACGACATGAAATTTAAAACTTGAACTTCAAGCTGTTGGAGAAATATGCCACTCCCACGGTTATTTCATTTTTCACTATGACCCAGTTTTATCTTTGACTCAGAGAGTAATCTTTCCCGAGTAGCACGAACCAGTGAACAACATATCGCGGATATATTATTACAATATCCAAACGTGAACGATTGTTGTTGATAGGAAGTTCGCGGTAGAGTCCAGTGAAGAAATCAGTCGATGCAATTTTTGCCTTGAAGCAAATGGGAGAACTAAAAGAATAAACTCGTTGGCTATCTAGTGTAGTCATCTCCTCCCTCGACATTCACTTAGGTGCCACGTTGATTTGGAACCTCGAACAAAGGAAATATTTAATATGTCAACATGATGTTGTACGTGTTCATGACATATCCAAGAAAATGTAGCATGATTGAGCCATATCGAACTCATGCACACAAACGTCCGTGTCCAAATACAGGTGGAAGATAAATCTTAATAAATCTTGGTTAGAAGAGATTAAAAACTTTATAATAAGAAAAGCCGAATGTTTTCGATACATAATAAGGGTAGAGATGTTCAAAAGAAATGGAAGCAATCGCATGGTGAGTAGAATTTCACGACGCTTCCCCTGGTTGTTATTTTTTTGGAAGAAGTACGGAAAATTGATTTTACAACAAAATTTATTGATTTAGTTAAAAGAGGATATGGGCAATGGGATGGCAGGTACCTGTATAGTTTACCGTTAGCATAAGAATGATCAATGATCAGGAACCTTTCGATTGTCGAAGTCAATTGCTTACACCGGTAATTATGTTTTAGTTCTAAATATAGCTAAACCATAGGTAAATATTTGAAAACCAAATCATCGAATCCTGTTGTAGAGCTTTATTTGAGCTTGCTTATTGTTGGGAGGGTATCTAGAACAAGTTTCTAGGAATGAAAATACAGGTGAAAAGAATAAATATGCATAATATTGGCTGGTTTTAACTTTACGTCACATTTCAATTTATTAGGGACAGGGAATTTTTTGTTCTTAAAATTAATATGGCTACTTATGTAAGTATTCTGAAAACACAGTACCGTATACTTATTTATATTGTTTCTGATGAGTTTTATTATTTGTTTCAGGTATGCGTTCTCATCTGTGTAAGGCATTCTAAGGGCATCGATATCAGGTAACATTGCCTGAACATCAGGTAATACTCATAGTACAAGTTATTGTGTACACCCCAAAGAAAAATAATAAACTAGTTCATTCTATATTCTGTGATACACTCTGTACCACAACTGATTTCCCCTGATACACAAGTATTCGTTCAAACAAAATAGTAACTAAAAGTAAGGCATAATGAACAGCAGTATTCATCATTCCATCGTTATTATTCTTGGATTACTTGATTTTCTACCGGGTTTCAAATCAAACTGTCCTACAAAATTGAGATGAATGAGACATATATGATTCCTTGATATCTGCTGTATACAAAAGAGGTGCAGAAACAAAATGAAGTCACAAACGTCAATTTTGAAAATCGTTATGGTGATTTTTGCCACTTCGTAATTATGGGAAGGTAAGATTTCGAATCCTTTCGAATGTCTTTAGTTGACTGTAAACCCAACCTTGAACCCAAAATAATATTGCATAAAGACTAATATTATTAGAAAGTCACAGGTAGTTTTGCTGGTGCATACATTTTTGTGACTTGTGTGAGTGGTGTGCTTTGTGTGCATCGTTAACTTGAAATTATGAGGAGAATGGAGGTGCGAAAAATGTATTTTACAGCCGCTATTTTTTAACTTCAGAGCGTCGTCGAGCACAGGGTAAGGGGGAAATCCAAAGTACTAGACCAATGAAAATTAATTATTGATAAAGAATGTATTCTGCGTTCTGTATTAAAAATTATCAATGCGAGCTTATACGGGTTTGAATCGGACTTTGGGACAATAGATCGCAAATATGCTTTGATGATTTCAAAATTTTTCTCGTTTTCATGTTACTATTTGTAACATATATGTAAAGTATGTAACTTTTATGCAATTCCTGAGGGGGAAATAATGTGGAATGGGGAATTTCACTTGTCCCGAACGTGTAGAACTAGCTGTCGAAGTCCAAACTCTGAATGGTTAATGGATCGATCGATAAACGTTAATTCTCGTTCGGGGACAGTTCCATAAACAATATTGTCGTTTGGCTATCGATCGATAAACGTTAATAGTCGGCAGGAGGTAGACTGATAATTACGTCAGCGAGGTCTTAGTTTTCAAGGCACCATATTTAGTTAGTACGGGTTCCAGTACTATCGATCGCGTAAAGATCGCGAAAACTTTAAAGTACTAAGACCAGGAGTGGTCTTAGCTCTTGGTCGCTCCTGGCGCGCTGGTACGTGTGACACTACCGCGTTACCCTCCCGCGTCAACCATCCCGCGTGACATTTTTCGGCTAGTTAGTCCAAGGCTAAAGCATATTCCATGCTAAAAGATATAAGAACAACACCTATCATCTGCTTCACCCCGATGCCTTCCATTTCATGTTGGCTAACAGCTGTAGTGGCTTTAAAAGCCAACCTATAACATCACCTGATGAGGTTCGCAGGCAAGAGAGAGAAATCCGGGATCTGTTAATTAAATGAGGACCAACGGGCTCTTTTCTTGGGAATTCGGATTACTCCACAGTGATCTCAGGACACAAGCCCCTTCATCCAGTAGCTGCCTTTTTAGCTTCCGACATTTGAAAAAAGAAAAGAAAAAACGTCTCCCATAATTACGGGGTTTGGACATTAAAAAGATGGAGGCAAAAATGAGACCACTCCACTTCACAGAAGCGGGAGCTATAAATATCGATGAAAAAGAGGTCTTTTGAGTTCCAGGGAAACCGTTCCATTAGGGGGATCGGTGGGAATGGGATGACTGGTGGATGTTTTAGCTGTACACTTCTAGCCTTTTCTGCCTCCTGCAACCTTTAATAGGCTGTAACCCGAGTTGAGAGTTGGAACCACCCGGGTGAAGCCCCTCGGAGCCGGCACGGACGCAGGAAGTGGCTTCGTAGCGATGGCTTCTGCAACCGCGTTAAGCGCGAATTACACCGCGCCCAGGCGGAAAAAAAAGTTGTAGTCGCCACTGCTCTAGTTCTTTGTCCGATGGAGTCATCGATGACAATGCACAGAGGAAAACGCTCTCCTCCACCACTACTTCGTCGATAAAGGGGCAGAGAAACTGTGGTTTAGTCATTTCTCAGGTTTAACATATACTCCACTTATAAAAGCTGCAGATCATCAAAAAATATATTGGAAAGTAATGCGTACATTCTAGAGAGGTCCAATGTTACGTTTCTGGTAGTAAAGTGAATTATTCTCGGCCGAAGTTGTCCATCTCAGACACTGAATAACTAATAATTTTGATCACTGTAATGACTCAACTTGGAGTCGAAAAACGCTGCAAATTATTTCACTGGGGTTTATTATTCACTTGGCTTGCGTTCATGATTCGAATTTATACTAAGCTTTGGAGTGTGCATGTTTCACAGGTGATAGAGCGATTATTGAACTTCAGGAGGCACACAAATATGATCAACTGATCAATCCAAATAGGTGTTTCGGTCGAGAACAGATTTACGTGCTCTATGCATATCTCCTGAAATTCAATAATCGCTCTATCACCTATGAAACATGCACACTCCAAAGCTTAGTATAAATTCAAATCATGAACGCAAGCCAAGTGAATAATAAACCCCAGTGAAAGAATTTGCAGCGTTTTTTATGGTTATCAGAATGCTACAAAGCCTTTTAGGAGTTCACTCCAGTATCCACATTACTACATCACTACGTCACTAGGTTACTGATATCAACACAAAAACAATAATAAACCAAAATAACGCGAATGTTGGCACCATAAATCGGGCCATAGTTCGAGAATGGTTTGACTGGGGAAGGGCTCATTCGATTCCTCGTGGAGTCTTCTTCAAAAAGAGTACAAATTTAGGCCGCCTTGACTTTTTTTGAGGTTTTTAGGGATTTTACAAAACTTTTACAACCCTTTTACAAGGGCATTTTAAATTAAGTGAGAGAGCTGGCTCAAGAATTGGGGCGTCGCCGGACCAACATGGATTTTTCCTGAAAATTTCAGCTTTTTTGCTTCAGCCGTTTGGGAGAAATCGTGCGTACGGCGTACAGGTACGACGTACGGCGGACGGAAAATTTTTTATTGCAGATTCGGATTCTACACCCTTTGAAACGTAAACCATGAAATTTTCAGGGGGGTTAGAGTTTTTTTTTTTTTTTTTTTTTTTTTTTCAAGAGGGATTACAATGGTTTATTATTGAATAATAAAACAAAAAAACTATAATTAAAATCAGGGGACAATGTTGATTATAAAGGTGATTATTTTTTGTACCGTCTCCATTCAAAAGGCACTAAAATCAATCAAACACTGCTTCACCTAGCCTCATTCCGTTATTTAAAATGGAATCTATCATGCTAAAATAAAAATACATCTTTTAATGAAAACACATCTGCTATCTTTTCAAGATTTTTTAAATATAAACACCCAAGTGGTTAAGTTATGCCATTGAGTCGATATGTGATGTTTAAAACAGTTTTGAAACAGGTAAGGTGGACAATGTATTTCATTTTATCTGACCTTGAACGTCTGTTAGACTTGAGCGGTTAGTTTAGTGTTTTTTCTTTCTTCTTTTAGAAAGTTTATAATCTATTGGTAGTTTTTCAGCTTCAAAACAGACATTGTAACCGCATTGATCTTCTAGATCCTCTTAAATTTTTATTAACGGTGTGAGATGTTGACCATTTGAATTGATGGTGGATCTTAAAAACATACCAAGATGTCATCAAAATGACGATTACATAATACGTGCAAAATAGGATATATGTACATACATAAACATAATAGGATGTATTACATCCTATTACTTTTGAGATAATCGGGAAATAAAAATGCAGCAATGAGTGCGGTTAGAAACCATTAATTGTTAAAATACCAATTTTCAACAGAGTATCCTTGTTGGATCTTTTTGAAAAGACCCTCACGGGCTATTGGCCTCACAAAATACAAATAGATAACTTGTTCGACGAACAATGGATGGTGTGATCTGATTTAAGATGATAGTGTGGTCTATTTCAGAACAGTTTCTTTTTCGACCCACTTACCTGATTGACAGTAAATCGCACTGTCTCCAGTCCCAAGATAGAGCAGTGATACTAAAACTCACACTTGTTTTCGAGTAGTTCTCAAGTTATTTATAAATTTAGGTTTTTATATATATAATTGCCAACACGAAGTATATATCTCTGATATATCTGAATACAATCGTTTGATTCAAGATCCTGAGCTGTTTTTATCTTCTAAGAGTTTTTTTTGCAATCGTGGAGAAGGGTGTGAAGTAGTTCTAAAATATTATTGACAGTTTTCCTAGAAAATCCAAAACTAGAAGAAGTAGCTTCAATATCGATTAAAATTGTACGCGGCAGCAGATGTTCATGGATAATAAAGCATATCATCGACTACCAGAACCATTGCCACAAAAATGTCCGAAATCTCTACAGCCAAACAAGAAATGTATGCTTGAATAAAATTCATGAATAAAAGTTTGCCGATCGCTTGTAACAGCACTAATTCGCAGAAACTAGACAGATTTCGAATCGGTTTTCTAAAAATCATCAGCCAGTTCTTGGACAAGGTTCAGGCTACATTCAAGCCTGAAGATCCTTTAGACTTCTCGAAGTACTAAAGCGTGAATTGTCAGGAACAAGTTAAACTGTACAGATTTACAATTTGTATATGTTCAATGGATATTATGAATCTTCTGCACGTCAACTCGCAAGTGAATTAAGGTAGAAGTTTTGCACAAACATCAATTACTTCTATGAAATATTTTGCATTTTGGTCACTTCTGTTTGAGGCATAAAACTGGGAGCATGGCTAACAGACGTTTTAATTCAAACAGATCAGAGGTGGCGGTCACTATGGATTCCTACCTAAGGCGTTCAAATCACTGCGTTGGAGTAACCTTATCATCTTATGCTATTAGAATCTCTCGGCAGACGTTTCTCGCATCCAAGAAAAAGAAGAAAACCAGTTTTTTTTATTCAAACATTATCACAAATGATTCAATAGTTTTCCCATAGCTCGAAATACGATAACTAGGTCCACCGATTCAATAAATACAATCTTATTGCTCAAAATGGCTGAATAAAACAAGAATCTGTACAAAATATATCGTTTATTTAATCACCTGATCAACTTAACCAATCTGATCAACGAGGCGGATCTATAGCGAAGAGCTACACAACAAAAACTTCCGACTCGATCCATATAATCACTATTCAGCAGCTTTACCTCAGCTAAGAACCCTTGATCCAAGGCAAACTGTCCCAGTACTGGACGGAAACCAAGAAAGCGATACACATTTTCCAGCACCCTCATTTTTAAATAGAGCACCCTTTTCCTGTCGGTAGCATAAATGTTGGTGTGGTGTAATGATTCAGTCCCAGAAGTGATTAACTCAATTTCTGATAATTTAGAAGAATACTTACTGAGCCGGATCGTTCCATTCTTTTCTACTAAGTCTACTATATCTTGCTGTGTACCTATCTTTCTATTGCTATAATTCGTCTTTTACGTACGAAGAATATATTTCGTTGTAGAGAAGCAACGTCTTTTACGTACGAAGAATATATTTCGTTGCTTTTTCTACAACGAAATATATTCTTCGTACGTAAAAGACGAATTATAGCAATAGAACGATAAGTACACAGCAAGATATAGTAGACTTAGTAGAAAAGAATGGAACGATCCAGTTCAGTAAGTAAATTATCTATTTCACCAACTAATGACGTACGTGCTAGTGATTCTTATCAATAACATTCATTGAGTGCAACTCCAGTTCAGCTCACTGTGTAAGGGGATGCTTAAAACAAGGGCGTGAGCGAAACTCTCCTCAGTACGCTGTACCTGCCACATGTTCAGGATATCATCCAAGTGAAAGTCAACCGTTTCAGACATTTTATGAACATCCAAGGTGTTTCGCAATCCTCCACAGCTCTACAACCCAGTAAATATTCTAGCTAACGGTTTCCGATTGCGTAGAGATGTTTTCATTTAAACAGAATTGATTAAATCACATATTACTTAACCCGTTTAAATCACCACATTGGAGTGGAGTATTCTTATCACCTTATACAGCAAGAATATCACAGCTGTCGTTTATCGCACTGCTCACATGGGAGGCCCCCAAAAGAAGCTCATGAGCATGACGAGAAAAGATGAAAATTAGATAGTACCGAAAGCCTCTAGGTCTTGGACAGATGTTGGCTACTGTGCCTCCACCACCTTCGGTATTCAGGTCAATTTGACTGGAATGATAAGAATTAGAACATTTTTCCGTTTTCTACAAGAGAACAAAAATAGCAACCGGATAGGGGCCTAGTTTGGTCCTTAAATTAGTTTACTCATTCCGATTCTCTCTTTATGATGAGGGGTACCTATTACCTGGATTCGTTCCTCAAGCGTTCAAATCACTGCGTTGTAGTATCCTTATCACCGTCTGCTACTAGAATCTATCCTCAGACGTTTCTCGCACTGCTCACATGGGCGGCCCCCAACAGAAGCTCCAGATCATGACGAAAATTAGATAGTCCCAAGAGCCTCAAGCCCTAGGACAGATGTTGGCTACCGTTCGCCTCGTCAACTTCCGTCACGTCAGGTAGTCGGGCCGATTCAAACGGAGCGACAAGAATTGAAACATTTTTACCGTTGCGCGCAAGAAGAACAAAAACAGCTACCAGATAATTTGGTTCTTTAATTAGTTTACTCATTCAGCTTCTTCTTTATTTTACCGAAGAGGCGGGTTCCGAAGAGGAAAACCGGAGCCAGGTGGCGACGACAAAAACTTCCCTGGCGTAATGACCCAAAATGGCGGGGGCCTCGGGGTTCAAGTGGACGTGATCAGGTTTCACAAGTTCACGTTAATTACAATTATCTCTGGCGGAGAGGAAGCCCGAGTCGATGTATATTCAACAGACAGTGTGACCGGTCTCCTTGCGTCCCACTACACCCACCGTCCTCCCCAGTTATTCTCATTTCGTTTATTTTCGTCCTTTATTTTACCCGAAGACAGAAAACTTGTACAAAAACCCGAGAAGCAACCAAAAAAAGACGTACCAGTTTTTGTAATTACATTATCGCGGAATCGTCCCACTCGGCAACCTCCGCGGAACGCATGGAGCCCTTATAGCCACCAATTATGAAGTTCATTACATTAATCAGGGCCCCTCCCGTCGTTAGGGTCTTATTTTATGCAAGAAATCGTTATTTATGCTCGTCACCGGAGAAGCAGTTTAATAACCCTGTGATTAGGCGATCGGGACGTCCCCAGATTGGTTTAAAAAAGAGAAAAGAATCCCAACGATTAACGTACCACCGTCACGAATAAAGTGACTGCTTCCGAACATCTCAAACGCCAGAGGTTCGAATTTACAGTCTTCAACGCTTAGAAGGGGACATGATAATTGGATTTTACGCCATGCGACGATTAAATTGCGGAATGCGACCATTATGCATTTTTTCTCCCTTCGACGCTATTATCCAGAGTATTTATTACCGCCAACGCATGAATTA
Source organism: Creontiades dilutus (assembly GCA_031894815.1). Lineage (NCBI taxonomy): Eukaryota > Metazoa > Arthropoda > Insecta > Hemiptera > Miridae > Creontiades > Creontiades dilutus. Next base: position 631,288 of record JAVIWC010009708.1, read on the forward strand.
GAACGTAATTTGAGAGAAGGAGAATATTAAGGTTTCCAATCTATAACCAAATTCATCCGTTTTATTTTATATGATTTAGCTCGATTTGCATAATCTCTGTAGGTCCGTTCAAGTGACTAGTCATGCTTCTGTTTTTCTCCAAGCTCGATAGTTAACTGTCGTCTTCATATAAAAATAGGAATGGTATAGTAATTGCCTTTAATTGGACTAAAAAAATTTAATTCACCCAAAGCGCAATTTCAATTGCGTTTAGCTTCTCAAAACTTCCAAAAAGATTCTGAACTTGGAAGGGATTCCAAAACCTGTTGATTTATCATTTTCAATAACAAACCTTTGTGATTGACCATAAGAAAAATTACCCCCACTCCCTTTTCCCCACAAAATTGCCCCAAAAAATCACGAGATTTGTCGTTAGAGGCAGGAACAAGCAAGGCTGTTTGGTTGGAGAAACGGGTGGCTGGCGACCACCCTTGAGCACGGTGTCTCCCAAGCTTCAATGTGGTAACTAATACAGATGTCATAAACCTTCGGGTAATAACTTCCGGCGTTTGTTAATATAGACACCAATTTAAATTAGCGTCTTTATCATTTAATGGTATTTATTAAGAATCCATACAAGATACCGAAGTTTACGACTGATTGGTTGAAACATTGATCTGGAAATGTAGTATGGAGTATATATTGGTAGAGTATATATTTTCTCCATATAATATACTTACAACTTACGAGTATTTTTATAGCATTCAATTCTATCTGATTTTGATTCAACGTTTTAAGTAGTATCCTATTAAATGGCAAGAAATGATACATTTTTGTTGAAAATAATGTGCAAGACAACCTTAGATAGGTATTTTAGTACACTAGGTAGTATCCAAGGGTACTCCTCAGTTTACTCATGCTAAAGGAGAGGGAATACTTGAAATGCATGGCCAAAATTTGCTTTACGCATGGACAATAATCATCCTGCACTGAGTTGGTGATTTGAGATGTTGGTCAATAAGCTTCCAAGATGGATGAGCTCGAAACAGAACACAACTGGCCTCCTCATGGATACACGACCCAGTTCCTTGCACAGAATCAAGTTCCATCTCAATCCTGGTTCCAGCACTAGCAGCCCTCGACCGGCTGCCTTGATTCCGACAGCCACCTTGACACAACTTCAACTGACCGTGTAAAAATATTAATTAATTAAATTCAGATGAAGAAAGAGAACATCATTGCCGCCATTACTTCAACAGAAATGAATTATAATACAATTGAATCATTCGAGTAAAGTTCCCATGCACAACTCATTCCGGGTCAGTTTCAGTGGCGAGATACTAAGAAAGCTATCAACATATATAACAACAATTTGGAGGTCCCTTATGCAGTTTCATTTGAATTGCCGAAAATTGTGATGAGTCCCATTTATCAAGGGGAAAACTTATTCAACCAAACGCAACCAAAGCTTTTATTCCATCCTCAATTCACTCTATACAATTTTTTTTTTTTTTTTTATTGACATGTGATGTATAAAACCTCCCTAGTAAACGCAAAGTATGTATTTGGAATTAACTGAATGTGTTGGCATCATTTAGCAACCATTGCAACTTAGCATTCAACAAACTGCTGTATGTCTGCCTCATCAATATGCACATTTCGAATGGCATCAGTGTACCTGGATCTGATACGAAGAAATGAAAGCATGTAACTATATTATGTAGGTTGTTGTTTTAGTTTTATTGTGCTAAATATGTACGAATAAAATCCAATTAGAAGATGGATCTACATTTCATAGGTTGAAAACATTTAAGATTTCATTGTGATTAATGAATTTGTTACTTTAGGTACATTTCAATTAGAAGGTAACAATATACAATGGGTTCAAGTCGTGGTGACTTTCAAGAAGTGAGTTTACGGACCCACGCATTTTTGAAAATGAGATGTGGTTCGGTGTTAGAGGTCCGTCGTTGTATTAAACGAAATCTGAATGAGTACAGAGGATCACGGCATGATCACGTTTATCACATTGCGGTAAACTGAGGCACAGACCACTCAACTGTGAGACTATCGATTGGCAACTTAGGTGACCACCCGGTATCTTATAAAAGAAGGAGACATCGGCTACTTTTCTGCGTTCAATAATCAAAGAAAGTCGCAAGGTCCTTTTAATTCCAGAACAGTCATCTTCTCTGAACGGCATGTGGAGTTTAAAGAAGATATATTCCCAGTTGTGATAAGAAATATTTATAATGGGGGCGACCATATGATAGATGCATACACTAGTACGGGTAGTACTAGAGCTAAGTGCAGGGGAACTGTTGCTGGTATGCTCTCAAAATACCTGGTATGGTCTTTGAAAATCCTAGCGATTTCAAAGCGTTGTAGTTATGGTTTAATGTGGGCAATAAACAAGAGATTCGAGTCGAAGTGGACACCAAGATCCCTTATGATATCCACCCTGGAAAGAGGTGCACCATCAAGAATGTGGTCGACAATGAGAATATCGTGAGATCGGCTGAATGATTGGCTGAATTTGAATGAAGCCTTGGAGTGGAGCTTTGTACTGCATTTGTAGTTCTCGTTTTATTGTTCAGCTCTTCGGTGGAGCATTCATTGAAAGACAGGAACTTGAAAGTTTATGAGGAGTTTAAAGGTTCTAGTCATGAGGAAACTAAAGTAGAATCTTTATGTTTATGTGATCCTTTCAACGAACTGTTGGAACTACTGAGGAAGTTAAGACATGCAAAGCCGCTGTGTAAGTGCACACGTTTCAGGGACCACTCCCAATAAATGTTTCGGTATTTGAACAGGTAAAACTGTTGATTTCCAACGATTGTTGAACTGAGCATTCCACGGATTGCCACATCGGGAACAGGTACGAAACTTCGCCGAGTTCGCCGAATGCTTGATGGTCTGCTCTCATCTGGCCCTCGAACTCCCTCTCTAACGGGTTCAACGAGATGGTGGAGGCCGCGGAGCGAACCCCCCACCGTCTTCAGACCACACTCAATTACAACATATTACGGGACAGTTCACGACGCGTTGGCAATAAAAAACCTCGGTCGGTCCCCGAAGTCGATTTGCCGGTAAGCTGGCAGCAGGCGGGAAGACTGAAGGGAAAAGTTATGGGTCGTCTTTAAAATTGTAACGAATGTGTCTTGTAGTCTTGTTAAATGATTGAAATGATGAATATCAACATGTTTTATTCATGAAGATTATACATGGTCGTTTAAATGTTGCAAGCACCGTCAGCCGGGGTTCACCATATCTTTATATTGATTGATAGATAGACAATTTTTCAGTCAATAAATAGAAAATTATAAAAACGCATACAAATGGATAGTACAATTTTGAACATGAGCTACTCGCTTCAGGTTACTTTTTCAGTGATTGGATTGACCCTTGTAATAAAAGGTCTTGGCGATACACTCATGGCTTAAACTTAAGGGCAATTGGGCGTTTCTAACGTTACTAATATTAATAACGTTCGTTGGCATAAATTAGTTGTTGGTACTTCATATAACCCCAAAGAAAATGCTTCATGATTGAGTTGTTAAAATTAATTTAACAAAATAATAATAGAACAAATACAACACCAACCACCCAAAAATACAACATTAATCACGAAAATTGTAATAACGAATGTCATAGAAGATTCAAAAAGATTTAGGTTACTGTTTGAGTCGATGTTACCAAACCATTTGCATCACATTGAGAAACATAGATATGCAGAATAATAAATCTTACCTTGCTCGTATGCGCTTGACCACTGACTGGACAAGGTTGCTGTCAAAGAATAAGACACTCTACGGAGCACTGATCTGTAACATAGAAAAGAGGTGGAAATCAAAGAACTTAGCAACAGGGTTTGAAAGCTGAGAACAGAGTGGAAGAATGGCAGAATAGTGATGTACATCACTGCTTTTAGGCATCATGATTCTTAAAGTAATTCCTACAGTGTTGGTGAATTTATTATAATTTGCCTAAACAGAGTTGCTGGAAACACAAAGCTGCAAATAGCACTTAATTCTTAATGAGATGTACATTCGTATACGTATTATTTATAATAGAGTAGTCTTGAGGGCGAATAAAACACAAAGAAAACACAGAAGTAGTGGATACTAGTTATACTTCATCGGATGGTTGTTACTGAAAGATGACCTCCTGTTTTGAACATCGTCATTCATTTCCCCGTCGGTTCGTCCTCAACGATCCTAACTTAAAACTTTTACAAAACTGGACCGTGCCATTAACCATTCCTCTTCTTCTTCTTTCGTGGCTCAACAACCCGCGAGGGGTCAAGGCCGCCCATACCATTGAAAACAGAAATAACACAGTTAAAATACACAGATTATCAGGACCCTCTATCTTGATGAAATCAGAAACTGCAGAAATATGTGACGAAACTAGACTAGGTGCTTTCTTGAATGAGAAAAGTCAGAAAACTCCATAGAAAATTTTAGCTAGGATAGCGATTGGAAGCATTTTGTATTACCTTCTCCCTTCCCATCCCCACTTCAAATTCGACATTCTCGAGGTTTCTCGGAAATCAGAATCGTTACCTAAACCGAAGAAAAGTAGAACCGTACTAAACCGTTTTTCCACCATTACCAATCAATTTCATCTCTCCCATTGGCCATTTCAAAATATCATTCTCACCACTACACTAGGATTGAGATCGAAAGAAAAATGAATGACAGAAATCATTTGATGATTATTGTTACTATTGTAATATCGGTCATATAAGGTAGGCATTTTCAACCTTTCCTCGCCCCAATTAATTCCCTCTTCAGAAGGACGTCCCAAAAAGAAAGTCGAAAAATCTTCTCGAATTCATTTGCTCGTGAAGTTACATAAAAAGACAATAAAATTTGTAGTATGTGGTATGGTCAGTGGTTTAATTGTATCTGCCTCAATTTACGTCCCTAATCATCCCAGATCCGCTGCCCATATTCTATAACAACCGAATCGGTCAGGCCTACTATTTTCACCAGGTATTTGGTTTATAACTTTCCAATTACGAATCCTTTGTAATTGTATAGCTAATGTTTAGTGGCGTTTTTATTTCTAATACAGAAGTAATAAACGTGTATATAATCATTGCAGCTTTTTTATCTTAGAAGCTGAAGAAACACAAACTTATATCATTAACGCTTTTCCAGTTTGTGATTAATACCAACTTGTTATGGACAGCCAACTCACAAATGCGACCCTTATTAGAAGTATTTCAAAGACTATGCATTGGTCCGCGTGATAAAAATAATCTTGAATAAAAGTCTGAAATCCGACCCCACCTCTCCCCTGTTTAGGCACTTTATTGTCAAAAACATCACCCGCATCTATATTTACCGATCTTGCCTTCACGTTTTTTCCACTGATATCACAGTTCAAACTGTGTCTATTGTTCCTAATACACTCAATTAAAATTCATCCAGTATAATTCTTCCAACAGTTAAATGTGATTTTTATGGACGGAATACTTATGTTAGAGTATTGACTCCTAGCGAACAATTTCATAATTTATCATCATTCAAATCCAAAAATAATTAGTTGTTTTGATTAGTTATTGATCCTTTTCTGAGTATGGTATTGGAATTTTTATATAATTTATATTGTTTTGGTTCTGAACACAATCCCTTTTGATTAACTTTGATATTACACCTTTGACGCTTTGCTTGTCCATATGCAGAGGTGTTTTTCTTCGAACTCCCCAAAAGTCTTTGGCGTTGAACAACATATAAACTCGGCGCTCCGCGCCTCGTACCTGCTTTGAGCCTTAGTGGCTAACATCACAATACATGGAACATGTTTTTAGCTTCAACTTGTTCCTCTTTCTCTTTATGTGATAAATTTGTAATTGAACGGTTTACCCACGATGGTACCTTATATGATGTAGGTATTTTTCTATTCCGGTGAGCGTCTACTCTAACCAACATGACAACCAAGTGACAATAAGAAAACAAGCGGCATTGTTTACTACATCTATATAATAACATACATAAAATTAAATCACGACATGAATACCAACAACAAGTACGCAAGGCCTGCGTGATAAATCGAGAGCTTCCCAACGAATGGAGAACGATTTTCGTCCGTCGAAAACTGAACAACTTTCATTTCCCTAGAAACAGCTCGGTTGTACGTGAAAACTATCAGAACAATTTCGTGACACTTTCTGTATAACGCTTTTTTACTAGATAGGCCCGGCTGAAAACATAGTCCATGTTGATAATTTTTCATTTCTCATTTTTTGAATCTTTCTACATTGTACGGCCTATGTTGCCAATAAACAATAAACAAATGTCCTCCTAGGTGAAACTTCTTCGAGGTTTCGAGGGGATGTCAAAGCTTAAACGACCTGAACATCAATACAGCCGAGTTTACCAGGGTCGGAGGGAAGACAGCGGCTCGGAAGACGAAGAGGGAGGTTTCTGAGTCATGTATCGCCTTTTACATAACTCCCAGGTCATTCCTCTAGCTCTAGACTTTCACCCGCGGCAGCCCTCTACATACTCGCGGCCGAGCTACTCCCATAATACGGAGAGCGGGGTACGTACTCGTATCACCAGCTCTAGAGATCCTTTAGCCGACCTAAAGAGAATCGCTTCATCACGATATCGTCTCGCATTGCAGAGCAGGTTGCAAATTGATGCTTGACGTGATATTGGAGTTCTTCCGTCATTGATTTTGGTTTACTATTTACAACAATAGGTCTTTGTAACCGTGCACTTAAAATTTTGTAAACCCCCTCCCATCAAACTCTGTCACTATACGTTTCAAGGTGCGTAGATTCAAAATGCCCGTCTGCCGTCGGGCCATAAAAGAAATGATTTAAAAAAGATGATTTAGAAATTATTTTGAAAAAACGTTCTTTCGCGCGTGGAGTTTAGTTGGTCTTAACTTCCAGCCATTTCGATCGCCTCACACCCTTATGTGCCACGCTGCTTTTCGACGTTTTTACTGATATAAGAAAGAAGAGCGTCATTCCCAGTCATTTTTTACTCAAATTTGATGGAGCAGGTTTCGGCTCCGTAGGAATTCGCCCAAAGAAAATAAACGAAATTTCGGAACCTAAAGTGACAACCAAACCTCACATTGACACGAGCAATCATTTCCAAGTAATTTTGGATGCCGAATCAATTAAGTATGGTCACAAACCAGTTCTAGTCCATCTGACTTGGAAAATCTCATTTAAAGGGTGAAAACGTCAAAATCGGTTGCAGATTCTAAAATCCTAATTTCTGTATTTGCGAGCAATGAAGAACAGAAAAGTCAATTAATTTATCACGTTCAATCTCACCTCTGTGTCCATTTCCAATATATTACATTCTTTAAGGAGTTTTTAATATCTGCATTTGTTTCGACCAGAGGGGCTTTTAAAGGTTAAACCTGGGATCTTTTTTATGATTTGAAGTGACACAGCTAAAAGCAAAAATCCCTTTAAATCGTCCGTTTTATTACTTTCGATGTCAAAACAGTGATTTCAGCGTTCAAAATGTCACCAAATCACAGGTATGTCGGTTCAGGTTTGCTGGGTTCGTCATCAACAGTAAAAGTTGATGATCAGAAAACATTTGGTGATCACACTTGGTTCAACTTCAAAACCAAACGTAACGTGGCGTTTTTTATCTGAGCAATCGCTATTGCCTTGCTACCTATCCTCATTTTTTTTCATCCTTATTCGAGATAGGTATAAGGCATATCGTATTCCGACTATCTACGTGCGGAGTCGAAGGAAAAACTTGAAAGCCGACGGCGGGAGACGGCCGTGATGAAACGCCCATAACCGGAGTGACATAAAAACTCGGTTGATTGTCGCTCTTCCGCCCGACTTCATTTGGAGGTTTCCAGATCTAATAAAATCGTTGAGTCGAACGGCGCTTTAGCTTCTCAGACCTCTGAATCACCGCCTCTCCTTTCCAGGTGAGAGAGATTCAGGGCGGATGTGCCAGTCAATGTTGTCAATGCTGCCCTAGCATTTTTGCATAATATGGTGGTCAATAGATGGACTTCCACCTGCAAAGATTTCCATGTATGGGTCGATGATTAGCCTCAATTTCATGTGAAGTTGTGGTGTGAGGTCGGATGCGCAAAAGATGTCTCTTTTAATATGTATAAAATTTTGAAAAATGAAACAGCAAATAATGGTAAGTATACTATTAAAAAATGATTGCCCTTCAGGTAAGTATTAAGTTGACATCAATATATCATTCTACCTTTCTCAGCCTTAAATCAGCGCATACTCCTTTTTTTAAATATTTTCCCATCACCTGTATTTGAGATATCAAGCCATACCTAATGAGGCCACCATAATGAGAAACATGTTACGCGAACATATAAAACATACCATAATAAAAAGCTGAGAGATCCGGTTGAAGATTTCATCACCCAGCCCTCAACATTTGAGCTCATTTGTGGTCGATTCCAAATATGAACAGACGGTTGAGATGTCATTCTAATTGTCCTTGGTGAGATATTAAATATTACTGTTTTAAATTTTACTGTTTACGTCAACAATGCGGTGGTTTTAACAGAAGAAGTGAGCCATCCACTCTCCATTTCCCAACGCAGCACACTCATCTTCTATATATTTGAATCAATGGAATACCAGCCGTACCAAGATTATTAAAGTACTAAGGCTGAAATAACCAAAACTCCGGAAAACTTTCAAAATGCTGACCGTGAGGGCTGTCATGGACATGGATAGTTCCCCTCCCGATTCTTAAAACCGCCGCCTCTTGGCATTTAGCAAGCACCTTCCAGCGTCTGGTATATCCACTAGGTGGGCATTAATCTTCTCAGCCCTTGGCAGAACCAACTATAACATTTCATAACCTCCCATGCTACAGGGCTAGAATTTTGGAAGTGAAATAAGATTGCCAAACTGATGTAAACGCAGTAAAAGTCGTTTTATATCTAATATTATTGCTATTTTGAAGGAATTGAGGTTATACTTGTAATTAGTGTTCTCAACCATAAAGGAACTGGTGGAGCGTAGGTAGTAAGTGTTTTATTTATTGTATCTTTTGCCATTTAGGTGCCTGGGATCATTGCTTGGGTGATGATATATTACCTCTTGTTGTCTACAAAAGCACTGAAGGACTTACAATTGAAATGGAATTCTCTTTTCAAGAAGTCGACTTAATTATACATTTTATTACATACCTATACTTGTACTAGAGAATCGTAGGTAGGTGTTTTACTTTGTTTCATTAAATCAATTGATAATTCGTTTGATTTCTACTAGATACCCAATTAATATGGTATTGCTTATTCCCATTATTTGATTCTTGGTGATTCTTTCTATTGGTTGAAAAACACGATTGATCCAAGCATTACGAAACCACTTGGTATTTTAAATGGGGTGTTGGACAATAATGTGGTGGCCCGGTAGCATTTCGCAACTCCATCATAACGAATTTAACAGCTGCCATATGGAACCTCCGGTAAAACCTATTCAAAGGGTTATTTGCAAAACAAAATACTATGGAAATTTTTCTCGCCGGCTCCCACTATTTGAATAAGTGAACTCAACTCCGGAATAAACCAGGCTTTACGACTGCTACTAACTTTCATCGGGAACACTGAAATTCGGGTGACGTAACGTTTTACCACCTTCCGCTGAGTTGAAGTTCACTGCAGATTTTACGGTTACTCGGAAGACAGTAAGCTGCTTCCTTCTCTCGCTTGCGACCGTAAATTCAAATGGCCGGGAATGAAAATATCGCGGATGGATTTACCAGTAATTGCCTATTGAGGGGCATGAATTGGTAGCTTGAGTTTTGTAGAATCGAAAATCGGTGAGAACGTAATTTGTGGTACGCCCTTCAATGCAATGCGGAAATTAATCCAGTAACAAATGAACGAACTTAAGAAATTGTTCCTTGACTTTTCTATTTTCGGTACTAATGGCAGCTTTTCTGCCCATATCAGTGAATATAATCAGATAGTTATATTATTGAAAAACCGAGTAAGATCGTGCCGAATGGGAAAAAGTTCAATTTACTCTTAGTCGATTAAGCATTCGTTTGATGGAATGAAATTCGTATACTCCTTGTTTTAGTCTCAAGATTCTTTTCTCAATATCAAGTGGATGTTTCGAGAATTTGAACACACTGAATTCAAGCATTGGTTTCTGGAAAACATACAGAATAAAGAAATAACACAGCACCACAAAAAAATGTCAAGATCCGTAAAGTAGACTAGGGTATCCCTATGTATTTTTCGATGCCGAATTCGAATTCAAGGTCCAAAAAATCCCCTGACACCCAAAATTTTGAGCTATGGTAAAAAAAACTACCCTTAAATAGGTCTCACAACCTTCTTTATAAATGAGTCATGTGATTGGGATGAACTATGACATCTTTTTAAGTGAATTTCTCACGCCAAGTCGAGTGGGGTAAGGATTTCTGTTTTGGAGTCCCTGAATTCAATTCTATCAGACTTTCAAACTTTGTTGGGGTCTCATCCAATGACGTTTATCCTTTCGGATTTTATTCTCTTTTCTTGTGAATATCTCTCTGATATTCGAAAGAATTAAAAGTCATTGGAGAAGACCCCAACAAAGTTTGAGATCGTTTTCAAAAAACATATTCAATTTCAGCGAACCTGGGAACACAGGAATCCTTACCTTATCCGACATGGCGTGAAAACTCAAATTTCAACTACTAGGAGGGGGAGGGGGTGATTGAGGGGTTAGGCGTGCCTACAGGCTGTTGGAAGTTCTTCAAATTTGATCTCAGGGACCCCAAAAACATTGAAATCCATACCCCACTCGACTTGGTGTGAGAACTCAAATTTCAACCCCTAGGAGAAGGAGGGGTTGATTGAGGGATTAAGGCGAGCCTACAGGCTGTTGGAAGTTCTACAACTTTGATCTCAGGGACCCTAAAAACATAGAAATCCATACTTCACTCGACTTGGCGTGAGAACTCAAATTTCAACCCCTAGGAGGAGGTCGGGGGGGGTTGATTGAGGGGGCGGTAGTTTCCCCAAGTACCTACTCTCTTTGTCTGAAGTTAAAAACAAAATTTAGAAATTCACTTAAAAAGATGTCGTAGTTCATCCAAATCTCATGACCCAAAAAGAAGGTTCTGACACATATTTAAGGGTAGTTTTTTGGCCATAGCTCAAAATATTGGGGGTCAGGGGATTTTTTGAACCTTGGATTCGAATTCAGCATCAAAACATACTTAGGGATCTTGATATTTTTTTTTTCGTGGAAATTGTCTGAAAGTCTGAAATTGTATATAAGTAGATTCATGGTGATGGCCGTTATTATCTCAAGGTCTGTGAGGTGAGGGTGGAAGGTTTATTTCAAGATTAAGTTAATTTATTCCTCAATTTCGAAAACAACTAAACTGAATTTGAAATTGTATCTAAAATTATTTATTCGTTATTTCCAATAATAAGCCTCTGTAGCCGTATAGCAAATGTTGTTCCAAACCCTCATCAAATTTTGTCATAGTACATTTCATGGAGCGGAGATTCCAAATCTGCAATGTCGGTTCATTATTAGGCTCATAAAAGTCTTGGAATTTATTTAAAAATCTGTCCTTTCACAAACGTATTCTGGTAGGGATCTAGTTGATATTAACATCTACCCACTGCAATCGCCTCTCACGAATATAAGCTGTGGGTCATCAACTGGTATAAAACGTTGTTGTTCGAAGTTTTCGCTGACAGAGAACTGCTAGCTTAGTAATTATTGGACGGGAAATCCGATCTGTAGGGAATTCAACCATAGCAAATAATAGAATTTGCTGAACCTAAAAGTGACCGCTAAAAACTCACAATGACTCAACGCAATCACGCATTATTCACCAAATAAAACCGAACCGCAGGACACTTGCACACTTAGTCTGAACAAAAAATGCAAGAAGTAACGACATTCACACATGAGATCGGCATTTATGAAACTGTCTCAGAAAAACTTCATCGCCCATCAAAAACTGTGCCGAGACACATCAAAGCGTTGACCTTTTTCAACCTCTTAGCAAAGAAATGGCCTACAAAATGAACTATTACCGCCGGCAAAGAGGGAAACAAGACCGCGAAGGTGCGCCGTCCCGATGGAGCAAAAAAAAAAACAACTTGGAATGCAATTTAATTAAAAAGATCTCGATCCTCCTTCGCTCAACTTTATTCGCTCTTCTTTTTCTTTTCGTATTTATTTTTACCCCGGGCTGCCTCTACAGCGAGAAGACGGGGTTTTCGGAGTATAAAACTGCGGTTCGGGGCCGGAATGATTTATTATTTTAGGAATGACAAGGCGGCCCACTTTGTTGGCGTGGGATCTCTAGAGAGCAACTCGGGGTTTTAAATTATACGCGCCCGAAGAAGCTTGGAGCGTTTAATGCCGGGGGTTAATTTACATTGAATAAGACATGTCCCCGCGCCTTTGGGACAATAGGGGCATCCGCACGGGAGCACAGATACCGTCTTCGTACTGTATTTATTAGGGACCGAAGTTATTGATTGGGCTCAATAACCATTGTTTGGGGGCTTTTTTAACGAGAGGGATTTTTTTGTTTTTGGTTATTGTGTACGAAGACTGAGGGGGTTAGGTGGACATTCGCAAGGGCAGAAATAAAAGAATTAAAACGAATCCTGGTGGAAGTCTGGCCGTAATGGGTGGTTTTTGCTGTGCTAACGAGTCGATTTAATCTCCGAACTGTTTTGCGTTCTTGGTATTGTGTCTGTAATAAGCGAAATACATTGACGTAATAACAACTTACCGAATTATTATTGTGACGATACACAGGGACGGAGATGATTAGCATGTGACGTGGGCTGCCGAATTGAACTCTTCAAGTTCTTAATGGCAAAGAATTTTGATGCTTCATCTAGTTAGATCTACCACACAGAGTTCAAACAAAAGTGTCATTGGTCTCGTACTGTCTCAGTGAGGGTCTCTATCGAATATTATGCAGGATGCCAGGAAAGAATTTCGTTCACTCAGCTGTTCAGGTTGTAGCCAATCACCTAATGTGGATCGTACATTTTGTTATTCAATGAAGTTAACAATGGGGAATTTGGCTCAAATTTAATTGTTATTAGTGTTTTGTCCGAAAAAACATCCAAAAATGCTGAGAATTTAAGGAAGATGGAAATTTGAAATAAGTGGCAAATAAGTGACTGCCTAACCAATCTGATGTCATTATAGTGGTACGAGTGTGAACGGAGCCCATTAAAATCAATTTTCCCATCGTTCCAGATAAAATGCTGAGGCCCCGAACTGAGTAGCCGCTGCCCCCTAGCCTTCCTCAAATTTCGCAGTGTTTTTTTGACAGAGGCTTCCTTGTTTAAGCATTTTCTCCTACGGTAATTTTTTCCCTTGCGTATTCCTGGTGTTGAACGTTATTCCAGGGCCTTATTACAGGATTTGACTTGAAATTCCAAAATCTGAAATTGAGTAAAACTCCCCATTATAGTATTGTAGGGAAAATACTAGAAAATGAACTGTGGAGTGACTTGACACACGCCAGGAGGGTACGTCATATTTAAAATCCTGTCAATCAACGAGACGTTCTAGACCCTGCGTGAGTACCTCCCATCCCTCGGTCTTTTCTCCTCCAAGTGACAATTATTGTTTTGTCTGTTCTGTACCCGTAATTGAACAAGTTCATCAAGCGTCATAGTAGATTAGGTGACAGCACGTTTGGCTCGTAATCAAGGCATTCGAGGATCGTTTCCTGGAACTCGCGCCAATATCGTTGCAAGCCTCATGGGTCCAATGTCATTTTGGATTTCTAAAACATTGGGAAAATATGATTTGGAACGTTTAGGGATGAATACGGTTCATTAGGGATCTCTAGACGTCTCTAATTATTTTTTCCCCAACGTTTAAAGAAATCCAATGACTTGACTCAATTACTCATGCCGAAAATCGTTCGCGAATTCGAGTTGATGTGTTACCAAGACACAAGCTTAGTCTTTGAAGGGGCGCGAGCGGAAGGAACAGCATGGAGTGGTAGGAACTGATATTGGGTTCGGAACTAGTCGTTGTGAATCATTAGTAATGATCCATTACTTAATGATACAAAGTTGGATTTTACTTAAATAAAACCAAAAACCGAATACTTTTTTGTTGCGAATTGGTGGCAGAATAGTAGGGTGAGGTTTTCTGGATATAAGAAAGGAACTTGATCAATCAATTGTGAAGCCACCATTTTGATTCCCACTTGTTTTGAAAAGGCGTAAAAAGATTCTCCCAGACAAAACTGATTCAGTTTTCAAATTTTGACCCCATCCTCTCTGTACGAATCGGTTGATTAGATTTTACCCTTGCGGGCTTTCAAACTACCAGTCAATCAATCATGACCTCGGCTCGATCAGAGGAAGTAGGTAGCACATTTCTCAAGTCATATTCCATCCTTAATCTGACGACTCCTCCCAACGTGACAGAGACAAGGCGCACGTAAAAATCCCCAAGGCGTTTGATTATTCAAAAAAGTAAACGACATCGAAAGAATTTTTGAGGTCGGAACTCCGGGCTTATACAGAAGCCTTCCATAAATAAATTTGCATATCATCAACATAGGAATCAGCGATAGATTCGTACCACACGAGCTTTGACAATATTCGTTTTGTAAGCAAATTATGAACGCTGTCCCAGATGTTCTTGGAGCATTTTTACGAAGGTTGGTCGATACGTTAATGAAACTGTCAAAGCTGATTTGTGATGCGGTCCCAAGTGTCCAGATGGCGTTATTATGCATATATGATCTGGATTCACATCCGTTCTTATTTCTACTGTCAATGGGATGTTCAACGGTTTGCATGACAAAGAATCCTCAAACTTCAAAATGTGGGTATGAATGTATTGTGGATCAAAATTGTTGAATATGTTCAAAGAAAAGATTTCATTGATGTTTAGGCGCTTCAATTACAATCTCAACCGATCAGAAAATCAAATGGTGTATCTAATATATAAAATTGCCATGTCACAATGTTAGTTAACTCCTCCGAAACGGCTTTACCGGTTTTCACCAAATTTCATTTGCGTATTCAGTAGGTCTGAGAATCGGCTACTATCTACTTTTTATACCCCTAAGTGATAAGGGTTGTTCACCCTTAACATTTTTGTTTTAATTTTTGGACGAAATTCTTTGTTTTTATTTTTTTTATAATGTGGCATTAAAAAATACATACAACCCTGAATTTTAACTTTTTATCAAGAACTCCTGTTTTTTATAGCCATTTTAGTAATTTAAAGCATTTTCATCCCTTTCGATAATTGATCAATTATAGTGTTGTTTAGTACTTCGATTAAAATTTCCCTTAGCTTATGGCAAATCTAAACTTTTTTGAATGAAAATAAACATTTATTTTTAGGTAAAGTTTAATCCTGATATATGCTTAGTGTTAACAATCTTACATTCTTAAAATTTGGAGCGCCTTTACTGGTGAGTGAAATGCCACACTATACGGTTTCACTTCTAAGTAAACAGCACAAAGTAAGGATGAGACTGAAGCCGGTTCCCAGCTATCCCAGTGTAACTCTCATACTGATTATTAATATTTTATTCATGATGATAAAATTATTACTTTTAGGTGTATTTGGCACGATTGGTTCAGTTGGCCGAGTATTAGTTGTTACTGTCGTAATTAATATGTGATTTGTAATTTTAAGAGATAAAACTATAATAACTCGAAAATAATATTGTTTGGCGTTAGTTATTTTTATATTCCCTTGTCGTTCGTAGGGCTCCATGCCCATTTCACGCGTATACCACATATTTACACACTTATAAGTAAGGAAGTTACTTTTTGTCAACACTAGATTTATCTAGAACAGGGGTGCTCAAACGGTCGATCGCGAGAACTTTTTGAGTAGATCTCGAGAAGAAAAAATTGTTTAATAAGTAGGTAACTAAACTACAAAAATTTATTATGTAAATAAATATTATGTGTGTGCTTGCGCAGTACTCGCATTCAAAAGTAAATTGCAATTTTTGACAGTTCAACTAAAAAAAAAAGGATCTGACACATTTTCCGTCTTTGAAAGCAAGGATTCCTCAGTTGAATTATGATACGTATGAGGCTGAATTATCAAATATTTTGGGACAATTCGAAATGCGTTTTTATGATTGCAGTAAATTGGTAAATATAGCATCATTTATGAGTTATCCTTTTTCACGTTAAAACATTGAGGAATTAGCCACTGAAGTAGCAAGTCAGTTTAATATGAACTCATGTTCTGTTGAAAATGAGTTGATGCAGATTATATCAGATATACGTCTCAAAGCTACAGCATCTGATACAAATTTCTGGTGCTTTATATCTGAAGATAAATATCCGAACCTAAGACATGTTAGAAATACCTTCAACTGACGGCAATGTTTGGGTCAACTTACCTTTGTGAGTCTGCATTTTCTGAAATGAAGATAAGTAAGTCAAAATATCGCAATCGACTAACTGACGATCATATGTCATCATGCTTGCGATTAGCACTCAGTGGTTACGCACCATCTTATGAAAAGTATGCTGAGGACATGCAGTGCCACGCTTCAACATCCAAAGTCACTCCTTAGCTAAGTTTAACACCATATGTAACTCTTTTGTTTTGTTCAACGAATAAACTTACAATTTTGAATAACTAGGAGTTTTTTCATTGATATTCTAGAGAAGAACTTAAGTAAACCTAACCCAAACATTGACTAAAATAATGTAAATTGTGCGGAAAGCTAATATCTATGTATGCTATGTACACCCTACCTAGGTAGGTAGGGTGTATCGTGTATGTACGACAACCCTGCATCACACATACTTGCAGCCTCTCAGAGTCGATCGTAAGTAGTCTAGAAATATTGAGGTAGATCGCCAGCAGTTTAAGTTTGATCACCCCTGATCTAGAAACTAAAAATACTTTATAAGGCAAAACAACGTTTGCCGGGTCAGCTAGTTAAAAATATAATTATACAAAACTCAGATTCATGGTAATGGACTTTCTAAAGAAGTCGGTGACGAGTTGAAGGATTTATGGCTAATTTACGGAAGTATCAGTAAACTTATGTTATTGATGGTTGTTTGAACTGGAATAATCCATTTTATAGGACAGTGATCGTCCATTCGCTAGAGTTTTTACTGGTGCGATGTTTTACCCATTTAAGAAGATTGTGGGTACTTGATTACTATCTCGTGAGTTGCCAAATCTGATTAAGTGTAGATTCATAAGTTAAATTACGATCCAATTCAAAACAGAAATTTCACTCACTTTTCTTCAATCATTTCAGGTTGATATTTGCTGTCTCTTCTTTGTTCTACAACTAGAATCCACTATTATCATCAAAGCTAACACTATTAGAAACGATTCAATAAATACATGAAATGTATTGAAGCGGTCTGAAAATATTTACGCGGACACTAAGCTCATTCGATTGAAGCTTTATTTGAAACAGCCCTTGGGGGTTTCACTCAACATAGAGAAGAGATGTACATTCAGATGTGTGAACGAGATGGTCAATCACGATTTCGAAAACATTGTATTCCTAAACGGATTATCACAGTACAGTGAGTTCCAACTTGTATTATTTTATCGGCTGTATAACTTCGTCCTATCTAATGATATTTTGATCCTATTATATCAATGATCGAGACAAAAGAACTTGCGGTTCTGAGCAAAATAGCTTGGAAAATCCTTCATCAGCTTACATCTTGTGATAAAAGCCTATCTCGATTACACACTCAGCATTGAGCCCAAATTCGTATGATTATGTCTAATTATTCTACTTTTTATGCATGTTTACTCTTTTGTGTTCTCGAGTTTTGTAGATTTATCATGTATTTCAACCGTTTAACCCTTTTGGATTGGTGTTCGTGGTTTATTCATTCTCAGGAACGCTTGGCATTACAATAACAACCCTTGGAGGTCTCAGTAAGAACATTGATTGAGATCTGTATTTGGCTCATGATTTCGAAAATATTGTATTCATAAACGTATTAGCTCTGTAGTGGTGGTTCCGACAGTTATGCTTCTATACTTTTCTGAAATATTCATTCACGATGTTCTATTGACAGATGTTTTTGATTCTGTTCTATCAAGGATTGAGACAAAAGATTTTGCAGTTCTGAGCCAATTGACCTACCAATTCCACTATCAACCTATATCTTGCGATAAAAGTTATACATCACAGTTATGGATTTAGCTATGAAGCCAAATTCTTGAGATTTTCTATAATTCTTGTAGTTTTTAAGCGTTTGTAGTTTCGCTTTCTCATCGGGCATTAGGATTTGGTTTTTATGTGTTACAATCAATTTCATCCTTTTGGACTGGTGTTTGTGGTTTATAAGGTGTCGTTCTGTAAGACAGGCTGTACAAGATCGCCTTTTCAAGCAAAATAAGCTGTCGGTTGACGCTTGAGGATTGCCCTCCCGCAGGGCTGGGCGTCGCTTGTGTTGGGGTCCCTCTCTGAGATGAAGGATTTTTATGTGGTCCGAAACGACGCTAATATCAGAGCGTATAAGCCTCGAAGGCCTAGTCTGGAAAAGGAGAGAAGAGAATGCGTTCTCCGGGCAAGAGGTTTGGCAACGCTGTAAAGAAGGGAACCGGTCTTGGAGCCTTCCCAGCTTCCCCACCGTACGGGGCTATCCCTTCTTTGGTGGCTTGATTTCTCGAAGACACCTTCCACAGGCTCCGATCCTCTTTCTCGAGTCGAAGGCGCAGGTGAAGTCGCGGAAACCGTATCCACCTCTTCCTTCCACCCTCTTGTCTATGTCTTCTTCTTGGACGAGATTACAAGGATTCATATCCCGTGCTTGATGTGAAACGGCCTGTGACAGACTAACAGATATCCTCTGTCACCTTCCGTGGGATACACCTACCTTAGAGTCGTCTCGATATACCTAACCCCCTCCTTCCCTCTTCTTATCCACCGAGATGAGCGAGATTTAAAAAATCATGTTCGGAAACTGGTTCTGATAATCCTCTTTGACTTAATTTATACATGTAACCAGTCGAACGCCGTCGAACTCTCGACGAAGTCTGCTGGTATCTTAAAACACGATGAAGTATACCATGCTCCCTCGAATTAAACATGGGTACCTTTCACAAAATATCCTTCCAATACTTGGATAATATTTGGACGTTAGGTACGTAGAATAAGAACTTGTCAAATACCAAAAAACTTGATGATGCCCAGAAGTGCATATTACGTAACCCATCCAATCCTTCCAACAATCCTAAGGAGTTGATTAATTAAACTACTGCAATTAGATGCTAACTTATGCAAATGAAAAACGAGAAAGCGAATAGTCAATTCAAGTTGAGATCAAAAGTTTGAAATCAATTTACTTGGCAATTAACACATCACAGCACCAATCAAAGTGGAAACTGCTATAAAACGGTGTTGGAATTACGGAAAATAAAATCCCAAAAAAATAGCATTAAGGTGATTCGCCGGTTTACAACGAAATGAAGTCTAGTAAGGTAGTCGGGTAAGAACGGTCTAATAATCTCATATCAATTCCAACACGATGGCATCATTATTCCGCTATAGTATTAGCGCTACAAATCTGCAATATATGGCGACTTAGCTTTTGAAGGCGTTGATGACCATGGACACATGCCATGTAGAAAACCGTAGGAATAAAAGATCTACGTACTCACGGACAGACAGATACCAGACATTCAACAGGTAATACAAAAAGTTGTTTAGAATACGCTATATCGTCAAATGCGAGTCATGTTGCTACCAAGTCAACCGAGTAGCGAAAGCTTAGTTTTCACATTTGGGAAATTATCAATTTTTGGTATCCAAAATCAACGTCTCCACTCGAATTAGGGGTTTCTGACCTTTTTTAACAACTTTGGTTTCGTGCCTATATATGTGTCGGTCGGTCGGCCTGATTCCGGCAGCTCTCATCTGAGTTGGATGAAATGTTATGGTAATGCGCAGAAATCAACACACCTGTCTGCGCATGCGCACGTGTGAAAACAACAAGCATCATTTTCTTTGGTCCTAGATGTCTGATTTCAAGGAAGTTGGGGAAGAACGATCTCGAAATCTCATATCAATTTCAAAGCGATAGTAGGTATGTTTAGTAGCTACGGCGCGTTCCCTAACATCAAATTCGTGTAACAAGCCGGTTTCCTGCAAACGTCATCCGATTCTGACTAAATTTTCAGGGAATGTGTGAGCTATAGATAGTCTAATTTTCAGGAATCAATTAGTCAATCAGTAAGTACATGCACAAACGTAAAACCCACAAAGCATTTTTTGCATATGTCTAATCTCGCTTACATTTTTAAAGTAGTCAGTGAAAAACAATCTAATATACTCATATACATTTAGAATTGGCCTAAATTTGGACTCTTTTGGAAGAACTTTCCATGAGGAATCGAATGAGCCCCTCCCCAGGTTCGTAGCTCAAACCATTCCCGATATACGGCCCGATTTATGGTGCCAACATTTGCGTTTTTTGGTTTATTATTGTTCATGTTTTCATCGCAGTAACCTAGTGATGTAGTGATGTAGTAATGTGGATACTGGAGTGAACTCCTAAAAGGCTTTGTAGCCGATACACGGGTTGAAGCATTCTGATACGCATGAAACGCTGCAAATTCTTTCACTGGGGTTTATTATTCAATTGGCTTCATGATTTGAATTTCTACTAAGCTTTGGGGTTTCCAGGAGGCCCACACATATGATCAATTGATCAATCCAAATATGTATTTTGGTTGAGAACAGATTTACGTGTTCTATGCATATCTCCTGGAACTCAATAATCGCTCTATCACCTGTGAAACCCGCACACTCCAAAGCTTAGTACAAATTCAAATCATGAAAGCAAGCCAATTGAATAATAAACCCCAGAGAAAGAATTCGCAGCGTTTTTTCTGGGTAGTCAGAGAAAAACGATCTCATAATCTCAAATAAATTTATAATTGGCTCGACAGACCCGCATTAAATGAAGGTGTTAATGTACAATAACATGGCCCGCGGCATTTCTGTTCCAAGAACACCGTTATCTTTCGAGATTATTAAAAACATTTCAATAAATCGATATGCTCACACTACCTAAACGAGGAAGCTATGTGCTAACTACCTAAACGTGACAGACGTTTTTTGATATTGTAGATGAAAATGTGTCATCACCCATAAGTGAAAACAAAGCGTCAAACGACACCTACAATTAGACGAGGAAGCAAAAATGCTTGAATAGTCCTTGCTGGAGCAAACCTAGTTTTTTTTTCTCTCTGCGAATCGTCGAAATAGTCGTAAGTTATCATTATTTCTATTCCGCATGGGGCACTACATAGCCGACTTACAGACCTCAGCTGCTGGAAGCCCCTCGGTCGGTAGGTACACCATATTTCTTATTCAAGGGAAAAACCGAATACGGGAGAAATACCATTGACCTTGATTTACGTTGGGCTGCGGCGATAATCCGTTGGTCGTCTCGGGTACTCTTCCCGACTAAATCGTCTTACGGCTAACGTATCCTCGAAAAATTGTAATTCTTAAACAGGTTTTTTGATCCTCCTCTTTGAATATTTATACGGCGGAGCTAACTCCATCCGGGAGAGCGGTACCCAAAGAATTAAATTATGGTCCCGGTTCTCGCGCCAGTAAACTCGATTCTTCATGTTTCTAGCTTTTCTCGTTATCAACTTACCACACAAAAGTACAGCTGGGTCTGAATCTATCTATGCAGACAATAAATGAATTATACCAACGAAGAAAAGTGGTTCGAATAAACGCCGTTCGATAAAAAACGCCATAAAACTACTCTGTCTTAAACTATAAAGTTGGAATATCAGTAATATTTGTCTTAATGCATCTTTAAAGTACCTAAGTTGGACTCCTAAGCCCTCTTTCAAGTTTTTCTTCGTTCAATGCTTCCAAGGTAATCATATAGGTGAATACAGTATATATCAGAAGCTTTCTTTTCATTGTTCGAAAGATGAAAGATGTTTTATCTCTAATACCAGAATTTCCAGTCGCATTTTACTTTAAAACTATTTTGATCTAATTTAGTTTCGTAGGCATGCGGCCTATCATAGTATGAGTGTTTCTCCTTTCACTTTCTCGAAATTCAATGCAACTTTTTCAATTTTATATTTCTTATTCATAGAATGTGTTTTCCTCCTGTTGGAATTATTGTTGCATTATATAGATCTTTATTGTGTATTCTACCGTTTGCACATTGACAACTGTCTTCTATCTGCAATTACTTGGGCATCTGACAATTTTAAAGCTTCACTTCATTTTGCCATCCCTGCCTCTCTGGAGTTCTACGGCAAACGACAGAAAATCATGCTGGATTCACCAAGGCTTCCAATATCTTGGGAAAGTCCGTTGATTCGCACATCTCTAATTTACAAGTTTCCTAACGAACGGCGCGACCCTTTTTATGTCATTCAAACGCCTCTAACCGTTGAAACAATGCCCTGCCGCTCTCTATATTTAAATTCCGTATGGAGTTTCCTTTCGAGGGACTGCAGAGTTTAGCGCCGATGAAAATTTCTGGTCTCGATGATTGTGCTGGACAATTAATACAACCCTGACTTGGAGTCTGCTTGCACCCTACTCGTGGTCCCATTGATGGATTTGGGATCTTAGGTCATCCAATGCTGGATTAGACAGTTAGATTGCCGCGAATTACTGAATGACTAGGTAGATAGAGGTTTTGACATTTTTTTCATTCAGTATACAAATTAACGTCTATTTAGCTGATACCCTGCGTTCCTCTTGACCATTGAAGTTCCCTTTCATCCATCACTATATAACCACTGTTTTCTTGAATGTACATTCAGTTATTGTTACTGACGATGACATAATCCTCAAAATCGATTTAACGTGGCAACTCTTTCAATTTTGTGGAAATATACGACGTTCTCTTCTAGAAACAGTTTTCTTTCGTTCCTTGTCTGTCTGTTTGTGTTTGGAAAGTATTATTCTAAAAAGGTTTGTCATCCATGAACTAGGCCATTTTAAAAACTGAAGATCAAAATCTTTGTTTGATTAGATGAATATTTTTTTACAGCAAATTTCTTAAAGATGACATTGATAGTTAACGACTTCTTTGCACTCATTGTGCTCAAACATCTACATTTTTGGCATCTCAATTTAAACTTTCGGCGACTCAATTTCAACTTCTGGCATATCAATTATACTTTTCACAAATCCCAACTAACCCAACATTCCACCCCATATAATGATCAATAAATGTTTTTTCTCTCTCAACATCTACTCAATCTAATATAAAATTTACATGAACGGGTTTTCTAAAACTCACATTCTCTTCCAAGGTTCATTCAAATTTGAAAAAGATTGAGTTCAATCTAAAAAAAGGTTCACAAAGTCAAAAAGGTTTTTATGGAAATGAAAAGGTTTAATTGAAAGTTGAATTTAAAGTGAAAAAAAGGTTGAAATCAATGCGAGAAACGGTTTAACTAAAAGGTAAAATACTATAACATGAATAAATAATACTTTTCTAATAAAATACAAATGTTCCACGTCTGTTATTCATAAATAACTCCGGATAATGTTTAAAGTGCTTTTTCAAATAAAATTCATTTTTTAAGTGAATTCAGTGCGGCCTGTCTCACCTACTTAAGGCGAGAGTGTTTTCAACTATTTCTCGGCCGAACAATAGAGTTCGCGGGGAGTCGTAAATTCACTCCGTTCCTCCGCGCCTTGGTAAACTTGTTGCTTCATCTTCATATTTCAACTCTGAGCTCGAGACTTCACAAATAAAGTGTTTGTTAGGCGTTAACTTATACCTTACGAGTAGGCCGAATATTCTGTTGCCTCGTTAAGACTCCACTCGGTGTTATAAGGTCGAGAAATATTTTTTCGCACTGTCCATACACGCGTATGTATCTGATAAGCAAATATCGGATTACAATTGGATTGGGAGCGTAGGAACAAGATTCGTTCATCACAATGCCAAGTGAAACACACTAGATACTACAGGATACTATTTTACCTAAGTAAAATTATTAATGGTACGACTTTCCGGTCCACCAGTCCAGTTGCCAGTACCTACTCCCAATTGGAAAGCGTGTATACAGCTCTGGATATGTCTGGGCAAATATTGGATGTAGATTGTGCCACTAAGGTTAAACGAATCGAATGAGCAAATCTCGGAATCCAGATAGGAAATAGACGGAGAGGCAGATGTTTATTCGTTTAAACGGGCAAAACAAATTAAATCAAGTTGCCATTTGCCAACTACTATGAATAAACGCACTAAATCACAGCGACAAATTTATAGAAATTCAAGTCAGGAAAAACACAAAGTTTGTACAAGAAACGTATAACGATTTTATAGGAAAAAAGAGAATTTCTAGTAGAAAAAATATTTTGACAGTTCCATCATCAGTAACGGAACAGTAACTCAGTTACTGTAACTGATTGAACATTCGAGGAAACAGTGATTTTATGTTTAGTGACAGGTGAAAGGGAGCTTCAATCCCATTTGTCAAGAGGTGTGGGGGAACATCCAATCAAGTGGTTTCTGTGAAAGTGAAAGGAGATGCAACTCTATTGGTCCGGGGGGTGAAAGGGTCGGCCCAATAATATTGCAGAAAACAGATAAAGTTAATACAACAAACCTAAGAAATAAGAAAAGGCAGAGCTGTTTTAGAAATGAACTTATTATTAGGAGAATGTATTTAGGAACATCCTCATTCCATCATTCACCATCTCTATCACTTTCACCTATTTAAAAAATTTCTAGGATATTTAGAACACCTCTTTTGGGCAGAAGTGAATGAATTCTGCATATTGCTTACTAAATCAAAACTGCAATTGCGACTGAATTCTAACAGAATTGGCTAATGCTGACTCTCTCTTGTTATCCCTAAAATATTCCTCACTATGCATGCGTAGTGGAAACTATCAAGTTTTGTATAGTTAAATTGATTGGACCTCAATCTAACCTGCAGATTAATTTTTTAGCTTAACCTGCTTCTTAAGTAAAATAATTTTGGTTCTTTTGAACTGTGTTAAGATAACCGTTATAACATTCGTGGTAGGAACCAAAATCGATTTAGCGGAGTTTTATTAGTAGTAGGTTGGCGTCGTTTTTACGAAATGGAATCCAAGAAATCTGTGATATAGTTGATTGGTCACTAAACACCATTCACGAGAAGTATATAATAGTTGATTAAGGGGACTTGTATAAAGGCATTCAGCCAGTGGGGCATTGCGATGGAATAGGAGGGTCAGAACTATCAAATAAAGAGGGCCAATTGTCGTAACCACGCTCATGCTGTCATGTGAGGTGATGGAATCGTATAGTTGCCCCTTCCATTGAGCTGAATACGGCAATGCCCGCCACGCTTAGTATGATCCAGACGCTTGAAGGCGTCCGATTCATCTCCCAAGACAACGGATTCAAGAATCGGGAATGGTCAGCTAACCATATCCATCACAGAAGTGAAAACACTGTTTCCGCTACTGTGTGAAGATTGATTCAAAAACAAAACAAAATTGCCATTAGGGCTAGTTTGATGATTCTATTTGTATAACCTTCACCAAAATTAAAATATTGTCTCGAATTATCACAGTCAATATATGTAGCAGCTCCAGTAACAGTCTTGGAGATCAACTTCCTGACATATTTATTCAGACAAGGACGTCTGATAGCTACAATATAATTGCTACGTTCAGTACATCGTGTAATTGCAACGGTAAGAGATTGCTGCCAATCATCAAGAGGAAAAACGCATCCCGAGTCGTTCTTGCGAGTAATGAGATCTCATAATGCCCATTCGGACGTGAGGGCGCCAACTGAAACTACCAGTCAAAGAGCTATTCCACATTCATGAATTCTGCGGTACCAAGATGATAATCTTAATTCATTTCGAATTGCAAACCATGAAAAAAATTGTATAATTATAATAATTATAGTTTGAGCACGCGAAACGTCGTCTTTCCTGTACATCAAACACTTAGCAGCACCAGATGCAAAGTTGTGTCAGGTGATGTGCGGAGGTCGTGAGGAGGTTTCGAATTACAGATAAGATTCCTGCGCACTTTCCAGCTGTCATTTTTCTTCTGAAGTTAATCGAGCGTGAATCTTGGGAATTTAACGTGGAAGTTACTCGCTTGTCATGCACTGCGTACTCAAATAAATTTCATAAAAACTATAAGAAACTTTACGTAAAACAACTCTAGGTAAAGCTGTAAAAATAGTTTTTCTGGATGAAATAGACCAATCGCAATGCAATTCATACTAAGTTTAAAAGTGGCCTGCACTATATGCTCTCCAACATGAAACTAAATCCGGACATTTAATTGTTAGAAGTTGGTATTTCATAAAATCCACACTGCACAAGTGCTACACTGCCTTCTATTGAACTAAGATGAAAAGGGAAGATGCGATCAAGACGCTATTGATGTGGGAGCTGAAAGGAAGACAATTGTAATTTCAAGTGGTCCTCAAGACGTTTTTCAGCAACAAGAGCATAAACCTGGCGCGTTTTAGTTGCTCACTCTGTGCTGCAGGCTTACTCGTCTCAGCGCTGGAAGGAGCAACTATTCCATTCCTTCACCTCCTTGTGATACATTCAACCTCATGAGGAGCCACGAACAAATGATTATTGCCATCGTTATTTGAGAACTTAGAATTGTAAAAATCAGTAAAAACTAGGAGTTCGTTTAAGGCTCTCACAGTCTCTCGTAGCTTCTTGTGTGAGAAAGGAGCACTTCTTCTCTGACCACTCAGGTCTCGCTAGCTAGTAATCCAAAATATATCAGTCCATGCGTTAAAGACAATCCTCCCGGTTACATTTGAAGCACACCCTGATCAATGTATGGTTTTTGAGGTAAATGTCGTTAATTTTGGTTCTGACGTTTCAGAAAAATAACAGCGGAGGTATTAATGAAAATAATTAACCAAAAGATTCAGCATTGAAGGGGATTCTGTACAAATTGCCAGTAATTGTATAACTTCTCTTTTATTCCTACAGTCTAATCTGACTTGTGATATAGATGGGAGAGCGGGAGTAGAAATGAGAACAGAGCAGCTCTTATTAGAGAATGCACGAACTCATTCCCAATCCTTCAAGTGAACTAAACTTCCATCACTACACCGAGCCCATAAGTTGAGCTTGTCTTAGAAAAGAGCGATGAACACGAATCAAACTTTGCAATAATGTAATACGAAGAACATATAAGGTATTGTCTTGTTGCGGTACAACGCATCAAGACAGCATCGTCAATATTGCCGATCATCTGGGTATGTTGACAACCGATAACGTATGAAGAACGTCGGATATAATAATTTCATCGTTGATAAAAAACCAAAGGGGTTTAGACGTAGGGTTTTATAACTGGAGAAGAAACTTCATCAAACACAGGAAGATAATATGGCGCTTTACTCTGTCGCGGACACGGTCGGCCGGCCATGCGTACCTACTCCACGTGCTTCTATCGTGTCGGCCCGCGGGAGCCAGTTTCAAAAACAATTGATTCCATTTCGTGATTTTTTTTCATCATCCTTAAAAGTTTTCTAGACTTGTAATCATTCCGATTTAATGGCCCGGAACTACAGCGAAAAAAAAAACTAAGTCGGTAGTTTTCCACCGGTGAAAACAAAGAAATATAATATACTATTCACTCTGAGGTAATTGGGGAAGAATAATGCGTTTTCAACTTCTGCATTAAGGCGGTAATTAAGGGGAGTTTGATGTTTTAATTATTCCGATAAAGAGGTGGCGGCAGAGAGGGGTGTAATTTGTACGTGTTTATTCGTAAAAAGACCGAAGAATCTCAGATCTCGGGTAAAAGAGTGATGAAAAGACTTGAAGTCATTACGGAAATAACAACTGAGTTGTTTCCGTGTTTCATTTCCATTAATATGGAATAACAAGCCGTGCATTTGAGGTGGAGCTGTTTACAGGCTCTACGAAGCTCATTATCATACGAGCGGATTGTTCGTCTTTGTTCTTTGATGAGTTTTATTCAGAATGAGGAGCACCGGTGGTAATCTGATATACTCGGCGTAATTAGAAGACCTGCAATTAGGGTGAAGCGAATTTTACCAATCAAGATGGGTGAAAGGAAACTGTTATGTGTAATAATTGATTCCGTTCCATTCAGCTGACTGCGACAAATAAATGGATACCTACACGATTTGAACAAATCAAACGGAAACCAATTTTAGTCATGGAGGAGCATACCATTAACGATAATCTCTTTGTAAAAGTGCACGTGAGCGGCAATCTCCTTGAAACCAAGTTTGACAGAAGAGCCAGGGTCGATGATATGAGTACTAGGGTACATAAGCGCACTTTGTTAAATTTTGGTAGAATGCTCCAAGAAACTAATACGCCTGATGTACTCCAGTCGATCGATTCTCTAGTTGCCAGACTTTTCCCGTTGGGAGAAGAGATGTCGAGACGATGTTTCGATAGAGAAAAGAAGCTGCTGTATTCTTCGATAGAGAGCTTGTCCAAAATGAAAATGACCTGTTGGGTGGTGCTTGTGTCGTGTCAAGGGACTGGCAGCGTCTTGACGCTAATGACACACTAATTAAAGGGGATTGCCGCTTTTGGTCAGAACCGAGGCATAGTAAAATGGAAATTTGTACAATTCAGACTTCCTTATTTAGATTTATATAACTTCATATTCAATATTGAAACTTTGTAAACGACAAAGAAACAGTTCCAGTCTTGCATATGATTGTATGAGCGAATTTTCCAAAATTATCGCTTTCCTTTCATGTTAAAATGAGTTGATGAAACCTGAGAACTTTTTTGTGTGGGTTTTTTAGCCATTTTTATTGATCATCTACAGGCGGAAAAATTTTTGGAACAACACCATGTAGAACAATTGTTTTGTAATTTTTATTTAGAGGGATGTCGATGTTTTACTTTGATGGGACAGTTCAATTTTTTTCTTGAATTTGAAAAAAGAGGACTTCCCTTGTTTTTCCTTTGTTAATTATAAATTGACCAAATGTTCTTCCTCCATTAATAATTGATAATTAAACAAAGAAATTATTTCTTTCGGAATACTTGATGGTTTAGAGCAAGACCAACATTTTGTCTCAATCCTATCGAAAATTATCGTCTGAAATGACTTATAGAAATAAGTATACATTTAAACATTTTCAAAATACTTTAAAACGGGTTAGATTATGAACATTTTTGAAAAATTTCGCCATTGCAATTGCTTAATTTCTTGAGAAAATTCGCTTTAAAAAAAAAAAAAAAAGTTTCGCCTGTACATGTTCCAATATTAAATTTTCATCCGTAGGAGAACGAAAGGAGATTTAAGTTGAATAATACATGAATTCTCATTGTTATTAAATATTGTCGTTATCTATAAGGTAAAATTAAGATAAAACAGTAATATGTTAGTTCGGAATATGGGTGATGCAAGAAAGAAACGGCAAGGGCGCAAAGAACATTATGGTAGGCGTGGGAGCGGATTGCGAAAGAGTCGAAGGTAAAACTATCACCTTAGGAGTAGACGTTTACATCTACAAGAAATTAAGTTCACTCCACAACTTGGGTATCTTAAGTGATTTTTCATTATGTAGCACTAAACATTTCAAAACTGTACAGCCATTATCACTTCAAATCAAATGGACTTCTATTCAAATATCAGGAAGGACAAATACTTGAGCTTTACATGCGTTATTCAATAGATATGTTCCCCTACGTTGTGAAACATTGGCAGCTGAAGGACCCTTGTGGCTAATTTCTTCCCCAATCGATCTATAGAGTTAGAATGCGATTAGAGCTCTTTTTGAGGTGTCCGGGATACAATTAAAAAGTACGTAAGCGCGGAGTTTGGATAATGTACCACAGACTGCGTTATCAGAAGAGGTATGGAATACAAAAGTAATAAACCTTTGACTAATAATTTGCAGTTATAAATGAATTTTGTAATATATAGCCAGTTTTTAGCAAAACTTGGTTATCATAACATGGTGATATATAGATTGCACTTTCTGATCTCTTACAGTAGGTGTATAAAAATACATAACACGTACCTAAAACGGAAAAGTTGGAGTGTCCTCCCATTCATACAACACAGGACAAGGGTTTCATCTTTTACAGTCTCAATTATATTTATTATTTTTACATTTTTCTTAGCTGTTATGAGATAAGTATTTGCTAATTCACAAATAAATTACAATACATAGCAAACGAAATAAGTTTTTTTCTCAATCGTGAAAAAGATCGATTTTTGTTCTCTCTAAATCGGGATTCTGAAAATTCTATGGGTCGCATCCAAACCAGGAAAACACCCAGTAGATCATAGTCGGTTGCATAAACGAGCAGTAGAACGTTTTTAGGGTGTTGAGGCTCAGAAGATCCTCACTTCACGGCATACATACACAAATTTCTGGACCGCATATGTGATTCTCGTGTTATGGTTATTCCGGAGGCACTGTTTCCATTTCGTAGACGGGTTTGTTGTTGTCGGCCGTGTTTGGGTTCGAGCCTCCCCTATTCACGACCAGCCCTAGACACGTCCTCAGAAGATCTGGTCCGAAAGAGCAAAAACGAAACCAACCTGTTCCTTTATAAGTCGATTACGTCTCTTAAAAGGGGCCTACCTGCTACTTGACTTTCATGGTTGTGGTTCTCCTACTTTGTCCAGCTATTCAAGAGGGAAAATAGGGTTTGGGCACCTTCTTACGGGGTGAGAGGCAGATGGGAAAAAAAATTGAAGGAGCTCTCGCACCACAAAAAATCGCCTGATTCCGTTCCCATAAATCCCTGTTGCCTCCTCTCGTGCGACACGCATAACCTCCCGACTCCAGCCATATCTGAAACTCTTCGCTTCCAAACTGTGTGGTGTTGTTTTTTTTTCCGTACCTTCTTTCCCGAAGGGTTCTTTTAGGTTCCAAACCTTTCTCCTTTCCCTCGCTCTCCAAACATACACGAATACTCCCCCGTTTATTAGCGGCTTCGTCTTGACACCTGGACTCGCAGTTTTGGTCTTCCAAAAAACTTCTTACAGAAAAAAAAAACAATACTTATATAAAGACCCTTGTCCCTTTGAGTTCACGGCGAATGGTCTGCGTTCTATTTTAGGGCAGAGAATTGGTTTTGCGTGTGGTTTGAGTAATGTGGCATCTGGTAATTGAATCTTGGAGAAACTCATTCGGCCTGGATGAATTTCAAGTTTTATTTTCTCCTCCGCTCCTCTTCCCCAAGCACATCACCTTTGTGGCGAACTTAACATTGTGTAAAATCCAATAGACCATTTTTAACTTTCAAGAACGAATATTGGTAGGTATATAGTGTAACGTGGTTATTTCATTTTCCACAGACAGTTCTCATGTTGAATAGGAAAGGGATCATAGATAGCAATGCAAGGACGAGCTTTTCCAATTCACGTAAAAAGTACGAAACAATAACGCATCAAGTTTTTGGAAAACTTTGAATCTGACTTGAACAGCTGTAGAATGAGGCTTCAATCATAATTGAAAGTTAATGCAAAGGTCCAGTTGACCTACTGAAATCTGTAGTCTTGTTCATGGACGTTTTGATTCACGATTTTCAATAATGAAACTTCATAATTGACCAAGAAAACAATTGTTCAACACAGCTCAAAAGATGTTGTTATATACGTACATTTCAAAAATTAGAACATTAGATTAGGACGAAATTTACCAAATTTGGCTCAAAAGTCCTACATTGATCCTAGACGTGCCAATAATCTTGGCGTCTTGGTAAATCAACCCTAAGGAATAGTTTGTAATGATTTAACCGTCAAAAACCCAAATCTCAAAAACGTTTGATAAATCAATCAACCATTTTATTTGCATTCACGTGATATGGATACCAGTTGTCGACAATAATGAAATACTAGGAATGGCTTAGATGGTGAGGAGGAACAGTTTATGCAAAGTACGCGTCCTGTATGCATCTATTCGAGGAATTAAACTTTGCTCTAATAATAAATGCGTTATAATTTTGTCTTTTTAAGAATTTCTTTCCATCAAGTTTCTAAGAATTTTTCTTTTAGGAAAAATGTTGTATTTTGTTGTACGAACCAGGAAAACATTTAGTAGACTTTGAATCGATGAATATTGACTTAGGTGCATGTTTGTAGCGCTATAAAGAACTTTTATTGAATGGGTTCTGGGCGGATGAAAAAAACTTGGCTATTTCTCATATTTTTATCATTTTTTTAGCGTTTTGGTCTCTGGGGGATTTTAAATGTCATTATATGTTTGTATTGTTTAATATTTTGTATGTTTGGTCGTACATGGAGATATGGGGTGATATGTTTTCATCTTGTAGTATAATTACTATTAAGCATCCGATGATCGACCGTTTGGAGTTGCTCGTAATACTTCTCTCCTCATTTAGTCTGTTAAATTTAATTCCGTGGTATCTGATAAATTGCTGAACATTACATTTTGTATATAAAAGTGTACGGAACATGAATTTATTGTCTAATTTCGGTTGGTTTTTGTGTCTCCAGGTACATCCACAGCAAGGAAAAGCCCTTCAAGTGCGGAGAGTGCGGGAAGGGGTTCTGCCAGTCGCGGACGCTCGCCGTCCACAAGATTCTGCACCTCGAAGAGTCGCCGCACAAGTGCCCCGTCTGCAGCCGATCTTTCAACCAGAGGTAAATAACCTGAACCTTTTCTTTCAACCTAAACATGAAATTTGTATTTCCATCGTACACGTTAAGTTTTATCGAATGTTTTGTTCTCAACGACGAATCCCATCCGACGAGACGTGGCTTCTACACAGCAAAACGTACTTCTTGTCCAGTGGGAATGAAATCGGAGATTGGATCGGAGATCTGAGGAGATCTGAACTTGGATTTCTGAGGACTGACTGTTCCATATTTCATGAATTTTAGCCATAGGATTTAACCAAAAGCATCTGTAGGTCAAAGGAGTTCTTCCTGGCTAGGCATCGAGTGATATGTTGTATAATAGATTTATAAAGGGATCGTTTATTAGTTTGGTCATATAAAACTGGACATAGGAACGACCTGTAATGAATGCCTTACTTAAAAATATGTTTTGTGTGCAGGTCCAACCTGAAAACCCACCTGCTGACTCACACGGACCACAAGCCCTACGAGTGCGGTAGCTGCGGCAAAGTATTCCGACGCAACTGCGACCTCCGCCGTCACGCGTTGACGCACGCCGTCGGCGACGTCCCCCCGGACGTCCTCTCCGATTCCCCCGAGAACCTCAGCAGCCGCGAGGCGGACGGCGGCTCCAGGAGCGCGTCTCTCGAGAGATGCGAGGTGAGGGATCCAAAATTTTCGATGAACCAAATGGTTTTTGTCATTTGCGTTGTTACGTAGCTATGGTTCCGTAGTTAGGTAGTTGAGGCAGAACAGATGAATATTGAGTAGTCTGCCTGATTAGGTAGGGGACCGTATCACTCATGACTGTATGGTAACTTGGAGAAGTCCACCCCCATGAAACAGACAGCTATAAAAAGCTGCTTGACTTAAGGTGGAATTCCACATAGAGAAGCCGCGACTAGAGGCGTGCTACTTCTCTGGTGTATTATGGAATGCAGCTGTTCCCGACCAGCTGCGGCGTCTGCATCAGAGTCTCTGAGAAGCTGAGTGTCTCAAAGTCCGCTGCGACTGGACTGGTCTTGGGGGTCTGGTCGTGACGCGTCTAAGATATCCAAACCCACACCATACTGAAGGGAAACCCGGTGAATTCGGCAATACAGCTTGTAATTCACATTATTTCACCTATTTGGTTTTGAAGTTCAAGCGGAAAATTTTACTGAATGTCTTTTTATTGTTCTCGAGGTGCAACTTCACCAATGAACAAACATAAAACCCCCTTCCCTTCTTTTTTGTACATAGGAACCATTGTCTGACGATCCGATGTCGAAAAAAACTCCTCGCCTTCCTCTTCCTCCATTATCAGCAACACCGCTAGTTTCCTTTTCATTGACATCGCTTGCAGACGAGAAAAGACTCTGTGGAAACTGCGTTTGGACGCTGGAACATGAGGTACTGGTCTTTCAACTTCTGGAAGCTGCGTCTCCCAAACGCGCCTGTCAGAGACGCAGACGCTTGACGCTGCATCTCCATGTGGAATTCCACCTTTAGTCGGACCTTCGACCATTCTAGGAATAGGGTGCACCAGACGAGGGACAATTTGGCTTTGCTGTGATCTCGGCAGTCTATTGCTACCCGTAATGGAAGAGGGCGGCCTAGCTACCACCAAAAGGCGTGATCTTCCATCCCGTAAATTTGCTTTCTTATCTTTCTTTTTGTTTGATGTTTCATTATTTCAAACTTTTTTCTTGTTTCAATCGACTTGATAAGAGAGTGAAGGGCCATTTTCATTTTTGTTTAGGTTTTACTTACATGATAATAATAAACGAATAAATCTGCTTCTTCTTCGTCTTACAAATACTTGTACTAACTTAAATTACCAGTAGATTGGGCTTTTTCCAAATATTGTAGTGGCACTTTGTACTACAATTTTTCCCAACCCTGCTAGGTGATCCATTGAGAAATAATTCAGTCCCTTACACTTCATCTTCACCGTCTTCCCTCTTCATCTCAATGGTGTCAAGTAGCACAGTAATGGAAATTAGTCTAGGATGGTTCATAAGGTTAGAACAACAGTGGAGCAGGTCAGGTTAAGGATTAATTTAGTAAGAGCAGTTGGTCCCAGGATTGTTGTACAGCACGAGAACTTCTTTTATACAAATAGAATGTTATTGCAATTCTTTCTAATTTTTCTATAGTATTTTTCATCCCTTCCCAGCTCTCATCTCTCCCCCTGTTCATCCTCTCCTGTAGGATCTGACATTAATGGTGTCAAGAAGCATAAGCATAGGAATTAAGTTTAGGTATAACTAGGTAACGACCTTACTTAAGGTAAGGAGTATATAGTGGTAGGTCAGGTGAAGGGTGTAATTTAGGACAACCTGTGAATTATTGGTGTAGAGCTTGAGAACTTTTTTATATACAAATAGATGATTGCTGCATTTCTTTTTACTTTTTCTGGAATATTTTTATTTCCATGCTTCCATCATTCTCCTAGTCTCTCCTCTACGAGAATATCTTACGTTAATTTCAAGAGCAGTGGCACCCATATTATTTAATGGAAGCAAAAGTTGACAAATCATGAGACCTACCTTCTGGACTTGAGTAGCTGAGGGCACCTTGTCTTAGTCACATGTGGTAAGGGAAATTACCGTAACGTGAGAGGTGATGCCCCTTACATTGAGCTGAATACGGTAATGCCCGCCACGCTCAGAAGATGATCTTGACGTTTAAAGGCGTCTAATTCATCTCCCAAGACGACGGATTCAAGAATCGGGAAGGGCCAACTAACCATATCCGTCACAAACGGCACATAAAGCCTACTGAATCGTGTAAATCGATTAAACAGAAACGAGCATGGATGCTCTGGAATAGGAGTTGCCTAACGTACATCACTATGAACAAGTCTAAGCACTACATATAAACAGGTTTGGTGGACATTTCAGCTTCTTCAGTAACTATAACATGGAATTATCGAATTTCTTTAAAAACCTAGCATGAATGAATTAATACAAAATAGAACAGAAATAGATATTTATACACACCGCTCCGTGAAATTGATCTATAATTCATTTTGGCTCATTCTAATCTAGGAACTATTAGAGGTCAACACCTTCCTCTTCGTGCCACTATAATATTTTCGTACTTCATCTCTAGTGATCGGTGGCAATTTTCACATTTCATTGTTCTCTCAGATAAACCCATTGTGCATCAGCGGGATTGCATTCTCGGTAGGAACCCTCTCTGGGGCCCCTCTGAGTCATCCTAAGGATTGTGAGAGGGTGTAGATCACGACTCGCTAACTAACCCGAGGTTAATTTCTGGCTGCTCCATTCTGAACTCTATTCCACCTCAGTCTATCGCCCAGCCCCTGCAATCTCGTCTTTTTTTCCCCAGACTTGAGCAAGATCTCGGTGCAGTTTCTATCGTTCGTTTCACCTTTTTTATCGCTTGGTTTTTCTAGCCGAATTTGTTCTAAAGCTATCCAGCTTGAAGATTTGATCCTCAATCTTCCAATGAATCGAGATTTAAAATACAATTCGATCTTTCGTCAAGTAAAATGGCATTGACCCTCAAAATGTCTCTATGAAAGTATCGGGGAAATTGTCACTCTCATCTTTTCAGCAGATGCTATGAACAGTAACGACATGACAATAAAAGCTGTAACAATGAATGAACCCACCGAACTTAATTTCGATACCCATAAATTTCACTTGCTCCTGATCCGATTCCGCTCGGAGTCCACGGCGGCAAAACACAAAGGATAACAAAAAAGGGACGTTGACTTCGGTCATTAAAAATTCAGCTGGTACATATATCCAACCATAAAATTCTTCCCATACAAAAAGCAAACATAGGAGATTAGCAATGTTCAAAATCAGGTTTCATAAAATAAAATAATGTAATACTAACATTAAGATGGAGAGAAAATGCATAAAATAGATTTGTAGCTTGAACCATTTAGGAATCATTTTGCTGCATACCTGGCTGTACTTATGGATTTATTTTAAGGAAAAAGGGGGAAACAACTCTATCAAGAAAAAACCTCTAATTCAATTGTATCTAAAACTCGAATTCCTGACAGACGGTTGATAAACCATGTCGTAATGTTCAATTGAATTTCAACCCTCGATATTCTGAAATTTTGTCATTCTACATGAAGTATTTTCTCATCTAGTTCGACACATTTTTTTCGCATTTTTCACTGTAAGAGGTTGGCAATGCCAACTTGTCAGGCGATGCTTGCAGGGGCGGCTTCCTAGTCCAATATAATACAACTGTAAAGTGGGAATGAGAATGAGGATCGAAATGTTCGCCCATTCCAATAAACAAAACCCGAATGTATTGGTACTGAAATTCTATCCCTGAATCCTATGAGCAACGAAAAAAGCCATAGTTTTTGAAATTTCATAGATTTTTTTCCATTTAAAAAGCAAACATTTGTCGAAAAACATTGATATTGGTTCATTTTTTGCACAGTCGGGATACCTAACTAAATACACTGATACACAAGTACCTTCTTCAAGTACTTGAGAAAATCTTCTAATATTTCAGGACGATAAGAATGATGAGGTACAGCTACAGTACTTTGTTCGAAGTAGTTTTTTGGCAATGAGCGCTTTATCAAAGAGCAGTAGCACGGGTTGGGCCACTAGTTGGAAGCAGTGTACATGGGATGTGATGGTGAAGACTCTGCCATGGGGACTAGGTAGCTAGGTAAACCCGACTCATCATCTGCGTTGGTTTTACCCTTTCATTTGTGATAGTGGTAGATTTGCATGTATGACTGTAATTTAAGGACTGCTTGTAATTAATTGACTGAATGGTTGGGTGGCTGGCTGAGGTAGTGAAGACAGGGTAGATGAATATCGAGTAGTACGCCTTGGTTCGGTAGGTTGGGTGGATTAAGTAAGCTAGGACAGATGAGTATCAAGAAGTTCAGCTTATAGTATTGCCCCTGGGTCCTCTGTGTGGCCAGGTGGCTTTTCTTGGTGACGGTATCCCTCATGGCTGTGTGAAGATAGGGATAAGTCCACCTCTCTGAGACAAGGAGTCATGAAAAGTGGTAATTTGATGGGTCTGCTACCATTCTAGACCTATGGTGCTGTATACGGGAGACGATTAGGCTCTGCAAGGGTTTTTTGTAGGGTAGTTCTACTCACAATGGAGAAGGGAGCCATAGCTGCCAACAATGTACAGCCGTAAGGCAAAGCACCACTGTCCTACCATCCACCAGGGGTTGGATTCCTGGAGGTAGTGAACTCGCTAGTTGGTAGATAGCAGTCCCCAATCCCCCACAAGTTGTGTTGTAAGGTCTCTGGGCAGAAGACTAGAGTTAACCTGGCAGTCTAACGTAACGTTCTGCACCCATCGTTATGCTGCTTCTATAATATTTATGATGAGCTTTTTTCATGGCCTTCTCCTTCATATATATATACACAATTTGTGTAAATATGTCGTTTTTGTTGTGGTAGATGATGCAGTACAGGAGGAATTCTCCTTCTCCGCGGAGGGAGCGGTCCCCCAGTCCTGGACCTTCCTTCAGGACGCAGAGCCCGTCGCCTCTGCCGCTTTACCGCCGCAACGTCAGTCCGTCCCCGCCCATACGCCGCCGCTCGCCTTCACCACAGACCAGGTGAGCCTTCCGAACTTATCGAACCTAGACCTGGATTCAAAATGGAATCTAGAATTTGAACAGTTAGGTACTTAGAACGACAACAAAGCCATTAGTCTAATCTACGGTCTATTTGCAGGGTAGCATAAGGATTTTAGAAATCCGTAGACAGGGTTGCCACTGTGACTTGAAACGTCATAAGCTCCGAATTTCTTTATGCCCTTGACGGATAAACAAAACGAACAAAATTGTCGGCAAAGTTATGAAGCCAATAGTCTTAATTCGGCTCTTGGTTGTTATAAAACTAAATATATATTGAAAAATCGCTTGTATACCCCATTAAAGAAAGACAAAATTAGTAAAAAATAAAACCCTAGACACAATAAATTACTTTAAGGGGCCTTTCAGCAATGGAACGAGCGCAAGTGCATTACATCTTAAGCAGAATGCTATGAAGGCAAAACGATTGCATTTAATGATTTTCTGCGAACTAAAATTTGTAAAAAAAACGTTCACACAAACTTTTTGGAAAACTTAACTGGAGCCACAATATGATTCATATTGAGATTTAATATCACATAGGAACTCGATGTAAATGGCCCAATACTATATAATATTACTCTTCCGTGATTATCTGGAAGTTTTCTAGAAAAGCTTAGTAATCCCTTGAAGGATTTTCAAAAAAGATCCTTTAAAACTTCATGAATGATTTTGGTTCCGTTTCACTTTGTTCGTTGTTAGTTTCAATAATTTATACTTCGAAATTGCTCATTTAAATGTTTGTTTCAACAAAACCCAAATTGTTGGAATATTGGAAAATTGATTAAATATATTGGAATATTGATATATTCGGACGGGATACCTGCCTACTGCAGGGATTTCAAATTTTACTATATAGCACGTTTGAGAAGTTGTAGCATTTTGATATTCAGATTTCAAAATTTCAACAGATATGACACTTGGTTGGCTGAGAAGGCTGCAGAACGAGCAGTTACAGCTTATAGGTACCTAATTCCTTCACAATATTCTTAATGATAATGTTGGTACCCCATATTTACCCCTCTGTAAAAATTGTACATATAAAACGTCATGTTACAGCTCTAAATTACAGTAATCGCCATTTGTAATATGTGAAACGCCAACCGCAGGTTTTTACGAAATAAAGTTTTTGTTCTGTAATTTTTCGAAATTTTAAGCATTTAACCTGAATGACGTCACATTGATACGCTATAGAATCACTTATTGGATAAGTTCTACTTTCAATTCAAAATATAAAATGCTACTAATTGTAACGCATAGGTCTATTATTCCTTTATTGGGCAACGTTCAACACCAATACAGTGCAGGTAACAAAATCTTTAAGCCCGAAATAATGCGATGTAGTGTAAATCGATACAGCTGCAGAAAGCTACGAATAGATCAACTAAAAGTTAACAAATTAAAATTAAACACCTGCCTGCGCTTCAGTTGACCGCAAACAGTTAATGAAAGTTACAATAAACTCTGGAACAAAAAGAACTAGTGAAAATCTGTCAGCTGATTCGATTGTCACAATTTACAA
Organism: Creontiades dilutus; assembly: GCA_031894815.1. NCBI lineage: Eukaryota > Metazoa > Arthropoda > Insecta > Hemiptera > Miridae > Creontiades > Creontiades dilutus. The sequence goes on from JAVIWC010009708.1 coordinate 670,913, forward strand.
AACGGTTTATAGTACGTTGAAACACGTACGTAAAAATATAATTTTCTAGGGTAGGGCTGTTCATCAAATTTACCACCACGGTTTCACAGACGGTCCCTTTCCCCAATTGGTGGAGCTGATTCATAGGCCACCCGAGTTCAAAGCGAATATCTTATTAGTCGACATTTCAAAATGTTGATTTAGCCCGGAAAATCTCTTATTTGAAGAGGGAGGGTTCCATTAAGCGAAAAATGATTCATAAAATCCAATGGCAAACTCTTTTTTTTCTGTAGCTAGTAGATTTTTGGAGAATAACGTCGATTTCACGGTATGAGCCCACGTTTCTTCGCACTTAAGGGCAATATTTCTTCAAAAATGGTAATGTAAAAAAAAATGTATTGCTTATACCGCCGGAAATCTGACATTCTAAGGAAGTTTTTCGTACGGACTAAGTCACTCGCGACGAAGTTGTGGAAACCCATTTCAAATAAAAACGGAGTAAGATGGAACGTTGTCTATATTTCCACGGATGTAAAGAGTTACACTGTTGAATCGATTTCGACGGTTAGGTCATCATCAGTAACAACATGAACTGAAAGTACATCACAGAAAGCATACCTTATATAGGATCAAGTGAGATGAGCCCAAAGGGAGGTATGTTGGATGTGCTAGAAAAATTCGAAATTGTTAAGAGTGATAGGTCAGGAAAATGTTTAAATGATGTCATTCCTCAAAATATTTCACCATTATTGGGTTCTTTCTTGCAATAAGTTTGGCTCCTCCTCTCCATAATGATACTATTTGTGCCCCTTTCACTTTGTAAGCCTTGAGTGGCATTGGTTGGTCCTCCCCGCCCCTTTCACTTCCTTGAGCCAATAGGATTCAATCTCCTCTCACTTGATCCTATATAAGATATGCTTTCTGTGATGTACTTTCGTTTCATGTTGTTACTAATGATAACCTAACCGTCGAAATCGATTTAACTGTGTAACTCTTCACTTTTGTGGAAATATAGACAACGTTCCATCTTACTCCGTTTTTATCTGAAGTTTTTCGTGTTGAGTAGGATTTACGACAACTGTTTTTGTGAGCTAGTCGTTTTTCCATGAATTCTATAAATTTGATATTCGGGCAGATTTGTCACTATCCCCATCATGTTGACATTTTCTGAGGAAATAGGAAGTTTAATGGACTTTCCAACGGTGACTTTGGATTGACCAATTATTCCGTTAACAACAGGGAAATCATGATTTAGAATTGTAGAAGAATATTGAAAATCTTTAGGAATATTTATAAATTCATGTAACAATTTGACGTTCCGTGTGTGCCCCTGCAACTCATTTCAATTTTTGGTCGTGTCCGCAGGTGCCACCATCCAACAGAAAACTATACGATGAGGCCGGTCGTGTCTGTGAGGAAGGACCTGCACGCTCCCGGTACGTCGGCGACCTCGTCCGGAGTCGTCTTCAGGCGTCCGGAACCCCCCGACGTTCCGAGCCGGTGGCTTAAAAGAGAAGAGCCGCCCCCGGAGGCGGCAGCTCGCTGGCACAAGAGGGAAGAACCGCCGCCTCCAGCTGAGCAGCCGCCCCCGACTCCGCCTCCTCAGGCCCCGCTCCCGCAGCCGGCTCCGCCGCCCAAGAAGGGGTTCAGCATCGAAGACATCATGCGCCGCTAGCTTTCAACTTCGCGGTCATTAACATCAAAATTACATAAATATTCCACTCATATTGTCATTGTTAATACGAAAATATCACTGATTCACAGGGACCAGAGGCTCCAAACAGCCAAAATTAGCAATCACAATTCGTTTGATGAATATTTGCTCAACGACTTGGAATTTACATACTGATTGAACGAAATATTTGATCAATCTTGAAATGACAAGCAATATTTACTTAACATGTTAGTTCATAATTTGACAATCAAGAGTGTTAGTATGATCAGAAATGTAATGAAACGATTGCGACTTAGGTACGTGGCAAAAAAAATTCCCAAATGTAAAACAATTCGAGATGGAAAATGGCAGTTTTGAAAAAGATTAGAAAACACATCATAATGCGAGAAACATTGTAAATTTGCCAAGGCCAGGTAAAAATTCTATTCTTTGATGTGAATTCTGTGTAGAGTTGTGGGATCAGGGCATTCAGAAAATACTAGTAATACAAGCTTTGTGGTACAAGAGCTTATTGGCGACTGAAGTCAATTTCGTTCATGACATTCACGCCCCAGGTCGTCTAAATCGTTTGAAATATTTAAAATCTTGGAGATTCTTCGTGATTCATTTCTGATTTTTTGGATATTTCGATTTATAGGGTGTTTTGAATGTAACAGCGCCTTCTCCATCGTTACAAGCAATTTCGTAGTTATTTAAAAAGAACATTCTGAAATCTATTGCGGTACCGAAGAAGAAATAACTTCTAGGCCGCAAATTCATGGTATAAAGTGAAATTTTAACTTCTTTCAAATAGAGAATGATGAGGCTCAAATGTGGGTAGGGAGGAGGGGGGGGGGGGGGTTATGTGCGCTTTTGTTGCGAATGCCGAATTTTGTGGAAATAACAGGGTACGAAGTTCTATTTCATCTCTACTGCGGATTGAAGGTTCACTACACGTTGAATCCATAGTTACTTGGTGTTTGAACGGTACAAAATAGAAAGCAGTAAAAAAAGGCGGAAAATATCAAGAGAAAGTCGCAATGTAATTTTGTAATAAGTCGTTATCTGGTGATGCAGGATCCAACAGAGTGGAGTTTAATGTAACAAGGATGAAACCTAACACCAAGTCAATTACAATTTCAAAATATGTCGGTTTTGTACCTAGTTGGGGTCTTACAGAACATCTCGACAAATTAACAAGGGCTGTTGGTTTTTGTCTAAATTTAGGCTTGCAGAACATGTTGACTGATAAACAAGGGAAAGGTACGGCAGCAGTTGTCTAGGTAGAGACTAATAGACCACTTTGACAATTCAACAAGGGCAATACATGGCTGTCTTTGTACAAATTAAGGTATTTAGGACAAGAGAGACTTTGTCTTCTTGGGGACTTAAAGAACACCTAGACGAACTAACAAGGGGAAAACGTGTTGGTCTCTATGTAGGTGGATACTTTGAGAGTGCATAGACTCACTAATTCGGCAGCCTTCGTAAGGCTGGTTATTCATAGATCAATTGGTATGAACAACGGTGAAATAGGTATGTAGGCTAAGTGAAGGTATGAAGAACACTTTGACAAACTAACAGGCGCAGAACATATTGGCCTTCAAGAATGTGGAGTCTTGTAGAACGTGGAGCCGAATTAACAATAGCAAAACAATACAAGAGTCTTTTTCTACATGGAGATTTATGCAACTCCTTGACAAACTAACTAGGATAAAACATGTTGGTCTACCTGGGTAAAAACTTGTAGAACTCGTTCATAAAGTAGCAAGGGCAATGGCGGCTTTTGTCTAGGTGGAGTCTCGTCAATACACCAAGCTTCACATATCTTGAGATCCAGCAAGTCTCAGAATCACAGAACACCCCTCCTATGTAACTTCATGATTGCTGTAATAGATATCCTCAATTTCTCGCATATTATTCCAAATTCTTGTAAATAACTGCAGAAACTAATCCAAATTTTCTTTTACATTTATCCTCATTCCCCCTGTCACATCAGTAAACTGAAATGATAAATGAGTGCCTAGACTTGAAATCTTCCCTCCTGATTTGAAGGATGTTTAGTGGATATTAATATGTAAATGATTTGAATATCATATTTCTTAATAAAATATTTTTTTGTGTAATAACATGTCTACAGCGGATCTTCTGTGAAAATTGAGCTGTTTATTCTTCTAAATTGTGTAAATAGGTATTTGTCTATTGTAGTTTATATTAATATTGATTTTTAAGAAACTTTAAACGAAAAATACAAAAGCGTACTTACAAATAGTGAGTGTCTATTCAGCTGGGATAAAAAGCCCTCGCAGTTTTCTCGATTAATTATCGAGAAATAAAAGTGTAACCCTCTCACGTACTACTTGAACAATGAATTAATGACTAATGTAATCGGAAGAGCTATGTACGGTTTTAAAATAATGTGGTGAGTAGGTATCTATTTTACCTGAATGGAACAATTTTTGAAAAAAACCATAACAAACATGGGGAAAACACGTTTGCGGGAAACATCAGAAATCCTCGGCACGTTTGCTAGAATAAAATACTGACCACCGAAAACTCGATTCCTTTGTTCGGTGTTCGCCGCGTCTGAGTACTCGTTGTCCTGGCTGCCCTTGTTGAGCCATTCCCACACATTCGGTGTTCGCTTGTTTCCTAGTGGTGTAGATGGTCGCTCGGTATTCGCCGAATACCGAATGTACGTGCGGGCGGATGCTCCGACCAGTGTCAATTTTTTCCCCGTTTCAAAGGAGACGAATATTCGTCAATTAGCGAGCATCAACCCCGCCCTATACTGGCCTTACAGGCCTGTGCGTCGGGGTATTTGCCTAAAGGCATGAAATCTCATCAATTTAATGCTTATTTTCGAGAAGAAAATTGTTTTTCTTTAGCTCCAACAACGTGGAAACACGGGGTTCAAATCGTTCATCAACCTAGCGAAAAATTGTCATGGAAATGAAATGGCTTAGGAAATCGACGAACATTTGCTCGCTACTCGCCAAGTACCGCATTTGTAACGAAGAGGTTTTCGTACCTGGACAAAGGAAGCGAATATTGGCTAATAAGAGTATTCGTGAAGAGCAAATACATGCTTCCTAGAGTTGGGTGTTACATTCCGATGCGTTTATTAACGACGGTATCCAATTAAAATCCTGTAATACAGTCTTATCATATATATAAAACGTTTGCTTGTTTCTATTTTCCTACGAATGTAATGAATGTATCAATATCTCCAATACACGGCTAAAGTTCTGAACCAATTTTTACAGGATCGGTTGTTAAATTATTATTGAGTTCCGATGTACGACATGGGCTAGTTCCTCCAAAACATTCTTCTACTTTATTAACGGCTATACCCTTCGTAACCAATTTGTTTGGTTCCAGAACTTTCGTTATTATGGTTGCTAATATGCAGTTTGTTAGCGGTGGAAAATCCTGATAACTAGAGGAGCTTGACGGGTTGGTGCGGGTGTTGGGAGTGAAGAATTGGTTGCATTATTGATAGGTGACGGACGAGAATCTGATATTGCGTGCAAAACACGATTTTCTTGCTAGTAAAACTGAAAAATTGTCATAGCTGCAGAATCGTCCTACTACTCCAAGTTCAGGCGGAAACTGCATTCATCGTTGCTCCCCAGAATATGCGTCGATGCGTGGGGATGATGCATGTCAAGTATGGGGCAAGTATCAAAACCAATACCGCAAGTATAACAATACTCTACAGCACTGTATCCAAATCTTTCCTCAATTCTTTCTTTTTCCACGGACGATGAGCGATTTGTGTTGAACAAAGCAGAATGACCCAATGTCCCTGATAATCAATCCAACAATGTACCAGACAAGCTTGTTTCTTTGCCAGCTGTTTCTGAGTCCAATTCGTACAGCCTTTCATAGGACTTGAATTGTAGGTTCTGTTCACTGTGTAGAATCTGCTGTCCCTCAATCCCGCAAACGTGTCACACTCACCACCATCATCCCCTAGAAACTTGTGCAATATCGAGACATTTGGCTTTATTTATTTTTTCCAGAAACCTTACTGTGGTAAAAAATGATAATAGAATGAATATATTATTATAAAATAGTACATTTTTAAAATTACCTATTGTTTTTTTGTTTGTGAGTAGCCATTTTTTTGTTGTTGTTTGGGTGTCTCAATAATTTTTATGAGGTGATCTCAAAAAAAAACCAATTAAATACTGACTTGGTCCATAACAGCTAGTGATTACAGTTATAATTTTTGTGTTTCTAGTATCTCATAATCCATACATAATCGAATGTATCATATTTATGTATTAAATGATATAAATAGTATATTTATTGTACTGTAATTCGTCTTAGGCGGTATCCTGTTTCTACGTTGATTTTTGTACTATTTCGTTCCCCAATGCACTCAACTAACGGGACAGAATAATTCCGCTCATCAAATGAAAGCGTGATGAGTCTGCAATTAGGTCTAAAACCTGTATTCTTATCGAAGGAAACATCATTTTAAATAAGATATATATATTTCGTTTTGTAAGAATGAAGTGACTTTTGTCTCGATCACTAGACGCTTGTCCAATTTTCGCTACGTGGTTTGATACATTTGTTGTACATATAGCTGAAAGTATTTTAAAGGGATCTGTATTTTTAATTTGATATCGAAGAATGACTTTTCACGAGGGATGTCATCCATCTCGGGAATGAATTCATAATAAGATCTGTTTATTAAGTTAAGAGATGATGTAAATAGTAAAATTTTAATGATGTGGTATTTGAAGTATTAGTGCACTTATGGACATTTTATTAGTTTTATAATACTTGAAAAGTTGAAGTTTACGTAATAAATGGTTATTCTTTCATTTTTTTAAACTTTTGCTTCACTCGTTTTATTCTTCCTGGATCCGTTGTAGGGAAATGGAGCGCTTGTAGTTCGGTTGTGCAGTCTCCTTTTTCGAATTATTAGTTTATTGTTTAAATCCATTGTTGATACAATGGAATTTATCAAAGAAGAGAGGGAACACTCCATGGCAAGGTGGCAGGAAATGTGGACCGACGAGCAAAGAGGGAGGAGGACAGCACTTGATACCTCATGTTCAAAAGTGGCTAGAGAGAAAGCATGGAGAGGTGAACTTTTTCTTGAAACAGTTCCTCTCAGGACACGGACTATTTTATTAATACCTTTACATAATGGGAAAAGTAGACGACCCAACTTGTCTGAACTGTGATGGAGGAGATGATGTGTTTCACACATTCTTCATGTGTAAGCAGTGGGAAGCACAAGGAAGACATCTGCAGGATGACCAGGAAATGCCATTTGAGTACATGACACCGGAGGGTACAGATGCCAAAATGCTTGAAAGAGAGGAGCATTGGACCACTGTAATTGTCTATGTCGAAGGTATGCTGCAAAGAAAATTCGCTATAGAACGGGAGAGAGCGAGGAGGCTACCAATGGACCGAGACGAATCAATACATCCCAAGGACTTGGCCTGAAGTAATGTGTTGAACAATTCCAGGCCGAGTTCCAACGTGCGAAAGGAAGGTGAGGTTTCAGTGGATTAGAATACTACATAAACCAAAGAGCCGTCCCTTCTGGGTACCTTAGAAGATCCGATTTCCACCTTAGGATCTTATAGATTTCCTCACCTGCCTACCGAAAAAAATGGTTAATACAATTTACTTTACTGTCTATTGAAACCCGATAACTTTTCACTAAGTTAGCACAGCACAATTCAGGGGTAACTAATTGACTAGTGTGATTTGTGTACCGTCACTATTCTTTTCGCTCCACTATTCACTATGTGTTTTGAAACATTCTTCAATCTTTCACGTCGTTCAGTTATCCGAGCGCCAGTATCCGACCCAAGTTGGGGTCTTTTTAGACGTTGCATTGTTGGGTGTAGGAGACCTTCTGAAACCTTCGGATTATGATGTTCATGATTGTGCTCATGGTCATGCTTTCGAGAAAAACTTCGTGAGAGAATTTGAGATTGAAATCTTTATATATGTGGTATCATTGCGGACAAAAGGCGGTGTTTGTAAGACCTGTCTATGGAGGATCTTGTTTTGATTTTGGGCAATTCTTTGAAATTATTTGAGCATGTTCCCCGAATAGGTAAGGCATATGTCCAAATGGGACGAATAAGAAGTTTATATATTAGTATCTTGTTAGAAACGCTGATTTAGCTTCTTAACTTATTCAGTAGGATGGGCACGTGATCGTTGAAGGTGAGGCGCTTGTCGAGGATAACACCAAGATACCTTTTTGTTCTAGATTGCTGTAGCTGGCCTCCCAGATAGCTTATTATGGGCTCGATATATTTCCTTCTATATCTTAATGTCACAATATGAGTTTGCCTTGAATTTATCTTCACTCTCCATTTAGTTCTCCACTGTCTGAGGAGGTCACAACTTACTTTGTGCGGAGGTTAGCCATGATCATTCCAAAAGTGTACTCAAATGTAATACTTCCGAGTCTTCCTAAATGCAGCGGTAGCTTTGTTTTCCCGTTCAAAAGATGAACATTTTTTTCTCTCCAAAATCAAAATGTCTACCCGCATTTTGCGTTTTTCATTCTGAACAACTTTCGTTTCGTGTCTGTTCTTGTGTCCATAGATAATCGTATCAAGCTTAATTCCTGCAGTTTTTATCGAATCATGATCTTAATTTCAGGGAACTGGAGGGTTAAGCTATAAATGGTCCCCTATGAGTTTCATTGCTCCGAAATCAGTGCATCAGTCTACGTATGCATCCATGCGTAATTCTTCAACCATCAGTATTTAAGGTTCTATCAGTCCGATCGCACTCAATTTTTCAGAGTAATTGGTGAAGTGTGGTAGGATAAGCCCACATCAACTTTTAACTTGATTGTAGCATTGGTAGATGCTGCATATGCGCAAACGCAAAAATCCACCATGCATAGCTTTTTCAGTTCTAATGGTTCGATCACGCACAAATTTTTAAAGTTCTATCCCCCTACAGAATTCCCGCCGACACACCAGTAACACATGTTGACCGACCCTTTCGAAAGTTTTGATATCTGCACGAACACCTCTCTTCGTTATTTCTGATCTATGATTCATTGTTACGAGATTATATTCTACATTTTTCAAGATTAAATAAAACATTTCAGAATCACCTAGACGAGGAAGCTATGCGCCACACAACTTGTTTCTCGTTTATTATCATTTTCAATAAGAATCGTACAGCGCAGATTCTTATAACCGTTTCAAGGTAGTTAGATTCCGAATCGGTTATGCCCGTCCGCTGTGGGGGCTTAAAAGACCTTAGCATGATGTAAAAAATTCGCGAATGGACCCCATTTGGGCTGTAGTTGGTCCTAACTTCTAACATATGTGCATGCATAGATACCTCACGGCCAAAAACTGCTTGACAATGTGCTTTTTCGAGGTTTACTGGTTTAGGCCAGTGGGGTGTCATTTCCTAGTAATATTGGACGCTGATTGAGATAGTTCCTTGATGAATCCGAGCTCATCTGACTGGAAAAAACTTGGAAAATCTCGTTTTTAAAGATAAAAATTTATGAAATGGGTGTAAATTTCAATTTTTCAAATCTCTATTTCAAAGAAAAGTTGTGATGCTGGTGGGAGGAGGGAGTTATTAAAAAATAATAAACATTTTGCTGCGTTTTTCCTCTTTAAAGTTCGTAAAAATTGCAGTTGAAGGTCAGAACACCTTCGAAGTTTTGGGTACCTGGGTCTTCTTACCAGAAAGCTTGGCACCAGAGGTTTGTCGGCGTCGCTTCCCTCCGGCCCGTCCAAAGTGAGTTTCTCTGAGTCTTTTGTTTGACCATGCATTAGCGACAGGACGGCCCCTATGTTTGTATTTCTTCCCGTAAACCAAACAACGCTCTTACCTCTTACGTTACTCGTTCCGGGAACGTTTCCTTAACTATAATTGTAAGGACGCATCAGAATGAGAATTATAGGCAGAAGGAGGTACAGAAGATACATACAATATAATAGAGGATTAATTTTTAGTAGATTAATCGACGCAATGGACCTTTTCCGTTATGTTTTCCGATGGTGAGGCGGAATGGGGTAGCAGTAAGTTTACTATTTCCAGGAGATGGGGAGAGTCCGCACTTCTATTTAAGATGTTATATAAAAATGACACATCAGATCGAACTCATCTTACTCGAAGGTATAAATTGGCATAGTGCTCATTAATGACCTAATGGTTTATGGAAACTGCTGATATTTGAAGCTTAGATGCCACGTAACGGAGGAAACGGCGATGAACCTCTCAAGCTGGTCAGCGTGACGTTTGTAAAATGGGTGGATGATAACTCCATTATAGTGACAACCAGAGGCATGTAAAGAGCAATTATAACTGAAACTTGTGTTCCCTTTGACAAATCCCAATACACCCATTGCACGGGAAGAGTTTGATGTGATGTGGTCAGTAAAAGTGAGCCATGTGTCCATTAAGACTCCAAGATCAAGGGCGGACGTGGTTCTTCTCAGTGACAAACCACTAATTGAATAATTGCAGACCAGTGAGATCATATAGATGTGAAAGGAGACTATGGCACATTCAGTCGGGTTTCAGAGCTGAACTATTGCCGGAGCACCAATCCAATAAAGAATGCAACACACCCTGAAAAACCTGACAACCCCCTTCTGATTCAACAATCCGTTAAATAGCAAACGTAAGGTAACTGACAACACTTGAAACGGTAGTCACACTGTTGAACGAATAGAAATAGCAGTGGAACACGATAAATAAGGAGCGCCACATATGTAATGGAGATATAAGCGGAATGCCTTGATGCGCTGAACAAGAATCCTAAGTCCTTATTTCGGAACGACAATACAACTGGGTCTTTAAAATGGATGCCATATTTTAGAAGTATGGATAAAACCCACCATGGTCTGCCCCCATAGCAAGACCCCAACAATTTGAATAAAAGGGCATTTTGGAGCGGTTTCGGGCATTTTCGAGGCAATCGGATGGGGAGCGTTTGGCCTCATTGTCGATTATATTGTCCCGCTGGAGACGTGAGTCCCTTCTATTTGAACTCCAGCCTTGGTATCCAAACCAAGAGATTGCTCGCCCAGGTTCGCCTGTCTGGGATCGTGTTTTCTAAGTTAAGCAAACCGGGATTTAAAGTAAAATTTGATAGCCAAATGAACTGCCCGTTGTACAACCTTGCTTAACCAGATACTATCTTTCATGCATATGCCCTGTCCTCCGTGGTGAGCGTTTTTTCTTTTTTCTGTATAATGAATTGTCTAATTTTGAAATCTCTTCTCTGTCATGTTTTAGAAAAGTGTTCACATTTCAAAGAGTATCTAGCTTTATAAATAATTGTATCAGAACAAGAGTTTTATTTTTCAATGATGGTTTTCTATATTAATTTACTTATATTTATTATTTTACCTTTTTTTGCACCAATTTTTATTTGCTGTTTATTCAGCTTATTACTATACTAGGTTATCTTTTAAATTTGATCGTCAACCTTGTAACGCCGGAAGGCTTTTGAAAATAAACAATTACATTTCAAGTCCTTATTTCGATACAACGCTCGCTTCACAATAACAATGGCGATTGTTCATCAAAATTTCAACAAAATCAACTATTTTTTCACGGTTTTAGGTTGGAGCACTTGAAGCGCTAGAAACAAATAGTCTTACATCATAATAATTTTTATTCGAACCTTACAAATGGTAAAATTGCGGAGTGGATCAATAGTAAAACCCAAAAACTATTTTTATCAGCTTTTGAGTGATATGAGTAGTTCATTTGCCGCAGGATCCAATCTCTATAGAAGGGAACGTTCGTGTAGACGCCTGGCCGTTGTGGCATCCCACAGTTGTAGCCCCAAGATACGATCCCTGTAATCGATCCCTCGCACTGAAGTGGTCCGCCTGAGTCTCCCTTCAAACATGAACAACTCTCCAAATTATAACTCAGCGGTTTATTATTCATGTATTATAATAAAACTTCTACGTAAATCTACTCTTATATAAGATCAACACGTTAAACACAATTTTATGCTATTTGACGCACGTTAATATGGAATGTAGCTTCCTTAGAACTTAACAATCGACCCATTGTAATGCCACGATCAGCTGAGTTGGTCCTTAAGTTAATTTCTCTGCTATTTAAAGTACAAACAAACGATTCGGTATGTTGCCTCCTTAGTACTTGAAGATGAATAGGTCCGGGATCAGCTGAGTGGCTTTAAATGTGAGTGTCAACCATATTAATCGAATAAAGCTGAAATTGGGTACGTGGGCACATTTAGGTTGGAGGGCTCCTTAAGACTCATACTTGAAGACGTACAGGTCCAGGATCAGCTCAGTTGCAACTAAAGCTGGTTTCTATGCTACTTATCGTACGAAGCTACAATTTGGTATTTTGCCCCCTCAGAACATACAATTGGCCCATAATCAAGCCATGATCAGCTGAGTGGGTCCTAAAGGTAATTTTTATGGTTTCTACCGTATAACGCAGCGATTTGGTATGTTGCCTCCTCAGGACTTACAATTGAAGATTTATAGGTTCAGGATCAGCTGAGTGGCTTTAAATGCGAGTTTTTAGCACATTAACCTAATAGAGCTGGAATTGGGTATGTGGTCACATATTTGCTAGGAGGGCTCCTTAGGCCTTATACTTGAAGACGTACAGGTTCTGAATCAGCTGAGTTGCTCTTGAAGGTAATTTTTAACATAGTATTGAGGCCGAAATTTGACGTTGCCACCACAGAACATAGAGTAAAGTATTCTATTTTCTATTTTCTAGTTCTTCTGTATTCTATTTTTATGACCTATACTTACTTAAATAAGTCCGGGTTCAGCTAAGTTGCTCCTGAAGCAAATTTCTACGATAGTTATTTATCGTAAAAAGCTGCACTTTGGTATGCAGCCTCCTTATGACCTATGTTTGCAAATGAATACGTCCGTGATCACCTGAGTGGCTCGAAATGATACCTACCATATCAATCGCACGGAGCCGAAATTTGGTTCCCCTCCTTAGGATGTACACTTGACGCATAATGAGTCGTGATCACCTGAGTTGATCCAAAGCTTCCATATGCTTCCTGTGTTTATATCTCCCATTAACCTGCATTATCCTAGTCACATTCATGATCTACCGTTTTTTCCATCAAGGGAGACATTAAGTAAGCTTTCCTAACTGGTTTACCGCAATTAATGAAACTTTCAGTATGGCTATTTTCTTGTAAATAGCGAAGGTTCGTTATTAAAAATAATGAACCATAACGACTTTAATGTTAATTGAGCAAGCGTCCATATTCAAAATCGCCATACTAGAATTGGGCTGGTCTGTAGTACATTTTTTCTCTTAACACAAATTCCAAAAAATGTAATAAGAGTGTTCACATTCGAGCCCTATATGAACAGCTAGGCACAAACAGCACTAGCTATAATAACTAGCGACATACTAACTTGGCATGAATCATGGCCTCCATCTTCGTAGCCAGCACAAATCTGGCCAATTGGCACATCGAGTTCGCGAAGGCACTTCCCCAAGTTGTACAAGGGTACGTCAGTCATTAGCAAAATTCTGGAAGGCTGAGGATTAACGGGGTCCTGTGAATCAAAACACATAAATTCCACAAGGGATACGAACTATTTTGGAAAGTCCAAAAATACGTTGCTTATTTTTCTGATGTAGTACTTTGCGAAGATAATGACGGGTTTTTGGTAATATAGAGTAGAATACTTACTTACAAAGACTGTTGAGCCCCAGCCACTAACTCTGCACAATGTCCCGTCCAGAGGAACTTTTGTCGGGATCGGAAGAGCTTTCCTGGTTTTATTATCTAGATTCAAATCGCGACTCACCTGCACAAATACGAAGTGTGGACATTATAGATGTGAAGTGCAAGTGAATGGGGGTGACAGGACTGTCAATAATAAGAGGGCCATTGGTCGAAACCACGCTCTACTACCATGTGAGGTGATGGAATGGTATAGTTACCCCTTCCATTGAGCTGAATGCGGTAATGCCCACCAAACTAAGAGGATTTCTACAGTGATTTCTACGTGTGCTTCCGATTGGACCTAGGAAGTATGGTTGTAGGTATGGTTGAAGTAGGGTTTTACCCAGGCTCTGGTTGTAAGTCAGTTCTGAGAGTCCGGTAGAGTATAACGGTTATTCTAATACAGAAATAATAAACTTTTGCTTAATACTTTGCAGCGTTTTAACTTGGGATTGAGTCGGTTTTTAAATAACTAGCCTCAAAAAAAGGATGATCAAGAGACAGTTCACAAGTCAATAAAAGCATTAGTTAAAAAGCTATTTTGGGGCTTTTCGATAGCTTACTCACGTGTAACACAGCCAAATCATTCTCGTTTGTTGTGTTGTCATAGTCTTTATGTACGACAGCCACAACCACTGGGTTCAGTACACCAGTGTCTATTCTATCCACACCAGCAACAACGTATAGTCTTCGGCTTGTCCTGAAACATGAAAATCAACTTTCAATTTCGTTAGTCGAACTTTCTAATCGGGAATTCTCTATTAATTGACATTCTGGGTGTTGAGGAAGCCTCAACAATTGTAAGATAACTCGTGGTTAACAAGAAACCAATGAAGGACGACTCTAAAAATTAGGATTATGGATGTTCCCCGGTCACGGCGGAAGGGATGGGAAATCCCACACGGGGTCAGAACACTTGTATAAATGAGCCCGGACCAGCCCAAGGGGATTCATTCAGATCCTCCCTCTTCATTCCATCACTCTGTCCTAAACCTACTCTGCTCTTTTAAAATTTAGACCTAAATTCACAAGTGTCGCAGCAGCTCTGCTTGCTCCACCTATCTCTTGAGGTCGTAGCTTTTATAATTGCTCTCTCACATTTACAGTGCAGCTGGGTTACCCTGCTTCTGGACAAACGAGTCGTAGTTGTACTCCCCCTCAGGGAATTACTTGCTCCTCGACGTTTCATAGCTGACGCCTGAAATTAATCCGGGTAGTACTGCTCCACCGGCCTTTCGACACACCTTCAGGGAAATACGCAAATCACCATCATGCTCAAATACCTATTTATTATCCAAATTTAACTCTTTCGATTTGTTTCACCTTTCCGAAATTCACATGTTCAAAATTTCGCAACTCAACATCAAGTTTTTGGTGGAAATAAGGTTACTACTCTACCTCCCTGGCACTTTTCCAATGCTCATCTGATGACAAGAAACTACAATGTAGTTTTTCTTTCTGTATTTGTATGTCATACAACAATAACAAGTACCTACAACCAATCTACGCTTCAAAAATGGAGGATCAAGAGAACTTCCTGACGTAGATAGATAGATGATAGATGAATTGTATATTTTAACTTGAATAAAAAACCAAACAGATAATAATCAATGCATTATACGCCTTGGTGTAACCGTTAGGCGGGGGTAGCCATTATATCAAAACATTAACATGAGAACAGTTGGCATCAGCAGAGAGAACAAACACAATGTAAGAAAATTAAATTTAACAAATAATTAGTACAAATAGAAAAAAACACTCATATTATAATATACACCTATCAACACTTCCTGACGTCTCGTCGCTTTTTGATTCTGCGACACCACCGCTCTTTTTGTGGTACCTTAGCTTTGGTTAATAAACCTCGTTCTTCCGTTTGACTAAATCTTGTCTTTTTACGAGTGATTACCAGTATTTTAAACAGAATTAAACCGTGAAGTTCATTGGAGTGAAAACACAACGTTCTGTAAGTATTGCAATCATTTGTTGAATTCTATTGCATCACGAATCGTTGTAGTTTTATTATCAACAGTTTTCATTCATTAAAATTTGATGTCCCCTTACATTCAAATTAGATTTACTTCAATTCGGAGTCCTAATAAGGGAGATGAAAAATCAAATCTCACAAATCACATTTTCCGCTCTCAATTCACGTTTTAGATCATTCTGAACAACTTTCACTCCTTGTCTGACTGCATGTCTGTCCATGTGTTCGCAAATCCTTGAAACAAGCCCAATTCCTTCAGTTTTCTTCCGATTTTGACGAAAATATCAAGAAATGTGCGGGTGGATGCTCTTCAACTGGAATTGAATTCTGCTTCTCACATACCCATAGATTACAGGCGAATGCGCGAACATATATTCCACCAATCATCATTTTCTCATATCCGGGCGGTTTGGTCGCCCTCTAATTTTCAGGGATTCGGGGAAGAACAGTCCGATAATTCATAAAAATTTCAACACAATCGTGGTTTTTCCCATCCATTACTGTCGATTCACCTATTTGAAGGCGTTGATGTCTGCGGGAACATGTCTCTCGGCATTTCTACCCTGAAATCGCTGTAACAAGCTTACGCGGCATCTTTCGAGATTATTTGGAACATTTCTTAATTCTACACATTGATGTGACCGAGACGTGTTTTTTTGATTTTGCAAGAAATGAGAGAGAAAAACGACCTTCAGTGCTATGAAGAGAACACGTTAAGCTACATTTAGATCTACATCAATGGTGGTAATGATAGCATCAGGGATAAATTGGTGAAGATAGAGCAACTAGGTTTAAAAATTTACTCGATTAGCATTCACTTCTCTTATACTCAAAATAAAAATAAATAAATTAATATAATTCTATCACTGATGTAATATTGTAATCAGACAAGTGAATATTGGATGTTGAAGCAGACCTTACCCTATGACACAATGAGCAGCTGTCAAGACACTCCGTTGGCCTATGATGGTCCCCCCGCAGAAGTGGTAGCCGTTGACGTTTCGTATTGACACCTGAAATATACCAAGTAATTTAAGCCCCTTCCATTAACTGTATTTCATAGTTTCTTTATTCAATTTCATAATAATTATAAATGTTTATGAATGCATATTTTATTAGAGAAATTATTTCGCTTTCTCCATATTGAAGGATGCATGTGTCATCCGTGCAAGGAGTTGAAAAAATTTGTCCTCCAAAATCAAAATGTTTACTTGCCTATCACGTTTCAGAAGTTGCCGATCAATTTCTTTTACATGCCAATCCGTAGTAAGTTCTTGTAACACCCATAAATATACTACGTTTAAACCTAATTTTGATCAAAGTTTCAGGGACACTAAATTATTTTTGTCCAAATTCGTACAGTCACAACGGAGTAACCGAACTGTTTGAACTCATTCCATATGGAATGGCGACTGGCGACTATAGCGTGCTGAGACTCAACGCTCAACTACAGACAAGTGTGAACTTGAGAGGTTGCGTCAGATGAGGGAATCAACGGTTTGGGTATAGAAAGGGAGGTATGGAGAAAGAAACTGGAAGACGATAGCTGCAGTGAAGGTCCACAGTGGTCCTCTGAAAGCAAGATTTAGAAGATATAGGGAATTGAGGCTGTCAATGCAAATACTCTATCGAAGGGAAACTGCTGCTCACATCATTCAAGTATACAAATCAGTACCTAGGACACTTTCTGCAAGGCATAACTGCGTTGTTGGCCTCTTTGCTAAATACAATCAACTTTGGTATATCAAAGAATACGGTAGAGGATATGGACCAGGGCATGTTGTTAGAACACCTGGAGTCATTGATGGCCACGTTGTATTTAGCTCTGAAAGGCACCCGCTGAATTGTGTATATCTGCGAAAGAATATGAAATTCAGTGCCATAGAGATTCGTTCTACTGTTGCTGAGGCTATGTATGTTGAAACCACATTTATTCAAGTGCATGTGGCAACCAAGTGCAACCCCTGTTTATATAGAGGTTAGAAATAATGGGGAGGACTAGTTCAGGCTATTTGGGTTTATTATAAGAGTTAGGTTACGTTTGTTGTATCATCTCTCAGAGGTGGTTTGAAGTTGAAGATCTTGAGGAGCCAATAAAACCTTGGTTACCACAAGGAATTCGCAAAACTCATTGAATTCCTTTCGCGTGATAAAGTGGTAGTAATTGTGCTGCCTTGTTTCCAGTCTAGCCATAGGATACTCTTTATGGATTCCAAACTGGTAGCGAAATGGTACCTCCCCCCGTTCACATACACTCACAATGATTGAGCTGTGGATCTCCTCAGGTGAGGACAAAGCGGAAAGAACTGAGACTGTTCCGAGCTAGCGACCATTCTATGTTGATTGCTTTTGTGAGAGTTGTGTGGCTCAGCTGGAAATGTGGCTAAACACATGACCTGTGGTGTTAATACAGGAACTTGGGTTTATCCAACGCCCAGTCCCATCTTAGGAATATCTTCCTGAATGCGAACCTGAAGGTAGATGACAAGGCCAAACTGGCCGAAATTCTCTTCAGCAAGATCAGTAATTCGTTAGGAAGAGAAATAGATTTCTGTGGCAACTATTACATGGTAGAAAATCTGAATAAAGCAGTATGTTCAAGAAATAATTTAAAATCATAAACTAAAACTGACAGTCAACAACCACTGAAACCACTAATAAACTTAACATTCTACCAAGATCAAAACCAATAGCTCACTTCGGACTCGTTGAATGAGCAGTGACATTGACCAATTTTTCATTACACACTCGAAACACTTCCAAGTGAGTCCTTGATAAAAACCCTTGATGAGTACATTTTGAAAGCAGGTTCGTCATCCGCTAAGTAAATTGGATATGAGTCACTTTTTTCGGGCTACTCCCTATTACCTGAGGTTCGGGTAAGTTCTGGATTCCCAGTAGCTGATCTTACGAGGATGGGCGGTGCTTATTTTACCCAGTTCATCCGGGATATGACGTTTCAATTGTCAAACCGAGCACGTTCGTTTCTCCGAAAGAAATTGTGAAGGAGGAATCCCGTGGGGGCGCTGCGAAATGATCAAAGACTCTCCGCGGTTTGTCTAATGAATTCTCACGTTCAACCATCTGACCTCTATGGGATGACGACTCTCTCTACTCCATCCGATAAGAATTCTTTCCATCTTATAATAAACGTCACAATTCAATGCAATATAATATCACCCATTTTGTTGGTAAAAGTAGATACAGATGTTTAATCTCAATCAAAAGCAGAGTTATCATTTGTAATGTATATGATGTGTGAATGTAATTCTATACGATAACTATTTTTAACGAAACGAAAAAGTGTCAGTCAGGCCCATACGCGTCCCTCTACTGACGAAGCCTTGCTTTAAAGGGACCTCCTGAAAATCAGGTCCTGTCTTAAACGCAAGGACTGATACTATAATGAGAGGTTGGAAACAGCCCCAGTATGGTCGATACTATACTACTCTAATCTGCAGTCCACAGATCTGCTTTGAAGGGATATCTGATACAGAATTAATAAACCTTTGTGTAATAGTTTGCAACATAACAAGCCGTTGCGTAATAATATATAAATCCAATAATTTATTTATTATTATCCAATGAATATATTTTTTTAAATTTGACCAGTTTACTGTGATTAAAACATGTTGTTCAATAAAATCATTCTCTATTTTGGAATTCTTCATTTTATGACGAAAGAACGACGTTTTCTTCTCAACCCTATGAAGAGTTATTCGTTTGGAATGAAAACTATAAAAATCATAATAAAAGCGTTATAAACCAGGAATAATTTCAAAATGCTTCAAAACGGATTTCGATGAAAACAACTCTTTAACGGATATTTTAAAAATGTGGGAGTCATTGTAATAGTTCATTTTTCAATGAAAATTGGCTTTTAAAAAAGTTGAAATCCAGGCCCGCGAAATTGCGTCATTTTCAACGGAAAGCCGCTAATATTGTCATTTAAATTCCGTTTAGGTATAGTTAAATTTGCGGGAATACATTTTTACGTAGTCAGTAAAAGGCGGCCTGATAATTTCATTTTAATTTTATTTTATTTTATCAGTAGCACCTACTGAGCAAAGTTTTCGTTCGATTTTTATGCAATTTTCAGGGAATATATTGGTTAGATGGTTAGATGTACCACGTGTTACATCTACTTCGGTAATGCTTTTCCAATAATCGTTGTATCAAGATACATTTCTATATCTTTCGATATTGTCTATAAAATTTTAAAATATCTATATATTCATATTGTCTAATCAAGGGACTATGTGTTCCACACTATGTGACATTATCACTCTCATGTTCAAGCTGAAACGTTAAAATCCATTATAATTAGGTTTGTGATAGGATAGATTTCTACCTGGTAGGGTACATCCGTGATTTGCGCAGAAACCCCTCCGACAATTTTCACCGAAGGTTTCGGCAAGTGCAGATTCGGAGCGTGTTTACCTTCCACTTCTGTTGAATTCTCTCCTGCAGCTGTCAATCAAAATGCTGGCAAATATTCATATTTAATAGGTATTCAACTGAACTCTTTCTAAGTACTCCTACTATTCCGGCGCACAAATAAATTTGTGAACAATAATTCTGTGTAATCGTTTAGTACAATTTTTTCATAAATCCCCCTCAAACTTTGTGACTTTACGTTTTTCATATTAAAAATCTGCAATGTCCGTGCGATGTGCGATGTATGAGCCAAAAAAGCCTTAGAATTGATGTACACAAATCCGTTCCTTCGCACGTGGACTCCGTTTGCGGTCTAGTTGGTCCAGCTTCTAGAAAGCCCGATCGCCTCAACGCACGTGTCAAAAGCTACTGAAAAACTTGCCAAGAACGAGGTTGTTGGAGGTTTTTAATGACCTAGTCAAATGAGGTGCAATTTCCTGGTAATTTTGACCACCGAATCTTTTCAGATGGGTCCCAAACTAGTCCGAGTTCATCGGATTCGGAAAATCTTATTTTAAGAGTGAAAATATTGAAAACGGGTGACAATATCAATCTTTGAAATCCCCATTCTTAGCAGTCAAGAAATCTTGGGATTGGTGGTGGCAATGGGGTGGGGGGTTCGAAAATAATAAATCTTTGCGAAATAAATGTAAACTCACCTTTTGTGAATACAATTTTTTTCGTACTATTAGTGGATTTTAGGTTATTTTAATGAAATTTAATATGATTTTTTAGTGCAATTTTGTGCATGAAATTTCAAATTCAATACCTTGTTGGTTTGATCAACTTTTTCAGAGAAGTATTCGGTTAAAGTATTGCTAGATTTCGTTAATTTGCAGCCATTTAACGAAATTTGACCAACTGTGCTTATTTTTTGAAATCCCATCGTCCATGTTGTCTTCGGGGACAGTGCTAGATATGGAGGCCTCAGCGTAGTCAATAAGAGGGGGTTCGTAATCGTGAGTGGTTCGTAATCAAGATATGGTACCATATAACAAGGAGGTGATGGGAGTGGTCCAGTTCCCCCTTCCAAGGATTGAGATGGTATGCTGCAACATCTAGAGGACTAGGTGGGTGCAATAATCCGCATGGGGAAAAGACACTGGTGTAGGGGCTGTTTGGATGGAATCCGTGCAGTTAAAATGTCGGTCAGCAGGCAGCAGTTCCTTCTTTATAAAAGTCAGTCGCTCTCCAAAAATCTAGTGGATTTTGTCTTTGGAAGCGGAGGAAGTGCTTCAAGTTTTTGGTCCATTTTTCATATAATCCTTCCAAGTTAATTATTCCAATAATTCTTTGAGCTGTTTTCAAAACACAGCTTAGAGGAATGAGCTTCATTGTTTAGCTTCACATTTTTTCTCTGAATCCCCCGTAAACACTTGTTTACATAGTTGGAGTATCTATATTTTGAAGGTATAAAGATGGGGCAAACCCACGCACCATGAAAAGGGCAAATCCCGCACTACAAAAACGGCTAATTTCCACAGCCCAAATGGTGCGTGAACATGCCATGTGCCACGTCTTTTGTACCTTGCCTACGAAAGCAAAAGTCAGGGTCGTGTATGGGAGAACTAGAATAATTAAATAAAAATAAATTCAAACGACAGAACCAGTCTCAATGAATTTTCATCCTTGATTGATTACAGAGGTTCATTATTGAAAATAATAAACCAGAAACCTTGATTTTATCCCTAATCTGCGTTCTTTTTCCCGTCTATGCGTGTCTGTTTGTCTCGTGTATCTATCAATGTATGTTTCTTTCTTGTACTATCAATACGAAACCTTGTGTTTGTGAAGTGAGCTGCAGTTCCCTTCAAAAGGTTAAGGATCACAGCTGTAATAAATTCCCGTAGCCATATAAAACTGAGAGAATCGTTTACACGGATGCGGCAAAACACAATCTTCCGTTCTAATCCCACGCATTAAACTTCCCGACTTTTTTTATGATCCTCAAACACCTTTTACACAACCGATTATGCCAGTAAATAAATTATAGAACCGAGCTGAGAATTCGTGAGTTCACGGAGTACTATCCATCATTAACTTCCATCATTCGATTTTAAAATTGTTTTATCACAATCACATGATATTGTTTTGTTTACAAACCAAACGGTAGTAGCTTATCTTCCTTTAGTAGTTAAGTTTAACTTGGGTACAAACATGAAGTCGGCAATAATTTTTTCCGCAGAATTCGCCTAGTTGGGACTGAATCTTGAGCATCGATCTCAATCAATCCCAGAGGCCCATTCAGTGGGCAGAAATTTTGAAAATTTGGATATCAAAACATTCGGAATAACACTCATTTTTTATGGTTTATTGATAGAAGTTCCTTCAAAGAATCGAATGAGCCCACCCAAATTGGTTTAATTTGTTCAAACTTGAGAGTGATTTATCACAATAAAATTCCTCTCTGAAAAAAAAAAAAAACACCCCCTAAGAGACTTTGACAGAAATGAAGAACTTCAACGCGAATCCGAATGTGAACGCCCTTGGGCATCGTAAAAATTAGTATCATGTGACGGTCGAATCGCCTGATATAATTGCAGCGAAATTTTTGGTTTATTATTCTATAATAAACCATTGTAATCGCTGTAAAATTTCATGGTTTACGTTTCAAAGGGTGTAGAATCCAAATCTGCAATAAAAAATTTTCCGTCCGTCCGCCGTAAGCACGATTTCTCCCAAACGGCTGGAGCAAAAAATTTAAAATTTTCAGGAAAAATCCATGTTGGTCCTAAAACGCCCCAATTCTTTAGCCAGCTCTCTCAATTAATTTAAAGTGCCCTTTAAGAGTTGTCAAAGTTTTGTAAAATCCCTAAAAACCTTAAAAAAAAACCTAAATAAAAATGGAATCGATCCTCCCATGGTCTGCTCGAACCATTCCCGATGTATGGCCCGATTTATGGTGCCAACATTTGCATCCACATTCACTACATCACTAGGTTACTGCAATAAAAAGAACAACAGCGTTTTTTTTTTTTTCATTAGGTGAACTCCTAAAAGGGTTTATAGCCGATACACGGGTTGAAGCACTTTGACATGCATGAAACGCTGCAAATTCTTTCACTGCGGTTTATTCAATTTCATTCATTTGGATTGCGTTCATGATTTGAATTTCTACTAAGCTCTGGAGTGTGCGTGCTTATTTACATCATTTTACACGTTACATTCTTCATTTGAATAATAACTGATGACCGATGTGTAACACTGTGGCCCATCCCAGAGTCTTACACGTAAGTACGTTCCCATAACACTATATTTACACCACATTAATTGTTAAAGTTTAGATTTCACTTCCATAAAATGATGTACTTACTATACACGCCATTTATACGGCTGCTAATTTTATTTATTCATTAATTTTAGTTCATAAAGTACTCATACGGGTTATCTCTTATTAGTTTATAGGTTTCTTTTTTGAATAGATGCTGACTGTTTATCTTCATTAGATTTCTAATTTTTTCAAAATCTTTATTAACTATCTGCATGCCTCTGTATTTTGTCGTCATTTGAGCAAATTTATTTTTTACTCTCGGCAACTTGAGTCTGTAATGGAGCGATTATTGAATTTCAGGAGATATGCATAGAGCACCAAATACCTATTTGGATTCATCAGTTGATCATTTTCGTGTGCCTCCTGAAATTCAATAATCGCTCTATCACCTGTGAAATACGCACACTCCAAAGCTTAGTATAAATTCAAATCATGAACGCAAGCCAATTGCGTTATCCCAATAAACCCCAGTGAAAGAACTTGCAGCGTTTTTTTCAAGAGTTCTTTTCGAAAACGTGTTTTTAATGTCTCACATAATTGTGGACAATTGAAGCGTAGAAAGGTGTTTTATTTTATCTCGTTAACTTTCGCTTGCTCTTTTTTGGATTTTCGTGTATTTATTTATAGTACATTGCACTTCTGTAGGTGTGTTGGTATCAGATTTTGTTTAGTACATAGGGAGTAGTAAAGTTTTAGTTTATAAGGAGTTATATTTTCACGAAGTTATCCATTTTGTAGGGACGTGTAGAAGTCATTTACAAGGTAGGGAGCACTGTGTTCAGATGAAGGACCCTTGCGACTAATTTCGTTCCTAATCGGTCGACCTTGCTGAAAAATAAATGGTACCTAGAATTCAATAAAAAAAATATGGCGGTGCGAGTAGACGAGTTTAGGTGATGCAAAACTAACTACGTGTAATATAGTTTGCCCAGAAGACCACTGATTTGCACAGAAGGGTTATTCTTATGCAGAAATAATAGACCTCTGCGTAATAATTTGCAGCCTTTCTTTTTCACCTAGGAGCCCGTACTGGTACTAATTTATTGATATTCGCAGTACCAAAATGTTTGACTATTTAATATTTAAAAGCCTGAAAATGAGATTTTGCTTAACTTTACTGCTCAAGGAAATAAGTGGAGAAATGTGCAATTTGCCTGAGTCTTTTGGATTGGTCATTGAAAATGAAGACCACGAAGGAAAATTTGGATCCATTAACATGACTTAATTTTCTCAAACACACCGACTTAGTTTGACTTAGTTTTTTCAACCATCATTTCATAACTTACCCAATACGTGACCGGCAAAACAGTAAACACACAGAAGTACGGTCAACATGTCGGGCGATCCGCTCCAATCTTCTCCAGCTCCCACGAAACTTGACGGTCGCAATTATAGTTGGTTTCTCTCGGCAATTAGAGCGACACCTAATCTTATCTGGCCCGTGATAAAAAGCTGACTAACCTGGCCCAAGTTCTACGGGATCTGTGCAACAACTACTTAGGTGCCTATGACGGCTAGTGAGTCCCGAACGCCACGAGAATTGGCAAGAGTCATTTTTAGTTTATGATGTTTAATTATAAACCTCCCCTCAAAATTTGATTTTTCACGTACATGCTGGAGATGTGTACAATCCAAAAATTGAATTTAATTTGCGCCGCACTACCGTCTCGGGTATCTGAAAGTCGGAAAACACCTTATAAAATGCCCCAGAAGCTTAGGAAAAACCTGAGATTTGGCAAAAGGACTAGGGTTGACTAGGGTTTGGTCGCTATTTCATCCAAAAGTCTCCCCAACAGGAAAAATCCACACCTAAGGCATGGGCGGTCCCAGGGGGGGGGGGGGGGCATGGGCGGCCCCCCCCCCCCCCCCTTTTTAATTTTATGGTTTTTAATAAGCTTATTTTGCAAACTCACTTTTTTTTCTGTTTTCTGTTAATTTTAACCTGGATTAAAAACTGTCAAGTGAAGTGATTAAATATGAATTAAACTAAGTCTTTAGGTAAGGACTTGGCTTTGGTTTGAAAAAAAAAAAATGTATTAAATTTCCTAACAATGTCCCCCCCCCTCCCCCCAAATGTAAGCCTAGGACCGCCACTGACCTAAGAGTGACAAATATGTGTAAAAATGAGTTTTCGTTTTTTTTTTTAGTATAAGCACGTAAGAAATGCATGCAATCCGAATATTTAATTTATAAAACTCTGTCCGTCCCTATCGGACTATCGTCTCGGATGCCTAAAAGACGAAAATCACCTTCTAAAATACCCCAGAAGCTCAGAAAAAATCTGAGATATGGATAAAAGGTTTAGTTTGGTCCCTCGTTGATCCAAACATCTCTTCACCAATATTACTCCACACCAATAGGTGAAACATAAGTGTAATTTAACCATATCTGTAACATTTGTCAATTAAATTTCGATTTTTTTGTTGTAATATGAAAGGTGATGTAAGGTGTCGTTTTCTTTAAATGTTATTTTGGACGTAGAATTGATTGAAACTAAATCGATTCAATTTCAAGTCTATTGCAGTTGCAGCAAAATTTGTTCAATCTATAAAATTAATATCACCATGTGATTCGGCCTAGAAGTAGAAGTGGTCTAATACCATACCATTTAGCAAGAAGTGAGGTCCTGAGCCTTAATGCGATGCCAAATTAGAGGACAAGAAGTACAATTGTGCCCTCTTCAACACAAACACCCCAGAGGACAGTTTTTGGCAGTCTGCCCAGTGCTATTTGAATACCACGCGCCTCATCTCAGTAGTAGAGGCCTAACCAGTCAACAGTTGCTATTGTTATTAAACGGAGCGAATTGGGACGGTCTGCATAATTTTATAAGATGTGCGAGCGTGTACAGAAGATACCTTTTAAATGAATTTAACTACTTCTAACCATTAGTTAACACACCAATTCATTTATATACTATTTAAACATACTTATTTGATGTTATTACGTTGATTGATTGACGTCATTTTCATGACGTTGATGAAAATGAGTACGTCAGATACGTTTAGACAAAGCTTTTCACCCCTTCAACTAAGTACGTCAGATGCGTCTCGACATAAGGGTTAACAAAAAACAAAACTTCCCTAAATCCACTCCCTGCTGAGTAGGTCAGATTCGTCTGCACGAATAAGCAAAACACCCTAAATTCGGTCCTACTACTCTAGGAACTAGGAAAACTGTAATTTCGTTTAGGAGCGTAAGAAAATCGTAACAATACACACATGTAGTTTTATTGCCTTTTTTATAATAATTCTCAGTTTTTTATTTTCGTATCCGAATTGGAGACTAAATTTTTTTTCTAAGTCCAATATCGAAAATGATAAGCCTAAATGTACTTTAAAGTAATACTTTACATATAGATACTAAAAATAATGCAACTTTCCTCATGTAAATATCTGATGGACCATGACGTACACAAGTTTATTGACGAGGACAATGTGGAGAAGGGAGTTCATCCTTAGCTTTGACTGGGTGTCGTTATACTACTTGGTGGTAATTCGGAATTGCTCTGTTTCAAAAGATGGAATAGATCTCCGTCATTACTTACGTTGAATCCTTGAGAACTTATCATATGCGTCCACTCTTCGTCCACCTCATTCCTGTTGGCTTCCAAACCTTGAACTGAAAATTTTTCTGCGTTTCCCATTTCCATGGGGTCGTTGAGCGTGCTTAGCCCCCCATCAGGTTTAGGGTCCAGACTTCGAGAAAATTTCAAATTAATGGTCGAATTGTCTTTCGTTGTATTGGAGCCGCCAGCTGGTTTGGCTTGCAATGTGTGGCTGCCCAAGGAAAGCATCTCATCCACTTGTTTCTGATCGTACAGTGGCGGTATACTTTCATCGTTGTCCCCTTCGGTTGCTCTCAGAGGCACATCAGGCTCGTCCGCTATATTAACGAAATCCCTGTCGTAAAAAATATTCGACAGCGGGTCGACACTTATCAAGCTCTCAGACTTGCTGTTTCCAGCGTCACTCCCATCCACACGTTTCATTTTCACTCCAAAATTTACGATCGGCGACGATGACGGCTTCCCGTACTTGGACTCCCAGTAATTCATAGAAGACGAGTAGATTTGATCGTACAACGATGGAAACAGTTTTTTCCTGTTCATCACTTGCGGAGCAGCATGTGTGTTTTCCATGTACCTCAAATTCTTCACGTGGTCCAACTCGTTGCCGACCGCCCAACCGAAATACGGCTTCACAGTTTCAGCCCTCTTGGAACTGTTGTGGCTGGTTTTCATGGACGAACTCTTCTCAAGAAGTTCCGGCATTGATCTCCTAGCTTCAACTTTATCGTTGGACATTCGCGGTTTGACGCTTCTTTGAATACTTTTCACTCTCTGACTACTATTTCGTGGGGCAATGTTTTTAGAAGGAGTCGCACCGCGATAGTTTGAGCCAGCTCTTTGTGATGTGGGTTTAAAATACTTGGCGTCTTTGAAATTCGTGACTCGGAAATTTTTCCTCCCTTGAGATCTCAAGTCCCTAGTGAATTCCTTCTTCGGTTTCTTGTTGGTGTTATGCTCGGAGGCAGACTTAACGACGTAAGTAGGGCTCCAGGGGAATTTCATCTCTGGTTTCGCAACCTTCTCAGTGTTTGAGGGTTTGTTTTCCACGGACCTTCCTGGTTTAGTTCTTTCACTAGTTCTGCTCTTCATGACATCCATGAGACCCCTTTGCTTCAACCATTGGAAGAAGCTCGAGTTCTTCTCAGTTAGGTATTGTTCATTAGGTGGTTTCGCCATATTTGGACTGCTCGACTCGGATGTTTTCATTTTTCCCTCAACAAACTTTTCTCTTGGTTGGTTTCTGGTTGAATCACGTTCCCTGTAACTTTCATATTCCGATCTAGCCTCCTTGTCACTCGTCAATGCACCGCTTCTAGGGACATACGATGAATTACTCCTTCTATCTCGAGGACTCGTCAAAGCATTCTTGCCATTCCCATAACTATTATCCATTTGTGTCAACCTATTCCGGAACCACTTATGAAAGTTTTGCATATTTTCATCGAACAAAAATTTATCCTCTGAATGCTCTTTCAGCTCATTACTTTTTTTATTTGATACGCGCGATGGCTCATCATCGGCCATTTTCCTAATCGTATCCCTAAATGAGTAGCCTCCCCATGAAGGAATCTTGAACTCCCTCTTCATGCCTCCCCAATAGTTCGCTGGGTTCTCTTCAATTGAGACTTTACTGCTAAAAGGTTCCAATGGACTAGAACCCGCTGTGGTTTCAGTAGTCCCATATTTCGCGTTCCTCATCTCCTTCAACATCCTTTCATACTTAGCAGGCTCAATAGACTCATCTAAGGATTCCCCCAGGTTTAAATATTCGTACACAGTTTTGGGGCTCGGTTTCTTCGTTTCGTTTTT
This sequence comes from Creontiades dilutus, assembly GCA_031894815.1. Lineage (NCBI taxonomy): Eukaryota > Metazoa > Arthropoda > Insecta > Hemiptera > Miridae > Creontiades > Creontiades dilutus. The sequence goes on from JAVIWC010009708.1 coordinate 699,349, forward strand.
GTACCCCTCACCTTGTGGCAATCCATCCTCAACTTCTGGAACTTCACTATCTTGTAGTGGCGGGGAATTTTCGGGAGAAAGGGATTCCTCTTCGTCAATATTATGGTGTTTATAGCTATCAGCTGGTCTTGATCTTTGCTCTCTCTCTATTTTGATGTCCTCCTGCAACTCAGCTATAGACAAAGGTAATCTAGGCTCAGAATTCCATTCAAGGGCCCATTTTTGCAATGAAGGAGGTGTAGTTTCAGTTAAAGACACCAAAGTATCCTTCTTGCTTTTTGATGATGATATCATTTCCCTGAAACTTGGTGTGAATTTCGGCAAGACGTACGCCGTATCACTAAGTCCTTTAAATTTGTTATTAGCCACAGGCGACTCCTCTTTCTTCACCAATTTCTGTGTATCATCTTTCTCTTGCACATTCTTATGGCTATTGGTTAGCGCTCTCGGAACATACGGTCGCGCCAAATCTACAAGAGATAAATTTCTCTGGATCTTATATGAAGTGTCGACCACTTTATTTTCAACTTCGTTCGTCTCGTTGAACGGCAATTCGTCACCGTCAATTTCTACAAATTTTTGATTGATGCTGTTCCACCTACTTCCAAAATTTTCTGGCAGAGGAGGCTTGTTGCCCGGTTTATATGTACTCATGACGTACCGAGATTGACGACCTTTTTCTTTATTCTGCACTTTAACGGAAGAATTCCTTGAAGGTGATTCACCTGAAAAGGTGGTGTCTTTGGGGAAATGCCCCTTCCCGTTGTTAGAAAGCTCTGAAACATTCATTCCACTAATATTTGACTGTCCTGAACTACTCACCTGGAAACCGAAAAAAAACAAAAAGTGATGTTAAAATCTGTAAACGGGTATATTTCCCGTAAATGGATATATTTCAAATAAGAGCAAGGAAAAGTCAAAAATGTGTTTATCTCAATTCAAATTGATGTTTTACCTCACTAATAACTTGTTACCATCCATGTTCAAACGGGCCCATACAAAGTCGATCAGTTTAACTAGTATTAATGAAATTGACCATTGGTGAGGAACGGTTGATTAAATGACAGGCCCTGCTACCTCGTTTGATAAAAAATTAGAATTAAAAAACTGCATTCTTATCGGAAGGTTTTCTTAGTTTGATTTTGAGTCAGTGATTTTGGAAATCGGTTCAATACCTAGTTTGGATACTTCGGAAGCTATCAGCCCTCAATCTTCAACGGCTACAAAGAAGGATAATAGTTCAAATTAGAAACTAATTTAAATTCCCTCTACATATACTTCTCAGGTTGTTTCGGTCTCAATAAACACACCAAGAACAACTAACAGTCTTTGAACGACTAACAGTAGATGAATCCAGTTCATCTGAGGCCCTCTGAATTTGGTCTTCCTGGAAATTAACATGAAAATGTTTGCAATCTGCTCAATGGACAATGAACACAACGGGAACAAACTTACTTTTAAAAGGGCTCATGTTCGCTCTAACTGCACAACCCGACCACATAAAACTGCATGTGGGCATTCAAGGATTTGGCTGGCGCCTAGAATTAACTTATTACGACAACCCTGAAAAAAACATGACAGCACACCTACGCCCTTCTCTTCAGAAATTCTCAACACAATCTAACTTCAATATGAGGGGTTCAAATGGATCGAAGCTTCCTCACATCGCCCCCTCGCTCCACTCCTTCAAGTTGAGAGTTCTAAGTTGGTCTTGCAAGAACAATTATGGAAAGAGTTAAAAAAAAAAAAAAAAAAAGGATAGAGAAAAGTAGAATGTAAGAAAAACGGAAAGTTTACAAGGGATTTTGCAGGGGGATGTCTTCTCACCCATCTTTTGAACAATTCCTGAGGGGCAAGGGAGAAAGTGGTTTTCAGATCAACAGTGAAGTGGACGATTTATGCATATTTTATGCTGACGATTTAGTTCTGTTCAGTGGCAACTGTGCTGCGATGAATAGAATACTGAAACACCTCTATGAATATTGTGAGCGGAACGGATTGATAGTGAACTGTCGGAAGTGTAACGTGATGGTTATGAAGACAGGTGGCTAAGCTAAGGGTTTGCATGTGTGGCAAGGATAACTTGCAAGTTATTAACAAGTACAATCATTTCTGTGTCACATTTTCTAGTCCAGGTTTATTTAGGCAACAGGCGGAGGATGCTCTGATGAAGGGGTTAGCAGCTATGTTTAACATTCTAGCTGTAAAAAATAAAAATAAAAACGGAGTAAGATAGAACGACATGAACTCAGTTCATGTTAGTTACTGATGATGACCTAACCGTCGAAATCGATTTAACTGTGTAACTCTTTATTTTCGTGGAAATATAGACAACGTTCTATCTTACTCCGTTTTTATTGAAATGGGTTTCCGAACTTCGTCGCGAGTGATTAGTCTGTATTCTAAGCTGTAATTCGAAAATCGAGAAACAATAGTGTGCAGCCATAGAAAAAACTGCTAGAAGTTCTTTGTTTATCATCCTCCCTATATGGAGCTGAGGTGTGGTTTATCCTACCTGAACCAACTAGAGAGAGTCAAGATCAGATTCTTCAAATCTCTTATGTTTCTCTCAAGGAACACTCCGGATATGTAGGTCAGGAAGGGATTCGGTTTGGGTCACACTAAATCTGACGTAGCAAGAACAGTTTTATCATGGCGGGCTAAATTGTTATTAATGAATGACCTACGTTTTCCAAAGATATGTTCTCCCATTTAAAACAACTTTCACCAGCAGATGATATTAGGAATATTGGGTTCACCAGGTCCAAATGTTGTTTGGCTCGAAGGGAGTTGGAGCCTAAGGAGGTTGAGGAATTTCGTGCCCGCACAGACAGATTAATTTCTGGGCTAATATCTCACTCATTTTCCGAGGATTTCGCCAAAGTCATTGATCTGAATTTAATGCATATTTTCGTCGATTGGTCTCACAAGCACAAATATATTTATATTTAGTATTTAGACTGTAAGAGGTTGTTCATACATCCTTGTCAGATAAAGTGAGCTTAAGCAGGATTGAGTCGAGAGATCGTCTCATTTAAAGAATAATGGATTGCGGAGATCAAATGAAACAAAACCGAGGAGAGCTTTGAAGTGCTGTTGATGCAATGCACAAAAGAACACATTTGTGCATTCAAAAAAAATGGAGGCCATTTTGAACATTTACTATTATTGCGTATTAGAAAATACTTGCTCAAATTCAAAACTGCACCTTAGAAGATAAAACAAATTAATTTTATCCTAAAAATGCCTACTTATTCGAAACCCATTACCAAGCGTCAAAAACCTCGACTTGCTTCTCTGTTTTTTGCATTCAAAAAAGGTTTTCTCGACCAAATAAAATAGTAAAAATTGTTTTTGATATGCCATTCGAAAGGTGACCTTTAGGCGCATTTTTTAAGCTACAAGCACCTGATCAAACGCTGATTAGAGTAGAGTACTGAACGTTTGAAAAACGTTCTTTTTCAAAATGTTCTTGATGTTTGCTTTCTAGAGTGATTTTTGATGCAAAAAAAATCGGTTTGCCGCTTGAAAGATAGGAAATTTAACGCACTTTCAAACGGTATCCTCAACTTTTACTTTACATAATACTGTATGTGAGTTATAGCCGTTTTGCTGAAATAAGGTCGAAAACACTAAAAAAATCTAGAAGTAAAATAACTCAAAAACTTATTGAGATAAAAAAAATTTCTGAGGCACTTTTTTTTGAAAATTGGTTGTAAAATAAGTGGGTGAAGTGCAGCTTGTCCAATACACTCTGTGTATTCGATTTTTGAAATTTACGTTTCTTGAAAAGCCATCAACTTTTGAAGGTGCTCATTTTCAAGGAAAGTCATAATTCAAAAATTTTCCATCTCCATGTGAACCCAAAACAAACACACACATAGGTCCACTCGGGAGCAATTACGAACATTTGCTGATACGATCATGTTGCATGACAGGAACTTTTCAACCGCCAGCTTGAACGCAAAGACGTTAAGTGATTAGAAAGCACATATAAAATAGAACTCACCATATCATTGCATGCTTTGATAAAACTTCTCCTCGCCATTTTATTATTCCAGTATTCAATTCCTCGGTCATGAAAAAACGATCGTGTCAAGCTGTGTGCATTGTTCCCCAAAATGAAATATCTCGGAAGATGGGTAAATGTGTAGTAGTATTGTGCTGGCATATTTGTGATTTGGTCACTAGGGATAAACGAAGGATGCACCCACCCGTCAGTTACTCATCGTGAATTAATAAGTTGTGGAGGTGCTCACTTGATAATTAATAAAAATGTGTATTGTTTATTTATTATTGTTAATAACTTTGTATCATTGATTAATTACCTATTGAATTTACCTTTGAATATTTTTCTATTGAATCACGACAACGCTATCTCATTCGGAGTTTGTTTTCTATGCTGCTTACCCTACAGAACTATAATTGGACATGTGACAATCCGGATAATAAAATGTGAGTCAGGATCGGCTGAGTGGCTCCAACCTGAACAGCTGGGAGAGCTGAATTCTATCCTGTTCACCATAGAAAACTGAAATTCAATAAGGAACCTCCATAATACAGTACGAGATGAATTCCATCATGCCATTGCCATGACGGGCTTCAACATGATCAGCTGAGTGGGCTAAATTCTCTCCCGTTCATCCTAGAAAACTGAAATGTGACAGGAACTCTCCGTGAGACAGGACTCGCGGATGACATGAAATTATCCAAATTGATCAGAACATTAATTATGTTCTGTTCAGCCTAGAAAACCGAAATTCAATAAGGAGCCTCCCCGAGACAGGACCAAGCTACCTAGCTTTCTGCCGCTTTTTGTTACGAAAAAGTGTCAACTGCAAACAATCGAACTATATGTATAATCACATATAGTGACACATGTAACCGTTTGAGGCAGAAAATTAAATTTTTCGATCAAAATTAATGCTAAGGGTTTTAAAGTAAGGTATGTTGAAATTTTTTTCCCAGAAATTTGCAAAATTAGCATGGTGACTTCAATATTCCAATGAATCCTACAGCGCCGTGTCGTCCACTCTCCTCCATTCTTCAGAAACATTTACGATGATTTCCATATCCTTAATCCCACCGAACTGCTCTTAAAACACACCAGTACCTTCATCATCAATAACCGAGATCACTTCAACCCTCTCGCTGCTGACGGTCTATCACCTCCTCCAACAACGCCACGCGTAAATCGCCCTCGCTATGTATTCTGCAACTTCGTCTTCATAGACTAACTACAAAATCAAGTGCAGCACCGTGTACCTAATAAATTTCCTAGTTAATTATGATCAAATGTTTTAAAATTTAAAAATTAACATATTTAATACTTAAGCTAATTTGTCAATAAGGCATGTTTTTTTAATTTAACGGTCGTAAATAAAAGAATGTCAAAAAATAGAGTATTCGTACATAAAATTGTGAATGTTGGTTGATTCCTTCAGAATTTTGTTTGGTTGGATTTTCATCGAAAATTTTTCAACTACCTGCTAATTCAACAGTGTTTTCAAAAGACGAAGCTATTTTAAGCGGTTTCTTTTTTTAATTTTGATAAATTACTTAACAATTGGATCATTTGAACTTAAACTCACAACACAGCCAAAACAGCAACCTGACAGTTCTTATTTTGATCAGATCTTGATTCATGCGGTAGTTTCAAAATATCAATTTCTACGTTGCTAATGATTTACCGATGTTCAAGAACCATGACTATGTTTATGGTAGTTTGTTAGTTTGGAAGGTTTCAGTACAGCGTTTCTTAACTAGCGTTAAGAACTAAAACTTATTACTTATATAATTATTTTTATTATTATTATTTTTTTTTGTTAATAAATGGATATTTGATTTGATTACTTACGTCATGCCTCAGTAGGTGATCATTCAAAAATCGTCAAACATTATTCGCGAACATTGTTCTCAAACAATCATGATCAAGATGGTTGGGCTGCGTGAACTGTCTTCCGCGCCAAACTGAGTGTGGGAACCCTGTTTGCAAACGTTCGAGAGCGTTTCGTTACTTATCGAAAAACTTACTGCATCTGCTATTCTGTGCCGCTAACGGGCAAGTCGTCAAAGGGATTTGTGTTCGTTGAGCATCTAGTGAAAACGGCGAGTAGATAAAAGAACCAACGGCCGGTGGTACCTACTGCACCATTCTGGAGTTTTCATGGTAAATGATGGTTGGTTTTGGTATTATATCCTGTTTAGTAGCCTTATATTTTCGTGCATTTTTAATGAAGTGTGAGAAGCGAGAAATAGAATAGTTTAAATTTGTATTTGGCTGAGAAATGCGTCTCTGTTTCCCCTGTGCGATAGCCCTTCGGTGATCTCTGTACAGACCAGAGTTTCGTGTTGCAGAGACAAACTTACCTTCCTGGACCTCAGTGGTATTATAAACATTGCCAAAAAATACTTTATTCACATAGAAATTGCCAAAAATATTTAAAAATGACGGACAAATTTATGCTGGCTAATGGAGGCGGAGGCCTAGTAAATGTTGACTGTTTTCGCGCAGGTGATCTTAAACTGATCGTAAGAATTCCAATTACCCATTTAAGTTTCAAGGAATGACAACTTTTTGAAGTTGGTATTTAAGTACTCGGATTAGAAGCGTATGATACCCCTGATGCTCGAATGATTTCCCAATCTGTACATTTTACATTCTCTTTGTCAAACGCTCTGTGAATACTTAGATATGTCTATGGAAAGAAAGTGACATTGTAAGCATCTTTAATTTTTACATAATCACTATCACAAGCTCTTAAATTAAGAACTTTTTCTCTAACCCGTCCTAATTACGTATTTTTCACGATATTGTATTGCATTGTTTACGGCAATGTAAAACTCGGTTTCTCCATATGTACCATCTCGCATTGTATCTGTCAGATGTTCCGTAAATAACTTGGTGTAATCAAATGAACCATTGTAAAACTTTATTATAAAGCCAGAAATACCATTTGTTTTTCTTTCAAGTATAAGGGCTTTTCTCTGTTAAAAGGGGACTACAATGTCGTTTCAATTAATTCCACATCGTAAAGCACCATGGGGATGTACAAATAATTGGTTATTATCAATAGTGGAATAGAATGAGTCATTACGACAATTTATATAAGTAGTTATGAAAATAAACTGAGAGGAAGACATAAAAATTCATAAAATATACCCTTTCGTACATTTGTTTTAAGTTCACACTGGTACATACAAAATACAACGTTGAAAAGGGACAGAAACAACAATTATTGGTAACAGGTGGTTTCCATGAATTGACAAAGATCGGGCACTCGTGCATGTTTGTTAGAAAGACCACATGCCTTCACGAGGTTGAGACATTGAACAAAAAGAATAAATTACACTATGCTACGTTTTATTTACATAAAGGATGATTCCAGCGATCACCCACAACCATAATATCATTCTTTTTGCCATATCAACCGTAACAAATGATATGAAAAAAAAAGTAGTAACAGTTCACAATTGGCCTCTCGGAGGGTTTACAGTGATTTATTTTAAAGTAACCATCTAGATATTCCTACGTAAATCTAATGAATTCGCATATAACAAAATAACAACAGTAAATTTAATTTGAAGTAGTACAAAATATTCCGTTGCGGAAGACATTTTCATCTATCTAAAGCTAATGGTATGTTTTTTCCAGTCTTTCGGCTATGGCTGATGCGATTCCTGCACCTTTGCCGCTTCCATCTTCGGCCAACAAGAGTTGGAACTAAAAAAATAAATTTCATAATGAGAATCAAAACATTTAGTTTTCTAAAATCAACTGCCCTCAAAAGCGGAGGGAGCACACATCAAATGAAATCGAAAAGCTAAATCAAATAAAAGTGGGGAGGGTACCTAAGTTTTTCTAACGCATGTGAGAATTTGAGGACTGAAAGAAAGTGCCGTTTAAAATGATCACGAGTTATGGCGATACCACGGAGCACTCCTGATGAGATGCATCTCGAGAAGCCATGATCCTTCTTTCAGATATTGTTTGCAGCAGGTCATTCCTCTCATATTTATTTATTTTAGCCCTCCATGTCTGCTTCGTGCCCAAGCTGCCACAGACAACTTGGACAACCAGGATTATGGCAAACCCCATCGGGCTTGACGGCAACGATATCTGGCTTTTTACCCCGATCGCTCGACATATGGTATAGATGACAAAACACCTGGTATCGGTTCGGCAATCACAGCATAACGCAGAATGAACCCACCATGAGTTTGTGGACACTGGTGCACTACTTGATACAGGTAATCATTTTTACCCCTACAGGCACCACAAACCATCCTTTTCATAACAACCTTTACAACACTTTTCCGCTATGTTCCACCCGGTCGGCATGAAAATGTCGGTAGTCCTGCCCCTAATGCCCTCTGAAGAACATTCGATAGGTAGACATACAATTATAAGTTAGTGGGATATTCGTCACTGTCAATCATAATATGGTTATGATTATGATTATGTAGAATGACCAACCTCATTTAATTTCCTAATTTTTCCAATTAAAAATTGGAACCCCGGTAGGTGTCTCGACACCCGGAAAGGTAGGTGTTTTATTTCGTTTCGTTACATTTCAGTTGTTCCATTCGAGAATTTCTATTTCGGTATTTGAATTTGATACCACCTTCTGTTTCTTACACAGGAACTGGTAAAGGTTCGTTTTCAAGGAGTTTTATTTACTCGTCTTCGTACCATCTTTGGAACATTTAGAAGTCAATTACAACGTACGGAAACTCACCGATCAGCTTTAGTGCCCTCATTTCATTCCAAATTAACCTACGGAGATGAATATAAATTGAACTATTTTTAAAGCAAGAAGATTACAATTATAAGGTAACCGCCAAGATGAGGTAATGCACCGCTGACTACGTCCAACAATTTATTTAAGTAGAATGGTTATTCTGATACAGCAATTTTAAACCTCTATGTTCTTTTTTGGATTCGAAATTAAAAACTAAACTTTGAAATTCCGAAAGCTCTCCTCCTATTTGTCGAAAATTCAGTCAAACATAATTTCTGGTAAGATAATGTAATTATAGTTTTCATTTCAAATAATTCCAGCTGGAAATTATATTATATTCCTGCGATTTGCTTCATAAAAGTTTCAACAGACCTGTCAAACTCTTCTACCAACATTACTGACGTAAAGGGTTGAGGCGCGCCCTGCCCCTTCAACCAAATCCCCCATAATTCCGATACAAAACGGAAAAACATCGACAAATAACCAAATATTGAGTTGGACAAATCAGTACAGCTTTCTACACACGAGATGAAACACGATAATCCAGCGGGTTCAAGTTATTTCTGTGGAAAGGAAACTTAGGGTGTTAGGATGTCGGGAATGATCCGCAATCTCATTTCTCTTAGACGCCGATTATCCTCTGATTCAACGGGTAAATCCCTCCATGGCTTCTTTCGACAATGCAAGTGGAATTCTGAGCCATAACTCGGAGTTCTCGCACAAACTCTGATTTAATACTTCTACAAGATAATTTTCCTCCATCCGGAGCGCTTCTTATAAGCAACCAGACCAAAGTTCAGTAAAGTTGATTAAAAAGTCATGTGGTCCCAAGTTATCCAATCAATCTAATCAAATTAGCTGAATCCTCGGCATCAAAACTTAATTTGATAAATATAAAACTACATGTTATCATTTATCATATTTACATGTTTTGATATGTAAAACAAGCAAAATTCGAAGGATTTATCATTTCGATACAAAGGTTCATTATCGTCAATGATAAAAAAATTCTCTCCCTAACTCTAAATCAATTTCTGCATTCCATCGACACCTCAATATCAGTTTATTTGTAATAAAACAAAACCGGAGCCTTGACGTCAAAGTTGCAAGCCGAACTAAACATCTGCGGAACAACGGTCGGAAACCTTTTCGATTTATCAGGCAGTTTATCAGGCTTTGAGAATTGCTAAAACTATTATTGCTTTTCGACTAGGTACCCGTAAATTTCACAAAAACGACCGAAATAATGAACTGTTAAGATGCCTGCACCACTCATTCGCATTCAATTTTCCGATTCTTCAAAATTAAGAAAACCCCGCAAACTGAAGAATATGTAAACGGATATTCTTAACTATAAAATGTAATTTACTTGATTGCCATAGCAACTTATGATCTATTGTTGCACCTGCATACATATTCCCCACAATTAGTGTGCTACGGCATAAATACTCCCCGCATCAGTGCAAGTTTCAGGCGGGGTTCTCGCAAGAGGTCCGTAACTCAACATAACACTGATTTCTTAAGAACATAAGACAGAATACAAAGTTATCCAATTCGAGTTGCAGAAAGTTGAAGTCGGACCTCCCGTTATGTCACAATGCATCTTCGGCAACAGTAACCACAGTTTCGGTTTCCCAAAATTCAAACGTCCCTAACTGATGGTTTAAATCATGAACCTAATTCCATCCTGAGTTTTCGTTTATTCAAACGTCGTTTATACAAGATTTCAGAGCGTTGAAGTACATGCAATATTATTATTAATTTAACCAGCGACAGTACCTTGTAGTCGGGAGCGAGTAATTTGATGAACTTTTCCATCCACAGTTTGTAGCGAGGGTGGAATTTATATAAAGATCCGTCCACTGCAATCGTTACGTCATGTTTGTCCATCTGCTTCAATAGCCGGGCACAGCCTGAAAATGACCAGGGGCATGATAATTATCATTATTACATTAAATTAACTTAGAAGATTTTACGAGTAGGCACCTATCAGTTTGGAGATCAATATTCTAGTATTAGCCCTTCAGTAGATATTATAGCAAAGCATTTGTTCGTAAAAGTAGATAATTGCTGAGCTTCTGATGAGTTTTACAGCCAAAAATAACATTGCTAACGACAATTATCATCAAAGCAGTTGAAAAATTGCTGAAAACGTTGTTACAATACCTAAAACTGTGAGCAACAATAGGTACTCGAAGCAAAATCTTACCAGGTATTCTATTTACTCTTGCTTCCTCATTACCGAAACAGGGAAGCTTTGTGTTGTAGTAAGACGTAGCAAACCATATTATTTCAATATTTCCACTTGCTTTTTATGTTTTAGTTTGGCGATTAATGTTGGTTCCTGTCATATCTGTGGTGTGTTCATTAGCTACCATGTCCAAAATTATACACATTTTCAGTTCGATTTTGATTTGAGTTTGTGCGTAAGCGCAAGCGCAGGGGAATTCCGCTACTGTTTGCCGGGCATCAAACAGATTTTGAAACATTTAGGAGTGACAAGGGTTAACACCTAGATAATAATCCATCACTCCAAAAAACCTCCTGGAAACAAACATCACTTTTTCACGACCTGCAGTCTGTCTGATCTCCATTGAATTCCAACATTCACGAACTATGCGCACATTTTCCATTACAAAATCCATCCATCCACAAAATACCATTATCAACTCTATAAAAGTCCTATTTCTCATATCAGCATGAATACACAAACCTTCATTACTGATTAGTATGAAATCCTATCATTTTGACTGGAAAGTAACTTCTTCAAATAATTCTGTACGCCTACGTCATAATAACAGTAAAAACTATAATTCCCATCCCTTTTGACAAAAGTTTTACTCCAATATTGTTACTACTAAAATAATTTTACTTTAATAGCTAATGTTTAAATGAATATGCTGCGTTTGAATTAAAAGTATGCACATTGGAAAAGTTCAACTCTAGAAGCACGTCTAAGTTTTACCGCAAAATGTAGGGACATTCTCGAAATATAATATCGAAGATAATGGAATATGATTGTGGTGTGGAACTCAAGTCATAGAGACCAACGAATGCGAACCGAGCCAATGTTGTCAACAACAACAAAAATCATGTTAAATATGGATCAATTTACAACAATCAAAATTAAACCACTTATTTAAGTGGTATATGGTCGACCATTCCACTTGAAAATATTCAGAATAATTGGAATCATAATTGATGAAATGAAGAAAAACCACCAAGTTCCATAACTAGATCTCTGCCTGTGTTACTTATCAGAGAAGACTTGGAATATATTACTGTATGAATAAAATATATGAAATATGAATAATTAAAAATTATGCTGATAGGGGGAGCAGACCATTAGAAGAATTTGTTGCTTGCTCTGAGGTTAACTTCAATCGGTGAAATATGAAATTCAAAGGAAGCCATTACTCTGATCCCATCTCTTACAAATCCTGAGAGTCGCGAAAAACTGTAAGGGCCCGTTCCATTGTAGAAGGCTCATGGGAAAGGAAAATACAGAGCAAGGAGTTATCCTTTAAAAACAGCATCGATGTAACTGGGTTAGTTTGTGACTCCACGTTGTGGAATGGACCATAAACGCTTTGATCGTAACAAAGATTTTGCTTTTGCACAAGGGCGGAGGCTACCAGGTTGAAACCAACAGGGATCATCCTGCCAACCTGCACACCCCATAAAACCTCTTCGATTTTTCCAGGGTTATTGGACAACCAGACTTACAGGTAGGAAACAAAAATTGTCTAGGAAGGTCACAATTAGAGAATCTCTCCCCCCCCCCCCCCCCCATTTTTCAAGAATGACTAGTATTCTTCCACTGTCTAGGTAGACGGGAATATCATTCTTGTTTAAGTGGAAAGTACGAGAAATCTCTTACATGCCGATACGAGAAGGGAAGCTCTGAGTGATATCAATTCGCAAAGGTATTTGATCACAGCTACATCATCGTCGCAGTAATCCAAATTAAATTTCTGCAGTATCTTCTCAGTGTAGTGGCATGCGGTGTCAACGTTGTCTCTGAAATCAGATCAAATTTTCATTAATAATCAGTTAATATTTTTATGGTTATGCTATAAACTAACTACGCTAACAAGGACACAGAGTATTTGACAATTACGTTGTAAATGCTGACGCTTCCTCGTATCACTCCTGAACCGGACCGCAGTCCTCGAGGCTGACATTGTGGTGGACATTGATGCGGAGCTTTGGGGAACAAACAGGCATTGTCTTTCTACATACACTCATTGTCTTTCAACATAAATTTATGTATTTATACAGATCAGTTGTCATGGAGACCTTGTTTGTGTCGTCTAAAGACTGTGAAAGGCAAGGTCAAAAGGTCCAGAGGGCCTCATGGAGTTTGGAAGGTGCACTAAACCACCCCTGCAACTGGGTAACATACAAAATGCTTGGCACGTCTGTGTTGCGGGTTTGTACAAAGCTCTGCACATGGTGAGGATGGAATTTCTTAATTTCAGTTAATAGGTACCTACCTAATAATTACTTCAAGAAGGAACTATTTTTCTCCCTTCGGCCCACAACTGGTTGCCTCTACTCATCACGAATCTGTACAGTAGGAGTTCCCCAATACGTGTACAGAACATGTCAAAGAAGGCTTGCCCTAAACTCTAACCTCAGCAATAAGTGGCAGAAACCGCATGTGATGGGGTGAATTCGAATAATAACGTAAATGGCAATCATCAGAGTTGTGCTTTTGGTTGAGAAGGGGCGCATCGGAAAATTCAGTGCCATGGGCGCCAAGGATTGGAAGGCCAAGCAAAATGAAAGAGGCTCATTTATGCAACCGTTTCGACACAGCTCTCCCATGACGGTTATCCATCAAGTTTTATAAAAATAAATAAACAACAAACCATCCATGCAATTCTGAAGAAACGGATGAGGCTTTTGCAGAGAGTAGAAAATGCATTTAAAAATGCTGTCAAATTCAACACAAGGGTTTATTATTTCTTGTATAATGTGTGATTTTTCGTGTCAATAAGGTTTGTGGGCTCATTTTTAGGTTCAGAAATTGCAACTATTTGCTGTTGGTGAATTTCTATGAAGCCGAAGCCAATCCCAGTCGACTTTTCTTTCAAAAATTACTGAAAACCACGTTTTGTACTAATTGAGGCCGACAGCATCTATGCCTATGAGGCGTCCGGGTTGGGTAAAATTTAGGACCAGCTAGATCCCTAGTGGAGTCCATGCGTGAAACATTTTACGGATTTTTTCGATCAATGTAATGCCTTTTATGGCCCGTACGGCGGACTGGCATTGCAGATTTTGAATTTACGCACCTTGAAACGTAAAGTGACCAAGTTTGGAGGGGAAAGGTTCAATAAAAAAATGTTGCTATACGATTACAAAGCCTCATTATTGAAAACAATAAACTAAAAAATCGGTTCAACAAATCGGGTGGACTATCAGAAGTATCCTTGAGCCCGCTTAATACATTTCTAGTTGAGATATTTACTCAGTTATTGGGCTTGCGACGAGTTGTGATTTTGAATTTCAAGTTCTGCTTCATAAATTAGGTGCATAGGCATACCAATCACTCGTGATTTTTACCATTTTTATACAACAGTCCTGATGATTTTCTGTTGCAACCAATAATTGAAAATATATTTCATGTTTTTACGCAAGGCCTATGCATCGTCAGGCAAAAGCCCTAAGCTGCCTAAGTCCTAAATTGCAACTTTAGAGTGAAAATAGCATGGAAAGTTGCTTCAGAAATACAGAATTAGTATGACAGCTTCATGACAGCTCATGCTTAATTTTCAAGTCAAAAGCCCACTGGCAAAACATGATACAAGTTAAAATAAGCTTTGTAAAACGATAGAAATGGTCAATCAAATTGCTTGAACTGTACTCTATCGCATTTACACAATATTACAATAAATATGAACATAAACGTGACGGGGTGTGAACGAACTGATGTCAAACAGTTGACACAAGTGTGGGGATGTTGATCGTATTACGTACTCAAGGTCAAAAATTACTGTCAATATTCGCGATCAATATTAGGTTTCCAGAGGATTTTTAGAGCCAACCCAAAAGTCCAGTCAAATTTGTTAAATTTATGTTATTCCCAAATTCGATATTGTTTTTCTTTGATAAAATAATTACAGTTTTGTTAGATAATCCCTTTTAATTATTTTGGTTTATTATTTTCAATAATAAACCTTTGTGATAAAAAATTGTTGTTATACGTTTCAAGGTATGTAGATACCAAAAGTCGAATAAAAAAAGCTCTCCGCTATCCGATGCTTTTCGATCCGAAGATTACGAAATTTGGCTCGAAAATCCAACATCGATCCACGATGCGCCATTAATCTCAGTATCTTGATCAATCAAAAATATATAAGGATTATTCTATCAAAAAATTGAAATCTCAAAAACTTTCATCTTACTTTCGAAGTAAGAGAGTGTGGTTTGTTTGTATGATTCAGATGGAAATTAGTTCCCTGACTCGAAGGAGACCAGTTGGGTTAATGTACGATCATCCGTTTCTCTCACTATTTGAAAAATCGGTTAGGTAAGCGGTCAGGGTTTCAGGCAGAGAGACCTTTGGTGATCCAAACTAGATCGGCGTCAAACCAAGTATTTTCACCTTGAATGCTGCACTACGTCTCATATACATAAATCAGTTATTTAAGTGCAGAGGCTATCTAATAAAGGAATAATGAACCCCTGTAGGTATAATAATTCGCAGCTTTTTCTCCTATATGCTTGTTCTGACGCAATATGTTCGCGAAGCCACCTACTGATTAAGTAGCTACGTTGCAGGTAAGCAGGTAATTCTAGAATAATTTACTTAACAAGCTTTTTAGGTTCAAATAATTCTTCAAGTCATGTACTCTGGTTCTGTTTTACGTAGGAGTCCATACTAACTGTCTCCCATAAAGAAGTGTGATGGATATGGTTATTTGCCCCTTCCCGATTCTTGAATCCGTCGCCTTGGGAGATGAATCACACGCCTTCAAGCGTCTGGGTCATCCTCTGAGCGTGGCGGGCACTACCGCATTCATCTCATTGGAAGGGGCTATACCATTCCACTACCTCACACGGTAGTAGAGCGTGGTTATGACCACTGGCCCTTATACTCGTATTATCAACTGTCCTATCAACTCCAATCTCTCTCTTTTCCCCTCAAGCTAAATGCCCTACTTATTGCAAGCCCCCCCCCCCCTCCAATGAGAATCATTCATCAGACACCTTCAAGCGTCTGGATCATTCTCTGGGCGTGGCGGGCATTGCCGAATTCAGCTCATTGGAGATGTACCATACCAGTACTTATACCATACCATCACCTCACAGAAGGAAACGAAATGGACCAGCTGCCCCTTATAAGGGCTGAGGCGATATGCCTTCAACACCCAGAGGATACCCATGAATCTAAAAATCTGGGTTTGTGTTCAGTGTTAGCATTTTCATGGAACGTTAAGGGGAACACATCCATTACAGATTATAAATAAAAACAAATTTATCGAAATGGAAGGAGAACGTGAAAATTTGCATCTCTCTATAATTGAGGAACCATGCGACCGTCGTGGGATAACAAATAAGAAATAGATTTTGTACCGGCCAGACAGTCTTAATATAAAAAACCAATCAAAGCGCTGTGACAAATCCATATTTTAATAGCCTTAATTGATGAATTAGCAGCATCGTCTTTTTAGTTAACTTGTATCTTGAACATAAACAGTGCCAATATCTGACAAAATGCTTCCGCACCTCATCAAACCACCAAAATATCGCATAAACGGCATTGTCATGATTTTACTCGGAAAAACATTTTGTCACAAGTTGTATGGGTACATGATGAGAGGTAAAAGCAGTATGAAATGTGATTTTCGTTTTAGCAGGTACGTTTTTGAAAACCTGATGTTGTTCAACGCTATTTTAAACCTTGTTTTAATATTTTAATCTTGATTTATGTACGGTAACAAACAAATCACGGAGAAATTGCGATTGTGACTTCAGTGTAGAATTTCCCATCTTTGTTTTGTTACCTTCTTATGATTTTAAACAAGCGTGAAATAAATTGTGTTTTGCCGCATTGTCTTAAGTGTAAAGATCTCTCTCTATTGTTTTCTCTTATTGTTATTATTGAATCCCGGAAGTTTATAAAAAGTCGCGATGACTACATAACATTACAATGTTCAGTACTGTTAGGTAATAGGCTTGAAACCGTATGCAAATTTAAAATTCTATAGGTTGAGGGAGAGTTATTCGGATTCAAAATATTATCGAACTAGCAAAAAGCCCAAGTTGAATAAAGATTCACATAAATAAAATATTTCCCGTAGAAAGTTTCGTACTTTTCGACTTCGGAGACATATGCAGACAGGAATTTATCCTTGATTTGAATTTCCTTGCTGAGGATGCCGTTGAATAACAGCCTGTTGTTAGCCAGATGAACCAACACTATCCTGACCAACTCGCCAAGATACAAACCACTGATGTACTTTTCAAATCTGTAAAACAAAAAGAGAGTTATTTGACACATTCTGATATTGCGTACAATGTGAGAATGCAGATCGAGCAACAAAAACATGTCCATGTTCATTTCAGAATTCATTGAAGACCATCAAAAAACTATTGTACATGCTATAGATGAAGAAGAGGAGGAGGATTTAAAACGTTGAAATAGTTTTTTACAAGAATTCTACTAACTATACAACTTCTCGTGTTGTATACAACGTGCACCAAAATGTCAGCTTTCCAACGGTGTAGTCGTTTTGGTTTTTAAAATTATTTTTAGTTAAGAAAATAGTGTTTAACTGCAAAAAAACGTGTGTTTTCTGTTAAAATTGAGGTTTTTCCAAAAGTCTCGAAGATGAATGCAACTCATCGCAGTCGGAAATGAGTTGTAGAACACGTAGGAGTCGGATTTTGCATAAGTCCTGGGACACCCTGTATCACTAAAAAAGGCCTAATGTTTGAAAGTTGGGAAAGCTACGGAGGAGGCACAGTCTTGGTCAGGGGCGAGGATATGCAATGACCCGCACGACCGCTCGGTCTTGAAGGGGGGGTTGCTTTGTGCGCCGTGTATCATCAACCCCAATCTGATTTGGCCGTAGCATTGAGTGTTGCAATGTTGATAATTTGTTGTTTCTGACTAAATTCAGTTTTAGTAAAATGTTTATTGACTCGAACATGTTATCCTGCTGTTGAACAATGGTTAGATATTGGGGTTTAAATCGAGTTCATACAAAGAGTTAGAGTTTATACAAGATTGTTAACATCTAAATTTACAAAAAAATATTTAAAAAAAAATGAATTTAGTGAATGAAAACGTTCGTTTGTGATCAGCGTCTACGGCATTTCCAAGCTGTCCAGCCAAAGTCAGGATAATCGAAGATCCGAGAGACAGCTATTGTTTTTGTTCATTTACGATTGATTGGGATGATTTGCTTTTAGTTGAGTAGCTATACTACAAGTGAGTATGTTGACACGATTTTTGTGAACGGTTTTGCCAATGGTAATGCTTCTGAAGCAGCAAGGGAGTCTCACTCCTCCTGTGTACAACTCACACCCTAGCGAACACGTCGGATAGTATGAGGAAAAAATATTGGTAGATAATATTGTTTACGTCACTGATCTTTCTTTATCTAGTAAACTATCTGTTTTTTATCTACTCTAATTAAAATCTCAGAGTTACGTTAAGCTCCTGACAAAATAGGCGATACTTTTTAAACATCGCAGTGAACCCCAGTCCAGCCTACTGTGATCATTTTCCTCAATTCAGACCTCCATCCTCCTTCCGTTCTTCGGATTTATGTACATTTCGGTAGTAAAATAATTGATAACAAAGCTCAATAATTGCTGACTGCTCATTTGTAATTTTCTCTCATTTTTATGTTTTACATTACGCAGATAAGACGTGATCCTCAGGTTTTTTTGCAACTTACGAAAAAGAATTGATGTGCAATGAACCGTTGTCCAGTTGACGGTCGAAGTGTGACTTGATGAAATCTATGGCACCATTGTCTCCGAACGCACCCCATTCAATGTCTATTACAATCTACGAACAGTTAAAAAAAACACATTGTATTAACACATAAATTTTTTATTAAAATCGTATTAATATCATACATTCAAGTACATTGCACTCGTAATATGACTTTAATGATGATTCGATTACGGCCGGAATTCAACTCCAAATAATACAGTTTAACAGTCGTTATGATCTTGTATATTTATAACGGTATGACAATGCTGGTTTAGTTTTCATCCCCATTAAGTAAGCACAATTCATTGTTTGTTTTGAGCAGAAAAATAAAATATAAACCCTCTATAAAGTAGTTTTGTAATTTTTAGATCAGATTGCTCACATTGGCTCCAGAGAAATTGGAATTTGAAACATCTGAAATATAACCTTTTTACAATTTTGACAACACCTAAACTATGATAATTCCTAACCGCATACAGTTTCCATATGAAATTTTCCCCTCTTTTCGGTAAATCAGCCGGGAAGTCAAATAAATTCTTTACTATTGCGATTAAGCGATTGTGACGATAGAAGTTTTAATGTTAGGGTTCGAGGGGCCACTGTCAGTATAGTGGCCAATGGAGGACCCGGATGGGCCGAGCCGAAAATGGAGCTCTGTGATTACCTGAGTTGAAAAGCTCTTGACATAGCTCTTGACATAGCTTGACCAAACAGATCGGAAATCGAACAAGTTATTCAAAATCGATTCAGCTGTATAAAACGCGACCCTCGAATCTGCTGAGTGAAATATGTAAAATCGTGGGACAGCTAAATGGGGAACGGACCAGCGGAGCTAGATGATTCAGTAAGAGATTATAGTATCACTTGGTTGTACGTTACTGCTCTCAGGTAAGAATTGCCAGCAATGGATTAATGTCCAGCCTAACTCAATGACTTGAACAAAACTAATTAGAGTGTACTAGTTGAAGTCATGAAACGAAGGATCGTGCCAGAGTAAGGCACTGACCGACTGTAGGAGAGAGAGGGGTCCACAAGGTCTAAACACACCGGTTACCTTCCTTTGTATCAGTAATAAGTACCTAACCTAAAGATAGATTCAAATAAATAAGAACGCACTTGCATTTATCAATGATAAACTGAAGTTGCCAACGATGTCCATTCTACATTGGTTGAGCGGCTTAATCGTTGTAATTCATTGAAAACTTTTTTTCTATTTTAGGCGAATCCCGAAAACATTTTTCAGTAAAATTACGCCAAAACCGTAGACCTTCGACGAAGGGGATGGACAAAGCTGATTAGCGTGAGTTGGTACTTACAGAAATATAACCAACCTATTCAAGTTGGACAAATTACTATCAAAAGGAAATCGAGTGCAACCGGTCAAACTCGTTTTGCAAGGTACATTGGCGTCGTATCATGGATTTAGTTGGATGGCACTGAGTAGCTCGATGTTTACTGTTTCTGAATTAAACCATTCCACATCGTTTTAATGTCCATGGGCTTTCTGCAATCCACAACAACCGAATCGTTTTGAAACAGACAGAGATTGAAAGTGGAACTTCTAATAAGGTTTGCACCCCCGCCTCCCTCCAATCCACCCCCGTATATTCTGTTGATTCACGTTTCGCGTAACGTAGATGCCAACAAAATTAATAAAAAACGTCCACCATTCCACATGGTACCTACCAGTTCAAGGAAAAGGCCCATCCCCAGCATCACTTTACAACAACCTTGAAATGTGGCACTTGAGGGTTGACTTTTTGAACAGTCATTACGTGAAAACACTTTCGACGACTTTAGTTTTACGCCAGGGATCAAGCGTTATGCAGGATGATTGTATGACTCGCAGAAAATCAATATCTCGTAGATAGACCTAACTGCAGACAATCATTGTCCTGCGCGATGCAGTATCAATTAATTGTCACGAGCAACGTAGGTATTCAACTATCTGGGACCTAATAATTCCACAGCTGCCGAACCAAGTAGAGAGAACATTCATGCGTAACTTTCATGAGGCACGAATGACGCTGCATCAAACGGCTCGAATTCTAGGTAGGTTGAAGGATGGTTTCAAGGTAATGGCTTATTGAATTAGCAATGGCCACTATTCGCCAGTAAGATGCGTTGACAGAAGACGATTTTAGCTCTTAGAATGTCTCCATTTAATTTCTCGCTTGCTTTATATAGGGTAGAAAATACAGAATCAATGAAAACATATTCCTCCCATTAATTGGTCACCATCCGATTTCTCAAATGTCAGTATCATTATAAATGAGGCATTTTCACCTGCCACATCACATGTGACCTGACAAGTGATTAGATAGGTGATGTAGGTAGTATTACTGCTGTAATACTGTAGATGAAGTTCTAAAGATGAAACAGTTATCACAGCTTACAGATTCCTCTCATTATTTTGTCACCGGTTTTAAGAATTCCCGTATCATTTATTAGTGATGCAGCAACTGCCCACATGATCTGGAAGGCGTCTAGGGATCTAGTAGAAGATGAATAATGTAAGTATTGTCGTTAGTTGTAGGTATATACATATTTATGCGAGGAGCTAAGTACTGACCTCTTCCTCGCCGTGCCTTTCGGTTTCCCAGTGACAGACGCGGTCGGCTCTCTCGAGGTAAGCGGCGTTACTTCCTGTTCCGAGGATCAGGCCAACTCTCGTTCTCTTGTCCATCGCGCAGCCTTGTAGCAGCGTCCCTGAAAATAAAAGTACACCAAGCAAATTACATACAGCAGATAAGTCGGACAAATAAATGAAATGTGTAAGAGAAAAGCTTTAAGGGAGTTTAACCATGCACGCTGAACGGTTCCTACTTGGATGAGCTCAAAAATAAATTGTCGAGAACCCCAAAAGAGTTATTTAGGAATAATTATTATTGAATCGAAGTTGAAAACTGGAGGAATTAACAGTAGAAGTCATTTCGACACACCAGAATCGAATATCTAGAAGGCATCTCAGGTGCTGAGGTCATTGTTTTCTACGAGACCCAATGTAGATTGGGGGATTCCACTTCTTATACATGAAATGAAAGAGTTTGACTGCATGTTCGTTCATAACATTCTATTTAGTAGAACGATTTAGCAGAGTTTTTGAGTCTTTATCTGACATCAGGGCAGGTTTGATGCTAATCGAATCATTAAAATCATCTACATCATCATCGTACATCTTATATGATCGCTTTTATTTATTGATTCATTAGTCTACGCATAGTGATAGTGATGCATAGCACAGTAAGTAAACTATACAAACAACGTTTTGCTTCAGTTATTCATAATCCAACCGATGTAGCTCCACCGATATAGCTTTTCTGTCATATTTTATTGACGTACATAACGGCGACAAAAAGGAAAAATTCCGTTTGGAGGTCCTGCAGAGGGTGTGCTTGTTACTGCACATAATGTTTGGAATAGTTTCATAAAACCTTCAGTATCGGTACTATCTAGCATAATTTTGTAATACAAAATTACATGAAATTTCCTAACTGAAAGCTAAAGCTCATTACTTGAAGAGTTTCTTTGTAATTATCTTTGCCATACTTACATTAACTATAGATTATAAACAGTTGCATTTTGGAACTCCAGAAAATATTGCAATTAACAATGAAATGAAACCTTGGTTTCATAGCTTAAAGTTTCTTTGTTTCAGTGGTTGTTAAACAATAAATGTTCCTTCTTAGGGCAAGACTAAATGTTTTGTCTTGTTCAACTGAAGGTTCTAGGTTTGCTCTAATATAAGTTACGTTAATGATGAAAACATTTCAATTTTATTACAGGTAATTATTAAGGAAATAAAAGAATGAAATTAAAATGGTATTTGCATATTGGAGAAAAACGACACTGAGTAAACTAGCATTTTGTAAACCAAATGTTGTCTTTTAATAAAGCTTTTGATTGCTCGTTTTAAAAAATAGTGATTGAAGTATTGGATTTGTGCAATAAAACGACAATTTTTCTAAAATTTACTTGCTTTGTGCATTTCAAAGCTTGGTTCTCGCCAAATTTGGTTGAATGTGTATTTGCCCGGGCCGACATCACCTCTGCATTTTATACCAAGTTTAATTACAATTCCTATGAAATTTCAGGGATCGTGAATCCCGTCATAAATCAATCTTATCGGGTCAATCGAAAGAGTTCCACGAAGGCCCTAACGTATTTCGTACTACTTGACGCCTTATGATCCTTCAGTCCAATTTTATTCAAACTCGAGATGTATTGAGAATCGGTATCAGGAGAAGTTCCTCACAATTTCATAGTAAATATAATAAATAATAAATATAAATAAAACATAAATATCGCAGTAATCTTATAACTGGGTTTCATAATCGTTGTATAAAGAATGAATGCAAAGAACAAAATGCATGGAGTTAGTGCAATATAGTCAAAGATTCAGGGGGTCTAGAATGATTTTCTTTTGACTACCACCAGCTGATTTATTATCGACGTTTTGATTAATTGAACTAGGGAGTCTACAGTAAAAATTAAGAATTTCAGATTTCTGCCGAAAAGAAGTGAGTTACATATTGTTAATTCTCGTCTTTCTAGAAGTCGATAAGCAAGAAAGTTGGGTCTTTCAGTAAAAAGAATGCTTTGTACACCTTCAACTTTGTATCTAGAGTCAATTTTAGTCGTAGCAGTAAACAAACAGAATACTTTAATCGATCTACAAAGAATGCGTGCAAATACTTTTCAAGTGGGTTGGAAGTTGATACGTACCCGTGGTGTCATTCAGGATAGCGTTGACGTGAACTTTGACGTCGCCCCTTCTTTCCAGCGCCTGTTGCAACATCGTGACGACATCGTTGTCGACGACTCCCGAGGCCGAGAAGCTTTTGGTCCAATGGGTGAGCACGCCGTTGTGGAGGGATTTCTGGTGCATGGGGAATGAAAACGTGAAACCTGCAAATTTTAAAAAGCAATTGCGTAAATATGTTAAAGTTATACTTAATGTGAAAACTAATGTAGAAGGCTGACAATTATTTTCCAAAGGTTTATTATTTCTGTATTAGGTTGCACTCCTGGGCGGATCACTGGGCTGTACAGGCAAAAACGCCATATTGAGGTGGCGTGGAAAACTCACTAGACCAATCAAATTAGGTTGGTACACCTATTCATTTTTGCAGTATTTTTCAGGTGAAGAAAAAATAATACAGAAGAAGGTATCCCGTGAGATTGTTTTTATGTTGGTTCTGGTGGTCAATTTCAGATTGAGAGATTGCGATTATTCGCTTTGAGTCAGTTTCTGCGAATCTGAAACTTATCCCAGTCTATTCTACTCCCAAAATTGCCAGGGAAGACACTTCACTACCCTTTGCCAGCCATGACCTGGTTTTTGGCCTATAGAATCTAGGAGAGCGAGGCGATCGGGCTGGCTATACGTTAGGACCACTCTAGACCCTAGTGGATCCGAAAGAACGGATTTTTGGATTGTTTACATAAATTTGAGAGGATTTATAACGTGTTTTCGCTATTCGACTACAAACGCTTGACAGTCGAAAATAATAAAACAAAAGAACGAATTAGAAGACACAAACGATCATTTTTTCACAGTAGTATTTGTTTTTGAATTCAAACGACAAATATTTCGCACGAAGCTTCAACCTTCCTCCTCAGTTATGCATTCAAAATGCGTGCGAGCCACTGGTGTTTTTGTAAGGAAAATCACGAAAACTGTTATTTTATTATATTCTAAGGAGATCGGGCATATTAGAGTTTCTTTGTTGACTGTTGATACGAAGTTACGTCTGTTTTGCATCTAGTTTCGATGTTGAATTTACAATTTAGACTCGTTTCAAATCAAATAATGTTTTTCATGCTTGTTTTGGTACAAGAAAAGCAGTGCGGTGTAAGAAAGTGGGCCAATGCTTACAGGAAGAAATTCGGGTTCCAACGAATGATCACTTATACGGGATACCTTTGACGAGAGAACGCCATGAGAAAATTTAGTATAAATCAAATTGAAATTTCGAAAGAATCCGGTAATTAAACCTGCAACTGCATTGTTTTAGTACCTATCTTCAAGTGTGACATCATTTATAACGGGTTTAAAACACTAATAACCATGACCTATCAATGCATTGTTTCTTGATTTGTATTGATTTATAGGCACAGGAAAATAAATTGCAAGAAAGGTCAGCACATGCTGACCTAAATTGTGTGCGGATAGTTCTTAATTTTATTTGAACCACCCTTTTTGCCATCGTGTTGTTTTGCCAGCTGATGGTGTAGTATCCAAGTTTATAAATGTTCATTTCAAGAGTCCTGGTTAATTCAATTTTCAAGAGTACTAGCAGTGCTCTTCAGAGCTTCATTTAAGAGGAATTCAGCTGTTATGCTGATCAATGAGATTGAAGGCGGTCTCTTTTCCTCCCGTCCATCTTGCCCTCATTTTATTATGAACTTAAGTGACGTTATTGCTTCAATGTAAGTAAAATTAGTTTTCATCGTTCGCGTAGTAGCGTCCTCTTTTTTACATTTCCTTCCCCCTCTTCAATAAAGAAGCTTATTACAGTTGGGTTGTCTTTGGTTTCGTTTCCCCCAATTGAAAACCGCCCCATATCTCCACCCACACCAGCATAACGGATTCGACGATGGCATCGTAGATCATTTTTAAGGTCAGCTGATACAAAACGTTGGTAACCTTGAGAGCGAACAACTGGAATAAGACTCACCCATGTTGAGGCCTTTATCCGCGACGCCTTCCTTGTGAGCGAAATCCGAAACGCAGCCGGCGAGGAAATCGAAGAGTTTTTCTCCCTCCCCTTGGCGGGTCTCCGTGTCGATTTCGTAGCAGAGGAACTTCTCGCTCACCACCTCTCCGCCTTTCAGCTTCACCAGGAGAACTCGGAAATTCGTCCCTCCGAGGTCTAGACCCAAGTAGTCTCCTTCCTCTGCGCATCAATAAACAGAAAGATACAATTAAAAATGTTGCAAATTATTATGTAAAGGTTCTTTATTTCGGTATAAGATAACCCTTTTACTCGGGTCCCCGGATTACCAGGACTGAACCGTTCAACCAGAGACAATGCTTCCTAGGACACACGGAAACACATATAGAAATCCACCTGAAATTTAACAAGATTAAATAAAAGTAGCCTATGGTACATTATCACTACCCGGCGCTTCCATGAACTGCAATTGTATATAAAAAATTGTACATAAAAAGAGTCCCATTTATCCATTTCCACCATTTAAGGTGCAAAATTAAATACCTTAGAATCCCTGGAAATCTGCAAGAACTTTTTGTAAACTCCTTTGACCTACCTCCTTCCTATCTAATCCTTGGCCCCATCAAAAGTCACATTTCACTTTGTCTTATATAGGCCATGTATTCTAGATACCAGAAAAGAGTCTCATTCATTAATTTCCCCCATTTAAGGTCCAAAATTAGATGCTTGTGAATCCCTGGAAATCTACAACAAATTACTGTGAACTCCTTCGACCTACCTCTTTCCTTTCTAATCCTTGGCCCCATCAGAGATTACCTTTCACTTTTTTGTCTGTATATGAATCCATGTGTACGCATATCTCCTTCATTCGGTGGTGTGCTGACAAAGATGTTAAAACCAAAACCGGTCTATTCTTCTTTTTTGTTTTATTAGTCATACAAATATGGACATTAATCTAACTCAAAAAGACAAATAAATAAATTTGGTAATGTCCAAAAATATCCGAGCATTATAAAAAAGGAAATCATAACATGTACGAGATCGATGTATTTTAATAAAAGGTCTATTTTTATAAAAACTTTATTAAATTTTTATAAATATTTGATAAAAGGTGTACTTTAATAAAAGGTGTTTCTTGTTCCGTTCGAGTGCGTTGTTTGCCAGAACCTGCCAGTCGCTTTCTATCGAAGCTTATTATCTACTGTGGTTTTTGTGAAGATAAGTTTTTCTGATGTACATATATTGATTATGCTGAAGATGGAAGTGTAGTTTAGACAATTAATAACTTTTAATATTCAACTATAAATCACTGCAATAGCCTTAAAAATGTGGGTTTTCTGAAAAAAGTTGATTTTGATTAGTTGATAACCGATTTTCACTGCTTATTAATCACAGAAGCAGAGAGCAATGAGAATTTAAACTGAATCCCAACGAAGGACCCTTATGAGGTGGTCCAAATTCAAAAGCAGCAATATTTTACACTTTTTCTGAAGAAAGAATTTGGAGGTTACAACAGTACTGTGTAAGAATGGAAAGCGGTAGTCGTATAAAACTAGTTTCAATTTCTTCAAAAAAGAAGGAAGAATGTGATGGTCGAGCAACTTCAACATAAATTTCTATGATTCATATAAAGATGCATATGAACAAGCAAACATTTTTATAACCCCCCTCAAACTATATCATTTTACGAGTCAAGGTAAGTGGATTACAAATCTGCAATGTCCGTCCGCCGTGCAGACCTAAAACTCCTTAGGGTTAAAATTAATGCTTAAAATACGATCCTCCGCAGATTTACTCCATATGGGTTCTAGTTGCTCCTAACTTCTAGTCAGCGCGATTACCGTATAATGTTGAAAATGTTGAAATCGGTTTAAGTTTAAATTTCTTAAACCCCAATTCCATAAAACTTATGTTATGTAATTGAGAACAGTGAAGTGTATGTAGGTCTTCTATTTTATCACGACAAAGTCAGTTGATCTATTCGTGGATTTGCTCCGTAGGTACTATATTCTTCCAAGTATTTTGATATCTGCTCTTGTTTCGACCAGAGGGGCTACTACAGGCAAAACCTGGGATATTTTTTATGGTTTGAAGTTTAGAAATAACTTTTTTTCCATTTTCTTGTTTTGGCGACTTGGCAGTCAAGAAAAGTTGCGGTTGGGTAGAGAGAGTGTAGGAAAGGTCACAAATGTCAAATGTTTGTGAAATAGGGTAAATTGTCTTTTGGGAAGCCCTTCGTATATTATTTGTCATCCACATATCGGGTAAGTTACGAAAAGAATTGTGTTGTCAGGAAATTGTTGATCAGGAAAATAGACTGAAAATAATTGATGGATTATCTGATGGAGATAAAAGACTTAACCTTGGCTATTTTTCACCGTTCCTTTCTGGGTGGAATAGGTATCACAACAAGCTATCGATAATTTTATCATTAACGCTGGCATCTCCAATAGCCACGCTTCGCTAGCTTTCTTTGTGCACAGAATTCGATATACAACGACCACTGCCGATATAGTTTATTCAATTCCTCGGCAGCTTGAGAGGAGGTGATTGATAGACTTCGGTGGCATATATTCGCCTCGTCATTACTCGCCCCAATTTCAATCCATGTTCGGCAAATATGAAGGGCAGGTCACCGTGTGAACTCGCTCCAGTAAATCGATACCGATACAAAACAATATTTCTTCATTTTCATATATGATAATCCGAGCGAATCGGCATGTCTTTATTCCGTAAAGCCACTTTTTTTCTTAATTGAATCTTTCAGTAATTTAATTACGGAGGCCATTTAGATGTTTCGTAATGACGGGTCGGTACAAAAGAACGCAAGGAGCGACTCTTATGTCGATTTTCAGTTTGATAACTAAAATGTTATCTTCGTTTACAGACAATATTCGACAGTGAACGAGATTGATTCATTACACAACCATCCGTCGCTATAGCACAAAAATGTCGGCATGTCAAACCTTCGACAAACGTGGAAGCGGTATTTCCTGAATGATGAACATCGTGATGTTCACTTAGCAACATCATCTGCCATGAAAATACCCAGTGGCATGAGCAAAAAGAAAATCGTTCTAAGAAAACATTGGTCTATTAGGCGTAGTCAGTGGTTGCCCCCTCAGTAATTGCCTTCCAAGTGCCACAAAAACAGCTCTATTTAGAGTTTAGCGTGATAGATCGATTAAAAACGAAATTAGTCACAAGAGCCCTTCAGCTGATGAGTGTGTTTTCATATCTTGTTGGTAATTGACATACACATCCAAATAAGCTTTGAAAAACTCGATTTCAAGAGAATTCTTGAAAATAAAATTGTATTTCAATTACGTCCGCTGATTCAATCTACGTTCTGTTTATTTCTTCTGTTGAAAGTCCAGCCCTTTGGGAGACCGAAAGGTTGAACGTAAAGCGGTCCGAGAGGGCTCATTCGATTTATTGAAAGGACTTATATCAATGCTGAACCTAAAAACATTGGTGCAATTTGCAAAATTTTTCAACATACTGATTTTTAATATTTCAACGCTCCGAATGTGATTTTTGACCCAAGTTTCATTAACGATGGCTTAGAAGCGCCGTTGATTTCTTCAAATTCGATTTTCAGATTCTACACATAATGAAATGTAAAACCACAAATTTTGGAAGGGGGGTTATCATTTTGTTTTTCTTGGTCGCTTAGTGTATTATTGTAAATAGTAAACCAAAATCCATGCAATGCTAAACCATTGATATGTATGTATTTATTGATGTATATTGTCACCAATATGGAACTATTCCGTGAGTACAGTACGATACACCCCATTTTCATGGTAATACGACCGTACACTGATGAGTTTTGGCCCAAAAACTCTTTCTTAAAAACATTTATGAATATATACTACATTAAGATACTTTTTTTGTTAAACCTTGTTGATAGTTGGTTTGAACCTACGTATATCTAAATCTGATTGAGCAATTCAATCCTTCCGAATATCACGCGTTGAAGCTGGAATTCTGATAACAGACCATCCCAGACAAATTACGAGCGTCAGCGCTGAGTAAACAATCGCGTTTCATTTCCACTACCGTATAATCGACCTATCTCGAGGGCTATTGTTGCGGCCTTGAACTTAGATTGTCGTTTCAAGGAGAATTCTGTTACAGTCCTCACACGCCTATTATGTTATTGTTGAGTGGGACCACATTGCCTGATTGACATCTGCTTTCCGCTTCCTTCTTATTGAAAAATCACAATTTTGCAGTACAGCTGTTTCACGATATTATCACTACATGCATGTTACCGTGATTTACCTACTTCAACCAAGCTAGGTTTCGGATAGAATATCGCCAGATTGGAAGTTTGTTGTGGAAGTTTGTATTGTGGTTGCAACTTAATGCCCAAGGGTGTGTAAGTTTAATAATTAAAATCTCTCCTTGAGATTAAGAATTGCACGCTGTGCAGCCTCGAAAACTGATAACATATCCGCGCACACCTATCTTTTTTTCTCTGATTCGGTCTTAGAATAGTATGAAACGGATTCGTATGCAGCAATTTCCTATATTTTCCAATTGATCCACGTCAAACACATTTTAACTAGGCTACCTTACTGTAAATCCATGGCTTATAGTTACCTGGACCAGCAGTAAGTTGAGGTATGTAAGTGTTTTCCATTCGAAGTGACGAAGGCTCATCTCTGATGCCGCGGTTCATTTCCTCTCCGAAAACATCCGATACCCGTATGACATCTTCGCCCGAGAGCCGGAGGCAATGTAAAATCTCTTCCAACTGAAACAAGCCAACAAGCTTCCTTACTTTTCCAACTTCATGCTACGAAAAACAAATATTTGCTACTTCCTTTGCTATATGTAGTACTATTTAAAGGTCACGCAAATCCTTATATTAATGTTTGATGTTTTTGGGAT
Organism: Creontiades dilutus; assembly: GCA_031894815.1. Classification (NCBI taxonomy): domain Eukaryota; kingdom Metazoa; phylum Arthropoda; class Insecta; order Hemiptera; family Miridae; genus Creontiades; species Creontiades dilutus. The sequence continues at coordinate 729,624 of JAVIWC010009708.1, forward strand.
ATTTTAAAATAAAAATGGGGTAATTTTTGATAATTCTGAATTATAAAAACAAAAGTAAAGCCAACGCTCCTTCCCACTGTAAGTTGAACTCGTGCTACGAGGAGGAGTTGCTAGGTAAATAATATGTTCGATGCTATACCTATGTATTCAAAGGTGATACGTTGAATTACAGTTGTTACTTAATATAAATTTAACACAATTAGATTAACCAATTCAATTAAACAAACGTTGGCATCAAAAATTAGCCTTGAAGAACAAAAACATATCGGATCATTAAATAAACTGAACTATCTCGATTACATTTTAGTTAGATCATTACATTGTCAATATTTAGTTTGTACAGGGTGTCCCACGAGTTGTCCCCCCCCCCCCTCCTAAAATCGTCCAAATGGGAGTAAACAAAAAAAAGCGTCCACTATCATCCACCATTTGACAATTTTGGGGTTGCTCAACTTTGCGAGCTCGCTGAACCGGTTGCGCTCAAACAAAAAAATTGGTTAAGGGATCAAATTTTCATGAAATTTTGGGTAGAATCCGAATCTGCAGTAAAAAAATTGGGGTTCCCATTTGAAATAAGAAAAAGTGTCACTTGCCTGGGGTGCACAATTATAATATTCAGATCCTTGCCAAAAAATAGGAAGATTAAAAAAAAAGGTTTTTTTTACTCCCATTTGGAAGATTTTAGGAGGGGGGGGGGGGGGATAGGGATCAACTCGTGGAACACCCTGTATAATATTCCGCCTTAAATTTTATATTAAATTGCAATGTTCCTTTAAGTGGCGTAACAATGAAGCAACAATACCGTGTTCCTAGTTAGCCCCTCTACCATAGATGTCAGCTCTTTTTCGTGAAACAGCTTATAAGCCTTGTGAGTTGCAATTTTGGGAAGGATATTCATTTACCAAAACAGCTGGACTGTCAGAAATCCCCTATTTTTGTTAAAGGAACCTTGATGGGGAGTTTTTAGCGACGAACGCTGAGCTCAGGAGGCCTGCTCCACACTCTCCCTACCCCAAGACTTGAGTGCGACAGATCCAGGGTGAAATCAAACATTCCCCGGGCACCTCTTGGCTAGAGATCTTTCACCTCACGACAAACATGGTCAAGGCTATCCAATTTGGCGACCAGCTTACCGATGTGCTGCAACTTCCGCTCCAAGATACCGAACGGCCTTGCATTAGTTCAGGGTAACTACAATCTGCTCCCCTAATATTTCCTACGCTGGAATCATCACTTTCTTTACTAGCAAAGGTGACAATCGTCTTGTAACATTGACCATCATGCTCATATAGTGAAGACATGTGGTTGTTTTTGAAAAGCAAGACTGAGCTTTCTCCACAACCGCGTCCCACGTTTTTCCAGCTACGAGCATTGTAGTGTACTCCTCAAACGAAAATATGTCACTATCAACCCTGATCTTTTGAAGTCTGTCCAGATACGGAATAAATTGAATAGGCCGGAGAATAGTTCCCTGAGCGATGCCGCACCACGATGGGATTTTCACACTCAGCACGTCCCCGATCTTAGTCAAGTGGGACTTTTCCTGCATGTAGCTCGCCATTCAAAACCAATCTCCTCACGGCTTTAATTAGTTGAGAATGAGGGACAATTTCAAATCTCTTCGCTACGTCTAACTAGATAAACATCACTTTTTCTTCCGTGTCCTGAGCAGCCAAAACCCTCCTGTCAAGAAACTCATGGAATCGTCCGTTCTTCGACCTTCTCAAAATCTTAACTGACCGTTCCCCAAGTTTATCTTCACCTTAGTTGCAGTCATCAGAAGTGGAATCGGAAGGGTAATTTCCTATGTTTTCCGGATCACCCTTTTTGGAAATCAGTATCAGCAGGGCCCTTATGTGTATAAATGGGAAAATGTTGTCTTGGAAGCACGAATTCTCAATGAACGTAAACGGAGGGCCCATGAGCGCCTTGAACCTTTTTGACATTCCACGCTGAAATGAACCAATCCCAGGTTTGATTGGTCAAGTCTAGGGCGCTCTCAGGAAAGCCATGAAACACAAGAAAAGCCATGTCGTAGTCCATGTTATTATCAAATTGGTGAACTAGATGTGATACTGCATGACTAATAGAACACGTTTTCTTCTTCTAGTCTCGCACTTTGGTTTCAAAGTTCCAAACGTTTCAATTTAATTTACCTCTGTAATTTTCGTTTCGGGATAAACTATAATTTCATTCGATGCGGTAGGCCCTTATCTGTGACCAACTACCATTGAATGACAAAATTCAGACAAAAATCGACCCATAAACGTGTTTAGCGGTTTTCATGAAGTGCAAAAATTATAGAGACTTAGCGAGTTGTTTAGCCTGATTTTTCTTTACCATTAAAGTCGCCCTAAGCCTTTTCCTTTTACAGGTGCCTCTCGGTCGCCAACTCACTCATTCTATTTGGAAGCCACGAGTTCGCCCACAGATTCCAGAAGTGAAAGGACTGGAAACTTGTTTATCTAAAACTTTTCGGACTTTGCGTTGATGGAGCAGCTCATCCTACAGGTGGCCGCGTCCCTCATCCATCAAAAATGGATTACCAGAACGTTCAACCGCCCCTGATCCGCCACAAGTCTTCCCCCATAAACCAGGAAAACGAGTGAGAATCCCACCCCGTTGAATATTGGCGCCGCGATCTCCGGTCCCTGAAATGTGTAACGAGCACCGAAGGTAACACAAGCATCGAGGGGACTTCAAGGATAACTTGTCAGGCTGTTCAGATGCGCAATTTGATTTGAGCTCGCATGATCAGATTGTTTGTTTGTAGACACTCCTAAGGTTAGTTGGGGTAATTTTGAACGTAGGTATTTAACAAGTTTGAAATACTGAAAACTCTGATTTCAGAAGAAGCTCTTGATTTCTGTACTAACTTGGAAAATGATAATTTAACAGGAATATTTCAGTAAATAGTGCAGTCCCTCATTATCCCAAATGATATTTATGGAACTTCTTTTGATTTATTTAATATATGCTACCTACCTTTTTGCTTCCGATTCTACCAGTAAGTAGCAAGAAGCATTGTTTTTCACTTTCGGGAGACTACAATTTTTGTAGGCTTAAATCGAAATTTAAAGAAGTTCTCCAGAGCTCCAAAATAATCTAGAGTAGAAATGATGAGAAAACATCAGACCAAAGGAGAAGTTGATGAAGAATCTTGATCCATTGGAAATGAAGTGTATCCCATCACCAAAGTGTACTTAGGTTGTAGATGATCATCCTTGTCGCCTAAAGGTAAGTGCACACTACAGGCCAATTAAATGTCACTAAACCGAACCAGGCGGATTTTGCGAAGCGATGCGACCCGCCTGTAGTGTGTCTTGACATTAAATTACTTCTTACAGATATAACTATTTCCTTTTTGCGTTTTTTTAAATCATGGAGGTAACGAAGGACGCAGCAGAACGGGAGCAGGAATCCCATTGGTCAAGGAAAAGGAAGGTGCTAGGAGTTACAACCAATCAAACAAAGCGAAAGGGGTGGCTGTCAGAAAAAGGTGAAGAGGTGGGGAGATGTAGCATCTGATTTGATTGAAGGATATCCCCATTTGAATATTTACCAGATCTAACACTTTTGATAATTTCGAAATTTCTAAGTACAGTCAACATTACTCGTATGGACCAAATGGAGAAATGCAAAGTTAAATCAAAATTATAACGGTGATTGAACTCCTTAAGATGTCTTGCTATTGTAGATTTTACCGTATTGTCCCCTCTTCATGCTCTTCTATCATGTTCCAAAATTTTCTACTAGTGTCACTTTTATCAGTTGTTTTTAGTTGCATTCGTTTCAGCAGTTTAAGGCTGGCGTTTCAATCAATCTGCCCGCAAGGCCAAGAAAAACAGTTTTTCCTCTATCAAACTTCATTGGCGAATTTCCCGAGCTTTGATTTTTGTTTTCCACTAAGCATAAATTGAACTGATTTGACACATTCTTGAAGTTTTGTATGGATGCAACTGCTCCAAAACGTATTACTCCACAGTAGTAATACACTTTAATGCGTTAGGAATGAGTATTCGATCTAATAGATGACACGAAACAATGCATTTTTACTCCCGCAGTTTATAATGTTGAAGGGTGTGTGCTGTATATGATCATACGTCAGTAATTTAGTACTGAAGGACGACGCCGTTAAATTTGGAGTGTCATGTTGTGGCCGACACGTTACGAGGCCGGCTATCATATTCAAACCACCAGGAAGATTAGTAAGAGTTACGTACGTACCCAAAACGTTTTTCTAATCGCTGGGAGTATTTTATTTCTCTACACAAGAGCGGAACATCTTCAGGGTCACCGAACGAGAGATAACCTCGCTGAATTGAGGATCATAATTGAATATACCGCGAGTTAAAAAAGTTATTCAACTCGGTAAATCCCTGCCGTATTATCTCGGATTTACGTTTATTACTATTTTTTTTCTCTTGATACTTTTTTGCCGTTACCTAAAACTTGCTGTACTCATGAAAAATAATGAAAATGATATTAGAAATGATTTTTGTTTGATTATGAGTATATACTGTAGTATTACATACTAGAGTAAACTGTAATGAGTAATTATATATGGAAGTGTGTAAGTTTAGGTTGGTTCACGATTTTTGATAGTCAGATCCATCATGAAAGATACCCAGTATGAAAATGCTGTACTCGCACATCGATATACATTCTTCTAGAGAAATTATTCCATTTTAATAAAGGATTGACGATGGATAGGAGTGATGGAGGATATCAGTAAAGCCAGGATGAACTAAAAATACTGATTTTGTACTTACAGATATGAAACTACCCTCTATTCATTTATTTGTTCATTTTTACGAGTAACTTGCGTTTCTCTACAGTACCAGCGATAAAAACAGTAAATTAATTTACATATTTTTCGCTCCATCGATAAATTATACTTCAACTCCTCTGGCTGCACAGGATCTGTCCTATTTTCTGAGGTATATTCCATAATATTACAGTACATTCTCTCTTCTTTTTAGTGTGTATTTCTTTGGAATAAAGCTTTCATCCATCCAGGTGACAATTAACTGTACTATTTAGACATTTTGCAATAGGCTTTTGTGGTAGTTTGTGTAACCTGGCCATCCCTGTAGGCACACGCCCCCTCCTACCCCTGCCCGTCTCTAGACTTCCGTAATCATCGCTTCCAATGTTTAAAAAATCCAAAAAGAAGTAGATCCCCCTTCGAAACTATATGGTGAAGGCGCGGATGCTGAAAAGTGCGATAAATGACAGTCTCTAGGAAACGAACCTACAATGATATCCCAATGGAGTTGTGGAGAGGGGGTGTGAATGAGAGAATGTGTATCACCATAAAGGGTATAATGGAAAAATACCGGACATCTTTTATATTTTCTTCAACTGTCCGCCACCCAATAATGAACTACTCAAAATAACTATTCTGCCTAGGTCAAAATGTACTAGGTCATCCAATCACCGGCAGAATGTTGAAAAACGATCGCAGATCTCAGGAGGTGAATCAACGGTACTTTCTCAAAGGATATCCGGTATCGGCTGGTTTTAAATTGAACACCCGACTCGTTTTTCTCTTTGTATCTGTCTCAATCTTAGTTCGCAAGGTACTACGACCTCTTCTGGCTGAATGAGGGAAAGGCGGATCAATGAAGGGCGAGGTTAAATATTTGAACAAACGGAAGGCTCTGGCTCTTTGGATTAATTGGGTCTTAGAAATTTAGTCCAGGGAAATGTTGAAAGGCTAATCTTAGCCTCGTATACTCGGTATTGAGAACATGTTTTAGTATTTCCTCGGAAAACAAATGGTGAATGGATAAAGACTCGTCGGGGTTGAGTGCTTGGAAAAACCGCTCTAACGTAGGACATCGGCTTTTCTTCTCCACGGTTCTAACTTCTGGAAAAGTTGAGCACAGAATTTTGTTTTCCGTTGAATTTAACCTTTGTTGTTCTAGAAGTGTGAAGTTAAACTTGGGCATCCCATCGTTTTAAAGGTGACACTACCTGCTACCCTTTGCCTTAAACCTTTTTCCAAAATGCAAGTTCCTCTTATATTGGTGAAAATTGGGGTGACTGATCGCGAGAACCAGTTCGATTGAAAAACTACCTGTCTGAGCAAATTAATTACCAGCTCAACGCTTTCTTTTCCACTGGAATCATGAGGATTAATCCAATTTGCTGTATGAGAATGCCTTGTACAAATTGACCTTCTTAAAAGCCGGTATTCTGTTGGAGCCTGAGCAAGGACTTAGGATTGATTCCAACCAACAAATAACCAGTGTAATGTAGAATGTAGCATTATGAGTGGTTGGTCCAAATTTGTTGGTTCCGTCATTGTTCTAAATCCGTATTCCTAAAATTATTCAATAGTGATCATGAGAAACATCTCACTTTCAGAATGGTTGATGGTGATGAGTATGGAAAATTTGAGGAAAACCATTTGCCTAGTGCATCCAGAATGTTAGCATCCTCATTGGATAATTCTGATTGTACTGTTCCGTGATGTAATCAATTAGGCAGTCGGGAAGATGAATGGTCTTAAACAGGAGCCATTAACTTTGTTTGTGCTGTCCGAGAATCTTACTGAGAGACAATGAACTGGAGGCTGACCAATTTCAGCTACCTCATATCAACCAATAGCTAATCTAGCTAACACAAAGTCTCTTCCCGCGTGAAGTCTATATGTTAAATAGATCAATATGCCGTGATGAAAACCTCCCACTTTTTTAGGAAAAAAACTACAAAATACGATCTACAACCTAAGTTTACCTTATTTTGAACTCTTGGGTCGGAGTGAACCAATGGCTGCAGCTCCTCCGAGATTGCTGCATCTACCGCTTGCGCCATTTCGTCTTTGTTCCTCATGCTTGAACCTTTAGACCTGAACAGAGAATTATATTTCGTTTTAATACAACTTTTCACTTTATTGAAACAGAACAGTAGAATTTAAGTGTTGCAGAAAATATTGCAGACAATCGACAACATCATGTTATGTTGTATAAAAGAAAATGTAACTCTTCCTAGAGGTAATTTGTTTACATATTGAAGAAGTGGTAGTTTTACTGAGTGTAAATTCAATTCTCAAGGTAGATTCAGGCAGTTGGATTACAATTATCATAATTTACATGGAGTATCGGTGTTATTTATTATCAGAAATCAAGTCAACATATCCACGTCATTATTTAGTTCAAAAAGCTCAATGATAGTCCTTACCAGCATAAACCGAAGAGGTTTACAAAATACTTCAAGCTACATTCCATTCTCAGCCAAACCCAAGAAACTGTCTGCCAGTTTTCGTAAATTACACTTTTAGGAGGTTTTTCTATGAGTCGGATTCCGAAGTGATGGGGAGCTCTCTGTTGTCATCAAGCACATGTACCTACGGAACTGACCTAATGTTTGTTTTTCAACCTGTTCATTCGAAAGGCAAGATAGTGCATGTAAAGACCAGTCTTGTACCATTACCTATCAACAAGCTCCCGTAACTGAAACCCTTGACTCATTCAGGAAGTAAACATCGGGTCAAACGATCGGGAAACGAAGGCATCTATCGATAAGGATCCGTCGCTATTCAAAATGGGGCATTTAATTACCAACATAGTTCTCGCTTAATGGTGTTGCAGACCTTTCTAGGAGAAGAGTATGAAAATCAAACATATTGGTAAGCAATGCATGCATTCCAGGGACATCCTCCCTTTTATAAAACTTATAGGATTCTGAGGCTTGTTGCGTAAGAGAGTTTCCTAGGAGGTTTTCTCCCTTTCGTGGCAAATATAAAAATGAATAAAGTAAAATGCTAAGCTATTGCAATTGATTCAAAAGTTTAGAGTATGGAGTTTCCAAAAATGTTCACAATTTACATTAGTTTTGTAAAATTCTGAAACGATGCCTGTTTTCTTGTTCTTTTGGATTTTGGAGTTCATAGTTCTGTCAGATGTAGCTTTGTTTTCTGATCGAATTCAACAGTTGGGAAAGTAAGAAGAAAAGGTTTGAGTCATTTTGGGGACTGGCCGATACAGTGTAGTGCAATGTGTATTCCCAACATTGTCCAGGATGAAATTGTATTGAAGGTGTGCGATTGGTATTTCTACAAAACGTACTGCTATTACTTACTAATAAAGCCTTCCTTAGAAAGTATCATTATTCTACAACGTTTAAACAGTGTACTTCGTAATGAAGAAATTGATAAGATAAATAATTATTTATTTTATATTATAATCTTAAATGTTTTTAGGGAGTTATTCTGCGAGGATATATAGTACGAGTACCTTGAGTTTAACACGAATCAGCGCCACAGCGAGGCGTGTATTGTAAAAGTTACGACCACCTAATCCACTACAACGACCTCTCTTGAGGTCTACGCACGATGATTTGACCAAAAACACGTGAGCGATAAGATAAGCGAAAAAATTAGCAAATACTTATCTGATAAAGAGCTAAGAAAAATGTAAAAATAAACACGATAATCGCGACGGCAAAAGATGAGGTGCTCGTCCTCTCTCGTATGAATGGGAGGGCACTCCAACTTTTCCATTGTAGTTACAGGTTATGTATGTATTTATGTACCTACGGTAAGAGATCAGAATGCGCAATCCACATATTACATATTGTGATAACCTTGCTTTGCTACAACTGGTAAAATATTACAAAACTAATTCTAAAAAATGCGGCAAATTATTGCACAAAGGTTTGTTATTTCAATATTCGATAACCCTTCTACGCAAATGACTGGTTCTTTTTATTTATACTGCGGTAAATTTTCTAAATTTGGCGTTCATACCTTGGAATTAATTTCTAGATTCTTCAAAATATGCTCTATCTATATTTCACCTTAGTAGATCGATAATGGAAGAAATTAGCCACAAGGCTTTAGCTGCTCAGTGTGTCTCCGTACTTCGTCAATGACTTATAGACAGTGGTTGAAAATTAAAGCGACAATACGATTTTTTTCATGATGGAGAATACAATTCTTTCGTGTGGCATGTGCCATATTTTGGATCACAAAGCAAAGATCCACCGCCCAGCTCGATGTTTGGTACAGGCGTGAACTAGCTTATTTGGCAAGGAGCACATGACAGGTAGGTAACCCGATATCGGTTATTAGTTGGTTAGCCATTAACTGTCCGATCGGCAGCCACCATCAGTAAACGTCTGCTTCCTATACATCAAGGTGAGTTATTTTCAATTATAGTATCCCCATCGAACCACAGTACCACACCTAATAGCCTAAGTTGATATCCACGAAATCCTGTTTCTATAGCTACTGTAGATTGTTAATTTTTTGTCAATGCTTTCCGAAAATTTCTTTACGATGGGGGGAAGGTCTTGAACAATTGAAGGCCAAAAAATGTCATTTGCCGTCCCTAAAAGTTTTGTTTTCTTAGTATTTTCCAAGCTTTCCGAGTATTTTTTTCATCTAGGAGCATTTACGTTGTCATCTGCAACGGGTGTTTTCTCTTTTTTGGTTTATTATTCAATAATAAACCATTGTAATCGCTCTTGAAAAAAAAATTCTATGAAATAAAATTTCATGGTTTACGTTTCAAAGGGTGTAGAATCCAAATCTGCAATAAAAATTTTCCGTCCGTACGCACGGTATGCACGATTTCTCCCAAACGGCTGGAGCAAAAAATCTTAAATTTTCAGGAAAAACCCATGTTGGTCCGACAACGCCCCAATTCATTAGCCAGCTCTCTCACTTAATTTAAAGTGCCTTTTAAGGGTTGTCGAAGTTTTGTAAAATCCCTAAAAACCTCAAAAAAAGTCGAAGCGGCCTAAATTTGGACTCTTTTTGAAGAACTTTCCATGAGGAATCGAATGAGTCCTTCTCCAGGTCCGTAGCTCAAACCATTCCCGATGTACGGCCCGATTTATGTTGCCAACATTTGCGTTTTTTTGGTTTATTATTGTTTATGTTTTCATCGCAGTAACCTAGTGATGTAGTAATGTAGATACTGGAGTGAACTCCTAAAAGGCTTTGTAGCCGATACACGGGTTGAAGCATTCTGATAACCATAAAAAACGCTGCCAATTCTTTCACTGGTTTTTATTATTCAATTGGCTTGAGTTCATGATTTGAATTTTTACTAAGCTTTGGAGTGTCCGTGTTTCACAAGTGATAGAGCGATTATTGAATTTCAGGAGGCACACAAATATGATTAACTGATCAATCCAAATAGGTACTTTAGTTGAGAACAGATTTACGTGGTCTATGCATATCTCCTGAAATTCAATAATCGCTCTATCACCTATGAAACACGCACACTCCAAAGCTTAGTAGAAATTCAAATCATGAACGCAAGCCAATTGAATAATAAACCCCAGTGAAAGAATTTGCAGCGTTTTTAAAGTTATTTCAGATCGCTACTTTTTTCTTCTTTTTTATTATTATCATTTTTTTCCACCCAGTTTCACGCTTTTTGACTAAGTACTTATGTGTATCTTGTTCGGAAGAAGTGCCTGAAATTTTTATGGCCAAATATATTGTCATCTGCCTGGGGTTTTTCTCTTATTTTTTTACAGAAAAACGCGGATTTGAACGAATTGACCTATGTAGGCTGCGTGTCTATAAACGTGTACCCACTACGTACTTGGAATGAGTTGCCTTCATCCTTGAGTTATTCCGCATACGTGCCAAAGAAAGTATCCTAATGAAATCCCGGTCGATTTTCTGAGTACAAGGATTTTTTTTTTCGATCGAAATCAAGGTTCTTGACCACTGTGTGGCCCAAAGACGATAGGATGACGTTTTCTATTCTGTTCGTTCTTTCGAGGTGTGTAACAAAACATCCGGATATGTTTCGAGTTATTTTGATGCGAGAGTAACCAGTTTAATATACTGCAGGAAATCAGAGATCGAACTACCTAAAATCTTCTAAGTGCATAAACGGGAAAGAAAAAATCGAATGTTAATATCCTTACTCGTTAGTAGCATCTTCTCATGGGTCTGGTCGCAGAGGAGTCTCATATATTCACTAGAGCGCACAATACTGTGGTTTTGGGCAAACGGATCAACCGGAAGATGCAAAAAGTCGAATGAGTCCTCAACAAGATAATTGCAACATTAGACAAATGAAGAAATATCGTCTGAACGCGGCGGCTGTGTGTCTCAATAAAGGTTTCAATGGGAGAGTCAATCTGTTGAGGCAGGTCGATGCGGAGACGAGACTCCTATTGAAGGGGCTGGACTGGGATATATTGACTGGGACTTCTCTTCAACACCAATGAAAGATAATTTTCTGTAGCCTTGCCAGACCTTGGGCCTCATTGCCGGAGCAATTTCGAACGGGATGTGAGGTGGACCGAAAGACGTCGAGTGGGAGTTGAGGGGACCACGAATGTTTTGCTTCCCCTCCTCGTTATCCGATAGTATGAAACGATGCTCGTAACGTGGTCTTGACGATGATTAGATCCGGAAGTAGACGGAAGGAAATTGTTGCGCTGGAGACAAAGAGTACGGAATACATCTGCCAAGTTGGGTGAACAGTGCAGCTTCTTCAAAATCTATAGCTAACAGAATTGGTTGAAGACCAAAGTCAGATAAATAGATGAAGGCAAATAAATACGAACCGATCCAATAAATCCGACTGAATCAACACTGCTTTCTCCATCTTTCGAGATAACTAGTTGCAAATCTGACTCCAAAGGGAAATGAAGAATTATTTTTTTGAAAAGATTTCGTTATCCCTCAAGTTTTTATAGTGAGTTTTGATGCAATTGATGTATATATAAATTGCTCTCACACGACTGGATGTGGGCAAAAATAGCTTTTAAAAATACCATCAAAGTCAACAAAAAGTTGTAACTGCCATCCTCTTCACTTTGCCATGATTTTTCGCTTAGTCGGCTGGAGCGAAATTGTCAAAAACGAAAATTGAGAAAAACGCTGCAAATTCTTTCACTGGGGTTTATTATTTAATGATTCATGATTTGAATTTCTACTAAGCTTTGGAGTGTGCGTGTTTCACAGGTGATAGAGCGATTATTGAATTTCAGGAGGCACACAAATATGATCAACTGATCAATCCAAATAGGTATTTTGGTTGAGAACCGATTTAAGTGCTCTATGCATATCTCCTGAAATTCAATAATAGCTCTATCACCTGTGAAACACGCACACTTCAAAGCTTAGTAGAAATTCAAATCATGAACGCACAATTGAATAATAAACCCCAAATGAATGAATTGAATAATAAACCCTATGAAAATTTTAAATTTCGTAAGACGGAGCATGCATATCAGAATGCTTCAACCCGTGTGTCGGCTATAAACCCTTTTAGGAGTTCACTCCAGTATCCACATTCACTACATCACTAGGTTACTGCTAAAAAAAACACTGTTGTTTTGTTTTGATCGCAGTAACCTAGTGATGTAGTGAATGTGGATGCAAATGTTGGCACCATAAATCGGGCCATACATCGGGAATCGTTTGAGCTACGGACCTGGAGAGGGGCTCATTCGATTCCTCATGGAAAGTTCTTCAAAAAGTCCAAATTTAGACCGCCTTGACTTTTTTCGAGGTTCTTAGGGATTTTACAAAACTTTGACAACCCTTAAAGGGCACTTTAAATTAAGTGAGAGAGTTGGCTAAAAAATTGGGGCGTTGCCAGATTGTAATTTACTTAGTAAATTAAGGCTATTTTAATGGAGTAAGGCCAAAAATATTGTAAAAATATATATATTATAAGTAAATGAGAAGGACTAAGGGAAAAAGTTACAGGACAAAGGTTGTTGTCAATTAATTGCACCAGTGAAGTTTGGATAATTAATTCTGGAATACCCTGCACATACGCACATCTGATGTAGAGTTTGATGTCCCGAGAAACCACTGAAAGAACTTGGTAATGTTGAAATTGAATAGGAATCTGAACAATGGTAAATCTATGTTTGGAGAATTCACGTTTCCTCCGCTTCTATTAATCCGATAGCAACGGGATTGGTGAGGAATTTTCTAGCGCTTAACAAGCACAACTCCCAGCAATTCCATTAACACCGATCGAATTTTAGTTTTGGGCATGAGCAACATTTATTGCTGTAATAAATCCGAATTTTTTTGTTGGTAATTACTTTTTAAATTATAATCGAATTACTCAACGATATTGTTAAATACTAAATAAGATTTCGGAGTGCCGAAAATTCCGGATTACAGAAAATGTCATATTATCAAAGATGTTTCATTCTTAATGCGTTTGAACAAAATGAAGTTAAAAAGAAAAAGAAAGAAACAGTAAAGGTACATGTAATTTATTAATACCAGGATACAAAATGAGAGTACATGTAAGTTTTTAAAAGAAATAGGAAAAGAAATGGGAGATGCATATTGCTGCTGCCGAGTACACCGGATTAAAAATTGTCGGATTATCGACGGACAGCTGTAATACCTACATTGTTTTTTTCAACACCACAATTTGTTTATTGATATTTTACGAATCGAGTATTCCTTGTAGAGTAATTATTTTATGCTATTATTATATGCAAATGCACTTGCGGCATATAGAGGCGGACAGAAAATATAAGCGTATGTAAGATGAAAGTCGGCTGTAGGTAGTACTCGTGGAAGGTCAGCAAGGCCATTTCTTTGAAATACTGTTATGCGCACTTTGCGGGCTGGCGTTGTGTTTATATCCATAAATCCTGCGAATACCAACAAGATTTTAGGTTGTTTTCAAAAGGTTTATTCTCGAGTTCTCGTCTGCGACCGGCGACGTAGGTAGACTCACGATTCACAAGATCATCTGCTGGTTTTTAGTTATGGTTTTCAATAAATAGATCAGAAGCTATATTCAAGAGCAAGTAACCTTATCGGAGCCCGCGTTTGATGATACTAATGGTATTGTATTGACCTCCAGACAGAGATGGGCTCAATTACAATTAGTTGCTAGTTTCCTAGAAGTTGCAGCAAGTTACTGCAAAACTTAATGGAAGACTTTGGTGTAAAAGCGCCTTAAGACACTAATTATTCAAGCCAAATGCTAGAAACAAGGCATGCAAATAGCTGGACTATCTTTTATTATAAATACCTACACTTTATGAAGATCGATCAAATTGAATGTTACAAAACGCATGAATTGTTACAGAATGGATGATCGGAAATTGATGAAATTCGCAGGAAACCAGGGCCTCTATTCGCATCCAAATTTAAGCGAATTCCAGTGAAAAGTCTCAGCATGACTTTTTTGCATTAGCAACACTAGTTCGCTACTAATAACGAATTCAACTAGGTAGGTGCAACTTTGAAACTCTAAGAAGGCGCAAACGACGGATATCGAATGAAAATTAAGGGCCTTGTTTGGTTTTTGGACTAAAATTTTCATATGCAAATTCATTACTGATCCCTGCCAAAAAAAAAACAGAGGGAACAAACAAGATAGGTGGAAGTATGTCTTGTTCAAAATGAGTAGTAATGCATCTAATTTTGATTCTGTCACCGAAAGTGGCAGGTTTTATGCCAATAAAAATGAAAATTTGATCTGATCTTCAGCTTCATTGTTCCTCTATTTTCACTTCAAGAAACCCATGATTGTCAATACTTATCACTGTTTATTAATTTACCTGGAACCTCAATCCCTCGGTTTTCGTGATTTCATGCGCAGAAAAATTATACAACCGTCAAATCAAATACCACTATTGACACAATAAAAATTGGCGGATGAGGCTCACGAATGCCGTGTTGTGATTTTAGCTTAGTCTCGCTCGCGGTTTTAATCTGCGTACAATATTTATGGCGACGCTGAGACGTGTTATGTAACACAAGATAAGATTGTTATAAAACGGCAGTGGCCTGGGGGCTTGCTTTAGGGAGTGGTTACGTTGCGCAGAACATGTTGTTAAAACAATATTTACCATTAATATCAATTGAATTGATTGATTGTAGATTATCATTTTGAAGACACAATAAGCGAAGTATTGACCGTGCCGGGATTTCCCGATCGTAGAGATTTGGAGACTGACAGGCATACATTCTTCTCATATCCAAACACAAACAACCTTTCCTCTTCCTCTGTAACGATATAATTTTAGTATCTAAGTTAACAGAACGTTTTCGGTGAACGGTCAGACCGAATCTGGTTTCAACATCTGAACAACCAAAGCTCATCAGATGACTACGTAAGTGTCGCGTCTATCTTCCTGCATAGCAATCAACTCCATCCTGAAAGTTCACATTCCACATCGAAATAACAAAGACTTCTGGGAGATGAGATGACCAAAGGAGTGGGAGCCTCCATGAGAAAAAGTAACCTGCCACTCTGAAGGCCGTGGGACAGACTGGTTCGGGGTAACCATAGCTACAAAAACCAATAGCCCAGGGAGATTTGGCGCATGAGTTTGCTAAAATATCCCGAGGCGGTCTCACCTTAGAAATTGGTTTATAATGATCTAAGTAACCACAGACGTGGGGTTGCCATTAAGGTTATGGTTGGGTTTTTCGACATTCAAAAACGTAAAAAAAAACACACGAGGAAAATAATTTATATTGCAGAATGGGCACGATTGCCATCGTTTTTTATGGAAATACAAAAGAACTGCACCATCATCAAATCGATCCTAACAACCTTTGTCTAACAATCATACATGTACAAATTTAAAAACCTAAACTTGTTCAAACCATAGGCAAAGGAGGAGAACTCTATTAAACGAACTTGTGGAAAGTTTGTAAGCAGTTTGTGCAAATTATGACAAATCTGTTTATAGTTAAGACAGTAAATATCTTCTCATTCAGACAAATCTTGAAAATCTCCTCATTGCTCAATCGCTTGTAGGTCTTGGTGATCCAGAATTGAACTTTTGCTTGTAAACTAAAATTCTGGGTCAAAAGGATCAGCTGGTTTAGCTTGTCAGCTTTTCAGCGGTGTACTTAAATAAATTTTACGCTGAAAGTACCTAATGGAGAAATTGAAATTCCCAGCTTTTTACTGTAAAATCCACTTTTTTCCCCTCACAAAAATAAGTTTAGTAAAAGGTTTTATGTTGGCATTTGTTTTGCTGAACTGAATAGTGACATTCTCGAGACCCTTGTTTGGAAAGGAGAAATCAATATTCGGACATCGTAATTAATAAAATGATATTCGCTCAGAATTTCCTACCAGAAGAAAGAGCCTGAAAATCCTTTAAAATGTCAAGCGAGGAGGCCCTAGAAGGTCACCCCTTCAATTTAAAGCAAAATATACATTAAATCCGGTTTCACCGTAAAACCTACGTTTTTTCCGCACTCCAATGTAAATTTCTCCATTAACCTCCAGCGTAAGACATTTTTTAATTACACCATTGGAAAGCTGCTAGCTGGCGAACACGCAAAAATGTATCTCCGCATTACAAAGACCTATGAACTATCGAGAAAAAATTGAGGTTCTCAAGATTTGAAAATTGTCCTTCTTCAAGTTCTTTTTTCATCCATTCCGCCTTTTTGAAAAACTTTGGTTTTCCATCAGGGGGATAGAGAATTTAATGCTCTTTCAAACGGTTTAATCAAATTTCAAGTTACTGTTTCAATTAAGGGAGTTATGATCATTTTAATGTGTGTAAGTTGAAGAGACGAAAAAACTTACATAAGTCAAATATCAAACTAGATTAAAGAAGTTGAAGGCCAACTTCTATAAGGAATGGGCTCCACAATCGGTACCTGGCCGGTGTAAATCACTTAGGTGCAGCACCCTGTATGTTTGGGTATTAAGCAAAACATTGTAATTTGTGTGTAACAGTGATGGGAGGAGTTTGTTAGGGATATTCTGTAAATAGGTACATTTTAAAAAGCATAATTTTTTGTATTAAACGCCAAGATTCGAATACGAGAATTCTGTGAACGGATAACTCACCAGTCTATGATGAATACGCCACCGTCTTGCTGAATGACAACCATGGCGGCAGAAGAAGGCAGACTGGAATTTCCTAGCACCTGTACGAGCGAACGTGCGTGTATTTTGAGAGGCAATCACGCTATATCGAGTGGTCGGGATCTCTTTTGCAAAAATCAATAGATGAGAAAGATAATATTCGAGAGAGCGAAAAAAATATGACAATGTTATCTTCACAATGAGACAGACTTCTTGCATAATGACACCGACTTCTCCCTACTCCGAGTCAATCTGAGGGGTCCTCCAAGAAAAATTCCGTAAAGGTCGATGAACAGATATTAGCGTCTATAGATTGAACGTAATGGATCATCAGGCTGGTTAGATCGCTCATTTTGGAAGTACTAGTAGAATAATAGTAGAGACACAGTAGTCGCGCAAAAAAATGGATTAAACTATTAAACCACTAGTGCGGGGCTTCAAACGCTTTTCCTAAAATTGATGCACCATGACTGTGTGGAAACAAGGTTGGTGTTCACTTTGGTCAAGTGTGAGGGGTTCCGGATATCATTTGAATCTCCATAAATCATTTATTACCTCGGTAATGTAGATTGGACGTTACGGATCACCAAGCTGATATAAGTGAGAACATTTTGGATGAAGCATTACGGTGAACCTTAGGTAAACAATAGTAGGGAGTTGTGTCACGCGAAAAAATGGATTACACGATTAAGCATCTGGTGCGAGGCTTCAACCCCTTTCGTAAAATGTATGCGACTTGCGTGTTGGCAAACAAGGTTGGTATATACCGCTTAGTGTGTTCCTAGAACTGCTCAGAGTTTGCATATAATTTTAATCTACATAAATCGTCAAAACCACTTCATTTGGGAGAAAGTAGAAACTCTACAGCTAACAATCATGTTTTCCCGCTAATATAAGTAATTACCGAAATGCGAAATAGTTGTATCACTTTAAACAAAACAGTAAAACGGTAATCGGGAAAAAATTCCCAAAAATAAAAATCTCAAGAATTGAAAAAAAGGGGAAACCGTGGCTTGTAGGTTTCTTGTCTAGGTAACATGAATGAAATGTTTGGAAATGTTTTACATGATTTCGAATAATGATAAGATTGTGTTGAAATTCTTACAGGATTATTAGATCGCTCTTCCCCGACTGTCGACAATTTTAGCGCGATCGGATCTCTAAAACTTGAGAACTTTATGCTTCATGGAGTTTACATATGAGCATGAGCAGATTGATGTATTGATGTGTAAGCAAGGAACCTCAGAGGGGGCAACAACATTATCGAGCTTGTCGTGGATGACATTACATGAAGGACGTAAAGATGGTTTCGGGAAGTCCTGCGGTTCAGGGAACCAAAAGATAGAAAGTTCTTCTCATTTGGGAATGATTTCGCCAATTTAAACATTAATTAAACGTAACAAGATTTTGAGTGTGATTTTGCATTAATACAATCTACCAACTATTGAAGTTAGTTTACGTTATATTTTTTAATTCAATAAAGTTTCTGTATCTGTGAATATTAAAGGCCTTTTCCCTCTGTTTCAATATACCCCTTGCCCTGTTTCATTATTCCACAATTACTGTCCAAGAATATCGTCTCCCGCACATCCTTTTCTGTTAGATGTTATAACCCAAAGAAGCATTCTCGAAATTCTTAAGAAAATCATCAGTAGGTGTATTTGACTCGATGACAATTTACAAATGAAATGTATGTTATTAAAGTTATAATCCAGCCACACAATCCAAGAAGAGTTACCCGTGTTGGCTTGATTTGCGAGCTGACAAAAACAGTGGCAAAATAAGTTCAACTCTAAAACGGAGAGTAAGAGGAGAATTTAATTTTCTACGATTCCCCTTCATATTTTATCTCGTGTTTTCTTCAAATTAGGTCAACTCGAGCCCAAAATGTTAGAAAATTCAATATCAGCCCTGATTAAATATTATAATGACAGAAATAGAGTCATTTGAAATCAAGACGTAGTAAGTTGAAACAACAAATTTTTCAATATTATTAAATTATGTATATGTTAAATTCAGTCGAAATTTCAAAACAATCAGTTTTATTGCGAAAATGTTTGTTTTAAATAATATAAATCTATTAAAACAGAATTTTTGTGTTTTTGTTGATTTTTTAATCACATTTTAATGATATTCAAGTCCAATATTCAGCATAAATTTGAACTTCAATTTTTAAATGACCTTAGTTCATGGTTGATAAACTTTTTTGATTGACATTACTGCAAAAAAAATGTAAAATTAAAATTTTTCCAATACATTACCTATTTGACACTTGAGTAACTCACTGAGCTCAAAAACTGATGTCCAACGAACTCATCTTTTCATTTGAAATGCTTCTTTTTTTTTTACGAAAGAATCAAGTTTTTATCTCAACCCTGTCGAGAGTTTTCGTCTAGAACCGTGTTTCCCAACCTGTGTGCCGCGGCACACTGGTGTGCCGCAAAGGTGGGCTAGGTGTGCCGTGGGATAAGTCAACTTACTTAAACTAAAATAGTTGCGAACGAAAAAATGCACTTCTAATGACAAAATAGCATCGTTCAAAAATAAACTATTGATTTGGAAGGAAAACATTTTGAAGGAAAATTCTTATGACATGTTTGAGTTGACAGAAAAGTGCAACATGAACACAACTATTCGTGACATGATTGTGAAATGTTTGGAACTCTTAAGTAAAAACATTGAAAAGTATTTTCCTTCCCTTGACACATCTGCATTTGATTGGGTGAGAAATCCCTTTATTTGTATGGCTGACAATGCAGGCCTAAGCACAATCGAAGAAGAGGAATTGAGCGACATAAAAAATGACCGTGGCCTAAAGATGGAGTTTGAAAAACTCGTTCAAGATGCAAAGGAAAAGTAAAAAAACTACAAAAGAAAATAAGCCCTGACATAGCAGCTTTTTGGGTGCCATTAAAAAACGAGCATCCTGCAATTACTAAAAAGGTAATGCGAGCATTGTTGCCGTTTTCAACGTCTTACTTATGTGAGGCATCTTTTTCGGCTATGAACCAAATAAAAACGAAGAACAGGTCACAACTTCAATCAGTAGAGCACGACATGAGATTGGCCTTGTCAGTTGTACAGCCTCGTAAAATGGAGTTAGTGAAAAAACATCAAGCCCAAGTGTCACATTAATGAAGAACATGACATGAAATCAATAATAAAGATAATACAGTAGTATATTAAAGTAACAACAAAGAACTTTCGTAATAGAAAGCAAGAAGTATTTTGTTTGCTTTTCTGAGCTCTGCTTTTATTGTATTTGATTAGGACAGGTGTGTTAAATAAGTTGTAATAAAATGAGTTATTCCTGCAATGTAATGTTTTCTTTACTTTTCCTAGAAATTAGGTTAGATGTGCCGCGGATATTAGTCTTTTTTTTGTAACTGTGCCGTAGGCTAAAAAAGGTTGGGAAACACAGGTCTAGAATGACACATGCTAGTTGTATACGTTTTCATCCAGTATTTTTGAAGAATATTCACCAAAAAAGCTGAAATTAGTAGTAATTAAGAACTTCTGTAACATTTGACAGTTAGTTTATTAGGTGTACCACCAAATCATACGATTTAATATCAGATATTTACAGATATAACAGATTCTGTTAATATTTAATTTGTTTATTGAAACTAACTGCTCAATTTTGTTGTGACGTAAATAAATCTTCTTTTTTTTACAGAAAGTGTGTTTTGTAGTGAAGCAAAAGTAAATCCAGGTAGAGGTAAGTACATGTGTACATACTTTACACCTACGATCAACACAACACTCGATAGGAGGGCTGGGAGGACCCCTCAACAACTCAATAACCTCCTGTATGATATATTATATCTCGAACAACACGATATCTACAAACCTATCAACCGCTACCTAACGTCCAAGAGATTTATGTACGGCACGAAAAGGAGGAGACCGGGGGAGTCAAAGTTGACGGCGCAAGTCGTTTCGCGAGACTGAAACAGCGGGGATGACTGTTGACTGAACTTGGAAGCGTCGACCTCTAAAAAGTAAGAAACGCACGCCAACTTGCTTCAAGGCGAGTTTCCTCTCTCCACAATCGATCACTCGTTACCGGTACAGCCCACAGGAAGTTATCGTCGAACCAGTAGGATGAATGATGCGTTGGCGACTGCTCGAACCAATCCATCGTATTCTGAGTAACGTTTCATTGATAAACGACACCAGACTATTTCAGCAAGGGAGTTGTTTAGCCTTGACCTAACTACCAGGTAAAGTTTTGAATTGGCAATACAGCGCTTCAGCTACACGAATGCAACTCATTTATTTTTTACCCCACGACAATCGTTCATTACTCATTGACAGATAGGGTTCTGGATTCATTCATCAAAGTCTGGATTCATCATCAGATATGAGGTTTAACATTATCCAATTCAACACTATACAGTTATATGGTTGACTCACTGATCGAAATTATTGAACATGTTCCAGCCTCCTGGCATCTACACCCACTGAATCAAACCCACTGCGTTCAACAGTTCAACCCTGTTTCGCCTATGTTTAATTACTGTTATCCAACAATTATTGTGTTATCCAATGTAAATTTGGGAAAGCTTTACAATTCACAAGTCATATGAGACTAAATTCCATATGGGTGATTCCTATCTAACGGAACAATCGCTGTCTTTCGTTGATAAATAATTTTCTGTTCAACTTTTTCCAAAAATTTATTTTTGTAGATTTTATGTGGTAACTAGGCCTACTCATGGCTGTCATAAAGTTCGGCTACTGTTCATTGTTGGTAATTGATCGAAATGTACCTCTAATCTCATTGTCATGGTCTGTCCGTGAATCAGAATTTGGGCTTAATCCGAAATTTTATCCGCTCAAAGTACGTTTTACCGGAATTATTTTAACTAGTATTTGTTTAGAATTAGTTACTGGATTTTAGTGCGCTTACAAGTGGGACTAACTTTTAGATAGTCTGTACGAATCAAGTGCTCAAAGTTTGTCCCAAACCTTGTGTCTCATTCATGGGTTTGAAGGAAATCATCGTAGCTCTCTTAAATGAAGGCATTTTTTCGCAATTCAAAGTTTTTTCAGCATTGGTAACCCTGTCCTTTGAGGAAACACCATGTTCCATTTCTATACAGTTGGGGCTGAAAAAATGGAGTTAGCCGTTTCTAAAACAGGTATGTACGTTTCATA
This sequence comes from Creontiades dilutus, assembly GCA_031894815.1. Lineage (NCBI taxonomy): Eukaryota > Metazoa > Arthropoda > Insecta > Hemiptera > Miridae > Creontiades > Creontiades dilutus. The sequence continues at coordinate 751,589 of JAVIWC010009708.1, forward strand.
CTTCTCATTGTTATGGGTTCGCAAATCACTCTTAATCAATCTTATTGATTTGTTTAGCATTCATTTTGGGATAGAGATGTAAAAACTCTATTTAATGCAAGTTTCATTTTCTATAAGTGTTCAATAGACTCCTAATTCTAGAAGGTTAATTTGATTTCTCATTGTCGTGGCAATTTTAAACCAATTCATTTTGATTCATCTACCGTGCTGAAAACCGAATCTGATATGTTTATTCAAAATTCAAACAAGTATTTTTTCAGATGAAGGTGACTTTGTCTAATTCCTTTCCTGATGAAATCTAAATAAATCCTACTAAGCTTTCGACTGATCCAATCCTACCAGGATTGGATGGAAACTTGTTTTAAAACTAAAATCAATCTCGACGTTACCTCATCAGTTTTGGTATTTGATACTAATAAAGATAAACTTGTTTAACGCCTAAGAAAAAAAATCAGGTTCTCATAAACTTACCTACATATTTTTGTAATTCTATCGTTATTTAGTTGACAAAGCTCATTGTCATGGAGAAAATCTCGTAAATAAATTTTAAAACCTGAAAGGATTCAAAGAAAATCATGGTGCTTGTACATCACTATACCAATAACATCTCAAAAGAAGTCACAACTTTAGTTAATTTAAAAAAAAATCATAACTTTCGTTAGGAAGGAGAACTGAATGCCCTTTTTGCAAAAGTTAGAAGCGACAAATAGCTGGTTGAACGAGTATGTTCTAGATGCATGTACAAAAGTTCATTTCTAAAAGATCTTCGAATTTTCATTTATCATGTGTTGCATATCTGAGTACGGGAATGAGTAATAAAATTGATCGATGAACAATGCGCTCTGTTAGTAATTAGTCGAACTAAAGCTTCTTAGTGAACAGTTAAACTGTCATCGATCCCATGTCTGTATATTGGCCACCCTTTTTGAGACACACACCATACTGATTAAGTGTCACATTTGGTACGGGAATGATGTACATTAGTGAACGAACAATATCAGTAATTAGTGGAAACTAGACATATTTTCGTCATGTTATAAGAACTTGTAGATCCGAAAATGAGAGAGTCTCAAAAACTCAATATTAAAAGAAGTGGATCTCTTCGGATTACGAATGATTCTCGAACCATAGTGGTAACGATAAAACTCATTAATCAAAGGAGGTGTCTGCACCATCCTTGAATGTCAAAATCCCATATATTATACGGAGAAATGGATTCCGTTCTGAACAAAACGCGGAATCGGAGTGTTCATTAGACTCCTAATTGTAGAATGTTGATTTCTCAACAATTTTAAACTTCATTGTTGTAGGTACACAAAAGCCGTCATGGCTGTTTGAAACAATTTTTTTTCAAGTTTGGTATTAGATACTAAATAAATACTAATATTAAAGTGTGATACTTGTTCTAGCACAAAATCAGGAAAAACTGAAATCAGATATCTGTCTCATTCAACCTTACCTACACATCGTTTACGTAATTCTATCGTTATTTGGTTTACAATGCTCATTGTATACCATTCTCGTAACCTATACAATTTTAAAACCTGAATTTTGAGGATACAAACGAAAATCATGCGTACTTGTACATCACTATACCATTAGAGTAACATCTAGATTGTATAATAAAAAAATCATAAATTTAGGAGAACAAAATTTTTTCAGCAAAATCAAAACCTCGATTGCCCCGTAAAATGAGAATCACCCATATATCAACTGCATAGTTGAGTGGGAAAAGTTGGACTTACTTATTTTTTCAAATTGTTCATTCCATTTTCCCATGACATTAGTGAAATATCGGAAACTAGACATATTTTCGTCATGTTATAAGAACCCCTGTAGATCCGGAAAACTCAATATTAAAAGATGTGGACATCTCTTCGGATTACGAATATTCTCAATAGAGGACCATAGTGGTAACGATAAAACGTTAATCAAAGGAGGTGTCCTTGCACCATCCTTGAATGAAGTTAAAATCGTAATATATTATACGGAGAACCTCTTCCGTTATTACGCGGAATCGGATCGATAAATGAAGAAGGCAACTACATAACACTACTGACCCGGTAGGTACAACTTCCCTCTTTCCATCTGCAACTTATCACCTTCGGGGATTTCATCCTACGCACGGATGGACTGGTTGCCTCCGATGGAATCAAAAGGATAACAAGTTCACCTTGATTTTCCTAATTGAGATCTGATATCATTGTGGTAGTATTTATTAGTACTAAATAAATGTTATGAATAAATATGTATTAAAATGATCAGTGCAAGTAAAAGGAACGGATCAGTATTCTTCCATACATTCACTCTTGATCTGTAACATTCCAATAGTTTACCAGCTTGAGAAAGGGGATATGAATCGGCATAAAGACCATTCAAAAAGCGTTGGTAAAATATTTGAGGCGTTTGCTATCAAAACCAGCTGATTCCATTTTTGAAAATTTTACAGGAGAGACGAAAAACTTCTCACGCTCACAGTTCTGAAGCTACACTTTTTATTTTTGAATTGTAGGTAGGTATAACCGCCTAGAATCTGATCAGTTTTGAATTTCACCCTAGGTGCATTACCTTAGGAGTAATCGCACAAATTAGGTTGGAATGAGCTGGTTTTGATGCAAAATCATGGTTTTTTCATGACGTTTTTTGCTTAAAATTTTGTTCAATAAAGTTGTGGAAAAATTTCAGTTTCCATGTTTTACCAATTGATATTTGTGTTTTTTAATCAGTTTTAAATAAATGACATTCGCTAAACACTTTCATATGGAAAATGGATCACAGGAATGCACGGCTAGGATATCTGCGAGGTGGATGCTAGCGGTCCTGGCAGAAGATGGCAAAAGCTTGGAATGAGCTGGATTTGATCCGGAAGGCAAACATTTTCGTCTAACTTTGGGTTGGAATGAGCTCGATTTGATCTATATCCCTTCGTCAGGTTATGAAGGACCCTCCGAACTTTCAAAATATGCAAAAAAAGTGGATCTCACAAAAAAATGGAATGAGCTGGTTTTGATAGCAAACGCCTCATTTACAACATTCAGGTACTAGGGTATTGGAGGAACCTGCTAGTCAAACACTCACTCCAATCGCAGATTTTAAATTATTTACCCAACGGGTCTATAGTTTACTACAAGGTGGGAGGAAATTGTACGAAATCGCAAAATCAAATTAATTTTAATCGCAAATGCCCCCCCCCCCTGTACTGAATTAAACAAGGTTAATAATGTGTACTTGATTACTATCGAACTCAATTTACTCGAATGAGTTTGACTTGAAATATTTTGACTTTGAATTGGGAAATGTTGAGAATGAATTTGGATATGTTGAATTTTACTTAAATTTGATTTAAATTTGGAGAATGACATGAGAAATGTTCAGTTTGACTTGAACATTTTTGAATTTGAGTTGAGAAATGTTGAAGTGTTCCATCTCAAAATTTCTTCCCAAAGGAGAAACTATAAGGAGAAGTTTTCCTTGATATCATAACACATCTTGGTATAGCGGACACGACACGTATTTGAACAGTTCTCCAAATACTGCCTTTTTTTCGTCCAAAGCATGTGAAACAGCTAATATTGCGTTGTTTGGAAACATCCCCCCCCCCCCTTCCCACCACATTACGAAGGCCTTATCTGTCTCACTAACGATTTAATTGTAATTTCATTAATAGCAGATTTTTCATTCTCCTGCGTGTCTCAAGTTGGCAAGTCGGAACTTCATACGTAAGAATCAACTTTGTGAGGATTTCCAAATCCACATACAATAAGGAAACATTTCATGTTTATTACAATCTCCACTCCCCCATTGGTAAGCCACTTATCCAAACGCAGTAGCGCCACAGGTTTTTGCTTCACTCTCTTCTCATTTATATTCGTACCTTCCTCCAAGACTGGAATAATGTAGGAAAATATATCGTTGATGAGTTGACAACATTGCGACCACCAGTCTTTTATGGGACACCTCCCACAGCTTAATTATGCCTCAGAGGTTGTAGAACCAGTGTGAAGTACACAAAAACTTGTGGTTTATTCATTTTCCTGCTATCGTCTTCATCTTCAGGTAAAGCCTTACTGATAGTAAGTTATATAGTTCGGGAGGCCTAAGTGATATTTCACCCCTCTCTTTTTTTCTATCAAAAATTACTATAAGTTTTATAAATATACCATTTTCCTGTACTTTTTTCTTCTGATTCCCCTATAATTACCATATTTTTGTGGTCTATCTTCTGAAACATTGAAAGTTGAGTGGTACTGGAGTAGTGATTGCTTACACACTCGTACATTCCACATTTGGTTGGGATAAAACTCATCCAAAAAAAGACAGTTTTCGGAGAATGACCCAGATATGTAAGTACGAGGAAATTTTGGTTTTGGAGAACTTATACCCCCCCCCCAAGAGAAAGCTATCACTATTGTTCAAGTAGACTCTGATGCAAATTGGTCACAAATAATTTTTTATATGAGATTTTCGACCTTCCAACTGTCAAATCCCAAATTCTTCCACGATTCCTTCCAATTTTGATGGTTTTGAAATATTACTTGAACCGGATCAGAGCAGAACCCTAATACCGCAGACTGATAATATATTGATAAAGCGGTCAGCCGTTTTGATTATCCTTGATCTTTCACGACTCGTTCAGTTATCAGTTCACAATTATATTTTTGACCGTCGACCCGCTATCAGGATATGACGTTACAATATTTTCTACGCACTGGTAAACTGTTCGGACGAGATGCTGTTATTCATGAGCTCCGTTGAGGTGGAACTATAACTATTCTCCAATCCCTGTCGAATGACAGTTAAATCGTATTAAATTGCCCCTACAAGGCATGAAAACTAATCAAGATGGAATTTCTAAACAACGTTGATAAAATAAAAAAGAGCTTTCTTGGACGTTGTTAGGATTCCAACATCTTCCATAAATGTGTAGGTACCAGTATTAAAAAGTAAAGTTATTAACTGACAGTTTTTGAACAATATAATTATAGGTACCTATAAGTACATATGCTGTTTTCCAAGTCGAAATGAGAATGTTTGGTATTCAATAACCATACCCTTCAAAATGGAATGTTGAGATTGAAGAAGAGAGGACGGAGGTTTATGTGCACAAAGGTTCGTACCCGATATAGGGAGTACAGCGTTATCATAGGTAGGTGGGTAGGTGTGATAAATCCTATTCGAGAAAATCGAAACGTCGAAGCACCATTGGCACTATCCCCTTAATTCAGTGACATGTATAAGCTAATATTAATTGAATTAAGTTAATGTTTAAACTTTATCTGTTTGTTGTCTTTTAGTCAAAACTGTTGATTTTGGTTCAGAAAAGGATCATGGCTGGTTGGGAAGTGTTCATTTAAGCTTGAAAAACCACATTTGCTGTAAAACCTAAACTTTAACTAAGTACTACTCAAAAATACTTACGATCAAGTATTTGCGTTTCTGCTAATTATCGAAGAGAATCATTTTTTTAAAAGAACATTTTCACATTTGCTAAAATACAAATCCGATTCAAGCCACTCTGAAATTATTCCTGGATATATATAATTGCTTTTGTTAGTATATGTTCGATTGTAGACAATAACTTTCCATAAGGCTGCGATAAGAATTCTTTCTTTTCTTCTCAAAACTAAGCATTTCAAAGAAAAGGATCATTTTATGTAAGATAGTATTAAGCTACAATTCAATAAGTGTATTTTTATTTTTTATATAAATTTTTTATATTTATTTACATTTGTAAATATTTTGTACCAAATTTCAAAAAGTAAATCAAACTCGATCCTTTATGAAACAAATTTAATGAAACAAATTAACATTGGAAAAATAGTGAAAATTCAAAACTTTTCGTAACCGGTGAATTCTGTTCAGAGAAAGATTTAGAAAACGGGGTAATTTCCGTATCTGAGCTAAAAATGACATTGTGGCTCACTGATTCTTCGGTTTCGACTGTCAAGTTATATTTTGTGATATAAATTGTGCCGTATTTACAAAATTGTCACATGGATAAGGCATATCGGCTCAGGATTGGGAACATATTGAGCTTGACAGATTGCAGATACTATTCATAAGTAGAGTATCTTTAAAATTTCAATTTTGCTACAATCTTACCCTGTATAAGGTTGAGGGAACTTATTTCAAATTGTTATATCGTCCACACTATTTATCAAAACGTTCCAAATTATTTTAAGAGGGTTTATTATTTTTGACGTACCCCCTTCCGCCACCCCCATCATCCCAAATATCCTTGACTGACGAAAATCGGGATTTGAAGAATGGAAAATTTCCCCCTTAATTTTCCCGTTTTCAAAATTTTCACCCTTAAAATGATATATTCTGAGTCAGATGTAGGTACTAGAACTACCTACTCAGGTACTAGAACCCATCTGAGTCGATTCGGCGTCGAAAATTTATTGGAAATGACGACCCATTTGACCTCGTCAGATAAAACCTAAAAAAAAACATAAACATATAGGAGTATGAGGTGATTAGGATACTAGAAGTTAATACCAACTAGACCCCAAATGGCGCCTTTGTAAAAATGCACGGATATATGTATCTATTTCAAGGCGTTTTATGGCCTGTGCGGCGGACGGTTGCAGATTTTGAATCTAGGCACCTTAAAACGTAATGTAGCCAAGTTTGTTGGGAGGGGGAGTTATTAAAAAATGTTTTCTATACAATTTAAAAGGCTCATTATCGAGAATGGTAAACCAAATTTAAGCGAAAGACATTAGGGATCGGCAGCCTTCAGGAAGAACGCAGTTGGCTTAACCGCCAGTTTCCTCGGTTTCGTTTGCTTCGTAGATGCTGTTTTACTTAGCAGGGAAGAATAGTGAACAAATAACAAAGAAGAAACTCACCAAAATGAAAACATGTTTTACAGGAGTATATCTTGTCAGTCGAGCGGGGAAATAGGTAGCGCAACCTAGCGATTCGCCGCCGCCTAGAGTGGAAAAAGTGTTCGATTCCGCGAGCAGCTCGAATCACTCGAGTTTCCAAGCTGTTTCCTCCGAGCTTGCGAACGGAGTTTGACACATTCCGCGACTCCGGTTGTGGCCGAGAGACTGACGGTATCTGACGACAGTCAACAAGGCGCCTGTTTATTTGCATCGTCTCAACTCGCAGCGATTTGAATAAATTATCGTGGACGAGCCCCGCAAAACCGCCGGTGTCACGCACCAAATTTACCTCCCGTACGTTTCAAATACTAACCATTCGTCGTCTTTTTATCTAGTGTAATTATAGGTATCAACTATTTTACATGGCTTTAGTGTCGGTCTTGGGGACCTCCGCGAAAAGTAGCGTCTACCGCTGATAAAACGTCACGTTCGAAGGACGTTTCTTTAAACAGAATGACGTCTAATGAGCTACAGATTCACGTTTTGAAGGAAACGAGCCGTCTAGCATGAACTAGTAAGCGTCCTGCTTCCAAAGATTTTGGTTTATTAGGGTGTCCCTCGGCTCAATAATAAACCATTGTAATCGCTCTTGAAAAAAGAAATTCTAACCCCCTGAAAATTTCATGGTTTACGTTTCAAAGGGTGAAGAATCCGAATCTGCAATAAACATTTTTCCGTCCGTCCGCCGTACGCCGTACGCACTATTTCTCCCAAACGGCTGGAGCAAAAAATCTGAAATTTTCAGGAAAAATCAATATTGGTCTGACAACGCCCCAATTCTTTAGCCAGCACTCTCACTTAATTTAAAGTGCCCTTTAAGGGTTGTCAAAGTTTTGTAAAATCTCTAAAAACCTCAAAAAAGTCAAGGCGGCCTAAATTTTGGACTTTTTTGAAGAACTTTCCATGAGGAATCGAATGAGCCCTTCCCCAGGTCCGTAGCTCAAACCATTCCCGATGTATGGCCCGATTTATGGTGCCAACATTTGCATCCACATTCACTGCATCACTAGGTTACTGCAATCAAAACTAACACAAGAGTTTTTTTTTTTTTTTTTTTATCGCAGTAACCTAGTGATGTAGTAAATGTGGATGCTGGAGTGAACTCCTAAAAGTGTTTACAGCCGATACACAGGTTGAAGCATTCTGATTTGTATGCAAATTTAAAATTTTCGAATAGAATGTTTTTCCATTGTAATCGCTCTTGAGAAACGCTGCAAATTCTTTCACTGGGGTTTATTATTCAATTATTCATGATTTGAATTTCTGCTAAGCTTTGGAGTGTGCGTGTTTCACAGGAGATAGAGCGATTATGAATTTCAGGAGATATGCATAGAGCACTTAAATCGGTTCTCAACCAAAATACCTATTTGGATTGATCAGTTGATCATATTTGTGTGCCTCCTGAAATTCAATAATCGCTCTATCACCTGTGAAACACGCACACTCCAAACCTAAGTAGAAAAGCGAATCATGAATCATTGAATAATAAACCCTAGTGAAAGAATTTGCAGCTTTTAAAATAAAATTGCTGCATTCAGTGTATGGTAACCCCATGGACTGTCAAATGAGGTCCCGTTTTATTCTCAATAATGCACCTTTGCAATCAACTACAAAAAAAACACAAACAATTTTAAAAAATGAGTGTTTTTTGTCAACATAGGTATGTGATGTGTCATTTTCAAATATTTGTACACACTGAGTCAAATGATAACTCTCCATAGGGTTGAGATTTGAAATATCGTTCTTTCCCCAAAAAATCAAGGATTTCAAGGGAGATGGTGAGTTCCTTTCCTTACAGTTTAAGAACATTCAATTTATCAAATTTTAAAAATTTTAATTAAAAAAAAACAAAAAACAACCAAAAAGGGCTGAACATTGTTAAATTTCAATTTTTTTAACGGACTCCATCTCAAAAAGTTAGTCAACCATGAACTTTTATTTAAAAATGAAAACTCAAACTCATGTTAAAAATGGTACTTGAATTTCATTAAAATGTGCTAAAAACCGATAAAAATGCAGAAAAAATATAAAAATACTAAATCTTTTAATACAAAATTCGTATTTATAAATAACTGTTTTCTCAATAAAATTGGTAGCTAACAATTCCTCTGCTCACAAATTGTTTAAATTCCGACACAATTTAATTTGGATTTAATACGATTATTTCGAAAAACTCTCCCATACATTCATGCTGCACGGCTAGAAATTTTGGTTTCTTCTTCCTAAATTTATGTGCTACACTCAATCCTATTCTTGAAAAACTCGTTCTTGAATTTTCTTGAATCCACAGGTTTTTAGGAAAAAACGTTGTTTAAAATTTAAAAGAAATGTTTTTCTAATGTCACACTTTCAGTAAGGAAATTTATTTAAATTTTATTAAAAATTAGCTAGAAGTCGATAAAAATGCAAATTTCTTAAAATCCTAAATCTTTGTTTGAATCCTAAATCTTTGTTTGTCTTCTACGTACATTTTTTATCACACTGTCGTATCCACTCCGTGTGGGTATGTACACCGAAAAATAAAATCAAAAACTCGTTCTTATTTGTTCTAAATCTGATTGCAATTACAGAAATTTGAGGAAATTTGGATTTTAAGATTTTGGAGCTAGGAGGTGGTTAATTGAATTCGTTAAATATGAATGGTTGTGTGGGAAATGGGGGCCGTTTATGTGGGAATTATTCGAACAATGGAACGAAATCGCTATTGAAATGACGAGCGAAAACGAGAAAAATTCATCGTCCTACCTTTGGTCGGGTTGTTGTGGTTGGTGTTGTCGTTTGGTTCACTCCCCGGCAACTGAGGACCGAGTTTGGGGAGCCGGTTGAAGGCGGGGAATCGAGAATTACAGCGCCTTCCGATAATCCCAACACCTCCCCGCCATCCTCTGCCACCATCACCCTCTGTCGCCTAATATCAACAACACTCGCTCTTTAACTTTCACCCTCAAATGATCGGATCGAATGATCTAATCGAAAGATCTGATCGGATAGTCAGGAATATTCGTTTTAAATCCGATCCTCGGATAAACAGGGAGTGACAATTATTCTTGTTTACTTCTGGCAAAGTGGAAGTTCCGAGGTTTATAAATAGAATACGTAGGATGGGGGCGGGAGGAGAGAGACTCACTGAGCGGCATTCCACAGGTGAATGTCGGGCCCACATGGTCTCAATCGGAATAACCTCAGATATATTAGGCCAAGTAGTTTGACAAGCTGGTAAGTACATAGACATGCACGCCCACCGTTGGGTGCCGTGCTGGTCCCATGTTTAGAAATTGATCAGTAGTCATACTAGCCGTATAAAATCCCTCTCGTCTAGATAACATGAACGAATATCGAAATGTTTCCGATAATCTAGAAAGGTGCAGAATTTAAGCTTGTACCATTTCCCTGAATACATCAACGCCTTCAAAAGTTTAGTCGACATGTATAGCGGGTCTGTCGCGGCAACTATATGGCAGATAATATGATAATACGAACGTGTAAAAACTGATGTATTCTTCCATTATTCTCCGACTACCTTGAAAATTCTAAGACCACTGAGGAAATGATATTCGAGCGATTTAACGGTTGCGCATGCGCAGAGTAATGTAAGTATTGATTTGTGAGAAATTAAATTCTAAGGGGACCATCTACATTCTATCGGCACATTCTCTGAAACTTTCATAAAAATTTGATATAAACTGTAGGAATTAGGATTTTTACAAAGATTTCACGTTCGCACATGCGCAGTAGCAACTAATGATACTATTGCGTTGAAATTCATTACACATCATCAGATCGTTTTCCCTAACTACCCTGAAAAGTTGAAAGGGATCGGACCACCAGAACCTGATGAAATAGTGCTTAGTGAAATTTACGTTTACGCTTTCGCAGGATCAATGAAACTCACATGGGGCCCATCTGCATCCTCACCTGCACATTCTGTAAACATTTCATCAAAATCGGATGGAACCTGTAGGAATTGGGCTTGTTTCAAGGACTGCGGACACACGGACGGACAGAGAGACACACGCATACCAGATAAGGAAGAAATCATTCAAAATGGTCAAAAACGGATACTGCAAGTTGAATTTTGATTTTGGGGAAACAAAATTGTTCATCTCCCAAAAGTGAAAACAAAAGTTATAAAAAACGATTCTGTTATTACAGCAATTCTCTAAATTCCTAATTCATGTCATAAAACTCTAAACTCAAAGATTGTAAATTTACCCTCACGAGATACTAGGTGATTTTTAAACTGTCCAAGCACGTGTACATTCACATTCATGTCGACGTTATTTTCTGTCAAAGTTCTGGCCCTTAGAAAGAGACAATGGATGGATGAAAGGGATCCGAGTGAGCCCATTCGATGCATTGAAGGGACGTCTATCAATAACGAACTTCAATATTCTGATTTTTGGTTTATTATTAACCACTTCAAAACAATAAGAAATTTTATGGTTTTGGTTCTAATGTAATTAGAATCCGAATTGCAATAAAAATGATTCCGTCCGCCGTACGCGAGATTTTTCCCAAACGGCTGGAGCAAAATATCTGAAATTTTCAGGAAAAATCAATATGTTGGTCCGACAACGCCCCAATTCTTTAGCCAGCTCTCTCACTTAATTTAAAGTGCCCTTTAAGGGTTGTCTAAGTTTTGTAAAATCCCTAAAAACCTCAAAAAAAGTCGAAGCGGCTTAAATTTAGACTCTTTTTGAAGAACTTTCCATGATGAATCGAATGAGCCCTTCCCCAGGTTCGTAGCTCAAACCATTCCCGATATACGGCCCGATTTATGGCGCCAACATTTGCGTTTTTTTGGTTTATTATTGTTTATGTTTTCATCGCAGTAACCTGGTGATGTAGTGATGTAGTAATGTGGATACTGGAGTGAACTCCTAAAAGGCTTTGTAGCCGATACTAATATTGAAACATTCTGATACGCATGAAACGCTGAAAATTCTTTCGCTGGGGTTCATTATTCGATTGGCTTGCGTTCATGATTTGAATTTCTACCAAGCTTTGGAGAGTGCGTGTTTCACAGGTGATAGAGTGATTATTGAATTTCAGGAGGCACACAAATATGATCAACTGAACAATCCAAATAGGTATTTTGGTTGAGAACAGATTTACGTGCTCTATGGATATCTCCTGAAATTCAATAATCGCTCCATCACTTGTGAAACACGCACACTCCAATGCTTAGTAGAAATTCAAATCATGAACGCAAGCCAATTGAATAATAAACCCCAGTGAAAGAATTTGCAGCGTTTTTCTATTTTTCATCCCTTTGCTATCACCCTTAAGGCTTGAGAAATACTAATGGCAAAAAATGGTCCCATTTGTGATTGTTGACCCAAGTTTCATATTGACTTTGGCCTAGTAATTTCAGAGAAAACGATGAAACGGTTTTTTAAATTCGATTTTTGAAATGTACGCATCTCAAAACGTAAAAGAACACATTTTTGAGGGCAAATTAATTTGGTTTTCTTGGTTATTTAATTAAGTTTTATTCTATCGAAAATAATGAACTAATATTCTTAACTTCTAGTACATTAAAGATACTATAAAATCTGTCAACTTCGAAAACTATGACTATAAACAAGCAGAAGCCATTTTCAACATATTATGGGTTTGATCTTTATCGGATATAAGGCGCCTCTCTCAGTAAACGTTGCATAGGGTCAAATGGTCTCACAAAAGGAGCGTCAAGATATCCCCCTGCCATCGACATGCACAGTAAAACGTGTAGATACCATAGTCCGTCAGATAACGGACCTATTAAATAACCAGCAGAAAAATGAAACAATTTAAAAAATCATAGATAACACGGATGGTCGGGGTCAGAAATACCACAATCACTATCTTAATGGGTACGTTTTAGGAGTACGAGATTCACGGAAAATAGATCCATTCGGCAGACATCGAAGGTAGTCTACAAGACGATTTTTCGACGAAATGTTTACCATCTCCCATCCAAATCCTATTCTATCGAGGGAATACCAATCATCACGGTTATATTTCCCTTTACGGCCGCCACGCTGTGCTTCAAAATGAACTCAATCGTATTTCTTGAAATACAGATTAGAAGTAACATTGACAGAAACAAGAAATGTGTATTTTGGTTTATTATTATCAATTATAAACCTTCGTAAGCGCCTAAGAAACATTCCAGGAAAAGTCGGTATACTTATTGATTCTAGTTGACTCTTCGGGTATCTTTAGTAGATAAGTGCACAAAATGGACCGAACGTTAAGGCAAACAAAGCTTAAAACTAAGTAAGCCCTTTAAAGTGCACGACAGCTAAGCTCCTACTCGGATTACAAACTTTTCCAGAAATCATTAATGGGATTGGCACCCTTTGGCTAACAAAAACGACTTGAACCCTGACACGCATCCTGCCTCATCCTTCACCCAAAATTCTTGCATACAAGTCTGCAACGCATTAGGACATTTCATGTCTTTCCCCTCCCTCCTTCTTCCCTTCCATCTTCTAGCAATCTTGTCTTCCTCTGTGAATTACATTTTTTTCAATATAAAGAAAACAAAAATTAAACTCATATTTTTAGCTTCAGTAGCCACTCTGCAGATCAAGACCCTGTACACCTTATTGTTCATGTCCTAAGGAGGCTACCAGCCAAATTTCAGCTTTCCACAGTTGATAGGAAAGAAGTTAGCTTCAGGAGCCACTCAGTTGATCAAAACCCTCTGCACCTTATTGTTCACGTCCTAAGGAGGCTACCAGCCAAATCATGATAATCATATAGCCAAATTTCAGCTATAATCATATAGGTACCTACCTACCTCACTTCTACGAATCATAATAATCATTGAGCATATTTCGTTACGTAACGTAACGTGACATAACGACAATTTGGTTGTGTGCCGTAGCAAAGACATGAAATGTCAAAAATCATTTAACTTTTCAAAATTTGTTGTTGCTACAAAAATCCCAAATGGGTGTTGGGTTCAGAATATCGACAACTTTCGGAATAAAACTATCACACAAGTTTCTGTTGATATAGGTAGATTTGTTTTTGGTTTTTTAAATAGAAATGTGTTTATTGACCAAGAGTCATTTACATAGTATTGATGTACATGAAAAGTAAGTATACAATTGACCCAAAACATGAAATACATTAGCCCAACGGTTAATATGACGTGTACAACATTAAATTATAGATTTTTAACAATTACAGAATATAATAATAACAAAATAGATAAAATAATAATATCAACAATGATTGTAGATGTGACTTGGCTCGCAATGCCTAACCAAGGTGAAGATCCGTGACAAACTTGCGCTTCAATGATTTATTCGGTATTGTAGATGGTTCTCTTTTGACCAGGGGGTTGTTATGGAGTCGCATCGTTTTTGCCAACACTGCCGATTGCCGCACTGTATTACCTCACTGACAAGCTCCATGCGCAGATCATTGTGTAATGTTTCATTACTGACGTACCATGGTGCGTCAGTTATGATTCTCAGTACCCGGTTTTGAAATATTTGTACGTACTTTAAATTGCTTTTCGCAGCCGAGCCCCAGATTTGGCAACCGTAGGTCCAGATGGGTCTGATTAATTGTAGGTAAATCAGCTTTTTAGTGCTCAGGCCTATCTGTTTGCTCCTAAGTAAGGGGTAGAGTTCTCTGAGCCTTGACCGTAATTTTCCTTTCAGGTACTTGATATGGTCCAAAAACGTCAGTTTGTTATCAAGTTTTAATCCTAAATACTTGACCTTATTCAGTTCCGGAATAAACTCATCACCGAGCTGGTACCTCCTCACCACCGTTTTAGATTTCAGGGAAAAAGTGACAAACGACGATTTCAACGGATTTATCTTGGTGTTTGCCTAATTCATCCGTGTAGCGACCTCCCGATGTAGGTAGATACATCCCTTTAATGACTCAAATGAGCCCATCCGGACCACTGAGCGTTCATATGTTTGCTCACTCTAAGGGCTAAAACTTTGACAGAAAAAGAAAGTCAACACGCAGCATTCGATCTCTGCTTGGCAGATCTACCAATTACACACTACTAATGAATGTTCAACTACCCCTGCAGCTCGACTACAACTTGGTTCTTGAGCCCTGGTCAAGTCCAACCGTCGCAAAGTGGACCCAAATAAGTTTCTAATACCTAAAATTGCTCCTTCACTTTGTTTTCCATAAAGAACACAAGTTTTTCAGTTTTACTGTCAGACTGACATGTCAAAAAACTGTTTGTCACGTAAAAGTTGAAGGAGCAGAAAATTCTGCTTCGACTGGTCACCACAAATTCCTGAATTTATCATAAAATAAAGGAATTACGGAAGAATTAAGGAGTTTATTAAGTCTCAAGGCAGGGGAAACCTCCGTTTTATGCATTTTTGAGCGTAAAGATAATTTTCAACTGTCGCTGTAACTTCCTTATTTTCTAGTGTAACTTCAAACTTTTTTTTACATTTTATGTTTTTACTTTGCTACATAAACTCGAAAATGTAACGCGGACAGCGTCACGAAAATATTTCCGATGGGTTTTCGCTTACAACCGATTCGTTGCTACGGATCATTATCTGCGACATTTGTGATCATACAAAACTCTGTTGATTCACTTAATCTTGTTACCTTAACCCCTGGACATTCGGAACCTCAGTGACCACCCGATGGAACCATATTGTTTACTAACTGTGACAGTCCTGTGAGTGGTGATGATTATGTCTTTACAGTTTACCATTCGTTGCTTCGGAACCTCAGTGACCAAATGATGGAACCATTCCATCGCAACCATCAACGAGCACAATCTAACGTAGTTATCATTGGTCCTACAAAACGGCACTCGTTGGAACTAGTGCGCGAATATCGTTTACGCAAATAGCTGCTTATGAATACTACATTATCCACAAATGAAATTGAAATTGGCGAGGTACGTGATACATTTATCGAGACGCCTCATTCTCTCGCCGACGTTGAATTTGATAAGCGTTTTACATCAAAACTGGCCTCCAATTGGAAGTACGTGGTGTGTGTGCGGGAGGGGGCGCAAAGACATAAAATGTCCCTCGTGGTTGCGTATGGTTTTCGCTTACAACCGATTCGTTGTTATTATGCTAATACCATTCAATTAAACAAATACAATAATAACAAAGTAATACCATTATTTTAACCTTCATGCGTTCGCAAGGCCGTCAAGGGACCGCCTTTCTTGAATTTCGAAAATACGAGCTCACCTACGATTTTTTGGGGGGATGGGAAGGGCATGTATTCTCTAGTTACACTTCCGACTGTATATTCCACCCCTGAGGTCAGTGTCTCGCCTCTTTGTTTACGCTCAGTACAGTTCCGAAGTTGATAGTTGACGCCGCGCGACTCCTTGACGGATATTTGAGATATCGATAATATGTAGGTAAATTATGATTTCGTTAATAGTGTACAACTAAAATCAATTCCATTAAAAAAATAAAAGCTTGTAAGAAGTGGGTACCTATCTAGTAAATTACAATTTTTTGTACAGTTTTGCAACTTAATTTGCCTATCTTGCCTCTCTCGCCCTATTCTTCTTTCACCCAAAAAAAGGAATAACCCTTTTCCATTTTTTTGTTCAGTTGCTTGAGAACGAGGATAGCGAGATAGACTGAACAACCCTCCAAGACTGGAATGATACCTACCTATAATATGTATTTTTTTGTGTCTTGTCATTTGAGGAGCTTACTTTCAAAAAGGCACATATCCAAATCTGGGAGAAAACGCTTTTTTCTCAATTTTCTATCTCTGAATATGAGTTGAATCAGATCCCCTATCATTTCCGAACAAAACAGAACACATCCACGTCAATTCCGGGGCTAAAGTCATGTGTTTGCATCAAAAGGTAACAAATCCGTCTCCTACATTTTTCTCAGTGCCTTGCAATCCAAATGACACATATCCTCCGAATTTCGTCAGGCGATAAGTCGCGGGTTTTCAAAAAGGCACATATCCAAAAAGAAGCATTGCGCCTTCGTCTTGACGTTGAATATTTACACGAGACTCGATAGATGGCAGACATGACAAATGGAAAGATGGAGTCAGGTAAAGTTTTCAATAAAACCTGCAGAATGGAGAATGAATTCTTTTGTTTTCAAAAAGGCATAAATCCATGAGTTTTGATCAAAAGGGCACATTTCCAAAGTGAAAATGGATATACAGCCTCGTGTTTTGGAGTAAATTGATTCATATTCTGAGGCATCTTTATCTGTGCCTTCTCACACATTACTCCAATGAGAAACTGCAGAAAAACATCTCCACTAATCTGCAAATCGTTTTTTTTTCCACTTCCTGAACATTTTGTCGGAATGGATATGTGCCTGTTTGAAAGTAAGCTCCTCATTTGTGATTTTTCTGTATTTTGTAATTTTGGAACTACTAGCTAATGTTTTTTCTAGTTTCCATCCAGTTGGGCCGAAAAAAATGACATTTTTACAACAAAAAATGTGAAAGAATTATCGTCCAAGTGGCATTTTTGATAAATCGCGCTTCTGTGAGTTACCTGTTCATGTAACATTCATACATGAGTTTAAATACCTAAGTGTAAGCAATTTTATACCTTATTATCTAGTTCAATTGATAAATTATCTAGTTTTTCAACAAAGAAAAACGATGCAAATTCTTGCTCTGGGGTTTATTATTCAATTGGCTTGCGTTCATGATTTGAATTTCTACTAAGCTTTGGAGTGTGCGTGTATCACAGGTGATAGAGCGATTATTGAATTTCAAGAGGTACACGAATATGATCAACCGAACAATCCAAATAGGTATTTTGGTTGATAACCGATTTACGTGCTCTATGCATATCTCCTGAAATTCAATAATTGCTCTATCACCTGTGAAACACGCACACTCCAAAGCTTAGTAGAAATTCAAATCATGAACGCAAGCCAATTGAATGACAAACCCCAGTGAAAGAATTTGCAGCGTTTTCCTGAAAATTTCAGATTTTCTGATTTTTCCTGAAAATTATCAGAATGCTTCAACCCGTGTATCGGCTACAAATCCTTTTAGGAGTTCACTCCAGTATCCACGTTTACTACATCACTAGGTTACTGCTATCAACACAAAAACAATAATAAACCAAAATAAAGCGAATGTTGGCACCATAAATCGGGCCATAGATCGAGAATGGTTTGACCTACGGAAATGGGGAGGAGCTCATTCGATTCCTCGTGGAGTGTTCTTCAAAAAGAGTACAAATTCAGGCCGCCTTGACTTTTTTTGAGGTTTTTAGGGATTTTACAAAACTTTGACAGCCCTTAAAGGGCACTTTAAATTAAGTGAGAGAGCTGGCTCAAGAATTGGGGCGTCGCCGGACCAAATGGATTTTTCCTGAAAATGTCAGCTTTTTTGCTTCAGCCGTTTGAGAGAAATCTTGCGTACGGCGGACGGACGGGAAAATTTTTTATAGCAGATTCGGATTCTACACCCTTTGAAACGTGAACCATGAAATTTTCATTATTGAATAATAAACCAAAAGTAGAACAAAAGTAATCATTTTCCAAGTGGCCCTTTGAAGCCAATTGCGTTTTTTCGGAAGCAAGAGTTTATTTTTAGCCATTAACGACAATTAACGGCTATGTTATTTTGAATAATAGATAATTTTTTGATGAAAAATGTGTTTTTTGAATTGTATTCTAGTTGTTTTGTATTTACTGCAATGGAAAGTAGAGAAACCAGCATGATAATCTTTGAAAAAAGCAAAGGCGGTCAACAGACAGCTGCGCGAGCGCCGGTGTGACTCATGTTGGCGCGAACGCATGAAGGTTAAACGAATAAAACTGAACATGATAGCTTCACATAATAGCTTCAGTTTCGATCATGTCGTGCGAGAATCATCAAACTATCATCATCATCATCATCAAACTATATAAAGTCAGAGGAGGTCTATCCGCAGGGGGTGGTGAAGCTGGGCGGGTGGAATTCTGCAGCTGCTGAGAGATAACTCTCCTACAGCCCGGCGCTGCTGGCGCCTGTACATGAAGAAATCGCTCGCCGCAGCCGCCGGCGGCAGACGCGTCATGGAAACCATACCTTGACGAACGCGATCGAGCGGGCGCCCATCGCGATCTGTTGCTGCGATCTAACAATTCTACAGAAGTGTCATACGTAACAACGCGGCATCCCGCTACTCACCTCCCCAATTTTCTGACATCTTTCACCGAACACCCTACATGTAGATGTCAGCACCACGATATGGTTGGTATGTGATAAGCTGTTATCCATTAAATACCACCGCTCGACAGGTTGTTCTTCTTGATCCAGATCCAACTAATTCTTAGTCAGTTGAAACGTAGAAGCTCGATTTGGTTAAGGTTGGAGCCGAGCGTCACACAACTTTACTCGATGTTAACTGTAGGTCATATTGCAGTGGTGTCATGGCAATTTTCGCAGTGGCGGAACGGTGCACCTAGTCCAAAACTGAAGTGTAGGGCAATTCAGTATCGTTCATGCTATGATCTGGAATTGCCCCATTGAATTATCATTCACACATTCTTTTTAGTAATTTTTTACAACATTGTTTTGTCTGAACGAAAAATATATTTTATATACAATTTAATTGCCGCGTTCCGGCACCATGACACCCCTGTCATATTGTGATTTATTATTGAATATTATCGACAAATTTAATAGTCGACTAAGAAAACAAAAAAGTTTAACCTCCCTCTAAATTTAGAATTGTTGGTTTACGTTTCCATGCAGGTAGATTTTAAAAATCGAATACGAAAAAATCCCTCTGCCATCCGAAGCTTAGATTATATTAACGATATCACTATGATGGTTTTTGTTTGATGTTTTTACCTGTAGAGCTGACAGAATAAAACGAAAATGACAACTTTTTCACCTGTGAGTAACAAACTTTCAGATATTGACTCAACGATTCACTCTAGAGGTGGGTAGTGAGTGAGTGACCTTGTCTCAAAGACCTTCTCTTTCAAGTGAACTTGTTCCAAATGACCTGTTGAAGGAAGACCTGCAGTTCATCACAAGACGTTTGTGACAGCATGGCTCTCCGTGGACGACATTCCAACTACTCAGACAGTTGCGAACTTTTCGTGGCAAGCGTAGGTCGAGACCTGCAGGTCGCCGTTCCTTTACAGCAGATTCTACTATTCAATTAAATTTTTTTCATTACAACTCGAAAAATTACCTCGTTTCGGTACCTATCACTGTTTTACTCAGAAGTAACTACCCATCTAAGGGGTGCAGTAGACGTCTGTCATCTACCGAACCCTGGCTGTACACGAAGGTAATAGAGGTCCCATTCATTCACAAAGTGAATAACGGAGTAAACTGCAGGTCGCATTCATCCATGGAGTGAACTGGTGAACTTCTACCACTGACCTTGTCTTTGAACTGAGTGACCGGCAGGGAGTCAATTCCCTCAGGTGACCTGGGTTTACACACCTCTAATTCACTCTAGTTTCTTTAGTCTCTCAATGCGATATATCCGGTGTATATGTTATTAGATGATACAATTACCATCATGCGTTATGCGACAACGAACTATAACGTGAGTTCTTATCATTTTATGACAGGTGACTGTGCCTGATGAGGGCGGACATGGCGCCAAAATTTTGCACTTATCAAAATAAAGGATGATAAACGAAGACTGGTCTGGTCAATTTAAACCCAAACCTTATTTATATTAACATTAAGTAACTGTATAAACTACGTTACAACACTTTTACTGTCAGTTACTTCATGAGGGTTTTGGAATTTACTCACGTCTGCACTGCCTGTCCACCAGCTTGAGTTGAACAATAGCATAGTAGGTGTTTTCAGCTTACTGTTGGACTGTCTCTGTTTTGAGACAAGGGGAAACTCGATAACTCCCTTATTTTATGATAAATTCAGGAATTTGTGGAGGAAAAAAACTGTTAATAGACGTTCCAACGACCTCTTCAGCTAAATTGTAATTTTGTAGAACCCAGAAATCTGTTATCAGACAGAATCCTTACACAACATAATTTTGCAAATCTGTTTTGTATTACGAGCGTTGTGAACCAGCTGGGCAGCCAAATGTAAGCACATACAAGCAACCAACGCTAACAAAAAATATGATAACGTCTTGAAAAGCAAATTCCATTGAATGGAAACGTCGATTTCCTTAGTTTACAAGGGGAGCACTCCCATGTTCATCATGATATTTGATACAAAATGAAACCCCAACCAACTTGATGATGAAAATTCGATTGAGTGGACAGAAAAGAGATATTACGAGTATTATTTACAAAATTTATTTAGATAATAAAACAGCCAAAAAAATACACAGCAAAATATATACGTTTTTGAAAGTCCAAAAAGCCGATACTAAAATTAAGTTAAAAGAAAACATCTATGAATATGTACTCGTACTATGAGAGGAAAATAACAATAAATTACAAAAGAAATCAAAACTTGAGATATAGATTTTCACAAATATTATGTAGGTGGCTATTAATTTTTTTTAACAGCAACAGTCGTTATAATTTTATAAGCCATACACACATGCCCCCATGGGCCTAATGTGTATATCCATTTACACACAGACATCCAATCATGCGAATTCAAAAATCATTCATTGAACGAAAAGACATTTTTGTAGAACATCACAGGAGAGTCGGATGTAATCCACAACCGAGTATTTCCAAATCATACATACATCAATTTATGGAACGGTTTTTGACTAATACACATTCCGTTTATTGGACATGAAAGGACACCTTGAAATGTGGTTGGGGAGGTCATTTGCCAAGATGATTATATTTGTCGAGGATTTTGAAGAGGTTGGATCAAACTTAATTACAAATCGAGTTGGAATACAATCAAGTAGGAGGTTCCAACTTATTACAACAGAGAAGTTTGAATTGGTGGTAGCATATAATGAACTTGGGCTAAGTTAGTGATTACGGGTACGATGAATATGGCCGAATAAGTGGGTGGGTTGAGGAAGGACTCGGGAAATGACGAAAATGGGAGAATGGAGTGGTAAGGAACAGACTGCTACTTCGTTCCCAACAAATTTTCAGTACTCAACCATACAGGTCAACATAGGGTAATAGGAGGAAAATGTAGGTTGGATGGTTAGAACCTACGAGATGTCTGACACAATCAGTACGAAGGACTTCGTCAGCCAAAAAGGACCAATAGACATTGGAGCAGTTTTCATTAACAACTCGCAAGCCAGTTACTCTAAAAGCTTCCAGTTTTTATTTCATAAAACATCCTAAAACATAACTAGAATCGGGGAGTCGGAAAGTAGGTAGCACTTTTAGCAAGTGCCAACAAATGTGTACTCCTCCTCATGACCTACATGGTAAGTAATGTACACACACAGCTCTGAACGATGACATTGATGCAGCCAAGGTAGCATCCATATATCTCAAAGATATGACGTCAAAGATATGCATACTAACTCAAGTTTCCCATGGAGTACAATTTATAATCAAACTTATGAAATCTCCCCGATGCCAAGAGTTTGCTTAATGTGCCTCAATGTCACAACTTAGCACTCTCATAATCTGACCACTAATAGTATTTGCGCGAAAATCAAGACAGTAGTTCAAATTGAAATTCATGATCCTCTTATTCCATGAACATTACTGCTTTCATAAAACACCGTGAAACAGCATTTTCCGAGCGCTCCCTCCTACCCTGAGTTGTTATCAGTCTTAGATCAGACATTTTGCAGTGAGAGAGTTGATTGAGCAAATTGGCAACAAATATTACATTTAACTAACACTTAAAACCAATCATTTGCTCCATTCAACACCTGATCAAACAACAAGCTGACAAAAAATCGACAGCCTCAAAGAAATAAGAGCACATTTGGAAATTTGCATCGACTTTACATTTACATTGAAAATAAATTTCAACACAATACAGCTAATCTGTTGGCAATGAGGAAATTTCAACAATACACAAACTTCTTAGTGGGTTTAATTATTGCAATTAAAGCAATAATTTAAACATGGAGTCGGTAAAAACTTGAAGATACCAAGGCAATCATCAACTCGGAAGCACTTAGTCACAAGGTATTTTTTCTGATTCACCAAACCACCATTTCAAGTTGTATAAGAGAGAAATTACATTACGTAAGAGTTAAAAGAGCACAACAGTGCACTAAATTAAGTTTATTGCGGTCTTTCAGTCCATTAGACTTGAAAGATGCGTAAATTATTCTGATTTTGAGAACCGTAACATTTGAAAATCAAAACAATTATACCGTGTTTACAGTAAGAGTAGACAATCATAACAACCTTTATATACAGGGCATTTTTTATGACTCCTAATGTAATGTACAACTCTACCACCTCTAAATTCAATAGAATAGACAGATTTGGTGAGTTTCAATTGAATGAAGTAAATTTATTTTTTTGTATATTTACATCTAGAGTTATATAATTCAAAGTGGAATTCATCAAGCTATACACTGTGAAGGTAGTGTTTTAGAGTGAACACAAACCAAACAAAATATCGAATAACGGATAAATTTAGTTTTTATTCACAAATATTGCACACAAATCCCACTATTTTTGACAAAGAAACTTACCATTCGACCTAAGGAAGTACTCAGGCTCGTTCATAAAAAAAAAGGAAAAACAAAAACAATTGCTCATTTCAACAGCGAACTCCATTCAGTACGGGATTTATTCGTGCTCCGCGCTGATATGGCGATTGAGCATTCAACTCAAAGTGAAGATGAAAAACTGAATGTGCATTGAAGATCTCTTGGGTCGTAACATAAAATACAACAGGTCGTTCGTTATTTAATGCCCAATCATCAGACTCTTCTTTAGTGTTGTCGCTTACAATGAGAGAAACTGAAAAACGGAGGTTGTCATTAACTGGTGCGTTTGAATATGAATAATGCTGCATCATTTTACATGGTTACCGAGAGATGAACACTGTTTAAGAATAAAACCAATTCGTAGTTGTATGAGGATCGCAAAAACTAACAAATTTAATTACACGAAGGTTTATTATTTATGTTAGATCTCTGTTTATCACATATTGTATCTGGAACATTATCTAAATTCGGGGCCTCCATACATGTGTTTTAGATGCCTTGAAAAGAGCTCAATTTATACTTCAGGGATGTAGATCTATTGTGAAAGAAATGAGAATCGAGGGTCCTTCAGTTGATCATTGTGTCTCCATACCTTGTGATTGAGTACTATACTCTTGCCCACGTAGGAGCGACCCTGCGGTTTTTTGAAGACCTCTGGGTGTGGCAACGCCGCCCAAATCAGAGCCTCCAGGGACCCTAATTACGGTGCAGTACTTACGTCTTATGCAATCCAAATGTTAATAGTTAATTCGATCATGTCATCACCAGAATCGTGATGTACATGAAAAAAGGGACACAACGAGTATAAATTTGAACTGGAAAAACAAACCTAGAGATGGCAGTTTTCGTCAAACTCAATTAAAATGGGGGGGGGGGGGGGGGTATCGTGTTCCATGTAATTTTGGACGGTGAAGTGATTGGAGTGGGTCCCAAACCTGTGCGATTGACCCAGAGCGAGGAAATCCATTTTCATGGGGTAAAATGGTGAAAAATGACATTATTTCTGTACTTTTTTGAGCCCCATCCCATCTGACAGGGTTGGATCAAAGAAACATGAGTTTAAGTGTAATAAAGTTCGACACAAGAATAATAAACCCATGTGTAATCAAATTTGCAGCGTTCTTTGCAATTTATTACAATTTTGCAATACGGCCACACACTTGTTTGATAAGGTCTTCCTGAACCGATTGATGTTAAATTTAGACTTGTTTTCCTCAGAACGACGAGAACATTTTGAATCTCACAAAAAATTACATTTTTCAACAAAAGCAACTAAACGTCTTGCGTTAAGAGGGGGAGATTGAAAGGGGCTTTACTGCTGCTAATGAGGGATAGTGGGCCGAGTTGAAGGGTCCGCTGTGGTGTTGCCACCTGATGGCGGGGAAGGGGTTTTCGTCCCTGTGGTCCGGGGTCGCTCCTATATGGCAATAGTATAGATGACCCAAAGGCGAACGGATGACTTAGTCATAAATACAGCTCTGTAAACACCCACACCCTAAATATGAAACAAGTCCCTAAATACCTAAATGAATCAACATAATGAATATCGACGTAGAAGTTGAAACACTCGAATGGAACAACTGAAATTTGACTAGATAGAATAAAACACCTACCCAAGCTTCACTTTTGAACTGAAGTTTCAAAGTTTTGAACTGAGGGAGCGGGAACGAAATGAACGTAAAAAATGAGTCCATGAGTGACCATTCGATGGGTGTTATCGCAAACGGTCTCGTTCTTTTGGTTGTTGACAAAATGTACGAACACGAAATGATACAAAGTGATACTCAAATAAAACTGAGTATGATAGCGGGCTGAGCCTCATTTGTACCAGCAATGTCTGTGAGTCCTTCCATGCAGCTTTTAAGAACAACTTCATCGGAGTTCATCACAATGTATTTCTATTTTTTGATGTGTTTGGGTACCAAGTGGAAGTGTAGACTACGGGCGGGAGAGATCGGTCCAATAAAATGAGTGGCTGGAGGACTTAATTGTCAAATATGACAGGAGGAACTTACCGGTGACCCGCTTTGTCCAAATTCTTGGCAATAATATATCATCCGCACCCCGGTTAAGTCTAAATGTTATTGTATGCTACTGTGTTAATCTACTTGTCTTATGACATTGTGATACTTTAGTCAAGTTTAGTGATACATATTTTTGACGTGAATTTTTCATTTTGCAGATAATGACGACTGTTTAGAAAACAATCTGTATTCTTCCATAATTGGTACATATATTGGTACATTCAATACATTGGAGGGGTGTTTATCAATAATGAACTCAACATTCGCTTTTTCACGAAAGTTTTCGATACTTATATTCCTCTTACTCAATTATATTTCGGTATACTTTTTTGAATATAGCCCTTTTATTTCACCCTTTAAGGTAGGTCAAGATTGACGCCTGCGATTCAGAACCACCCTCCGTCCATTTGTGATTTATAATACAGTCCGCTACGCTGACCCGCCTATTAACAGGTCAATCTGATTCTAATGACAAGAACGATAGACCCTTACAAGTTTTGTTGAATCCTTTTATGAAAACGAATGACTCCAACTGAACATACAACGGAATGACAAACAGTGATACCTTACAAACCACTTACTTTTGTTTGATCTTCAATCGATTTTGACTGTGGAATATATTTTCCTGACGAACAATGAAGTTCCGATGTACCCGACTGTGCCGCACATGAGACCGAGAGCAATGGAAAACAAAGCCATGTATCCGAAATAGAACGCAGTTTGGAAAAGGCCGTACATTCTGAAACGATATAAACGCATAAGTTAAGCAACTAAGTAGGAACAATTATAAATTCGAAACGAAATCATTGCTAGCGCATTTGAAAATAGATTGTACAAAAACTATCATTTGTAGGGAAAGAATAAATGAATATTTTAATTAACTCACTTGGTTTTAAAGAAGAAATAGTATAGAGAATACAAATAGACGTAGCATGAAGTAGAAGCTGCAGCCAGGAAACTAGTCCATTGCCTAGAATGAAACAAAAAAGAGATAATAATAATAATAATAATAAAAGTATGAACAGTAAGCTCTATTTTAACTTGATTAATTTGTTTATGCTTAAAATTACCATGACTTCTACTTTTTGAGATACAGTGAATCACTTTCCAGTTCTCCAAAGAACAATTTTCATTTTCCTACATCAAGTTCATATAATAGTTCGTACACAGAAGGATAGACAACGAATAGCTCCTTTGTATATGAATACAAGTACAGGGGTTCAACAAGTTGGTCGAACCCTTACAGTTCATAAGGTGCAATAACGAAATAGACAAGACGTAGATGTAGTTTCTTTCGATACAGTACCTACTTCAATTGCAAATGGTATATTGTAACAACGAATGATTAATTCGAATTACCTAAAAAATAATGGTATTATGAGACATATAAATAATGAATTTAGAACTTACCACCTATAATCTTCAGCGTTGAGTAAGAAGTACGTGCATACTATGGTCACACAGACGGTTACAACGACCAAAATCAAGAAGACGAGGAGCATGAAACCGTAGACGTAGTATATCTTGTAGGCCCAGAATGAAGTGAATATGAAGTACCTAGAACCAATGAACATTTTGTTAAAAACATGGGAGATAGAGCCAGATGGAGCTGATGGATAAAAAAGAGTTTAGAGCAGTAACTGTGGAATTAATGTGAACTTTAGAGAAGCATTAAAAATGATTATATTCGCAAAGTAGCAAGTAGCAAGAACATTTTCAAGTTAATCACCAACATAAACAACATAAGACCTAATTATGGTCTATAAGTCAGTCATAATCACCTATGTGGCAACTATTCCTAACACCCCCACTTATTGCTATTGGGATGGTAATTTTCAATGAAGAGAACACAGTTGTTCAAACCCTTTCACTTGTAAGTGCATTTTTTACTTTGTGGGCGTAAAAAATCCTTCCCACCAATCTCCATCACCACAAAGGGAAGCGCTCAAGGGTTCTCCACATGGCAAGATAGCTCAGAGTCAACGCCACAATTTTTAAAGACAGGTTTTTTACAAATCCAATGCCTCAGCTTATGCAGAAAACTGTCCTTTTGCCACTACAAAGAGAGTCGCTATGATCCTTTTGTTATTTGAGTATCGCCTAGGCGATTCACATAAACCCAGAATTTATTTTAGTTAGTTCCCATAGCCTCACCACTTAGGGTTGGGACGAGGGGCAAGCAGAGATTCGAACCTATGAACGATTCTTCATCTCTACCTGAAGTAGACAGTGCTGACAAGCTCGGCCGCTTTGATCCCAGTTCTCTGTCAGGAATGATAGAATTCTCTTTTACGCTGCATATTAATTCGAACGCCTAAATGCTGATTTCACGAGACCCCTTCCTTCAGCAACTCTTACTTATTGGCGGTTATTGATGAATTCTCTCATTTCCTTTCGCTTTTCTGTGCGCAGACAAGTCAGCATCAACTGTTACTCGCCATCAAACCAATCTGTTTAATATTTTTGGGATGGTAGCATAAATTTTCTTTTTCATTAGAGGTGTGGCAACAAGCAGAATCACTACACATAATCCCAGAGGAAATGGGGGTGAGACGTACAGTAGTAGTTTGGGAAACCATGTAATTTGCCTAACGATCCTCTCCTCTGGAAACAAAAGACTTACATTCAATCATATAGCCTCCCAGTACGCATGAAAGAATGTTTTCAACCAAGAAGATCACCAGAAGCTTGATGGCACAACAGTACCACTTGGCTTGCAACTCCAAAGTGTGGATGGCAAAATATAGACCGGTCGTTATGGAAGTTGGTCTTCTTGTGGCAGATCGAGACTACTCTCAAGTAACATTAGCTAATGGTCGAGATACAACAATTTAAAATTGGCACCCAGCGCCCACAGGGAACGGCAACCAACTAATCTTGACCTCGGAACATTGAGGTTGAAAATTTAAATGTTGAACATGGTGCGTACAATTACTCCTCACCAGATCCTCAAGACCACCAAGTATTACAATCCTGAAAATGTTCTCAATAAGGAACAACAACCCACCGAAGCATCTTAGAGACTACTTGTGGATAACTAACAGGGAGGAAATGAGAGCAAACTTAACATATACCAGACTTACTACCACACTTTGTATGGTAATACGGTTATCAGCAACATCTTGTTTCCATGTTAACTTTGCAAACTACAATGTAAACCACATTTTTTCCCCTACACCCATCTATAGAAAGATAGAGAGTAAGAAAGAGAATCTTAAATATTACATTGCAGAACAAGAAAACTCACATTTCAATGAAAATTGATCCAAACGGGAGAACACCTCCAAGAAGAACGATGATAGTGGGCTCCATGAACCACTTCTTTTCTGGAATGGGACGAGGTACAGCATTTACCCTGCAGGGGCAATCGTTCTGACCAGCAAGGTTCCGTCCAAGAACTGTACCAACGAGCGTCAACGGCAGAATTACGAAAAGACAGATGCAAGTGACGGCAACCTGAAATTAAAGCAACGAGAGATGAAACTTAATACAAGAATGATAAATCGGAATATTAATAAGTATAGTAGTTTTAAATTGAATAGAATAAAATGAAAGACTTCTTGTTGAAAAATCCTTTCAGCAAAGAGTGCTATTATACAATAGCTACGAAAAACCTGCTGATAAAACTTCAATAATAGAATTATCACAGAAGCCAATCAAAATTAAGAGTACTTTATAGCCCTCGATTAATCCAACCCAAGTGTTCAAAAATCAAGTCGGAAAATGGGGGCTTTCCCTCATCAGAGATTCTTATGTATTTGTTGGGAAGCCCATATCTCAGCAAATCGCTCCCAACCTCAAGTATGAAGAAAAGTCACCGATTCCATTCTATATGGAGATCTGTTGATATACCTTCTCATACACTAAACTAAATCATATGGAGATGTACACATCGGGGTGATCTCAACATTAGTAAGTAACGTTACATTGTGTTAAATTTTCTTTTAGATACATTTATCAGGGTGATAGTGTTCGTTCAAAGATTCAAGATAATCATTTCCAGTAATCAATGTATGGGCAAGGTCGGGCCAAGGCAATCGACACCAATAGAGATTCAATAGAATATCTAGTTTTCAGATATCACTTCAAATTTTTCCTAAAAGGTCCTAAATTTGATTTATTTTTAAAAATCTGTTGCAGGATTGAAAACGCTCATGGAGGTTTTTTTTAGAGAAATGGATGCAAACACCGAAGTCCCAATGACAGGAAACCTTATCAATGTTTTCCGACATTATAAACGAGCTATCATACGGGGATTGGGAGATTCCAGGGTTATCAGAGGCTGTGAGCTTAGGTTCAAAAAGCTTCTGGCAACCCCATTGGGACAACTTACCATGGTTCCGAATGGAATAGCGCGTGATGCGTGGTAGTAAATGGCGATGAAATTGATGAAGAAAGCAGTTCCACAGACCAACGAGGGAATGAGGAAAGCTGAGAGCAACATCTGCTTTATCCACCTACGGCCACCAAGCCTTGCATAGAGACCACCTCCAGTGTACCCATTGACGGGGGACGACGCTGCATAAACGAAGATGGCGGTGCTTAAGAGGGACCCTCTCCTGCAAAGGGCAAGAAGACAGATGTAGAACGATTAAGAAAAGTTGAGCTTCCTTGTGTTGGTAACATGGATGTATTGATCATTGGAATGTTGTAAATAAACTAGAACGAATTTTAATCGCAAAATATGTCGAATTGTCACATGATTCACGGACGAAAATGCCACAGATCATTTTCCCAGTGACAGCAACCTCTTCAATTGTGAGACTCGACACTCACGCAATACGTATTGCAAGGCTGTCGCACTAATTCTAGAGTAGACACAATAATGGTCCAATAATAGGGTGGATGATTAAATCGGCTATCCCCAACCCATCTTCCAAATTTTAACAAGATTGGCCCAATAGCACCAGAGAAAATGAGGCTTGACGACTTTCACGTTTATGAATCATCACGTTGATTTTTGAGCTGTGAAATTCACAAAGGAGCACTTACAGCATCACTCGCATGGATATTTCCAGTAAAATTCATCGAAGTCGGATGAAAACTGTAATATTAAAGCTTACTACAAGGATCTGCGGACACACGACAGACAGACACGAAAGTTTTTCTGAATTACCTAAAACGCAAAATGCGAATTTAAATTTTGATTTTGGAGAAAACTCGGTTCTCTACACCCCGCCCCAGACTGTCGGATGCTTATAGTTACACCCTATGGCTAAAACGCAAGTCGCATTCCATTCAGCAATAAAATTCATGGTCCACTCAGGGTATTCTTTGACTGCCCTAACCCGATGCGACAGGTTAAGGACAATTGTTCAAACCCACACTTCCTGCAGGACATAATACAATTCTAATGTCATTGTAGAGGATTTAGAATGCTCTGCCATTGAGTGTTCGTGTACTCCCTACTCTAGAGCGTTCGAGGAGGATGAATCCGAACGGCACATAACCTGACTATCTCCTTACTTTTCCTTTTCTAATTCATCACTAATTTTCCATCTTTGTCTGATTTCTTCCATAAAATATCCTCCGGAATGCATTTTATTGTATATTAACTTGAGCCCAATTCGCATCGCCATCTCTTTGTTCCTCCTGTCTCCTTCAAGTACTTTTATATGTACTTCACATTTTTCTTTATTTCATTTTGATGCTTTTCTCTCTTTTCAACATAGTTTTAGATAGATAGATAATATTGGATGATACAATTTGGAACATGAGCTCCTCGGTTTAGATTACTTTCTCAACAATGGGCTTGGCTCGAGTTGTTGGGGTAGGTCTTGGCTTTTGCTAGTTAACTTGATTATTTTTTGTACACACCCTATGGAACCAGTTTTTCCATGTGTACTTTAAATAAATAATATAAAATAACCATCTATCTTTAATTGTTCCCCTTAAAAATGTCTAATTTCTGGTTTCATTGAGAATAGAAACAGAAGACTCTAAATCCCATTTAGACGAGCAACTAAAATTTTCAATAATCAGCAACAGACGTCCATTAAAGTTGTCACCAACATCGAGAAATTTTCCACTTTGCTGCTAGCCGAGAACCGACAATCAGTTGTTGGCTATTTTATTACAGGAGTCGTTCCATTGCTGTTGCTCCACTTCCTCTCTAACGTAGGGTTTATAATTTTTGGGATGATCCTTGAAATACACTGCTGATAAAATTAAGAGATCACTTCCGAAAGAAAAATCACGTTTGGATTCGTAGTTACCACATCTTAAAATACATGTCTACTGAGACGAATTCTTACGTCACGGTAAATATACATTCAGAGAAAGAGTTTACAATTAATCCCAACTCAATAGTAGTTTTCAGTGACTTTAAGGCTATAAAACTCTTAACAATGAACCATTTGTAATGATTTTCTAAATACAACTGCTCAGCTTCAGCTTTTTAATGAACTATGGAATTTTGAGAAACCAATTGTTTGAAGACGTGAAAATCACACGGTTACAAAATAAGTGTTTGGTTCACTTCTGAACAATTCCATTGAGCTGGGGTTTGTCGTGAATGTCAGACCCGGGAGAAAAAGTTGTCGCACAAATGGGGAAAAGTTTCAGCAACTTTCAATTTGACACCGCCGCAACTCCCGTTTCAGCACAATTGCCGTGAAAAGTCTAAATGGGGCTTAAGACTCGCATGCGACTGTTACTTCATGCTGTACACTTAATGTTTCTATGATTAACAAACTCTTACGATCTACTTATAAAAATCCATAAATTTTCCATTTCTTGCTAATAGAAGAAACCATCGCTGTATTCTCTGCAGCACATGCCCTTATTACCTAGATCGAACTTACTCTGTGTAAAGTTCGCCGATGATAGCGAAGATAATGACAGCAAAGGTAACCACGGTCACTTGATAACCAGCGCCAATCATCGCAGAGAACATTATCGGGTTGCTTGCAGGCCTGAATACATCTCCGTGAACCTGTTTCCATCCATATTCATCACCCAAATCTTTTTCCTGCAAAATTAAATTGGAATTAATAGGGCATGTTTTGTTGTTGTTCCAGCATAATCATTGAATCATCGAACTTTCTTGTTGTCCTTCCTTTCATAAAGATGGGGATAAAACCAGGGCCGTCTTTCATCAGAAAATTACTTAATGTTTAGTAATTAATTAATCTCGAGGGATACACTTTGAAAGGCATTAGGCGCCTCCTACCAACCGAAATCTCATTTAAGCCCGGTTTGGTATACCGAGGATTACCGAAGGAAGTTTAGTATAACCGCCCAAGCAGAACTTGGAATTTTGAAACGTAAACTCTCCAATACATTGAAATAATAGAACAATAAACACGTCACATGACAATCGCTGATCAGCTGATGTCAAGTCGAGCAACCATAATTTCCTATTCCTCTACTTTTAAATATTTTGTTCACGAAATCGGAATGTCCCACCCACCCATATAATGAGAATCCCCTGGTTGCTTGAAAAATTATACAATAGAGATGTGCGTATTAAATTGCAATTGGTCACAGCACGTAACATATCCCTTAATGAATTTGCAGATAACCTTGCAACCAGAATCTACCGATCTGACAATAACATTGAAACAAAGTTTGCCCCGAGGTAACCAGCACCTTTAAAAACACACAAATACCCAACTGAAAACGGCAACATTCAAAGCGAGGGTCGGGTTCATGGTTAAGAAACATGATTGAAAACGAAATCAACAACCCAAGGTTCGTCCAATATTACAACTTATCAAATTGTTCTATCTCCACAATAAACAGACTCCTCATTGGCCATAAAAGAACCATAATCTTCCTATACACGGTGAAAAAGATAGATTCGCATTTCAGTGAGAAGCGCAGAAAAGACGAAGTTAAAGACATGGCACACAGTTTGCTGCACTGCCCTCACACCACCATCACAGTCCTGATAATAATGTATGAAACAGTAAACCCTGAAGAACCCCTACTTTCAATGACTAATTTCTCAGCAGATAAAACCTCTCAAAGAAGTAACCGAAGGATTGTACCAGCTGACTTGCCCCGTCGAACTAAAAAAATTAACCATTGCCACAGGTTCCTTCTTCAAATTGTACTCCCTCACGTCATGCACCTTCTTCACGTAGTCATTTTCAATCATCCCTAACTTAATGATCCCACCACTCACCTACCGCTGTCAGCATGGGAATCAAAGAATATTGACAGCAGCACTCAAGAATAACAACAACAAAAAACAAAATTGGGATGTTTTACATCTATTTTAAACAAGGTGACAATCCTGACAATCCTGACTTCATAAAACGACTAACGAAAAATCACAAAATAAACATTTTACTTGTCATTAAAATATTCTAAGATTTACATCGTAAAGCAAAGAACTCAACTAGTTGACAGTTACTGTGCGATATCATAGTTTAGGTAGGTACACTTGTAGTATCAATACGATTGAAGCGACAGGCGACTTTTGAGCCCTCACAAACAAAGAAAACTGAACTAGATCTCAAAATTGGAACATTCTAGCGTGGAAATAGTACTGCAGTAGGAAGTTATGGTTAGTATTACATTCAACATCCTAGTATACCATGCTATAATTGAGGAATAAAAGAACTTGTGAATAAACGAATTCGCATTATAATTATAAGATTAGCTGCTCAATTATTTCGTTCTCACTCATGATTTTTTTCTAAAATCCTTTTCCCACAAGGCCAACGGGAAAACCAGCAAATATCAATGAGTCCGAGGACTTTTAAATGTTTCGAGTGTCAGAATGTCAAAACTTTTTCCTGTGACATATCACTCGCACGTCAAGAAACAAATCGGAATAAAAACTAGCTCGAATTCTGTATAAATAACCACAATTTAAGATAAAACTAACCAAAGGTACTGCATTATTGTTCTTTCATAAAATACGTGACAACTCTTTCGGTCTACCAAAACGAACAAGCAAAAGACTTATGAAGTTATATAACTATAAATTGATTAAAAAAAAGGTGTATTCTAGCAGAACTATCCTACAACGACGAGCATTGTTAGGTATAAAAGTATACTTACCATGTCATCCAAATCGTCATCCTTGCTGTACCTGGCATAGTCTTTCCGTAAAGTTCTCATCAAGATCATGGATACGAGACCAACAAGGAAAATTACCATCATGAAACTGTTGAAAATACTGAACCAATGGATCTGGAAAAAAAAACAGCAAAACTCAGTGAAAGTCCTCATTCATGCGAACTACGAAGCCAATGAATGTGATATATGATACATACTCTATGTTGGAAAAAGTTTGGATCCAGATATTTGTCGAATCTATCTTCAAATTTGATGTTGGATGGGAACCAGTTGACTTCATAAGTGAATTGAATTCTTGCTCCATTTTCAAGTTTCACCTTATTGTCAGAGGTCAAGTTCACGTCAACAATATATTTTCCGTTTGCACCAATGTCGAATTTCTTGTGCGTCCACAAGTAGTAATTCATTTGGCTATTAGCACCTTCTTCCATTTCTCCAACAATACCTGAAACGTTTGAACATAATCTGAATGTTAATTGAATAAAACAAATGATTAATGACCATCAAGTAAAAGATCACTACTAAAATAACCCTAACTAAAGCACCAATAATAAAGAAATATAAAATGATAAGAAGGTGGATTGATTATACAACTAAACCTCACCCCAAATCGGAAGGTCGTCGATATACATTTGGTACCAATAATGATTTTTGACTGCATAGACAAACGCTTTTAATCTTTCTTCGTTCAAGATTACTTCGCAGTACTTAGTTTCTGCTATAGTGGCTGCAACAAATAAGAAACATACATATTGTGAATGATCAGCCAATGATAAAATTCGAAATTTAATTACCTTTTTCAAAACATTCAATAGGACTAATCGGTTTTATCAAATGATTTTGCCTCTACCGCTTCATTCAGTTATAGTTTCGTTTTTACAACAAAATTGTTTACTTGTTCAGATAAATTACAGAAAAGACAGTATCCGTGCTTTTTTCGTTCCTTAATGCCCCTTAACAAAATGGCACCACACACGATGGTACATGGACTCAGCAAGATGACTGGAAAAGCTGGTGATGGGCAACCAGCAATCAATTCCATCAAAGTTTTTCCTGAAAGATCAAAAAGCGCCAGATCTCCAGGCTACAATTTTAGTGGCAGTGCATTTTCACCACCTCAACAACAGCCAGTACAGAATTGTTGCTTTCTATAGTGCCTGCCAAACTTGAACCCTAAGGAAAACACGAGCTAACTTGCGAGCCTTTACGTCCCTGATCTTAATATTTGGTTCCCACCTATAGAACGTAGAAGGGAATCCATAAATAATATACAGAGAACAGAGTTTTCTTTCATTTTCATAAAACAACATCTTCCAGCCTGTTGGAAGCGAACAAACTTTTCGCGATTCGACTCATCTTCTCTGAGTTATTTCTATTTGGGTCTCAAAGTTGATTTGAATGATCCAAAATTAGTTTGAAAAATACACAATTTGGTATAGCTCCAAAAGTTTTCATTCAGGTTTGGACAACAGTTCGGACATCGTTCAGAAAGTTATCATTTCTGTTTCGGGAGTTGAATCGAATTGGGATTTTAGGAGCCACATTTAAAACAATGAATTATGACGTTGTTTTGTACCAGGTTGAATGTGGTATTCATTAATTGTGAACTTATCGAACATTGAGGTCAATTATCGGACATCGTTCAGAAAGATTTTGTTTCGGGAGTTGAATCGAATTGGGATTTTAGGAGCCACATTTAAAACAATGAATTATGATGTTGTTTTGTACCAGGTTGAATGTGGTATTCATTAATTGTGAACTTATCGAACATTGAGGTCAATTATTGGACTAAGCTCTCCGTACCTTTATATTCGATTTCTAGACCGCTGAACTCCAGTTCAACTCCTTGAAGAGCTTCGCCGAGGGTCTCATGGTAGTGGCTGATCACTTCCTTGTGGCCCTTGCAGAATGGGAGAGAAAAGTAGCCATAGGTTTCTTGCCGATTGTGGTAAGGCCCAACAGTGTTCATCCACAAGACCACCTCGTCATTTTGCTCATACTGAAACATTTTACATTAAAATGTAGAAGTGAAAAAGTATTAGAAAATGAGAATTGCCGTTTATAATATTTGGAAACCTTGGCTATTTCACGACTCCATATTGTGACGTCACCGATAGTATCACACTATATAAAGACGAGCTTATCAGAGTTATCGACGTTTCAATAACGCTGGGCGGGTGGAATTCTCGCCCCCGTCTCCCAGGGCAACCGACCTGCTCCCCCCGACCCCGCCAGTGAAGGAAGGAGGGCCCCAGCGGGGGGAAGCGTCTCCCACGGCAAGCGACGTGGTCCTCTCCTCGGGGATTTGGGATATACTATTTTTTGACTTTGCATATTGTTATTATACTCCCTCATTGTGTTATTCACCTATTTCTTTTTAACCTGCGTAGCAGGGCCATTAAACTAGTACACTCATAATAAAGAAACTACACATCATCATCTACTGCAAAAATCAGATTACACAAAACTAGAAAGCATAAAAGAGAAGGCACTTTAGTAATGCCAAAAGGGTTTGCTTGAGCTCTTCCTAGACCTTGTGCTACATGGACTTTACATAGAGCCAGAGCGAAAGTACAATGCGTTTGAGGGTATCTTCTTCCGAATGACAGGAACAAACCTAGGTGATTATTTCCGAAGAAATGATTTCAAGTATCGTCACATTTCCCAATAAGAGATACCTGAGAGAGACCTGATCACACTACAACTTCTCAGACATCTTCCAAGAAAACCTTGGCTCACATTCGTCTACAACTTCGATTGACATATTTTCCTTAAATTTTGAAGCACGCAGAAATTAAAAATCCCCAAATAAGCTAGCCTACGATTCGAAAAACTAGAGGCCAATTGCTCAATATTGGTTATTTTCGAAACGTTTTGAACGAATTCTACTTCCCAGAGGTATGCATTGTTTCGACCCAATAATTCCAAATGATCAATTTGGATATCAACAACAGCATTCTTCTCCTCAATGATGGTTGGAACTGGCTGTAATACTCCGTGAAAGAAAAATGAATAACGTCATAGAAGGAACGCAACAAATTCTATGGAAGGGCATTTAGCAGTCCCCACCAGTGATTTCTAATCATTTTTGTTGAATCCTTTTTAGTCCAAAACCTCAGGAATTTTGAACTGAAAAGGAAAGAAAGCTATTCCAGCATGATGAGGAATGATCCTGGGGTTCCAAGAATAGATGTTAGAGCCGATGGTTGTGCGATGAAAATGATTTGATTGTCTTGTATAGTGAAACTGGGAGGGAACAACTCAGATTTCACACAAAACTTTGAACAGAAAGATATGGGTGTAATATGCCTCATACTACAACATCAAGAGGAGCAGTTACTCGCCCAGGTGAGGGCCCTCATCAAGGATGGACAGAACCATCTGTCTTGAACGTCACAACAACAAACTTGCTAATAAGGATTGTGCAACCGAGTGAAATAAGATAGAGTCGAAGATTGTATCACATTTTCTGCTGAGATGTATCTATATCATCCCTACCTACCCGTCGGAATAGCCTTCATCCACCAGAAGTGGAAACTGGAGTGCCCGAAAGATGATGTAAGGGATACAACCACAAATAGTCGATCTGTTGCACTTCAGTGATGGCTGTAAGAGGACGGCAGCACTCATCCAGCTCAAATTCAGATTTCGGACGCTAAGTCGGCCATAGAAGAACTATAATCGCAACCCCACGTTCAACACTAGGACCTGGAGAATGTATATTATATCCAAATCAATTCCCAACCAAAAGGTACACTGATTTTACCTTGTGAATGAAGTTGCAAATCTAACTCATTCCTCATTTCGAAAGCTATATTTAATATCACAATAATTGCGGAACATACCTACCTATTTTTTAGAATTTGAGGGGTCATTGATGGCGTTGTAAGGGGGTGTCAAGCGGGACACTCAAATTGATACGATTCTTAACTGCAACTAATAAACTAAATAAGGGCAACAATATAATTGGACAGATGAAATATGAAATCGAACAATGGATGAGGTGATCCCCCGTTCATGCTATCAATATTCAAAATCGCCGCACCTCTCAGAGTGTAAGCAAAATAGTGAGAGTTGTGTAACAGATATGGGCCTTTTTTGGCCTTTTTTTGGCATGTTTCCGTGGACGTAGAATCAAAGCAATGTTCGTCAGAAAAACTCAATGGAAAGAGGAGTGGATACAATAAACAGTTCGACATTCAAATCCGAAGCTGAAGTTTGACAAACCATTTTATAGGCACTTCGAACAAACTCGGGTCCGATAGAGAAGTTCAAGCTGTAGTTCAGAACATGTTCAAGCACAATACAGATGTGCGCTGAGAATGGGACACGCTAGACTTTCAAGCGGTCGTCAAACCTCGGATAAGAGACCACCCCTGCCCACAAGTGGTTCAATACGCTAAAGGTTTGTCCGAAGAAGCAGTCCTGAACAGTTTGGAACTGACCAAGCCCATCTTTGGCGTCAGAGACCCATGCCAGTTCTGATAAGGCCCTGGGATTCAAGTACATTGTCAGGAGAAGGGGTCCAGAAGAAGTGGTTTTTGGATTTGGAACGAAGTGTGTATGACGAGGGCATAAAAAAGCTGGTGACCAGGCTGAAGAAATGTGTTGAAGTTGGTAGCGATTATGTAGAAAAATAAGGACATATTTTGCTATAATTTCCTCAAAATTTGAATGAAATATATGCATTTTTCGATACCAGCAGTTGTAACGTTACTTTCTGGATGACCCTCGTATTAGGCCATCAAACATGTCTAGGAGTGCATAAAAACCCTGTTTTCAAGTGTTTAATTTTCAAATACCTACCCCCCCCCCCCCCCAGACCGCCCTGTTGGACCCGCACCCACCACCTCATAGTTTGCAGGCAAATAGTTTGAAGACCCCTGCTCTAGACCATCCTTGAGTGTTCCAGTTAACCAAGAACTGAACTGGTTCTGCTTGCCTGCATGAAGCTGATCACTCATTAGGTAAGAGGAGCGGAGATGATCTTATATAGGTAAAAGGAGCGGTTCAATAGGTGCCTCCAATGTCCTACCCGTTGAAATGCCTGTCAAAGGAAGTACTGGGCTAACACATTTTCTTCTATTTTTAGCCATTTGTAACTGGAAAGTAGATCATCATCAGTAGATCATTCCTTCAGTAATGGCAATAACCTTCCAACGACATTTGTGAATAAGGGAGATTCAATGGATTAAAATAATCGGTTGTTATTATTTCCAGAGAAAGTAAACGAAGAATCACCACTTTGTCTTTTGAATGAAATAGGAGCGAACGATTGACTGGACTTTGTCTGTGTGAACAGTAAAAATTCCCACGTGCGATTGAATTACTAAATTGAAGCCAGAGGGGTAGCCCAGTATCGTTCTTCAAAGCTATAATCTGAATTGCCCTTAATTTAACTACTAAAACCATTGTTGTTTCAATTGCAAGAATTGTTTCTTGTACGATCCCCCCACTCTTTGTGGTCTTTAATGGAAAAATCGTTTATAGCTTGTATAATCATTATTAACCACGTTGAGATTCAACCATTTCTCTAATAGAATTATGTGAATTTTTGTATCATGGATACAAAATAACAACTCCAATTTCACTACAATGTTACTTTTTATTACGGATTTGAAGTACAGTAGAACCTCGATTAACCGACAACGGGACCGAAACGGATAATCGAATAGACGGATAACAGAAATAACTGTACAACGCTGAACAACGTAGGCGCTAGACAGTGTTTGGCGTGGCAACGTCGATTTGTAAGTCCTAATCGTCATGATTTCTGTTCAGTTTTGAATGTGAAATGATTTTAAAAGAGGAATAGACAAAACTACACGAAGTTCAAGTGAATGATACAAATTATTTTAATAAAAAAAGAATGAAATATCAACTATACATGTACATGTACGCTGACGCGGAAACAACAAACACATTTTTGCGCCTGGGGGTGCCGGTTAATCGAGGTTCTACTGTACGTACTGTGTTTTCTTGCTTCGAACGTGCTCTTAAAGAGCTTGTAAAGCGATCCTTGCACTAAACTAACACCAAAACTGCTCCTGATATAATCCTGCCTCTTTTAGCAGTTCGTTTCCTTCTCAGGACACTTTCAAAGCAACAGCTTGAAAAAACTACCATCATCACAACCACAACTTCCATAGCAATCTCTGGAAATTTCAGTGAGAAGGAGAGGATGAATAAGGGACATAATGGAAGTAAACAAATACTTCCTCAAGAATTCTGATCCTCGAATAACAATATTCAATCAATGAACGTGAACACTATAGAATCCATGTGGTTTTAAGGAAATGTAAAGAAGTATTAAGTACATCTCTTGGACGTTCGAATATAGGAAATTTCTGAAGTAGGAACCTACTTTAAGGCTGTCCTTACACAACCAGTTCAGTTAGATAAATGTAACTTTAGCAATAATCGTAATGCATCATATTTAGTTTCTTTCCTACAAGTGAGATATCAGCTCTTCATATCCTGCGATTCAGATAACGATCTGACGTGTTTCATCGACATTTGGCATCGCACACACTCACGCCATCAATCAGTGCGAGGCATATCACTGACGGGGTTTTTCCACGTATCAAAAAGCGATTCGTGCCCACATGATACGCCTTTCATATTTATCATTGTGTTCAATAAAGATTCATCTGCTAAAGACAACTAACAACTTAGGAGAAAATTGAGATTCAGTTCTAGATTTATAGGCGAGAAATGTAGTCGGTCAAACTCTGCCTACTTAGTTATGAATTTATAAAACCACTACTAATCGTATAGGTAACTATGGCGTAGTTATAGAGCTAGGCACTGACGAATATGGGGAGAGAGCACGATGCATATCTGTAGTACACCTTTTAGATTAAATTACTATACCTACAGAACTCTCCGGTTGTCAACCAACAGCCATTTTCTTATTTGAACTCCCATCTTTTTAAAGACTTGTTGAAGATTTTTTGGGTCAGGCAAGATGGCAAGACACACTTTTTGCGACTGGTGTAAACTATTAAGTGTCATAAATCTTGGAAATTATACGCAATCAACGAACATAGAATGAAAATTCCTCAACTTAGAGGGATCTATATAAGTGGGTAACTTACGACATGATTGTGTTCATCCCCGACGACAGAGCACACCAGGAAAAGCACCGCACTACTCACGAATCGCAAGATCATATCTGTCAGTCTCATATTTTCCAAGTTGTAGAACAAAACAGTTTAAATATCGATCAAGCAGAAAACTGGAAAATAATCGAGAACATCTTGGGAAAAAAGAAAGTAAAATTTCGGAACAACTACCGGACAGTGCAGTTTGTCAAGTTCAACTTCTTCTTCGTTTTCACCTTTGGTATCGACACGATACGTAGCCGAGTTTTTTGTTTTGCTTCGATTCCTCATTATTATATTCTGTATACTTCGTTTTGTTGAAGGTACAAAAAATTGGTTTTGAAGTGATATTTGTTATTTTTATTTTGACAAAGTTGAAAGCAGAAGCGAAGTGTTTGGAAATGGCAGCGTTCGAAGAGTTGCTGGCAACACTGAGTAACAATGACGTCATTCCATAACAACAATAGAAACAAAACATCTCTTTGCCATGGAAGATGTTTTTACAGATAACTGGATCAGCGGTTCCTAAATAACACTGTAGGAACAGCTCTCTGTAGCAGTTACTCTGTCACACAGGTTCATTCCTTGACCGAATATATTGAAATAGTTGAGTCTGAACCAAACAATTGAATCAATTTTTCCCAGACATGGAATATCCACGATTTTGTTAACTGTGAAAGCTCTGCGCTTTAATTCACGTTTATTCAAAGATTTCAGCAGTGTTTTTTTCCAAATCATGTTTTCCTCATCATTCAGAAGCCAAGGGACTGGTGGTAAACAATTTATTCATAAAATCTATCGATTCAGGAGAGGATCAGTGGCTTGCGCTATTGAATCAAAGAACCGCTCCTCGTGGGAAAATTAGCTCTTCTGATGAGGTACAATGTGAGAACAAGCAAACTACCAACTAAAATATGACCATCATGGTTGTTGGTTGTGGTGTGACCACTATCATTTAAGACATCAGATTGGAGCGTATAATAGGTTTATTTTTCTTTTTCGGAAACGTTTCGTCCCGCTATGGGGACTTCTTCAGTCCTGCATACAGCATAAAACATTCGTCAATATTCACTAAGGCCTATTTTTATCACATGTATTTTATTCTCTATTATGATTGTCATTCTTAATAAAATTAAATTGTTCTCACCTGTCATTATGTTATATTTAAGTATGTATATCCAACCAACATCATCCTGGTCAACACTCATATGTTATTGTTGGAGTGATTTTATCCTATAGGGAAAGAGTTAAGTTTGTTAGTTAATATAGTAGTAGTAATATAGTACTCATAATTTATATTCAGTTTTATCTTTTGTTAGTTATGTAAAAGTCCGGATTTTCAATGATGATCTTATACAAAAGGAAAATAATTCAACTTTTACATAACTAACAAAAGATAAAACTGAATATAAATTATGAGTATTAATACTATATTAACTAACAAACTTAACTCTCTCCCTATAGGATAAAATCACTCCAACAATAACGTATGAGTGTTGACCAGGATGATGTTGGTTGGATATACATACTTAAATATAACATAATGACAGGTGAGAAAAATGTAATTTTATTAAGAATGACAATCATAATAGAGAATAAAATACATGTGATAAAAATAGGCCTTAGTGAATATTGACGAATGTTTTATGCTGTATGCAGGACTGAAGAAGTCCCCATAGCGGGACGAAACGTTTCCGAAAAATAAAAATAAACCTATTATACGCTCCAATCTGATGTCTTAAAATATTACCATGACCTGAGGCTAGAAAACGGCTCTTTTTCAAGAAAGGAGACAGTATTATTTTGCAAAAATTCGCGAATCCTTTGTCAACTTAAGGTCAGATAGTGAAACTAATCACAACCCTACTTAGTAGGAAATGAAACTGTAAAAAATATTTTCGGAATGAAATCCACGTATGCGTCAATAGATTCAACCCAGTTTTATCTTCAAAAACCGCCAATTATTCGAAATCAGTTAACGTTAGATCTGCAGAACCATTTTCCACCAGTCCTAGGACCTGTGAAGGTTCCTCACCACTGGCTTTCCGTACTCCGAATGATGTTACCCCAATGACTGTCTGCAGGGCAACCCACTCTCTGACGAAACAAAATTTTACCACCGGGTTTGGAAGGTAAGTCCTTCCTAGAA
The DNA here is from genome assembly GCA_031894815.1 of Creontiades dilutus. Lineage (NCBI taxonomy): Eukaryota > Metazoa > Arthropoda > Insecta > Hemiptera > Miridae > Creontiades > Creontiades dilutus. The sequence goes on from JAVIWC010009708.1 coordinate 795,328, forward strand.
AATATTTAGATTTTCACTAAATTATTTTCACTACCAACTTTCGTTTGTTTGCTGTCTACTCATTTGCCTACTACCAATCCAACCGGCCTTAACTCCCCCAAGCATAGCAATGGTGCAACCCATTACCGTGTAGATATGGTCAGGAAACAAACTCTTGTATCCGGTTTTGTAACTAAAATTGGCGATTGTCTGTTTCTTAAATCAAATCTGCAGTGAATATCAACAACACACCTTGAAAACTCACTGAATCCTTACAATAAGTGTCCCAGCTTTGGTAAAATAGTGAGGGTAACCCAACTATATAGAACAGAGCATAACTACAAATCAGATAAATTCGTACTCAGAGAATACTGAGAGTACAAAACTTGGTATACATCTCTTCCCTCTTAAAACAATTGTTGAATGGCAATGAAAAAATATAAAATCAAGCTTACAAATAAGCTTATGTATATCATGCCTTAGGCTTAACCCTTTATAGGTTCGTGGTACAACTATTGTACCACTTGGGAAGTAACATTTGAATTAGAGCGCCTCTGGTTCCTAAATACTCCAGTAGAGTCTTAGAATGTCAGAAAAAACTTGGCTTGCAAATGTCACCAACAGAATTCGCTGGGGGGATCATCTCTGAAATAAGTGGTACTACAGGGTGTACCATTGAACGTCTGCGGACTTCGCTCCAACCGGCGATCACTGTTCAACAGGCGTCTGTTATCAGTTTGTTTGAGCTTGCCGGCAAGAGGAGACGGAAAAACGAGTTAGAGAAGATATGTAATTTTTTTATCAGTATCAAATAATGAATCTTGACAATTATTACGAACTTGAGTCAACTCGCTTTGATGTTATTCAGTCACACGTTGGACTTGTCGTGGTGTAAGAATCATGTGCTGATCGTTATTGCTATCTCTTTATCTCATACATTCGGCCTTTTATCATTTTTTCTTTATTGTTTTATGCAGATGGACAAAAGTAAGGTATTCAATTTCCAGTATATGGGAGGAGTAGACGTTTTTGACCAGTTGATGTCCGCCTACTCCCTTTCCCAAAAAAGTCGAAGGTGGTGGATGAGGATTTTCTACTACCTCCTCGATGCGGCAATAGTGAACAGTTTTATCTTGTACAAGAAAACTTATGTCCAAGCTTTTCCCAAAAATAAACCAATGACTCAACTAGATTTCGCCGACGAGCTCATTGGACATTTTTCATCAAGAAAAAACCCGGAGTACCGGCTGCTTTGAGTGGAAAAGCGAAGAAAAAGAACCGAAATCAACACAGGGCAACTTCTGTTGATAATTCAATCCGCCTTGACGGAAAGGGCCATTTTGCTGCCAAGTGCAAAAGGCGAAGATGTGCTTTCTCCAGCACAAAAGAACGCCAGATCCGCACCAAGACCAAATGCATAAAATGCAATGTGGCTCTTTACCTGAATTGTTTCGTGTCTTTCCATTCCTAAATGATTCTACGTGAACAGTTCGTAATTTTTTCCTGAGTCTTTCCAGTTTTTAGCTACCAGTGTTAGTTCCCAGTTTTGAGAACCTAATTAGTGAAATTAGGAGCTATTTTTTTACTAATTGTATTTTTCATAAGTCTACCGACAGTTTTTCATTACAAGAAGTGAATATATTTTTCAAAAATTATTAAGTGTTTAAAAAAACGTGTTCAGCAGAAAAAAACCTCGTTTTTGTAAGTGGTACAACATGTGCACCTGTGAACTTCGGTAGGGTATGGTGGCCGCTGACGCTCACTTGTAGGTATGGGTGTACCACTCTAATTTCTCCTCCTATGAAAATGACCAGGGATTTAAAATGACCCAAATCATCACGTACGGTCTAGACGAACCAAGTTTTGCCCAAAAAAATTTTTTCCCACCACCGTGGAATTATGCCCTATAAAGGGTTAAAATGAATCGATCTGGTAATTATACATTCAATAGAGCGCAATGAGGGACCGAAACCAACTTTGTCCACCTCTGTAAAATCAGGTCTTGCGGAGCTTTCCGATTTGATCCAACCCGCCTCATTTATTTTTTGTAAGTAGTATTTTGTAAGGAGCCTTGACTACTACAGAGACTATGGATCAGTGGTGATTTATAATTCAATTGTACTAAACACAGATAAAACACGAAGATGATCAATGCATTTCAAGTACCTACATCAGGGATTAAGGCGGGAATGGTCCTTGATTTGGAGGTAGAGCGATCTATTGACGAGGAAATGTACTACCCTTTAGTTCAAACCGCTCCCGATAGGTCGCAATACAAACGAGGGACATGTCACGCCATTTTACTTTGAGTGAACCTTCCTTGTCTTTGCATTCGGATGTGCTTCGTTGTGGGCTGCGCTGCTTCCTTCTTCAGGACTTTCTTGGTGCAATTTTCCCATGTTCTAAGTGCTCAAGTTGATAGGTAGATGTCAGGAACCGTTTCTGTATGATCTCTGGATGAACTGATAATGGACTACAATTTCAAGGTAAGCTTCCATAATTTCTTTCATTTTGCCCGGGAATAGCTTCGCTTTCGATGATAGCTCTGTTGTACCTCTGAATGTTATGATTGGTCCGCCGGTCATTATTTTCTCTAATTTACGTTTAAGTTAACATCCGTCGAATTACGTAACTACTTGTTCCTGATTGAAATGAGATAACCTGATTTTCTACCATTAAGGGTGGATTTGCATTCTTTTTGAAAACTGTTTCCACTACTACTTGAGTAGATACATAATTAATTATTTTGTTATTATCGGATCGTAGTTTGCTAACTTACAGTTACTATTCATTCTTAAGTGATCGTACCAGTTTGAATCCGTGGTTGTGTTGCTGAGTTAGGTACATCCTTGCTAAACTCATTTCTATTACATCTGTTTACCTTTTATGAATACAGTTACAAAACAATATTTTGGACTACCTATCGCCCAACTGTCACTAGATTGTGAACCACTACGTTCTTTTCTGTACCTTCCTACATGGATTGATTAAGGTCTTTTTATTGTTGAGATCAAATCATAGGATTAGGTAGGTACTTCTGTCTACGGCCGTAGCGTTGGATGTTAGTCCTTATAGTAATTTCAAATGTTCTAAAGATATCTATTATCTAAGCCACGATTCTTTGGTTTCATCCCGATTACTATTAATTTTAAAACGTCCGTAAACATATTTTGTATGTAGAACCCCATACAATCATACCTCATTGCGTCTATTTACATCAACGTATACTTCCCAGCGTGTCGAACTTGACACTATCAATTGTTTATTCCCACTAATAGCTTTTAATAAAATGTGGTAGTTTCTCAGTACCTATAATTTTCACAATAATTTGACTTCTAATGGGGAAATTTGATTAGTTATGAAAATCAACCACATTTGCTTCGAAAGAAACTATTAGGAACTGTTGTGTATCGAAGAAACGTTTTCACTTGTTGTTTAAAGATGATGCAACGCTATAATAGCATGGCAATACTTCCACAATACATAATTTTGTATTACATACAAAATGTACCTACATTTTGTAGGTTCATCTCGAATTAGTTATTGACGTCGTTGCGGATAAGATAGCTGGCGTGTGTTATTGGAAGAACCTGTCAAAAGCTGCTCACCTGCTAGGTCCGTAGGGTTCAGTCTGCCCTACCTGCTTTCCTTTTCCTTCCTCTTTTACAGCCCTAAACCCCTTGTCCTACTTCCAGGTCTGACACTACTCCTGTTATTTCTAATAATAGACCTTTGTGTTTCTCCAACGAATAAAATGTGGTAAATCCCCACAAATTTTGATGTTTTACGTTCCGAGATTCGTAGAATCGATGTTAGTTCCTTTAGTTTTTGTTTTATTATTCAATAATAAACTATTGTAATCGCTCTGGAAAAAAAAATTCTAACTCCCCCATGAAATTTTCATGGTTTACGTTTCAAAGGGTGTAGAATCCAAATCTGCAATAAAAATGTTTCCGTCCGTCCGCCGTAAACTCCCAAACGACTGCAGCGGAAAATCTGAAATTTTCAGGAAAATTCAATATTGGTCCGACAACGCCCCGATTCATTAGCCAGCTCTCTCACTTAATTTAAAGTGCCCTTTAAGGGTTGTCAAAGTTTTGTAAAATCTCTAAAAACCTCAAAAAAAGTCATGGCGGCCTAAATTTTTTTTTTTTTTTTTAAGAACTTTCCACGAGGAATCGAATGAGCCCCTACCCAGGTCCGTAGCTCAAACCATTCCCGATTTATGATGCCAACATTTGCATCCGCATTCACTACATCACTAGGTTACTGCGATCAAAACAAAAACAACAGCGTTTTTTTTTTTTTGTTTGTTTTGATCGCAGTAACCTAGTGATGTAGTGAATGTGGATACTGGAGTGAACTCCTAAAAGGGTTTATAGCCGATACACGGGTTGAAGCATTCTGATATGCATGCTCCGTCTTACAGAAATTTAAAATTTTCAAATAGAATATTTTTCCATTGTAATCGAAAAAAAAAACGCTGCAAATTATTTTCCTGGGGTTTATTATTCAATGTCATTCATTTGGCTTGCATTCATGATTTGAATTTCTACTAAGCTTTGGAGTGTGCATGGTTCACAGGTGATAGAGCGATTATTGAATATCAGGAGGCACACAAATATGATCAACTGATCAATCCAAATAGGTATTTTGGTTGAGAACCGATTTAAGTGCTCTATGCATATCTCCTGAAATTCAATAATCGCTCTATCACCTGTGAAACACGCACACTCCAAAGCTTAGTAGAAATTCAAATCATGAATCATTGAATATAAACCCCGTGAAAGAATTTACAGCGTTTTTATGAACGAACTTGAAGTTGGGTCTGTAAATGTTAAGATGTCAAAAACTACTGTGCAAATCAGAAAAACCAGCTTGAATTTTGCCAATATAATTTTTCTTCGTGTGGATATTGAGATTGTCTTTATAAATCACAACTTTTGTGTCTACCCTCAATATAGTGTTCCACGCTTTCGAGCTCCGAACACAATTTCTGTTCTGTACAACCTATAAGTGTATTACAAATTTGACAAGTGAATCAAGCCGATTACCTCGTGAAATTTAAAGAAAACTTGGTTAGCAGACATAATAAATTATCTACGAAATATTCGGAATAGCGAAAAAATGTTGAATTCAACCGGATAGACTTGTCTAATCAATGTTCGCTCTTGCTTGTATAACCTACATTACTCAATTTTGACATTAATTTAAGGATGCATTGAAATCCGTACGTCATAATAAAGTTGATGTAGTACGATAATCCATCATATTTGTCTCTTAGCGGCTGTAAGTAGGTGAAAAGGTTACTTCCCCCTGAAACAGCTAAATTGAACAGAATCAATTACTCAAAAAACGAATATTGCAATAAAAGTTGGGTTCATTATACAGGTCTACAAAAAAAAAGTCATGCCCTTTTGAGGAAACTAGGCATTTTCGATGTATTTTGATGCGCTGAACACGATTCCAAAGTCCGTTTGTCCTCATCAGGCTCCAATTTTTTTTAAATTGCAAAATATAACCTCAAAGTATGTACATTTATTTTCTCGCCTCTGGTGTCTATTTCTCAAAAAAACATCGAAATTATTATCGTCAAGATTGTTGTCCCTAATTGTCAATCAATAAAAACAACGAAGATAGTCAACTCATCGGTGTCAGCCTCAGAACTGTTCTACTTGTATCAGCCGAGCGGGTAAAAACCTTGAATTCATCATGAAGAAGGAAAACTACATTGTATGATCCTCGTTGATTCTCGGCGATTTGATTTTGGCTGAAGTTGGTCTTGAGTTGGTCCGTTTCAACTGTATCCATTTTCTGTAATACAGAGGTTGGAAATCATCCAAATTACTTTCAAAACTACTGGGAGGAAATCGCGCAGTGCACCATCAGTTTGGGACACAGACTGTGTCATCAAGTTCGGTCGAGATGGCTCTCTGATGAGATTTGTTCCTACTACTCCTCGAAATCATAGAATTTCATCCAATTTACCTCCATTAGCAAAATAAAACGATGAAAATGTCGAATTGGTGTCATCGGGAGATCAAGCTCGTCTTGCATTCTCCAGTTGATTACAGAGTTAAGTCATATGTAGTAGCAGCAAGGGTCATCCATCAGGTGAATTCTGTGGAAGTGAGCATTCAGGTAGTGATGATCTGTATTCCACCTTCCTGGTGGGAATAATTTTGACTGGATGAAGACACGTTGCTAGCCTATCGGTACTGGGAGCTTTTGCGGTGTACCTACCCTCCGGTGGTAGAGGAGAATCCCACATTTTGGAACAAAGCAAGGAACTGTGCAGCCCTGGTGGGATATTGAAAGCCTGCCAAGTGGGTGTCTGTCGTATCCATAACATGACTGTATAGATCATTGAAAATTATTATTGACTAAAGAACTTCGTTCAATTAGGCGAAGTAAATATTGAATTAGGGTGAATTTATTGTTATGCAGGAGCATAACTTGAAAAAAAAGGTATCGCATGTTCAACTATTGAAAAAACTATATTTATTTATATATTTTTACGTGAATAAAAAAAAAATATGCATCGTTCAATGATGGTTCAATATGGTTCGATCCAAGCTCGAGGCTAAAACTTTATTTTCTCTTTATTACTCACGAGGACCATGTTTACATCAGTCCGAACAATCCCTGAACATTTCATCGAAATCAGTCATGAACTCCTGGAGTTATGCGTGTAACAAGGATTTCACGTTTGCGAATGCGCCGAGGCTACTATTGATAGGGCGTCATAGAAACTATAGGTAGGATCAATCTACACATCAAACCGAACAATCCCTGAAAATTCATCATAGAATCGGTTATGCTTGTGGCAAGGATTTCACTAGAGAAACTCATTGGGACCATCTACATATGAAAATTTCATAGAAATTGGTTCCAGAGCGTAAGAAGGATTTCACGTTTGCGCATGCGCAGAGACTACTATTGATCCGGGGGTCATGAAACCTATAGGAGACCATCTACACCCCAACCCGCACAATCCCTGTTTCATCAAAATCGGACTAAACTTCGTGTAGTTTTGCCCGTAACAAGGATTTGTGACAGACAGACACGGAACCAAAATTGTTCAGAAAGGTCTAAAACGCAAAATTGGAATTTTCGATTTTGGAGACAAAAAAATTTTCACATTATGAAAAACTACCTTGGTAGACATCGGAAGAAAAAAACATACACTGCCGACTAGGAAGCGTAATAGTGAAGGCCAATTAGTAAAAACATTTATTTTGAGAAGTACGAAGAAAGGATGCCAAACGCCATTCCCTTCAAAATCAAATCAGGGGTTTTAAAGATATTTTGACTTGAATGGAAGGTATGAAGTGGAATTGGTGAGGTTCTTGTGCAAATTGTATAGTTTCGCTGACGTTCATAAGTAAACGGAAGAGGCACCCTTGTTGACTTGCTCAGTTTGTGTTTGGACACAATTCTATCGAATCAATGACGATCGTGTTGACTACAACCTCAGCATGCAAGTTTTATGTATGAAACGGTGAGACATCCAGAGAAGTGTATATATCCGCAAACCGGAGCCCAGGCACAATCCATTGAACGCCTATGGAGTCTGTTCAAGGTCCGATATGGTACTAGAGTAAATGAATCCTCCTTTACTGGGAGAAAAACTGATGGGAAACCGGTGGCGCTCGGGTCAGACGACAGATCTTTTCCTCGCTTTCTTCGAGGATCTGAAGACAATATCATTGAAGACTTGACCATTTGATGACAATCTGTACGATATTTCAATAAAAAACTTAGTAAAGGTGGGCAATTAGGCCATTTACATTCGTTCAGAAAGCAGATTAGAGACCAGTCCACTGAGCGTGCTGGACCGCTTACGCTACTGGTATTAGATTAGCTACTCCGAGCGCACCTACAGACTTGTATGAAGTAGATATTCGAGTAGGCCATTTCTATCGAAGCTGACTTTGAGAGCAACAAGTGTTGCGTACAGTATTGCCAGCATCGGACGAGTTTTATATCGTCGACCAAACAACTGACGCTTTTATGGCAAGAGGACGAATCCCAGGGTCGGTCGCGCCCTTAACGGCTGTGTTTTGACTTCGCTTGAAACGGTGACATAGTTAGCGTTTACTACTCGCAATCGGCCCCCAGTAACTCTGAGAAAAGTGACTGGATTTCTGCTTCACCACCGTAATGTCCCTGCCTTTGGTGAGATCTGAGCGCTGAAAGCGGGAAGCTATAAAGGGATAGCTAGCAACCAGTTACAGTTATGCCCGTATTAGTTATTGTTGTTCTGATTGTCTGAGTACAGCATGTTCTCCCTTCTTAAGTCAACTTTGAGTATTGAAATTGGAATTGAATGTTTCTCCTTAACGTTTACTGGAGATTCTTTTGATTTTGCTAGGAGGAACTAATTCAACAGCTCAGAACTTTTTGGCTCTTTTTCAAGATATGGGTCTGCATTGTCAACTGAAATCACTTTCTTTATGAATTGGATGGGAGTCTTTCGGTCGGCTGCTATTTCACTTGCTCAAAAGTGAAATACATAGTTGCAGGTGATTACGTATGAGTTGGGAGCAATGAAGTCCATTCAAACAACTATACCCAAATCGCAGAACCCCCAAAAATGTCATCGAAATCGGATGAAAATCAAACATTGTACCGATTTTTGAGGTGAAACTTAGTTTCTTGAAGTTTCGCTCAATTTCACGCTATTAGATACTACATATTGAGTTGATGTTGATCAAATAACTCTTTCTCAACATACACGCAGATTACCTACCTTTTCTCAAATTTTGATATCAAAATATTTGGAAGAAAGATGGACAATTTGATTGTGTGCTTTTTTAGGCTTGTTCAATCAAACATGTCACACCCGTGGAATTCTTGAAAGTTCCGTAGCAAAAATGTGGCAATTTATAAGGTCGTATAGGTTACGTATCCGTATCCGTTACGAGGAGCGTTTCGAAACAGAAGCACGAGCCTTTTTTGTGGAAGTTCTTATCTTGCTTCAATCAGGGTTTTCTTCGCATACGGTGGGCTGTACCCTCAATGTTAGACCACAGGTCCGCGGGTTGGTATCAGGGCTCTTAGGTTGGTGGCATGATTCTGAAATGAACTCATTTACGCTCTTGCCAGACAAGGGCGATCAAAACCGGTGCTGCTAACGATCAACAAGTTTTGGAGCGTGCTGTGGCGCCTTTGAGTGGTACAATGTTGGCGGCACGACACTGTATGTTCCAACAAGATCCCGCCCCTACCCAAGGCCAGACCAGCCCAGCTGGAAGAAGACGATCTTGGGTTCACTCCAACTTCTGATTGGCCATCTCGGAGCTCTGACCACAATCCGCTAGACGATTTCTTGTGGTCTGAATCCGGAATAGTCTGCCGTAGACGATACCCACATTTAGAAAGCTTGAAGAGAGCCTTTAATAACGCAAGAGATGAATTCCGACATGAACATTTTCGTCCAGCGATGAAAAACTGGCCTCATCGAATCAACTGGTGAAGGCATCATTCTGCCGAATCAAATCGTAACTTTTTTGGGTTTCTACATTATACGCAAACTTTTTCCTAACCTTTTTCTAATTGACAATATCTTTTGAAACTTAACTCCAATCATGACTATCCTAGCGTTTTCCACTGATATGTGCGTGCGATTTGTTCGCTTATGAAACTCATGGGATTTAAGCAATTAGCTCGTGAGAAATGATTTTTCGGAAAACTGGTGTTTGCGTAGGTGCACAAGCTACTGTTCATTCGAAACCCAAGGAATTGATAGGGAACCATCTTGAAAGTAACCCACACAATCCTTGACAATTTCATCAAAATCCGTTCAGTAGTCTCGGAATTTCCTCAAAGTCTACAAATTTTAATTTATCTGAAGAGCAATGGTTTATCATCCACCAATCCTGAAATATTATCCAACAACGATCGAATAAAATCGGGCCATATTAGTAATGAAATCAGTGTTATAAGAAATCCATGTTTGCGTTGTCCCACTAAGTGCTATTGATCCTATCGCACTGAAAATCTTAGAACACCACCTGGGAGCTAATCCGCCCAATCCACGAATTATTGCAGATAATTGGACTAAATTATGCTGTAGTAGACGAAATTGATCCGTAGATTTGAAACGCAAGTAGAAAATTAGATTTTGGAGCAATTGTGTCAAAGATTTCAAGGGACAATAACCTTTCTTTACTTTAGATGGGGGAAAGTAAATTGTTGATAATTAGCTGTTAATTATTAATGGAGCTTATTCTGAACAGGTGTAAGTGATGGTATTTTGACGTTTTACCGTTCTCCTGCTTTATTGCTTCGAAAAATACATCACTAACCTTGAACACAGTGTTGAAAATTTCGACTGAAAATCGTTTTTTGACAGTTGCCTCGAAAAATGTAGTACCCTGTCTGATAGTATGCATACTATACCAACCTACTTCAAACAATTCCCGTCAGTAGACGCAAGAGGGTCTGGAAAACTGGAGGTCAGGGGAGTCAAGGAATTTCTTTAGGGCTGACGATTGCCCACCCCGTGTGACCTCGACTCGCAACAAGTCTCGGTTCAGCTCGCGTTTGTATGGTGAAGATTATTTTCTAAAGAGAAGTTAATAGAGTTAGGTCGCAAGTCGTATGTCGGACTGAACCCAGCTAGACGTCCAAGGCAAACTGCATCTGGCACTAGTACGCAGTTTCATTAGGAATTTGTAGACAACTTGTCTGAACCGGTGTGCTGGTTTTTTTCCTCTCTCCCTTACATTTCATAACCACGAGGCGACTTTACTGTACAACGTGGTTCTTAAGTTTTGAAGGAAGCGCGTGCTTGTATACAGGTGGCCGTCATTTTCTGATTCGAAGGGGGGCAACTAGGCTATATGCCCCACACAGGTACATACACTCATAGGTATTTCATCACATTGACTTTAATCCCTCTATTTTGGAAGATATAGGCTGTAGGATGGAATCAGCAGTAATTCAAAAACAGTTGCCGAAAACATGAGTCCATTTGAATTACAACTTGCAAATTCTTTTATTCGAGTAATTTGAAGTAAACCTAACGTAATGTTTGACTTTTCACTTCAACAAGAAAGCAAATACTTCGAAAAATATGTGGTCCTGCTCTACAATCTGCTTCTTTCAAGACCCGGTTGTCAGAAATGAATGAATTCGTGAATATTACGGAAAACAAAGTGTTACAAACCACGTTTGTCTCCTTATGAATGCAACTTCAGAAGTCTTAATAGATTGAATGAAGAATATCTGCAATGGTTGTTCGTTTCTCAGAAAAAATTATGATCGGTAAGGCTGTCTCATGAGCGTAAAATTGAAGTATGCCGTCGATATTTGGCAAAAGGATTGGGAGACGAACTAGGAGTTTCTCAGAGTAACGTCACGATACTGCAATATGTTGTACGAAAAAGATCTTTGCCGATGGATTTGGATTAAATTTCTTACATCGGCAGCAGCTATTGCGCAAGCTGAAGAAGAGTGGCTTCGGAGCTTTTATTTTTCTTCTGCAATCGGCGTCATTGACTGCACCCACATCCATGTCGAAAAACCGGCTTTTCATTTCGATGGGTAAAGTCACGAAATCAACCAAGTACACACGGAAATCAATTCAAGCTGATTGGCATGAAGATGAAGGTGCTCATCAGAGCCACAATCTAAGATAAATAGCTATCCGTATCCCATCGCAACGGCCGGGTAATTTAGCGGATTGAGTGGTGAACATGGCCTTTACTCATTGTATTCGTACGAGTCATGGGGTGAGGTACTTCCAATATATAGTGGTTAACAGTTTCCCCAATATAAAAAGTTCATGAAATAAAATCTATTTAGGTGCGATCGTGGTTTATGCTACTGGTTTAGTTGTTATATTTGAAGATGCACCTAAACAAATAAGTAGATAATTATTTCCTGGGGCGCGAACCGTGTTGGTCGTGTTTTAGTGATCTTATTCGGTTCATCGGAGCTAAAAATTACTAAAATCTAATTTACAAAATTACCACTTATTTTTACATAATGCGAGTAGTGTTGTGCTTTGAAGAATTTGTTTTAAAATGCTAATTCAGTATTTTTATGCTAAATCAAAAAGGTGTTGTTTGACTTGTGGGGAGATGGAATGGTATAGTTGCCCCTTCCATTGAGCTGAATGTGGTTTAATGATCCGCCACGCTCTGATCATCTCCCAAGGCGACGGATTCAAGAATCGGGAAGGGCCAACTAACCATATCCATCACAGACTTTTTAAAGTGATTACGACGCTTTCACTACTTTTGTAGATTGCGAATGAAACTCACTTAATACACGTTGAAATTCGGATATGTCCACTGCATTCTCTCAAGCTAGAGTATTCTAATCTACGAAATTTAATTTGAGATTAGCAATGTTGAAGGCACATACGTGATTTACTCAGCGTGGATGCTCCCATTCACTGTGAAAGACCTGACAAAATTAAAATATCGTTAACATTTTTACTTAATTTTCAGGGTCTTACGGAGAGAAACGTTAATAGCATTAGTAAGAGCAGTAGTAGGTACTTGTCGGGAAAATAGTGTGAAGCATGGCACTAGTTGTTGCTTTTTAACAATTAAAATCATTCGTGAGGTCTGTCATCGTACATCTATCCCTTGAATAAGCTAGGTACCAGCTGTACGACCAAGATCCTCGAGAGAACGTCTCAAGAAAACCGGGAACGTATCTTGATAAAGAATACAAAGGGTAGGGATAAGAAAGCCGAGACTCTCTGCAAAACAAATCGTAGTGGCCGGATCGGCACTTATACGAGAGGAGTCGGTAGGTAGCTCCTACTTGCCAGACTCGGGATAGGATAGGAGTGGTTGAGCCCTTAGATGGGGTCATTCAACCCGCTTGTCAGTTCCCGCCAGCTTCTCCGAGTCACATTCGGCTATAAAGACCGCTGTGAGCTTCCCTTGATTTGATCAAACTCGGACTGGAGGAAGTTTTGATTCTTTCGACAATAGAGTGATTGCTGTGTTACTCGACATTTGCTGAGATTGTCATTTCGGCAGATCTGTCTGGTATAATCAGTGTAGTAACTACCCTGACTGATGTATGATACAGAGGGGTGTTGTGGTCTTGCCGCAATTTTGTTATTGATACCGTGGGAATAAGTAATTATTGTATTCCATTAATTTTAGAATACAGTTCTCGTACACTCATTGCTGTAGATTCAATCGTACATATCCGCTTGATGTCTCCTACTTGATCTTCTTTCTGAGAGTTCCCAAGTAACTTTCCGATTCTACAAGAATTCCATTATTGATGTTAATCGTGCAGCATATGTTGGTAACTCATGTCTTCCCATAGACGGATCTTGGGCAATCGCGGTTTGCATCTTCCGCAAAACTTGACGTGATGGTTCCACCGTAAAACCATGCTCTGCTACCACAACTATAGTGGAACTGTATTTTATTTTCTTACATCATTGCGTTTATTGCTTCTGAGTCTACCTGTAGGTAGCAGAAGCTTTGTTTACACTTTCGGAAGAAGAAAAGTAAAAGGATTTTTCCATCTCCGAAGTCAAAATTTTAGACCACTCTAAGCGACTATTGTTTCGTGTCTGTCTGTCTGTTTTTCTTTTTTATTGTGCATTATTTGTTTTAAATCATTAGGACACGGTAATATCTGTTTTCAAATTAATTGCAAACATCGAACATTTATTTCATCAGTCCATATTTTTGAGAACAAAAACTTTTCTGAGAACTCACCTAAAATTGGGACGATTTTCAAGTGTTGGTTACGTGTTCAGTTTAGGAAGTGCTTTTAATGAACAAGAATGGGCCGGCGCTTCTCTCTACAGGCATTATGGATTTATTGCTAAATGAAATATGCAGCCGAAATTAAGTCTGGGGTATTGGAGTATGGATTAGCTGGGAGCACTGGTAGCGATTGAATGACCGTGGTACCGGTGTAAAGTATTAAAGCTGTCGATCTTGATTGACAAGAGTTATAAACTAATACATAACTTATTAATCTTCTCCTTACGTTGAGTGTTTGCCATATTAAGGAGCAGCTGAAGAAAAACATGTATCCAATCATCCTTGGTTTCTTACAATATGAACATTCCTCTACTTAAAATACACGATAGAACACTTGTTGACATTGTTAATTACTATAACGGAAACAAGTTGTTGTGTGAAATTGGGATTGTCCACTCCTATAGTCGTTATAAAATTAACAGCAAAAAGGTTTTGTAAACTGTTCATATTAAATGTAGCAGTAAATTTTACTGCTTTCGTTCGTTCATACTGCCTCCTTGTTCACCGAGGTAAGGTTTTGCCAAGTTCATAACTTTTACAAACATCTATGAATCAGATTAATTCCAATCTTATTCGAAGTTTATCGTTTTACCGTTTCAAGGTAAGCGACCTTAGAAATTAAGTAGATGAGCGTTCTTATATATCCAATTTTCAAAATTGAAATCAGAAAACAATTGTTCGCCGGCCTTGTTGAATCCAAACCAAAAGTGTCTACGAAACGCTATATCCCCCAAAGCCAAATCATCATTCAGGGTCATTATCTCATGAATCTCATCATTAAAAAATCGATAGCCACTGTGCTTGAGCAGATGCCTTGAAAATCCACTTCTCATGATTTCCACAATTCCTTTCAAGCTTGAGGACATTTTGAATAGTTTTTAGCGGTTGAACCTCTATGAAATCGCTCTAGGATATCTTATCGTTCATAATTACCAATAAATTTATCTTCACGATTCCCTTCAAGTTGTGCTGCTTTTAATAATTTATAAATCTCCATTATTTGTATTACCTCTTTGTAGACATGTATAAATCATGCTATGGCCAGGGGGACAACCAACTGGTTACCTCACTCAACTTGTTATACCAACTTCTTCCAATCACTCAAGTTTTGTGACATTACATTTCTTCACATTTTTTTAAAGCTCCTATCATAAGCACAGGGATAGCTATCGTTTTGAATTATAGTGCTTATGCGATCATTTCATGCCTATACGCCACCTTTTAATATCCTCTGTCTCCGAAATTTACCTATGAGTAGGCCTGTGGTTGTTTAAATTAATAAGGTTTAGTAAACGCTCGAAAGTTTATATTTGGATAGTTCATAAAATCAAATTAAGTGAAGGCTCTCTAAGACTTTAATATCTGAATTATGTTAAATAGGTACACATTTAAGGATGAGATGGCTCGTCTACTAAGCTGATGAGTTCAGATTGACGCCATAAAATCAATTATATTGACGCCGTTAGCAGACCTCGAAGTGATCAATTAATTTTCGTTTATTGCTTTTGTGATCTGATTATAATTATTCCTTGAATGAGACTCTTTAATATTGTATGTATACATGTTAAATATCTGAATAACGATAGAATGAAAATACATGGTGTCTCGGCGAAAATTACCCCCTCCCCTCCTACATTTTCACAATGGTTCGCATAAAAAATCTGGACCAACTGCGTTCTCCATAACTTTTTCCGTAGAATTCGGGAAAACTACTTAAAAAAAAATGAAAATGATTTATTAGCTCGGAATTGGATTCTACACGAAATTTCATGAAAATTTGACCCTTCATTCAATTTATTAATAGCGCGCCATCCGTTCAGCAAGCGCAACTGGTTGCCAGTCTCCCGAATTCCGCAAACATGGGTGTTCGATACCGTCAATTGTGACATATGAATTTTCATTTTTTTTAAAGCTGTTGCAGGTAATCCCTTTCCCTTCCCTAAGGTTTATCATAGTCATTCGGTGACGGTATAATCTTTCCTTTTAAACTGTCAAACTCGATCCAGCATCTGCCCTCTTCTATCCCGAACGCCAGCATCCGAGGCTGTCGTAAACGGTGGTTTACTGTCCTGTGTGTACATCATACTCCACGCTACCGCTCGTAAGACTGGCATTTCGAGTCAATTATAAATACACCCTCTGTAAATAAAATCAGAAAAAACTCAAGATCCTACAAGTTCGAGTTTTATCAGTTCCCCCTTTTTTCTCAATTCTTTCTCATCTCTTCCGAGTTTATTTACCCCTTTTATCTCGTTCTGTACCCCCTTCCATCTTCCTCCCTCTGTATTTTCAATTTTTTTTTTTTCTCCCTTTACTGCCCCCGCTCTTTTTTCTAGATAACATGAAAGACTCCTTTGACAGGGATGGCCCTTGTTTTTAGACCTCTTGAACTCACTTGATCTAATGCTTGAGTCGAGACCATGTGCCCCCCCTCACCAGTTTTATTGTCCTATCTTCGACGTGTTAGGTTTTCGTTCCCTCTGGGAATAATATTTAGTGTCGTTAAAAAGTCGGGCTGATCTGGCCTGGTTTTTCACGTATTGTAAACGTCGACTGCATCAACGAAATTGAATCCTCTTTTCCACTAAAGGTCATCAGCTCATCTCAGTACACAGAATTCAGCCGAATCATATAATTTTACCCCTTCAATCTGATCAAAAGCTAGTACTCCCTCATTTTGGCGAGTTCAAAACCTGCAAAAACAGAAAACTTACCCATTTTTGTCTTACATCTATACCAATAAACAATTTTCAATACATTTTTCGTCCTGGTCTCATAATATGAAAATCCAATAGAAAACCAATAATGCTAATATATCAAGATATTATGCTGATGTACTACCATTGTTGGTTATTTATTGAAACCCATTTTATTAATCCATTTTTATTCTCTGCATCAATTACTCATTCCTAGTAGGAATGGAAGGAGCACTTACTCACTAAGACCTAAAAGTCTTTTGTGATGTCGCTTACGTGCACCGGATAAAATTTAATTCTTAGAAATTCCCTCTGATCATGCAGGTAAAGGCTTTATCAATAAGAAAACGTCTTAACGCATATAATCCACATGATTTGGGACAGCCAAGCATTAGTGAAAACTTGGTTTAATGTGAATCGTTTTAAGACATGCACCAGAATAAGTGTGAGCCCATCTTGAATGAACGAACAAGCTACTCTAGATTCCAGTTTAGCTTAGGGAATATGATCAGATCCTTGTTGATTAGGTTCTTACAATCTTTGCCAGATTACTGATTCATCGAGTTCCAAGGACTTTTTTGCCGCTTTTATGTCTCTCATGACGTATTCTCACAGCTTTCAATGAAAACTAACGGTTGGAGCAATGAGAATGATCACAATCGGTGGGAGATCGATAGATAAACATTTTTGCCGTCCAAAAACCTCTTCAACTATCACACATTGATGACGTATGAAATTTGAAATTGTGAAAATTCCTGAGTATCATCGGACCATCAGGCCTAGCTAGTAAGTTGAAGTACGGTACTTATGGAACGAAATAAAAACGTGGAGTGATTACCAGCTGTAGTAGATTGTTCTTCTTCATTTTGATATTGGATATACGTTTATAAGGGAGGCCTCCCGCTGAAAAATAAGATTTTCAGCCTATCCCCTATTTTTCTTCGTAATGGATCTTCGAGATCGAGAAGAAAGGTGTAAAATGGTCGGGGAGGTTCTGATATGAAGGTGATGGTGCCCTGTTACCAGTGAAGTGAGTGAACTTTTCTCGATTTTACACAGTGACGCAAGCCTGAAAGCTTGTCGAGTATTTTTATTGTGACTCATGAGTGTTCCGCTAATTAAAGGTACTTTAAGTGCCTATTTGAATGAATAATAATCGAAAGTAATACTGCTTGGTGACAGGTTTCAAACGGTAACCATCCCATCACCCTAATTCTCCTTCTTCCTATGTGAGGCCATATGGAATGCAAATTTTCATGAGTGTTACTTCTTAGGAGTGTGACCAAAGATGAATAATACTTCTGAAAATGGAATACCATTCTTGAGAATAACATAATAGGGATGCCAAGTTCAACTGCTTTTTCAGGCTTTATCTGCCGCTGAAAAACTACAGAGGTCTCGTGAGAAATGGGAACCACACCCTCAGAGGGAAGGAGCATCCTGGGCAGAAGAGCCCAGCTGATGGTTTTGGCGGTACCCTCAAAAGAGTTAGAGATTCCCTTATTGAACTTGGGACTAGTTTGCTTGACTTAACTTATGAATACCTCAACAATCAACAAAAGTGTAGTCATTCTTAATACAACGAAAAGGTTTCAAGTCGTGCAGCTGATCATATGAGCAGATTGTCCAAAATCGAAATATAGTCTATCGACTTTCTTTGGGCTGGCTAAAATTCGTACGGTCTTCTTCTGGATAGAAGAAACAGACGCGAGACAATGGAGTTCCTCAAGTTATAAACTTATATAAAAATTCACTCATTAATGAATTCTCGTCATTAACTTATTGCAATGAGTTTTATTCCGTGATTTTGTTATGGATTCGATTAAGTAAGTGCATCATCCAACTTGGCTGTCGTTAACGTTATGAGGTGACAACGCTTTTGGATTTTACTATTATTGCTACCAGCTGCCTAGTTGATCTTCTTTCAGAGTAAAGTTTGGACACCCTCCTCTTGGATAGAAGCGCAGACGCGAGTCGATGAAGACTGCACGTCTGCGTTTTCATGGACCACTGGATGGCAAAGTAAACACAACAAACCTGATGTGGAGGAAGGAGAGGGAGTTCATTCGTGACCCTGCAACTGGGGGAAATATCAGGAGCTATCTCTTTTGTCCCCGGAGCCTCCTGAGGCTCGCTCGGCTCAAGTGGCCGCATGGTGTTGCGACACCCAAGTAAAAATAATACAGCCGACCATTACTGGCCTGCGGACCTTGGGTTTGCTTCAAGGACCCACTTCCACGCTCGTGTGCGAGTGCAACTCTGTGAAGCAGTTTTTCATCCGTTTTTCCATTTCAACCTGACGATTGAACGGGCCTCAGCTCCCAAGATTTACTGAAGCTCGCCCTGAAATCACAAAGCGCGTAGTTTCCCAATTTAGTGGGACATAACTAATGCAGTACATCCAAAGAATGTTGATAAACCTATTAATAAAGCTAAATTTCAAGACCCATGTTTATTCAATTCAGGTTAAGGAGTACGGAAGCTCAACCGATATTTTGACTAGATGCGATACATTTTCTCGTTCTGAAATCAACTCGATTCAGCTTTTAAAGATTAGGACTAGGACTAGTTGTCAGAAACCTCGACGATCCTCATTTCGGCTCCCTTTCCCCACATTATGCCCCTTCAATGTCGGGTTTCAGACTAATTTCAAATTCACGCACGCACCTTTGGTTTTATCATGGGTTCGGTCTTGAAATGATGCGCTGAATCGGATTTGTATCCAATTATTTTGTTTCACATGTTTGGGTTGTCCAGGATCAATTCTAATAGTTGGTCTAAAAAGTTGGCTTTTGAACTCATGTGTCGCTAGATCGTGAAATTGCTACTCTGGGCGACATGTGCATCTCAAGACGATCACAAGGTTTTGGACTGTACGTTGATCAGTGCTGTCCAACAGGTCAGTCTTGGCTGTTTTCCTACTATTCATTCCTCTTCGAGGTGATAAATTGAATTTAAGATTCATGGTGAATCTAAACTCAACTATCCTCCGCACATTTGGTGTTATATTGGGCTGATGTATACTTGGTAAAATGTTTCAGCTTGTTCTTCTGATCCGAGACGAATTCCTTCGGCTCTCATTTGAATTTTTTCCCCGTCGTTTCCCACTCCGATTCGCTCCTATCCAGGAAGTCGTGAAGAGTTGACGATACGAGATGTCTCACGACATTTGCGTAGAAAATGGGTATCTAGCTAGGAAGCGCCCACATACTCCCGGCCTCCGCTGTTTCCCGTTATCTCGTCGTCCCGTGTTAGTTGTCTCCTAAAAGTTCCCCCAATACACGTAAATGGATTCCTTCAGATTAGCTCCAGTCAGTTCCTACTGTAAACGATGCGTTATTAGCGAGCTGTTCGATCCTGTGACCTATTTAGTTCGCTGCGATGGTAGACAATATGGACGCATCCAACACATTAAGAACTTCAGGAGTCGATTTTGGATATAATTTCTGACAGAATATGTATCTTGGACTTTTCATTTTAGTACCCACTTCGCCTGGTTTTGAGTACTCAACAATTTTTTCTACACATCGACAAATCGCCACAGAAACATAGATGTTTCAGGTACCGCACAATTTCTATTGAATTAAACGTTATAAAGAGCTCAGAAATTGGCTATCTTGGGTGAGGCAGCACAAACCAAACAAGGGGGTGTGTTGTTAGTAGTTGATATCATCGTGTAAATACAAGTGTTTTAAACAATTTCACTAAAGCTCACGTTCGATTTACAATTAATGCGCCAAAGTCTTTTGGGTGTGGAGTCATTAATTCCCAGAAAGCTGAAAATGTTTCTATTTCCTTCATTTTCATACAAAGAAAATATTTTGAGTTGGGCGGTATCCGGAAAACCTCGACCTTTTTGGAATTTTTTCTGCTTCTAATTCCCAAGGTTAATGGATTTTTATGAAAAATTTTCTAAATTTAACTAATTATGATCGTGCTTCAAATGGGTGCCTTATACATGAAATTACGACTACTAGTTCAAAAATGTCTAGGTTTTCCGGCTCATAGCCTACATATAGCTAAAAACTTCACAATACTCATTTTTAGATGAAAATGAAGAGAGTAAAATCATGTATACCTTTCAGGGAACTAATACCTCTAGAAACCCTGTTGCCAGGTCTATATCCAGAGTGGCCTATGAAAAAAATGAGGACACGCTACGAATTTTGAACCTTTTCCGAAATTTGACTTATTTTCCCTATCCAATTTTCTTTCCCAAATACATCATTTGTCTCAATATCTAGGCCAAAAAATGGAAGACGCGAGAGTTATATTCCGATTTATTTTTTCCAGTCTGGGTACTAGTTGTTTTCACTGTTATTTTCGCGTTTCTCGAACAAAAACATGCTACAAAACAATTTTATTGAAGTAGATCGTTTCGTAGATTGTACAGATGACTCCTACGTTCAACCTCATTTTCAAAAATTGAATTGTAAATACGATTTCTTTAGAACTACTGTTAACTCGAATAGGAGTATTTACAAAAAATGTATCTGACATGGGAAAGACAGTAAGTCACAAAAAGTAAATTTTACAGTAAGTCACAAAAAGTAAATTTTACAGGAAAGCAAAAAACGGTTTTCATGACATAGAAATCACTATTTTACTTACATAAACTCCCAAAAAATGTTAAAGTAACACGAAATAACTTTTTAAATCACAAATTTAGGTTTTAAATGAAAAATTGGTACAAACCATTGCACAAAGTTGTCAGATAGGTAGCTTCTATTAGCCAGTTTACCTACAAAGCTCACGGTAGAACCCATGGTACCTTTCATCTAAATAGTCCAACATTGCGAGGAGGTCCTTCTTCTTGGGATCGCTGATGACAGGAATTTTCCTAACTGGCTGGATGGTCTGAATATTGCATATGTCATTAAAAGATCGTCCTTTTTTGAATATGTTGCATTCCTTCCAAGTCTCCATCTCGCTGAATGATTGCCTCGTTTTAATAAAAGGTAAGTCTGCTCGCGAAACCCTTACCCATGACAGGGTGCTGATTTTTAGAGGAGCGGTGTTCATGAATTTGTCACATTCCTCTGCGAAGTCAAAGAAATCTTCCTTTCTCATCATGACAACTTGAAACGGATTAACATGTCTAGCGTTTCGGACCATCTCAGCAACTTCCTCTGGGACCATTGTCGGACACACTTTTTTCCTTTTTTCTATTATGCCAAAGTCACGATCGCAGGCCATATAGGAGTGACCTGACACTAAAAATTTGAGATCGAGGGTATCAAAATAGTTTTTAGTTACAAGATACAAAATGACCATGAGAATCATTCGATTCTTATTCTGCCCAGCGCAGTTGTCGCACCATACAGTCAAATTTCTTTTTGTAGTAAAGGAAGACGTCATGACTTTTAGAAAACAGGAAGCAACCTCATTTCCCCCACGTCCAGCAATCCCCTCATGCCACATACACATGTAGCTACTACCAGTATCTTCAACATGAATGCAGAGGTTGTAATTTGAAAGCTGACGGCTGTAGAACATGTTGGAATGTGTGAGGGTGGGAGTGAATATTACTTGTTGCATATCCATGCATACAGTAGTGGTCTTGCTAGAAGGCATTCGAGAGCTAGCACTATCGTTTTCAAGATTTTTAGTAGCCTTCTCAGCTTTTCTGAGGTGTAATTCCTTTTGTGCGATAAGTTTGAATTTATCACAAGCGTTAGCGGCATTTATTTTATTCTTAAGTAGATCACACGTAGCACATGTGTCGGTGCGTGGACGGTGAAATGACAGTCTTGGGAATGATTGTTTGAAAACTCTGCGGTAAAACCTCTGGTCAATCTTGGAGTTTGGGTTTTCCTTCTTGAAGCAAGAAACATTCTATGAATGTTTAGGTCGGGACTAAGGTACAGCTTCGATGAATGACGCCGAGAATAGTGACTCTCTTCGGTGGGGAAGGAGTTGACGTGAGCTTGGATGAGTTCTTTATCCTGGTGAGTGTATTTATATTTATGGGCGTGGGATTTCGGATTTTTCCCTCTGTCATTCCTGAAAACAACATCCCCGCGCTTCTTCTTTTCTATAATAGTGTGTACGCGTTGACTAGTAATGCCCATGATGCCGATGAATGACTTGCTGCACACTTGAACGTGCCCACTCTTGGAAGGTATCACATACGTAGCAGTGACTTGTCTTTTACAAGACGCGGAATTACCAACATCACGCGGACGCCTCCGTTTGACAGGAACGATATTAATCAAGCCAAAAAGGAAGTTACCTTGATGGTCAGGAGTTTGGGACCAAAAATCTGTGTGCAATTTACGTACTTCGGCTTCAGACACTTCCCGGCACCTATACCGGCATTTGCACGTAGCCTGTAAACAAAACCAAAACGAACACAGTGACATGTTACTCCGTCGAGTACCTATCTACACTAAAGTTCTGATTTGAAGAAATATTCAGTGGAGACTTACCATCTTGTACGGAAGTGGTTTTTGAGGCATTTTTGTGGATAAACAGTAGGTACAGAACTTCACTTGACAATACAGAGCAACAATAACAACTGGCTATCGTAACCTTCCCCGTGAAAGCAGGCGTGTGTGACTTACATTCTTCTCCAGGCCACACGTCGTGGACTTCATAGAAGTGCCATCTTCCGTCGCTCGTAGGAACTAAACTAGTTCTCCAATGGACTTAATGTTTTTTCCATGCTATTGGCCTGAGCATTTACTGTTTTTCCCGTGAAAAAACCGAAAATCTCAGAGTTTGTGACTTACTGTCTTTCCCATGTCAGCCCCTCTATATGAAACTCACCCGCCCTTTGAGTAAAAGAAAATCGTTCTGGTGTCGTTTGCAGTGAATAGGTGAAGACATCTGATTTTAAATAGGTAATTAATCTGGTAATTGAAGTAATGTACGCTACGGAATGACTAGGCCTGTCATAGTGGACTGAATCTAACAATGTACTTAACATCAGACACTGAATTTGTCCTAAATGACATTTTGTGTGCTTCGTAGTGTATGAACACATTCTAAATCGGCAAAATTCCAGCATTATACAATCGGATTGGGTCTTTCTATTGAGAAACGTTAAACGAAACTTGTCCAAGAAGCTAAGAAGTGTGAATGAACATGTCTACTTCGAGTAATGGCCCTTCCATCAGTTCATACACTTGTACAACTGTTTTTCAGTACAATAGCGCAGTTTCAAAAACGCTGCAAATGATTACACACACGTTTATTGGTTCTGCATTTGAGAGCTCTTCTGTAGGGATCAAGACTATGGAGTATATGGTACATCAAATAGATGTGACTACTAACACGTTGGAACCAGCTTTTTCCAGAGCAGGTGCAAGTGTAAAATGTGCATAAAACCAATGAAAACAATGCTATGTCTAAAAAAAAACCTCGAAAAACACGATTTTGGCCCTCAGCATCTACAGCTATGGGGCTAGACGTTAGGACCGACTAAACTCGTAGAGGAATCCGTGTGCAAAAGAACGGATTTTGAACATCACCTTTGAAGGAATTAATTGACTAATAAGGCGACGAACATTATAGATTGGGAATCCATGTACTCTGAAATGTAAAATGAGACAAGGGTTATACAAAATGTTCTTTCTACTATTACAAAACCTCAATATTGGATAATAAACCAAAATATAGACAACTTCTGGTCTTGGAAACTCGTATGATCTCTTCTTTGTCTTCATGTTCCATTTCTTATAATATCACCTTCAGTTTCTGAACATTTCTTTTCCACTTCTTTTCAGTATGTTCTTGTATAATTTTGACAAGTTGAGGAAAGTTGTTGAATCGTTTAGTCAAAAGACCGGGTGACTAGTCACTCCCTTGCATCAGGTTGAGAAGGGACCTTTTTCTTCATGCCCCAACGTTTTGACTCGGGAAGGGCCCCTACCAGACAGGTGGGCGCTTTCCCATTGTGTCTCTCCTTACAGGCTCTATTTTAACACCAGATGGTTCTTCTTATAGTAGTTGTAACCTCACTATCGCTCTCTCCTTGTTCACCCATGCCGTCTATGATTCTCCCTCTTTTTCCTTCCCTTCCACAATACTGGTAGTGTGCCGTCTCCACGGCAGATTTTCTGTATTAGGCGAGAGGTGGGGTCGACCTAACTTGCCCCGGGAAGGTTCTGTAATCGCCCATCACTTCCTTTTCAAACAGGTCACACGTACGGAATAAGCGCATTAGAACCTATAACTGGGAGCTATCTTGGAAATCTTAACCTCCCCATAGCCTGATTCAACTTTAATACTTACTTCACGATGAGGATGTACAATAGCGTTGTCATATAGATTTGATACAGTGAAAATCTAACATAATCAAACATAATATCAAACACTTGATGTACTCAACACACTACTGTTCTCATATGATGCGTTCTACAAGCTGCTTTGCCTCTTCTCCCCCCTCAACTAAAGCTTACCACATTTGAGTGACTTGAGGGGTTCAACACCTCTCCCTCAAAATGTGTTCTTCCACGTTTCAAGAAGTGTAAAGCCCGAAAATCGAATTGAAAACAAAAAATACCGTCCTCTACCGTCCAGAGCTTTCTCCTAAACAACTGAACCTCTGTATCTTCAAAATGTACACTGTACTTTCAGTGGCGAGGCGTGAACTTTTTGCTAGGTCATCGCCAGTGGCGGCGATTAGTAACCAGAAGTGGGAGAGGGAGGTCTGGGGGCCCTCCCCTTGGAAATTTTGAAAAATTACCTGTCAAAAACGCCAATTTTAGGTGTTTTCGACGTATGAAGTTCACGTTTTTTGTAGTTGAAATTAGTGCAAATACAGCTTTGAATGCTTTTCGAACTTTTCGAACCAAATCAATTATTTCTCAACAATAATAGTAAAATGCCGCACAAACTCACGAACTGTAATCACAACAAACGCACCACAAATCACTTTGACGTCTACAAACCCCGCCTTAAGGTTGAAAATCGCTTGCTATGGTAACCCTCTCGTTGTGAATTTGAACCGAAATTCCACGGACGCCACCGAGAAGTCACAATAGTTCCCGAAGGTTACCAGACTCGCTCGAAGTTGCGTGTTTCAGCACGAGCCTTAAAGCGATTTGATTGGTCGATGTTTTGGATGGAGTTGAGAGGAGGAGGCCCTCTGCGGTGGGCGTATGAGATATGCAGAATGACAGCGCTTCCACACAAGCGCTAACTCGCCGATGAGGCAGTAATAGCGCCAACTGCGAGTATGAACATTTCTTTTTTATAAAGAGGAAATTGTATATTTAACATTCGTATTAACTAATTCTTTAAATCTATTAAATCGTCTGGTCATCGCCGAATTCAAAGATGACCACAGGCTTCGCCAAAGTGTACTTCTCAGAAAGCTCCCTTGAGAACCAAATACAAAATAAGGAAGTTGGGAAAGTGGTGCTAAGCTTTGAGCTAGATTTTTCAAATGTATTGTAGGTACATTCTGATATTTCAAGTTATATTGTTGTGAAAGAGGGAGAAATGAAGCTATGTGTTTTTCGTCCATCTCATGCTATCCAAAGAGATAGCGTTTTTTAATCGTTTCCTTATCTCTTTGCAGTATAATTTCCTTCAAAGGCGCGGTGTTTGTGGTTTGAGTGCATTCGTCCTTGGATCATTTTATCGTTCTACGACGAGGTGAAGATCATGAATATTATGTCGTAGTCTTTTCTCTCCATCTATAAATCTTTGAAACATATCTTTCATGATATTTTATAGCTGGAAGTGGAAACTGAGTCTTTTATTCATTTTATTTTTCATCGAAGTCGTAATGTACCACCACCCAGACAATAAAGTTATTCAAACTAGTTCCATTTTAAGGATGATCTAGCAGAAGGTCTGACATTTCTCCTGGTCACAATTTTCTTGTGTAGTTTGAAGAAAGCTCGGATAGCGAGACAGCTTCGAACACTATCGCCGCCAGATAGTTGGGCAAAACCTATCATTCGGTTAGCGACCTTCTCCTTGCCGCGGGCAAACCTTTTTCCTTTCTATCCATCTCGTCACCTTGCAATAATTTACGGCCGAACAAAAGGGAACAAAGAGACGCGGATAAGTCGACAGGACGACGAAGGTGGCTGTAGGAGGGAAAGATCATTAGGTACTGCAGTCATGGATGCTGAGATTTATATCATCCACACTGCAGCGCACGGGCTCCGTGGTCCGAGAGATCGTCACACGTGCCCTTGACCGCTCCTACTTCTGTGAACTTTCTAGTCCTCCGGGAGCCGGTGGATCCCCGGCCATTAACGATTCGCCTCGCCCAGAAAATTACTACAATATACTGGAAACAATAGTTGGTTAGTTTTGAAAGTCATCCAGCAAATGATTTACAGGCACTTCTCGTGATAGTGGTAGAAATTTAAGAAGAGACTAGGATTGCTCTTCATCCAAGTGTGAGATGAACACGGCTGTATTAATGGGCGATTTATGACTCGTGTAATTATTTGTAACCTACTAACTTTAATTGCTATATTAGAACGAGATGCAGTATATTTGTCACCTAAAAAATTAGTTAGTATTTGTATGTCCGGATGTCTCATATTACATAGCTATTTCATATGAATAAATTTGAATACGAATGATATTCACAAGTCAGAAAATGTGAAAAACAATACGTTTACAAATTTGATGACAAATAAAGAAACAGTCACACTTTTTAAAATTTTTCTGTAAAGGCTTATTGAAAATGATGAACCAAAAAGTGAAGTTCCATATTTACTTTGAACTTCAGTAAACTGTATTAATAAACGGGACTATTTTCAGGGATTTACAGAAAAAGTAAATTGTTGGCAAGTTTACGATTATTTTTGTTCCTCCTTTTCTTTTTTATAATGATCGAACGTATCTTGAATTTTAGTACAACTGTGGGATTTATAACATTTACACCAAATAAAGTAAATGTTCGGGGAAATCACAAACAAGTGTGAAATTTACGAAAAACAATGTAAATTTTCGTGATAATGTTATTATTTTCTCATTTGTATTCATATTCATATCCAAATGCATCTTTGCATTCACATTATTGTAGAGTTTTGACCCTTTTTTTGTATGGTCAAAACACCGAATGGTTTTAACGAAAATCCTTGAGAGAAAAAATGGATTAACGGTATTCAGTTTTTTTTTAAACCAGTTTTACACATTCGTACCCGTTACCCTTTTTTTGGAAAACTCTATCTTTCGGCTGATGGATGAAATCTATTGGTTATACCGTTGATTAATTTTAATTTTAATTGACTTTAATTGAGGTTTATCGTTAAATACCTGTCTATACTGCTGAATGCTATATATATCTGACAAGTAGAAGGTACATAAACCTTCTATGCTATGTATAGCGCCTGCATACCTTTGAGTTCATTTAGGGTTTTCATACGATTTGTCAGGAATTTGAATTGACCGCTTCAACAAATACTGAGTGATTCTTTATCACTTGGTTCATCATGTTTTGCCGGAAACACAGTCATTCTTCTCCACAGTACCACCACTGTGAGTAAAACAGGTTTCCTTGAAACGAACTTTTGAATGCTGGAACTGCATTTGACAGAATCGTAAACGGAAAACATATTGTTCTGAACTATGTAAACTCGTTTGTCCTCTATCAAATTCGTTTCGATTTGAGAAGTAGTTACAGCGATATCAGCGTGAGTCAGGTATCCGTGTTTATAATCAGAAAATTCTGGTAACAAGCTTAATTGGTTAGTTGAATGCCAGTTTAGCCTACACAAACCTCGTTTTCCGCTATGCATGAAAAAACTTCCGATTTCACTCAAGTTTTCATTATTTTAATTGAGTTATTTAACTCAAGTACATTCATCGGTGTTTAAATGAGAACAAGCAGTTATCTAAACAATCCAGCAGAATTTCGATGGTTGGAGTCATACAAGTCAACAACTTACGTACCCAAACTGTTCTTCATGGTCTACTTTTACCATATTTTATAATCTGTGAACCAGTAGTAGTATTTTGAAATCAGCTTTTGTTTCGCACGCAGGGACTAGTAAAGGTTGGTGTTTACGGAGTTATATTTATGATGAAGTCATCATCATCTTGAAATCCGTCAATTATAACGTACGGAGACACACTACTCAGCTGAACAATCTTGTGGCTACCTATGCTCTTAACAGGAGGCGCCTCTGGTTAGGTGTCTACTCGAAACGTTGCTACTTCTTCGTTATACGTCCCACTGACGTCATTGTCATCATTAATTCATGTCAAGGAAAATCCGATAGATTAATATTGAGTTATTTGGGAAGATTTCCCGCTAATGGGACGTTCGCATCAAAGCGCTCATGGGCACCCTTGAAAACCCGTTGAGTGTCAAGGCCGCGGACACTTCGCCGGAAGGATGACAGGTATAGCGGTCATTACGTTCACAACTAGACCACGCGCTCCGACTGTTACTATCAATTGGCATTGAGAGATGTCAACGAACATTGAGGACGACACGCCTGTTCCGAGACAGATCAGAACTTGACAACATGTGGACCTACGAAATCACTTTGATTTATTCGATAATAGAACGGGGCAAAGTTGATTGATCATTTACCAACTTCAAAAAGGATGGAGGCACTCGATTTGGCTTGTATGATTATTATATAAGTATGAATGTTCCTTTGCACCTGAAGCCCTCACAATCTTGACCGATTTCGCTCCGGTTGGTTTCGTTTCTGTAATAATTAATAATTGACAGTCCTTCTACGTAAATTACTGATGTTTTTACTAGGCGTAGTCTGAGGTACATTATTTAAACTCTTCGCTGCGTACCTAGTTATTGTATTCTATAACCCTTAAAAAGAGCTCCATCCACATTTTGCCTCCATAGATCAATTAGAAAACAAATTAGCCACAAGGGTCCATCAGATGATTGGTGTGTACTCACGCCTTGTAATTTACTTCTAGATAAACCGAAGATCATAATATGATATTACGATAATATGATATTTATGACCTCGTTATAAATATAACAGCTTAAAGGTTAGGCCCTTAGTAAATAACGCAAGCTGATATTTAAATACCTAAAATTGATCAATTTACTGATTTTCGACAAGAAGGTTGAAACCCAAAGAACGAGCAATGAGGCTCCTACCTATGCTTCAACTATCTGCAAATATATAACAGAAATTATGAGAAACTCGATTGGATTGCTGTTGTTGCAGCTGAATATTTCGTTACAATTTACCAGGCGATGTTCAAATATGCAATAGCGTTAAAAATCACGTCCATGTGACGTTCTTATATTTGTCAAAGTTTTAGCTCACAAGAAAACCGAACGGATGAACGTGAAGCGGTCCGAGTGGGCTCACGGTTCTATCGAACATGGAAACATTAGTTCAATTTTGAAACGTTTTTATATTTTAGCCCTTTGGGGTTGATCAAAATTGATGTCGGTGATTTAGGGCCAACTTCAGCTCATTTATGATTTTTGAGACAAGTTTCATTAGCTTGGGCTTTGTATTTCGGAGAAAAGCAGATATGGAAAAATACGGATGTATACGCCTCAACTCTGGACGTTTTGAAACTTAAACACACAAATTTGGGGGGGTCGGGGCCTTATAATGGATTTTCTTGGTCTATTTCAAAGGTTTGTTGTTGTGAATAATCCTTCCAGATAGTTTTCAGTTGTAAAATCCTATACTTATACTCGTACATGTTGTTCAGCCATCCTTGAAGGTTTATTATTCGTAGTTTTAATCAGCCATCCATAGATCACTTCTTCTTTCATTAAATGACCTTGCACATTTTTTCTTTCGCAATATATTGTTGCCTGATTTCCTGCAGAAGTAAAACATGTAAATTTGTTTGATAAGAAGATGTAATTAACTTGGATCCTATAATTTAAGAGAAATTCGTAATGCACTTCTTTGCAGTGTAAGTACCGTATTGATGATTATATCCTATCCAGAGCAAGATCATAAGATCGCACTTATCGCAAATGGCGCGGAAGTTCCTAATTGCTCCGTTCTTTTCCGACCGTCTTTATTACTTCTGATCATTCTACAGGTCGAGTTGTTAAAGGCTATACCTGCCTGACTGGAATGAAGCTGTTATGACTGAGTCAATAAAACGGCGATGAAATTACTGGCAAAACACTTGTAAGGTGCCAAGCAAGTGTTTCACAATGGTGGACGCAGACCTTGCGAGATAGGACCTTCAGAACGGAATGGGCGTTTATTACTCCAACTTGAAGGAGCAGAGTAGATTGTTGTAGTTAGCTAGTTTAATCATAATAACATTGATGGTAATACATCCAGCAACTCTTAATGAGAATTATTTTGGTCAGTGAAATAAATGCACTAGTCCATTCTGTTGCCAGCCACGATCAGCACTCTATTACTTATGTCCCAAATCATCTATCCGGAATGAAATAGTGTTCGTTACATACTCAGAAATGCTCCATCAATGTTCGGTTCAATTCGAACTATTGGAAAGAAAAAAAAATCACAAAAATGTGTCCACGGTACACTTACTGTACATTCTATCCCTGGTATCAAATGTATTAAATGATACCAATAAATGATACAAATTTTGTAAATGTTTACCCGCTATTCTTGGCTGTATTAACAGTCGTTTCTGTCAAGGCTTTTCAAATATATTCATTTCCCGATTTTCAGTGGCCTTTCATAGGAAACACTCGATTTCGTTCACGTCTTCGGAAGTCTAGAAAATCCTACTGTTATTTGCCATCAATAAAATACATGGATTTCCTTGTCACAGATGTGTACCGACAAACGTACCTCTACAAGAGATTGGTTAGTGGAAAACGTTGACTTCCACGGGTTTCGCTCTACCTACGTTTCCTTGGCGTCCTCGCCAATCGGCAGAAATGAGTGATCCACGATTTTTTACCAGTTTCAGTCCCATGGTAGCTATGCATTTGAGGCGATAGGGCTGGTTGAAAATTAGGAACAACCTCTGATGGAGTCCATATGCGAAAGGTCGGATTTTTTACATAAATTACAAGTTTTTTTATGGCCCTTATGCCACGTTGCAGATTCGGAATCTACGCAGCTTGAAATGTAAAATGACAAAATTTGGGGTTGGGGGTGATTTATAAAAAGTTATTGCGAAGATTGCAAAGGCTCATTATTGGAAACAGTATATCAATACACGACGGAAACTTGGCTTTTTAATAGGCAAGGGCTTTTAGAAGAAACCTTACCTTTTTGTCTCATTTGGGTTATAGGAACCTAGAAATAGATCCAACACTTACACTACCCCCCTCCCGCCACCGCACCGAGTTCCGTTGATATGAAGACAAAATTTCAAGTCCAATGAATATGAAGGTTTTATTTGGGTTGTGGTTATGTCTAATCACTCAAGGTCTGTATCTTGTCAGTTTACCACTTTTGTAAGAGATTCGGAGTATAATTGTGGTTTGAACCGTTTTTTAAGGAGTTATACATGTTTTATGTAAATTTGTGTTATTTAGAGCAGAGTTAACTTGACAAATGGCACACTTCTGTGGTTGTAAGGGTTACCTCTGCAAGCAAATTCATCCTCCTGGAAGATGATTTGATTTTCAAACAGTCTTAGTTTTGTATTGTAGCCTATACAGCGTCATCAGAGCTCACTCTTTGTATCAGATTTGAAAAAAATAAATGTGACAATTCAAAAGATGGAAGTTATTCTTGCTTAATCATCAACTTTTATTATATACTCGTTGGAGCACTCGTGGGAACTCGAATGTGTGACGTGACAAATTGGCTGAGCGTAAGTTTTGCTGCTCTTCGAGACGGGATGCTGGTTGCAACCCATGTATTACCCCTGCGGTTTAAGACGGTGGCATCGTGTGTCATTACACGCCGAGGAAAGAGGAAAAAAAAGAACAAGAAGAGAGAAAAAACGAGTTCAGAAGCAGGTTGTAAGGCAAGTCAGAATCCGATGTCACGCACGTACTCTGCTCTGCTCTTGGTACCATCATCCGTCTCCCAGCACTATTTTCGCTTTGTCCCGTCGACAAACACATCCCATTTCTTTTACGAGCAGTGGCCATTCACTTTTACTCCTCTTCTGCCAGTGCCTTATCGGGATAATCAGTTTTTTTTTTTCTTTTTTCACGTTGCACGCTACGCTCCGTAATTGGTGTTCCGCGGCTCCGCAAGTTCGAGGCAAAGAGATTACTACGGTCCCGTGATAGTAAGATGCTGTTTCTTCCAAGATTTTACTCTTCATGCTTGGTAGTCCACACTCGAAAATCGTGAAAGCCATTTGTGAAGGGTTTAGATTTTTTTCGTATTTGTGACACTAAAATCTGTTCTTGTTAAGTAGAATAGATGTAGAATATAATATAATTATTACTATCACAATTGTTGTAAATAGAAACAGTTATTTTTCGTCAAGATCATTTCGTTGTCATCCACATTTTTCCGGCAAATGCCTCCTCGATATCGTATAAATCAACGTTTAAACTTTGAGTCGAAGTTTTACGGATACGCTGTAAATCGATGTTTACTGGCAACAGGGCACCCAAAATTATACAGGGTGTCCTACGAGTTGTTCCTCTCCCCATAAACATCCAAATGGGAGTGAACATAAAATAAAATTTGTTTTTAAGGATCTCAAATATCTTATTTGCTTACACTGCGCAACCATGCGCAAGTGACAGTAACTTTCTTATTTCAAATGGGAACAAGAATTTTTTATTGCAGATTCAGATTCTAACTAGAATTTCATCATCATTTTACCCTTCAACCAATTTTTTTATTTCGCGCAACCAATTCAGCTAAGTTGCGGAACCCCAAAATTGTCAACCCCCCGATTGTGGCACATGAATTTTCAATGTTTTTCAACTCTGATTCACGTGATGCTATCCTTCTTTCGATTTGACTCAATTTATGTTGAATAACTACCAAAATTGGTTTATTTAAGCGCCTGTTTTCAGATTGTTAGGGGATTAATTTTCGAGGTCTGGTTGAAAAATGTAAAACTAGGAGATTGATAAAGTCTTCAGTGATCAAGTGAAAAATCATCTTAATCTGAGAGTTGAAAGTCGCCATAAATGATGATTTTTCACGCGAAATAAACAAATTTCGATCAGTATTCTGATAAAATTGAGTCGAATCAAGAAACAGGTAGCATCATTTGAATCACGTTTTCATTGTTTTAAAACGAATTTTATCGCTCTGTAAGCAATACTCCACTTAGGTCATGCTCAAAGGCCAAATTCTCAATCATCCATCAATCTCAGGTTCTAGTAGGCCAATCGCGTTCACATTTTTGAAGTTGCCGTGGAAGAACGGTATAAAAATCGCATTTCAACTCAAATTTGCTGGAACCATTATTAATATTGTTCGCACGTTTCAAGATTCAGAATTGTTCAAGGTCATTAAATGAATACAATTTTAATGATCTACACATTCATGTAAGGAACTACATTCCACATCCAACTTGACAAGGAGTTTTTAAAAATTTCTTTCAGTTTTTCGGTTTGTGCTAGGCACATAAATAGAAATGTTCAAGAAGAACAGTGGCAAGGAGGTAGAAAGAGGACTGCCCTTGCCCTATTGTTACCACCATAAGGGATTGTATGGTGTTGACCCATTCAGCACTCCCAAAGCACATGTGTTCTTCAAAGTGAAAACACATGGTCAGAAAGAATGTAACGGCCTTCAAGCCGAGCATCGCAGCTACATGAGATGAAACCTTGAAACTGAAAAGTCTCCAAAGACAACATAGCCTGCCTGGTCTCAAAATCTTCACACAGAAAAAAACCACAGAAGAACTTGCCTAATTGACATAAATCGCGTATACAACCCACATACCGTCATTACGCTCAGCAACTATGTTGAATTTACAGGTCTGTTCACGGATGTTGAATCAACTTGGGAGGAAAAAAGACCGAGTACCCACTTATTTACTGAGTAGAAACGTTCATTCAAAAGAGAAGGTGTCTCATGTAAAGCCAAGAACAATGGAGTTTATGTGTCTTGATTACAGAAACAAAGGACTTGAGACAATTTTCAAGTGCGATTACGCAATGTCATCCTAGGATTCTAAACGGATCATGAAGGTCATGAGTGGAAGGCAGCTGACCTACATCTGCTCAAGGTGGATGAAATCGTTGGGTAAATCCGTTCAGACTGGCACATCAAGCTATTTGAAGGGATATGTAATAATTACAATGAAAAACGATGTAATCATTTTTATTCTAATCCATCAATGTTTTAATTGATCATCACTGAATTTGATTGTGCCGCGGGCATTGGAATGTAGTCCACAGTTTTGAAACATGGAGGTGATGGATTGCAGGATTTGCACCTTCTAAGGACTGAGGGGGGATATCCATGAAACTCTAGGGCGTCATGTTTATGGTCAGCCACAGCTCAAGACTCGGGAAGGGGATTCATATCCTTGATAGTTCAGGCATAAAAAAGAAAGTATCCAGGAGAACCATTCAGAAAAATGAAAGAAATTAAATAAAACATTTTGATTTGTCAAGCATGTAAAGCAGCTAGGCTAACTGGAAGTTTGGAGAAACTTGAAACACTAAGCTACTCAAAGTCGTGTAACTAATGTTTCACGTTCGTAAATTCGAAGCAGCTACTATGATGCAGTCGTGTTGAAGTATTACGAGATGATCAGAAGGTTTTTCTCCGACTTCACTTCCAATTCACTTCAAAATTTCATTTCTCTAATGTAAAAAAGTTTCTGCTGCCAACAGGTAGGCTCGAAGCCCTTTAGGGCCGTTTCGGTGAACCGCTTTAGCAGACAGGGAATGAGGAAAAGAAAAAAACTAACTTGAAATTGACAACGGTTAGTTCTTCAGCCATAAAATTGTCCTAAACTTTATATCAATTCAACCTTCGGAACCCATCTACCCAATCTTTCTGTTTTGACATTCATCCAATAACATGTGGAGATTTGTAAGTTGCTTGTGAGGGATCCCTAGAGTTACTGATTATCGTCTTCTGCCCAGGGGCCTCAGGGGGAATGGGGACTGCTATGTACTTCCCAACGAGTTCACCATCACCACGAATCTAACCTCTGGCGGAGGTCTAATAATAATAATTTCGTCTTATAACAATAAGATATTGGTTCACGCAATTTTGCTATTCTCTTAATTTGGAGCGTTACATCTGTTTATTCTTGTTAGAGACGTTTCGTCCCGCAGCGGGGACTTCCTAAGTCTAACTATGTATCTAGCATACTTATTGACATGGTGGTGGCACCACACATATCTTGTTGTTGGTTACTTTTAGCTCTGTATTTGTCGTTAAACTTTTCACAGCTTTGCTCAGTTGTTTGACCTCAACTGCGTCAATTAGTTAAATAACTTTGCTCTGTTTTAAAAATCAAAAAGGGGAGAGGAACTGCAGCATAAATTAAATTTACTGAATGAGTGAACAACTGAGCAATAGATACTATGACCACCTTGAGTACATGGACAGGGAGGAGTGAAAAGTTTATCGACAAATACAGAGCTAAAAGTAACCAACAACAAGATATGTGTGGTGCCACCACCATGTCAATGCCTCTTATAACAATAAGATATTAAACAGATGTTCTAATGAATGTGGTCACTCCACTACCCACACCCACTATTAAATTTTGCTATTGATATCGTGTCTCCTAATGATTCCGCTTCCTATTAGAATGGTCCATCTGCTCCACCTGGCATAGTTAACGCAAATAAGTTGGATTTTCCGAACATATTTAAACAGAGCGAGCTTAAACAGTTGGGTACTTTTTACATTAAACATCTCACTTGTGGTAGAATATTGTCACAGAATTTGTTTTCTGCTAAGATAGGTGTCATTCGATTATTTTATACTCGTCAAAATTTTATCCACTAGCTTAGGTGAAATAGGTTTCTAATAGTAATCTATTATTTCATATTCCGCAACCTGTTTTTAGCTATAAACACGAATGGAAATATCCATATCTCGGAAATAATTACCAAGATATAATTTTGAGTTATAATTCAAAACAATTAATCATATACATCTATCATATCAGTATTGGAGGCGATGCTTATACTATGTTCTTATCTACTTACTTAGTCCGTGACTAACGTTGTCGCCATCGACGTGTTGCTTGTTAATCGTTTTTGCATAGTTAAACCCTATCATTTTTTCGATTCTCCTTAGAGAGATCGTGACTTCAACTGTTGCCTTAGACTTGGAAACACAATGACGCAATAGATCTACTACCAATGACAAATATAGCGAAGCCTCTCTTGAGCGCCGCACAATGCGCATTAGGTACCTAACCTACCTACCTATATTACACCACCATCACGGTCAGGGACAAACAACCACCTGCGCCACCGAGAGCCTCTATTCCAAGGAACACCGTAGCAATCCAGCTATCATATAAATAGTATTAGTTCAATCGAGTTTTTCTTTGCATAAAGAAATTTGTTAAGCACTTCGTAAATAGCGATATTTTTGGAATCAAGAATTGAGCATTAGTTCAAATTAATACGCGATTCGCCCACGAAAACCCAATGAAACCCACTATCTTGGGCCATCCTAATTGGGGCATACCGTATAATATGGTCGAGTGTACCGTTGGGTGCTCCACGTTTTTGGCACTGAGCAGAATTGAGTTGGCGGATGCGTTGAGATTCACTTACTGTGCTGTTGACCCTTCAACGGAATATAATGTGCACTCCAGTCGTTTGTCGATGTTATTGTTATAAAATCAAGGTACTCTAGTGGTGGATTGGGTTGAACCATCTAGCAGATGCCCTGTTTTCTGAGCCGACAAATTTACCTTTACATTTTGTACAGTCCCATTGATTGATGCAGATGTCCAGTTCTCCCTAAATGTTTCTTTCCGGGATCCTGTTTCTGCGCCTTGTTTTGCCAATCTATCAATCAATCAATAGTGTGTATATTTTCCTCAAAATTACTCTGTTATCATTTAGTCTTAGTCGGATAAACTTACGACTAATTCTTAATGTTATGTTAAAGGAAACAACCAATCTATCCCCCTCCTCTTTATCATGTAAGTCGGTGTCCGCTTAGATCCAAATAAAACCAGGCCAAATAAACTCATCATCTACACTAAGCTCTCGGCATTAGTTCAAAAGTTGGAACAGTCTAGCAGTATTGCATTTTTTTCACTCTCTGGATGTGAAAAACTACATAATTACTTTTCAGAAATGTTTTTTCTAAAGCCATCCATTTTGTGACACCTACCGAAATTTCCCTATAGAAGTTACAAAACTTTTTATATCGTACATTTGAACGTGAAAATGTTTCCTTGGGTAATTATCTCTCAACTGTTGTGCCACATACCCGTACCTTTATGTAAAAAATGTTTTTAAAGAATATATTTTAGTGTACAAACCATATGAGTCAATTTTTACCGCATGTTAATGAAATCTAGGTACTTTGTTTGGCTTTTGCGCTGCTGCGTTTTGTCTCTAGTTTCCTATATTTCGAGTTTGATGGGTCTATTTGTGGAAACTACCTCAACCTCATTCCGTGATAGATTTACTCTAATTATCTCTTCATGATGTGTCCTAGTTGGAGAAATCATCACCTGGCCTTCAATGTAGAGATTCGTTTTCTGTGTGGGAGGCGGAATAACTCAATATTCTTGTTCCAACAAAGACGGTGCAGTCCAACAGCTGTCCACAATATTGCACGACCTTCTAGGTTACTGCTTACAGCCAATAATTGCGGATAAGTCTTTGTTAACGTTACCTCACTATTGCATTACGCTAGTTTTTGATGTGTTCGCCTCGCGGTTAGTAGAGAATTTTCAATCGCCAAAGGTTAAGGGACGGAGCCCAGGTTACCTATTGTCAATGGCTCCATCATTTTGCAGCTACTGCTGATGACGGCTGTTGGGCAGCTTGACTTGTTGGAACCTTGTTGTACATTCGCCGGTTGAATAGTGCTAACATTCTGTGAACGGCATCTCTCTGAACGAACCTAACACATGGTATTTCTGCAATTTTTTCTTGTTGTTGATTACGGCAGAAACTGCTTCCAGATAGGTTCCAACTCGCATAAACAAATTTGAAACCACATTTTTTTAATTTTTGCCATCACAATAATAAGTAGATAAGCTAGGGGTAATTAGGAGGAAGTACCTTGGCGGCATTCTACATCATAAGGCGGTTGCCAAGCATATAGCAGGTGCTGTGTCATCCAGTAGCTAGGATGTAGAAAGAAAGAGGCTCTATCACGTGACGGATGACTAACATAAATATCACTGCTGTCCAAGACCAATGGGTCTGCACTAATCCATAACGACATCAAGGGTAGATGCGACCGTGTCATGTTGCGGAGTGTGGTGCGTGAAAATTGCCCCGGAATTACTCGAACGGTACATCTCGTCAGCAGTGCTTCGTGGTATCATCCCCCGCGTCACTGGTGGTCATTCTATTGGGGTACTTTCTTCCCTCTGTCACCTCCCTGATTACTAGGACCGGCGTAGGGTGAACCTGGGCGCCCCCCCCCCCCCCAACTTTTTAATTTAGTTTTTATTCGTTTTTTTTAATGGTGTGGTCCATCCACATTCGAGGGGAGTTTCGTCATTTGTATTGAAAATTATAGCAGCATATCATTCAATCATACACACACACATTTTATTAGTTGATAATGAAGCCAAAGGTTCGCCGAACGATAAGGCAGGCTTTGATCCGGTTTCACTGATGTTCGTTAGAAATTCTCACTGATGGTCTTGTGAGCTACTGTATAAATAGTAATTAGTGTTTATGTCTGAACCTCTTATAGCAAAAATGAAGAAATTTCACATTGTTAGGTGTGCTTAATTCATCGTTTTCGATCTAGCTGTCTCACGTTTACCACCGACCTACTGTTTGGTTAGCTCGAGCAAATCGCAAGAAGCCGTGCCCGCTGTTACCCTGGTTAATAGCATTTATGTTGATTTGAATACGACAAAAGCCTTGATAAAACCCAAGATTCTGGATCCCAGCCAACAAAGGCGTCAATGATAAGACATCTGGACCGAGGGAACCGCGGCGGTCTGCCACCTCGGGTACGGCCGGCTGTCCTTCGGTCTCTCGGGTTAATCTACATTATGTCCACTTCGATTATATCGACAGAAGTGATCTACTAGTTAACGCATTTGGGTCAAGTTCTCGCGAGAAAGGGTGCGCAAGTTATCTCACAATGGCTTCTCAAAGCTTAGCTACCTCTTATTATAATGTCACCTTAGACATGCACCTATGGTAATCATCGTATTACACGGTTTTCTGTATCTTATTCATTACTCAACACATACTTCCTAGTCCTACCTACTCTCTTGAAGAGACCTACGCAAAAGGATCTCCAGGATTTGTAGGAAAGCTTTGTTTACGTGAAAGCAGTAGAAAAAATGTTTGCCCTTTACAATCAAAATGTCCTCTCCATTTTGCATTTACGTGCATGTTCATCAATGTAGTACTGATTCCTCGATATCCCCAATAATTTTGTTCCAAGTTACAACACAATTAACAGAAAAAAAAAACAATCTTTGGCTATCTCCTTGAATCAGCATGCCGGTTTTATCTTAAATAGGAATAGCGCAAACTACTAAACCCCTAGTTTACTTCAACTTACGATCTTTAAATTGTTCTGCACCGATATATCGATTTCTTACGATCTGACGGACTTGGTGTAAATGCTCATAATAAAATCTAGAATTAGCGCGGTTCATCATTGATGATAAACTTTGTTAAGCGATAAAAATCTACATGTAGGTACTTGTTTACGTCTATTCTCGATTGAATCTCTCGCTCTTCAGATTCAACTCTATTATCTTATCGATATCTGTTTTCGCGGTGTGCTAGGCGAAAATATTCTATCATTCACACAAGTTTTGCTCTAAAGCTGTTTACCTAAATCTCGGCTGAATGTATCTTCATTAGGTCTGCCCCTCATTGCAAAACTCACAGCATATTACAACACTTTCTTAAGATCAATAACTATTGACTTCTGAGTTTCCAGCCCTCCCTCTTATTTCGTATCTTAATTCATGTATTTTCTAGTCGAGATGTTCCTCTAACGCGTGCGGGAGTGGAAAGATGTGTAGAAACGGGAGGAGCCTCCGAAATTATAGGATTAAGATTAGTGTCGCAGCTCGTTTCGAAGCGGAAATGAAAGGTTTTCCAAGTTGAAGAACCTGTATTTTAAAATTATTGAGCAATGCCCTGGTGTCAAAGGCCCTAAACCAACAGGTTTTTGTCGAGTCTACGAACTTATCGGGCCGTCTCCATCTGGGAGAGAGGAACGACAATGCCTGTCTCCTCCGATATGCGCAGTTCTTACCTGTTTTTCGTCCTGGCCCCACTGGGGCCCTCACAATATAAAAACAAAACCAGGTTATATGAGAAGACGAATCAACTCCAAAACCTCCTCCGAAACGAATCAATTTCCAAAATCAATAGATTTGGATGTTTGATAAGCTCAAGATTTTTAAAACGTTCGTTTATATACGTCGAGTCAATTTATTCATTTTATTTGGCGGTTAAACAAACGGTGTAACAGAAATGGAAGACCAGGCAATAGTTTTCAGTTAAACCCGACCAAATGTTTCTTCAGTTCCCTATTGCTTTTGGGTTATTATTTTCAATAAAGAACTTTTGTAATCGACCAAAACATTTGTTACGATGAATCTTGTATCAAAAATCACAAATGAGCCGAGAATGGTCTTGAATCTCGGCCAATCTTGAATTTGACCAATCCTAAAGGTAAACGGCTGAAGCATTAAAAATTAGAACATTTGGGGTTCGTGACCGGTAGACATCCTTTCGATGAATGGAATGATCGGCATCAATCTCAGTAAATCCTTAAAATCCATTATTTAAACATATTGAAAATCTCCTAGTGAAATGTGACGATTGAATCAGCTGATATAATTGCAATGAAGTTTTGCTTCCAAGAGTTACTTTTGAAACCCAGTTTTTCGTAACATTCGCTGTGTATTGCGGATTTGTTTTGTGTGGTATATTTGCGTGTTTATTTTATCTCATTAAATTTCAGATGTGCCATTCGTGGGTTTCAATGTATGGGACGATATAAAGTGCACTGCACCATTGGGTATTTAAATGTTAGATATCACTATTTTTTATGTATTGAGGGAGTAGTAATGTGTTAATGCTTAGTGAAGATGGAAGTTGAACCAAAGTTGTGGTGCTCACACTTGTTGCGATCTAAGTGCTTTTAGTATTATCTTTCTGAGTATCCACAACGGTATCCACTATATTCTGAAACGGCAAACATCTTGACAGCTCGATGTTCATTAAATGATAGTAGCGCTTGTAAAATTATTTCATTCTTGGATTCGCACTACGGTTGTTTTATTTCTTGTTATTAAACAAAGCTGATATAGCTTGATAGATTCACTATCCTTGATTATTAAAATACCATGTATCATTAGCTTTCATTATTCATCGAAACGGGTTTCTTTCTATTCCAGTTGAGCGGTGCTGTATTAATTACAGTTCAACCGGCAAAGTAAGGTATAGCTGTTAATCGTTGGTAGTATCTTGGGAAAAATGAAAGTTATCGATCGTATGAACTATATTATTATCTTTTGAGCAAACATTTGAAAAACAACAGCGTTTTCTTGGACCCATGAGCATTTAAAAGTCAAATTTGAATGAATGAATAATAATATATCATTAATTAAATGAATATATATAACTAAAAATTATTTTATAGCTTCATAAAATGTGCTCACTTGTTGGATACAGGTTGGCACTAATATGAAATCGTGTGCCATTAAGCCAGAGAGTCTCCAAGGGATTGGCTTCATTGAAGTAGATATTTATTGCAACTGGTGCGGTATTAAATAGATAGCAGCCTTATGTGGGAACAAATAAATTCAAAAAACGACCAATAACTCACAACAGTAGTAATAACTAGTAATTAATAAACCGTTAAATTGATAATAATGTTAACAACAAGTAGTGAATGAAGGCGAATTAAAAATTTAATTGCTCTATTTAAAATCGATGATATGACCATCATCCATTGTGCACACTCCACTGCCCAACCTTCTTGCTCTACACTATGACAATACTTTCTATTCTCCAGAAAAATGTAAAGCATCTTCCTGTTGGTTGGAGTTATGAAGCGCAAATCTTTGTCTGTCATTCGACCTGGATGGTAGATTTTTATGATTGAATATCAAATCCAATGGATTGTGCATCATAATATTGACTATGAAATGAGGTTTGAAAGGCCTGATCAGGAGGTTGATTGGATTCTCTGTAACAAGAGGGTCCTGCAGCACCAATCTTACCTTTCCAGAGTTTAGAGGTCCTAGCTCTGATCCCCGTTTCTCACTGCGTTTTCCTTCCCTTTATCTACATAGAGGGATGAACAGCTATAATTTCTGAAGCTATTACCTGAACCTGACGAGTGATCTGGTGCCCTAAGCACCTCAGAATGCAACCCCATGGTGTAAAAGGGAACTCTTGTCATGCTCCAGGACTGGGATAAATTGGTGTTGGGAGGGTCAAACCAAACATTTTTTTAATGGAATAGTTTTGATCCCGTTTGACTGGAAAGTATTGCCGATGATCGTACTGTCGCATCAAAAATTGTAGCTTATCACCAAACTCCACATCTCCCCTTCTATAGGGTGGTAACAGATAGCTGTAGCTAGAAGTAGCCAATTTGTCCACTGTTTGCCATTCTTGAAAGCAATCCCGTTTTAAATTCATGGTATCTACCATTTACATAAAACTTGGTAAATACAAGATACATACTGAGAAGACACAAAACAGCTGCAGTCTTCTTTGCAATCTCATTACACTGTCCTCTTAATTGCACTGAATATGCAGAGGTTTGCTTTCCGTGGGATGTCAACTTCTGTCTAAAAGAGTTCGATTAACTTGTTACCGATCGATTAATTTGGGAACTATTGAAACATTTTCTGAGTTATCATGGCCAACGTTTTTGGAAGTATGTCCTATGCCCAGCCTTAATATCATACGACTTTGTAATCATAAAATTAGATGCAATATTGTCAATTCAATTACTGAACTTTCTTTGCTGATTAGTGACTATTGGTCTTTTTTCTGCGTCCCATTAATATTCGTAATAATATTGATACCTTCTGCAGGATCTCAAATAGGAGATTTCAGACTTCAAGCTGGAGATTATGTTACGTTTCAGATACTAAGTGTGATCGAATATGTAATGGATCTGGTGACCAGGACGATTTCAGTTCACTGCACAATATTCTTACCAGTCAGGGAGGAACAGTCAATTCTGAGTGTTATTAAATTAAGTTAAATGAACAGGACACCTCACTCTATTCTGATTTCATTGAGTACAACCAAGATGATTGTTCCCTTAGATCTCTTTGTCTTCTTTCTGCTTCGCCCATGAAATTTGATTCCTAGCATCAGTTTGAGGTGACACGATATGCGTCACAGTAGATGGTGCTCCAGTGGTTCCGGATGTGTCAATCAAAGACCCCTCTGCACTCCTTATATCTTGTTTCATTTTGGGTTTAGTTGGCAGGAAAGATCGCCTTGACCACTCCGATTTCGTTACGACTTTTCCCTCGAAGTGTTTCAAACATCACCTAACTCAATCAATTCAGGACTACCTCATCTATCTGATGAACATTTGAAATACCAATCGTGATACTCTCTATGGGTGACGTCCAAATATAAATTGGTATTTAAATCATAATACATACTGTATTTTTGCTATTTTTAATTCAAGTTTAAAACTGATGGCATTATTATGTCGCCTTGAATAAAAACTCAAGTATATGGTACGGGTGAAGAATGATTTCTTGTACAGTGGACCGTTCGCTCGGTGGCCCCCTCATGTTCGGTGTTTATGTAGCAGTCGTAATTCTCGACTGATAGTAAGCACATGGTAAATTTGCCTTGGTATTTCACTCGTGAGGCGGATATCTCTAATTATTTAGCCTCGTTTATGTTCAATCAATACGCTGCCAATTCTAACCATGGGTTAATAATTTTTCGAGTAATGCGTGATTCCCCATGTCATTGTGATGTTTGGCTGTCAGGTTTAGGTTCAGACATCGTGATCTTCCATGAATCTGAATCCTATCCTAATCGATTTGGCGTCCTAAATTACTTGGAAATGATTCCTCGCTTGCCTATGTGTGTACGAAGCCCTCGTTTTTGGGAAGTTTCTGGCCCGAAGCATCTAAACTTGTGAGACTATTTGGCTGCCTAAAGTTAGGACGCAAGCCCCTCCTGTTCGTAGGAAGAGAAAACAAAGTTTAGGCGTTTAGTTTGGGTTTGTTGGGCTCATCTCATGAATTCAAGGATTGCCTACCTATATCAATTTTATTCTCTCAGATAGTTTAATATTCCATCTATCACAATGTCAAGTACAGTATACAGGTATATTTAAATTTGATTGTTACGATGAATTTTATTAATGGATTTCTGGATAGAGAGCAAATGTTGGATATATCAAATAGTTTATATATGAACTTGATTCTGAGTGCACCCATGCTCTAACGGCAGATATTGT
This sequence comes from Creontiades dilutus, assembly GCA_031894815.1. Taxonomy (NCBI): domain Eukaryota; kingdom Metazoa; phylum Arthropoda; class Insecta; order Hemiptera; family Miridae; genus Creontiades; species Creontiades dilutus. Next base: position 840,151 of record JAVIWC010009708.1, read on the forward strand.
TACCAAAGTTAGTTGGTCTGTATCGCCGTTTTTTGTTCCAGAAGAGAAAAATCGTCGCTATTTACCGACAGCTCATGTGGATGGAATGTTGTGGAGTGGGGTTGTTTTGCACGCCATTGTTAGGACATCGGTCGAACGAAACTACCCTTCGAGTTGCGGGGCGTGGCTCGCCATAAGTTCCTTCCGATGACCTCATGGCGCTTACGTGTCGTCTTCAGTATAAAAGAAATAAGCCCTCACCTGTGACTCATTATAAGCGGTGTAATTCTCCTGCCGTTTTTTTCCGCCGTTGGGTTGTGCGTATGAACTTTTCGTTGCAGCGGAAAAATCCAGCGGAACTCGCGGAAAAAGTTGTTAGAGATCAATGACTCATGTTCCTGTGATCTACTCTGTTGAGCTTCTAGGTCATCCTTGTTGCACGCTTTGTAGTCACCTATTCCCCGTCAATCGATTCATTAAGCTGATGTCTTTTTCAACCAACAATTATCCGATGTATGGTTATTATTGTGCTATGGCTCTTAGGATTATTTGTCTTGAATTTGTATCTGCAGTTGTTGATTCGGCTCCATCATTCGCGTAATTTCTTTTGGAGCTTGTAGTTGCTTTTGTAGACTTGAATCTTGGCTATACCGGCACTTCAACTTACCGATTTTGCATCATTCTCGACTGCTTCTCTCTGGAGCCGCCCTGGCCTTTGTCTACTTCGTAGCTCCGTACTTACTGGACTGCGTATTAGGACAGATTGAGATGGTCGGAAGGACCAAAAATATTGCAGGGAACAGGTAGGAAACCAAGATCGATTGTTGCAATCGTAGAGTAGGAAGAGCGATTGAACAACTTGGTTGAAGTCACAAAAGAAAATGAATGTATCTTTCGAAACATGTGGAAAGGCGTAAAAAGAATTTTATTTCATTAGAAAACGAGACACTATGAAGTCGTAACAGTTATACTATTTCATGTACTTTTTAAACAAAGATTATAGTTTTTAATGATTCGTTCACTCCCCCAACCACCCGATGATCCATAATGCAGTTGGCCAATTTGTTTTCCATCATATGGGTTGTATGGGTTGCGGCCCGATGTTTTCCAAAATCTTTACGAATCAGTGAACTCTGCATGTAGCCATGCACGACGTCCTACAATCAGAGAAGATGTTTGAAATCGTTTGGGACCACATTTGTGATAATAGACCTCCTGAAATCGGTTTCTGGTTTGAGTTGCTGCATTAAAAAGAAAATTACTGTGAAATTTCTCATGGTGTTGTTCGAAGTTTATCTGTTTGGATTCATGAAAATTGGTAAATGAGTGATGTTTTAAACCTGATTCCTTTCCCTTACGTCATGTATGGGGGGTTGATTCCATGGTCTCTGGGTTATTCTTTGTCGTAACATGTGCATCCCATCAGAATTCATGCTAGTATGCTGGCGGTAGATGAAAGGAAAAAATATTATCGCCTGTTCGTAGTTTTATTGCACCTTAACCAATAATGTATATTCTGTTCCTCCAGCTTCAAAATGAAATGATAATGAATTTGAATTTTTAACTTGCAAAGACCTCAAGTAACTCTAAAAAAAAACTCATAATCGACAAAACTCATGATTTTATATGACTGAATAATATATAGAAGCTCCACCAGAAACAAACCTAGCTAACACCTGGGTAACAGACCAAGCGCTCGCCTGCACACATAGCTAGCCGAAATGAAAATAACAAGCACCCAATGTCATACGAATAATGTAATATTGCGTATAATGCACAAATTAATTCAAATCCATGACACGGCGAAAGCGCTTGGATTAGCGCTTATGAACAATAAAACTTACAAGAGGAGCACTATGATGAATGGAAATATTTTTTAACCTCCTTCTATCATGTTTTTTTTTAATCTACATAACATACAAGAGAAGTGACGATAATATAAGTATACCGCGACTGATTATTCTTGCACCCACATTCAGTATCATCCCCTCTGTGCACATGCAGACACCATCACATACTCGTAGACCTCTGTTTCAACAATAATCATATAACTTACCTGTAGGCAACTATAGAAAGATCCCATAATTAATGTTGAAAATGGATGTTTCCATAGAATAGAATACGTTTGCACTTGGAGGAAAATTCTGTGTCTTTGGTCAGCTCGCAGTATGACTTTCACCTCTGAGCACTTCATATTTGTGAGTGAAAATATCATTCGCTTCTGATCGAATTTCTGTAGTGTATATGTTTCAACCTTTTATCAAAATATATATTTTTCCTAACATCGTTGTTTTGTAACCACTATACTTTTTTGCGCTCTTCGTGACTCATTCGTTATCTACCGACTGCGGTACGGCGTTTGATTTTCATCAAAATATCTACGTTCAAATGATTTTAATACGTTGCAGTAAAAAGACAGCTGCGAGGAAATAAATTGCGACCTTTACTGTTATCTTGAGTTCCGTCCTTGATGTTCCTTCGATGTGAGATAGCGAAGTTTTGTTGCGGTCAGCTTTAGCCACTCCGCACATCTTTTGTTATCTCGGCCGCGCACACGATCATTTTATAACTGAAGTTCTTTCTCAATATCTCGTTATTCCGAGAACAAAGGATTCGAGGGTGGTCAGACCCCGAATTGCAAAAGAGTATTTCGGAGGCGCGATCTTGTTGCAGATGTTACTCAGTATATCTGTCCACTGTGAAAGCCATGGATACTTCGGTAGGTATATTTCTAAATACTTATCCTACATTATCTGAAAAATACTGTCTCAAGCGTTGCTTCTATCTATGACAGACTGGAATTCGCCAGTTCAACCGTGCGTTACTCGTTACATCTTATATATTACTGTCACTATGGTTTCAGGATTAATGACATTGTCACTTTACAATTACTGCAATAAAATGAAAAGTATTACTAAACTATACTAACATGTATCGAAGCTTTTCCCGCCAATTCGTGGAAAACAATGCTGAAGATACTGGGAAAATATGTTTTTTTTTTAATTTATCGAATCAGTCGAATATTAACGACTGTGTTTATAATTTTCATGGATATATAGGATAATGTGCAGAATGAGTTGAAACTTACGTGTCAATTGAATTTTCGGGCAATGCCTTGGATTTTGAAATGGATCAATTACAAAAATGGATTGTGTCAATCGGCTGTGAACACCACGATAGAGAAAATGAACGGCCCAGAAATTTCAAGGATTTCATCACATTGAGAAATTGATACGTCATGTCCCACGGATATCTGTGGTTTTATTGTCCTGATTACGGAATTGAAATAATAAGCAAAACTATTAATAGGACAGGAATTTCAGCTAAATACCAAATCGTAATTTTGACTTAATTGATTTTTCAAACATCCAAATGATAAGGCATGCGGATGGCTCATTACTTTTTCATCATAACATTGTAATAAGAAAATCGGTTTGTTTGTTTGTTCTACATTAAGCGTTGAAGGATGAAGGTGTAGTTGTTAAATTTTAGATCATGAATTTTGTACATACTGCTTCTAGGTCTACCTATAGGTAGCCAGGGCCGTAGCCAGGATTTCGTTTGGGGGGGGGGGGGGGGGGGGCTCAAATCAGTAATTGTTAACTGATTTGTATTTCATTTTCATAGGGTTTTAAAAGTTTACCAGTAAAAGGAAAAATGATATTTTAAAAGAACAAATTTATTGAAATTTAATTTAAAATTTTCTATAAAAAAAGGATTACAATTTGTCTATAAAAATAAATAAATTAGTCTAGTTTAATTGAAAAAGCAACTTTCCTTCCAGAATGATTTCGAGGGGGGCTCAACCCCCCTCCCCCTGGCTACGTCCCTGTAGGTAGCGAAAGCTGTGTTTTAACTTTTGAGAGGTGAACTATTTTTTTCCCCAGTTCAAGATTTCTACTCGGATTTTGTGGTTTAGGCGATTCTGAACAACTATCGTTTCTCTTCTGTCTGTTTGTGTCCGCCGATCCTAATAATAAGCCTAATTCCTACAGTTTTCTTATGATTTCGTTGAAATTTTCTGAGTATGTGCGGGTTAAGCTACAGAAGCCCCCTATGAGTTTTATTGCTCATAAATCAATGCACAAGTCTGAACATGCGCAAACTCAAAATTAATCAAACATCATTTTCTTAGGTTCTTGTGGATCGATCGCGCTCAAATTCGTAAAGTAGTCGGAGAAGAACAGTCCAATGATCTCATACCAATATCAGCGCAATAGGGTTATTATTCTGTCCGATATAGAGTTGCTCGACAGACCGACAGTACATGTCAACTACCCTTGTGAAGGAGTTAATGACACAGGTAGCAATGCCCGCTAAATTTCTGCCTCTAGAATCGTTCTAACAGTTAAAATTCTACATCTTCCGTGATTGTCTAAAATTTTCAAAAGATTTTTACCCTCGTTTTATTTAATTGAGGGAGCTTTGTCCCACACCCAACTTGGCAGACGTTTATTTCCTCCATTGCTCACTTAACTGATAAGGGTAGTCCCTCATAATTGGTTACTAATTGCTATTCTTGAATTTCATTTGTCCCTGTGACATTTCAACGAATGTCAGCATCATAGATCGATTAAAAAAGAAATTGCTTGAGCTCATTCTTATGGTGTAGGTGGTTTCGCTCGAAAATTTGACTATTCTATATACAATCCCTAGAGCTACTCCGTTCTAAATTCTGTGTTTCAGATCTTACCTATCTTAATATATTCTACATTGTTTTTTAGCCTTCAGTGTTGTCCAAGTCCACAGTTATAATTCAAGGTAGTTATGCATAAACCTTAAGATTTTTTGTTAAGTTCCTTCAAATAATGTGCCATTAATTTGCTTTATCTCTTTGCTTTATACTCCCTACATATAAGCTATCAGCATTTCTGCAATACCCACGGTTAACTGATAATGATGTCGTGACGAAGCCCTGATCTGACCTTGAGCTTGACCTGTCAAGCCCACGTTGTTCGAATCTGTCGTGAAAATGTGCTCGCGAGACGGAAAGAAAAACCTGTTTGCTATCGATTGCAGGTTTCCGTAGCCCGGAGGGCAGGAGAACTGCACGAAAAGCAGCTGCATTAGTAACGTGGAGACCCCCGCGAGCCTCGTGAACGCTTCACCCAAGTCTCGGTGTTTCCCTTCCCTCCAATCTTGGAGACCCTGATGCCACGGACTACCTCCTTTTTTTTACTGTTTGTTTTAGGTAGCTCCTCATCCGTCCACTTATCTCTCGGGATCATTGAGTCCCCTGTCGACCTTTCCGATACGTTCCTCAAACCACGTCAGGACGAAACCAAAGCACCAGTGAAAACCCTATTTCACGACGCGCGTTTCATCGCAACCATGTCACGGTATTGACTATCAAATTCACCAGTTGCTCTAGTGTTTGTGCTGTCTTCATTGTCGGCTTACCGCATCTTTGCTTGTGTGTTGCAATCTGACCTCGCACCCCCATCACTCGCCTCTTTGTTATGCGCCGCACGTCATCATCTGCAAATTGCCTCCTTCATTGAGTATCTTGGAAGTGCATAAAGCATCATACAGCTAAATCCAACTCGTATATCATTTGTACTAATCTACTGAATCAGAACATACACGAATGCAATATTTCACCTACAATTACGGTCCTCCAAGATCAGCAGAACCGTCCATAAGATCATTCATATTTTATCTTCCTTAAAGCTAATTACGCTTTTCCAGCTAGTTTTCCGCTTAGATGGAAATGTTCTGCAACATAACATTTCCATTTGTTTACATTTTAGACCATCGTCAACAACTTTTGTTGTCACCCAGTCTGTTTGTCTGTATATCCTCAAATTCTCGAAACAAGCTTCATTTTTACCGTTTTCATCCGATTCTGTGAGATTGTGCGAATTATACTATAATAGTCTTGAAACCTTGCAATCGACCAAGGAAAACAAAATTGTTCGACCCCCCTCAAAATTTGTTGGTTTACGTTTCAAGAGACATGATACGATAGATAGTCGAATAGGGGTGAAAGAACAAGTCCGCCATTCCGAGCTTATTTCCGAAACTAAATTTGTCGCATTTTCTTAAAATACGAAGTTATTGCAATGGCTCTGAGTTGTGGAAAGAATTTGCTGCGTTTTCCAACAATTTTCTTCCTCGAAATCTTCTGAATTTCACGCTTTTTTGTTTGAATGTACTAACATTCTGGACGAAAACATTCAATAGGATTGAATCTTAGTTTCTTCGCCAACAAATCAAGCATTTCCAAAGAAAGGAAGTAATGTGTCAAACAGTTCCAGGCTGAGTTCCGTCGTGGGAAATGAAAGGTGAGGTTTTAGTGGGTTTGAATCCCTCATAACCCAAAGTACGGTCCCTTTTGGGTATCTAAGGAGATCCGATTTCCACCTAAGGATCTCAAAGATTTCCTCACCTGCCACCGAAAAAAAAAAGAAAGGATGAGTTCGTTGAACAACACTTTTTGAGCACAACAAAATTGGTAACACCCCGAAACATGTACTAAAAACAGCTAAAAATTGTTACATCCATTAAATATTTTTTGTTTTTTAACAATAATATCACTCAATTTAAGTTTATCAACTGAACAACGTCATTCAAAACTTGAAGCTCAAAATTATGCTGAATTACACTTCGAGTTTCATTAAAATACCCTAAAAAATCGATAGCAATTCAGAGATTCTAAAAATCCAATATTTTGACATAGGAAAATATCACCTAGAACAAGTTTTTTGGCTCTAAAATTGTTGAAAATTTCATCGAAAATGTTTTTATGTAATTCCATTCAAATCCAAGTGTTTGCAAAGGATTGATTTAGAAGTAAAGATCCATTTAATTGAAGTTAAAACCCAATTCGTATTATTAGAACAGCTTCTTCGGCTCTTCGCTAAAATGACCGCAATCACCCGAGATGGTGTGACCTTAAATAACGGTATTTGTAGGAGTTGACGTTTTCGAATGAGTTAAGCATTGAATCATAAGCTGGAGTGTTTGTAGAGAGCCAATCTAGACCGAAGAAACTCAACGAGGACGAGTGTGGTGCTTGTGGTTAGTTACCCGATCTCGATTCTTGAAACTGGCACCTCTAGCGTCTTTTATCCTCTGGGTGTTGTAGGCATTAACCGCCTCAGCCGTTGGAAGTCGCAACTATACCATACCATCACCACCTACGACATTACAAGTTAGCATGATCGTGGTTATGATACAAACGTTCAGAGATCACATGTGAATCTCCTTCCATTAATTGAATAGTAAATTCTGTTTTCCATTGATTGCTAAGTCTAGCAACGATGCTAGGGGCGTAATCAGTACCTGGCAGTCCCGGCAGTCCTACTCATAGCTCCTCATCTTGCAACTAAATCGCCTCTTTCATTTTCTTCCAGGCCTATAAACCCTTTGATCCATAAAAAGTGCATTATGTTGTTTAAAAGCGCGAGCCACTTAACAGAATAAAATAACTTCTCGAAGGAGATCGGAATCTATGATTCGAAGGTCTGTATTTTGGTTGGTTTGGTGGTTTAGATTCTCGCTGTGCTTGGAAACGAATTGATATCCTAAATCAATCATTTTGATAATCCATAAATTAGTTGGGAAAAAAGTTCGGAATCTATTACTATAACACTAGAGCGGTGATAACTAATGGTCTCCGTATAATACTAAAATACGATACTACCATCCATTTCCCTAGATCTCACAGTTAAGAGTTAAATTTCGGTAGCAAAATGATGGTACGAGTTTTAGGTAAGCTATTGTAAGTATAGTAACGGTATCTACTTTACTAAAACTGTCGGCTCCAGTTCTCACTTTTGGTACTATTAGTTGGACCTAATTTCTCATCGGATTCCGCGATGTTGATACTAAAAATTCAAGGTGCTTTTGGCAACCACCGATTTCCAAAGTTGAGAATCATGAATATTTGATAACACTGTTAACGTTAAAGTCCTAAGATTCCAATTCTGTACCGCTGCAAATATGCATTTCATGACAACTCTGTCTCGTCGCAATCTTAGGATTGTGTAACGACACTATTCTTCTGGGCGCCATAAACAACGGCTCCCGTACTCCAGGATTTCTCGTGAATGAGGAAAGTATATTATTATTGACGCGATTTCTCCGGACTGACTCACCTTGGTCCAGCCGGAAGCTCCATATGACTAAGGGACCACGATTTCGTCGGGCATCCCCCGCGACTTTGACCCGATTTTTCCCTACTCTTCTTGATCAAGCCCTCCACTCCAGACGCCCCAGTCCTGTACCGTCTCTTTCACCAAGTGGTCACTTCTATTGTTTCACAGTCCGTGTAAACACGGTAATTCCGAAAACGGCCTTCTCTCCCGCGGCTGAAAAAAACGACAATTTTGCTCCGGTTTTATAGTTTTTTGAAACCTCCGCCTCATCGGTCAGTTTTACTGTTTTTTTCTTCTGTTCTCCATTCGTTCGTTCGACTCGATCGGTCTCCAGGTTACCGCTATGGGGGCGTCAACCCCTACTAAGCCAGCCAGGGCACGTTCGAGAAGTGGTACGAGGTACTTCACCGCTTTGTCTTTCCCACAACTTCTTCCAATACCGGAGGACGTAAGTGATTATGCAGTTTCATTTCTGAATGGAACCTAAGCACACGTCAGAACTTTCACGTGATTCTAGAACGAATTTTCAACTTAATAAAACCTCTATGACCTTACTACAACATCAGAGGATATCAAATATTTGTTTAAATTGGAAAATTACTCCTCCGAACTAACGAACTGCTGGAGTGTAGATGGTAAGCAGATTTGGAATAGAAATGACGTAAAAAAGTATGAATATGACTGAAACCTCCTGTAAATATGACCTAAAAATGACCTAAAACCTTCGGAGTAAGTCACTCGCGACGAAGTTTTGGAAACCCATTTCAATAAAAACCGAGTAAAATAGAACGTTGTCTATATTTCCATGAAAATTTTCGTAAATAATAAAACCTTCGTGTATGACGCTGAACATAACCCAAAAAACAGAATATCTAGTGTTGAGTTCCAAAACAAATTCAAAAACCTACCCAGTACCTAAACTTTACCCCAAAAGAATCATTACTGGTATTCAGCACTTCTACTCAAATTTTGTTTAGGCATAAGTTGAATGAAAATCCGCACTGAACTTTCACTGGAGGTCAGTGTCAAACAGTGTGGCCGGAATCGTGTCAAGTGAAAGATGACTAGGAGGTAGGACGCCGTTTTTATCTATAAACGGACATTCATCGAAATGCTTGTGAGGAAGAAGAGTTGCCCTGGGATTTCCTAAAGTCTGAGCCACACCTAAGTTGGGTAAATTGCATAGAGAGGTGGTCTTCTCACCAGGAGCATTATTTCCAATTATGAACAGTTATAATCGAACAAGAAACCAAAATTAGTAAACACCTCCCTTCAAAGTTTGTTGTTTAACGTTCTAAGTTTCATAGAAGAATACCGGCCTTGACCTTAATTTTGACCGACGCTAAACGGAGAAATCAAAGGGTTGAAATATAAAAAAGAACATTGGAAACATTCAAAATAACACTTATGTTATCATGTTTGTCATTGATAAATATCCCTTTAATGAATCGAATGAGACCACTCGGACCGCTTTACGTTCATCCGTTCCCTCTCCCTAAGGGCTTGAACTTGGAGAGACAAAAATAACGTTAACACGAATGTGAATGTGTCTAAACAGAATGAATTGCCTAGTGAGTTGTGACTATTGAGTCGGCTGATGTAATTACAATGGAATTTTCTTTTCAAAAGTTTTCATAACCTTTGTTATACAATCGCAGGCAAATGGAGCATAGGTAGGTGTTTCATTTTATCTCGTTTATTTCAGTTGTTCCATTAGTGGATTTCAACGTCTGTGTCGATGTATAGTATATTACACCATTAGAGGTAATTAGGATATCAGCCCAGATATCAGTCGTCCTCAGATATCAGTCGTCCTATTGGTACGTCTAGAAGTCAATTACCAAATATGGAGACCTGCTGACTGTCGTGACTAATTGCTTTCTTAATCGATCTGTAGAGGTGAAATAGGAATGGAGCCTTTTTGAAAGTATCTTGAATACAATATCGAGGAATGGAAGCGTCGTGTTCCGAAAATGTACCAATAACTACGTTAACTAAACATAGATCAGTGATATAAGTAGAAGATCTATCTGATGCAGAAATAATGAACCTTTGTGTAATAATGTTCGGTGTTTTTCCATATCTTTCATTTGTTTTCTACGTGCATGCACTAATATTTAGATGATGGGGCTTCGAGTCCGATTATTAATCATCAATAGATCAGTCATTAACTTCAGATATCCAGTGATCTCGAGCTACCTAATACAGAAACTGTAAACCTTTGTTTAATAGTTTGTAGGAAGATCTGATGCAACTCTGCACATTACCCCATGAAACCTCATCCCAAGTTGGACTCTTTGGAATGTTGGTGCCCAATCGCTGAATCCGTTCTTTTGCCAAATTATCAAATTTTATAAGGATTTAAAGATTGGTTACCTATAGTATTCAATATCTTGGACAATTATTTCTAAAATTCATTCAACAATTGATATCTATTCATGAGATATGTCATTTTTTCTTAATTACCTAATACAGTTTTTCAAAATTATAATATTATTTTGAGATTAAAATGCGGTGCCATTCTTGTAATACCTAGTCATAATTTACCTCTGTCAATGTTGACTAATTATCATTCAATTATAGACACCAAAGGGAAGTAAATTTTAGTCGAGAGGTTCCCCTTGGTTTGTTGTTTTTCAAAACTATTGTTTCAGCGGTGCGCATGGCTCTTTTGATATCGATCTATCGGTTGTATTGTTTCCCTTATCTCTCAGCTAGCATTGCCTCATCTTTTTATCATATATTGTTTGCTTTCTACTTGAGAAAATCGTTCGCTAATATCCGAGGCAGTTATTAAAAAACGCTCTATTAATTGAGACGGTTCCTTTATTCGATTCTCTTCCAATGTGTTCCAGGAAAACGTTAACATGGTGGATAAGTGCCAATCGATCAAAATAAAGAAGGAAGTCAGCGTCAGTGATATTTGCTCAACTTTGGACGGCTCGTCTTTTCACAGCGACTTCAGTTACGCCGAGTACAACTCGACAACCGTATTCGGCCATAGCTATGACGGCGATGATGAGGTGAGCGTTATCTACGACCCTCCTCGAATCACCGTAATTTGCTTCCAAGTAGAAACTACTTGTGGTGTATTGCTTTGCTATTTCAGTACTTGGAATTGTCATCAAATTTTCCAGAACAGTTTCGTTTACCATTGTCAAATCTATTGATTCCATTTGCGATTGACACTGCATTATCAATAATCTTGTGAGCATCTTTCAGACTACCTGTCACATGAAATATTTAGGGCCATAAGGTCTTAGGAATCCGCGTTAGGTTCCATGAAATTCACGTTTGCAAATGCGGTGATGGAACGTTGAAAATACTAACTGGAACCAATCCTGAAAAGTAAATCATTCGCCTTGTTAAATTGAACATTTAATTGTTAATTGGGATTCATTGAAAAGCTAATTAACGTTGATTTTGTCCCTGAGACGGATTTTAGGCTTCCGCAATTTACCGTAGTCATTGAAGACCGAATTTTGATGCAAGTCGTATGCAATTACATTGAGATCACGCATTAACTATTTCCCAACTTTCAGTCAATCATAGTGATTTGGAGAAAATTCATGTTCCCACGCGTACACATGCTTCTTTTGTCCTGATGACGATGAATATGTGAGGAACCCTCTGAAAATGTCATCAATATGTGACTGTAGTGTCCTAGATCATTCCCATAACCAGCAATTTACTGTTGGTAGACCTACAAACAGATAAAGAACGGTTTTAGTTCAGAATTGTTCAAAAAGCAGTGAAGTGAAGAAGTGTTTTGAGCAAAGTCAAAAGAAGAGATTCTTCGATGCTAAGAAAGCCAACCAAATGGATTCTCGATAATTTCTAATAATAATGTATTGCCATTTACCAATTTATCATTGAATGTTTTTTAAATTCTAACCATAAACGTTTTTGATCCACCATGTTTTCTTCCATTCTGCTCAAATGGAGTGGATACTTGGAGCTTGACGTCAAATTAATGTATTAGATAAATTAGCAGCCACTGCCACTAATTTAAATTTGATCGAAAGTTCAATAATTTTCTGTTCAGTGACTCAACGCGCGTTAATTTAATTACAGCTCCTTAATAAATTCATACATTTAACCCTCATAACGCCCTGGTTCTATTTCGGAAACCATAAATGGTGTATTTTCTTCATATCCCCCTCGTGATGATTTATAAATTGAAATGTTCCAGATTCGCCTTTTTCTATACGATAGATAAGTAGCTTTGACTTATACTGTGTTGAAGGGCTGAGATAAGATAATAATCAATTAGCAATTATTACTCATCTTATCGCATTTCAACCAACTTTTGACCACCAGTCATCAGTGTGCAAACAGAAACAACGGAATCGTAGTGTTCTTTCTCCTATTTTCTCACCATAAAGAACTCACCATGCAGGTAGGTGTAACCGTGGAACTTAATTTCGGATTTTTTCCTTTGAAAAAGCAACTTTCAAGTCATGAAAATGTTGCCGATTATTACAGAGTTGCCTATTTTTAATGTTGTCTCTGTCCAGTTTTGGTGGTGGCAGTGGAAAAAGTTGTTAGAATGGAGTTACAGAAAACCAAGCCAGGTGACTACCTACGTGGTATTCGAATCTGTTATTTGAAACAAGTCAATACCCGCTAAACAAAGGCTTATCTTGGCTAGTTTTGCGCAATATGCTGATTTCGCACAAATATGTTTAAACAAATAATTTTCGTTTTAGAAGTACCGTAAACCTTTTTGAATAGGTTCAGGGTTAAACATAACAGCACCGGTTAAAAGTTATATTTGGCCTTGATGGACACAATTTTCGGACAATCATAGTCCGCCACACACCAAACTTTTCAAGAGAGCTTTCAAAATGGTTGGTGAAAAAGCAGCCGATGATTACGTTATCATATAAAATCCGCTGTATGCTCGAAGTTGCCCAACTTTCCATTGTTGCTCGCCAGTGTTACCCAACAATTCAGAAACTTTAGTTCAATCAACAACGAAGTAAGGAGTAGAAAACTTCAAGAAATGTATTCCCAACTAATACAGATTATATTTTAATAAATTTATAGTGAAATGAGCCAAATGTTGTTGCCCACAATCGGTCAAAATGGACATCGATCATATTCATATTAAACTTGGATGTAACCACCACTAATGCATTCCTTACCGTCGTTTTATTCATTGATTATCATTCATTAATGTTTCCCCATTAACGGAAACGGTCCGTGTCTCCCCATAAACGGAAATTGTCCGTCTATACAGACCCACTCAAATCAGACCAGGCAGTTCAGAGCTTGAAAAGAAATGCGTATAGTCTGGTTTTTACCCTCCTTGAAACTCTAATGTTGAAACAAATTTTGTTTTCCTTCTTCAATGTCCCTATTTACCTCAAAGTTCGTCACAATAGGTAGTACTCAAGTTTCTATTCGTTTCATGTTGTGTCTCTATTAACATAATACGAATTAATTGAAACTAATTTACAAAATTTGTCAGCAAAACAACTGATCTCTCCATAAATATGTCTATTGTAGCTCAACGATAAACGTTATATTTACAACTTGACTTGTCATTGGAAAAAATTTAAACTTCTGTTCCTGCTTGGGGCGCGGTACTCTTTAAGAAATGCTATATCTGTGCCCCCCACCTCCATCCCTCTATTGGCACTGGTTTACGCACCTACAGCCCCAAAACCTTAGCTCTAAAATAACATGGGATCCCAAAGGGAGATAGAGATGGGAAGGAATTATTCCGTTTGTTTCTTTGAAACTACGTTTTGACAAACTGATACTTTATGAGCGATTAGCTAATTTATTTTTCCCTTTAAAAACTTCAGGTTTTTGGATTTCCGAAACACTGATTCACTTTTGAAAACAGAAAACTTGGTTGAATTATAGCGGTTTGAAAATGGGAACCCGTGCATGATTACACTTACTGCACATTTTGTTTGTTTGAGAAAACTAACGGTCCTATCGAAACTTTTTCGAAGATTGAGACGTTGATCCGATCTGAGAACATCGATCATGTCTGTTGCCAGCCCAATAATGATAGCCCTAATGTGAGATGATGTGCTTCAGGTGTTCCTAGACACGGAAGACGCTTCGGAGGAGCGCGAGTGCCACAGACGTGTGCCGCGGACCCGACGAGTCTCGGACGTCATCGACTGCCTCGGCGAGCTCCCCAGTCCAGTTTCTTCCAGGGAGTCAACGCACTTCCCTTTCCCGGACTTCAACGAGCCTTTTCCTTCGAGCCCGAATCCCTCATCTTCCAGGTAAACGCCTCCTAGTTCGCCTGTAATTGCTGGCTCACTTCAAGTCAGATTACCCACCTTTTTTTTTCTTGGTAGTTTGCGTCGACACGCGAACGATTTGAAAAACGGGCAAAGTTAAGTGAAGAAAGAGCGGGCAGCTGGAATCCAGAGACTCGATTTTGTTTCTTGAAAATTCCAAGAATCTAACAGATAGAATACGAATATATTTTCCTTGAACCAAGATGTCATTCACATCATACAAGCCTGCGAAGCATCCCATATTGCATCGTGACTATTTCATCCTGCATTTGATTTTCAACTTCAGCTTGAAATGTATTGATTTGTTTATACAGAGATTCATAACTCATTTATGTCAAAGAAACCCGTTACCCTAATTTTCTGGATCATACAGTAAATGCAGATAAAACTACTTGGATCAAAAACTCAAATTTTCGTTAAAAAGAGAAGAAAAACACTTGTATTCTGTATCAATTTAGTCAGCAAAGTAAAGTAAAAAGTACAAAAGTTGAACTCGGTTACGGTAGAAGGAACAATCGCTGGAGCTTAGTTACTAGGATACTCAACTCCTCTAAATTTATGAGGGCACTTTGAAAAATATCCAATGAGTCCTAAGAGTAACGAAGCAATGATGATAGATTTGATTAGTCTTGCAAGGAAGATTCATACAGCTAGAAGTTGGAAATGAAAAATAGTGTGGTTATAATGAAGGTTAATCATGAAAGATGGAGTTGACATAATAGGTGTCTATCCGTTCAACCCCTGTCATTGAGACGGTGCATTAGGCGAATATTATATCCTATATAGTATAGCTTATATTTTAGTGGGGCTCAGGACGTTCTGGTTGTACCTGTCTCAGAAGGATGTACATTTTGAGGGATTAATTAACATCGAAATTAGAAAGAAGCTACTTTGTTCAGTAGCATATAAAACTTTACATTGCCGTATCTGTTTATGTGATTGGTTATTAGTTAATGTAAGACATCATTCGAATCTATCAGAGTTTTATGTCTACTGACGTGATTGTCTGGTTATTACGTAATTAAAATCATTTCAGGTAGGTTAAGATAGGGATCAACTCTTATTTTCTCCTTTATACGTTATAAATTTCTTTCGCCGGATGGCCTCATCAGGAGGTTTCAAAGTTACATTGTGCCTTAACTCATCGTTGCAAAGTTGGTGGTGCTACTTTCGTCCATCTCCATCCTTCAAGTAAATAAGTATGTTGAGCGGTTCCCTTTGTATTCTCCAAGTGCTGAAGTGGTATTTTAATCGGATTCACTTGCCCCCGCAATTTGTTCATGAAGATAACTGCATATTAGAAACCTATAGTACGTCCTTTAATTGATAATTTTTCATCCATCCCAGGACCATCAAACAACAGAAATGCGATTCATCAATAGCTCTTATGATTTTCCATAAGAATGAAGAAGGTTCAGTTAAGTGGGTTTGCAAAGCGTCTTTATAGTAATCGCCATTCTCCTGCAAGTGAACCGCCTCGTTTTAGCATTACCCATATTCGTTAAAAAGAGTTTATACATTTTTTCGACATTTTAATTTTTCACCCTTCTTGTCCAAGTGGCTGATGGGTTATAAAACTCTTTAGGTTTAGGTCAGTGACTTTTAGATCGATTTCCGAGTTTCACATCTCAAAATAATATTCACTAGTAGAAAGCCTTTTGGGAGGCCCTTACGCACTTACCCTATTTTGACGCTTGTAATAGCTTGTCATTCCAATGATTACGAAGAAAGAATTCTGTTTTTGAAAACGGAAAATTCAAAAGTAACAAGAACAAAAATCAACATTAATCTATCTTCAATTGTAGATTGTTGAGGGCTCTTAAAGTTTAACTTCGCAAATCATACCGTACATTCCCCACTTTACTTTACAAAGAAGCAATGAGTCCCATCTAAAATCGCACACTGTAGTTGATAAGTGAGTTGCCACTCCCGGGGTAAGTCGGTTCACTGATTGGAACTCCAATTTTTCATTTTATCACCTCCTGTTATAACGTAGATAAAATTATTCTTTTCAGATTCCAGTCCCCGCCGGTGACCCCTGGGTCGGACCTGGGATACTACAGCACCGTGGGCACTCCACCTTCTCTCCTCAACTTCAAATATTCCTGGTCCTCTTTGAACTCGCCGGCCATGGAGCGCCCAGTCTCTGATCAGATGGACGGAAAGGTGACGGGAGTCGAGAAAAACGACGATACTGACGCCAAACCCACAACTTCTATCGATGCCATAGAACAGTTAGTAGTTTTGTTGTACGATAATGTAGGATTCATTGTTTACAAGGTTGGTAACGATCCACCCGACAGGTTTCGGTTCTCAAAGTAACTTCCAGAAACAGGTATCCCTCTGATCATGATGATAATATCTAACGCAGCGTTGTCTTTCTGCTGTGTACAACCTCTGTTAATTTGTCAAGACAGTATGTCTTGTTCCCTCTTTCATGAATTTGCGAGTTAAGACTCGTTTGAGACATTGGTATCTCGTAAGATATTCGATATTGGCTCCTAGTGACCTATAATGTTTTATCTATAATAATTTTTTTTTTCAATATTGGATGACTGATGTTTAGTAGCCATATATTCAAATAAGCTTTGTGATGCGTGCCTAACGTAATCGCTGGGTATCTCAAAAGTCACTATATTATCGAATGTCGTGGCAATACTATAAACACTGTTTACTAGTTATACTATTGAAAAACATTTTAATTCTGGGTTTTTTGAATAGAACATCGCCAATCGACTACTTCGGATTAAAATTGAAATTCTTGATGGTTTTCTTGATGGTTATTTATTGCACAAATCGGGACATTCGAATCAATTATCATGAAATACTGCGTTTCTCCAATACAGTGTGACCGATTTGTTTGCAATCAATGAATGAACTAAGAATATTACTCAAGTAGTTAGTCATTAATTAGTGACATGTGGTGAGTCACCTTTCCCACTTCATGTGTGTACTGTGATGAATGCCATTCAACCTTACCCATCCATTCGCTTTTACCATTAAGGTAAGGCTTATTTATGTAATGCTCGTGGTCATGAGTGTTTCTAAACGCAACATCATACTTGGATCAAATCCTGAGTAAATCAGTAATGTCACAGACCACAGGCTCATGAGTGCGCAATAGTGTATTTTTTGTAAACAAAGAAACAAGGAAAGAAAGAAAGAAACCATCTCGAGAAGTATGGAAATTATCCCGTTGAAACAAAGGCTCACGTTTAAAAATACATACTTAATTGCATTAGAATCTCTCGATACAACTTCTGTTTTTCAATTTGATCAATTAAGTTGCTCATATCTTCTTTATTTGAATAACTTCATCAATAACAAAACGAGCAAACACATTGATAGAAGGTTAATCCGAAACGCTTTGACGTTAATGGCATTCCATCAACACCGCAAGTTCAAACTACAATAAACTGTGGTGGTGTTGCAGCTTCGTCTTCTGCTCGTACCACTGAAAAACTGAATTTTGGTTCTCATTCAGCCATTAGGTTGTCAGATGTTACACTTTGCATTAGTCATCTTTCCGTGTTAAAGTTGTCCCCTCGTACACTGACCTGTTGGTTTTTTTTAAAATTATTTTTGCAGGTACTCGTACCGTGTGACTGTCGAGGGTCCGATGCCTGTGGAGCGGGACAGTGAGGAGTACAACATGAATCATGAGCGTCGTGGAGTTTCCGTCATCCTCAATCACGACACTTTCACGACTGAACCGTCGCGCAAGGGCTCCGACGTGGACGTGGACGCCCTCACAAAAACCCACGAGGCTCTCGGGTTCGAGGTGAAGCTCTACAACAACAGCACCGTCGACCAAATCAAAGCGCTCATCTGGGAGTGTAGGTTTCCCACTTTACTGCAATTCAATCAAAGAGTAAATTACTATTTGAATAAGGAATTCTGAGTACGTGCAGACAACATTTAGTAAACTGTTCTCCCCAAACCATAGGCTTCACTATCTTTAACTTATAAACAGAAGAAAAAGAGAAAGCGACTGTTCATTTTTCTACCTGCACACACATTAGGCCCAACTAACCTCCTCTACCATGATGACAGAAAGTACTTTGCAAGCTTTGCCAGTAGAACTACAACTTGAATTTGCTTATCACGCAGCTGAGGTCGGTGAAGCTTCGAAATGAGCAGTCAGGGGTATAAGGAGGCTGGATTGATGCCACAGCTGCAGGAGCCATTTTAGAAGTCCTCCGGCAATTCCACGTCAATATGGTTTGACCCCTCTCCTGTGTGTTAGGAATTGCACTGACTAAATTACAAGAGGCTGCAATATTCATTTACACCTTACCAAATCTAATCACAGTTTCGGCCTCCTGCTGCTCGACTTACGACGACGTTGATGAATGATCCGATACAGAGATCTTTTCAATTGCCTCCCACAACAAATTCAGAAGCTACCAATTAAAACGTTCAGAAGGACAATGAAAATTGATTTAGGTTGAACAACCTCTAGTAAGGGTTTACCAGAAGGTATAATTGTTATTTTATTTTTTAGTTGACTTTCAATCTTAATTTATTTGTTTCTAGTGTCAAAAGGAGACTACAGGGATTGTGACTGCTTCTGCCTGACAGTTCTCACCCACGGTATGGACAGGAACATCCTTCACGCCTATGACGGATTGTACGCAGCTGAGTCCCTCTGGCGCCCTTTCGCTTCTGATAACTGCATCACCCTTGCTGGGAAGCCTAAACTGTTTTTCATACAGGTATTATAGTACTAGATGTTCTTCAGCTAACTGCTACAATTGGATAAATAACTGTGGAAGGTGCTATTTGACGTGCCATTTCATGATCCACCCTTTCCTTGCAGTCTGTTCAAGATTACTTTTCCTATTTAGTAGCCTTCTTCTGTTTAATTTTCCCTTCTACCCCATTCTGCTCAATCAATATAAACATTACTGATCATTGAATAAAAAAACAGATTGAGTAAAATAGGTACGTTTTGCGTGGCTGATTCATCATAAATTAATAAAAGAAAGGAAATTCAAATCCTATTTGCCACAAGAATGGTAGAATGGTGAGGAATGTAAATTACAACGCTACCGATTCTGACATAGGGTGTTATTATTATTGTTTAATAGTGGGTGATTGCCATTGTGAGATTAGGAGGGCCACTCTTAGGTTCAGAAGAGGCGATTATTCGCTATGGCTCTATTTCCACAGATTTAGAACCTATCCAATTCGACGTGGCAGTGTTTCTAGGCCCAGCAAAGATGCGAGCAAAGTTAAGACTGAAGAAAGCAAGACAGATCGTTTCGTTTTCTTTCTCTTATCGTGCTGATCCCTGGCAAAATAGGGTTTAAAATGCTAGCTGACCACCTCTTCAACAACATGCGCGTTACTTTATGTCACAAGTGGTCGAATGCCTTAATATCCATTCTTAAATATTCATAAAACCTGTTGGAATCTTCTCGAATTCCCAGAGCATACTTACGTCGCGATTGAATAATTATGTGAATCCCTTTTATCTTAGCTCCGAAGTAAATACCACATTCTCAATGACAGTTTTCCAATAAGGATGACAATCCATCATCGAGAAAGATTTGAACTGTGCTGATTTTCGCTCCACTCTCTTCTCTCGCATTTATCACAGCTCCAGTCTAGAAGCACCCCAAGTCAATCAGACTGTACCAGAGATCCGAACGTACCAGTTATAAAGTTGTCCCATAATTTTATTCTGTTTAGATCTACCCATCACAGTGTAGTCCACGTCAATATTTTCAATATGAATGCGTAAATCACTTTTCAGGCTTGCCGCGGTACGATGTTGGATGGAGGCACCCGTCTGGTGAGGCATCACACCTCAGAAACTGATAGCAGCAGCAACTCGTACAAAATACCGAGTATGGCTGACTTCCTCATCGTGCATTCCACTGCCGAAGGTATTGCAGTTTTTCTAATTTATAAAGTTTTATTTGATCACTTGTTGAATATGTACTGTACCGTGGGCTGTCCAAGAGTAATGTACTTTGGATATCCTTATCCTCATCAGTGAATTTCTGATTCCGAGTAACGGTTGATATGTTTACTTACCACCAACTTGGACGGTTTCAAGATTTCTACCAATATTTTTTTCGTATCAATGTTAGGTACTTACCTGATTAACTTGTGATCCTGTAATTGTCTTTTATGTAAAAAGTGTGTGACGTTATCAGATATGAGGACTGAGACTCTCTTATGAGATGGTGTTCTTAATGACGTCAAAAATAATATTTTTTAATAGATTCCCATTTGTTTGCAATTGGGAGGAAACCGCTGCAATTTAGAGTTTTGGCCGGCTATAATATGGCCATGATATGAAAACTTTTGGTGCTAAGTGTCACTCAATATTAGCATGTGAGAACCTTCTTGCCGAACCTCTAAGAGAAAAGGTGTGAGTTCTACAACTGCCAAATACCCAACTATAATATTTGATTAGTATAGCTGGTTCGTAAAGCTTTTAAATATTTACGAACAAGCAATGCTCGCCCTTACCACGAATATCATATTTCTGATACAGAAATTTCAATCCCTCACTTTCTGATTCAAAATCGTGACTGGGTTGATGGAATATAGACAGTCTGCATTGCTGTATAGATTATTTATAGATATATACATTCATGTTCTCTGATTCAGGTTACTATTCCTGGCGTAATCCCGAGACTGGCACTTGGTTCATCCAGGCTCTCTGCCAAGTTGTCACAGACCGTCACAAAAATACCGATCTTCTCAAGATGATGACGATCGTCGCTCGGAAAGTCGCTCTGGATTTCGAGTCCTTCAACGATCTCTACGCCGAACGCCACGGCCAGAAGCAAGTTCCCAACATCATGTCCACCCTCATACGAGACCTCTACTTTCGGCCTAAGATCGGCACCTGAGGGTCGCTCGATCCTCCTGAAATCACCTTGGAGTGAGGCCCCCAATGGTAGTTAGTCGTAGGTATCCTCCCTTCTACCCTTTCCCTCATATTTGGAAACATAAAGGCTCATTTCCAAAGTTAAGTCGAAAATGGTACTGATAGCTAATCCAGCCGGGAGTGAAACATTTCTAATTTGCCTCCACGAAATCATCTCAGTTCGTGAACTTTCATTCAAGTACTTGACTGAAATAACAACTCAGAAAATGCCATAATGTTAACTTGAATAAAGTTACACAAAATGTTAAACATCAGGATTATCATGAAACCTCATACGAATTCAATGGTTCGAGAAAAAAAATTGTTCATTGTAAACTGTACAATGTTGAACTTCATGTTAACTTCTTGGAAGAGTTTGTTCCTTATTAGTGAACACCTTTCATTGAATCAAAACGTCTTTTTGTCAGAGTTCAAAAAGAAATGGAACAACGATTACGTTGATAAATTGGCCAACAGTCTCCATCCTGAAACGCCGTCAATGTCTTGTCCGTGCCTTCATTATCTACCGTTGATCGAATTTTGTTCACAACGAGGAAGGATTTTCGTATTTTACATTTTCTATCCTTAAGAACCCATCTAGTTGGGAATTCAGATGATTTCTCCTGTACTTTCCTACCCTATTTTGTTTTGAAATTTGTCGCAGCTTTTTTCCCTTGCCTTGTGTTTTCATGATTCACAGAAACAATTACGTCTTAATCGCAACGATTCTGTGGATTAATGTTAGTTCTAGTTCATTGTCTGTTTAACAGTATATACGTATCACCATATTTCCATATTCCCGTCACATTTTATAGTTTATGTTGCTCACGGAAGGGAAGGATTCACACTTTGAAATCATATACTCCGATTCCCCTCCAAGAACTCAATGTTTATAAGAATTTATTATTTTAAAATGTAATACATGTTATTTTATATTTTTATCGCTTGTAGGTGTTATTGCATGAGTAAAAAAAAACTGATACCGTATGTCTTTCAAATCCCTCATCATTTATTGGGATTTCTCGGTTTGTCTTATTGATTTATTCATTTAGTTACTTTTTTAAAAATATAGAATAAAATCTGTATTGTATGTAGTACTTGTGGTGTTAGTTGTAGTTATAATCATTAAAAAATATGAAAAGGCGTGTAGTTTTCACAACTCTTTTCGCCTAGATTGATTTATACCACTAGAAGCTAGAAACCAAACTATTTTAGAAAGAAAATATATTACACAAGTTTCATGGAGTGTCTTATTTCGTAACATTGATCTCGTAACTAGTGGAAAGGTTGCTTACTGTGATGTGCAAGATGGGTTTTGATTTTTGCGTAATCAAAGAATGATTATTTTTTTGGGTTATCGATAAAGAAGTATCGTTTTGGTTTAGGTAATTAGAGAATATGAAGTAGTGCTTTGAATTATCAGCATTTCAAATGTCAGTTGTTGAACGGGGAAATGTAATGCCCCTATTGGAATTTTCTAGGCGTCGTGCTGGCCGCATTTTATTTATAGATTAGTGTGTTTTTGAGTTATTATTGAACGGTGCTTGTTTTTTTGATCTCTGAACTCTAGCTGCCATTTTGTTGCAAAAAAAAAACTTGTCGAATTCTTTTTTTTAGACACCATCATGAATTTTTGGCCTAATATTGTTGGTATGTAAGGAAGTGAATGTGCCACACAGCTACACATACGCCTTGTATGTGGATTCGAATCATTGAATGTAAAATTCAACCTTTATTTGTTACCACAATTTACGTAATTGCAAAGATAAAAATTTTTGTATTCCCAGACGTTGTGAGAAAGCGTAACCTCGAAAATAGGTATCTCCAAACAACGTGATCTCAAAATTTTACCAGTTATTGTATTATCAAGAAAATACTTTCAAGCTGTGCCCATATCCAAAATTTCTTCAAATATTGTACAAAGCCTTTTTAGTACCGCAAGGAATATTAGATGTTGTGGCTGTTGCTGAAAAATTTCGAATAAATTTTGCCACCTTTTTCCAAGACTTGAGTTCCTGTCAGGTCCTGCATCCATGAAACTGCCTTCCATATTTAAATTCACTTGCAACTTAGAAGTTATGTTCTTGCTAATATGAACGAGTTTGATCTCATTGCGAACATTATCAATGTCTTTCAATTTCGACTTTAAGGATTTTAAGTGAACAATTGTAAATTAAACTCTGTACTTTCTCAAAAGACTTGTAATAGTCTAAATATATATTACTCTTATCAGTTCTACACTGCCATTCACGCATTTTCAGTACAGAAATCCATTTTCCTACTCAACATGTATTTTACTTACTGCCGCATATGTTTTTTAATCTATTCGGAATTGGATTTCAGCCGAAATCGGCCTCCATAATTATTCAACATTCCTCTACCAGGCCAGATAAGGAAGTTTTTTTTTTCTGTTCGTTGCATCTATTTATGATGAAGATGCAACTTTCGTTTATATTTTTATATTTTTTAATAAAGCTACTTGTTACGGATCAGTTAATATCTTATATTTCATACTGATCAAAATATGTGTATTAAATTTTTAGCTCAATTTTGTATTTACGTATGATTTAGAAAATTAGGAAACTGTATGTAATTTTGAATAAAACGTACTCGAAAGTTTGGCGTTTTAATTTACAAATAATCGACATCCAAGTTAATATGTGATAATCATTAAAAAAAAAAAAAAAAAAAAAAAACGAGAAATGCTACGACGTTTGCTTGCCTTGCAACGATTTCGTAAATGTTTAATTGTAGATGTTTTTTTTTTTTCGCTTTAACTTGGGCATGACAATTTAATATGCCTTTGAGAATATGATCAGTATCATTGTTCTCTGGTGATCGTTCATAAGGGCCAGCACATTTAGGAAAAACGTTATTTTTTAATCCATTTTTCGAGGGATTTATTACCTATTCCACCAAAAGTGCCTATTTTTGATGAGAAGGACGTGGTACTCTGTTTTCACGTTTATTTTAAAGTGTGTTTTGTGAAGTTGCGACAAAAAGTACGTGTTTTCGAAGTTTTTGGGCTTCGAAAACACGAACTTTCCGGGCCCCGCGGCGACCGCCTATCCCTCCGCCTGCCGGCTCGTATCGGAGAGCGGCAGGCCTCGACCAGTCCTTTCCTGTTCGTCTTCGGGCGGGGCGGCCTCGGCCAGTCTTCTCCGGTCGTTCGGGCGTGGCGGTCTCCGGTAGTCTCTCAGTTCCGTGTTCGCGCGAAAATCGTTCCATCCTTCATCTTCAATCTATTCGGAACATGAATCTTCATGGATTGATACAATGGAATGCGGGAACATGCAGATACATTGGTAAGTACCAAGTATTTTCCTATAAAATCTCTAATAAAAAATCATATAGGCCGAGATTAGGTAGGTGCCGCATGTTTAGGAAGTCCCTTGCAATGATTGATCAATAGAAGGATAATAGATTATAATAATTATAATCTATTGGTCTAGGGGAGGTTGTAGGAGTCCTACAGTAGGACCAGCTAAGCCCAAGAGGAATAAATAACATGATACAAATCCGTTTTAGACTTTTCTCAGACCAAATTCGTGGAAAAAACCGAAGGTTTTTCTTCAGTCTGATAGTACTTACTTCTATTTTGTCTCGAAACATCCGTACGAATTAGCATGGAAAAGGCATGTTACATGTTTTTTTTTTAAATTTCAGCTCGCAGGCTCTAAGCAGTAAGCATCGGCCGAGTTTTTAAACGATATTTTTAAATAGAATGAAATACGAAAATGTCTCGCACCTTCGATTTTATAACTTTGTGTATCAGTATTTTTTCGCTTTTAGCGAAAAAAGTTCTAGGACGGAATGAATACGTTCGAACGAATACCTTTCTCTTGAAACATTTATCTTCTACTTTATCGTTTCTCTGGCGTTTTCTAGGATTTTCTTACTAATCTGCGCTGCTCACTTCCATTATTTAAAGCAAAGAAAAATCGCCAAAATTACGAAATTGAAGGAATATAACAGTTAGTTGTGGAAATCGATCAGAAAATCCGCCCAAACGAAGGGAAAATCGAGAGCTAATCAGTGAAGTAGTGATACCGAAAAGCAGGCATGAGAGCGTGATTGCTTCAATCCTACCTGTTTCTGGAGGAACGTGGTGTAATCCGCTTTTGAAACTTGACAAAATTAAGGTTCTCGTTCGATTTTGATCCTGAAATTTCTTGAGTAGGAATGAACTTATCTATGTTAGTGTGTGAAAAATACAAAAACAACATTTTCTGAAATGTTGGAGCTATCCGGCTTTGATTTTGTACCCCTCAAGTAGGGAAGACCGATAGTCGATAGGACTATCGATATATCGATAGTTTCTACTGTCGATAGTCGGCTGACTATCGATGTTAGGGAACACGAAATAACTCTGCCCGCTTCCCCTGAAATTTAAAGCTTCACTTGAAGGAAAGTTAATTCATTCTAAGAATTGCATTGAATTGAATGGTATTTGCTACTACGTATGTCTCATTGCCTTTTTTTAAACCTCTCAAGTTTCCATTCAAATTATCACATATCTATTCCATTTCCAACTAATTAAAATTTAAAAACTTTTAAATTTCTCCGTAATAAAAAAGGGAATTTTTCCATATTTCACTTTTTCCTACTTGAAAATATTTATAGGGTCCAGGCATTCCTGTTAATATTCCGTGCTATCGATACTATCGATAGTTAGTCACTGATAGTATCGAACTATCGATAGTGTCTCACTATCGACTATCGCCCTTCCCTGCCCTCAAGTATTATGAATATGTGATAAAACAAAAGAATATGTGATAAAAAAAGAGAATATAAGCATGTAAAATCGGTTAAAGTCGATTAAAGAAACGTTGAGTCGATATAGTTCGATATAGTATGGTAGTAGATATGATAAGGGGAAACAGGTGGAAGAGGTGGGGGGGAAGAGGTTTGTGTGAGCGACGATAGAATGCGCTAGCAACTGTGCCGAGTTTCCGGGGCTAGACGTTTCTAGTATACTAGGATACTAAACGTAGTATTCATAATATGAATCCACTATATTATAGTGCTTATGTGAGTTCAGAGTTGATAAACGAGATGAATAGAAAAGTGTAGAAGAAGGAAATATCCATTCAGCACCACAGTGGCCCCACGGCGCTGCCAAGATTATTACAAAAAAGGAAGCGGGCAGAAGATATGGATTCTGTGAAGCCCGGTTTTCATTTTCATTGTTAACGCACTGTATATGCGTCTCTACTTCATCTGTTGTTCTACGGACACAGTTTTAAGGTAAGTTAAAAGTATTTCAGGACACCGTAGTTGATATTCGCCGCAATGATATGAAGCTTAAAGTTACCCTTTGAATGGACGTTAAGATTGGGTCCAAGGTGTCATACACCAATCGTACTACTGATCTTTGTGTGCAATTCTTGTCTACGACTGTTTCGGTACTAACCATCTACGTTTACTTATCAAGGGTTGTATACTTTCAAGCCCTTTGTGGTATGAATTATCCACCTATTTGTTACTGGGGAACGATAATAGTGGCAGCATACTATGAATAATACAGTAAACACTTTTATGAGTCGTTCTTGTTTGTAGTTTCAAGTTATTTCACATTTGCTCAAACAATTTTAATTCCTTCTGTTACTTTGTGGCACTTCAATAGTTAACAATCGACGGGATCGGTTATGATTTTGTTCAACTGTTCAAATAGGGGTCTAACAATCGGGATTGGCTGATCTCTACGTAACGAACAGCCAGCGTTCCAAATGTCCAAAAGGCGTCGATCATTTTCCTCAACTATTGGGGTTTCGTTCATGACGAACTGATCAAATCCTCATCCATAGATTTGACAACTCCTATATGTTTTGTAAAAGAATTTTCCACCGGGAAAACCCAGTGGAAACGAATATTGATGGCATAATTAATCCAATTATCAATAATTATTGAATTATGGATTATTCATTCATGCAGACTCTAGGATTTGGTAAACAATGTTGATCCCGGGTAAAAAATCAGAAAGCTTAAAACTTGTATTCATTGGCTTCCCAAAAATAAAGTGTGATGTAGAAGAGGTTTTGTGTATAAGTAATACTCACACCCAAGGTCAAGGTGGTCGCTTGAACTTGGCACCTGATCATTGAAAGCGACCTTGTCGATTGAAAACATTGCAAAGGCGTGAATCGTAGGCAAAGCGTTGAGCACCTAGGAACTGCGTAAATCACAGGCGCGAGTCAGCTATTTACCAGCTCGAAGCAAATCAATCATTGTTACCTTCAATTGCACGGTCCGCTGTTTCCTTCATTTAGATGCGTTTGACAGCGTATGATAAGCGGTTAATTAAAAGAATAGAGTTCGACGTAAAACATGAAGCAAGACAGTTGCATAAACTTTCTTCTATTAGCTAGTAAAAAGCACGATAAAATGTAATTACTGAGGATCCAACCCTCCAGCATGGACTAGGCCAACAAAGTGGGAGTTGAAATTATTTTGCTAGAGATTAGATAAGAATGTGCGACAAATTTGACCAGACAATAAACTGGCATTCAACCATATTGATGCATTTGCCAGACAAATCCATTCACAGATCAATACACTTGAAAAGTATAAATTTATACTTACGATTTAATCCTAATTAGGTACGTTTCAAAGATGGAGCTCACTAGATTTGATTAAATTTAGTACCTATTACAATTAAAAGTTTCATTTTTAGCGAATTTCGGATTTTATTGGTAAATGAAGCTTTTGTAATGGCCCCAACATGTTAAAAATAGAAAAAAATCGGTTAATAAAAATTCGGCCTAGTGTTATTAGATTTGAGAGTGAATCCATGATAAATTTTACAAAAAAATTGTTGATTGTATCTTTAGTGCATCTTGTTGCGTGTAAACATAGTTCTCTCCCAAAATTTCCATGTAAGTACAACAACTTTTTTGAGTAGATTATTGGAAAGCTGAGATTCTGAGAAATTGTTTCCTGTTGGTAGAGATTCACATTGGACAACCAGGGAAGGGAACGTGAGACAAAAAATGTGCTTTTTTCAGCAAAATAAAAATTTCAACTACTAATGTGCAAAGTAGAACATGATGAAAGAAGACAAGGGAAGCAGAAAAGTTTATTACATACCTCACATCCCCAGAGCCAATCTACCATTTTGTAGTTCTGATTGTTGAACTTCCAAATCGTGGAATAATTTCTGCTTGCCTTTTAGGTTTGCTGTAGCCTTGTCAATACTGGTTTTGGTTGCCCTGCATTGCAAATAATAAGTCCGCTCCACCAACAATTAAGCGAACTCACGTTTTATATAACTTATTGTATTCATCCCGTATTTACAGCTAACAGTTGAGTCACAAGGGTTGGGGATAATCCACTGATTATAAGATAAGAGTGTGTTTTGGTGATTAGATGCACGCGTACATACTGGACGAATAGGTGTGCTCCCTGAAACATAGGGTGCTTTATTTCGTGGCGCTCTCATTGGTTCATTCTTTGTACCCAGATAGAATCAGACGCTATATTGTAGGTGCAAGTTCCATCCATTTGGAGCACGGGTGACTGGTGGTTGATTTCAGTCACATGGGTTGGGTACAATCAACTGATAATAGGAAAAGAGTGTTTTAGTGATTTGCTGCACTCTAGCAGGTGAGCGGACGTCTATCCGATCTCTTGTGTAAGCTCTCTGAAATTTTGCTTGCTTCAACTCGGGCCCTCTCATTGGTTCATTCTTTGGACCAGGATCCAAACAACGCTGTGTTCCCCTTCCATTCAGAGCACAGGCCCCCTAAACCCCTACCCCCCCTCGCCAAACTCACGGCTCCACTGTCCTCTCATCCATCCTGAGGTTTTGTTTGGCACGTGGATTTGAAACTCTTCTGCTCTTCAATGAGGATTCATGGGGAAAAGTTGAAAAACAGTATGATAATATCATACTTTCGATATTATTATTATCAGTTATATTTTTCATTTTGGCCAGGGGGTGCAGATGTGCTTGTGCTCCTGTCAGCAGCCACCCCTGGTAAGTATCGATACGATTCGTCAGAAATGACGATAACTCTTGATAGGATTGAGATAGAATCTTTGTATTTTCGTCAAAAACTTCAAGAATTTCAGAAGGAAGAATAAGTTTGTTATACAGCAGTTTTTGAGAACGTTAAATGGGTTAACTTTTTTCCAAGGTTTCTGAGAATACATAATGTGGTAACGCATTGAAAGCTGTATGTAGTTACACCATTTGGCCATAATTAATAAAAAATTCTTTGAAATAGAAATATACTATTGAGTGACTTAGCTTGGTCTTCATAGTGATCTTTCAAATGAAGTTTAAGATCAACTCCGCGTTCTGATTTGAATCAATGACAGCTAAGCTTCTTAGCCCCAAAATCAAAGTGCGCGTTTTCAAATCAACAACTACAATTCAAACTAAACCAATTCCTTTCGAATTAAACAATTTAGAAACATTAAGATTCTGTACTTTTCAATACCAATTTATCCAAATTTTCATCGCCGAACCAAACAGAAGTTCGGCTCGCAAAGAGGATTGTAAAATGAGATATGGGCTGAGGCTGATCGACAAAAATTGATAAAACTATAAGACTTAGAATAGCAACCCTGTGGAACACCATACTGGATTGAGGAACATTATAATAACTTATTGTGATGAACGGCTTCAAAAACAAAATTGGAAAAATTCAGAACAGCATATTTTGTGGAAAATGGAATGAAAATGGTAATAGAGGAAATGACGAAGTTGCACTTTTTTACCGATCAATCTATTGTTAACAACAAACAATATCCTTCTATTTATTTATTTTTGTGCAGGTTCTTAAACTACTCACCCTGACAAAAACTCTATTTTAATTTTTTTGCGTATTGATGGTTTGTATTCCTTGAACTGTCATCAGAATATCCAAGTGAGAGAAGAATAAATGCTTGCGAATCAGAATTCAACGATGGAACCGTGGAGGTTGGGACTTATCAATGATATGGCTGATCCCTCCAAACACGTTTTCGCTGACGATAGTGTTGTCATATTGAATGATCGCTTTCCAAAAGCTGAACGACATTTTTTAGTGTTGCCCCAACGAGACATCTCAAGTAAGCAGTGGTTCTTCAATAAAATCAGAAGAAATTATTTCGTCGAATTGATATTTTTTTTGTTTTACTTTGGAGTCATAAACATTTAGTGAATTTTCATAAACAATGACCTCTCTATTTTGTTAATCAATAATTTTGAACTAAGTCTGGGGGACTATGAAGCTTATAGGCCACGTATCTTAGAAACCTGAGGTGTACCCTTTCAATCTGATCAATGTGGCAACTATAGTAGGGACTCCAAAAGAGCAGATGCATATTCCATTACTGGAAGGACAAAAGCTTTGCTGGTACATGCGTGATTACGTTGTAATCAATTGCCATATCAGTGAGAGATCAAATGAGAGGTGGTACCTACTGCGTTATTTAGACGTTTTCGAGGTAGGTTCGTGTTGGCGCTTTATTAGACTCGGACAAGTTTAAGTTTTTGTTTGGCTAAGTAAAACATCACTTCCATCCCACTACCGAAATAGCCCCTCGTGATTCCTGTGCATTCCCAGAGTTTCACTGGAAGGTGATACTGACAAATGTTCCCCCAAATAATCTGACAATACTGACTCGTGGGTAGCCTTTGGAGTCAACCTTCAACAGTGATTGTTTGGAAGAATCCAAGAAAATCGCTTGGAGGGAGACATATAGGATTGATTTACTAGGCAAGTTACAGATGAAAAACAATTGAATATATTAGATTATCGTTAAAACTACAAAAATAAAATAAACTTACTTTTGAAGGGTAGATTCAAACATGCTCAGTTGTCAGCAGGAGTAGTGTTCGTTCTTCTTAACAGTACAAAATAAATCACTGTGAAATTCAATTGTTCTGGGGATATTAGTGATTGTCAAGAACGCCCCATTGCCCTACAGATATTTTGAAAAAAACCCAACAAGATAGTATGCAAAATTAAAAGGTTCCAAGTCGATTCTTCTTGATGGTCTTCTACGACTTTCATTGCTTAAGAATCAATACTTCACTCCGTACATGCGCAAACTTAAGTTTACATCAAACGTAATTTTCTCTGATTCTTCTAGATCAATTTAGTTCAAATTTGGAGGGTAGGCGGGAAAGCCGGGTTAAAAATCTCTTATAAATTTTAACCCTATCGAATGTTTGTGACGAACACACAATACATGTTTACTCACTTCTTAAAAACGTTACAGGGAACATGTTCCGTAACATTTTTCTCCTGCCAATCGTTTCAATAAGCTTATATTCTTAATCTTTTAAGATTCTTTGAAACATTTCATTGATCTATATGTTCATGTTATATATAGGAGGAAGGTATGTGCCACACCCAACTTGTCTGACGATTTTTATATTTGAGCAATTAGATATATAGTTATGTAGAAATTCATTTTTTTATCCATTGAAATTTTTGAGAAACACGAAATATTAGTTTTAAACCAGTTTCGTCAAGTTTTAATCTTCCACAGAAAACAGGTGGTGGCTTGAGGATAACCAACGTTTGAATATTTGACGCTTGAACGTAAAGTTAATAGTGGTATAAAGGATCACCACCATGTCAGCTGGGGTAAAACCTAGGGATTTTTGGCGTCTGAATGTTTAATTTGTTAACATATCCCAACCAATCTCTTCATATGACTTATCCTATTTGCTCGTTTCTAATTGTTTTGGCTGTTGATATCCATTTCAATGGCTGTAATATAGTACTATAAAACAGTAACTAGGGACGTTCACTATGGGAATCTACAAACTATTCATAGGGTAGAATGCGAATTTTTGAAATACATGACAAGGTTGCTACTGCAGCTATGCTATTAAGTCATATCCGTAGACACCAATTCAAATCGCCGAAGGTTGTTAAGTTTCTGACGAATAAAAAGTGACTTTTTCGGCAAAATGATAATCTAAATTCGACCATGGTTTACAATTTAAAAAAATATTCTAAAATCGCTCACATAACCCATTGGGCGTGCTCTGAAAAGTATGGTCAATCTAATATTTTCTTTTGGAGTGCCCAATTTTTTTGTTTTTTTTTTTTTTAAGGAAAAAATATTGCTTATGTGATTTATCATGTTGAATGATGGTTGGTACATAGGGTAGATATCCACATGCATGTATATACCTCGTTTTTGTAAGCACGTTTCTTGAAATTTATCCAATTTACTGTGTAC
This sequence comes from Creontiades dilutus, assembly GCA_031894815.1. NCBI lineage: Eukaryota > Metazoa > Arthropoda > Insecta > Hemiptera > Miridae > Creontiades > Creontiades dilutus. The sequence goes on from JAVIWC010009708.1 coordinate 872,565, forward strand.
CTAAGTTTTGGAAATTTTTTGATAAATTCGTGTTGACTCCTTACAGGTTTGAGATTCGTCAAGCAAAGTGACATTAACCTTTTAAAACACATGGACCGTAGAGGAAGAGAGATTGCCAAAATATTGGGCGGAGGAAGGCGTTTTATGTGAGCTCTTTATATGTATATTGTAAGCTCATATGTCTTTATCTCCTTAGGTACCTACACTATCAAGGCGAAATAGAGTTTGTTGTTCCTCTTGCAATAGTTAACTGCAGTTGAAATTGAACGTGATGTGCGGTAAAACGAACTGTTGCAAGAAGGTGTCGTAGATGGGTATGATGTGGTAGCTAGTGAGCGATCTTGTCTCAAAGACCTCCTCTTTCATGTGAACTGGTCCAGCCAACGGATTTGCTGGGTGAACTGAGGATTCCGTAAGTCTCAAGCCCTTCCATCCCCACAACCTGAGTAGGTCACCAGTTTGGCTTTACCAATTTTGCAGTACAACTATTCATCGTTTTCTGGTATTTCTCCCCAAGTCTCAGCCATTTCATCCCCACCAACCTGAGCAGGTTACCAGTTCACTATTCCCAAAAGACCTGACAAGAGAATTTTGCAATACAACCATTCACCGTTTTTTGGGGTTTTCTCAACAAGTCTTATCACCTTCCATCCTCAAGAAACATTGAATGCCCTTCCCCCTTCCCCCATGCTCTTCCATCCCTACAACCTGAGTAGGTCACCAATTTGACATGGCAATGAAGTTTCACAGTTCACCCAATCACCATGAACTGAAGCTTCTCCCTAATTCTTAGCCCTTCCATCCCCAAGAAACGCGGGCTGCTCAACAATTAGCCTTTTCCAATGACCTGCAGTAGGAATTTCACAGTTCACCCATTTGCTGTTCTCTGGAGTTTCCCTTGAATCTCAAGCCATTCCATCCCCACTAACCTGAGCAGGTTACTAGTTCACCATTCCCGAAAGACCTGCTAACAGAATTTTGCAGTACAACCATTCACCGTTTTCTGGGGTTTCTCCCCAAGTCACAAGCCCTTCCATCCAAACAACCCGGGCTTCTCAACATTTTGCCTTTCCCAAACGACCTGTAGACGTAATTTTGCATTTCACTCATATGACGTTCACTGGGGTTTCCCTCGATTTTCAAGCCCTTCCAATCCCACCATGTTCTGCTGTGTTTCGTTTTGTTCCAAACGAATCATATGAAAAAAAGCGTCAATTTTCAAGGCTGTCCTTCATTTTTAACACCCATTAATATTTGATTTTAGTTAATACCCTAATTTGTTTAATTTTTTCCCTATGCAAATATTATGTTGCGATTCTCATTCTTGCTGTGCAGTTTTACTATACAGAATTTGTGAATGAAATATTTCTTGCTTTACCTGGAGTGGGAAGGATTTTATTAATTTATCTATTTCTTTTCATTTACTTACTTGAAGGGTCGGATATCATGCTCAGCCTTCTTTGGAAAGGTTGCACCTCCATGTGATAAGCGACGATCTCAACTCTCCACATATGAAACGTGAGAAACATTGGAAATGTTTCACCACCCCGTTGTTCATGAATTCCAAAAGTACGTTTTAATATTTGTAATGCAATTATTGGCTGTTGGTAAATTTCTACGGATCTGAAATCCATCCCAGTCGAGTTTTCATCCAAATCACTTAATAATGTCACCCTACTTGCCCGTGTTAATAATAACCGTGAAAACCTAGGTTTTGACATGTTTTGGCCGGTACTCTCATGTTTTTACCGGTTTTTTCTCCTTAGTATCCATGATTGTGAGGGAATCGGGCTGGCTAGAATTTCAGATCAACTTGACCTAAAGTTGAGTCCTTTGAGAGACGGACATTGCAGATTTTGAATCTACGAACCTAGAGACGTAAACTGACAAAGTTTGATGGAAGGGGTGGGGGTAGAAATGAAAAACCAGGGTTTCAATCAATAGGGAACATCATGACATTTTTTTGTTCAGTTGAAAACGCTGCAGTGTATTACAAAGGTCTGTTACTTCTATATTCAATGATACTCCTACATGGATCACCGAACTACCAGAACTGGACTGTAATTCCCGAGATAATGCTTCCTGAGTACACTCTCAAATATACGCAGAAATCCAACCGAAATTTGACAAGTTAAAATGAAAGAAAGCATGTTACTTGGGCTACTGCCAGCTTAATGAAATAAAGAGGCGATCGAGTTGAAATTCATCTGAGACGATTACGATTTCCCCAACTATTCTCCACAGTTGAGCGAGTTAGGGGAAAAATAGATTGACACAAGAATCTGCCGACATAATTACAGACAGACGCTTAAACGAAAAGGGTTCAGAATGATCTAAAACGAAAAATGCGAGTCGAAATTTTGATTTTGGAGAAAAATCTTCCTGTACCAATAGGTAGATTCGGAAGCAAAGTCACCGTTCTGGTTGTTTTCAAGATACTAATCCCCCTTCCCTACGTCTACGTTTTATTACTAGCTATTAGGTGTTATCACTGTTTTAGTTAATCGTTAATATTTTTTTACAGAGGTCATACGAGACCTGGAAACTAAAGGGAGGATCCAATTCCCTTCCGAAAAGTCCATGGAATTGTACATGTCGCGCACACTTGAATGTCACAAGTGCAAATATTTTCCGAAAAACTTTCAACAATTGAAAGTCCATTTACGTATTCATTCAGGTATGTTTTGACGTTCCTACTAATTTTCAGTTTTCACAGAAAAATACGTGATTTCGAGAGTTTTAATCTTAGATTCGGTAATAAACATTTTAATCTGCGATTCGCAAAAGAAAATTTTCCTTGAAAAAATTGACTAGTTTGAACAATCAGTTCATAAATTCGCATTTCGACCATTGGCAACATCAAGTTGCAAATGTCAACAGTGTCTTCCACTTTGGGTAAATGGTTTCCTAAACTTTATGTGGGTAAATCATTTTGAATTTCATCTTTATAATTAAATTTTACTTTTCACCTAAAGCTAGCTATTTTTACTGTTTTTTGTTTTAATTTTCCACAAATATCAAGCTTTTTCACCGTCAAGTTGCTTATGGAAACAGTTTTTTCAACTTGTAGGTAATTTTTAGTTTTCATCTCAAATTCACTATTTTTTGTGCTATTTAAAAAATTTTGCTAATTTAAACATTATCCTAGGAAATTCCTGATTTCGAGGGAATTTCACCGTCAAGTTGCTGAAGTAAACAATTTCTTCAAATTGCAGCTAGTTTTCTGTTTTCATCTCAAATTCCATATTCCTTCTGCTCTTTAAAAACGTTTGCTAATTTGAAGGTTTTCCTCACAAATTCCCAATTTCTGCTGGTTTTGTCGTCAAATTGCTAATTGAATCCCAAATTCACTATTTTTCATGCTTTTTAAAAAAAGTCTGCTAATTTGGACATTTTCCTCATGAATTCCCTATTTCTGCCGTTTCCGTCGTCAAATTGTTAATTTAATCTCAAATTCACTAATTTTAGTGCTTTTTCGCAAAGTTCGCAAATTTAAACGTTTCCTTCATAAAATCCATATTTCTGGCATTTCCAGCTGCTAAACAAATGGTCTCTTCAAATTGCAGCCAATTTTCAATTTTCATCCCAAATTCGCTATTTTTAGTGCTTCTTAAAAAAGTTTGCTAATAGTGCTCTTTGAGCAAGTTCGCCAATTGAATACTTCCATCGCTTTTATCGTCAAGTTGCTACGGTTCTTCAACTTGTAGCAGATTCTTAGCTTGAATTTTTTTAGCGTTTCCTGCAAAAAAATTTAAATTGAACGTTTTCATGTGAAATTTGTTATTTTAAGCAATTTTGTTTGCGTTTTCATCGTTTATGAGTGAAATTGTACGTTTCCTTGAAGAAGTGCTATTGAGAAAGTTCTCAAGAAAAATGAACTAAAACTAAGTTCTTATCAACAATTCGTTAATTTGAAAATTTCTTGGCTTTTTAAAATTATAGGCGCATTTTCGTCGAAAAATCCGTTGATACTATCGTATTCTCAAACATTTGGTTAATTATCAACGACTCTATTTGCAAATTTCACCAATGTTTAATTAGTTCGTTTTAATATTATTTATTTTGTTTTTTCAAAGGAAACCATGGAGGAAATCCGATTTATTTCCGAAGAAGCCGTTAAATTCTCGTTAATGTCAACACTAAAATGTCACATGTGCACAACTTGAGGATAAACGTTCAAAAGTTGATGAAACTATTCGCTGAATATTCTAAGTATATTCAAGTACATTTCAGTGTCAAAATTATATGCATTTCAAGTACAGTTTTAATTATTGACGTTTATGGGATTTTATCAATGATTCATAGCCCATGATTCTACCTATCTTTATTTTTTATTAATTTATTTTTCACAGAGCCCATTATAAAGAAGTAAATTGGTGAAAACCATTACTTAGGTACCTCTTGCTTTATTGGTTAGCTCACCGTCAAAAATCGTTAGGAAAATGTCAAACCAATGTGAGCTGAAAATGGAGGGTGGCGCAATTGTAATGACACCAGTTTTTGCGTCATTGTTATTGTTATAAATAAAAAAATATATATACAGGGTGGGAAGTAATGTCTACTCACAAGCTCACTCACGTAAATAATGAGACTGATTATGAACATTTCTATTAGTGCACAAATTTCAATTAAATATATTTCCTGAGCGTGTGGCCGATTTTACCCTCGCAAGAGTGGAAAGTATAGTTTTTAGAGTTTTACGCGATTGGTGAGAAATATTGAGAAGTTGTTTTAAATGTTAATTTAGAATGAGCAAGAATGTAATTTTTCTTGATTGTTATGAGGAAAACATCTTGCTTGCAACAAACACAGTTTGTAGTTTCAAAAAATTGTGGAGGCGAGTGAAATCTAGTAATCCCCCTCACGATCCATTGCGTCAAGTCCTTGTTTTCTTCTGAAGAGAAAGGATTTCGATCCAGCAAATGCCTTCGTATAAACATCTGCAGGCATATCTTCAGTACTCCTGTCTTTTCTCTCTACAGCTTCTCGATTAAAATCTTCTTTTTCAGCTATGTGTTTGGAGTACAAGTTCACAACGGGATATTTTGCAAAGCTTATCGCTGCTTGATTAACTCCTGGAGTTTTGATAGTGGATTGATTAATTTTGGCATGATTGACTTGACTTTTTAAATGTACCGGCCCTTTTGCTGCATCTGTTACGACCATATACTCGCATTCAGCAGTTGACTGTGGCACAGTTCGCTGTTCCCAAGATTCCCAGATAATAAATGTACCATGTGTGTTATAATCAAAACAATGCGAGTATAGTCCGTCGATACAGCTCCCCTGATTTGCATCTGCCTTGCCAGTTACGTCCGGCTTTCTTAAAGTTTAATGCATGCATACTTGTCCCTTTGAGGTATCGCAATACACGTCTAGTTGTAACCTAATGCTCATTTCTACAGCATGTAGTGAATTGGGATTGGTAGCTGACCGAGTATGTGATGTCAGGTCTTACAGCTGTGCGTAAATACATTAGTGAACCGATTAAATTTTGGTAAGGGGCATCTGGGCACATCCCTCTGTTGGCTTTTTGATTCTCAGGTTAACTTCCATGGGGATTTTTATCGTTTTTTTGCTAATTTTCCAGTGTAACTTCAAACTTTTTTTCTATTTTTTTTTACCACTGAGGCCCTGGTGTGGCTGGAGGAGGTCGTTACCTCCAACTCCTTCCCAAGGCACCCTGCCGAACCAAGCACTATATGCCTAGTGTAAAGCAGTTGCACCCATCGTCAGGAACTGCCTGGGACCCAAGCACTAACTGCTTGGTAATTACTGAGTAGGAATTGACATCACAGTCTGTTGTGACGACCTAATGTCGTCGACCCCAGCCGAATTCGGATGGTCTACCCTTCCCCACCACGTTTCGGCGGATGAGAGGTGAGTCTTAACCTCTCCCGTTTTGATAACCCAAGGATCAATGAAGGCCTGTCCCCATGTTAGAAAACGCTGTTTTGCCAGCACAGGGCAGTGGCAGATCACATGACACAGTCTCATCCTCTGCCCCACAGAACCGGCAGAAGGTGGTGACAGTTTGCCCATTTTGTGAAGATGGTATCCAAGTGGACAGTGCCCCATTAAGAGTCCCGTTACTATACGTATCTCCCTTATTCCTAGGCTGAGCAGCTCGTTAGCTCTCTTCCTGGAGAACTCAATAAATTGCTTTGCCTGCTTCGGTACCCTAACAAGGAGCTAGCAGGCAGTGCTCTTCTTACTCCTATTTGGAAAGGTCCCCCCGAAGAAACCTCTCCGTAGTGCCCAGGAGGGGTTCTGGACCCACCGGGAGAGAAACAGCTCCCTTCCTACCTAGGGTGTCAGCTTTTTCGTTCCCCTCAACCCCTTGGTGCCCAGGGTACCACACCAATGTAACCTTATTGTTCCTGGCAAGGGTCTTGTGGTTTTTCCGGGCTCATAATTACTCGTCCATGTTTCTCTCTTGAAAATTAAATACCAATAGAGTAATTTAGTTTTCCTGTCTTCCATTTCAAATGTAACTCCTAGGTATTTTTTCAATTTTGTTATTTCACATCTATTTGCCGATTCAAAGACCAAATCAACTACGTACTCGTCGATAGTAATGATATCTCCCCCTTCTCCGCGAATGTAGAAACATGGGTCAGCAAATCCAAGCGTTTTCAATATGGCATCAAGCTTTTTGAACCACGGTCTGCCCACCGGTTTCAGACCGCATAGTGCTTTCTTGGAAGAACATATATCATTTTCAATTCTATCTACCATTTTTATAGTTTTTATGGAATTAGTTTGGTCTTCGCTTTGGCTTTTTTCGATCAGAATTTTGATTAAATATTTTTCTAATCCTTCAGGTAAGTATTTTCACTTAAATTTCTTCGTCAAGTGTTCCATTCTGATTGGCCGACGTAACGTCTAACTGTATATATAGTTGGAGATTTTCTTAGCTTTAGCTGAGGGTCTTAATCTTTACAACTGGGGAGTAGGTTCCAGAAACATCGATCCCTTGTCGTAGTGAAAACCCTTGTACTACTATTCGAGCTTTCTTTCGTTCAATCGTTCCGTCAGGATTGAGCCTTTATATTAAACCTTAGTGAACCAATTTGCAACGTTTTTTGAATAACCAATCGTTGCCGTTGTACTGAATAGTTTGAAATTCTAATTTAGTTGCAGAAAGCCAAAAATTAGCGACGATTCTACCATTGAAAACAATACTGGTAAAGAAAAGCTTAGCAAAGTATACATTCCTGAGAAATACTTTCAACACGACGACGACTGGTAAAAATCATAAAATTGAATTTTTCCTCGCCCCACATTTTACAGCTGAATTATAAATAGTGCTCTTTTTATGGTACCTAAAGTGTCAGTGGTAGATCAGTGATTTATTTCGAAGGGTTATTCTGATGCGAATTTAATGAACCTCTATCAAATGGATGGAATCGCTACAATTTCAATCGCTCTTTGAACACCTTGTGTAGGTATTGTTCCTAATTATAATAATTGGAATTTATTACGACAGCGAACTTCTGTACATAAGTTTATTCGTTACGCCTTAAATTTCTTTATTAATCCCATGAGCGCAAGTTGGGAGATTACAAAGGCTAATTAGGTTGGTAGAAGTGAATTGTACAGCCTTGCTTCGAGTTTGCGTTCCTTTCTTTGGAAGTTGATCGGAACTTTTTGATACTGTACTTTTTTGAAAGCTCAAACCGTTCAACGAACTCGCAATCACATTATTCATGTGTATTATGAAAGTCGGAACATTGTGAGAATGCAAGACCCGCAATACCGGACAGTCTTGATGGAGGGGAAACCTTTTGCGCCGTATGGGGTTTTGCCGGTTATTACCCAAATTATACGTTACTATCTTGTTATATTGTAAAACCTCCGTAGTGAGGCTTCACTGCCTTTCCGATCTGAATACCGAGTCATTTCAGCGAACTACACAAACGCTGTTTTCGAGAATATTTCCAATCGACATTTATGATGTCCGGATTCGGACTCAATTACTCCTCAACTTAATCAACTGGGTAAAAACACCAGTTGTCACTTGAAAACGGCTTGCTCAGGATGAACAGCGTTGTTCAATATTCTCCATCATGTCTTCCCCCTCGTACAAACATACATTTACTATGCATACTTGCACAACCGTTTGGTACATAACAAGGCGGCTACAGTGGCATTCAAGATTATATTTTCTGTAGCCCACTAGGAGAAAAGGCTTTGCTAAGCCACTGCACGTTAAATACGAGTTTATTTTAGGAGATATGAATGGAATTCAGATTATCGACGATGAAAACGGGATCCGGTTGATTTTCTTCGGTGTTTCTTGTTACCGTCTTCTCTATTTATGTTCCAATAAAAGTCTCCCATCATGTGATTGTGCCACCATCCTTGATACCGTTCTTCTATTAGTTTCATCTCTTGTCCAAAACCGTCAGATCATTATTGACACAAACTTCATTATCTCTATGAACAATTTTGAGACTTTTGGAGGAGTTTTGTTTTGGTTACTCAGAATTTTCCCTGTGATCATAGAGCTGACAATTTCATCGATTTAGTTTGAAACGTGTTAGCCCATTTCAAGGACTTGGAAGCAAATATGAGCATTAAATTTCACAGCCACTTGGAAAATCCACTGACAGTCGGTTTCAGCAAGGAACAAGGTGAACGATTTTACCAATAGGTGAAAGCAATTGAGAATGGCAACAAGGAAGATGGGTTTTATACTAAAATGGAGCATATACAGGGGTGCACACGGGGGGGGGGGGGGTCTATGAGACAGACTGCGTCATTGAAATTCTTGGTGGTTCCGATGACTTTGGGGGGAGTGAAGTTGATTGAAACAGTTTTTGACGTGACAACATTAAAAAATATATTAAATCACTAGATAGAACGTAAATAATAATGAACCTATTAATTAATTTAAATATGGTTTGTTTTTCTATCTGAAAATGTATAAATGACAATGACAGTGTTCGAATATTGTATTACAATTTTGTTTTGTGGAGGGGGTACCAACTTCCATGGGCGGTACTGGTTCTAAGTTCGTAGGGGAAGGGGTACGTCATGAAGCTTATCGATATTTTCTGGACATCCCTATTTCAAATACGTAGACAAATATCATAGATAAAATCGCAGTTTCTTAACCTAAAAGTAAGCTTCCAACATCACAATGATGCAAGCAATCATGCATCATTTTAGGCATGGGACATCGAAACAAAACATCGAATCGATGTTTGAGAGCGTCATCGATATCATCCAATATCGGGTAAAAATTTCGATATTTTCGATATCGGTGTAATTTTGCCTATCTACCTCGTTTTATCATCTTCAAACTGCTTCAGATTGACCGAATTAAGATATCACCCTACCCGATTTCACCATCGTGTTCAGCATGAAAAAACATTTATAAGGGAGGGGCCTGCAGGGTTTTCGGGCAATTTCCCCCCATTTGGTACCTCAAATCTCCCCTTAGGGTGAGGAGATTGTGCCCATCTTCAAACTTAGTCTGGTACTGTTCTAGTCTGTCCCCGCACGCAACCTCTCACACAATCGAAAAGTATCTACGTCTCCTATCGATATAGGTCCACGCTTTCGATGTGTGTTCGAATGTGTTCTGTCTAGTTTGCTGGTCTGGATGCTCTCTTCGCTCGCATCTCAAAAACAAGAAAATATCCTAAATCAATCCTTCTAGTAAAGTGTAGATCAGTTGGACAAATAGATCAGAATGAATCATGAACTTATCATTGCATACTTATTTCTGAGTCTCTATCCTGCCCTTCTCATTGTTTCATTTACAAAACTGTCGATATATTTTTCGATATGTGTGTGAGGTTGCAATGGGGTTGTGTGCGGGGACAAACTAGAACAGTACCCTTAGTGTTCTGAAAGCCTAGACAGATTTTGGTGCAAATTTGAGCTTTTAATATCAATTGTATCGAGAGTTATCGTCTGGAGTGTGTTTTCGGTGTCTTTTGACAGTGGGTTTTGATGCGAACATTTAATGAAAATTATCATTTTAAATATTTGGGACCGAGAGCAATAGTTTCTTTTCTCTTTTTTTCACGTTAGGTAGCAAGCGAACTAGATGGAATTTTTTCTGTGAGTGAAGAGTAAACCAAACCGATGTTATCGGAGCCAAAACATCGATATATCGATGTCGATGTCAAATCCCTACATCATTCGAAATGTATTAATAACACATAAATTAGGTTCGGCAGCAATCGTAATTTAGTTTCCAGGAACTCTGAGGAGGTTTCTGAAACGTAAATGTACAAATTTTGAGGGTGGTTCATGATATTTTCTTCGTCGAATACAACGGTGCATTATTCAAAATAATAAACCAATACATAACAACATCCCCTACACACATTCGTAACTGCTCATACAGTTTTCACAACATTCCCGCACACGGTTTGCCCCTTAGGTCCCGTTCCACAGTTGGGGGTTGAAGTAGGGTTACCCACTAGTTGATAGACTCAAACCACAGAGTGGTGAAGTTTCTTTTTCTTCTTCAACGAAACGATATAGATTCGCATTTTATTTTGTTGTTACTCCGGTGAAAGTTTTACAGTTCGCCTACTTACCTGCTGATCATCCGATCAGCATTTTGACCTCGAAACGTGTTTAGTTCATGTGTTTTGTACATTTGTTGGAAATTGGCCGGTGGGCAATTTTAACTGAATCGATCAGCTCATTCCTTATCTTGGTAGCTCTCTCTCCCATCTTCAAATTGGAAATGGCCTAAGCATTTCTGTCCTTTTTTCTCCCCTAAGTTACGAGAGTAAAATTACGAAGTTGGAAACTCTTCAAAAGACTGAAAGACCGTGGGAAAAGTAGGAGGGATGGGAAGGGGCAAAGGTTATTATTAATAATTTTTGCTATTTGGTCGGGGGCTGAACGGGGGTGTGAGGAGGTCGAGGGCGAGTTGAGCCTCGCATTGATTTTCTGGGGCCTTGCGCGGTAAGCGGCTGAGAGCGACGGTGCTGCGCTCTACACCACATACCTGTGACACCCCGGCACACACCGCTCCCCTTTGTCCTCCTCTGCATCTCTTCTCTGTGCCAGGCTAGTCGTTCACTCAACTCTCATCCGAACGGGTCCTGCCTTTTCTGTCTTCTTTCCCTTTTTATCAAAACTCCCCCTCCACAACAGGCAATATCACAGTAAAAACGTCCTATCCGTAGGGGGATTCCGTCGAAGGCGGATTTCTGAGGCAGCCGCGACCGCGTTTTACAAAAATCGTCGAACGGGCGTTTATTTGGTGAATCCATTCCCAAATGAGGATCATTTGGATTACGGTGTTCGCATTGCTGGCTCTGGCAGCGGTGGACGCTAAGAGGAAAAGGAAGTTCGAAGGAGATTTCGAGTTCGCCGAAGAGGTGAGTACCTTCTCAATGAAAATCACGATAACCACAATCAACACCCACGACTTGTACATTCATCTGTAACAAATTACAATCCGTAACTATGTAGCTTACAAGTATTCTGGTCATGAACTGTAAATCATCAATAAATCTAGATATTGCCTTTCGATTATATTTCCCAATAGACGGATACACGATACATGCAGACCAAGATAACCACAATCAACACCCAGACGTGTTACATCTACCTACAACATATTACAAACCTTATTATGTACCTACCTGTTAAGTATTCTAGTCGTGGATCATAAATCATCAATAAATTTTGAGCTTACTGAATATACTTACGTATACACACCGTCAAAACATCCGGCGAACCAATACAAATATCACCGTGGTACCTGCATGTAAAATCATTTAAATTGTGGAAATCCAAAATTAAAACCTATTTTGTCGTATTGAAAAAGACCAATTTACCAACAGACTGATTCTCGAGTATAAAGTGACAACGACCTGTAAAAGATACATTTTTCAAATGTTAACATGAATAGGGTTTTCCTAGTCATGAACCCTAATCATAGTGTGAAATTAATGTCATACCAACAATAACAAACAAGAAAGCTCTAATGAAAGTTGTGCAAACGCCAATCGGGTTTTATTACGCCATCAAAGTGAAATTGAAAGACATTGTTCGTTCTTCTTTCTCAGCTGGAATTACATAGAATCGCCGAGTTGGTGTATTTATAAGAGGTATTTGAATTTCTAGTATTTATCTTGGAGGATTGTTGAAAAGTGCGTTCCAGTATTATGTTAGTTGAGGTGCTCCTCGGTGGTTTTTGAAAATAAACCGCGCGAATCGAGGATCAGCTGGATAAAAACGAGTTTTGTCCGGTCCACGTCGCGTGAGCTCATAATAAACCTAAATAGGTAGGTGTACTCCTCATCCAATTTGCCTGAGTTGCGTCTAATCAGATTGACAACTCCTTTCAGCGGTATTAGCCGGACTTCCCTCGAGCACAAATACGGTAGATGGGACATCTTTATGTTTGTTAATGATCTAAATTCGTAATCGTTGTTTACTCGCGCGTCTGACAGTGCGATTATCACTTAATTATGACAGGAAGTGTTTGCACTGATAGCCGACGGCGCATGCGCTTTACGCACCTCTCTGATATTCTCCTTATAGGGTCGAACGGGCGGTTGGCATGGGTTGGCGGAGGGAGGAGGATTCTCCTCGATCTAACTGAGAAGTGACAACCGAATGATTGAAAATGATACCTACCTTTCTTCCAATCATGTCGTAGCTCCAGTTTTATGCATTGCATTTTCTTGATTATGCGTGGTATCGTATGATGTAGGGCGACGAAAACAGAAGGGCTCCCCTCGTATGTATTACCCACCACCCGTCCGATCCTCTTAGTATGTTACCTACCCAATCGATGCTATCTGCAAAGCTAAAAGACGTGGAACCTACAACGCGATCCTTATTTGGAGCCCGTTATGAGACGTTATGGTTGCTGTATGATCCCAACCCTCACAGTATTGAATGAATGAATGAAAAACATGTATATTAAAAAAATTAATTACAAAATAAATATAATATGTACACGAATATGGCTATGGGCTGTGCCCTTCTGCCAGAGATCTGCCAACAACTAACTGACTTTTTTCTTTTCTCTTGGTCTCCTCACGGTATTGTGTCACAGGAAATTCGTGGTTTCCATCATGAGGATTTAGGATACATAAAAGCTTGCTACGCCTACTAACTTCCTTCTTCTTCTTTATATATAAAAAGGTTAGGTGGTTTGTGTATGATTCAACAACTTCTTTACCGATTTCTAAGCGGGTGGTCGTAGATTGATGAGCAAGTTCCAGGGATGGTTTTAGGCTGTATCGCAATCCTCTAGTTTTACTCCTTCGTCGTTAATTTATGCTTAACTACCTAATTCACCATGGTAAACAACTTGGTAATTAAGGAAAACCCCTCATATTGTCATAGTAGTAATATCTAAGCTTCTGTTGTTATTACTCAACTTATAAAAGGATACAATACGATAGATGGACGATATGAAGCTCGTGTTAACAAGTTTAATTTAATTTAACAGTTCAATTGATTCGAGGTTTGGGACGTGTAAAGATAATTGAATCGATGGGCTCATTCCTCATCAGCTGAGTGAACTAAATTCTTAGCAGTTTACCCCAAGAAGTTGAACATTAGTTGAAAAGCTCTCTGGGATATGGAGGGACGATGAAATGATGGGCTCCATCCCGAGCTGCTGAGAGAGGGAAATTTTCTCTTATTCACCCTAGGAAGTTGTCATTTGATAGAGAGACTATCAGGGAGGGACTATCCGAGATATGGACGGACGATTGAAATGATGGACTATTTCTTCATCAGTCCAGTGAGCTCCATTTTGTCCTGTCCACCTTCAGTAGTTGACTGTCTGGGACATTAGTACTCGTAGATGATTGAAATGATACCCTGATCAATTGAGAGAGCTTAATCCGCTCGAATACATTCTACAAAGTTGAAATTCGATTGAGTGACTCCCTGCCACATTGAGAGAAGAATGGAATGACAAGCTCCATTATGAGCAGCTGATTATTTATACCTCCGCAATAATTTTGGGGGTTGGGTTTCTCAAAGTGTATTCCACCGTGGAAACTAAAACTAATTATCCTTCACTTATCGTAACTTGAAAATGTACTGCCCAAAACCTCAGGAATTTTGAATTCGAGGTCGGGAAGGGGGATACAGGGGATAATGGCCACCAAGTGCAGCCCACACCTACTATTCACCTACTAATTTGTTCTATCCCGATTTTTGATCAACTAACTTGTGCAATAAACCTCAGAAATTTTGAATTGAATGGCCGATCAATCAAATTCTTTTCATAATTTGCAAACAAGTTCCTGTTTTTTTAAAATTTAATTAATATTCTTGAGTGAGTGTAACTATGATTACAGAAGTTTTCTTATAAAAATCGGGCTTGAAGTCGCCCCTGAAATGCATGCATTGCTAACCAATATTTTTCTGTAGGGAACTCTCAGAAGGCATTGGCCGCTCGTACTGCCTCCCTCAATGAAGTCAAATATTCTCTCAGTTATCTAGGAAGATTTTCATTGTAGATGTGTCATCTCTGATTTATTTTCCTGGCAGAGCTTGGTAGCCTCGGAAAACTAGACGGGATGGATATTGACTTATTTTCTTTATCAGGACCTTAATGATACGGATTTTAACAGTTCACTCGAACATCCTCCTCACCCCACAACCCCATAGGTAGGTACCTACCTGACCATTCTCGGGATAATCGCATATCAGAATTGCGACAAGCATCTCATATCACTTGCTACAAGGGTGTCCCACCTCAGATTTTGGTCTATTCATACCGAAATGTCGAACTATATGGGTTTGCACGATTACAAGACATGTAGTGCGCTCATAACAAGTAATGTCATGACATCTGATTTTCCCAATTCGAGGTAATCCCGAAATCGTCAGCCAAATGGCAATAATGTTAGTCTTTGAGAGATTCATACGCACTCCAATGTCCTGAAATCGATGTACTATTTTGAACAAAACATTCCCAGCTTTTCTGATTGTATCACGACACCAATTATAAGTGCTGAGTTAACATAATACTACGTCTAATAAACTTACATCAGTGGTTTACGTACAGCAAATAAATTTTTTGACAAATCCCACATCAACCCCACCACTCTGTGAGTCTTGTCTTTCTAGGAAATGTCGAAGTTTTTGAAAATAGTTAGGTACTGTTTTGCCTAGTGTGGTGTCACATTTAGCATACACTTTTAAAAATCGCTAACAGCAAACCAGTAATGGTGGAGAACAGCGGATGATGTCAAAATTTTGAGAATGAAATAATTTTCCGGTTAAGGTACGCAGTTCCATCGGTACTGAATATCGGTATATATATAATTAATTTATGGAAATGATAATTAAATGCAGATCAGAAGTGGGATTAACCACAGTGGGCTATCTTGTAATCTGACGAGCTTCCACTAATGAGTTTCTGAAGCTACCATTAACTAGCCTTGTTATCGTCAAAGAGAAGGTGCTAAACGCAAGAATCAAGTGTTATGTGGGTCATCGCACCGATTGGCGGTATTGTTTTACTAATCGACGTACCGAATAGAACTAGTTTCAACTCCTCCTTAGCGCAGTCTGTTTCAGACAATTGGTTTGGACCGAGTCGAGATCATTTAATAATGGAAAATTGAAATTCTAAGTAGGGGTTGTTTCTATGCATACTTCTCACTTACGAACAGTTTTCATTGTATGTTCATTTCAACGTGAAACCTGATCTACGAATAAGAACTAATGGAATGAAACGGAAACTTCTGGCTTAGAAATATCCACTAGGTGCCAAATTTGTAGTCCCCGCATAAATTACAATCCCCCTTCGGTGTTAGCCAGCAGGCAGCTCGGTCGATACTGAGCCGCATAATATCCATCGCGTTGTGGGAAAAGTGTCATGGAGTTAGGCTAGAGTTGGGTATCTCAACATGAATCCTACCAGGCATCATCACTTGTATCTTTTGAGTATATTTCCAATGAATGTACTCTTCAGTAATCTCTCCTTCAATTATGGTCCACCTCATACTGGGTATCTCGCCCTAAATTGGCTAAAATTAGTCCGGAAGTGGAGCGAAACACAGCCAAAAGCATTTTTCTGTTTCAACCTGTTCCTGAGATTGTTTTGTGCAGTAAAAACCCACATTTTGGTTCTTGTCAACTAGTTTGTTGAATTTTTTACTACATTTTCGGAAACCGCGTTCAGTTCAGTGTTAATAACAATGCATTTTATAATTACAGTTTTATAGTGTCATTCGTGTTGTAAGGGATCCACTAGGGCTCATTCACGTTGATAGGACAGACCTACTGAGTCACTAATTGGCAAAGGATATCTCGTTCCATAAAAAACTATTTTTCCAAAAGTGAAATGTTTGAAGAAAAGCAAAGTAGAAACCTAAATAATCAAACCCATTTAATCGATTACCGATTGATCAAACCAGAATTATATCTATTCAAATCTTTTTAGGTGATTCGTTTTTATATTAGTTTTAGATAATTAAATTTTTATTCGTTTTAGATCATTAATTCTTAGATTTTAGAGACAAAACATCGATTATTCTTGTTAATCTACACCCATCCCTAATTTGATTGAGCTAACTGTCATTATTTAATCAATGAGTTCTGGTGAAGGCTCTTTGGTTATAAATGGTTATATAAATGCTCTCATGTCTTTAATTAACCGGACTGAAGGAAATTGCATTTGTTTCTTCACAAGCAATTTCATAGGGAGTTTCTGAAACCGAATGTAGCTCAAGTTCCTCCTTAACCAGCGACTCCTTAGATCTGGTGCGACTGGATCAGAGCAAAATAGATCGTTCTTCCAGCTTCCAATGCCAGCTAATTTCGAACTTCTCTGTAAACGCAGCTTCTGTAGTGTTGAAGCAAGTTTACCATTGTGAATAATCCTTGTCAATCATTGGTCAACTTCAAGCTGCAAATAGCGCGTAGTATCAACTTGTTTATTTTAACTTTGAGAGAAGTAGGAAATAATGACCAGCGGTCACTAAGTAGTGTAATTGTGTCTGGATGGTGCACAGTGGTTGAAAACGCTACTCTATGAGCCCAAAACTCAAAAGGGTTCGTAAACTCGTAAAATTTGGTATACTGAGGTTATTTCGTGCGCAGAACCCGAATCTGAAGTTAGTTTGTTGAAATTGTTTCCAGAAGTGGCGTTAAACGCATTATTGAGAAAGCTGAGTACCGAGTTTTGCCAGACCTAATATCATTAGCATTGAGAGGGGCTTCGTGGTAGAATAAAAAAGGTTATCTGAGTAATTATAAATCAAACTCATATGTAGAACTTATAATGTATGTCCTCTGATACTTAAATTTTACCACAAAGTAGGTAGATAATATCACGATAATAGAACAGCGGGTGATTTCAAAAAGTTTGTCACATCATTTGTACGAAGTATCCATCACCAATATTATTTTGACAAACTAAATAACACACAATAAACTCAAAATAACTCAACAAACACAAATAAATGGTTACTTTCTTGCTAGGTATGAAAATGAATGTTGAGGTCGAAGGCCGAGGCAAGAAAGGAAACGAAATATCTCCACTCAACCAGGTTTCGTACTTACTCATGAACCTATGACGGTTACGGTCGCACCCTATCCATTTGGCTTGGAACTGGGCGCACAAGTTTGTGATCTTTTGCAATACCTTTCGTTGTTCTTCGCCGCTGAAAGTGTTCAAATTACTGGCTTCTTTCAAAAACCCACAAACTGCCTGTGTTTTGGACGTGACAAGGCTTTCTTCTTGCCAAACGCGAAACAGCCTTGATCGCGGGCATCCACTTCGTAGATCTGAAATAGAGACCCGCGGCTGAGAGATAAACCCTGAGTAGTTGAAACAGTAAAATTGTAATCTCACCGTAAATTTATTTCCTTGATAGTTTTTTGCTCTTAACTCGGAAACGGTAGGCCTCACAAAAAAACTGTCGAAATAAAAAATGAAGCTGACAAAATTTGCTACAAAATTGTTCATCTTCATTTTTTGCCTATCTTTAACAGTTGAGGACATATTCAAGCTTAAAAGTAGGAAAAGATTTAAAAAAAAAAAAAATTTAAATCCTTGCATACCAAATTTGCATAAAACCCAGTCAAATGCAGGTAAATGCAGTTCATTCTGGATTCGACATTTAGTGCTACTGTTCAGGAAAAGATATACGTCCATTTCAGGGTCAATAAAGGTCAATATCGTTTTTGGCAGTCTAGAGAAATTGATGTCTTCATCATTTACCCTGAGTCCGCAATTCGTCTCATGTTTCCGAAGCTATTTCAACAAGTAAAATTATAATTATTGCATTTACTTACCTATCCTGGACATATTGAACGAGAGAAAACCGCTTTTGCCTCCAGGACTTGTGACACACAACTGATTTCAAATATAACACTGGGCTCGTCGCTCCTCATTATCTTAGGCAAAATCGCACCTTGATCTTTGTCGACTCAGCCAAGATTACAGTCTATTGATATGATGAAAACAGCCTTTGTCCATCGTTATGTAGGTATTAACGTTGCCCCCCGAGCATTCAGCGATTAGATTGAAGCATTTAAATTTTTTATCTTTTTGGGCTCATAGAATAGCGTTTTCAACCACTGTGTGGTGGAGGGCTTTAAAGCAGGTGAGCGTCGTTTTTGTGTTCAAGTCGTGCAATTCGAACCAGCGTAAATCAAGAAGAAGCTTCGAAGCTAAAGCTCGAAAACAAGGGATGATAATGTGATGGTAGGTGACGAAAAACAACCTGGATTACACAGGTGTGGAGGCCTTCACACTGCCTATTACCTGGTTACCTGCTTCGGTGAATGAGGCAAGCACCTCCAAAAATGGGCTAAGAGACGGAGAATTGTGTCTTACCGCCGGTGGAGATGGGAGGGTTCCGATAATGTGGGTGGTCGTACGACGTAAGAGATGATGATAGGTGAGCTAAGTAAGGCGAAAACCGAATTTTCGTTCAACCCAATTCTAATGATTAGTCAACAACAATAAAAGTGTTCCTAATCCATCAACATTGAAATACTAAATAACTCCAATTAAGTTTAAATATTGCAGCGATTTTGGTATTTTTCGCTATAATTTTTTGTCGGTCATCTTGAAGAGTTTGGTGCAAAATAGAAACCAAGTACTAGGGTTATCCAATACAGAAGATTCCCGAAGTTGTGAAAAATTGAAAAACGCTTTAAAAAAATGGTAAACATTCATCTACTTCTCTCATAATTGCCAATTTTGATTGATCGACTTTTTTTGCACTTCCTCCCTTAAATATTCGACTGATAATGATGCCGAGATTACGGTTTGAGCGAAATTTCATAAGCCTTTGTACGGTGACTTTGGAGGAAAGCTTCTAAAGACATCAACTGAACTGGAATATAAAAAACAAAATTTTGTATACAACTACGTTGAAAAAGAAACTGCCAAGTAGGTGTGGCACATAGCTTCCTCGTATCCATAACATGACTGTATAGATCATTGAAAATTATTATTGACTAAAGCTACCTTCATCAGTCCGAACAATCCCTGAAAACTTCATCGAAATCAGTCATGAACTCCCGGAGTCATGCGTGTAACAAGGATTTCACGTTTGCGGATGCGCAGAGGCTACTATTGATGCGGGGGTCATGAAACCTATAGGGGACCATCTACACCCCAACCCGCACAATCCCTGAAAATTTCATCAAAATCGGAGTATAACTTCGTGTAGTTTTGCACGTAACAAGGATTTGATGACAGACACACAGACAGACACGGAACCAAAATTGTTCAGAAAGGTCTAAAACGCAAAATGCGAGTGGAATTTTTGATTTTGGAGACAAAAAAATTTTCACATTCCGAAAGTGAAAACAATGCTTCCGCTACCTTGGTAGACTCGGAAGCAATATACCTCATTTACACATTAATTCGTTGAATCATTGATAAAATCTGTATAAAACCGTAAAAAGTTAAAATTTTCTGGTGAAGTTGAATCTGGTCTTAAAAAAAGGGTTTTCTATTATACAATTTATTTAACAATTTCTCTGCCCAGAAAGTGCTCGAAATGATGATTCACTTTTTATCTTATCAGTCCGTCCTATTGATTGTTCATAATTTTCGCCCGCTAAATATATATATTAAAAAAATGAAAACAATTTTGTTTCCTCAACAATAGGACCCTACTTTAAATAAATGGGTTGCGAAAAAGAGGTAAACGTCGACTCAATCATCGGTTGCGAATCAACAACCCAGCATAATGAAATTGAATAGACTGACGATAGAGATAGATTTGAATAGATCAAATGTGTAACAATGTGTATTCAATTTTGACACGTTTTCCGAAAAAAGTCAATTCAGAGGAACTCGAAATGTTGAACTGAGGTGAAGGAAACGGAAGCTAGTCGTCGAGGTACCGCCAACGTCAGCGTTATAATATTCTGATTCGTCTCGTCTGTCGTCTGGTCAGCAGATAAGACGCCGAGATACCAAGTTGTCACCTGCTAGCGCGCTAAACTGCGGATTTTATGATGAATTAATTTGTTTAGTCAGTTTTCTGGTGTTACTCCGATGGTATGGGGATTATTTGATAAGAGCAGGTTTTTGCCCTATAAGCACTATGCGTGGGTTTTGCTCGCTGCGTGTACCCATGAGCATTGGGGTCCACAAAGATAAAATACAGAAAATGGGAACGCTGTTGTCATAGGAATAACTTGAAAAGGGACGACTCAGATTGACCAAAATGGCAGAATGTACTCGTAGAAGCAAGCAATACTGGAACTAGGGGCGTTGAACAACTCTCGATGTGTAGATTTTTGCCCACGTTGTTTTCAGTGATATACGGATATCATTATTACAACATAGAAACCGATATTTTTTTCCCCTTAAAAGCTCAAAAATAAATTCAAACACTTTGGTACTGGGATAAAAACGCCGTCATTTTTAATTAAAAACGCTGCGAATTCTTTCAGTGGGGTTTATTATTCAATTTGCATGCGTTCATGATTTGAATTTCTACTAAGCTTTGGATTGTCCCTGTTTCACAGGTGATAGAGCAATTATTGAATTTCAGGAGGCACACAAATATGATCAACTGATCAATCCGAATAGGTTGGTTGAGAACAGATTTACGTGCTCCATGCATATCTCCTGAAATTCAATAATTGCTCTATCACCTGTGAAACAGGGACAATCCAAAGCTTAGTAGAAATTCAAAACATGAATCATTGAATAATAAACCCCAGTGAAAGAAATTGCAGCGTTTTTTAGATTTGATTTCGACTGTGGGGAAACGAGGTGTCTGACGTTAATTTCCCTTTATGAGGGGTTCCTGGAGCTGCGGCAGCCCGACCACAAACTTTATTTTAATAAAATAAAGAAAAGTGACGCCTGGGAAGCCATTGCTGCAATAAAGAATAATTTCTTCGCCGCAGAAACAACTTGCACATGCGGCGCCTTTTTCTTTTCCTTTTTTAATAGATTTTTTTTTGTGATTTATTTATTGCAACTGAAAATACTGCATTTCATCTAGCAATATTTTACTTACTTACTTCATATTACATTCACTTGAATAAGGTAAGTTTACAGCTAAACGTGACCCATAACAGCAGGAATAATTACACACTAGTTGCATTACACACTAATTGCACTACTTAATTAGCACAACTTGGTCCAGTGGTCTCTTGAGTCACCGGAGTTCATGTTGGTTGTCGAGGAGGTTAAACATCTCTAGGTTCTCCTGTTTGTGGAGGCGATGTTCGTGCTTCCGCGCATATTTAACTATGGTTTGATTGACGGTATCTATCTTCAAATCCCGATGAATATCATCGTTTCTCATGTACCATGGGGCACCAATGATGCTTCTTAGTATTTCATTTCTGAGAATTTTGGATTTTTTTAACATTTGATTTACTGGCACATCCCCAGAGTTGTATCCCAAAAGTCCTGATAGGGCGCAGAATTTGCTTATATATGAGTAGTAATGTTTATGAAGTGAGAGCTGGGAATTTCTCCCCAACAACCATACATTTCTGAATTTGATTTTGAGCTCTTCTTCCCTTTTTCTCAATATGGCTATTCCAGTTGAGTTTGGAGTCGGGAGTCATACCCAAGTATTTAACTGCTTCTCCAAACGGTATTACATTTGAATTGATCTTAACGTTCAATGGTGTAATTTTTCGGTTTGTGAAATTGATGTGAATCGATTTAGATTCGTTCAATTTTATTCTCCACTTTTTCGTCCAATTAAAGACTTTTTAATAGATGATCTAGAAAAACAACACTGGTGCCATCTGATCGCAGGAAATGCTCGCGAGCGACTGATCATAGGAAACGCTCGGGTAGTGTCAACAGCAGTCCTTGTTGCAATCGTGCTCGTTTAAAACCGGCTAAGTGATCATTGCTCGACCAGTCTAAACGGGGCTTAAAAGAAATGACCTAAACGAAAAGTCTGCCTGTTATTTGAATACAAGTTTTTAAAATCCCTGCACATATTTGCTCAAATTCTGTATTCGCAATTTTATTTGTCCTACTGTTTTTACGGTTTTTTTATGCATTTGTAAAATGATCGGCGTGGGGGAATTCAAAAGCCTTCGGAATCTTATTTCAGTAACCGATGACGGCGCTTAGTTTCGCAACGGTTTTAAATCCGTCTTTCACTGGCATCGTGTCTCCCCGAGAATAAAATTGAGAATAAGGAGCGACAGGGTTAAAATTAGAAAGCTGGAATATTCTCAACTCGATCCTGAGAAGGCTGACACGGAATATCCCGTAGGATTCAAACACATAACATGGTTGGTCGGGGCGTCGAATTATTTCTGGATCTAGGCGAGATGAATTGACGTATATTCGATTGATGTGTTTCACTGCGGCTTGTTCTTGAGTGAAATAGTTGCTTGTAGAACATGGTTTCCTCGTATCTGTTGCACTGTCGCACTGGTTAACCGGTCGTTGCCCGGTTCGAGCGAATTTTAATGACTTCCTCTCGTGGTTAGGTATAAATGAATGCAACTCCATTTATAATGTTAATTTCACCTGAAGATCCGCACCTAGATGAGTAGGGCGATCGCTCCCAAGACCTGTCATTGGTGTCACTTCGAGCCTTATGACAAATATTCAGTTCATAACAGTTAGGTATTTACTATAACAATGTACGATAAGAGTGGGCTTAAAACTCTTTAGATTATTACACAAAGGTTTATTATTTCTGTATTAGATAACTCATCTCTTTGCTACCATTCTGGACTGAAGATTCAGAAACAGGGCTACAAAGAGACTAGTAAAGGTTTTCACGGGGTTATATTGAAGACGAAGGGATCAAACTGTATTTGGGGCACCTTGATGTCAGTTACAACGTATGAAGACACACTGATCAGCTGAAGGGCGCTCGTGGCTTGTTTCGTTCCTAACGGAGGCGGCAGATGGAAAAAGGGCCTTTGGGCAAGATTTGTTTTTTGAGATATCGCCCTTCAAAGTTTTACCCCACTTTCATTTGGTCTTTCTTTATAGCAAAATATAACATTTGCGGTGAATATGAGCTCGAAAATCGTGTTTGCAGATGAAGGCCCATCTGGTGACTCTTCACTACTGGTAAATTATGTGATCCTAATATTTGAATGCGTTAAAAGCCACAAAGTAGAAGAACCCTGTATTTCCTACCATGCCTACCTCTTCTATCCTCTAGGGGCACGCATGCGATTTTTTTCGCTTTCACAGTGCGAAGCCGCTTCCGCTATCTGAAAGGGCCTCAAGACGAAATTTTGGCATAGGCTTTCGTTCTCCCTTGGAAACAGAGTGTTTCAATAGAGTGCTTTTAAGCAGTTTGGGGTAAACAGTCTGTTTTTTTACGGACACTGATTCCACTAGGCTCGATAAGAATGTGACCAGTAAATATTGTCCCATTTCTGCAGAACTGCATGAATAGGTTTTCCTGTATTATGTTGTGTACATTCTGTACACGGAGACGGGAGCAGCACTTATTTATGCACTTAAAGTTCTTCCCGTCAATACGTCTGCCTTTATAGTCCAGGTAGGGTTGGCCTGATTGTCGCCCTGTTTTTGCGAACGTTTTCTTCAACTTCGCAGGTTTTGAAGCGACAACAGACGAAAATTCCACCACTGCTTCCCTCGGACACACCTTTTACCAAATAGGAACACAAAACAAAAGCCCACGGAGATAAAGAACGAAAACACTTGAGTACGCTACATTCATCACACCAAAGTTCAAGATCTCTTGTCCGTAAAACATCAACATCTCGTTGAGTTTTCGAGATATCGATCTGAAATTTTGTGAACCTACTCTCGATTCCTCGACGAGCTCAAAACTGCGAAAATAGGAAAAAGGGCTCCCGAGCGGTGAAGGCCCTTTTTCCACCTGCCGCCTCAATTGATCTACCATCTTGGAATCGAAATGGGGTCTCTTTTGGTATCCTGAATGCAATGGATTCGACTTATGCCGAATTTAGATAACGTCACAAACCACTTCTAATGTACACAGATCAGTGATTTACCCAGAAGGGCTATCTAATACAGAAATAATAAACCTCTGAGTAATAATTTGCAGCCTTTTAAAATCAAAATTGGAACATTACTCAAGATCAGCATGAACCATCGAAACTGAACCAGGTGCTCTCTTTATCGTCTTTGGTCAGACATGTGATCCGTATGTGGAACACGGTGTCCTTGGAGGCACCCGAAGTCCGCGTAAACCTCATCCCAGATCTCGATAGTAGCGAACCACCCAACGTACGCCGTCAAACGAGTTTATCTCAAGCGATAAACAGTCGAGGAAATAAAAGTATGTCCTCGTTTCCGCATACATTACGGCAAAAGTAGTTCACAATTTATCTTCTCACATCAATTTTTTCATGGTTTCTATTAAAATCTGATCTGTTTTTTACCAAAAGACCAATTTCTCGTAGTATTTGTATTACTCCATTCTGGCTTCCATGATCTTGTGTATAAAATGAGAACACGGTTCGGTCGACTTTCAGCCTTGGCCAAGTGGAAAAGTTGCTAGAAAATAGCTGGGATTGTCCAGACCATCATTCCCTCATAGACTAGAGAGATTACGCCGCTAGTTAGTAGTTTTGATATTTTTTGAGAGAAACGAACAGGTACTTGTAAATGCACGATTTGTTCACTTTCCATGTCTCTACTTTCACCTTCCCAATTAATGTAGTGTAAATATAGTGTTATAGGTAGGTACTTTATAAAGAATTAGAAGTTAGAACCAACTCCGGGTTGGGCCAGAGTGTTACACTATCCAGATCGGTCATCAGTTATTGTGATGTGAATAAACTATCTATCTACTTAAATTCCTGAAAAAAAGCATGAAGATTAAAATTTTGGTTTTCACTCTTAGTTCAAAGCTATTTTTGAGAGCTTGCTGAGTACTGTACGTGGACTGAACGATCTAAAAAAATTGGCGTAGAATTTTCATAAATTTAAGCGTAGAATCCGAATCTGCTAAAAAATGGAGGTTTTCATTCGAAAAAACAAGGTTTGTGGGCGTTGGGACATCCTTTATGTAAAGAAATGTGAAAATGAATTTTCCCATTTTTGGCATTCTGGTTGGCGCATTAATACATTTGTTTCTGCTCATTTTCTCTCGACGTTTGTCTAAGATCCGTCCCTCGATTTCAAAGATCAGCATTCGGAATAATGAACGAAAATCTATCGCCCGGTGAACAAGCGAATTCTGTCGCCTCGCGGACTGGCTGCTAGTCTACTCAGACCCTAACACCAGTTGTTGGCGAGTGTAATCGGCTTTGGGCCATTAATTAGCCGCCGACTTCTCGGAGGAAACCAACTTGCAGAGCACAAGAAGTTCTGCGCTGCTCTCCGTTCCTGTTCGTAGACAGGGTGAGGCGAAGGTGAGACGTAAAACATGTTTCCTTTCTTAGGACAACGATAGATGTCGAGATTTCATTGTCGTTATTTTGTCCGGTCAAATTGTTCGAATATAAGTGTGAGATAACAAGGCAGACTGTTAAAGCGGACAGTTCATCGAGAATAATGATAGGTTCCCATCGAAATCCAATGTTTACTATGGAACCCCAGCGCTGTACCCTGCGGTACCCCACAATTTACAATAACTGAGTTGCGAACTACGTCATTTACTCCTGTAATTTAATTGATAAATAACTCTCGATCAACGCAATAGTACTCGACGAAACTCACAGTCACTCAGTTCAATCAATAGAGTTCTATTTTGGACGGAATCAAAGGCTTTCTACACATCGAGAAAAATTACCTAGCACATGGTAACCTAGGTCACATTCTTCACTTGCTAAGTTATTTAAATTGAAAGCCACCTGCCCATGCATTCATCCCCTGGTTGTGCTAATGTATACTAGGGGGCGCCTCCTACATTCTTTGCCTGCCAACCTCGCTTCGTAGATGCCTCGTAGGCCGCGACATTGTATTATAACGTGACTTATTGTATTAAAATGGATGCTAGGATTTATCAAACGGAATTCGAGGGAGATTGTTGATATACCTCCGATTGTTACACTTTATAAAGCCATTGCTCGACCAATCTTGGAGTATGCCTCGGTGATCAGGTCCCCACATATGTTGTATCAACCAATTGGAGAGAGTCCATCACGAATTTCTCCGGTACGTTTGCCTTCCAGTTGCACGTTACACAAGTTGACTACCGTGAATTCTCTGATTAAAATGAGCACTGCGTAACACTCAACATTAGCGATAGGAGATTTCTGTATGACTTGCCTTTCTTCTTTGAGCTGCTGAAGGGCTATGTAGACTCGCCGTCACTTTTGTCCGGGATGTGCTTCTGGGTCCCTCGTTCAAGCTCTATCTCTAGTTGTATCTCCTGGATACCTTTTTTGGCAACAAATTATCTCCAGCTGAGCCATTTAATAACACTGCCAACAGAGACCGTCCTCATTCCTGACCATTGTCCAAATATCGGCATTTTCACCTATCGCTGCCTGTTATCCGTTGTCTTGCCTTAAGTTACGTGGATGAAAACTCGAGCCATAACCCATTTGCAAACATCTGTAATGTTTTTCTTTTTTGTGCATATAAAGTACTCTTCTTTTTGCTTTGGTTTAAATTCATGAAGATTCCGTATTTTATATCTATGTGCTGATCTCTTGGGTCCTTGGCGCGGATCTCCTATGCTGCTACGCCCTCCCCAACACTAAAACTAGGATTTTTCATCTATTTTATGGAGAGTTGCTGGCTGCAAACGTAATTTTGTTACCTTCTGGGGATATCATCTCTTGAGTTTTAGAGTGCTATCTTTTCTTAAAGGGCCGTTGGAATATGAAGAATTGCGAATTTTCGCGGCACAGAATGAAGGAACTCTGTTGCACTTCCTCCTTTTGACTCAACAATCGTGTTAATTTTATATAAAAAATACATACTGAAAAAACATTCAAAAACGTGTACATTTTGGAGAAAATAATACATAGGCACTAGAAAAAAGTTACTTACATAGGTACCTAATGGAAGTTTAAAAGTAAACCAATATTCAAGTAATTGTCACGTTTGATCTCCGGCCCAATGTGTACCATTTCCGTCGGCTTTTGTCAGTGCAAAATGCCAGATCAAAATGTTCAAGGTAAGAAATCGCGTACTCGCGGATGTTCTACTACATTCTGGTGTCAAAGTCGTCAATGCTGTTTCTCCGGCGTTTCCCAAATTGGTCGCAGGCCCGTCCAACTTTTCAGATGTTATATTATTTAGTTTTTTTAAGCGCTATTTGTCGTTTTGGTTTATTACTCAATCATAAACCATTGTAATCGCTCATGAAAAAAAATGTCTAACCCCCCTGAAAATTTCATGGTTTACGCTTCAAAGGGTGTAGAATCCAAATCTGAAATACAAAATTTTCGGTCCGTCCGTCGTACGCCGTACGACGTGCGCACGATTTTTCCCAAACGACTGGAGCAAAAAATCTGAAATTTTTAGGAAAAATCAATATTGGTCCGACAACGCCCCAATTCTATAGCCAGCTCTCTCACTTAATTTAAAGTGCCCTTTAAGGGTTGTCAAAATTTTGTAAAATCCCTAAAAACCTCAAAAAAGTCAAGGCGGCCTAAATTTGGACTTTTTTAAAAGAAATTTCGAGGAGGAATCGAATGAGCCCTTCCCCAGGTCCGTAGCCCAAACCATTCCCGATGTAGGGCCCGATTTATGGTGCACAACACAACAGGGTTTTTTTTTTGTTTTTTTGCTTTGATCGCAGTAACCTAGTGATGTAGTGAATGTAGATACTGGAGTGAAGTCCTAAAAGGGTTTATAGCCGATAGACGGGTTGAAGCATTCTGATATGCATGAAACGCTGCAAATTCTTTCACTGGGGCTTATCATTTAATTTCATTAATTTGGCTTACATTCATGATTTGAATTTCTACTAAGCTTTTTGGAGTGTGCGTGTTTTACAGGTGATAGAGCGATTATTGAATTTCAGAAGATATGCATAGAGCGCGTAAATCGGTTCTCAACCAAAATACCCGTTTGGATTGATCAGTTGATCAATGTTTTTTTTTATTTTAGCGTATTACATAATCTTCTAAATTTCGACGAAAACTGTTTCTTATATTTTACCTTGATTCTGCTCATTAGACTTGCGAATGTGATAAAGTTTAGGTTTCCTGCTCCAACGATACGGTAAATATTGAGTTTTAAATGCTTTTCGACGATCCGTGCTTCCGCCCCGCTACCCCTCAAATATGTAGTACGATTGTCCACTTTTCTTTCTCAGTGGTTTACAACAGTTTTAGTGGTTGCCCCGTAGCACCTTTTCTCACTGTTTATATTTGACAGCGGGAGAAGCGAGACTCGGGCTCGACTTTTCCCTCTCGCCGTCTGAAAATCCTTCCAACGCTCGTGGGCTGCACCTCATCTCCTTGTTTATGTTTACGGGCGAGAAGCGAGCGTGTGGGGAGCCACAGGAGAATACGTGTACAGATGTTGGAGATAACGAGGAGGCGGTGATGGGATGGGAGGATGGGGAGTGAGATCATCGAGGCGCCAGAATAGTTTACGTGAACGCCGAGACCGGACCGCGTCAGGTCCAGTGCCCCCTCGCCTGCCCCTCTCCGTCCGTCAGGTGTCCTCCCCCTCCTCCGACCACACGTTCCAGTCCCACCTTCCCGGTCTTGCCTCCCTCCGCAGGATGTTTTGGTTCGCGGCGGCCGTTGTACGATAGAGGGGACGGACGTTCCTCCCAGAATTGTGACGTTCCACAAACATTTTCGGAACTGCTCCACCAAGGGCGTAGCTAGGATTTCATTTTGGGGAGTGCTGAAATAAGCAGGAAGGTTATAAGGATGTAATAGTTTCATGGGATAGAAAAGAGAACAAGAGACAAATTACAACAAATGTCAATTTTATTATCGCTTAATTGATTAGAACAGAAAACGTATTATGATATAATTAATTACATGTTCTAATTAGTTCCATATATGTAAAAAGATGTAGATAGATAAACTGTAGATAGTTTTTATAGCACGAAAAACTACAAGAGAACAGCCCTCCTCTTAACCCTTCGTCATAAACATCTTTTGGCAGGTAACGGATACAAACGTTGGGGTCTGACAGTCCCCACTTCAAAATTCGGCTTAGGAATATTTTTGAATGAAAACCACTTGAATAAGTGAACGAAACTTTCAACATACTTCAATAAACATCATTTTGTAACATACATAAAAAGTTTTTAGGTGAATATGTACCTATATTTTTTTCAATAGCAGCATACCCAGCAATGCCTTCACTTTATCTTCATTTGTGCACTGGACAATCATGGCTACCATTGAACCATCAATTAACAAGGGAAAAAATCAGTTCACTGTTAGCGTTACCTGCTCTTCCCCTCGCCCATGATTCCTGTTTGGCGCCCAATAATGGAAATGCTCTAGAAGAGATGTGTCCGTCCTAACTGTCTCCAAGTCCTTCCCAAAAAGAAATCCGTACTGCATCTGTCTTGGTTTGCAATGAATCCAATTTCTCCTTCATAGTCATTGGCATCTGCCTGGAATTTGTCGTCAACGTCATCTTCATTCTGTATAATATCCGAAACTTCACTGGACACCACTGACAGTATCTGCACCACCATCATCCGTCTCCTCCATCTACCTCTCCCGTTCCCCTCTTATGGCATCTGGACCCACATACAGTTGAAGGTTTGACATTATTGCAAAAAAGTAGAAACAAAATTATTCAAAGTCAAACTTGTCAAGTAATCACATGAAAGGAGGATAGGAAGAAAGGAATAATCTGGAAGTCCCAAGCGTAGGAGCTGGGTAGGGAGGCAGTTAGGACGTTCCGCGAAGGAACTGATTCCGAGTCCAACTGTTCTACTTTGCTATCACGTTCCACCAAACGGTTCCAGCTGAATGTCTCACCTCCAAGGGACGTACGTTCCCCATAACCGCTTTTACTTTCACGGCGTCGTCACCCATCGACCCACGTCCTCCCCCACCACGGTGGCCTCCTGGACCTCGCAGTCTCGTCGACCGCCTTCCCATCTGGTTCCCTTCGACGGCGCCTTGACGAAAAACCCACTAGACGTTTACTGTCTCGACCGTCCAAATAAACTACCACTTAATTCGTGGTCTGCTCGTATCTGAGGAACCCCCAGCTTGGGAGGGCGTCAGGGTTGCGGAGTGGGAGAGCGGAAGAATAAGGGGGGCGACTCGAGGTGTTTCTAGTTTCTTCAAATCCCTCCTCGGCCCTTATCTTCATTTTATCGTCCATCTAAAAACCTCCTGGAACATCACCGACATTTAAGAAAACCACCGAAACGGATTAATTATGTCAAGTCCCATATTTGAAGGTTTCCACTAAACAGAATTACATTGTTAATCCATTATTATCGATGAAATCCTTCCTCATGCTTATTCGTGTCTTATTGGTCGTGTGTTATATGCTACAATTTGAAACGCAATCTGTAAGATAGTGAGGTGTTGGAATTGTATAGTTACCCCTTCCATTGCGCCGAATACGGTTTACTGCTCCGCCACGCTCAGAGGATGACCCAGACGCTTGAAGGCTCCTGATTCATCTTACAAGGCGACAGATTTAAGAATCGGGAAGGGCCAACAATCCATATCCATCACAAATCTCTGTGAGGTACGTGGAATATAATTCAAACCGCCAAGCCACCAAGATCAACTGAGTGATCTAAATATACATGTTATGGACATACGTCGAATAGAATAACAATGTGCCAATCCAAACGATCTATATCAACTGAGTGATCTCTTGTGGCTAATTCATCTCATAATTTGGAACAGAGTCTCTATAGAACATGTCGAATGGAATTAGAGTGCGCAAAACCTAACGTTCTTGATCTCAATGGAATTGCGATGTCAACCCATAAGACCTATATCGACTGATGAGTGATCTATGAGCTGATTTATCTCTGAATTTAAAACTCAGTCTCGGTAGGACCCGTAGAGTAGAATTACAATGCTCAAAACCAAAAGTCTTTGATCTGGTGAGAGATCTCTGAGGCTAACTTCTCTATCAGTTTGTGAAGGGGTTTCTGGAGGACACGTTGAACAGACTTACTAAGCGTCAAGCTACCATGATCTAAATATACATATTATGGACATAGAATATCAATGTGCCAAGCCAAACGACCTATATCAACTGAACGATCTCTTGTGGGCATTATCTCTGAATTTGAAACGGAGTCTGTACAGGATATGTAAAATACAATTACAATGAGCAAAACCGAACCCCCTTGATCATGTGAGAGATCTCTGTAACTAATTTCTCTCTGAATCGCCCTATATGCTACCATCTGAATCGGAGTCTCCCTAACAGACGTGGAATTAAATTTCTACGTTATGAACCGCTCTGATGAGCTGAAGAGATTTGAAAAATCGTTTCTTTATTACCAGTGTCATTATTAATTCTTACATTAGTAATGTTCTGTACAGAATCATTCTTTAGAATTCGGTGGCAACATTTTCAGAGTTTAAATTCATTTTTGTAGAAATCATTAAACTTGGGGAATTCATAGTTCTTCAATAATTGTCACATTGCATCTGAGGACTCGACATGAACCGTTGAAAATACTTTTTACATCTCTTCGATGAAAACTAGTGAGACTGAGAACTTGAGGAAAGAAACAGCCCATGTGGGGCACAGTGCGACCGACGTAGGCCCCTTGGTGCAAGTATGAGCCGAAGTGGGTCCGAGAGGAGGCTGATATGGGGATAGAGCCCCATCCACACTCGGAAAAACTTGGAAACCTTTTTAAAGTTCTTCCTAGACCGAAATGGGCTCTGTGTAATGTGAAATAATAAAAGTGAAAAGTGGCAAAAATATTTTCCTCCCTTTTTTCCTGGGGACTACCTACCGCCATACGAGGTAGGTATGTTTAAAGCATTCGAGCCCCTCAAAAAGTTTCCTGGCCCCCGTCAGTATTTTTTGGTACCGTTGTTCGTTTTTCGACCTACTCATGAGTCCTAGCAGGCTCAGGCAAGTTGATATTGGCGATAGCAGTTATGTAGGGCAATCTGCCCAATATCCCATCATCTTTCAAATTGGACAATTGCTGTAGTTTGATTGCTGCAATTTGATGCTGCACTGCTAGTACTATCTGAAAGGCCACAACCGAAATGGACCCCGAAGTGCCCCAGTTTTTGTTATTGGAATTGTCGTAGCATTCAGCCTTGGCATTCGGAAAAGGAGTTTTCGCCGCAATAGAAATGGGGCCCGGGGTCTGCAAAGTGACATTAACATTTCTAAGAGATTTCTCTGTGATGAAACTCAATGCGGTTTTCAGGGAAAAAAAGCTTTCCAACGGAATAGGCAACCAATATTTTAGCTTGGAATGTGTTGAAGAAAATGACGTTTCAATAAGGAAAAAGTGAAATCGAAGTTTTTCACCCGAAATCGACTCGCATTGGATTTTTCGCTGAATCGAATGGTGACGCTCTTGGCCCTTCACGCTTAACAATTTTTCTCGGGGCTGAATCAATAGTTGAACATTTTTAGTAAGATAAATTTCACTTGGAGCTGAATGGCCCGTAATTCAGCCCTTCCTGTCAAGAGAGAATCCTAGCAAATCCTTCATGTGTGCTGAATCGACACATGAAGTTTGGCTGCATCTTTGTCGGATACCCTTCATAGAAACGGATTCTGGAAATATGTTGTGCAGTAAGTTCGTTTGTACTGTTAGTCCACAACTGTTCTGAACTGACCACACACATTATTGGCCTTATGTACAGCGACAGAACGAGTTCGGAATTTGTAGTTCCGACCGTTAGGGATTTTCGCTGGAACTTCTGGTCCTGCTCAAGCGCTGTCAACTATTTACGCTATGCCCTGTGGCAGTGGCAAGTAAAGCTTTTATCCTTGTACAGTCAGTTTTATCGTCATCCAATCAATCATTTATCAATATTTTTGTGTTGTCGTTATTTCTGTCGCGAGTCATCTGATTTTCAAATCTCCTGGAATGAATGGGACCGTTTTTGAGCGAGTGGATGACATTGTTGAGGTTATCAGTTTTGAATTCGTTCGAAATCCGTATGGACTGCGTGGATACCAGGAACAGATCTCATCCCTATCGGTCTATAAGGAACCTAGTGCGATTCTGAGCTGGTCGAGGACTCAATGAACAAACGAACATACTATGTATCGTGTTCGGTCCTCCTCTCTAATTCTTCCCCCAAGTTCTTGGTGAAGATCACTGTGATAACGCAAAGCTGATCCAAATCGGAATATCCACGCCGAAACCCTTTCATTTATTTTGCATGCCAAAAAGCAACCTGTAGGTAATTTCTATCGAGAATAAGCCCGCCCTGTAGGGCCTCCGTTCCCCACATCCACTTGCGGATGCGTTTTGCGTCGTCCTTTATTCCGTATTCCCTTTCAGCAGGTCGCCCCTCTAATTGGCCCACATTCTCTTTACTCCTGTCCTCCTGTTTGCAGGCGTAACGATCGCGGCCGACTCCTGTTTATTATTCATGGCCTCGATTTTTATTGCATCGATTTCCTCCCTGTGCCGGGTCGATGTTCTTCCAGCGACCTTTCAGAGCTGCCCTCTGCCCTTAGCCACTTCGCCCGCTTGGTCCTTCAGTCGTTCCTCGTGAAATCCGCGAAACCCAACAACCTGAACAACCTTTGCACCATTATCTGCTTTTCAAGGTGTGAAATTTACAACATTTAATGTTGTATTGCTAACAACCGACCAGGATTCGATTCGACATTTAATTTTTGATGAAAAATGTCCTTTGGCATGTCCAGTGTTCTTGGTGAATTGATATTTATTTGTATTTCCTTACTGTGAAGTATTCTTTAAAAGCCCAAAACAAGTACTTTCTTTAAAAATGAAGCTATTACAATGGCTCTGGAAATTGTCCAAAATGTCCTTCATCAAAATCTGTTTTTAGGTATTCTGAAATGACTTCTGGATTTAATCATAAAAGATGAAGATATCTTGATTCAGCACATGATTTAATCATGTTTTTAAACGCTGTATCCCGTAGTGATATCAATTTTCTGCATAAAAATCAACTTTTTGAGTATTAAATCGTTGAATATTTAAAAAGTAATAAAACAATAACCCGATATGAGGTAATAACGTAGCGAGAGCCTTTAGTTAACATTTTGTGATTGGGTTATTAATTATCATCATATCAATTAATTATTTTATTACTAATTGTTTCAAATGTCATGAGAAGACTGAATATTTTGTGATAAGAAGATGTTACCTGTTACTCGACGATATTATGACATATAAACTTTCGTATCAATCAACTCCATTGGAAATCAATTATCACTCTTAGAAAAATCGGTGATTTCCTCGTCAAATACTGACGTTTTCGACCGTAAATGCTGTAAATTTAGGTCAAAATAGCAGAAGGGAAGGAAAGGAAGGATCATCTGTGTGTCACACTTGGTGTATGTAGATCCAAATGTTTGAGTGTGTTACGCATATTTGCTCCCTTACTGGACGGCTCTAACACGGCAGAAAAATATCGTGTAACAGGACAAAATTTCATGAAATTTTGTATAGAATCCAAATCCGCAATTTAAAATTGGAGTTGCTGTTTGAAAACACGTTTCTGTTAGTTGAGCACACGTGCTTGCAGGGCGATTTCGTAATTTTTGACATCCACGAAAACAATTACGAAAAATACGTTTGTGGGGAGTTTTTCGATCGAAAACTAGAGGGAATTGGACAACTCCAATAACCTTGACAGCAGTTGTGAACACACGCCTATTTGTTGCGAGAAGAGCGAAAAATGCAAGAGCCATTCCAATCTGTTGCTGGAATTTTACGATTATAGTGGTTATTATCAACTTTTGGTTTATTAGTTTCAACCATTTGACAATAATTGTCAAATCATAGACAAATGAATGGAGCCTTTTCTTCCATGTTGACAAATGCTTGCATACGAGTCTGCAACACATTGGGACATTTTCATGTGTGTTTTCTTATTTCTGATCGTTTTGAAGTGGTAGAAGTACGGATATGGTTGGAACAAATAAACCAAAACAAAAGTCTCATTATTGGTATCGCGTGAGCAAGTTTTCGTGACGATTTTTCAGTTTATGTGCCAAAGCAAAGACATGAAAATGTCAATAAGTTTTCGGTGGAGGAGGGGGGACACCTTGTCTACATGTACGTGTCATTCAAGACGATAACTCTCGATAGGGTTGTGATAGAAACTTTGTATTCAAACCTAAAATTAAAATTATAAAAACCTAAAATTGTCAATGAATTGAGTTCATTTGGAGCTCAGTAAGTCGATCAAATTTCTAAATGTGATTAAATAATCACTAATAATGTCAAAAACTGCTAAAAATAACAAAGTTGAAATTTTTAGCAGAGCATTACCAAAAAAAGTTTATCGACCATGAACTAGGTATTTTGATAATCAAAACTGGAAAGGCTGGAAATTTTGTTAAATTCCACTAAAATGTGCTAAAATTTCGGTTAAGACGCGAACAGTTTTTAAAATCTAACATTTTCGTTCGAACACAATAATATAATTTAGAACAAGTTTTCGCAATAAAATTGATCGTAACTCTCATTGATCATTTCTTTGCACTCAAATTGTTTAAATTTCAACTGAATTTACATGAATGCGGAAAGGTTATTTTGAAATTAGGTCATGCAATCGTGCTACATGACTGGTACTACTATGCAAGATTGCACAAATTCATTAAAATTTGACCCCTAAATCAATTTTTTAAAATCTCCCTATACTCGCTCTCACCGCTCAATTTTGTAACACAATATTTTAAATTTGGGTATGCCCAATCAAATTATCAACGACACCATGAAAAATCAACTGTTTCTTTAAAAGGAAAACTGCTGTCTATGTATGGACAGCTCCTTCCCAAGAATATGACTTCGCTAGATTTTTATCTCAAGAAATCGAAAGTAGAGACCATATAAACTATCATCTGATTTCCGATTTGCCTCATTCGGGAAAAAGTTTAAAACACCTTATTTGAAAGGAGGATGAAAAAATAGTTAACACTTGTTTTCGCGTTTTTTTCAAAATCAGTTACAAAATGTGAATCCACGAGGCACAATGTTTGGATAATGTACTACATATTACGTCTAATATGCACAAATCAGTGATTTAAGGTGCAACTGTTATTCTAATGTGGGAATACATAAATGAATACACAAATAAAATTGGCGATGTTTTTATCAAAGTAGCTGATGTTAGTAGTCGGTAGCCGTTGCTGGATATATACAAGTCAGGTGTTAATGGGGTAGATTAGTTAGATGCCTGCTGTAGCAGAAGTAGTTCAGTGTTTGTTGGTGGAACAACAAATCGGGTTTTAGCATGCTACATATTTCAATGAAACCCTGCAATGCAAATTTCCAGGGATATTCTCTTGTTACGAAACAGCGTGGAAAGGTTAGAGGAAGCGCGGCGTTCGGTCAATTATTGTAAAAGCTCCCAACTTCTATTTCGATATAGCCCTCGAGGCATCTCCTTTTTCGCTCGAAAACGTTTTTTTCTCCTGCTCCTTTTTTTAATATCCCGCGCGAAATCGCCCTGTTTCGTACCTCTTCATGCGAAGGTAAATTCAAAGGTAATCTGCGAAAATTTTAAACCACCGTTGAAATGGGAAGGAGAGGGTCGGGATGATTAGAAAGGTTATATAAAAGCCATTGCCATTAGGGAAAATGGCGAGCGATTCACCAGACGTGATAGCTTCTTTTGGGGCAGAGTCAGGAATGGAAATTAAGGGCGTAAGGTGGGTGAAGGTAAAGGTACGGCGCGATGGAAGCGACTTAAATCTCAAAATCCCGGGGCCTTCTTTCCGAAACCGTGCTCAGGAACACAAAAGAGCTTTGTTTAAGCTTCGCCCATAAATATTAATGTGGAGTTAGAAGGGATTCACTCGCGACGGAAACGATATGCGAGCGCAAAAATATTTTCCCTCCAGGTTTAAATAGGAAGAGGAACTTCAAAAAGAAAGATGTCCTGGTGATGGACCTCACCCTGTAATAATTGAGAAATTCATGATGTTATTGAGAGCTGAGGTGTGGAATGTGCGAATGCTTAGCACCTTGGTGTGAAGCGCTGCAAATTATTCTGACAACCAATCATAGGCCTACCTTCAGATGAGCGCGTACTGATCTGGGACCTCTAGCAATCGATTCAGCTATCAACATTACTAGAAAATGACACCCCACTTGTCTACTACATTAAAAAACCTCGAAAAGCCATGTTTTCGACCCACTACATCCCAACAACTATGGGCAACTACACCATTCCATCACCTCTCCTTCCCATGTTACAAGTTTGAGAAGATCCTAAAAAGCTTTTTGATATACAATCACAAAGGAAAATAACAAAGTTTTTGAAGTTTCAGTTGCACTAATAAATCAAGTTTTGAACGTTTTCAAAATAATGCCGAATCACTGCTGTTTAAAACAGGGGAATTTCACTCCCACCGTCACTTTCTCGTTTACTTGAACGATCTCCTAACAATATCTTCTCCGGTTTCCTCTCACGGGGTTTCACCTCAGGTTTGCGTTCAAATGATTAATCGTTCACATCCCTGAGATCGTCTAAGCGATTAGCCAACCAACTACTGCGATTTGCTCGATCAACGACGGTCCGGAATCGTCAAATAAATGAAGCACGGACAGGGTGGTGTCCATGAAATTTTCAACTTTTTCCTGACTTCTCTTTACCATGGTTTTACTTTAAAATTTTCTAATAAAAAAGTCAATACAACTGAGTAGAACTAAATTTCAAGTCAACAATTATTTAGAATGTAGCAAAGAAATTTATATTAGTATTTGAGGTAACGTAAAAGTACCAACTAAGCTTATGTGACATTGTCGAGTTGATGAAATCTTAATGACTCCAAGGTTGTGTCAGCTTTGTCAAAAAAGATTCTAACCTGTTGTCAATTTTGTCGAATCTTGAACTTGTACGTGTTAACGCTACAAAACGCTGGTGTGAAGTCAGCTAGAGGCCCGGCTTGCATCTGGTCTTTGTAGTCTGTAGAAAAGGAGGGGGTTACAGGGATACTTAACAAATTAGCTCAAAAGTACATCGTATGCAGTTATGTCTGAGATTGTACTGGCCTGCAGGTGAAGGGCCGCCTCCATACAATATAAATGTAACATTGATTTCTCACGTGAAATCCATTTCAAATTTTAGCAATGCCTGTCTATTAGGAAGGAATTAGCTACAAGGGTTCCCCAGCTGATAGTGTACCTTACACTAGTTGGATTTTGGATATCCCAAAAGACCTCCATTTCTAATTTTTAGTTACGTCGGTCAACCTGGAAAAAATTAGCAGCAAAGGTCATTTGACCGATTGATGCGTCCCCATATCATGTGATTGTAATCTAGATATCCTTACTGCCTCCCATTTCAAATTTCAGCTCCGTAGGTCGATAAGGTAGTAATCAACATTAACGGATCCTATTTATATAAATAAGACACATTATTTCAAAACGCTGGATCAAAAGTGTTGATTGCTAAAAAAGGAACATCTAAAAGTCTTTTAAGAATCTCTAAGTCCTGAACACTTGCTAATCAGTGCGTATCAAACCAAATATTGAAATTCAAAAGAACTTCGTTTCGCCAGTCACTCCTAGCATTGCATACTGATGTACCTTTGGTTTTTCATTCAGATCAATTGGGTTGTACTCCGGTTATAACACACCTACGTTTGTACCGTTTGCTGCTCCTTTAGCGCGTCTGTCGGCAGGCTCGTTTCCTACGATACCAATCGGGTTGGTTGGACGAATGGATGTCTTTGTCGTCCTTATAATTTGATACAAGCTACTGTTCAACAGTTCGTACCTCTCGTGTACGAATAAGATGTGATAATATCGGATCGTATTAATTGTAAACACATTTTTTTATTTTTTAATTACAGTTCAAAACATACTAAATGCCAAAATACAAAAGTAATAAGTATCAAAACATATATCTAATAAAATTTATTATGAGGATTTCATATTTAATATGAGGATGGAAATTAATCTCCAATATGGGAAATAGAGGAGATGGTTATTTGCCATTGCTTAGTTACTATTCTCCGCTAATGATACGTAAATTAATCCGCTCTCGTTTAATGCCAGCTTAAATATTTTTTATCAGTTCATATCTTTTATAAATCGCGGTTGACTGTTTTTTCCATCATGTTTTAAATCGGCTGTATCATAGCCCTTGTCACAATGCTCGTATCTCGTGGAGACTACCACGTCATTTTATCTGAGGGATCCACGCTCCATTTACTCCGCAGAGAGAACCAACCCCCTCTGATTTTACACTATCCACAAGCCTCCGTTCCATTCTCCGCGAATATTTTCGTGTTTCAGGAAAAGAGTGGGTGACAACCCAGCAAAAAATTTCAGTTTGTCATAATTACCTACCTACCTAAATTCGTAGCCATACTCGGTGCGACCTTAACACAAAACTAATTAATCATTTGTGAAAGTGTTTGAATGGATTGCTTTCCGCATCATGCGATCATGTTTGTTACTGAAAGGTATGTTTCAAGTTGCGCAGAATCCAAAAATTGAAGAGGTTTTCTCCGAAATTACCAGACCAAAGTTGATGCTATTTGGGTCAAAAACCACAAATAGTGTCTACTGGGTTGAAGTGTAGTCATAAGCCTCAGTCAATCCTAAACGGTTAAATCAAATGGCTGAAATATAAAGAAGTCAAAATATAGAAACTTTTGAGGTAACACTAATGAGTTTGCGCTCCTTATTGACAGACGTCTCATCTCTCCTTCATTCGTTCGCTCTCCCTAAGTGGTAGGACTTGAATAACAAGAAGAACGTCAACAGAAATGAGAATCGGAACGTTCTTGCATATTGTAAAAATCCCACAGTGGATGAAGTGTGATGAAAGAATCAGCTGATATATTTGTAATAGACTTTGTTTTCAGGAGTTCCTTCTGAAATCGAGTTTTTCAAGACGTATTTAGATTGGTTAGGTACCATATATATTTGTAGTTTGAACAAGTGAAATGTAGGCAGGTGTACCATTTTATCCCTTTAAATTGCATTTGTTCTATTCGTGTCCCTATACATTATATTGGATCGTTGCCAGTATTTTGGTATCAGGGTTTGATTCGTACAAAGGTAAAGGTTGTTGCTCATGGAGTTGTATTTAATAAGATGTCACCCAACTGGGCACTAAGGGGTTGAGGGGAAGGAAAAAGCTGACACCTTAGCTAGGGAAGGTGCTGCTCCTCTTCCTGTGGGCCCTACGGAGAACTTTTTTTGGTGGGGGGGGGGGGGGAGGAGGAGCTTTTCAAATGAGAGAGTAAGAAAAATACTGCCTGCTGGATCCGTGTTGCGGGGCAGAGGCAGGCAAAGCAATTTATTGATTTCTCCAGGAAGAGAGCTAACGAGCTGCTTAGCCTAGGAAGAAAGAAGATAAAAGTAACAGGGCTCTTAACGCGGCACTGTCCACTTAGATACCATCTCCACAAAATAGGCAAATCTGACATTGCCGGTTCTGTGGGACAGAGGATGAGGCTGCGTTTTATGTGATCTGCCTCTGCCCTGTGCTGGCAAAACAGAGTTTTCTAACCTGAGGGCAGGCTTCCGTTGATCCTCGGGTTATTAAAGCGGGAGAGGTTAGGGCTCTCCTCTCATTCGCCAAAACGAGTTGGGGAAGGGTGGACCTTCCAGCTCTGGCTAGGGTCGACGACATTAGGTCGTCACAACATAGTGGGATGTCAATGCCTAACCAGTAATCACCAAGCAGTTAGTGCTTGGTTCCCAGGCAGTTCCTGACGATTGGTGCAAGTGCTGTACACTGGGCAGGGTGCCCCAGGTCGGGCAGACAGATGTGCCTTGGAAGGAGTTGGAGGTAAGAAAAAACCTCCTCCTTCAGCCACAATATGGCCACCAGGGTTAGAGCGGTAAAAAAATAACTGAATAAAACTAAAAAAACTGGGACATCAGGAGTTACTTATAATGTATGGACACAATAATCAGCTGAAGGATCCTTGAAGCTAATTCCGTTCCTAATCGATCTTCCTTAATGAAATATAAATGGTGCTCTTTTTATGGCTATTAGAATGCAATTACAAGATATGTTGGCGCGAGGCATCGAGTTTTGATAACATAGCACTGACTACGTGCAATATATATAGCTATACAGTGACTTTCGTACTGAAATAATAAACCTCTACCCAATAATTTGAAGCATTTTGAAATGTTGAGGCAGAAAATTTTGTTGTTTGTTGATTAAGCCAGTTGAAGAGATTGTACCGGAGATAGATCGGCGAAAATGATCCAAAACCGAAATAATAAACCGTTTTGTAATAGGTTGCATCGGCATCGGAGATCCGGGATGCCTTCCAGCCCTTGGGGTGAAAAAGTGGTATGAAAATGATGGTCCTCCATCACTAGGATCCTTCGCAGAATCTATTTATTGATGGTAAGGTGGTCTTCGGGGGTGTGCGAGTGTGGGCGTATATTCATAGGTAAAGGCACCTGGGTCTGCAGCAGCGTCGGTAAGGTAGGATGTCGTTTCATGCATACCGCTGGCGGCCCGTGTTCGACGGTATAACAAAGTTCCCATGAATAAATAACAAGCGGAGAGGAAAAAGACGGAGGGAGGGCAATCTAATTCCGACGTTATACATCCACGAACCCTGAGAAAAAAAAAAAAGATAAGAAAATAGACGAGGGGTATTAAGGAGCGCTGCAGTTAAGATATTGGCTGAAATGCGACGCTCCAAGAAGCAACTTTCATGAAATGGCGGTAGCACGGGAATTTCAATTCAGGTTGTACGAATAGCCCTAGCTTTTATCCATGAGTCCATCCATAAGGAAATCAAGATGGTTAATGATTCAAACAGCTCAAGAGGGAAGGGTTCAAAAAGTAATTTTCGTGTTTCATCTGGCAAATGCAACAAGCAGTTGAAGTCATGAGGGAAGCTTCGTCTCATTACTTTATGAAGTACAACTGGAAGGAAATAGGGTATCACTGGATCTACTAATTACGGTTTCAAAATGGTTTTATCGCTTCTGAGTTGTGAGGTGATGGAATGGTCTAGTTGCTTTTCCATTGAGCTGAATGCGGTAATGCCCGTCACGCTCAAAGGATGACCCAGACGCTTGAAGGCGTCTGATTAACCTCCCAAAGCGACGGATTCGAGAATCGGAAAGGGCCAACTAACCAGATCCATCAGAGAGTTCATTTTTTTTTTTTTTGAAAAATAAATTTATTGTTTAAGTCCATTGTTGATACAATATACCTTACCGAATATTGATTAACATTCGTTGTATCATTCACTGTTAGCTCAGCACATTTCAGGCGTAACTAATTGACAGATATTGTTCATTTCTCATTCACATTTTATTGTCACCACTGCATTATTC
Organism: Creontiades dilutus; assembly: GCA_031894815.1. Classification (NCBI taxonomy): domain Eukaryota; kingdom Metazoa; phylum Arthropoda; class Insecta; order Hemiptera; family Miridae; genus Creontiades; species Creontiades dilutus. The sequence continues at coordinate 915,308 of JAVIWC010009708.1, forward strand.
TATTATCAATTCAGATTATTATTAATTATCCTCGTTATTATACCCGAGCATCAGCATTCGATCCATTATGTGTCGTGGTCTTTTCAGCCGTTGGATTGTTGGTGGTAGGAAACCTTCTGCCGCCAATTTATTGTGATGTTCATGATTGTGTTCGTAGAACAGTTTCATGATTTTAAGAAGTACCTCATGGGGGTGTTCTAGGTTGAAATCCGTGTAAATTGTCTCGTTTCGAACAAAAGGTGGTGTTTGGAGGACCTGTCTTTGAAGCATTTTATTCTGATTCTGGGCTATTCTTTGAAATTGAGAGTTTGAACACGTTCCCCATATAGGCAAGGAGTACGTCCAAATGGGGCGTGTAAGTAACTTGTACATTAGTATTTTGTTGCAGTTTGAAACGTTCGCTGATGATAAAAGTGGTTGCAATTGTCGTGCTCGGTTTCTTAGCTTTTTCAACAGGAAAGATACGTGATCACTGAAAGTGAGACGTTTGTCAAGAATAACACCAAGATATTTTGTTGTGCTAGATCGCTGTAACGTTCCTCCCAAGTAAGTTATTAGTGGCTCGGCGTATTTTCTCTTATATGTGAAAGTCACAATATGAGTTTTTGGTGAATTTATCTTCACCCTCTATTTGGTGCTCTATACGAGGTCGTCCGCATATAACCCGGAAAAGTCCCCCCCTTCGGGAAGTGGTAGGTCGAAACAATGCAAATTGTAGAGGTACGGGCCCAAGACACTTCCCTGGGGTACTGAGGCTCTTATATAACAGACTCGAGACAGTTGATCCATTACTCGAACTTGGAATGTTCTACCAGTTAGGTAGTACTTTAGGTAGTAGTCATCTATAGGTAACGGAAGCTTTGTTTTCAATTTCCGGACACGAAAAAATGTCTTTCTCCAAAATCAAAATTTCCATTCGCATTTTGGATTTTGGACCATTTTGAACAAATGTTGTTATAGTGTCCATGAATTTCTTTCTCACAAATCAATACATCAGTTTGCGCATGAGCAAATGTTAAGCCCAACGAGCATAATTTTGTCAAGTTCTCGTCGTTTGACCGCGTTAAAAAATGTAATGTAGTCGAGGAAGAGCAGTCTAATTATCTCATACCAATTTCAACATGATCTATCATCGTTCTATCCGCTATAGGATTAGTTCGACTGACCCGCAGTACGTGTCGACTAACCTATAGAAGCCGATGGTATACGCCGGAACAAGTCCCACGGGATTTCTTTCCTGCAATCGTCGTAATAAGTTTATATTTTACATCGTTCGAAATTATAGTAAAGAATACGTTCACGTTATTTAAATGACGAAGCTCTGTGCCACACCTAACTTGTCAGACTTTTTTTTTTACATGTTTCGTATTTTTTATTCTGAAAAATCCATTTCTTAGTTGGAAACAATTTTCCAATGTGTACAGCAAACGGGGGGGCTGATTAAGACACGAAAAGGAACAAAACAGGATTACAAAAATAAGGAAACCCTCTAAACAAAAAAGTCCAATATAAGAATTTTTGCAACTTGGCCGCCTTTAGTACCTAGTTGTCTCCATGGCAGTTGGCATCTTGTAGCTGAAAACAAACCTACAACCCGCTTCTGTGCAGCCTATTTGGAACGGTCTGATCTGGCACTCTGATTCCACCGTTTAATCAGATCATTTGGGGTTTTTCTAGTTTTGTATAATATATTTTGGGAAACATATACTCGCAAAAATCTGTCTTCACTGAGGGAAGTAGCCCTTGGGCAACCCTGCCCCCGTCTTCCATGAAGTGAACCTGTCTGTACTGCTCTAGAAATCGCAGATTGGCTTACTGCAAGAAGCCGCTCAACCTCGTGCTGAGAGCGTTCTTCCAGCAAGGTCACGGTTCTGGACAAATCGATTTTCCCAAGAGATAGGCACTTACACATCGGCACACAAGACAGAGGCACCAATCTCCATGGATCACTCAATGAGTGAGAAGACCTAATACCTTTTAGACCAAGACCTAATAGCATTTCGCTACAATATTGAGAGGCATTTTGAGGAAGATGGTCAGATTTCATTTCTGGTTCGGCTCCAAACGGATCTTTCCAATCGTTTGACGTTCTTGGTGCTTGAGATAAAACAAATTAAAAATTACGTTCATCCCATCTCCATTATTTAGCTAACCACGAGACATAATGACAACTTAGTCCGATTGATTTGGGGTCATGGACATCTGCATTGGAAAATGATTCGTTTATTCTTTCGAGCTCGACCTAATTTTACTGTTTTTAGTAAATCTCACAAAACAATAGCTTCAGGATGATATATTGTTTTAAAACCACATTTGTTTTATGAGTTCTAAAAAGGAAGTTGCCGATTGGCATCATAAGATCTGGTTTATACAAGTTGTGATGAAAGATTTTTGTCTGAACGTAAATAAGCTTGTTAGAAATCCCTAGCAACGATTGCTTGTTCATGAAAGGCACTTGGAATCCGACTTCGTAACCGAATTACGAGATTTTATAACATAACTTTGTTAAAGTCGGGCGAAAGGATGAGTTTGCCATAAATATTAAATACTTAGTTCCGTTATGGGCGTTATTATCTTATAACGGATCATTATATGAGTGCAGCGGAGGTAGTCAGCATTAAGCTATGTATTGTCGCATAAGTAAAGCAATCGGCCTTTGCTTGCCCTCTGGTGGTTGGAGCGTTGGGGGACTTTGGTTAGCCAGAGGTTTTCAGAAGACTCCTTTCCAAATATCAGAACTGTAATATGGATAGGAAAGCGTGAGCGTCCCATTAGTTGATTGATTAATTGCGTAGCTTGCCTCAGTAATCCAGTATTCCATCGAATGGCTGAATTTCCTATATGCATTATGGTAAAAACAGAAAATATGGAGCCTCTGAGTCTCTTTAGCTGATACAAGGCGTTAAGGCGCCTTGTGATTATAACTAAATAACCACTACCTTACGGTTACCTTTTTAAATATTGGAATTGTAGATGCAGTAGGATAGAAAGAAGTCTTTGAACCTGATCACAGCTTTTTGACCTTGCCAGTAAAATGGAGTAGTGCTACTGAGATTACTTACCAATGATCAATATTGTGAGTTGAAACAAAAGCAATTTATCTCAGAGTCTCATCAATTGATCAAAGCGTTAGGGTACCTTGGCTTTGTAATCTACCAGTCCTTAGGGCTCAATGTCAAACATAGATTTCAATTATAGGTGGCTAACATCGTTGGAAATTCCTCTTTGTGTTTAAATTCCATCTCCAGCGAATAAGCTATGCCATCTGCTGTTTCACAACTCTAATCAGATCCTACAAACGACAATACCTTACTCAGAATTGTGAACAATAGTCAAAATATTCTATGTATGAAGGAGCAGCGGGTTCACGAGCGGTTGATTGATACGATGTTTCGCTGTTTCCTCGTTGGCACGTGAAATTGGTTTTCACGATAACTACTCGAGGAACCAATGTGCCATTACAAACGGCCCTCGCACGTTCGCCCGGTATTCACCGCGAAAATCGCACAACCCCAACGGAGCTATTCAACGCACTAAAACCTACCCTCCCTTCCCGGTCGGGGGCATTATTCTCACAAACACCCGAGAAAACCGGAGCCTCCCCCATTCAGTTTTAACACACCAGCGGTCCCGCGAATGGAGGGAAATAGCGTGCAATCAGCGATAGCTCGGGAAACACGAGAGCAGCAGAGAGAGCACTGTACGTTCTCCCGGGTCATATTGTTCTGAGGTCCTTTTTACAATAAAAAAACCGTCGGTCCCCCGATCCGCCCTATCCGTGTTACGTCCGCCGACTGGGCTTGAATCCCCCCGACCAGGAAGAACTTTCCTAGGGCTTTATCAGTTCCTTCCTTTTTTCAACTCGGAAAAAAAGGGAGAGGAAAAGGCCCCACAGCCCCTCTTGCTCTCTTTCAATTCTTCCGATAGAAATAGAATTTCAGGATGACGATGGATTCTTCAAACAAAGCGAATTCAATGAAAGCGGGAGACGTGGATGTCATCGGTTGGTCACGATCTGCCGTTGAATTTGTCTGTTTATTGGAACGCTCGAGGTTATTGTATTTTACATCTAAAACTACTCTGGGTATTGATCTAAATGTCTCGAACAGCTTGGATATGCCCGATAAATCGATTGCTGTGCTCATCATGAACATAGTAATAATCCCAGAGCCTCCGGCAAAATTGATTTAATCAAGTGCATCCACTGGGAGTCTGTGTTTGTAAGCTATGTACCTAAGGATTAAGTGATGTACAGATCCAACTGTATCTTCTGAATTTAGTAGTACCAGCTGCAAATTGCATTTAATATTTAATAGTTGGACCTTACTGATACTCCATCTTGCAATATACCGAATATGTACTGCACTTATTTTAACGGCTTCTTCTGCACTTGTAGTGGAATCCATTATGAAAGCAGTAAAATTGAGTGATCGACCATATCGACACATATGTGTTCTGCATGTGGCCACATGTGAAGAATATATGATTCACTACAACTCCCAGGTTGTAGTGCCTATGCAGAAGAATGTGTACTAATATTATTTTAACTGATTCTTTAGTGCTTCGGAATGATTAAACAATTGCATCAGCCATAAGGTCATATCTGGTGTGCAAGGCTCAGCCCATCTCATGAGAACAGACTCGACAATGTTGTTAGAAAATGGAGTAATCAATAGCATCAACTCTCAGCTTGTAGTGAATATGCTGCTCCTTCTTTACCTCATAACGATGATAGTAAATCCGAGGCGCCGTTGTGTAATTGACTCTATCCATCGGGCTATGTGGTTCAGCCTAATTCTGAGAACTAACCACAATGATGATACTATATTATCTTCGAACTGTCGAACTTCGTGTTTCATATTAGCCGAACTTTATTTATGATTTTATGAAAGTAATATGATAAATACCAAACAAATGTTATGTTAAGTTTTTAGTTGAAATGATACAGAAAAAAGGTTCAACAATTTGTTTCAATTCATTGCAAAACATGGAAATGGCGCTGCATTTTCATATAGGCACTTCATTGTTTTCCGGGGGGGTTTTAGGTTCCACGATGGAATACACTTTGAGAAACGAATCACCCATGTCCTGGGCATAGATGATCAGTTGATCACAATGAAGTCTATTATTTCATTCTTCTTCTAATGTCGAGGATAGTCATATAGAATTTCAACTTTCTTCAGTGAGTATGTGAGAATTTAGCTCACTCGGCTGATAAGGAAAGAGCTTTTCAAGAAAGAGGAGTTTCAATCGTCCCTGCATATCCACCAGAGTCTCCCTATCATATTAAATCTTCTTAGCGTGAATAGGAGAACTTTTTATGTAGCCCCAATCTCTTTCGGTTGTCGACCACAACACATGGCACACAAAATGCATATCTCAGGAACGCTGAACCGATTTCGTTCAAGCTTCTTAAAAACCATCTACAATGCATCCCGAACATTTGGACACTGCTTGCAGCCATTTTTACGCATACAGATAGAGTAATCAATGACGTCTATTGGTACTTTCATCTAGATGTCTAGGCAATAGAAGAATATTTGCTCCATTGCTTTCTATTGTAGTAAAGGCTCCAGCCATGATCACGTCACGTGGCAGGCAGGAGTAATCTATAGAATCTACCCACTGAGACTGTCGTATGGTAAGCCATATAACTGAGGAGTATGACCTGAATAAAAGGTCCCAATTGTCTCTATTTTACTGTTCAGTCAGGAATTGTGTCAGTGTGTTGGCAAGTTGTTCAAAAAACTAACCCCTCCAACTCTAACTAAACTTCTCTCGAAGGATTTTGCTTATTTGGTTATTTCAGAGTGTGAGGTCCGTGATATTGGTCACCATACTACGTCCAACACGGATTCAAGAATTCGTCATCTACAAATTATTTCCATTCTCCTAACAAGTGATGAATGTATGATTTAGGTAGTGAGATTGAATACGACAAAGGTTCATCATCAATCTGGGACAGGGATAATTCCGTGCTAGCAACTCCAAAAATCTTTCAAATCATAGTACGTACTTATATGCATGAATTCTCTAGACAAAGTCAAATGATTGACGGAAAAACTGTATATTCTACCGTATGCACATTTCGAAACAAATAAGACACATAATTTGTGATTTATCTTGTGTTGGGAACTAAGTACATAAACATTGTTAACGATATTCAAATGTACGTTTCCATGAATCTCGTTGTTTTCTAAAATTTTATGTTGAAGGAAGGAAGTTCATCACCAACGATTCATCCAGGAAAGACGTTAGACTCTCACCTTAAATCTTGAAAGTCACTAAAAGTCTAGGCGCTTACCAATTCTTAGCTATTGGCTGTGTTAAAAAGCTACGGCAGTTTTCATTACCTTTTACGATTATTACCTTAACATTGTAAAAGATTGCTTCTAGTACTAAACTGCGCTTTAAGAACCTAGAAGGTAGACTATTGCTTATGACAACCTTTAAAGGGAAATATAGAGGCTTTCATTTCAAGCTCGACGCCTCTTGAAACATTCAAAAATACCCCTTGGGCATCTATTGAAAATACCCTCTTGAAAACCATATTGCACCGCCTTTATTGTGAGTGAAGGGGAGAAGATGAAGGCTTTTTTTTCTGGACGGACGCCAAACATTCGAACGTTATGAAATCTCAAGGGGTTTATTTTTGTGGTCTACGCGTAAATTCGTCGAGGAATCACCGGAAATATTTACCAACATTGCCCCAGGGAAGACCGATTCTAACGTTTAGAGGGGATACATACCAAAGGGGCCGATTTCCGTTTATTCTAGAACTTGTTATTCTCCGATATTGGAAAATGATCTTTAGAACCCCAGAACTTCTGAAAGAGCGAAGAACGTTGTGGCTGAATTGGTGAAAAATCCATTACTCACAAGAAATATCAGAGATAACTGCACGATAACGATATATTTGTAATACATTTGAAAACCAATCGTTACTCAATCAAAGATCTGCACAATATTTAGAACATATTGTAGAAAACGTTGCAAATTAGTACAAAAAGGGCTATTACTTCTGAATTACATTGCCCTTCTGCGTAAACCACTTTATTAAACGTAGTCTGTCGTACTACGACTAACGATTAATCTCTTATATTGTACTCTAGATCTCTAGGGTCTCCAAACTATTTGCCACAAGGGCCATATCATAATGCGGTGGGGAGGGCCAACAAGGGGGTCTGGGGGTCTAGATCTCAAGCTGAAGGGGGGCCCGGAAAATGTTGAAAATTAGGCACTTGAAAACTGTGTTTTTAAGCACTCCTAGACGAGTTTGCAAATTCAAAATTAGGCCTTATATGAGGCAAAAGGTACAAAGAATTCGTTTTTAGTTACTGTATTTTTTAAAAATCCATAATTTCTTTTTCGTCGTTCAATGAAAAATATTAATAATTGAATTTTCAGGAATGGAACATTTAGAAACTCTAAAATAGGGTTTTTACGCACTCCTAGACGAATTTGAGAAATTCAAAATTAGGCCTGTTTTAGGAACCAAAACTTAGTTTTTATTGATTAAATATATTTGTTCAATTCCATGATAATTAGTTTTCCATTGTTGGCGGAGGGGAGTGCGGGTAGCTTTCGCTGGGTCACATTGCTGACTTTTCTTTCTGTTCTGGCGGTAGCCTAACTTTTTCCATTGCGTCCGCGGGCGGCGGCCGGGATCTAATCTTTCCGAGTGCCGTAGTGCCGTATTGGAGACCCCTGCTCTAGAGGCCTTAGAAAGATCTTAATTTATACTTCATCCGCATATATCGAAGAAGGAAACAAATTAGCCACACATCCTCCAAATGATTAGTGTGTATCCACACTTTTAATTCTCTTCTAGATATTCCAAACACGGTAGGAAATTTGAATTGCGATTATTTCATTAGATTCATTCACCAATAATCGCAGGGCGGTTTCAGAAAGACGTTCATATTCAAAATTGCACTTGAAATTAAGTCCAACCATGGACGTAAACATTGATAGAACTGGAAAAGGTTTCCTGGACAAGATGACTCGCGAAAGGTAGGATGGAGGGCCTCAGCCGGCCGCAGTGTGGCCATTTCCCAACCTAATCTAAATCGGTGGGTTTTGCAGTAAAAACGCATGGTTACCACTTAAACAGTTGCAAGCACTGCGGTCAATGCAGAGAAGAGTGGGAAGCTAATTTTATGTATCAAGTTTTTTCGTCTGACTCAACAATTCCTATCATGTTCTAAAACAAAAGAGATTGTTGTTGTTGTGAAAAGTATTTTACTTCACTTCCAAGTTTTCTGACAGTCGCTCAATGTAGGAATACGTATGGTAAAAAATAAATAATGAACACTAAATATGCATATAGCACGGAAAGATAAATTGGTTAATTGAAGAAACATTCATCTCATATAATATAAAAAAATAGAACTCTTGCAGATGATTTTCTTTTTTTTTAAACAAAATGTTCTTGGAGTAACGGTTTTTCATCTTTAATTCAAAGCTAAGCCACAGTTATCTATTGCACAATCGGTATCACAACTTTCTTTTTGAAAAAATTGGATTCGTCTGAAAGCTTTAATTCATGAATACCACACACTCATTTATTCAATTTACGTTAATTTTATGAAGAAAAAATCATCCAACCTTTTCACTATCTTGACGTCGATAAAACAAATTTTCTCCATCAGACATATTCCGACTGCTTCGGGACATATTTCAATCGATTTAGCACATATGGACTTGTAATCAAAAACCTCGAAAATTCTTATTTTACCCCCCCCCCCCCCCTTATCCATGAGAGGACCCCCAATGTTGGGGGGATGAGGTATTATGGTTAACTAGACCCCAAGTGTAGTCTGTTTCGTAAATATCAAACTTTGTTTTATTAGTTTTAGCGGCAAATGTGAACGGGACGTCATAAGAAAACGACCTTCGTAAGAAATTTCGAGCAAATGTTACAAAAAGTGATGCCAATCCCTGGGGCTAAGTTCGGCCAAAATAACTTGATTGGGTTGTCTTCAATGGATCCTTGAGTAGTCGAAAATTCAAGAATGATGTTGTTCCAGGATGTTCCAGATGTTTATGAATCGCAATGAATATTCTACTATTTGCACCAATTTTACATTTACTCTGTCATTTGAAAAAAAAAAAAAAAGAAAAAAATTACAATAATTCAAAGTTGATACAATTTTTCAATTAAAATGATTTACGAACAGTTAGTGACTATCTTTACTAACTTCCACTGCAAAAATTCTCAAAGTGAAAATGATAAATATCGCTCGTGAACATACTCACACCAATCTCAGTTAGCGAGTTGTAATTCTGCTTTCTGGACTTTTAAAACTTCTCGCGTGTTATCATTCCGTTATCCGCAGGTACCTGGCCAAATATATAGCAACTTTTCACTTGGAAAAACCTTTGTCCAGCTAGATCGTGAATTGGCCATACTGTGCCTGGTTTTCAGTTCCAAGTATACCTAAGGATAGTGGATACGGTATCTTGTTGTACAGCCCAGTTCAGGTAGTCCCATGATCTCTGGAGGATGGTTACCTTTTATAGGAGAGATAAACTTTGATGATTTGCAGCCTTTAGTTTTGGTTTATTTATTACCCCAATTCAGCTTTACTAGTTGTGTTAGGAGTTATTAGGGTCTATCAAAAGTGGACTTATGGCAATCGCGGAAGCTTTTTGGGGCACCTGGGCACCCGATCATAGATATTACCTCGTAAATTGCTGTACAAACATCGAATACTCGCTAGAAACAAGAGGTTTGGTTCGCAAACGACGGTGTAGGGGGTTCGTAGATCGCTAAAGATATTGATAGAAGTTGGGTCGTGGGTCGCAAGGGAACATGAAGGGATCGTGGGTCGAGGGAGGGGCTCAACGACCGCCCGCATCCGCCTGGAAATCGCTTTAAGGGAGAGAAAGAGAGAGGGGAACGGAGAGGCACCCAGAGCGAGAAGGAGGGAGGATCGAGGATAGAACAACGTCTTGGCATCGAGGATGGAAAACTGCTCGGAAACTGCAAGCAGAGGGACGGGGTCGGAAGAATAGGACGCGGAGGACGGAACAATATCTCGAGTTTCGGGGAAAAGATATCGTCATCTTGAGCCCGCTTTGTGCCACCTCCTTTTGTCCCTTTTATCTTGGAACGTCGTCCTTCCTTGTCTCTCCTCTTTTCCTCTCCCTTTCTTGTATTTTCCCCCTTCACGTTTTACCGTTCTATCGCTCATCTTTGATGTTCCAAGAGTCCCACTTCCGAGGAGTATTAATTTTTTTTAAATTTAGCTTGCCGTACTTCGTGTGCATAAAATAGAAACGTCATTATATATCGGCAATTTTCACTGATATATTCCTTGTTAATATATATGCGTCTATTGGTTATTCAACAAGAAACCATTGCTTTTCATCTTTGTTGGGAAAAAATCAACTAAATCTATTACCGAATAGGTCCCTCGAGCAAAATACACATTAAGGTGTTGAGAGGAACTACAAGCCGTAGGCACAGGCTTAGCCAGCGATCACGGTGAAGGTTGGGAGTATGAAAAGGCTCTAATGTCACCTAAAATTTAGAAGGTTAACTGCCTAGTCTGCCGGCGATCCACCATGACCATTGGTAACAATCTACTTTTTTAGAATCAAGTACTGAACAGCTAAATCCAATAGGAAGATCATCAACCTTCCCAGAACTCTGTTGGGAAAACGTCTACATACCCTAACAGCGAATAGCGAAATTAACATTTAGGTGAAATGACGAACTCCAACGACAGAGCTCCTAAACAGCGGAGAATTCGATGGTGGGCACAGGCGTAGCCACCAAAAATATGGGTGGAAGTTGGCAACAGGCAAAATGCTCTAATGTTACCTGTCAAGTAAATTAACCACGAGCATTCAGTAAGACCTTGGAGAAGGATAACCAGGCACTATCCCATTCATAGAGAATACAGCTGAAGACACTTTTTACCAATTGATGAGAACGGGCTGATGCTTTTGCCAGAAATGGATTGGTTGGTTACGGAGAAGGAGTTGTTTCCTGTAAATGCAATCAGTGACTTAGCCAAAGTTAGTTTGCCCGTCTGATTGGTGGCAACATTCACCTGCACCAAACCCTACGATACTCGCGGGTATCTGGATTCAGCAGAGAACAGATGTGGTACATACAGGACCCGCTGATAAGAGAATTCAGGTTCTGATTTAAACGAAATAAGCTAGGATTACTGAGGTCTTGGTAATCAAGATCTGCGTCTCATTCCCAGCTGTTTAGCCTCATTGTAGGCCTACATGGCTCTTCATCTGGATGTTTTCATCCGAACCTGATAAATCCATCTAGGTCTTTAATACATCTGCAAATACCTAGGGTGCATGACTCGAACGAAAATTGAAAAATTATGACTTTACTAAATCAAATTACATTCACATTCCTAATTTTCGAAGAACATTAATAAGAGAGTGAGAAATTATAGTTTGAATTTCAAATAAAAGCTCTGTTTGACTGAATTTTTGTGTAAAATTTCTGAAATTGTTGAACTTTTGTTACTAACATTTTGATATTCTACAATACTATTATTGTAATTGATCGATTGTTGTCGTAACACTTTTTTTTTGTCGTTTCTTGGCTTCAAATACGCTATTTAAAAAAAAATTTTTGTCATAGTGATCAAATCAACTCGGTCAGTTTGTTCATCAATGAGTGGATCTTGTTTAACATTTCCTGGAATGTTTACTAGTTGTGATCCAGGTTTGGAACTAAAGAATTGACAAATCAAACACTTAGTATAATACAAACTAATCATGATTTTCATACTAATGATGTAGCATTACCAGTATATAGCACGTTTTCCAGCTTTTTGACGTTTTTGAAGTAAAGATGAAGAACTCGTCTCAGACCCTACAGGAGGCAATCAGGCGATTTCCCTTCTCTTCGGACATTTATATTCCGTGAGGGGCGTTGCTTGCGTAAAACATTTTGCATTATCAAAACTTGTTGAAAAGTCTGGTGGGATACATGGCTGAGGGAGTTGAAATTAACTTTGGCAAATTGGATCAATCTTGTGAAGTTTGCGACTTAGTCGTTATAATGTTTAAACATTTCTGTGCCCCGTCTTTGGTCTGGCATTGCAAAATTAGAATCACGCAATTTCGGGGAACAGAACCTGGTGTGAAGTCTTACCACTTTATCATTATATAATTAGATAGGTATGCTATAAATCGAGTACATCTGCATAAACCATTAACAAGGATTAACTTTCGTTTCTCGAAATTATTAATTTTTGACCTAGAATCTGATTCAGCGCCCTTGGAAAAATGTTTCTTGAACTTAAAGCTCGAAAAGGCAAAAAACTTGAAAAAAAAACAAAAAAAAAAAAACAATGGAATACAGATAATGAGTTTATGTTGTATGTGTACAGAGCTGTGACCTCCCCAAGCTGTCGCGGTGGTTTGGTGATTCTCCTAGGATATCAATAAGCTTGTTTATTACGCGTTTTGGCAACTTCAGGTGCTCGGAAACATCCCCTTCGTACTGCACCTTTTTGGAAAGCTACCTTCCGAGTTTGTTTACCTAATGGAATAAAATAGGGGAAATTACTCATTTCAATGAAAATATAGCTGTGCAAATGATAACGAGTCCAAGGCAAATGTTAAGTGTTCAAGTTAAATAAATAAACTTTACGTATTCAAATAAATGTAAATGATACCTCTTTGGAACTTTTCTTCGATCGTTCAGGTTTTTAGGAGAGTAAACACATAAGGTATGACAATTTATCTGAAACATCATTATCTCCACAAATTTAAGAAAACCTGAAATAAGGGTGTAGTGTCCAGTCGGTCAAACTTACCTCCATGTTGGAAATGTATGCTCTACTTCTTTGTTATGTTGGAAATCACAAGCTATCACCAGATCTGACGTGACTGAAAACCCCTGTAAATACGGCCTGAATATATGAATAAAACCTTCATACAGCCCGCGTAAATTTTCATTAGGCATAATATGAATGAAAATCCGCAGTGAATTGGAGGTCAGTCGAACTGAACGTTCACCAGAAGACTGGAGCCAACAAAACGTCCTGAATCGTGCCATTTAGGTGAAAAGCGTCTAGGTGGAAGGCGTGTATATACTTCTATACAAATGTAAAACTGGGGATTGATCAAAATACTTGTTGGTGAAGAGGAGCTCTGGGATTTTTCAAAACTCCAAGCCATACCTAGGTTGAGTACACAGGTATCCAGGTATAAATATCTGTTGTGGACGGGGCACCAACTAACCATCATCCGAAATGGGATCAACCAAGATTAGGGTGTTTTTCAATGGCTGGATAAGGAACAACTTCTGGTCTAATGCGAGGCTGAGGCATTGTGTAATTCATGCCAAAATTACGTAACAACAGAGCTTCATATGTTATTAGAACTAAATTCAAAGTCTGACAAAAATGACATAAATTTAAGATTGGAGACATCGTGAAATTGGTCGCACATTGCTTGTAGAAACCGATGCATAGTAAGAAAAAAATATACAAATAAAACCGAATCCAAACTTGGGAATAACTTATTACTGCGAGTCATGTGGAATGACGTGGACGCGTGCAGATATTTCTAACCTGGTAAGATGAACGTATTATGCAGGAATGTAAGCGTCATGGACCGTACGATGAACTTGACATTCAAGATATAAATCCATGTTTATCGCATCTTCATCACACCCGGCTGTCATGTTATTAGCTTCGGTAGGTGAAGAGCTGATGAGCAGGAAGGCGAAATGATCGATGACTCAGAGCAACTTAAGGCGTATCGCGAGGAAATAACACTTCTCGAGGGCGGATGCAGCCCATCGGGACTTGGACGCAAAGCCTGATGAGAGGATTGCATGACGAACTACGTTTTAGACTTCGAAAGGCGGCAGTCACGGAAATGATGATTATAATTATTACCCTGCAGGCTCTCTGTTGATTTAAGCTTGAATAATGAAATGTGACACACTTTTTTGTGGCAGCACATCGTCTATACCCGCAAACTTGTGAAACCGAAGGAGTGGACGCCACTCGAAGTGTCTAACACTTCTGTATTTGTAATTATAACTTAACTATTTCGCTAATCATTCTGTGAGCTGCTTGTTACAGCTTCCTGTCATTGTTTCATGAGGGGAACAAGGAGGGAGCAACATGGATTCGAGTGAGATTGTGTCTCGTTTCTATTTTCATAAAAATTTGCACGACCGATCCAAGAGCCTTGATTGATCCGGCAATCAAATTCTCCGGTTTCACTTTCATGGTACGATTTCTTTAGGGAAAACTGGTGAGGTTATTTATTTATAAATGGGCTAAACCCCAGCTTACCAGACATATGTCATGAAGAAAACTTCTTGAATACCGCCTCACCAACGCCCAATCAAATTAACGTCTGAGGAAAGAATACCAGGCAATGCACTTCGCTCCCGCTTCAGGGATCATTCTAAACGCAAATGGTTGGAACATCCCAACGGGAAAAGCCTACTGGGACATGTGCTATCTATGTTGTTCAAAATTCTGGTCGCGACAGGCGAATCATCTCTGAACTACTGAATCCTCTGTAGCTTTTTCTTCGTATCCAAATGCTGTGGTAACCTAATCATAATCGTATCGTTAGTGGCTGCTTCGTGCACGAAACTAAAATTCTTGTAGGTAGCATGATTTGAACAGGGTCCATCAGATTTCAATGGCATTTTTAGAAACTTTATGGGTTAGGATGTAGATAGTCGAATGAACTTCATCGCCCCTTACTACGTCTCTCATACGTAACTGTCTCATATCCAGAAGGACCGATTTTAACTATTGCTGCAGTGAAGGTTCGAAGTAGTTTTCTAAAGACAAAAGTCAGAAGCTTTCGGGGCTTGAGACAGTCTATGCTAATACTCTGTCTAAGAGGGTGCCAACAATGATAACTCTACGCATACCGTTCAAGTATGCAGTTCGGTCATTAGATTACGTTCGGTAAGGCATAACTGGGTAGTTGGCATCTTCGTCAAGGAGAGGCATGGGGATGTTCGAGGTGAGGTGCATAATATGCACGTTATGCCGATTATGACACTAGATGGAAGACGACACGGGCCAGACTGTTGCTGAAACAGGATGTTGGATCATGATTTCCAGGTTGTGCCTGGCTTTGTAAGGGACCCGCTGAATAGTGTACTTCAGCAAAAGTAGATAAAGTATAGCACCACAGAAAATTCGTGCTGCTGTTACCACTATGTTGACACCACATCCCAACATGTGGCTGTGCCATTATTGAAGTGAAGGGAATCTGGCATGTGCAACCCACCAGTATTGGAAAAAGTGGGTTTTCCCGTCTTCATTTTGTGTTAACATTGAATGATTTGTTAGTTAGACCGTTCATTTGGTCGTCATTTTTCTATGAGCGAGTTTGATGGTAACTCTAACCCCCTCTTGAAGGGTTATTGGAAAGAAATTGTTCTTGTAGGGTTATCAGTTCAATCGATGTATCAATTACAATAGAATTCATTAATATATTGTTCATAATACATGTTATATCAATTAGGTATGTATAGTTCGCTTCACTCATTATGTACGGTATTAGAATTTGTATTTCAGTTATGGGTAGTGGTTGAAAACAATAACATTCTCTTTCTTGACAAAAGGGTTTGTAAAGGCACACTGACATGTCGTGGACAACGGCATTCGATTTATTGACTGGGCCGGCCTCCTATTTCCTCGATACAAACGAGTGTTATTGCGAGAGAGTCGGTCTCTTTTTCCCATAAGGACTTGAGGTAAGAGATTCGTGGAGGCTTCTAGGACTTATCGTCCCTGGGGTTTCGGACTGCTCGAGGACTCAGTTGATGGACCCGAAGCTCCTGGGAATCATGTTATGGTCCTCTTTCTTGCACTTGTCAAAAGATTTCCCAGTAATGTATCAAACTCGCCAAGATGAATGTATTTTGGTCTGTACCTTGACATATTTAAGATGTCATTCATTTTTCAGCGAATTTTCGTGGCGAATTAAAAAAAAACTTCAAATCCTTGATACGTATTTTCAAATCTGTGAATTGTATTTTTACATAATTCAAATTGTTTAGTGCAACAAGGCCACTTTAAAAAAAATATATATTTATTGATTGAGACCATTACAATGATATACCTCATTGAGTTTAGATGTACAGGCTTTCATTGTTTGAATTAATTTAAGTCTGTGTCTTGGTTGAAGATATTTGTATACGCATATACAGGGTGTTCCACAACAAATTATCAACGTTGGTACACCTAATGCTACGGCCAAATCAGATTGGGGTTGATAATACAAGGCGCACAAAGCAACCCCTCCTTCAAGACCTGGGGGTTGTGCGGGTCATTGCATATCTGAGCCCCTGACCAAGACAAAGCCCCCTCCGTTGCTTTCCCTATTTTCAAACGTTGGGTTTTTTTTTCAGTTATACAGGGTGTCCCAGGAGTTATTCACAATCCGACTCTTACGTGTTCTACAACTAATTTCCGAACAGAAATGTCTCTTAACAATTTTTTGCTCATCGCAATTCATCGTAAATGAACACAAACAATAGCCGT
The DNA here is from genome assembly GCA_031894815.1 of Creontiades dilutus. Taxonomy (NCBI): domain Eukaryota; kingdom Metazoa; phylum Arthropoda; class Insecta; order Hemiptera; family Miridae; genus Creontiades; species Creontiades dilutus. The sequence goes on from JAVIWC010009708.1 coordinate 931,822, forward strand.
CTCTCGGCTCTTCGATTAGAATGACTTTGACCGGACAGCTTAGAAATGTCGTAGACGCTGTTCACAAACGAAAGGGTTTATGCATCCGACAAAAATACCTTAAATCGTCGCTTGAGAGGTCTGGCGTTGTTACCATTCGATTCAGCGAGAAAAGTTACGTACATCCATCCTCCAACCTTTTTTCGCCGGGACTTTAGGTTAAACCTCAATTTTAACAGAAAACACACGTTTTTCTGCAGTTAAACACCATTCCCGTAACTAAAAATATTTTTTTTAAACCAAAACGGCTACACCGTTGGAAAAGCTGACATTTTGGCCCAAGTTTTACCAGGCCTGCATAGTTCTGCGTCAAGCATTCACGGGGTTTCTAGATGAAAAACAGGCGATTTCAAGATTTTGACAAAACTACCATTTCGCGCAGCAATCGCACATCTTCAATGCAATAAAAAAAATTATTTCTGACATCAAGTAGACACAAAATGTAACGCTCTTTCCAACGGTGGCATCAAATTTGAGCTATCTCCGAAATTGAGGGAGTTATGACAGTTTTAATGACTTGAGATCAAAAACAGGAAAAAAATCATAAATCGCAAAAAGCTCGAAAACGAGGCCTCTGGCAAAAAATTGCTAGGAGTTATTTTTGGTCGGAAATGAGTTGTAGAACACGTAGGAGTCGGATTGTGCATAACTCTCAGGGCACCCTGTACATATGTATTTGTTTTATTGAAACCGAATAATGTCGATAACATGTCATGGGCGTTGGAAGCCTTCGTTAAGCAGGGGGTAGGGTGATCGGTATTTCGTCGTACGAACGCAGTGCAGCAGTTGTTGAGTATTTCAGAGGGCATTCCCAACTTGAAGTCGTTATTGAGTTTAGACTTTCTGAAGAGTGGAGGAGCCCTCGCTATTCGTAGCTATAAGATTACGTTTTGCTGCTGTCAATTCTTCGGAATTCTGATTTGGAGTGGGTTTCCCATACTGCCAAAGCGTATGTCCAAATGGGCCGGTATGATCTTGTTTTGAAAAGATATGTGCTGACTTCCAAGGAACTATTTTAGCTGGACAACCTTATGTTTTACTTTAATTATTCATGTGCCGATGTGATCGTGGAACGTTTAGCTCGTGTCTAGATATTTATTAGGGGTTTTAATCAGGGTTAGCTGCATATAGGTTAGCTTCCTGTAAAATGATTGTTAGATGATCAATGTAGAAAAAAACGCTCTGGGTTAACAAAAAACTCAATCCTCCAAACGTTTTTTTCATTTTCTGGAAGTTCAAGAAAATTGAGGTGGATTGTTTCTGTGAGGTCTTCAATTCACACATTTTGTTCATATGCGACCAATAGAGTGGAATTCGCTTTACAATCCTAAGCGAAATTGTTAATTTACTGTTATCTTTAGTTTGCCTCGTAACAATTTCATGGTTGCTCTCCCTCCGAAGGAGGGTTTTGCGTTCAATTACCCGCTACATCGGCCTTTCTTCTCCCCACGTCCCGTCTTCGTTTTTCTCCTGCTTCTTCACTCCACCCCGGGGTTCCTAATTAAAGGTTTTGGCACAACAAACAGGTCATCACCCTCCCTCCTCCCTTCGTAAACCGGAGACACAAGAAGATGGTTATCAAGTTATCATCCGGGTAACTGAATGAAGAAGCAGTTGGGGGCGAAGGGGTCGCTCTGAGATCTCAGCGGCTAATTAAAGAGGGCAAATCGTGGCCGTGGGGGAGGGGTGAGCCTCGTGCAAGAAAAGCGCTTTTGAACTCGGAAGACAAAACGTCAGCAGACAATGATTAAAGGGCTGCAAAAAAAGAGAGAAAGCTCATTAAATTGACAACTTACAAAGTTTTCTAAACCTGACGAATCCAGAATTTCATCATTATTTGTTTTTCGGTTTATTATTTTCAATGAGGAACCTTCGTAATCGGCCAAGAAAAACTAGTTAACATCCTTTAAAATTTGTTGTCTTATTCACGTTACAAGATTTTTAAAATCCAAAATTGAATTGAAAAAAGAAAAAAAAAACGCTGCTATTGTTTATTATTTTTGTCTCAGAGAGAAATAACGCTTACGAGAAATAACACGTTGTTCTTATGTTCGTTATTGAATTGACAGAGCCCACTCGGACGGCTGAGCTTGGCTTTACGTTCATCTGTTCGCCCTTCCAAACTGCTGTAATTTTGACCGTAAAAAGAATGTCAACACGAATGTGAATGTGTCTGTGCAAAGTTAAAATCGCCTTGGAAATTGTGTCGATCGAATCAGCTGATCTAACTCCAGAGGTACCGCTGGAACTTTACAAATTTATGTTTTTTTAAAGGCGACTACTGTTTAAAAAAAATTAATCAAACATTTAACAATGTATACACCAAATTTTACTGAAGATGTCCTGAATTTAATTAAAATAAGCTAAAAAACACATTTTAAAAATTGAAATATCCATAAATTAATTGTTTTACTGAATATCATCGAGAATAATTTAAATTGCAATATAACTTGTAATTGGTAATATTCCCATCATGGTAAAATTTTAACGCAATTTAATATGAATGTGACGCGTTCATTTAGGAATATTCAGGCATGCCTTCGAACTTGTTATATTTTCGGAAAATTGAAGGGTTGGTAGTTTTGCTTTATCTCGTTAAATTTCAGTTGTTCCATTCGTGTGTTTCAACGCCCTTGTCGAAATGTCACGAAAGAATGGATGAAATCCGGTAGTTTTATAGAATCTCCGGCTTTTCCAAAGAAATACCGGACTTTTTGGTGATTTTACCAAATCACCTGTTCCTCGTTATAATACGAATCCAAGAGGTTGTATTGAATCGCCAGTTGTATTGTTCGATGTACTGAATGGCTGTGACATATAGAACGTTCAAATTTTAATGACGAGGTAATCGATCTAGAATTACAAAAGCGGAAAATGCAGAAAAAGGACAGCTATTAAAGAAAAGGCAAGAGAATCCGCTAAAAACAGTGTTGACATTCAGACAGTCCATTTAACCTCCGGTTAATCTATGAAATTTTGGGAAGTATCACTTATTCTACAACTTGCAATCACGCTTATGGGGATTGTATACAGTCACCTGGGATTCTCTACATCTTCCAATTTCACACATTCTCCTTAACAGATATACAGTAAATAACACCATAGTATGAATTTAGTGAGTGGTATGAATAACTTTGTTACGGATTGCGGGAGTTGTATATGCGCTGAAACGTAAATTGAGCCCTTACCTAATTCATCTGGAAAGCAATCCAAAGGTATGGGTATGGATTATGTACGACACAATACATCCAATAAACAAGATTTATGATATATAAATTATTAACCTTTTAGTAATGATTTTCTGCGCTTCATCAATAATTAGCGAGATATCAAACTTGTTACGCTTAAAATGAAAAGTAAACAAGTTTTTTCTGGAGGGGTTGTACAATTCGTTTTTTGGGTTAAGTAATTGAACATTGAATTGAGTTTGAGGTTCACAATTGAAGTAATTAACCGACAAGATTCGTGCCACGGCCTTCACAATCTAGTTTTTTGTGGATTTCTGTTATTTAAATAGGGTTTTCCCTTCTTCGAAGAATCTACCATGGATTAATCGAACAAAGCGATGATCTGCTTAAACAGAGAAGAGGAAAACAATTCTTCTTCAAGAATCGGCTTAACGGAAGAAAGGAGTTTTTCGGTGGAAAAGACCGACTGGTACAACGGTTTTGAAGTAGATAATGATTACCCCTCCCGTCACCGCTTCCACCGTCACTCCACAACCCGGTCAATGCTGACGCGGATGAGGTTGTTGACAGAAGGGGGGTCGTGCTAGCCTAAGCTGCTGTCATGCGATCTCGGACCTGCCTCGTCATGCAATCCCGTGCTTTAGGTCATGCGACCGACTACAGGTATCGATCCTCCAGTACCACAAGTTTGCAGGACTGAAGCGGCTTGAGTGGGGAGAAACAAGGGCAAACCCTTCGTGATTTAGTTGAAGCGAAGGAATTAGGTACTGAACGCTCGTTAGTGTTGGTGAATGAAATCGGTAGCGTAGCTGGATCCATCTACCAAGAGTAGCGCATACACAAGGTGTCTCGATCTATATCCATCGAACTCCACCCATTCGTTCTGCATCTAAAAGTCTCCTTTGAGTTTTTTTCACAATTTCACAATTTTGCTTCCGAGTCTACTAAAGTAGCGGAAGCATTGTTTTCACTTTCGGAATGTGAAAAATTTTTTGTCTCCAAAATCAAAAATTCCACTCGCATTTTGCGTTTTAGACCTTTCTGAACGATTTTGATTCCGTGTCTGTCTGTGTGTCTGTGTGTCCGTGTGTCTGTCTGTGTGGCTGTCTGTCTGTCAGCAAATCCTTGTTACGGGCAAAACTACACGAAGTTATTGTCCGATTTTGATGAAATTTTCAGGGATTGTGCGGGTTGGGGTGTAGATGGTCCCCTATAGGTTTCATGACCCCCGGATCAATAGTAGCCTCTGCGCATGCGCAAACGTGAAATCCTTGTTACGCGCATAACTCCGGGAGTTCTTGACTAATTTCGATGAAATTTTCAGGGATTGTTTGGTTTGATGTGTGGATGGTCCCCTATGAGTTTCATGACCCCCGGATCAATAGTAGCCTCTGCGCATGCGTGAACGTGAAATCCTTGTTACGGGTATAACTCCGGAGGTTCTCGACCAATTTCGATGAAATTTTCAGGGATTGTTCGGGTTGGGGTGTAGATGGTCCCCTATAGGTTTCATGACCCCCGGATCAATGGTAGCCTCTGCGCATGCGCGAACGTGAAATCTTTGTTACGCGCATAATTCTGGGAGTTCTTGACCAATTTTGATGAAATTCTCAGGGATTGTTCGGTTTGTTGTGTAGATGGTCAGCTATGAGTTTCATGACCCCCGGATCAATAGTAGCCTCTGCTCATGCGCAAACGTGAAATCCTTGCTACAAGCATAACACCGGGAGTTTTTGACCGATTTCGATGAAATTTTCAGGGATTGTTCGGACTTATTAGGTATATTTTATAGTTTGTTCAATAGTTGAACATGCCTACCTTTATTTTCTCAAGTTATGCTCCTGCATAACAATAAATTTACCCTAATTCAACATTTACTTCGCCTAATTGAACGAAGTTCTTTAGTCAATAATAATTTTCAATGATCTATACAGTCATGTTATGGATACGAGGAAGCTATGTGCCACACCCACTTTTTTTAAATGCTAAACCAAAATCTTAAGTGAACAAAAAACGTCTGCCAAGTGGGTGTGGCACATAGGTAGCTTCCTCGTATCCAAAACATGACTTTATAGATCATTGAAAATTATTATTGACTAAAGAACTTCGTTCAATTAGGTGAAGTAAATTTTGAAGTACTGTAAATTTGTTGTTATGCAGGAGCATAACTTGAGAAAATAAAGGTAGGCATGTTCAACTATTGAACAAACTATAAAATATACCTAATAAGTCCGAACAATCCCTGATAATTTCATCGAAATTGGTCGAGAACTCCTGGAGTTATGCACGTAACAAGGATTTCACGTTTGCGCATGCGCAGAGGCTACTATTGATCCGGGGGTCATGAAACTCATAGGGGACCATCTACACATCAAATAAAACAATCCCTGAAAATTTCATCGAAATTGGTCGAGAACTCCCAGAATTATGCGTGTAACAATGATTTCACGTTTGCGCATGCGTAGAGACTATTATTGATCCGGGGGTCATGAAACTCATAGGGGACCATGTACACATCAAACCGAGTAATCCCTGAAAGTTTCATCAAAATCGGACTTTAACTTCGTGTAGTTTTGCCCGTAACAAGGATTTGCTGACAGACAGACACGGAACCAAAATGGTTCAGAAAGGTCTAAAATGCAAAATGCGAGTGGAATTTTTGATTTTGGAGACAGAAAAATTTTCAATTTCCGAAAGTGAAAAAAATGCTTCCGCTACCTTGGTAGACTAGGAAGCAAAAAGCAATCCTATCTACTTAAACAGAACCGAAAATAATCTTTGTGTTGATTTTTTGAACTTTTGAGAGGTAAGGTAACAGTAACAGTAGCTATAGCCTCCTACTGCTGACTTCCTACTTTTTCTTTCCCTGTTTTCCATCTAGTATTAAAGCCACTATTCCTTTACATTCCAGATTCCATTAAAAGTGAGAAATGGACCCAAAGATTTGTTGGTGAGTTCTTTGACTAGTAAGAAAATCGACCAAAGAAAAATATTAAAACCAATTTTTTTAAGCTAGTGAGAAAACATTTGCCGATATTTCGATATTCGATATTTCGATCGGAATTGAAGTATCGATACTCGTTTATTTTTGAAGGGCCCAGTATCGATACTCAACGGTAAAATACCCATACCTACGCGCCCGTCACCGAACGTGATCTGACGTTCCTAGGGTGTTCCGATATTGTCGATATCAATAAATGTCGATATTTTCTATATTATATCGATATAAGGATTTCGATATTATCGTCATATCGAAAGATTTAGGTGAATATCGGATTTCGATATTGCATTATTTTGAGTTAGCTATTTTAATAAAAATTCGGGTTTTCAATCGCAAATGGCAATGATATTAGTTTGATCCAAATACATTTTTTTAAATAAAGAAACTAAAATTTCATTCTGCCCATGTATGCATGTAAGTTTTGCTAAATATTATCTTTGGGTGAAAAGGTTTGTTTTTCAGTTATGCCTATTCCAACAGCACATTTGCAATATAAAGTTTTAAAAAATGTACCAGAATTATTTCTGTTTTCGTACTGGAAATTCACTGTGTGATTGTTTTGGATAACTTATATTAGCTAAACTAAAAAAAAATGTTTTCAACCAAATTTTACAGTAAGGAATGAAAATTGCTTCCAATTTATATCAATTTACCCAATTTTCTACGTTATAATTCATTATAAAATCAGTTTAAGATTGTAGTAATATAATCACGTGAATACAAAGAGTTTTGTCATAAAATTGTGAGCAATCATAAAAATTGCGTAATATCATTCGATATTGCTGATATCGATAATTTGTTGCGATATTACCGATGAGTCGATGTTGATGGTTAATATCGTTATCGATATCGAATATCGGAAGACCCTCGATATCGGAACAACCCTAGACGTTCCCGCTACCGCGAGTGTGAATCGAAAACAGGAACGGCACCGAGGCGACCGCCTGTGGGTCCCTCCGCCTACCTGCTCGTATCGGAGAGCGGCATGTCTCGACCTGTCTTCTCAGGTCCTTGTTCGGGCGGGCGGTCTCGACCAGTCTTCGTTCCGCGTTCGGGCGTGGCGGTCTCCGGCAGTCTACTCCGTTCCGTGTTTCGCGCGAAAAGTGTTTCATCATCCATCTATTCGGAACTCGAATCTTCATGGATTGGTTCAGCGGAATGCGGGAACACGCAAATACATCGGTAAGTACCAAGTTTTTCCTACAAAATCTCTAATAACAAGTCATATAGGTCGAGATTAGGTAGGCGCCGCATGTTTAGGAAGTCCCATGCAATGATTCCCTTTCAGGCTTTTCTCAGACCAAAATCGTGGAAAAAAACCAAAAGTTTTTCTTTAGTCTGCTAGTGCGCCTTTTTTCTCTCGAACCATGTACGTTCTTCAAGTTTTATAATGCACGTATAAATTCGCTAGTGTGGTTGTATCTTACACTACATTTCAGTTTAACGATTATCCGTAGTTGAACACGGAACATATTGCGTAGTTGAACATATTTGCCAACTAGACTATTCCTACAATGTGCAAACATGCTACCTACGAGTTTAACGATTATCCTTAGTCGAACGCTTCGAAACAGCCAACACATCGAAAATAGTTCCCTGATCATACGTATATTTGCCAACTAGAGCCTCAATGAGCAAACACGTTCTTAAATATTTATTATGCACGTATAAATTCACTAGCGTGATTGTTGCTTGCACTTAGGGACGTTCCGATACCGCTTTCGGTACGATATTTGGTATCGATATCGATACAGTATCGAAAGAAATGTATCGATATGGGTAGTATCGAATGACAAAGTAAATTTAATTGACTCGGAACCTCGAAAGCAAACAATTCCAGACAAAACTAGACTTTGTGATCACACAAGAGTATAACAATACAAAAGGAAATAATATAATAATAAAATGATACATATAATATATGCAGGAAAATAATATACAGGTAGGTAATACAAAAATAAAAAACGTAATAGTATAAGTAGGTAATATAACAAAGGGTCTGAATAAAAGATTAATCCTACCTATTGCTTCCGAGTCTACTAAAGTAGCGGGAGCATTGTTTTCACTTTCGGAATGTGAAAATTTTTTTGTCTCCAAAATCAAAAATTCCACTCGCGTTTTGCGTTTTAGACCTTTCTGAACAATTTAGGTTCCGTGTCTGTCTGTGTGTCTGTCTGCGTGTCTGTCTGTCTGTCAGCAAATCCTTGTTACGGGCAAAACTACACGAAGTTATAATCCGATTTTGATGAAATTTTCAGGGATTGTGCTGGTTGGGGTGTAGATGGTCCCCTACAAGTTTCATGACCCCCGGATCAATAATAGCCTCTGCGCATGCGCAAACGTGAAATCCTTGTTACGCGCATAACTCCGGGAGTTCTTGATCAATTTCGATGAAATTTTCAGGGATTGTTCGGTTTGATGTGTAGATGGTCCCCTATGAGTTTCATGACCCCCGGATCAATATTAGTCTCTACGCATGCGCAAACTAAATCCTTGTTACGCGCATAACTCCGTGAGATCTTGACCGATTTCGATGAAATTTCCAGGGATTGTTCGAACTTATTAGGTATATTTTATAGTTGAACATGCCTACCTTTATTTGCTCAAGATATGATCCTGCATAACAATAAATTTACCCTAATTCAATATTTACTTCGCCTAATTGAACGAAGTTCTTTAGTCAATAATAATTTTCAATGATCTATACAGTCATGTTTTGGATACGAGGAAGCTATGTGCCACACCCACTTGGCAGACGTTTTCTAGTGTTTTCAATTTTTGTGAACCTCGCCTCACTATACATTTTGAGCTTAAAAAAAAAAACTGAGTTAAAATCGTGAGACGTATATTATAATTACGGAGAATAATATTATCTGAGCAGCTCGTGATTTTCATTGCGTTCGGTGATTTGTGGCAATCAATCACAGGGTGATCATACCAATCAACCGAGAAACCCGTGGTTCCGTTTGATATGGAAGCATCGGGAAAACGACGGTTTCAAAACTTAATTTCAACATTCTTCCCCAACGAATGACATTAGAATCACGTTGATTTGAGAATTTGCACAACTAATACCCTTCCCTATCAACGAACATGTTTATTCAGTCATCGTCACTAAGGACGGCCGCTTCCACAATCAAGGAAGAAGCTGTGCAACATTTAATATCGGCCCGAACCTTTTCTGGAACTTGCTGATCACAATAACAATCTGAATTCGGGCAATAAACAATAATTTTACCAAATATTCTCGAACGTAATTCCCAAACTACATCCTTTATCTTTTATCGAGTACACGAAAACGGTTTTCGGATCTAATATGGCCGATCTATTATTATCGGACGGCGCTTCGGTTAGTTCAATTTATTGTCCAGAGGGGAGAAAGGGATCATTTTCGAAAGAAAAATACCCCGAGATCGAAGGGGAATATACAAAGCCGCACGAGCCGACCGCACCCATGGGCATATCTGCTCCCGCCAACCCCGCAGCCCGATCACGGCCATCTATATTAATAGCAATTACGGCCCAATGTTCTGCCCTCTTTTGACCATAACTTTAACTTTGGAAAAAAAGGAGAGAGTTGGGAAACAAAGTTATTACCCCATGGATTACCCCTTATATTGCTCTCTACTATCGTGGAGCCTATAGGGGGCTGCATGGATTGCCAGGAAATTTAGGGATCAGGTCCGGTTCTTTAGTTGGTCCTAATGATTTATGATTAAGGAAGAAATTAGGAATGCTATTTCAGTTATTTAACCATGGCATGTGATCAAACTGTGAATTCTTGGAAAGTCTGCTATTGTTTTGTAATCTTTCGTCTGCCACCAACTTAAAAATAATCAGTAAATCTTCCATTTCTTGATACTTCGGGTTTCTCTAACTTTCTGTATATTTAAAATGTCCCAAATTATTACTCACAGTTCATTATTTCTGTATTGGGTAGGAGTAATTCTAGGAAGAGTTGGCCCACGTTGACGTGGCTGTGGTACAAATATCTAAATTTGGCAACTCACGGTAAATTTTTTTTCCATTCTAGATGCCTCCACAGTATTCCATTCACATTTCAGTACAATAATTAGCCACAAGGAAATTTCAGCTGATTAATGTGTCTCCTTACCTTGTAATTGCCTTCTAGATGTCTCAAAGCAGCTTCATTTTAAATATCCTCCCCCGAATCGATTATGAAAGATTTCTCGTAACCAAAACAAACATCTAGGTTTAATCCAGGTTTAATCAAGGAAACCCTACCCACCCTTCACTAGTCCTTAATAAACTCGATTTCTTAAAAAGAGAATCCCTTTGATATTATATCAGCTGATTCAATCAATCGTCAACAGTTCATAAAGGGATTTTTTTAGGTTAACGACTGTTCACAATCATATTCATATTAATATTATTACTTTTTGTCAAAGTTCTAGCTGCTGGTATCATATCTATCTCAAGGGGATAGTGTCATCGTTGTACTAGAAATAGCGCGAAAGACCCGCAGTACATGCCAGTTGAATTTTGGAAGGCGTTGGTATATGCTGGAACATGTCTCCAGGCATTTTCGACCCAAGAATCGTTGAAAATACGCTTACATTCTACGTCTTTTGAGATAATCTAAATCATTTCAAAAAATCCTAGACTAGAAGCCATGTGCAACACCGTTTGCTAGAAGTTATTTTTCTTGTCCGGTTACAAATGTTCATTACTCATAATATTCAACCGAAATAGTTTTTTTACCTGTTTTCCATCCAATCGGTTAATGTAGATTTTCCTCACTGTTATCAAAGGGCATTTCCGTATGTAACAGATATTATGATACAATAAGGGCGCTTTAACTTCCATATCGTGCTATATAGAATATTGTAACAACAAACAGCTTCAAGTGTCAAGAGTACTTCACGCGTGTCACTGCCTTTGTGTCCACTGATCCTATTTGTCAGTAACATTCCAATATGTCACTACACGCAACTTGTTTAGTTTAGAAATAAAATAAAATAAACCCGTTGGTCCGAGTTCGTCAGCTGTTTGTCACTCTTCCAATGAAGACTAATCACTAGTCTGGCGCTTCACTAATTAGGGCCCAAAGGCGGATTCCCATTCCAGTCTCTCGCGCGTTGTTTTACCACGAGCTCAGTCTCTAAACGAGGGAAGTTTAATTACATAGCGATGGCTTTCGCATTATTTTTCTTCCCGGGTCTCCAGTGACTAACAAGCTTACGGCAAAAACCCTCCTACGATGAAAAGAGGCGTTTTTAGCCTCGGCTCCGGAGGCCCAAGGAGGTGAAATAACCTGGCTTAAGGGATTTATATTATCCTCCTGCTAAGGGATTTACTCCGTTGGAAAGTAAATGTGCGCCAAGTGAGCTCGCCATCGCGCCTCGATGAATAATTACTCACCTCTTTTTAAAGCGAGACTTGGGAAGTTGACTGCTTATTTGAACAGTTTTGAGATCCATCCGAGCTCCGACGAGGTTGGAAAAACCGAGACAGGAGTTAGGAAAACGGAGGAATAAACTAGGAATAATTGCAGTGAAAATCACCGGTAAATGCTGAGAAACAAGAGTTGGCGCATCTGGCAGGACTGCACTGAATCCGTTTTACAGAGAAATGTAGTTTCAGCATCAAACAACAAGTGAGCAACTAGTGAAAATGTGTGAGAACTTAGTAAGAGCAGCTTTAGAGCAAAAGCTTCTTTACAGCGTTTTATATTCCGTATTCTTGTTCCATTGGTTGTTGTAAATTCATTAGTAAATTAATTTCATCCCAGTCTTCGAAGGGATCGGAAACATCTACTCGGAAGAAATTGACAAAATGAAAAGAACAAATGATCGTGATAAGCTTCACTATTTTAATAACACCAAGAGTCGTTTAGCTAACGTAGTCAGGTACTTTAACAAGTTCAAACGAAACAATGCCTAAGATCAGCTTAAGTTTTGCTTACTCTTTCGTCTGAAAACTACTTTGAAATTATTAGTTGGTTGGCAATTCATTTATTCTTGTTTCAACACTTCAGTGTTCACAGTTCCTGTGCAGTAATTCCGTTTGATTCACTGTAATCAAACTGTATCTATAAAAAACGCTGCAAATTCTTTCACTGGGGTTTGTTATTCAATGATTCATGATTTGAATTTCAACTAAGCTTTGGAGTGTGCGTGTTTCACAGGTGGTAGAGCGATTGTTGAATTTCAGGAGATATGCATAGAGCACCTAAATCGGTTCTCAACCAAAATACCTATTTGGATTGATCAGTTGATCATATTTGTGTGCCTCCTGAAATTCAATAATCACCTGTGAAACACGCACACTGCAAAGCTTAATAGAAATTCAAATCACGAATCATTGAATAATAAACCCCAGTGAAAGAATTCGCAGCGTTTTTTTCAAGAGCGATTACAATGGGAAAATATTCTATTATCAGAATGCTTCAACCCGTGTATCGGCTGTAAACCCTTTTAGGAGTTCACTCCAGTATCCACATTCACTACATCACTAAGTTACTGCGATCAAAAAAAAACCCGTTGTCGTTTGTTTTGATCGCAGTAACCTAGTGACGTAGTGAATGTGGATGCAAATGTTGGCACCATAAATCGGGCCCTACATCGGGAATGGTTTGAGCTATGTGCCTGGGAAGGGGCTCATCCGATTCCTCATGGAAAGTTCTTCAAAAAAAGTTCGCTATCGGCATCACTATGTTACAAACAAACAATAATAAACGAAAAAACAAATGTTGGCACCATAAATCGGGCCAAAAACCTAAAAGGGCCATTCGATTCCTCGGGGTATGTTGTTTTTTTTTGAGGTTTTTAGGGATTTTACAAAACTTTGACAACCCTTAAAGGGCACTTTAAATTAAGTGAGAGAGCTGGCTAAAGAATTGGGGCGTTGTCGGACCAACACGGATTCTGAATCAAGACAGCACTTCTTTGATTATCTTCAGTTTTGGTTAAAGTTAAGTTGAACTCTCAAAACTAAACTTCATTGAAAATTCGAATTCAATAACATAATTTTCCATTGTATAAAACATTTTTCATATTTTTGATGGCTTACATTCAGAAATGGTTAAATCCAAATCATCATTGCATTTTTCCCCATAATCAGGTTTAAAACTGCTGCCTACACTTAACCAACAATAGTGATTCTTTCAGTTTATTTTGTAGAAACAATTTGTGTAATCCTTCAGTGATATCGTTCAACTTTTGATGGTGCTGAGAAATTAGACTTTTTTTTCCCCAAGATACTGTGAGACAAGTTGATAATACTTTACAAGGCAGTAGTCACGATGATTTAGCAGAAAACCCAGCCCTCAGCGGATCCCGGATGGGAAATTCAAGAAACATGTTACATGCTCTAGCATCCCCTCTTTTGCCAAATCAATATAATGAAGAAAGTGAAAGCTGAAATTCGAAATTTTTATATCATTTTTTTTCTAAATATCAGTTGATTTGTTATTGAATTCTTCCTCGTCGAATTGGTTTCGAATGCATTTTGATGTTCGTGAGGCCAGCTTGTTGGAATGTTAGCAAAATCTCTGCTGATTTTTGACATTCTGCTTATACCAGGCCGTTTCCTGAGTTCTCATTTGCACATTACTTTTCACTACAGGTGGACTATGTTGGGACAGAAAAATGTGATACTACTGCGTCCACTCTCGCTTATCGGTTTTAGGTAGTCCATGGCTAAAGCCGTGCGAAAATTGTATCGTCTAGCAAAATATGAAATAGTTACCTCCTATTGCTTGATCGCTTTTCGTTGGAACAAAACAGATGTCGGTAGTTTCCAACATTTTAAAAAATATCTTGTATCTCAAAGGTTTATGTTGAATATTCGCTTTAATTGCTAATGCAATGAGACGGTAGAATTGTTCTGTGATATCGGTGGGAAAGAATTTCTCGGCCAACGACCGCTCTACCTGCTCAGCATTTTAGCGACTTCGCTGGCTTTTGATGAGCGATGACCTTCGGTGATGACTAACACGGGAAAGCTAGAGGACACTTAACGTCTCGACTGCATTGCTACTTACTCATTTGCAGTTTTACAGAAAAAAAGTCAATAAACGCACACCTACAACTCCGGGAGCGGGAGTGATTATGTATTCATATCCCCTTCCATGAAATTGTCCACCTCTCTGCAAGGCCTATGGCTCAATCAGAGAACCACCCAGAGTTGGCAGTAATCAATTATAATAAGTAATTGATTACATTTTTAATTACATTGGCAAAAACGATTGGTATTTCAACCAACGACTATTGAAATTCAGCTGAATATGTAAACAAGTGAATTATACTTGCAGTTATAACCACTATAATTGCAATAACCGACTATAATTACTGACTGGTAATTGCCGGTAGACTTACTTTTTCCAATTACAGTACATATAATCGGTAAATAAACCGACAATTACCAAATACTAGGTGGAAAAACTGCAATTTTTCATATTTATTCAGGATAACTTGCAAGAAAATCATCTCCGCAGGGATTCTAGTACACGAAACGAAAATGAAGAGCATGGAAAGCAGTGAATTAAGCAAAAGTGATAACAGAGCTATGCAAACCCATTTTGCAACTTTTTTCGTATTTCCCATGAAATTTGGGGGTCGGGTTGGCGAGATGTTAGGACCAACTAGACCTTAAATGTAGCCTTTGTGCGGAATTGGTGCTTTTTTCGATCCATTTAAATAAGGCCTGGAGGGGCATTGCAGATTCGTAACCTACACACTTTGGAACGTGAGGTGGCAACGTTAAGGGAGGGAGATATACATTTATCTTCTCGATATACTCCCAAAAGCTCATTTTAGGAATAAGCAGCTGCAAACTGAGTTCTTAGCATGATTAATTGAAGTAATTGTGCTCACAATTACTTGACAATTATTGTAATTGGAATTGAATTCCATTTTTGGCAACACTATAACTACCGATTCATTTTCCTAATTTGAGAGCCGAGGAATAAAAAGAGTACCATTGGGTGACAGTATTCGTATGTATCATGTTGAAGTCGTTCTTCACCAATATACAATAGGCATCTCAAGTTTTCGACGAAAATAGGATCTAATGTGTGTTTCTGTTACCTCACTGTTCTAGTAAGAAGATTTCGAGGGTATGGAGGAGGTACTTGTCCTTGCACTAAGAACAATAAGTACATGTACTTCTACTTATACTTCAAGTAATAGTACTTTCGATTTGTCAAATATTGAACCAGTAAAATGTACTTGTAAGTACATTTTCTACAACTGTGCTTGGTTTAACATGTAGCAGATGCGATAATTCCCTCATCATTTAACGCTATCAACTAAACGAGTTACTCGTCTCAACCCCATTGCGAGCACAGCTCGTGACATACACCACTTGACTGGGGCCGGTTACCTACAATAAACAAGTGGCTGTGGTGGTGTGGGTGGGGGTGTTCGTCTAGGCTACTCGTTCTTTCTGTGAACTACCTGTGTGAAATCCCATCACCACTATTTGCATGACGGGTTAAGCGCCTTCTCCATCTTTGCCCATTAAGACAACCCCAGTGAAAGGAGTCTTAAGTTATTATGAGTCCCGTCCTCCCACCCTCCAAACTTTCCATAAAACTCCCCGAATTCTAAAAGGAGGCTGGCGCCTATCGTAATGTCTCATTAATGGCCGCCACTGGAGCGAAACTCTTTGGAAAACGCTCGGCGCTAAAAACCAGTCAAGTTTGAGCGGCAGGAGGTTTTCAAAAGGAAAAGCCGAACCCCGCCGCTTTCCGTCTCCCCTGATCCGATTTAAGATGAAGGCTGTTCAAGTAGCGAGATGGCTGCGGTGGCGGGAGCGCAAGGAAATAAGAGGACCCGAATGGAAATGGATGGCGACAGGGTGGGGGTTGTCGAGGCTCGAAGAGGCAATTTCTCCTTAAAGCGTTGGAAACGCGGGGGTGGAGGGAACTTTGAACGGTCGGCAGAAAAAAAGGAGACAGATTGAAAACGACGGGGGTTCGGGACCACAAACGCGAAAATGTTTTCTGGGGAGAGGAATAAAGGCGTTTGAAAAGGGCCTTGCGTACTGTAGGTCGTCGTATTCCTCTGGCAATAAAGCGAATATGAGAGTGAAAAATGTGGCACCAACTGTTCTTTACATGTTTACTGCAACTTGAGCCCTTCTTTAGTCCATTGCCAGAGAGCCCATCCAAGGGTAGTTACTGAACGATGTACGCGTTGTAGGTACTGTGGCTTTAGAAATGAGATATCACTGAAGAGTCACGAATAATGAAACATCTCCGATTAAAAAAATTCCGGAATTGTGCAGAATTCAGAGACCTATCGTATATTTCTTTCCAGGAAGTTGCAAATGAATTAATGTACGAGTATGAACAAAACATTTACCCCGAAAGAAAAAAGCATGGTGTGAAATGTTATGAGCGATGGCAATTTTGGAGGAAACCGTTTGTTTCCCCAAAAGTGAATACAATGCTTCCGCCACCTGTGGATGCAATTTAGGCAATAAACATATGTTTTTTCCAAGCTTTAATTGCACCTAGTAATCTCATTAACAATATAAATCTGACCCAAATTACTTTTTCCCCTGTCTATCGAATATCGCACATTCACTTCCTACTCAAGCTCTTGTGATTTCAAACGCTTAAGGCGTCAAGTTAGATCTTGCACATCCAGGGCCTTTACAGCTTTACAGCTTCCTCATTCACGTAATCGTTTAATCTGGCAAGATGAGCCGTTGCCCCCCTTGTGATCATATCATCCATATTGTCAACTTGAGGTTCAGTGCCTCATTTCGGATGTTACACGATGCATCAGTGAATCATTGTAACACACTGAATGACCTGGCCTACTGGCTGGAATGCGCACACATGAACATCCAAACAGGCTTGAGAACTTGATTGTAAGCGTTACAATCAAGTGCTCAAGCCAGTTTGGATCTTTACAGTAAAGACACAGCTTAGTACCAATTATGATGGTGGATCATTGGTCATTCAGCCAGTACATATTTCCAAGTTTCATTGGGAAACTCATCTTCTATTTGAGATGTTTCTACAATAAATGGATAAATAATAGTAAATAAATTAATCATTGAAATAAATTCCAAGCTTATATTTCCTAGGGGGCCAGGTAAGGACATGGATTGTCAGAATGTTCTGATGGCAAAATCCATCTGCATTCTCACATTTCATCACTAAGTGCATCGCAGTGTTTTACTACCCCCACTTGTTTGTGCCCAATTACTTTGAAGGTAATTAATTAGGCGTTTCGGTTTAAATCTTTACCATGTTCCATGTTTTAATTTTAAACTCTAGAGCGTAATTAGAACTTACCTCAGGCGAAGCCTCTCCTTCTCTCCACTTTGAATTTAATATTAATCGACTGTTGCATTAGGTCCTTCGTCCTTCAAGCGAACCGGAGGTAAGCCCTCGTAAAACGGCTTTGAAATATTCCCCCATGAATTTGCGCTGGTTTCATGCGCCGTTAACTTATTCCCGGACCCTCTCTCGGTAAATCAGGGCGTTGCGACTCAAAATATATGGTGGCTCGGGAAACTATTAATAGATCTCAGCCGTTCAACCCCCTTTAATTTATGTCCTCCTTCTTCTCCCCCTCTGGGAGGGAGGGAAATTTCCCTTCGTAACCTTGGAGGCAGCCCAGAGTGGAAATGGGGCCACTGGTAGGGACTTCGCCTACATTCTAAGGAAAGAGACTGTGCGAGCTACTTCCTTATAAAGGACTCCACAAAATTCGAGCTCATTCGGTTGGGAACGAGCTGTGAAACACTTGATAATTTTGGCCAGTCAGAACTATAAAACCAAATTCAGATAGATATTGCCATGCATGCAATAAAGTTTAGGATGGTTCAGAAGTTTTTGCTTTATTTTTCTCTGGAAACGGACTTATATTATCGACTGTGAGAACTCAGCCCCATAGACAGACACATACAAACCTACATATTGTAAAATTGGCTGTCTGAGTGTTGTTTTTTAAAAACAGGCTTATGAATGTATTAAAAATAATGTTGTTTCTCATTATTTCCTTAACATATAAAAACCATGTCCTGACTTATTCTACCGTGAAAGTAGAAGTACCCATGCTAATTGTTTTTGAAGTATTTATTGATATAGGAACCCAGATTTAAGATGGTGGGCCATTAGTAAGATTATGAGCGGCGATACAGACCAGCTGGTAATATTATTCCACCAAAACCTAACTTGACATTGACATCGAGATTATTACGTGATTGAAGACACGATTCATTGGAGATGCCAGGCTAGCAAACTGGGACTCCTTCGTCAAACAAGTTCTGCTGGACAGATGTGAATTTGTGGGGTACAGAAGATTTGTCTATTGACGAGTTCAACTCGAACCACCTTGGGGGGAAAGAATTCGCTCAATTGAGTACCTTGCATCGGCCAGTACCGAACCGTACCGAAAACAGCAATGCATACCAAGTCCAAACGTGCGGTCTCCGAAAAAATCGAACTTATTATATAGATGTTAAGACAGGATAACTACCCGTAAACAATATGCACTTTTGACTTAATCAAAGATCAAATAAATGGGTTAATAATCAAGTTTTTCAAAAGATTAGTGTGGCAGGTGAACGTCAAATGTTTTCTTCACGATGAATTCAATGGTGAACTCTGTTTTATATTTTGAAAAACATAAGTTTCGCCTGCAAAAATGTCTTTGTGGTGATCTATGAGGAAGGGGGAGAAGTTACGTTTAAAAATCAATCGTTGGCTTCGTGAACACAAATATATGTATTTAAAAAATGTAGGTTTCGTATTTATTTTAAAACACCTTCATAAAAGTATTGCTTGATACAGTTTGGGCCTGCAAAAATGTGTAAATTGAAACGAACTGAGATGTGAGTGGTGGCAGGGGGACAACACTGAACTGAACAAAGGGATGATTGTTCGAGGGACGTCCAAACGTTTTCTGTTTAGAATGAGCATTCATTTGTACACTCAAAGCGATCTCTTTATCCCTCACATATCGTAGGTGATGTCTTAACTTAATTAGAAAACCACTAAGTAACTTATCCATTGGATTGCCAGTATTCTCCTCCGGTACACTGTGCCATGTATCCATCGTCCCAAACTTGATAGTATACTATTGAATTCGAAGTATTTTCAAAAAGATAAGGTAGATCGTATACCCCTTCCTGGGAGATTCTCCCGACTGAGCAGAATTGTATAGGTAACATTTTAATCTCTTCGTCGAGACTACTCGCCATTTCCGCTCAACTTTTTTCAATTCACCTTAATTCTCAGTCAATTAGGAGTGCAATACATATTCGAAATTCATGAAGATGTTCAAGGATTTTGCATTTTATCGGTGATTTTCATGAGCCTCATATCCTTTCGAAATTTATAATGTGCTCGCCAGTGATTTATTAAACACTTCTGTGGCAAGCTATATGCTACTTAGGTATTCTTCGTACCCTGATACCTCGTCTGATCCCAACTTTGATGTGCCATTTCTGCTCACAGAAGGCCTGGCTCTGTGGGAGAGTCGGGAAGCCTCCTTGACACGCCTCAAACGATCTCAAGTCCCCCTGGAGCCGAATCCCAGAACAAAGGTTCACCTTACTGCTAATTATGAGATGAGGCCCACCGAATCGATACCGCTCTCTCTGAGGGTACCGCTTAAGTACATCCCCGCGCTTGGCCTTGTTGGATCCCTGTCACCCCAGCCGGCTCATGCCCTTGCCGGGGGCTGCCAACGTGAACCCGAAAGGTAGAACAACCCAACGTCCGAATCCAAAGGGAAGCAATTAACTCTGTCCACAATGCCAATCCTAATTATGTTCTGCTCCGGCTACCTTTAACTCCAGCTCGCTCTACCGTGAAATGGTGTCAATAAGCTCTTTTACCAAGTGATATGCCGAGTCCAAACTCGAATTATACGGGTTGATTGCAGGCGTTTTGAACATCTCTTTACCGTTGGTTCCCGCATTGTTATTAACTGCCTTAATCGTTTTCATCTCAAATGCGAACTTTCCATTCCAATAACCTTTGTAACGTACTGAATTGAAAATGCCACCTGAACTGGAACATGACTGCGCAGATTAGCAGTTTTCAATTTCTATTAGAAAGATATGGTCTGTCACAGCTCTTTCACCTGTGGAGCCAACCCCAAGTAGTTGCGCCAGATGTGACATACCCCTCGCGTCAGATGTTTTGTTAGCATAGAACATGCTTTAGCTTTCGGCTAACTGCAACTCGGGACTGTCAGGTTTTTACTTTCTCAACAGAGTCAGTTTTTTGTGGAAAGTAATGTTCATTTTTCCTTTCCCAACGCAGTGGAAACACCATTAATGTCCATTGCCGGGGGGGGGGGGGGGGGGGTTGTCAATTATGAAGTCTCCCGAGAGTAAAAGGGGACTGCACAGTTGCAGTGAAGAGAAAATACTTCCTTATAACGTTGTAGTGAGCGCTGCCACTTGCATGTGTCTTGAATTTTAGCCGTATGCTCTAACCAAAACCATCCTGCGAAACGCGATTCTCCTGGTTTTCAAATGTTTTTGTTTTGTTTCTCAAATGTTTTATTGATATTAATACGACCATTATGTATTCATTAACCAAACATTGATCGGCCTAGCACACAGCTATGCGCAGAAATTCGGATATTCGGACATTATTCAGTGTTACTGTAAGGTTACTTTGTTTAAGGTCGTTCAAGAATGAGTAAATCGGCAAATGAGTTACAAACATTGAAATTATTTTTGGTGTAGGTATAGAAAACATTATAACCTATTTTTCAAAGCAAAGTTGTAACAGTATACACTATAAAACTACTAAATTACAATAAACCCTATACTTAATTCCCTATACTTTTAACCTCTAAATTTAACTTCTCTCACCACAAATTCCTGCATTCAACAGCCTTTGTTACATACCAGGCAAGAGCCAACTAGTTACTGCCATTCAAATATTGAAATGCTACCTGTGTTTGTAAGCCCTACAAAATATGAGAATGTTGCAACTATTGAATCACCGTTTCATGATTAATTTTATTGTTCCAGAATTAATTTTATTGTTCATTTTCCAATTTCGATTCCAGTACGAAATATCGTCTGGATTGACACGAGCGTTTCCGAAAATACCGAACATTTCAGTTCATTTATGGAATGCTCTGATCTTGCTCTTGGATATTCGGAATGTTTTCTGCAACGGTCAAATGCTAGTGCATATGAATTTGAATTAAGTTGAAGTTTGTTGAAAGTGTGCGGGAGAGTTTTCTGATAAAGCTAATATGGCTGGTGGGAATTCAATCCCACTGGAAATTGACTTAAACAGATCTGTTTTAGTGCAGAAAATGCGATTCAACTGTACAACCAGTATAGGATATTTGACTGCTTTAACGCTTACCCCAAGTAATGTTCACTTTACCTAATCTCTCGCTGCAGATAATAGCACTCTCCAAAAAGGCTCCCCCTAAAGCTGTGTAAGGTATAATGTTGGGAGGCCGGCTTTCCAGGTATATTGAAAACCATTTTGCGAAGGACTTCTCCCTCAAATGGGAGGTGAGTCAAGTAAACTGAATAATATTACAGTTCCCCCAGCACGGACCTTTGCCGAAACGAGCAAAGACATTTTCACCGACAACGTTGAGACCATCTGGCGCCGTAAAGGTGTTTTGGTGAAGGAAGCAAAGATCCTCTGTTACA
This sequence comes from Creontiades dilutus, assembly GCA_031894815.1. Lineage (NCBI taxonomy): Eukaryota > Metazoa > Arthropoda > Insecta > Hemiptera > Miridae > Creontiades > Creontiades dilutus. Next base: position 953,671 of record JAVIWC010009708.1, read on the forward strand.
ACTACATAAAAAATTATGTATTACACGGTTAGATTACACCATTCAATTGATATGATAATTCCTTAAAGTATTTGATTTATTTCCGACCATGAACGTTTGCAATCGATCAAGAGAAAAGGAGTGAAGTTGTCTTACTGTAAATCGCTGCAATTGATTTAAAAAAGGTTTATTATTTTGGAACCTTCACCCCTCCCTATGCCACTACTTTCCTTGACTACCAGGACTTTTCTATGTCAGATGAGCTCGTACTGATCAGAGACGTATTTCAATCGATTCGGATTGCAAAAGGACTTGGAAATGGCACCCCCACTTGTGTATGTCAGTAAAAAACCACGTTTTTGAGCTGTTTTTGGCTCTGTAGAAGTTATGACTAATCAGACTCCAAGTGGAGTCCACGTGGAACAGGACGGATTTTTACACCATTTCTAAGGCCTTTCATCTTCCATACGGACGGACATGAAGTTTGATGGGGTTTATATTAAAAACAATAAACTGAAATGTTGAAACTAAACGTTCAGGAAAAACTCCTGCAGTTGAAGAGAACTTCGAGTGAGATCATTGTCCTAGGTAGTCAAGATGACCAACGCGGGAGAGTTGCCTGAGATAGATTTGATTGGAAAGAAAAGCTTGTGTCCGAATTTTGTTGAGGTTTTGATAACATTGCGGCCCTAAATGTTCCATTAGATCAGGGCAATAGGCTGGACCCAAACTTTAATTCTAATCACTATCAAATTCTCATTTCCTCTCTCACTAAGTGAAAGTCCCCACCGTGGTAATGACCTCACTCGACTGTGAGCAATGGAATATTGACGTATTGTGAAAAAGAATCGTGTTATCAAAGTTTTACTGTCGTTAAAAAAGGGATTTAGTTTCTGGTCTTTTAAAGACTCGTTCTTCATGCAACCTCTGATTTTTTTTATCGGTCTGGGATTTTCTTCTTCATTTGGGACGAGAGATAATGAATGTTTTTCCGTGTTTTCGCACTTAGAACCACTGTGTGACAGTTTTCATCTGTGCTTATTCTCATGAAAAGAAAGGCTCGAGTTAGAGTTGTTAATAATTTTGGAGGCCCTTACAAGATCACCGCCCCCAGCTACTCAGTTTGAAGGAAAAAAGCTTTTGGCTGTTGAGCCTACCCGAACATCTTTGACTGTTCCTCTTGAGAGGTACTGTCTCTTACATCGAGTGAGTGGTTTTTGTAGGAAGTGAATTTGGTTTTAGGAGGTTCGTGTATGAGGGATCGCCAGTGTTACCGCTATAGCGGTGCTTCTTGCCCATCAAGTGATTGGAAGGATGGGAGATATTCAGTTCGTGTCGCCGGGCACAGACTAAATATCTCCGAAATATATCCGCGCCAGTACACTTAATACGAAGGAATGAAATTGGCGTGTTACCAGGATGGTAATAATAGCTTCCTGCCATGTAATCAATATAAGTTTAGGAATGAGGAGGTATACCAAAAACCGACCACTAGGGGCAGTATATTCGGCGAATATATGCAGTTTAGGATACGAGTTGATGAGAGTAAATTGAGTAAATGATAAGATTTATAGGCTGACTGACTGCTTGGGCTTATACGTATATAAAAGCTTCCCTACATTTCCGTGTGCCCACAATGGGCCATTAAGGAGGTCGCTAACCCTTCCTGGGGTTTTCCCATCTACTGCGTGTCTGGTGAGCTCCTTTTCGTCAACATCTTTATTAAATTCTTTCATATACAATATTCGTGGTTCCCCACCGCACCAGAAGGAGTATAATTGAATCCTCAGAAAAAGAAATCACGGAGAAAACAGACAAATAATAAACCCTCGCGTGAAGGATTTGTAGAGTTTTATGGAATACGAATAACCGTGAAAAAAAAAATATATATCATTTTTCTCCGTACGTAATTCATTCTCTCAATTGAAAATGTAAGAAAAGCTATATGGGAGTGAGCTGTATTTTTCAATAGATCCAGGGTCCTGGGGAGCCTCGCGAAAACGCCTTTTCTGTCAAGATTAATGTGACAGCTGTGTGATTCACTGGTCGCTTGACTGCGGCAAAATATATATTTTCTCAGCCACACTCTAACAGTATCTGCCCGTAGTGTATCTTCTTACCTACATTTATAAATCACGGATAGCTTTCAGTAATACCTTGATTCGAGTATCGCTGTTTGGGTGACCTAGTTCAATTTATTTTTGCAACGTTTTCGTCAATTTAATAAGCGTTTTCTTGCCGGTGAGAGCCAAAGTGATGGATTGGAATTTGCTGGCGTGTAAAGCCCCTTCGGCGTCTAATTATGACTAATGGTGCTTAGCTAAGACGATATGCTCCTAGTCAGATCTTCATCCACACTAATTAATGTTTGATCTTCCCAGTATTTGATGGAAGTCAAGATGATTAAAACCAGGCTTACGCAATAAGACAGCATCTGCAATATAGATGAAACATTCTACCGCAATGCACTTTGTTTTTAATTATTTTGCCCTCCGTCATATATCTAGTTCTAATGAAAAATCACATTTAATTTCTTTTGTACTGAACCGTTTTGATATCAATCATAATTATCATTGTAATATATAATTTAACACTTGTTCACATAAAATTCAATGTTCTAACTTTGATTTTTTTTTTGTTACAGGTAAGAAGAAACGCATTTATGAAAACCATCAAAGGTAATGTTTGTTCTTAAGATACCTTAATTTATTTCCCGTCTCTACAATCCAGAAGCACGAAACGTCGAGTGGCATTTTGCCACCTTCTCTTCCTCTGGGCAGGACCTTTACCGTGACCATGTCTTCTTTGGATCTTTGTGGATTCCAGTCCGAACCTTGTTGTTCCTCATATTCCCTTTTTTCTTTGAGGCCAATCGACTTTGATTTTATGTTCTTAATCTCCAATGAAAGGAATTTTTTCCTTGTTTTTCATGATCTTCTATGGCTTTGAGGTTTATAGGAGATAGGTGTTTGATTCGTTCCAGCCCTCAGTGCCACGTTGGAGATAGTTAGGGAGCTGAGGTTCACCGGCCTTCCACCTCTCACACCTCTAGTGTAGGAGCACTGGCTTGGCGTTGTTGAATAGCCGAAGTTTAGTTCCTAGTGAGAAACTTCTCCTTTCCCAATTGGGAAAACGAGCTACGTATCTTGCTTTTAATGTTTTTGACAACAAACTATGATTGTGAACAATAATCCCAAGCTATTGGAACCCTTCAACAAACAAGCTGAATTCGGTATATATTTTCCGGAGAATCCCTTAATGGAACATTGATCCACATCATCTTCTCCTTCCTGGCATTTATCTTGAATAAACCTTTAGGAGAAAACTCGCTCAGCTCCTTCAGTTTGTGCGTCACGTCCCATAACTACACCTATTGGTTTATTATTCAATAATGAACCATTGTAATCGCTCTTGAAAAAAAAAATTCTAACACCTCCTGAAAATTTCATCGTTTACGTTTTAAAGGGTGTAGAATCCGAATCTGCAATAAAAAATTTTCCATCCGTCCGCCGTATACCGTACGCCGTAGACACGATTTCTCCCAAACGGCTGAAGCAAAAAAGCTGAAATTTTCAGGAAAAATCCATGTTGGTCTCTTCATCTTGAGCCAGCTCTCTCACTTAATTTAAAGTGCCCTTTAAGGGTTGTCAAAGTTTTGTAAAATCCCTAAAAACCTAAAAAAAAGTCAGGGCGGCCTAAATGTAGACTTATTTTAAAGAACATACCACGAGGAATCGAATGAGCCCCTCCCCAGGTCCGTAGGTCAAACCATTCCCGATGTATGGCCCGATTTATGGTGCCAGCATTTGTGTTATTTTGGTTTATTATTGTTTTTGTTTTGATTACGGTAACCAAGTGATGTAGTGGCCGTGGATACTTGAGTGAACTCCTCAAAGGGTTCATAGCCGATACATGGGTTGAAGTATTCTGATAACCATAAAAAAACGCTGCAAATTCTTTCACTGGGGTTTATCATTCAATTGGCTTGCGTTCATGATTTGAATTTCTACTAAGCTTCGGAGTGTGCGTGTTTCACAGGTGATAGAGCGATTATTGAATTTCAGGAGGCACACGAATATGATCAACTGATCAATCCAAATAGGTATTTTGGTTGAGAACAGAATTACGTGCTCTATGCATATCTCCTGAAATTCAATAATCGCTCTGTCACCTGTGAAACAAGCACACTCCAAAGCTTAGTAGAAATTCAAATCATGAACGCAAGCCAATTGAATAATAAACCCCAATGAAAGAATTTGCAGCGTTTTTTATTGTAATGATTCAGTCTACACACGGTTAAACATGAAAAAATAAATGCTGAGCAACAAACAGAATTAAACACTCATTTTAAATCCGATTGCTTAGCTTTCAATTTTTTAGAAATAAGGTTCCTGAGAAGCAAAATTTGGGAGCAGTAGCTGCCACCCCTCTGAGTCAAGAGGGATGCTGTTCCCAGAATTTGTCCTATGGCGTTCAGTCGAAAAAGAATCACTGCTTCTGGTTTAGTATGATGTCGCCTCGAAATGCACTCAAACCAGTGATGATAAATAGTAGCCTAAAATGATCTTATTTAAAATTACCAGACCCTTTTGATGCATGCGTCGGTTTGATTGCGGATTTGCATTGTAAATGCGGGGTTCCAAACTGATCGTAAGTGGCTACGATCCAAGAAACGGTAAACAACCTCCTAAGTCGTCAAACAGCCAACGTCAAACAGCAAACGATTGAAATGATATGTGACAGAAGAGGAGGTGACTTTTTCCGGGGCGTCTTGTGTGCTCAGCGTTAAAAAGGATGTAATGCTACTACATTTGTGCGCAAAATCAGTAAACCATTGTTTTGATAAAATGCGTTAAGTTCATTCATATCCCACTGCAGTGTATGGATAACATTTCGAGTACGAATGTTTACGAATATCTTGAAATTGTCGGCGCATGGAATAAACCTTGAAGAAGGTTAAGTGGTCTGGCAGGTAGTTCACGAACTGGAAATAATTATAACAAAATTGGTGGCTGCCATAGGTATAATCTCGAAGATTTTTCAAGTTTCCATTATGATGTTTCTGTTGTCCGTTGGAAGTTATAGTCTTCAGGTTGGCTCCATATGTTTTAAAATCGTATTTGATTCTAAAAGATCTAAAGGCCGTGGTAGACCTTAGATGTGTATCATACGTATGGAAGCTTCTTCACTAGTTAACCACCTACGAACCTCGCCCTAGGAAGGATTGAAATTCTCATGCATCAGCGGCAATACTACTATAAAACGAAAAATTCATATGCATAAATTATCAGTTGCTTCCAAAAGAACGATGTAAACATGGAGGTTATTCCGCGGCCCCTGGGCTAGACGGTTGGTTCATCACTTTCACTGATCCATCACGGAAAAATAAAACGTTATCAAAACACCCGACCAATTTATATTTAAATACTCCTACTGCATGAATAATTCAGAATATTCGTGATCCGAGAAAAAATATGACGTAGATTGAGTTTTATAGAGGAAGGACAATACAACAAAAGATCCTTTGTAATATAAATTACATCATCCTACATGGTTTTGTGTCGAAATCGGGCTAAAATATGAGTTGAAACTGATTGTAAACACTACTTTCGACTGTCTTTTCAAGCTGGATTCATTTCAGAGAAATTTCTATGTCGTAACTTAGGTTCAAAATTAGCGTTTCAAGCAATCTAAATAATTTCAAAGAAAAACTGAACTTTTTTCTTCGTACTTTTCTGGATATTTGATGGATAATACTGATGAACTGTGTGGTAGATCTAAGGTAAAGTACATTTAAAGTTGAATGAGACAAGAAGAATTCTGCAGCTGAACAAGGAGCACAATACGTAATAACTCTTACTTTCCCAGCATTCCGATTGGTTAAGGGATAATTGTGATGAACTTGGTTGATAATGGTCTCGGTCGTAGAGTAGAATTGTTTCATGTTTTTCATCTTGAACAGAATTTAAGCTTGTTAGTGCGACTCTCAGGGCGGAAATACCTCGGGACACTGTTCTGACAACCCCTTCAAAAGGTACTCCTACATGTAATGCAGGTCTGTCGCGCTAATTCTTTGTACAGCGGGTAAGAATAATGATACGATTTGGGAGAGTGCTGTTTTGATTTGGTACTCATTGACGACCACGTAGAGCCTAACTCCCATATTTCCTGTAAATTTCATTGAAATGGGATGAAAACTAGAGGAACTAGACGTGGTACAAAAACCTACGGTCTCGCGAACAGGCACGTACACACTAACAGTCGAACAGCGGACACGAAACGAAAGTTGTTTATGATGGTCTTAAATGCAAAATGCGAGTGGACATGGAAATGGAAAACAAAGTTGCCGCTAAGTATATCTGTAGACTTGGAAGCACTAAAGAAAATCCATAAGTAACGGCTTTGTAGGGCGGATATCTCGAAAATCATACAAGTTATCAAAAAACCTAATATGAATAACTCTTGTAGCAAATGTATCCAGCTTTTATTTTGTATGGAGTGCTCATGTCGCTACGATCATAGCTCGGATGATCATAGTTTCCGAGATATTAGTGAAAAACCGAAAAATGAGACCTTCAAACCTCACCCTTCCATTCAACTCTTGTGCTAGGGACAAGGACTTCTGATATTGTCACCTCCTGACTAGTCGCAGCAAAGGTTTATGATGGATTCGGTTAATTGGCCCTTCTTGAACCCGTCGCCTTGGGAGATGAATCAGATGCCTTCAAGCGTCTGGGTCAACCTCTGAGCGTGGCGGCCATTACCACATTCAGCTTAATGGAAGGGGCAACTATAGCATTCCATCACTTCACAGGTTCCAAGTCAAAAATTGTGTTTTAAACATTTTCCTCTACGCCTTTTTCAGAGCATTCGTTGCTTGGCGTATTTCTGTACCCTTAGAAGTAGGGGATTGAATTCGCCTTTTGACCCCTAGAAGGTGGCAACGATTTGTCTTGCCCGCCGACCTGAGCCAGCCATCCGGTTTTCATTCGGTCAGTTAAAGTCACTTCCGACCTAATTGACCTCCATCTATTCCGGTGATGGATGGAGATGGAACGCCAGGTTTCATTTTGCTTTCCCCTTAGAGAACGGGGGAAGGTTGGGTTCATTCGTTCAACAAATTAGCTAAACCCCAATGTTACGTAAAATAGGGAATTCACTTACGATTTTTATCCAAGGAATACCAAAGTACAGACGTATTTCAACTGGAAACTGAAAAAAGGCGTTCAACTCCGAAGTTACATGAGGTGAGGGCAATTTGAAACCAGTCGTAGGTTTTACCAGGAGTCCTGTTGGTTAATAAGGCGCCTTGTACATAATTCATACTTTTCCAGCATCTCAATTGGTCAAGGAGTATTCAAGTGATTTGCTTGAACAAGATTTTAATTTGGATCTGGAAACATATCTTGATGAACCAGAAATATGTATATCTTGTGTCTTTGTTTGTCTGTGGCTCGGTATGTTTATAGAAGTAGAAACGTATGTCAGGTTACCGCTGTATATGTTCGCGAACAGGTGGAGTGCAACTGTGTTTGACTGTTTTAAAAACATATGGCATTTTAAAGCAAGTTAGACACTTATATAAAATAATAACATTATCAAGATTAGTAATAATAATAATAAGAAATTGATCCTGTCAGCTGTTGGTTTTTATTTCATGAAACTATGTCAAAACTCAGCAAATTGTTACACAACGGCTTAGTAATTGTTGTGTATTGTACATAAATCACTCATCTAGGTTAATTAGACGTAGTCGGTGGTTCATTATCTAAAATCGTCCATTAATAACGAACATAAAAACATTAGTGTTATTGCCAAAGTTCCCGGTCTGTATTTTTTTATTCATTCTGATTTATGAATATTTATGCCCTTTAATTTCACCATTTTCGATTGAGAGGAAATGACGGCGAGGATTCAGTCCCAACTCGGCCTTGAATGTGATTTTTTAATTTCATCAAGTTTGGTCGATTGGTTTCGGAGAAAAGCTCCAAACGGCGGACGGACGTATTTTTCAATTCGATGTTTAGGCTCTTTGCATTTTGCAACGTAAAAACACACATTTTGAGGTGGTTAATTTTTTTTTTTTTTTTTTTAGTCCATTATAAAGGTTAATTATTGTAAAAAATGAACCCAAATTTCATCAGATGACTAAAAGGGACCCCGAAGGGGCAAATATATATATTTTTGTATACCTTCATGGTTTTTATTGTTATTTCTGCGAGTACGCTAACCTTCAGTGTGACACCCAAGACACCTACACATTGCATTTTAGATATCTGGCGCGGGAATCAGTAATGAAGATGCCAACCAACTTTACCAGTCGTTCGGAGAACCGAATAGTTTAGTGATTAGAGTAGATAGCGGTTTCCGCGTGTCGGAGAAGTTTGAGGGCTGAGGACCTAGTTAGGAGTTGAAAATCACATGAGTTACTCATTAGGTGCGTCCATAAATCATTTTAACATCTCTCATTTGTGGAACAGTCGTTTCAATGTTTTTTGAGAAGAAACGTTTATCAATAAAATTCAGGAGTTCCGCTTAAATTTGAACCTTTTGATCTAAATACTTTATTTGAACAGTTTGGATAATTTCATTTCTTCTTTTTGCTGTGCACTCCCATAATTAAGTTCCATATTACTGGCATCAGCAAATCTTGCGCTGCACTATTTTTTTTTTTTTTTTTTTTTTTTTTTTGTGTACGTCGAGTTGCGAGTATCGACCCATCAGCCAAAACACTTTTCTTAATTACTGTGAGTTTTTCTTTTTTCTTCTTCACCAGTTCCATCCAGTTGAATTTGAGGCCCAATAAAGGAAGGATTGGAAATTATATTCTAGTTCAACAGAACGGCTTTTGGATGACAACTGATCATGCGCAACTTCTTTCCTATTACTCACTAGATTGTCCTTTGTTTGATTTTCACATTCGAGTTGATGGTTGTTGTCGATCAGTTGATCCTTATCTAGGAAGTAAACCAACTTGATCCGAAAATGTTTCGGTTCCGTCCACTTCGCCTGATGACTGAACAAGGAGCGGAGTCAGGTTAAAGGAAAAGGAAAACAACTGGTTTATCTTGGGCTAATCCTCTCAGGATCGGCGGATATAAATTCCCAGAGTCGGGCGGTAGAAGGACCGTAAAGTCGAGCGGTCTGTAAGCCATCGGAGCGATCGATGTCGACCGAAGAGAACATAAATTGCCCCCTCCCCTCCCCCTTCTACTAAACCTCCACCCTTTCCCCAGCACCTCTCCGACTATTTTCCAGCAACAGAGGTCGAGATAAGACAACGTGTCTACAGGCTTTCTATTGTGGAAACAACTCTATCATCTACTATTCGTGCCACTCTGCTGAATCGTATATTAGATCACACAACTACCCTCTAGAGAAGGAGATGGGAGTAAACTTATCCAAGGTCGGAGAAACTTGATGAATGCGGCGGCGAACTATAGTGATCGATCACTGATGCGAATAACCAAGTATTTGCTTATAGCGGACCTTATTGAGAGCAAACTGAATGGGTCCGAAGTTGGCCGGCAGCGTTCGATCGCCTTTGAGTCTCCTTCCGTCACAGATATACATCAAAGGTTTGTTTGCTTAGTTAGATCTGGTCCAGTTCAGAATTGAGCTTAGTTCCTTTAAGACGGACAGTCCATACAAATTTCAAACCAATTCGGAACTGATTTTCTCATCTCTCACAACTCTTTGGATGCAGTGATAAATTATTTCTGCTAGGATAATAAGAAAACTGGGTGAAAACTTCCTGAATTATATATGGGGAGTGAAATAGTAATCACACACCCCATATTTAAAACACCTGTCAAATCAAAGGGACTGGGAGCGTTATAGATAAGGAGATCATTCAGGGTTCTTGTCTTGAACTAGTTCAGACTGTTCGAGATTTTGACGGAACTTCATTCCTCATCGGGTGGTATTAACTATTTATGCTCCACCGCCTTTCAATTTTAAGGTTTCATCTCGTCGTGTGGCATGTCAACCTTTTCTTTGCTGGGTTTCGTGTCTCCTGAAATTCCAATCTCTCCTGAAATGGAATGCGACTGATGAGCGGCTATTTGGATTCGAACAAAGCCCGAATTTTTGCTCTCTGCGTCGAATATGACGAACCGTGAAGCCAGAATTGATGAATAGCACCTCTACTAAATTGAAGCTTGTGACTCCTCGTTATAAATAGTACATTCTTTCATTATAGATAATGAAAGAATGTACTATTTATAACGAGGAGTCACAAGATCTATGGTATCCATTGTACCCAAAGGCAGTCTCCTGCCACTCGTTACGCTTAGTCCATTAAGGATAAGGCTTCCGATTTTGCTTCTGAGTCTAGGTATAGATTGCGGAAACACTTTTTTTAGTATCAGGAGATCAACAATTTTTTTCTGTATAAAATCAAATTTTCCAGTCGAATTTTGAGTTTTACACCGCTCTGAACAACTCCCATTTCGTGTCTGTCTGTCTATCTGTGTGACTGTCCGTGTGCGCCTAGGTCATTGTAACGAATCTAGTTACTGAAGTTTCCATCCGATTTTGATGAAATTTCAGGGCCCCATGAATTCTATCGCTCACAAATGAATTTTTTCTCTTAGACGATTACAAAGGTTCATAATTAAGAAATTATACTTATATTATTATACAGAATGTTATTATTATTGTACAGTATTATTTGTTGTATTTCAATAGAACTGAATAATGGCATAACAACTGGGTTGCTCTTGACCGACCGTTCGTACTTTCCTAGGGATTGAGTGATGAAATAAAGGGGACAAATCGTCAACATGATGTTGAAATACGATTTCAGTTAATTACAGAATGACAACTTCATTCCACGATCACTTCAAAACGGGAAGCCATAGCTTGATAAAAGGGAAGATTAACGACATTACGGTACTTTGAATTTCACAGATCGAAGAATCTCAATCCCATTTATTCGCCGAGTTATCCGCAGACCTTAGGGCTGAGGGGGTTGGGCTCCAAAATCCTTCACTCATTGTCTCTCTCATCAGGGGCGAAGGGAATTAGAAGGACTGGATGATGGTGATGAGAGGCGGCTTGCGGGAGTCGGGGGCTGATCCATCGGGCTAATGGAGCCTATGAATGCCTTCGGGTTAATGGATTTCACACATCGGGACGTAATCTTATAGCGACCCCCCCAGTCACAAACCCCCTCCACTCTTCGGACCCCACTACCTTCCATTACTCCACTTACCTCTCTTAATTAGCGTTCCCCTCTCTAACAATCATTGTCAATGAAACTTCGGAGAGTGGGGAGAGTTTCTGTGTCACTTCTGATGACAATACCTTCCCTTTGGTATGCATAACTTCAGAACCCAGAAGGTTGATGGCATCTGCTGCCATCTGTCACAACAGTTAAACTGATTGGGGCTGTTATGAGCCCGTAACTTCTAACATTCAAACAGCGCTTGTTATGAAAATCGATCTAGGTGCTTCCTTCTGAACAAACTATCTCCTTGCAAGCTAGTTTTGGAACCAAAACAAAGTTCTGGTGTACAGGACGTGTTAATGCCTTTTGACTTTTTCTGACATTGGGAATATGAAGGATATCGGATAAGTTGCTAAAACACATGGTGTTACAAAAGCTAGAATGCATCCACAAGTCACAACTAACGGGTGCTTAAATTCCATTAGTCAAGAAAAAGGGAGGCGCTCGGTGATATAACCAATCAAATGCAAGCAAAGAGAAAAGAGGTTGTCAGGGGTAATGGAAGGGGAGGGGTGTTTCCCAATGATTTCTATTCTAACATTAGCAATACATTTCGCCACTGATAGGGGTCCATTTCCGTAAAGCTTGGTATTATACCGTTAATATTGCCTCCTCCCCCTTCTTCACCTGAACTGCCAATCCCCATTCACTTTGATTGCATTTGATTGGTTGTATGATTTAGCACCTTCCTTTCTGTTGACCAATGGGATTCAAGCTACAATATTTCCATTGTGTGTTTAGATTGTTTGTTATTAGTGATTTCTTAACCGTTGAAATCGATTTAACATTGTAACCCACACATTCAGTGAACATAGACAATGTTATTCGACTTCCGTTTTCTTCTTTTAAACTACTTGCAAACCGAAGTTAAACACACCACAAGTTAGAAATTGTCACCTAAGGCGACACAAAACTCATTCATCAACGTTCCATCAACGATTACTTGCGGAGGTGTACTGAGACGACCATTTATAAACATTTGGACTCACTCACTTTCTGAAGTAGGAGCCACCATTCGCTCCATTTTCACCAAAAATTCTATAAGAAGTATATTTTTTTGGGGTGGCAAGTCCCTGCTCCAAATCAATTTTACAGTCTTAGACTCGAAACAAATATGTTTTGTTTCGGTATTTTAAGCCAGATTTTGTACTTTTGAAAAAAGCTATTGAACGAAAACTACCAACCGTTACATACCAAAGCTATAAACCCTATGAAAAATGTATTGTAATCAGACGTAATTTGAAAACCAGTGTAAAGTCGAGTACCAAAACACATCTTGCAGTTTAGCATCGAAGCTCCAAGCTTATCTTTTGGCAAATATGAGCTCACTTGATTATCCTCATCTATCCAAAATTTTTGTCAATAAAAGTTTTGAAGAGGGATAGTCTGCATTCGCCTCAGATGACAATATTTTTCTCGTAGTACGTATGACTTCAGAATGCAAATGATAGATGACGTCTGCCTTGTTGCTGCAATTAAGCTAATTGGGGCTTGTAAAGCGCGTGTACCGTTTGACAATCAGCTTGAGCGTGTTATGCAAATCGATCCTGGACAGACGTTCACTCCCAACAAAACTCTCTCGTTGACGAATTTCAAAGAATGAGTAGACAATGGTGTTAAATATTGGAAAATGAGATTTCTCCAAAAGTTTCATCTGTTTTCTTTCGCTCTTCATTCCTCTTATAATTAGGCTCTCCCCTCCAACAATAATTTTCAGTGATTATGTGAGCAGTAAGAAGAGTTTTTGCGTTGCACTTGATTACAGTATTTTCCCATATGTACACGATTTTGATACCTACATTTGAGGTTGATCCAAACTAAACTTCTTTCAACTTGGGAGTCTCAAGGTGAGAAGGGAGTTCTGCTGTCATCTCTGATGAGGGGAAACCTTGTTTTTGGGAGCATTTCCTTATATCAATAGCATTTCCTTCCTAAACGCCCACTGCCTTTCACGGCCTCCTGACTTGTTAAGTTGGACCCTTCTCATCTTTTCATGTGACTCTCTGGGTTCTGTCCATCCTTTCGAGGGTGACGGATCATCCTGTACTAAAAAAAAAAATGCATGACAAACTACTAGGTGACCCTTTACAAACTAATCGTAATGCCCATTGGTCCGGTTTTATATGATCACACTTGTAAACATAATTATAAACACGTATGGATATTTTTAAAAACTAGATCGAATTCTTAATCGGACCTAAAAAAAAAAAAAAAAAAAAAAACACAAATATCGCGTGAGAATTCCAGTAAGTATGAGAAGTGCTTGAATCGAACGGCCTTGGTGTGATCCTGGAAGTCCATGCCGCAGTAGAATTTTAATGTACTGCGTATAATGAGCAGGGGAGGCTACTCCCCTGAAACTGTAGGGAACACACAGATCACCATGGGCTATCACAAAGGGGAAGAAAGAAATGCTTTTCCTTGCGAAATATAAATTTCAAATCGTCTACTTCTCATTGTCCCACTCTATTTAAAACTGCAAGAAACGCATTAGACACAAATAATAAAGATGCTGACAAAAGTTTTTACCTCGATAACTCCTGAATAAAGCATTAGGTACCCCTGGTCATTCGTTCTCTTATAGTGGATGCAAGATGAGCGCGAGCCTCTTTGAGCATCATCACTTTACTGCACAGAGAAAAAGATCCACTAGGTTTACCAACAAGTGGCGAAACGCGCTTGCACATTCGAGATCGTTTGTCGCTGAGTTTGAGAACTCTGCACGGCATCGGTGACAGGTCTCATCCCAATTAGTATCTTACTGATAATTGCTTGAAAACAGTGTGCGCGAGTAATGCTCGTTTGCTGTAAAGAGCCTATACATGAATAACTTCGAAAACAAATACTCTGAGCGGGTATAAAGCACTGATGACGAAATGGTAAAATGCGCCTTTGCCCCACAAAGCAGGGAGCAGAGGACCTAATGCGCTCCTGTCTCCATTTTTTCGAGCACTCTGATTGGTCAATCGCAGCTCTTTTTTCGGTCAATTGCTCTCTCATCCATCAATGACTGCCTCAGTGCCAACTTAGAGGGCCGCCAAATTCCGCCTTGTATAGGGTGAGCTTGGAGTATGTGCTCACGTCCATCTGATTGGCCAGAAATGTATTCCATAGCGCTGGATATATTTCGTGCGTTGTTTCAAATAGGGTAAGGGCAGTCTTGTTTTACTAGCTACAATGGACGGACTTCTCATCTTTTAGGTTCATTGGCTTGAAGGTGCACGTGCTATAAGAATAAATATCCGAATACTTATGTTTTTTTCAATCAAAACTTGTTTTTCGCATATTATCTCAAGTTGCCTGTTAGGTGTATAATGAAGCAGAAACCATTTTGACCACATGGACGAGCTGATTCTCATAGTAGTCATAGAAGAAAGGTCTTATACCTTCACTGCTGACCCAGGATATGCTGTCAAAATCAGAAAATAAGTTTGATTTGAAAAGACATAACTTTGGTATTTCAAAAGCTTAGGGTGGAATTCATACTTAGTTGGAACCTTACTTAGCTGAACAAAGGAAACGCTTGAGTGAGGGTCTGACGCGTGGTGGCTACTTTTGCTATTAATAGTCATCAACTAAGGAAATGCTCAACCAAGTGTTGAGGTAGGCGGTCAGGATGCAGAACCGGGCTGCAACGCCCGTTCAAACGAAGGTCTGAGCTAGGTCGCTTTTCATCATGAATGCAATGACAAGAAATGGAGGCTAGAGGCGGCCCATCGAGCCATTCCATCGTAATTCTTGAATGAATGTAAAACGACCCGGTTTATTTCCTTGTTTTTTGGGGGTTTTCACTACTAACGCTTCATTTGTACATGTTTACAAGACCTTTTTCGTTTTGAGTTAAATTTCCAATACAATCCCGAAAGATTATCTTTTTTGGGGATGCCATGTATAGGTTTTTATTATGGGGAGTTTTGTAGAACATTGTATGGCGCCACCTAAGCGAATACTGTTTCCCATAGTTGCAGGATCATCCATTGACCGTGTTGATGGTGCCGTGTTCGAAGTTGTGCAGATACGTCGAGAATAATCCTCTCGAAGATGCCCCGGTGATAAATCCATTTTAATTTGACCGTGGTCGGGAAATGGGCTTAAAACCCAGTCATTAGAGGGGCTCTGACAGGTCTGCGGACCCGCGGAAAACAAAGCAGACTGTCATGTCAGGTGGTAGAAAATCTCTGCAGAATTAATGGGTTAACTACGGCGGCTTTGAAATTCGTATTCGCGGCTCCTGAGCTTCATACACAACTGCTTCTATTCCACTGGTGGGGCTTATAAATCCCAACCCATAATTACGCCCAGCGATTAATTAGGAAGTACGACATTTTGAAACACCCGGAGCCTCTCTCGGAGCAATAAACTAATCTCTTTCGTACAGATACGATGAGATCCCTGTTCAACGCCAACTTGCTGCATGCAGAGATTTAATTTGATGTACAAACCCATAGTATCAAACCTGACACTGACCACCAACATCACAGCAGCTAGTTATTTGTAAAGCAGATAAACGATAAATCGATTTCACGTTTAGGCTTTTCATCCGACTGTCATTGGCGTTTTGTTCTCCTGAATGAGTATCAAAATCGATCTGATGATTTCACTTAAATTGGGTTTGCCGTGCAGAAGCGTGAAAACTACTTGGACGAGGGACCCTTTCCTTAGCAGTCACTCACCAAAATGGACGTTGATTTTTTGGTTTATGAAATCATCATAAAAAACTCAGCTTTAACTGGGTCACCTCGCACAATCATTCCCAATCAATTTTTGGATATATTTCTTTCGCTCTACTTATAAATCGTGTAAGCATTGTCTTAATTTTATTGAGATGAATACATTTTTCTCCAAAATTAATATTTCCACACGAATTTTCCGTTTTAGAATGTTGACTATTGTTTCATGCCTGTCTATTTGTATTTGGGTGTCCCACGGTTTCTTGCAACAGTCATATGATTCAGAAGACATTTTCAGAGAATGTGCGGGTTAGAGTTTATGGTTCGCTAAGGGTTTAACAGCTCACAAATCGAAACAACATCCTGTGCATTCTCAAAAGATGCCATAAAAGATCCCCATTTATATTTCTGCAAGATAGATCGATTAGAAACGAAAGTCTGAAAAGAACTCTGATGTCTTGAAAATTTCAAGTCAATCAGAAACCGCGACGGCCGGAAGAAATTTCAGAGTGTCTCAAGGAACTCGATTTGAAATGGAACTCTTGAAAAAGAATTCCCATTCCAATTATAACAGCTGTACTACACGATACTAGATGAATTTTAATATTTTCAAGCTCGTTAACATACGTGTTGCCGTTGATGTTATTTTTTCTGTCGAAGTTCTAGCCCTGAGGGACAGCGAACGGATGAACGTAAAGTGGTCCGCGTGGGCTCATTGCATTCTTTGGAAGGCACGTCTAACAATAACGAACATCAAAACAATAGTGTCATATCAAAATTTCCGATGTTCAGATTTTTGCAATTTCAGCCATTTGATTTTACCTTATGGGTTTGACTAAGATCAGTCCCGACTAGACGTCAAATGTGTTTTTGGCAACAAGTTTCATTAGTTTCGTTGACAAGCCCCGGGCGGCGGACGGAGAGATTTCCTCAAATTGGATACTCATATTCTACAATTATTAAAACACAAAACAACACGTTTTGAAGGAGATCTTAAAAATTTTGCCTAGGTCGATTACAAAAGTTCATTGTTTAAAATAACAAACCAAAACCAAGATTTTCAATAGTTAGTTCGCATGTGCTAAATCGGATCCACTTGGGGTTCATAAGAAGAACAAGACGTTTCTGCTGATTTTTACCAGCCAAACATGAACTATTCGTTGGTCTTTACTTTTTGGTTACTCTCCTTCGTTAAGAGACCTACATAGCCGTAAATTAAATGTGCACTCTGCACCAAGGCTGCTCTAGTTTTAGGTTTTTCCACGCTTCTGTTTTATTGGATTGCAGTCTAATGTGTATCGTTCTCTCCCAAGTATTTTTGGCTCCGCTCCCACAAGCTGTAACGTTTATTGTGGTTAACTGAGACCGGCGATGTCGAGGTTTTTCCGCCTTTTTCACGGGATACTATCGCCACACAATAGGTTATATAAAACTATGTCATCATTTAAAACGCTTGTCGAGCATTTAATATTAGGAATTTGAAATATAAAGTGTTTCCCAGGGATGTAGAAGTACAAAAGTTAATAAAATGGCTCAACAACCTCTAAAACTGTGCGTTATCAAGATAGTTCGATGTTGATTCCAAAAATCTATTGAAAAAGGAAAGACAATGACAAAAGAAGAATGACATTAGGTTGGTATAGCACCTTGAAATGAAAGTGCTAGATATACTTGATAAAATAAACTAAAATAGTGAAATAGCTGGTAGAAAATTATGGAGTCGCGTTTGTTTTTTGCAAGATGGGTGCTATACGCATGTAAAAGTCATATCGCCCTCACCGATCGAGTTTTGCTTTACTTATATAAATACATATTTGCGGAAAAGTGAGGCGTTTTATTTCATCTAGTTAAATTCCAGTTGTTCCATTTTTGGATTTCCACGAATTGCCTATATGAAGTCCGTTACATCTTTGAACACATTCCGGTATAAGCTTTCTTTCGTACAAAGGGACTAGTAAAGTTAGCTGCTCACGGAGTTATATTCAAAACGTGATACAACTATTCAATTACAAGGTAGGACGCACTGATAAGCTGAATGCTATTGAGGCTAATTTCTTCCCTTATCAATCTACATCGCTGAAATATAAATCGAGGGTACAAGTACAATTCATGGAAGCTCCAAGTTCTAGTAATGCACTGCAGGCTACGTTTATTTTGTCTTTATAATGTATTAATTCAAGTTGGATTTCTACTTGAATTCGAGTGTACCAAGGAATTATTAGGTTTAGATGTACAGTCCATTTCTGGTAGTTCGATGATCCACGTTGGGGGCGATGTAATACAGGAATGCAAACCTTTTGTGTAATAATATGCAGCGTTTTCCTCTGCACTTACTATGAACTTATTATCATGTTAGGAAACAAAGTATACCACAAAAGTATTCCACTGTGCGCTGTAGAAAAAGCAATCGTCTTCTGCAAGGTGAGATGCGGTGTCGATAGCTGGAGCAATCACTTCCCCAAGACATATCCGCCAACTTGGAGTTAATAGTGGGGGTTGAGGTGGATAGATGTCCCTCGGGAACCATAAGAGTTAGTTGCGAAGGGGGGTAGCGGGTATTTGTGAAGTGTGGACAGCAAAGTTGCTATCGATCTGCAAGTCTGCGGGGATAGACGGGCGCCCAGGCGCCATCCTCTCCAGACTTCTTCATTCCCTCGGCTCTATATTTCCCTCTCTCCGTTTCATCTGGTTCTCTCCCGATTCTTTTTTAAACGACCCTATCCTCATCCCCCTCCCCACCTCCTGCCCTTCTTCGCACAATAACATCTCTTCCCTTTTGGTCTAGAGGTCTAGGAAGCCTGGCTCCGTCTAACCCCCACTCCCTCGCCCTTCCCCCCATACATCACCCCATTCTCTCCACTTGTATTCCTCTGTTACGAGCCTTTTGTCAAAAAGACGTCTCACTGTGTTTTTCCTCTGAAGCTTAAGCCGTGGGCAGTCAAGTTAGACCCTCGACTATGAAGGCCGGAGTACAGGACGAATTGAATAAAGTTTTGCTTATAAACAGCCTTCACTTGGACAGCTTCTGTTAGAAATAAATAACAAAAGATCCTTTAGTTCTCTCAAGGTTCAGAAGAGAATAAAGAAGAAAGAATGTTCATAACCCACCATAACACACCTCAATGTACTTGACATCGAGGTTAAATAATTTCATTTCCCAAAACTAGCAAACATTTTAATTGGGTTCTTCTAGGATTCCGACTAAGGCCGAGCCGATCTACACCTTCAAGCCACAAGTCTTCTCTACGACGTGCAAGTAGGTGCCCCTGCCAAACACCTGTCAAGTTAAGTGAGAAGTTTTGCTCACATTGGAGAGTTTCTGTAGTCTTCCTTCTCTGTCGTATTACGGAAAGATGTTTTTCTGGAGCAAGCAAACCGGGCGCGAGCCAGTGACTGAATATGGAATCGTCGTTCGACTGAATGGAACGATTCAAAGTCACACTAACGTGGCTATAATTTCACGTTTCAATCTTATTTCACCGTTCACCCCCTTTTATTAATCATATTGCCATATTCATAACATATTTTAAGTAGGTATCTATTAATTTAATTCAGTTATTTTGTAAAGTTTACATATTTTACTTTTATAATGGTACATTGCACAGCTTTATCCGTGTGGTTTGTCTATTGGGAGAGAAATGGTTGTGGTACTGGAATTGATGAGTCCTAGATGAGGAAACTGAAATTCGCGGGGTCAAGGAAATTCGCATTTGCGAACATCATCGATAACATGAGCGATCAAGAAGTGCATCATTTAGATTTCGGAGGATACTGCATTCGGCGTATTTAGCATTACGCATTCCGAATTCCTCAAAGTTCTTGAAAATTGTCACAATGTCGAACTCCAAACCGAACCTTTTGAGAAAATCCCGGCAGATCACTGACACGATGTACTTGTCTGCCACCTCGAAATACTTTATAGGTGGTATAGTGTTTTTCGGCGGAAGCAAATATTTTTTTTCTTTGACGATTACACAGGTATATTTCGTTTAGTTTTGGATGTTCAGTGCTAATGCTGCTGTGATTTTCGCGGATGTACTCTCAACTCGATCGATATTTGTGCAAATTACTCAATGACGCTCTTCGACGACAACGTCGCATTGAAATTCCGTCTTCCTGAGCTGCTGGTTTTTTGACAGATGAAACTAAAGGATCCAAAACTTTTTCCGTAATGTCAAACTTGATAAATTAGGCAGAGATGACGATGTAAGAGTAGTTCGAGGTTCTTATCCCAGTTTGATAAGTTTCCTGCTCTGAACGATATCAGCGATTTACCAGGTAGAAGCGTGATGACAGGTGGGGGAGAGGAGGGACCATGTCCAGGTGTTCAATTCTCCTGACTCCACCTCTTCCAAGGGAAACGGCTTTCCACTGAAATGAGTTTCAAAGTCGATGCCGTCGTTTCTCCTCGTGGCTTCACCCTTTACTTTGCCCATGATATATGTACAGGGTGTCCCAGACTACACTCTCACCCCTTATTTTCTCTAATTGTGGACGAAAAAAATCGGACCAACACTATGCTTCATCAAAGATCAACCCAGCGATTGCGCCGACATTTTTCCTCAAGGTTGACATGACTACAATGTTTTGCGTAGAGTTCAAAAATGACAAAATTGCGTAGTGCGCAACCGCTCAACTAAGATCAACTTCGTTTTTTCAAATGGAAACCCACATTTTTTATTACAGATTCGGATTCTACGAAAAATTTCATAAACATTTGGCTATTCAATCGAATTTTTTGACCGCGCGCAACCCGCTCAGCGAGCGCTCAAAGATGCGCAACCCAGCGATTGCGCCAAAAATGGGATGAAATTTTTCCTCGATAATATTCGAAAAATAGCGTTGGTCCGATTTTTTTTTCGTCCACAATTAGAGAAAAAAAGGGGGGGGGGGGGAGCATAGTTACTGGGACACCCTGTCTTTATAATATGCTCTGTTTTTATAGTTTTTATACACATGCATACCAAAACCTCCATCCCAGCGTCCGTCACTGCATTTTATCTTACTGGCAGAATATCGGCCGCCTTCCGCTTCCTTGCCTCGCTGCTCCGATAACGAAAATATAACATTGGTTGTTGTGACTGGTAGTCACCCGGCTCTTGGAATTCGGTTAATATTTTGGTTTGGATATGGGAGTATAAAAAAATAAAAAAATTACCATCCAAAGCTCGTGTCGAACATCGTAAGAGCCATAAGTTTCAATCAAAGCATGTACGCGTACCATGCAGTTTGTTTGTTTGTTATGTTTTTTTTTTTACGGAATTTTCGAAGAAATTGCGATTGCAATGACTACGGAAGTATAATATTACCATTTTAATGTATAATTCCTCTATAATATTCGTTGGATTCCCGAATAAATATCTACTTCCTATAATGAACAGGAATACATTTAGCTCACGTGACATTTTTCTCAACGTTACCATGACGCAAAATTCGTAGTGTTGCACGAAATTTCACCGTTACTTCTCCCAATATTGTTTTGTATTCATAACGCGAATATGAAACTCGGCTTCTTCACATATTTCATTCAGCGTCAACTCTGTCTGTGGTTCCGTAGATACTGGGTATTGGAAATAAGTAATTGTAAACATCTATTTGTTATACTTGAAAGGAATTGTTATATCAATTCTACCTTTACTTGATTACGATTTCTTGATATTATTCCGTTTTTTGACCTTATTAATTACAACGGTTAAGATAAGGTTCAAGAAATAATTCTACACAAGGTTTGGTTATAGATTGAGTTATTTATTCAATAATCGTATTTATTGCTCCAAGAATAACTACGGGGCTCCTATTAACCACGAGGTGGAAACGATTTAAGTATTTCTTGCTATCGTTTATTTTTTTTATGAAATAGCACCGCAGGGGGGTATTAGGTAAGGAGTTCGGTTAATAGGATGAATGTAGGATATTAATATCAATTTGATTTGAGTATAATGATAAATTGGAAAACAGATTACCTTGTCGGATGGGGTTCTGGATCAGAGTGAAGGGGAGGCGTCACCATAGTTTCGCCGGTTCGTTATCTCTCCTTCGCCCCCAGTCACTCCTCGCCTCTCCTCTCGCGATTGTTCCGTTGATAGCCGACAGCTGGTGTTATATTATAAAGCTGAGGTATTTCTTAAGTACTTGATGTTTTTCTGTTACAATGGGATAGGTGTGTATTTTGAACTAATTGGCATGCCCGATGGGGTCGTACAAATGAACAATTTTGATTGATTGACTTGCTATCACAAAACGGGGTCAAACGGTTTTCATGTTGAATGTTCTATGAAGGAAAGAGGAGATGGTAGTAAAAAAGAAACAGGAAACTATAATTAAAAACTGCGGTTACTTTTGGGACATACAGCGGGATGCAGTGATGGGTAACAAAGACAGTCTACTTAGCAAAGTGGATTGATTGCTAATCCTAAGCCATCTGGAAACGAGGTCAACCTGTTTTGAAAGAGTGTTCATAAAGCGTTTCTCCCGTTCGAAGGAACGTGGAAAGAGCCTGACTGAATGTTGAATGTATGTATAACGAAATGTAAATAGAACGAAAGGGGAGAAGGAAGTTTAATAATGTTAGGTGGGAACGACTGGATGGGGGTTGGAGCGGGTATTACGGCTGACGTTTTGCTTCCTTGGAGAGGACAATATGGTAATTTAGTGGTCATTGTGAACAGGGATATGAGGGGGAGGATGTTAAGTGTGGGGACGGCGAAGGAGCGGGAGATGGGTGGGGATGTAGGGAAAAAAGGGCCGAGGCAAAAACAGATGAGAGCGCCCACACCATACACCGCGCATCCACTTGGTTAATGGTGGGGTTGGAACGAACCAGCGTGAAACGGCTTTCTTAGTCAAAACTCGCAGTTTGATGAAGTAATTGACTTACTTTGTCCTCGGCATTACCCTTACCGAAAAAAGGGCAACAAAAGGGTGTAAATGGGAAACAACTAAATAATTCTTCCGCCCGCCGCACTGTGGTTTAAAACTTCCAAAAAAACCTACACATGACAAATTTGGTTTCTGGAGGCAATCTGGACACATGAAATCCATTTTGTCATCGTTAGGAATTTAAAAAACGGGACAGTTTTTTTTTTTTTTTTTTTTTGCGAATTGATCCTTTTAAAATTTTATTTCTGAGTCGCATTGGGACCACCTTTACATGAGTCAATCGGACGAATTTAGATTCGTGATTATAAAGATTGTTTTAACTGTATGATTGATTAATATAATATTGGAATATATTTACCTACTCTATGCCGTGAAGAACGAGGTGGTATAATGGAGTGGGGGAAACTGGACGGAGACACTTGAGGAACCTACAACTTTCACTCTGAAAATGAGTTTTCTTAAAAATTTGTTCTAGACAAGATAGAGGGGCGTACGGTGCCGGAATTTATTCTTAAATACAGAAGAGACACAAACAACATGAACTGGGAACGTAGGCGGCAATTGGTGACTATATCTACTAAAAATCCTTATATATGAATGAACATATCCATCGAAAACAACATAACCAAGGAGAGGCTTGAATATTGAATTTAAAAAATTGGCTTATCTGGTTCTCTCATCGTAGGTCTATTCCAGATTTATTCCCAATGGCGTTAAACCCAATGCATTTATTTAATTATTTATTAATTTCAGCACCGAACAAATTGTGTCGAAATGTGAATCTAGTGAATCGGTGGTGAATCTGAGTAGATTCGTATTCATAGGTGTGAATCTGAGATTCGTATTCGTATTCACATTGCAAATATAAACCTCATTCGTATTTACGAATGAATTTCCCAACCTGGGTATGTGACTTCAATTGCTAGGGAGTGATATTTTAGTGAGGGGCGGTGATTACTAAAAACCTGATACATTTGACTAATTATTATGTAGCTGTAGCGGCGCTTATTATGTAGAGTGTAACAGCATGGAGAGCATAACATGCATGATCTATCAATCAGCTTTCGACAAAATGACGAGGAATACGAATTCATACTGCTGTGAGGTTCCTTTTAAATGGAAACGGCGAGTTATTCGCGACACTTACACAGTTTCTTGTCCCTTTCGGTCGTTTTAAGCGATAATTTAAGGTAACCTAAATCGGAAATTGCGTACATTGCAGGTATCTTTGAAAAGCTAAACGAGTTCAGCGTGAAGCTTTGAGAAAACAAGGTGAATTTTTTTCGAAGCCAAAGGAATAATTTGTTCGTTCATTGCAAAGTTCAAAATTCTCAAGATTAATGTTGGTCGCGAAGAGCTGATTCAGTTTCCTACCCTCAAAACGTATCCAGTATCAGATACCAGGACTTCCGAACTCCCGGAAGACAAAATTCTTATTTTCATTTATCACCTTAACCAGACTGACTTGGAAACAAGGCTAACCGATTTGACCAAGCTTCATATTTCTGACTAGATTACAGATTCATTTGAAGCCGTTCTTCTTTTCTTTTTTTAGGAGTTTTTTAGATGTGAAATATGGCTGTGCAGCGAAGCTTAATTTCAAGCAGAATGGGTTAGCTCGTGTAAAGCCTATTTGCATTATTAGACGGAGTTTTTAGATTTGAAACGTGATTGTGCAGCGAAGCTTAATTTCAAGCGGAATGAGTTAGGCAAAAAAAGGTTGGAAACCACTGGTCTAAGTGTTTCAGTAACTTGGAGTTTAGAGTCTTTTATGAATAAATGTATTCCCCCCCCCCCTCTCTCTCTCTCTCTCTCTCTCTCTCTCTCTCTCTCTCTCTCTCTCTCCTCTCTCTCTCTCTCTCTCCTCTCTCTCTCTCCGCCACTCGATAGTAAGAGCATCGTCTTTGTTTTGACGGTTACACCGTTCAGACAACCCTTGTACCGAGTCAAAAATCTTGTGTCGAGTTTTGGGGTTTCGGAGAAGAACTAAACAGTTTGGCTCCCATATTTGCTAAGGTCGCTCCTAACTCATTCATATGCCAAATATGAGAATTGCAATAGGTGTGTTGGGTGTATCGAATCGGAGGAATCAGAGTGTC
Organism: Creontiades dilutus; assembly: GCA_031894815.1. NCBI lineage: Eukaryota > Metazoa > Arthropoda > Insecta > Hemiptera > Miridae > Creontiades > Creontiades dilutus. Next base: position 978,528 of record JAVIWC010009708.1, read on the forward strand.
GTGTGACTATGATATTGATCGTCGTTTACTCTCTCACCAAAATCCGCAGTTATCGATGACTCCCATCGTGGTAGCCTCATAAAATTGGATGCTTTTCTTGGGAACTAGTTGACGAGAGTTTATGAAACTTGAGTCAAAAATAAAAAATGGGCAATATTAAAGGTTGAAGTCAAACGGGTGAAATATAAAAAAAAAGTGAACATGGAAAACTCATACATTAACAGGTTGTTAATGCAGGCTACAAATTATGGAGTCACATTGGTCAGCTGAAGACCCTTGTAGCTAATTTCTTTCCTAATCGATATGAGGAGCTCATTGAGATCGAATGATTGGAAAAACAATTAGGTTAGACGGAATTTGGCGAACTTACCCTGAAAATAAAGATAACGATAATCGAAACGTGAATGGGATAGACTAAAACTGTTGTTTTTGTTTGATGGTGTTGTAATATCCATCCTTTTTTAAAATTGTAGGCCTTGATACCGGGGGCGATGCCCCACCCCCAAGTTTCATCCGCGAAGAGGGATAGTGGCTGCGAAGGGACAACCCTCTCGAGGTTTCTTTGCCTCCGGCCTCAGTTATTTATGCAGAACGAATTCAAGTCTTGCCAGAACGTTCTTTCTCTCCTACCCAACCTGTGTTTACACACTGAAACAAGAAAAGGAGGTAAATGGGAAGGTGAAGGCACACTAGTGCGGTTAGGGGCGGAGCCCCAGCAAATCATTTTTGAGTGTCAAAAGAGTCGTAGTAAGTGGAGGGGTAAAGGGTTTTTCTCTCTCGCCAAACTCTCAAATATCGAAACTCGTTTCTGTGTACGTTCGGTAGCTCGCTACGTGGGAAGAATTCAAAGCTAATCCAGGATTAGGCGGGTGAACCCGAGGGGATCGTTTTCACGTAATTCTTTCTGCTCGGGAAATGGTACAGAGGTGAAATCCCCCGATAAGAGTTCCCGTTGAGTGCTCTCGCATTCATTCCGATTTACGTTCTGCCCAAGCGAGAAAAATCGGCTGAATCGGGAAAAATATTCGGCGTTTATTGGAGGGCTCGATATCCCAGTGCACTTGACCGAATTGTTCCTTATTGGAGCTTTATATTTTAACTGACCGTCAAGAGAAGCGCTTGGTTTATAGAACAAGAGGCTTAAATCGAATCAGCAACGTGAAAAAAGTTCTCGATGGGGGATCGAGTTTTCTTTTCGACCTTTTTGTAACTGGGGCGTATCAGATTCGGGGAAAATTCCGTTTCTGTTCATGAATATTATTTCAGGTGGAAAAAGAGTTTGGGCACTGAGTCCTTGAATTTTCTACGTAGATATCATCGTATGTATTCGTAAAATATTGGTTGGAATGGGTTTAGGAAAGCACAGAAGCCTTGTCCGATGCTTCTTTGAGTTTAGCTGTATGCTTATAAGATTGAGGAGTTTAAATAAATAGTTTTTTCTCTATAGCCTATTGAAACGTAAATAATGCTAACGAACTCCGCCCAACGTCTTCCCACCCATTTAACGTGACCGCTTCCGCACGGTGCCTTAACTCAGCATTGATCATATCCTGCTTGTAAAGCTCCACGAAATCACACAATTCCTCATCCATTGAATCTGAATACTTATTAGAGGCCAAAGTTGTCAGTAATCAATTACAATAAATAATTAATTACATTGGCAAAAACGATTGGGATTGGGAACTATAGAAATTCAACTGAATACGTGAACAAGTGAATTACACTTGCAATTATAACCAATTACCCATTACTAGGTGAAAAAAACTGCAATTTTTCCTATTTATTCAGGATAACTTGCAAGAAAATCATCTCATCAGGGATTTAAGTACAAGTGATAATAGCGTTGGGCAAACGTATTTTGCAATGAATTTGGTTTTAATCGATATTGGTCGAATAATTGATCCTATTCCCGGATTCAATGATGTCATTAGCTTTGTAGTGAGCTTCTGAATGCACTAAAAATCCCACTAAAAATGGAAAAATAAACAGCTGCAGACTTGAAATTACACCACACTTACTTAATTGACCAAGTTCAACTTCATTTTGTAATTGAATAGGTACGGTCAATTGAGTAGTTGTAGAGTAATTTCAAATGTACAATTTTTTTCCCCATTTTCATTGGGTTCAATACATTCAGGAGCTCACTATAAATAAAAACTATGAAAAATTGTTATCAGGTGAATCAGTAACAAACATGAAATGTAATGAACATGAACATGTTCATGTTTGTTTGATTAACCGTCGAAATCGATTTAACAGTGTAACTCTTTACTTTCGTGGACATTTCCTGAAACGGTTACTGTAGAAATTCAACTGAATATACAGACAACGTTCCATCACTCCGTTTTTATTTGAAATGGGTTTCCATAACTCCGTCGCGAGTGACTTAGTCCGTCTCACTATAAAGATATTGATATCATTGACAGCGGGAATGGGATCAATTATTCGACCAATATCGATGAAAAACAAAAGTCATTGCAAAATACGTTTTCCCAACTCTGCCTCCCACCGCTCTCTCAGAACTTAACCTAAGTTATTAAAAATCGTGAAACCAAAAGCTCGTTTTTGGAATAAACAGCTACAAACTGAGTTTCTAGCACGAGTAATTGAAGTTATTGTGCCCGCAATTACATGATAATTATTGTAATTGGAATTGAAATTCCATTTTTTCCAACCCTGTTAGAGGCAGCCATCGATGGGCGGCTACCCTCACTCTCGGAGGATAGGAATTGAGCTAGCGATGGTGAAAGTTGTTTTTGTAGTGGTCCCTTTTGCTGGAGGTGTCGTTCCAGGCGGAACCGCTCCGTGGAACCTACTCCAGAGGTGGAACGGACTGGACCTGTTACGTCTTGTCCACGGTATCTGTTCCATCAGGAACGGTGAACCGCAAATACTGTGTTACTCAGTGCTGCCTTTCAAATTTTATTTGAATGCATTTTAGTAGATTTCTACAGTAATTAGTAAAATGAACAATTACTGACTGAAGCATAGGTAAATGCGCAGAATTCAGTACACTGTGATTGTAACGACATAAGATAAGAGAAAACGTCTCAATTTTTACAACTTACTTTAATTTTAAAAAATAGTAATACGTAATTCAGCATAAAGAATGTTATAATTAATTTTCGGCTTTCTTTGTTTCTGTTGAGATTTTGGACATTAGTGTAGCGTGTATCACATTAGTGTGTATTTTTTCGTGGAACGTCACATCTCTTCCTTCTGCACCCCGGATCTGCGCTCGAGGTTTCACTGTAAAATTGATTTAAAATCGCAAGTCACTATAACAGAATACAACTTTTAAAATCTATGTATCCATGAACGGTAACTAACCATTGTTGAGGGGTCATCCATTATTAAAAATAATAATCAGAAACATATTGGTGATACAGGCATTACAGCGACGTACCTATGTCTCCTTTTTGTAAGATAACACTAATTAACATAATGATTGACACTTGAAAACGTTTTTTTAAAAATCGGCCTGAATTCTTAATTGAACAATACAGGACCTATGTTGGCCGTGAATTCTAGCAGGTATGAGCAGTGTTTGAATGATTCGTCCATCACCTTTTTCAACAACGAAGTTTTCCAACTTGAAAATCCATCGCAGTTTCTTGACGAATTAAGCGATAATCATTTTATAATTCCCGTTATTACGGGACGAATAAATTTTCTTTTTTTCATTCGGGGATTTGTGACAATTTATCGGAGGATAGAAGCTGTCGAAGTGAGTTTTACAAATCACCTGTAATTCGTTCATCAGAAGGACGAAGGGGTTATCGGAGACTCGTTCCCCACATATCGTGAGTGACGGCCTATCAGAGGCTCTCGAGAGTAATTTATGCCCCTTCCGCAGGGACATCCATCGATGGGTTGTCATTTCGAATTCGTTCGACCCCAACGGTTCGAATCAAGAGGAATAATAATTTCCATGAATATTTTCGTACGACTTTCCCGAGACTATGTGGGACATTATGGTGATCGCTTTCGCCCAAGATTTACATTGATTGCTCAAAATGTGAACGATAAAAAAAAACGATGACGGAGGTTACGAAAGTAACCGAAATCGTAGTTGAACGCTATTCCTTGATGAGCTATTCTTTATTATGAGAAAAGACACTGCAAATTATTGCACATACTTTTATTTTTTCTTTACTAGAACAAACCTTCTAAGTAAATCACTAATATACGGTACATAGTCTTCAGCTGATCATTGTGCCCATACCTTGTAATGTACTTCGTGATGTACCAAAGACAGTTGGATGACTGTTTTAAATACATGAGCCCATGAGCCCGCATTGAATCTTAGAAGGATGTAGGTACCGGCTAATGATCCACTATCAGCTTTGGTAAGGTTCGAGTGCAATTTCCGCTGATCCCTTCTGCGAAAGTGGGGAGTGCAATTGCGAAAACCGCGAAATACTTCTTCCCTTACAGGTTTAAGCCATGTTAATACCGCGAACTAGGTATAAACCCTCTTTCTATTACTATTGGGTACTCACCTCCAGTTGTTTCACAGCTAGCCAAGATACGTTCTTTGCGGAAACGGTACCCCTGAAAACTACAATTTGACTGCCGTTGCCCTATCACGATTTCCACTGACATCTTGACTGTGTATGTACGATGACGATAAACACATGAGACTGACTCACTCTTCCCGTTATCGGCATGCCACCGCTTCTGCGGTATTCACATCACTCACTCATCGGCTGAAACTTCAAGTTAGCGGTATTTACATCCGACCCAGGGCCCCTAATCTGGGGTCCCTAGGTCAAGCCGATTACGCGGTAAATGCCATCGCCCTTGGTAAGCTGCTTTTTTATGATCATGTACTCTGTCGAGTTTGAATGTAACGAGCGAAGTTGTGGGGCTGCATTGCTTCAACCAGTCGACATGATAATCATCGTTTCCAGAACTCTGTTCTAAGAGTTCCCATCAGTGTGCGGTAGTACGTCCAAAATGAGGAACTTCACGGTGAACAGTGTGGATGTGGTCATCAAAAAGCGATCCATCGCTCATCTTGACCGACTCGTGAATGAAGAAGCTATAAATTTCCTGGATTCCAAGATCCAACTCAACGCCTTAAGCATCAGAGACCGCCAGAACTGGTGTAGGAAGTGAATGTGCTGCGTCCTAGTGAAACGATAGCTTCCAAATAATTTCGACGAATGGATTCCCTGATGCCTACATATCATGTGCTCTGAAGGGAATAGTCTTGAATCCATCATAAACCTGTTGATCTTATGCGCGTTGCAAGGATTTGAGGTTTCCGCTTGCGCAGCTGCTCCTTATGATGGTTGTAATGAAATTCACTCGGAGAAATTGGTTCATTAAATTGTCATTCCCCGATTACTCCCTGAAACTGAGCAACATCGGACGAGTAGCCCTTGACAAAGTAACAAAACCTGTATCAAGACCAACTCGCTTTCAATAGTTGAACGTTTCAATGAAACCCCCGTGTCTCAGGCCCCCGAAGCGGTGGAGTATTTACGAACTTCGCCGGCAAAGTGCTAAAAGGTGAATGGGACGAAGGGTCTGGGAAATGCCAACAGAATTGGGGAAAGGTCACGGGGCCGGCGGTCTGTTGTTTCCGAAACCAAAGGGCCCTCGACTCGTGAAGTTCACCCGTTGACGTCACCCCGCTTCAGATTCGGAACAATCTGGCGCAGAAAACTCCACTTTGCAAGCTGGTGTGTGATTAACTGAATTTACACTTTGATATATTTGTTATTCCCCATCTCTTCACATTACTTACTACTCAGTTCTGCATGGGTTTTGATGTTTGAAAACTAATATGCATTTATTCTGTTCCGCTGGAAGTTTATGGCACTTCCAATTCTGCAAATCTGCATTCAACATCTATGTTGAAAACTGAAAAAATCGGTCTGGAAGTTTATGGCACTTCCAATTCTGCAAATCTGCATTCAACATCTCTGTTGAAAACTGAAAAAAATCGCTCAATATGGGAATGTGTGGTTAGAACCCCTGTAATTGAGCGAAGTTCCTCGATTGATCTTGTATACTACAGCATCCCAAGTTTGATATAAATCATTGGGATTGGGTACAAACCGTGAGAATGGCCGTTGTTCGTAGACTCATCGAAGAAGTCAATTTTGAATGAATAAGAATGGAATTTTAAATAAATGGAATACGTTTGGCAACGTTGTTTTAGTCATCGCTTTGCCCCGGAAAACTGCTCACCTTCTCATGTTTCCTATTACGAAAGTAATTTCAAATCAGTGATTTATGGAAAAACTAGATGTGATGGGGAAATTTTGCGAGGATATTTGTAATGATCACGAAAATCCTATACGAATCACCTATCTCTTCTCATTCATCACAAAAAAATTTAGTTTGCAGAGTTGTGTTATATGAGAGACTTTTAAACGCTATTGCGATGTGTTCAGAATTTTCAATTTGTCAAAAGTTACTTTTGATTGATCATTTTCAACATCTGCCGTTTGTAATCAGCTCTAAAAAAAAGCAACCCCCCACCATTACTTATTAGTGACGGAACATGTACCAAAATTATGAAGAAATCCCAAAGTGTGGAACTAATTTGTACAATTCCATCGTTTTTGGACATTTGCACAACTGTCCAAATTCTAAAGAACTACAAAATTCAACTAGTTGGCCCGTCGCGTTAATTATAATGTAGATCCAGCGTAAGGAATAAACCCGAAATAATCTTCAAAGATTTCAGCAAGATTGAATCAAAACATTGTTAGATTTACGTTCAATAATAAAAGTTAGCTACTTATACAGAGACCAACTTGGATATGTACCTACCTATTATTTTAACACTTCATTTCAATCTCTTCCTATTTCCTGATTCTCGTTAGTTTCAGAAACTACGAAATATTGCACACCACGTGCTCAGCTTTTTAGTGATTTAGCTTTTTTAAGGCCTGGAAGAAGTGATTCTGGGTCTCTCAATCATACAGGCATAACATTAGACTTCAATCTTTACGTTGGAGTGATCTAATCTTTTATAACAAAATCATTTCCCAGTCCTCCATTGATTCTTCTAAAACCTTATTAAACAATGTACTTATTCAAGACCTACGTTGAACATGAGACACAAGCTTTAGGGTAGCTTTGACAGGGAGGAAGAAGATAACCGTAATCCGTGAAAAGCTGTGTTGTTCAGATAAATGGAAAACCGCTGTACGCCTAGTCAGCTGACGACCAAACTGAACCGCACGACTGATACGTCGTGCAGGTCTAAATACCTTCTATTCGATTCACAATTCAAGTTGGGTTGTCTTCGTTCAGTACGTTCAACCCAAACATTACCACATAAAATAACATTACTGAACTGAAATATTTCAATTCTTCGAATTATCAAGCGAGCGGTATTCTATGCAGCCTAAGTGGGCACCAACTTCAAGAGGTAATCGCAGAGAGTGTACACGCCATCACGCCTCGAGATGGTGCAAACAACGTGATGGACATGATTCGGCTGTTCTTGAAGGACCTCCTCCCTAACTTTTGCCTTTAGGAGACCTGTTACTGATGCCTTTACCTAAATTAAAATGTAAATTGTAGAGGGATTCGTTCGAAATTCAGTTTTGTTACTAATGAATAGTTTACTTTCTCATTAACCTCATGAGGATATCTGGATGTTGTTTAAATCTACACTTTTTGGGTACGTTCCACCATGTGCGTGATTTTTGTTCACAATTCTAAATTTTGTTGAAGTTGAATATTTTTTTGTTGACCTAAACAACAGATTTCCCTTGGGTCCAATTCAATTTGAAGAAAGTTTCATTCAATTTGCGATAATCGTAGTAGATTTTGAGGAAAGTTTTTTTAAAGCCATTTATGAACATAATTACATACAAACAATTGAAGTATTTTATACTTCTAGAACTTGAAATACAAAAAATACGTTGTGCAAACGGATTAGCACTGATATCTAAGTTACTGCATACAATAAAAGCGTAGACAGAATGAACATTTTACAACTTGTTCCTACTTGAAGAGAACTAAAAAAATTATGGAAAATTTGTAAAAAAATTTAAATTATTTAATAAAATAATGCTATTAAAAAAAAAGTAAACGAAATTGTACAAATTTTTATTTCAATTTTTAATTATAACTTTTATTTTATATAATTTTAGTTTTTTTTTTTTTTTTTTTTTTTTTTTTACATTGGATATAGTAGAATTGGCCTAATTCATTTCTTACAATGGAGTGGCACAGCCCGTTGACTGTCCCTTCAGAGGAAGTTTTGAACTTCATTATTATTATTTTTTGTTATTATTTATTATACTGGAACACGGTTTATAGCGAATTATCGGGGGCTTCCGTTTTAGATTGCGGTTCATTGGGAGCGACGGCGGATTAGATGGTATAGCGGCCATCAGTGGTTTGCTGTGGTCTGTCATGCTTCCGTTCATTCTTGAGTACCTCTCTCTGATCAGGGTTGCTACCTTTGGGATATCGCGGTCTTGATGTAGCGTATTGTTTCGCACGAACCATTCCGCTCCGGCCATGGAACGAAGTACTCTATTTTGGGTGATATGTATCTTGATGGTATGTGGTTTAGCAGCGGAACCTCACATTCAGGATGCCTTTAGCCAGATCGGACGAAATAATGTTTGGTATATTGATCTTTTCTTGATTAGGGGAAGCTCTGACCATTGGTACTACAGGTGTTTTGATTGCCTTATTCCACCCCTTATCTTGCCAACTTTTCATTTTATATAGAATTCCCATATTACTTTGGGGTCTAGATGTACTCTGACATATCTCTTTAAGACGTATTTGGTGAATGTTTGCAGGGGAATTCTGTTACTGCGAAAATTGAGGCCGGTGAATTGTTTATGGCGAAAGGTGATACAGATAGCTGCTGACGTTTGAGGGTTAACTATTATGGACCAATCGTCTCACCATTCGCTTCTCGTCCTCCTGACTAAGATCAAAGTGTAGTATCAGTATGGGAGGAGTTCATGAAATAATCATTTACGGACCTCATTAAAATCTAATTCAATTTGCGGAAAGTGTAATTTAATTCGTGGATGCAATGGACAAATTCAATCTAGAAAAATTGGAAGAGAGATGTTTGTAATCAATTAGTTACTTTTGTCTTTGCTGATGGTTGATTGTTGTATTTATTGCCTAAAAATCTCAAGGGCAGAACGTCACTTGGTAGTTGGTGGCGGGGTTGCCTTTGCAAGTGTACGTGCTGGTGGTGTCGTCGTAAGCGTAGCTGTAAGCATCTGGACAGGCCTGTTTAAAGACGGCTGGGTAGTTGACGGGCCAGTTGCTGCTCTTGCACGACTGGGGGGACCCGAAAGCCCCACGGCAGCAGTACTGGTCAGTGTTGAACTTCATGCAGGCGCTCATGCAGGCGACCGTCCACTGACCGGACTTGATGGACAGCTCCGAGGGGCAGATGGCGTTGAGGTCCGCAAAGCAGCCGGCTGCGCCGCAGTCGTATTTGCCGGCCCCGCGGCTTTGGTACCCGCTGATGGGCGTCATCTTGAGGGGCAGGTTGTAGCCATCGACGAGGCTGACGTCGTAGAAATCGAGGCCGTAAGCTCCGCCGAAGGTGATCTCAGCGAGCGACGCCGGAGGGACTCCGCCTGCCCCGTTGCACTCGATTCTGTTTCCGCAGTCGCCGGTCTGGCAGTGACCCGAGCCATCGCAACTGGTTCTGCCCCAAATCCTTCCCGCCCAATCACCAGCAACTGAAAATTAAAAACATTATCAACTGATACATACATAGCTAGTTTATTTCATATCATACCCTTCACATGTTACATACATGTTACGAGCTGGATAGTTTAACACTGTGGCCCAGCCCGGAGTTATTTCTTACTTTTAATGTTCATAAAGTACCTACAAGGTTGCACACCACATAACACCATATTAACTATTAAGTTTAAAAATCGTCTTTCAAATAATGATTTACTTAGTTGGTACGTAATTTATATTATAATAATAAGATTATTAACTTTATTTTTAAAATACTCATCCGGGTTATCTTTTATTAGTTTATAACGTTCTTTTTTGAATAGCTGTTCACAATTTATCTTCATTACATCTCTAATTAAGCTAAATTCAACTCCACGTAGTTGTCGAGTCTCTGAAAAACATTCCAATTGAATCCGGTTTTTAGTGATATGGTCAACTATACTATTTCATGGAAAATAAATATTAATGATACAAATTAATATAAAAAGCAGTCCTTAACTTCTGAAGTTACCGGAGAAGTTTGTTTTAATTGAAAACCTCGATTTTCGCTGAAAGTTTCGAAGTTGTGGCATCTAGACGTGTTAACCGTTGTAAAGGTGAGGTTTGGGCCAAGCTTTCCCGTAACGTGCGCGTAAATTTAGCGGGATTGTGTACGGCTACACTTTTGAAAATATAAAGTTTTTTACGTTTTGTCAATTTTTTTTTTACTTTGGTGTCGATTTTTGACAACTAAATCCGCATATTTTTACTATTAAACGAAATTTAACCGTATTTTTCACGGTAAAATCAAATTTTAGCTTACTTGGTTTGATAAGGGTGTTATGGCCGTTTTAGTGACGTAACATCAGAAACAACAAAGAAATTAAATCGGAAACGAGGCCTCTAAAAAGAAGTTCTAGGATGCAATTGTTATTGAAAAATAGTTCTAGATTAGACCCCCAGGAGGTTAGCAACCGAATGTGAGATCATCCTGTAGAATCAGCTAATCTATTCTCGTGATCTGTGATCTGTACAAACCTATTCTGTAATACATATACTGATCAATACTAACCTGATATCACTTTGGTCTGATAAGCGCCTAGGGAGAAACCCCCGTTCTCCGGCTGGCCCTTGCCCGGGTTCCCCTGGATGCCAGGCCACACGGTAAAGGGACAGTGGTTGTACAGCGTGATTTCATTGGCCACGCAGCAAGCCAATAACGCGGCGAAATAAATTGTGCTCTTCATGACTTCCCAATCGAAACTGACTGTTGATTGGAAGCAATCGACTCTTTTTATACTATGCCCCCAGCAATGTCAATAGCTTGAACAACAATTACCCACTCGAACATTGTTGATTTACACCTAGCAAATACCTTAATCGCTTTATTCCGCAGAATTTTGTAATGGAAGAGTTCTGGCTAAATTGAGTGCTTCCTGTGTACCTACTGAGCGGTACCGAGTGTGAGCGGGCACGAGAATTCAAGGTAAAGCGAACAATTACTTCGTAGGGAAAGACGTAATGCGTGACTGCTCGATCATTTTCCTTCTCTAGAAATCCTAAAGATAAATTATACTTTCAAGAATTACCTTCACATTTCTCTCGGGTTCAAAGCGGCAAACATAAACACGACACAATGGAAGCCTAAATCTACCGGAATATTACCGAGTTCTATACTCTCTTCAAAACAAAGGTATTTATTGATAACACATTCGATATAGATAAATCAATATATTCAATTTACAAAGTAAAATTGTTAAAAATATAAAATATGATTGAAAAAAGAAAAAAATTCAAATTATCACACAAAGTTTTTATATTTTTTCATTAAGTAATCCTTCCGTTCATGCATTCACGCCTAAAAAGATGTTATTTTCACACAAAATGACCATATTTTGGTCATTATTCCGCTAAAAACCGGTCTAAATTGGTGAAATAAAAAATGGCTAGCATCATGTGAATCAGCCTTAAAAAACCAATGAAAATGCATGGGCCACACTAGGGGTTCACAATAATTCACATAAATTGAGAATTTTGAGGTTGCGCAACTTTGAGCGCTTGCTGGAAGGCTTGCGCTTAATGTAAAAAATCGGTTGAGGTTCCAATTTATGAGAAATGTTACGTAGAATAAACATTTGCGATAAAAAAAAGTATGGTTCTCCTTTGAAATAAAAAAGTTGGTGTCGATATGCACATAGTCCACACCGGCGCAGGTTGCGAAAATATGATTTTTGACATCCTTAAAAAATATGAAGATTGAACAAAAATAATAATAATAATAATAGAATGTTTTTAAGTGCCATATTGTGGATTTTAGCAGAAGAGGAAACAACTCGTTCTTTACTTATGAGCCCAAACACATCTGGCACACTGGCAACGAAACTTTTTCGATACTCTCTTTTCAGCCCAAAAATAACGATTTTAGCAGGGTTGGTCGATCAAGAAAATCGATTGAGGGGCAACTTTTCCTCTACTCGAGAGCGGAATCCAAATTTGGTATACAAAACGTTTGTTCCTATTTGAAAAAACAAGGTTAGTGTGCATTGCGCACATGCTCATATTCAAAATCCTTGAAATACAACATGGAGATTTAAAAATCATTTTATTTTGTCAATAAATAATGATTTTAGAGGGGGTGATCCATTACTTAGCAGACACCCTGTATATTTGTCCCTTGTCAATTATTGAAACCGCGACCCTTGAGCATAACTCTGACGCCTTCTAGCTTCGAGCATATCCTCTGTGCGTTGCAGACATAATCGTTTCACTCCTTGGAAGGGGCCTCTACTCGTTCCATCCCCTCCCTTTTACACTTTACCTTTATCGTCTTGCATCCATTGGTCATATCCTCAAAATAATTATCAATACATGCACGTTTTGGACCAAATAAATAGATGTTTGTTTCGAAAAATTGTTTTTAATCTCCAGTGAATGGAAAACTATATTTGGTTTTTCCTTTCACAGAACCTCAATTATCGGTGTTGTTTAAAATCCACCCACATCAGTTCCTGGTAAACCTGCTATTCATGTAGTGCAATTACATAAATTTAGCTCTCGTTCTTTTATCTTGAAACGTTCGTCTTTATCGAATTAAATTTGCAAGTGCTCCCTCTTCACTCTAGAGAACACTCTCATTAACCTGAAATTGAATTATTTTGTATAGCAACAGTGTTACGTAACGTTATGGTTTATCTGCTCAAATGAGGACTTTCGTTTTTTTTTCGACCATTAAACACTGAAGTACCGCTTAATCTTGATAGAGATCTTTTTCTTCTTCCAACAAGAGGAGTCTTAGATGATAGGCCATGTAAATAGGTTATATGATGTAATCCAAATTGAAAAATCATATTAACTCGTTGATGCCAATAAACGCTCAAACATTTTATTTGTCGCTCTGCCGATCATTTTAGTCACAAAGTTTGGAGGTGGAGTAATTCATTTGTCTTAGCCAAAAACTTCAAAAACAATTAGCTTTTATTTTAAAAATGTATCGGCCTATGTTGTCGCGTCTAATTTACGGCAGAATCGTCTCGTCGAATATCGCTGTGATAGTCGTCTTAATCTAAATCCACCGAAATCAACATTAAACTTCTGTATCTACGCCACCACGAGGCCCCAAGAAGTATTGAAGCTTATTTCGAGTGTGTAAAGAGTGTGCCCCTTGCGGATCCAAATTTACCTACCAAAGTTTGACAATCGTAGAATCAAAAACGCTGCTAATTCTGACATATGGTTAAAAGAAGAAAATAAAATAAAACATGATTGTGAGGTTTGGGACTCAAATTTAGGTTCAGAAATTGAGATTGTTTGCTATGGGTGAATTTCAACTGATCTGAAACCTGTCCCAGTCGATTTTGCGTCCAGAATTACCAGGAGATCGCATCCCAATATCAGTAAAAATCCCGAAAAACCAATCTTTTAACTAGTTCCCCCCATAGCATGTCGGGCTGGCTGGAAGTTGGCAACAATTGGACTCCAAGAGGAGTCCAACGTCCTACGTGCGAAAGAACGGATGTTTTACATAAAATTCGATCTTTATCAAAAGAACCTGACGATATGATATACAAGTATAGCATATGTAATATAGACTGAAAAATTTGCTACGAAAGTTGTTCAGAATGGAATATACAGCAGAAACGTTGCAAATTATCAAGTAGGTTTATTAGGTATTTTCAAACCCCCTAACCACGACAATTTTCTCGACTACCAAGTCGACAAAAGGAAAAACCAAAAATATTGGGATTTGGAAAAAAAAGAAATGTTCGCCTGTTTCTAATATTTTCAATCTTAAAAATGAGATTTTCCAAATCAGATGGGCTATAATAAGTCAGTAAAAACCTCGAAAACCCGCGTTTTTGAGCAGTTTTCCCTCGCTTGCATCCATCTACGTAAAGCGATCGGGCTTGGGAGAAGTTATGACCTACCAGACCCCAAGTGGAGCCCATCTGTAGAACACCGGTAGACTCGGAAGCAATTCGTAAATCATGGAAAACTCCTAATTGTTGGTTGGAATCTCAACTGGAAGCTCCCTAGGATTTTGAAAATATTCCATTCATAATATTCAAGTAAAAAACATGAAATCCGGAGGCTGGAGAGTGCTGTCCAAGTGTTTGTTCCCTTATATATGCATTTTTTAGTTTTCCGAGCATGTAAATGAAGGGTCGAATTGAAAGAGAAAATGCTGCCCTCAGAGGTCAATGGAATACACCAAAATCTTTCCGAGGACTTGGGCTGAGAGCCTGTGAGGCTGTGGGCCTGTAGGTCCCAGCACAGCCTGTCACGGGAGCATCGATCGCGTTCCCGCGCGACCTAGCGCAGCGGACTCAACCTTTCCGAACCATTTCGTGGAAGTTGCGAGCGACACGCCACATTCCAAGTTCACGTCACAATCACAACGTACTAAGTGACAGTCGGCTTCCAATGTTTTGTGTGCAACGTTACGAGAGGTCGTCGGATGATCGAAATTTCAACGGAATTCGCGGTGGATTAACACAACGTTTGTTTAATCACGTCACACCGCGGGTGCCGGCAAGAAATATTCACGTTAAGTTGCAGTTCTGGAGTTCGTGCACACGGAAATATGGGAATCCCATGAAAGGTGGGTGTCAACCGGCATTAGTCGTGAAAATCCTCAGTCCGAATCGAAAACCTAACTTGTTTTTGCAAATTGAATCTTTTTAAAAAAAAAAAAAAAAAAAAAAGTAAATCCAAGTAAGTGAATCAACAACATGCTCCTCGTACAGCTCATGTTACTACGTGTTCTATACATTCTTTTAAAACTGTAGATGTAAATTCTATTTAATAATACCGCACAGCGAGTATGAGAATAAGGATAAAAAATATCGTACACTTCAATGAACAGAATATTGATACTCAAATTCCAAATCTCGAGAAGATCGGGCAAATACTAGTTTTTCAAATTTAGGATTATTATCTACTGAAAATGCATCTAATAACATACTAATTTCTGTTTGTTCGGCATCTGAAAACTTGTGATTTTCCAACTTCACATTAAAACCCTTGAAATTTTCTCAAGAGGGGACCTGCGTTTCAGGCAGCAATGGCGCCGACCTGTCAGGCCGTCGAAGCCCAATTATAGGGTTCGGAAGCGAAGTCTACTGGAACTTGTCCTCGTAATGATTAATATACAATTAAGGAAATAAATCAATTATATGGGTGAATTCACAGAAAATAAGAACTAGTAAATCCAATGAAGTTCAAAAGGTATATACAAATTGTCCATATGGACAATTAACATTCACAACGATCTTATATGTTGTATAGAGTGCACGATGCTGTTCCAGTAGACAGAAAAATAGGTGAGGCAAAGTTAGGGTTAAGTGTCAACGCACAAACGCGCTGAATTGTTTTGTTGTGGTTGAGGTCCTGTGAGTGAGGAAGTATGAATCATTTAGCAAATGACTAAATACAACATTCAACTTGTTCCAATTTATGGTTTATGTATAACGTCCAACTGGCTGCGTGACTATGTAACGATGAAGCATGGAAACTTTACTAAAGTACGTGGGTTATCAACGAACGAACTGAAAAGTGTTAGTTACTTTCCACTTGCCGTTCAAATTTCCAATGCTTCAATCCAGACTTAGTGCAATTGAGGGTATATGCATATTCAGGGGGTGAGATGATCACAAGTCCACCTGGGAGCTGAGATGTAGGGATCGTCATACAACCAAACACCAGTTAGATGCGTGTCTACCGCACGGTTGAGAATATGGAGTGTGGATTGCAGGCACAGCCGATGCATTTCCGAAACGTTAGAACCTGATGTTTCACCCAGAAACTAGTGCACTTGAGTCTGCATTCATATCGTACAAATTGATGAAGCCATCTGACTCCCCATCATTGGTTCCCTACATACCAAATATTCTAGAAACTCGTGTATGAGGGAGAATCCCATCTCTCACTAACCACTCGACCATTTACGAAATGCGTCACTGTTCTAAACATTTTACTTCCTATTCTACCTTAACTTAGTTTGCCGAAAAATGGTTTCACATTCACTTTATTTTGGTAGGGAAACATTTTCGTTCGCCAAAATAAAAATGTCTACCCTCACTTTCTGTGAAACAAATATTCATTCCATCACTCTCTAGATATACGAGTACTTTTGCCACTCTCTTGGTTCACTTTTCAAGGTACCGGTATTCAGGATTCAAAAAATAATTGAAATATGTCTGGCCATTTGCTGTATGGAAACGCCTTGGGTCTGCCTCCAATCTCCACCAATATCGCATTAAAATCATACCAACCAACAATAATCTGATTTAAAGTTAAACAAAAATCCACAAGTAGTAAATATTGTTAAAATTAGATATGGTTGCAGGATGTTGATTCGTAAAAGTGAATCAACATTGAAATATCATTTTGGCCCAACATTCTGTTGCGGAAAAAAATACTGAATAATCGATTTGAAAGATATATTTATTTCTGTATTAGGCGTATCATTGGGTAATTCACTAGTCTGTTATTATTGTTAATATTATAAATGCGTACTATGATACATCAGCGAAACCTGTGTCAACAAAAACCACTCTTCCCAAACTTACATCAAATTTAGTTGGTCTTACTCAAACATAATAACAAGAATAACAGACTTTGTCGTATTGAAGAACAGAAACATGAGATGTCTTCAATATCACTTTTACAAATTAAGATGTTAGAGTTTCGAAATGCTGAATTTGTTAAATTTGAATTCGGGTGTTCTTGAGGTGTAACAGGCAACATCGATGACACAGATGAGAGGTTTACATGCGATAGTATATATTAAATACGTACTACAATCAATTCTAGATTGTTAAATCAATTATATCTTTTCCCCGAAACTACTTGGAACATGGTAGATAATGGGGGCAGTACTAAATTAGTTCACCAGTCAAAATAATTTATGACTGCTTCCAATTTTTTAAGGCCACGAAAACCAGTACGTTAATGTTATTTCTATTTTTACTGTTTTAAATGTGAAAGAGGGGAATACATAGTTCAACATTGTACTTTTGAAACTAAAAAAGGATGGTTCGAAGCGATAAAATCTCCTTATGAAAATAGGGTGCAGTAACAAAGGATACCCGCAAATTCAAGCAGTGTTGTTCCGAAGAGAATAATTGATAATTACGAGCACTAAGAATTAATTTAAAATTAACAAACTCGTTCTCAATATAACCTGTTATTGGTTATGACAATGTCTGGGAATACGTTCTTCTTCGTGGTATTTAGAATTCGTTGATAACGATAGAATACGTAATTCAACAATAAATTGAATCAAGAGGGAATACTGGGGAAGATAGGTATTGCAATAAAGCATTAGGGCGATGCCTGTTAGCTTTAAATATGCATGAAGAAGCGTAGATAGATGTTTCATGAGATCGAGATAGATTTCAGTGGTTCAAAATGTTTGGGTGTCTGAGGGTTAGTCAAAATACCAGTCCGTCTTCCAGCGAAACGTTTCGACATATTCATAATTCTTCTTCGAGGCTGGTCAAAGACAATAGGACATGACAATTAAAAAATATATTTCTAATATGAATGGGAGTTAATATAGAAATACAGATTGATAACCATGGTTTTTATAAGACTATGTCCTTACTTAGTGACTATAAAAATACATATTATGTACACTTGATTTACCTTGAAAATATCTAGGTATATTGAAATTTCGTGTTTGCCTTTTTTCTACTTGAACAATATCTTTCACTATTAGTGGCACAACTGAATATTATGGAGGTTACATTGAATAAGGTCGAATGCTGAAGAAGTATTTGAGTGACAGACTGAGGACAGCCAAACATTTTAAATTTAATTCAATGATCGAGAAAACAGTATGATTTCAGTTGTTCTATTCGTGGATTTCTATGTCGTGGTGATATGCAGTATATTAAAGCATTACAGTTATTTCGATATCGACTTTTGTTTTGTACAAAGAGACTAGTGAAGTTTAGTATTCATAGAGTTATATTTAAGACAAAGTGGTTAAATAAGTCTGTTACACGATATAGAGGCACACTGATCAACTGATGAATACTTGAGGCTAATTTCTACCCTGATCGATGGGGAATGATATGTTCCGTGTGGTCCGCGTCTCTTTTCTACGCTTTTTTGAATTATGTGAATAATGGCCACATTTTTCTCCACTCATTTTAAATTGTAACATCTGAATTTTGACATTCAAGTACGAGAAGAGCGTACTTATGGTCATGAATAGGATCACGTGAAAACCCTTTTACAGAAATTTATGATTTGAGATGTTTTTCAGTATTATGACGGATATCCGTAACTTGAATGGTAGGGCCGCTGAGATGGTACTGTTGGATGGAGTGTCTGTACAGGTATAATCTGTAGCAATCAGTTGTCATTTCCGACACAGAAAGCTGGACAGGGGCTGAGATGAGTTTAATAAACGCTCCTTCCCCGCCTCAACCGCCCTCTTCTGAAGACGTCATCCAATACACAGCAGTTATTGCGTCTTTCTGAGATTTAATTCGCATGAAACTAATAAAACTGTCAAGCCTTCCACAGCCTCTAGTGTCATCTATTCTATTGCTTCCTATTTGAAGAGATGAAACGATGTTGAAGTTTATCCTTGGAACTACTCACCTCAGGTGGAATTGTAATTTTAAGATTTAACCACCTCTAAGATGAGTATTTACGAATCACGTGGTAGAATGAGAAGTTCAGGGAGGGTCTTGACATACCCTGGCCAAGGGAAACAATCGCAAAACGCAAATAATCATAACATCTGTTTCATCGATGCTCTAGACAAACCACGCAGATCGAAAAGTTTGAATTAAACCTCCTTGATCGATTAAGCTTATTTAATTTCAATCAGGCCCGGGGGAACCACCTCAGATCAGAAGGGTCAATATTCCTCTACCGCGGCTTGGTCTGTGGTTTCAACATGGGAGGAGAAGGAACGGTAGCTCCTTCCAAGGGATAAGGCGATTAACGCCAGCAACACTTAGAGGACATCAAGAAAAACCAGAGCTTGTACAAGAAAACGTAGTCTACTTCCACAAAATTAAAAGAGCTACAACGTTAACTCGGTGATTCGTCATCATCAGTAACAACAATAGTTATTGGAAACTAAATAGTGTATCAAAGATTTTTGATCATTTCTGTTTCGGAACAATCGTTCATCGATTGAATATGCTTTTATATGTTCGTTTCGTACACATCTGGTAGACAATGCAACAAAAATTTCAACGGCTACCTTTTTTTAACTTTGCTGTGAACTTAAGAAAGTTATGGCCGTTAGGAAGTCATAAAGTGGAAAATACGATATGAATCTGTGTATGAATACTTTAGAACAAGGCTTGAAAAATAAGTCTACGAGGGAGTTGTGGATGTGATCCTTCGGAAACGTGTTGGCCTATTGTATATAAGAGGATGTGGGAGGAATGATATGGCATAAATCGATCTGGACAAAACTAAAGACAGGAAAGACGTGGTCTTGTATCATTACCACAGTAAACCGAAACGGGAAGGTCATCTTCTGTGTTGGCTCGTTTCATCTCATTGACTAATGTGTCCACCTCTTTGCCAAGCGAAGTGTCTGAAACATGTTCCAATATCGTTCGTAATTGTTTCTAGCTTTCTGCAATATAAGCTCACCACCAGCTCTTCGAATATTTGTCCCACATTCGAACACCTACGGCTTGCGAATAGGATGGTTTATTGATCCGTGTTAATCAATACACTAATGGACTAATCCCACTTGCTGTCTTCTCCCACCAGTCGGCGAACAAAAGGTTTTTTTCATATGGGGCGGACCCCCCGACACGCGTAGTCGATAAAACTCGTTGTGGACTGGACTTTTTTCTCTCTCTCTTCATATTCAGTTTCCCATTAATTTGGCTCTGCGGTCCTCCTCGTTCAGACGCATTTTCTATTCTGCGGTCGCCTATGTCAATTCCATGGCTACACCGACGGCAAATTGTTGTAATGACAAAAATGTTGTAATTTGTGATTGGTCTAAATGACTGTATCTCAGTTACCGGCAGGCATCGATTGACTCCCCACATATTCCTCCCCGCGTGTAGGGAGGAACTCAATATTTTGATTCCTCTACAAGGTACTTTACTTTCTCTTCTGAAGGAAGAACTTACTCTTTGATCAACTGATTCAGTGAATCAACTGAAGTTGGCAAGGAGTATTTAGTAGGTTTCTGTAGTGTAAGCCGATGATTCCAGACGACGGTATGTCTGCAGCATCAGGCTCAATCCGACAGAGTTGAAGAAAGGTAAGCTACGGGTGACGGTGTTTCCGTGACATATAGTCCGCATGCACCAATCACTCTAACTTGGGATAGGATAGATCTCTGAGGTGAAGAGAGGAAGTTGAGCTGGTGACTCGATGTTTCCAGAATACAACTTCTGCGTACATCAGAGTTCATACTCAGGGAAAAGGCTGAAAGCGGACGTGCTGTAAGATGGTCTATTTGGGGGTTTCACCACTGGAGAGAGCTCACTGACCAAATGAAGTCCCGGCTCGGTGTTCGGTCTTATATACAGGATGTATATACCTTATTTACCTCAGGATGAAGGGCCCTTGCGCCACTCCCGTTTTATTGGTATCATTTTATTGGTTTTATTGGGCGTTGTTTCGGGTAAGTTCCTTTACACCGTGCATCAACTAATCACTTTTTAGAGAGTCAAGAATTTATCTTTCTTTGTCAACTACAAAGGTTCATAATTGAAAATAATATACCAAAAAGTAGTTGAGGCCCATGTGCGGAGTTGACCACCGACGGATTACGTGCTCATCTCAGCTGAATCTCCGACAAGACGGACGCCTTTCGGATTTATGTCCTTCATTAAGACCGAACGTGGCTTCGAATACGGAGAGCAGAGAGCTGGGCCTCGTTCTACCTCTTCCGCGCACCCGTTTTTCCAAAAACTTCCAAAGTTAATCAAGATATACTGCCGCCCTCGTGAATTATCGTCTCCAAGGTCCTTCCCTTGTAATTATGGTTTCTTTTTTTCAGGAAAAAGGGTCTCTTTCTCCCCAGATATTACTTTTTCCTTCTTTTCTCTTTGGGTAAAAGTTTTGCGGTGCTCGTATAGGAAGGTCGGACGAAACGCCTTCTCTGTGGGTAATTTCGCTCCCCCTTCCTTAGCTCTTCGTTTATTCTTCTCGAAAGGTTTCTCACGTTATCTAGTTTACCTTTGTAATAGTCACACAACGAAACGGGTTCTCCCTTTTCACCCTTTCTTTCTCGCATTTCTATGTTACTTCGGAGCTTCCTCGATGTCTTGATGTTTTACCACACAGTTCTACTTATAAATCTCTTGAATGGCCTTAGTTAAGGAAAGAATGATGAAATGGGGTCTAAAGGACTTCTTCACATTTCGCCTCATTTTCACCCCATCAATTTTACCCTTTATTCAAGACTGCTTAGTCTTTTATCGTAGAATAATGAAATTAGTAGCCGAATCGTCTGGTATAATATCACTACTACATCTCATATGTATTTTTAGTCACATCAGATATTACCTATGAATACCAGATTGCCTGAACACGTCTGCCCACATGCATTCCTTAATTTTGCAAGTACTATACTCGGCGTCAAACCTTCAGGCGAGTGAAAGCTCAGGAGGTGGGACCTACCTCGCCCCTCTTAAAATAGCCCAGTCTAGGGTTGTCAATCGAATACAGATTTTTCTCAACGAATTATCGTTTTTTTCTCAAGCTTAATCAATCTCAACTGTATGTCTTGTCAAGTAAAAAAGTATTTTTTTGGTTCTTAAGTGCGTCCTTTTTTAGCCTTTAGCAATTAAACCACGTCCTTTTTGATTTGTAGGTTCTCAATGTGTACGTCTTCTCAAGTAAAAAACGTCGTTTTTTATTTTTAAGTACGAACTTTTTGATTCACAAGTTCTCAAGTGTATGTCTTTTCAAGTAAAGAACGTTGCGAAGTCCTTGCCTCATAGATTTATTATTCATTCGGACATAATAAGTGTCTATGTTGTAGACATTTATGAGTAGAGCGCCTTTTTTAGAGGGGTATTTTGCTAAATTTCGGAACGTTAGAAGGTTAGAGAAGGTTAGAAGGTTAGTTTTAGAGAAGATGTTTCGCTACTATCGTCATTTTTGAGGCAGTTATGTGTGACACGGCGGACGGACATTGAATTTGTTGAATCTAGATATACTGAAAGTTTCAAAGTGGACCATTTAAAAATCGATTTTTTGGCCTCGATTAATTGGTACAATCGATTTCAGACAGCCGATTGTGAAATCTATCCCAAAATCGATTTTGGTGGTTCGATTCGACTACTCTAGCCAGTCCACTACCCCGCCATTCTCATAATCCGTTTTTGTCAGAGTCGACGAGACTGATCATTTATCAGAAATAGGGTAATAACTAAACATGAGGACTGAAAAGGTAATTCTTTATACAATGGCAAATGGTGACTAATCGTTCAATTTTGAGCGTTGATTATCAGCATGAGTCATGGGACAATGGTAAGAAATATAATGCTTTCTACTTCATTCTCATGCATTGCCTTGAAGTCGTTCTGTGAGTATCTAGTTTCGAAATACGTTCATATTGCCAAGTTAAATAAGATTGCAATCAAATCGTGATGACACGAGAACGAATGCGAGATTCCCATTCAGATTCTGAAAAGTATATTTATACGTTTTATTCACGTATTAAAAGAGTTGCTGATTACGCGACCAAATGCATCTATACAGGAAGTGTTCGGCTCAACTCAAGAGGTCTTGATGTCGGGAGAGAAAATATGGTGGTTGAATTCCTTTCAAAAAATTAAGGGTAAACCTTTTTAAGTTTTTTTTTTCTTAATAACGGAAATAAAAGGGTGATTCATTAAGTCTTGACCATCCTTTGTGCGGTGATACTTGGTCAAGTGTTAGCGTGAGGAGAGGCGTTACTGCCCTTCCCCAACCTCCCTAACCCCTACTTAACTATACCGCACTGTTCCACCACTCCCCATATGCCCGCATGAATATTTGACTTCTACTGTGGTACTAATTTAATTATTTATTCAAGGTAATAAAAATGTCGGAAGAACGCACACCAAACCATTTGGCGAAGACACGTGAGGAGCTTAATGTATTCAGGGTAAAGGAGTGGGGGATTCTAGGGGCAAGTACAACATTCCATTGAATATACACAATGACCTCAGTGAATGGTAAGCACTAATTGAGAGAAGCCTTGTGGTTGATGTTGCTAAACAAGATGAATTTGAACAGAAACCGTCTACAGTATGTGGCTTCGTGAACCGAAAGTTACGTAGTTCCATTGAGCAGGTTCGAAGTCTTCCAGCATAACCGAAGGTGTTTTAAAATTAGAGGGGACCTCTTGTCATTGAAATACAGGCCATATGAGTCAGACAATCAGGCGTGTGAATTATGTAGTTGAGGCGATGAAAATGTATTCCATTTCATAACGAATTCTATGGCTTATTTCGAGGCGGAGGTACCTTGGTGCCGCAAACTTTGACTGGAATACTTACCTAAAGTTGATTACATAGAAATATCCTAGTACTGCGCTGTGACATGGGGTCTAAGACGGCAGCCGATGGTAATATGGATTCCTTTAATTTTGTATTCTTATTTTATTTGTTCTTTTTTCGCGCATGAAGCTAAATAATTCCTTTTCCGTCTTCATGATGTACAACACTCATCCCACCTTATGTCTATATTTGTCAATTTTCATTTCTTCTTCTGTTGTATCGGTTGCCTATGATTTCTCTTATGTACGAAGCTGTTTTTTTCTTTTCCATTTGTGAAACCCAGTTTTGTTTCAAGTAGGTAAGTTTCATTTCAAGTTTATAATTTTATTCAAAAAATTGCGCTAATTTCCGGCAAACTCATCAGACTGATCACCATGATTATTTCTTGTTGTTCAATTGTATTGACTGATATATGGTTTATTTTACCGATGAAGGCGTGTTTTCATTCATTCATTTGCATGAATACAATAATTTCGAAATCAATTATTGATTTGGCACATAATAGTAGATGTCTGTTAAAAAATGAGTGTCCGTAAGTCTTTCTCTTGGTTGTCTGTAACTAGTCAGAAAGGTAGGAGACACCACTAGATATCGTTATTACAAGACGTGTTTACGATGTCTGAAATTCTCAGTTTGTTGTGTGCAAATAATTGATTTTTCTTGATATTTCTATAAGTTTGATTAAGTGAATCAGTCACTCTTTATCCGAAAATGGATAACTGAATCGATGAGACTGTTTTTTGTATAGAATTTCAGAACTTTAAGACAACAGTGAAGGCCTTGATAGTTTCATTAGTCCTGTTTAGGACCTTCATAAAATCACAACCTTACAAGCTTAGGCATATAATAAAAATCAATTACCATTTTCATGCTGTATGACATACCTACACTACAAAGGTAACTTGTTGATGCTAATTTATTAACTGAATCCATTTAGGTGACGTAAAACGTTATTGATTTAGTTATTTTTTGTTCCAGGTATGTCTGTTCTTGACTCCGTTTCTGGGACTCAGGTATCGTACCAATTGCAATGCAGATTCTTGTTTGGATATAAAATGGTGGGTTTTAACTTTCTCCTGCGACTAGGTTGATAGGTATGAGAGGTGGAGGTATGAGATACCTGTGAGAATCGCATTCATCAAGCATGAAAACTTTCTTTCGCCTGTTTTTAATTGTGAAAACTTGTCAATTTTAAGGAAATATGAAGATGAGGGTTGCGTCTTCTTCTTAACAGCCTAAATAACCTAGAGGGAACGGGGGAGAGAGAAAGACCTGTCAACATACCTATTTTTATTTTCGCTTCCTTCCGCTTGGTTTTCGTTTTGTTCGAATAATGTAATAGATTAGATGATAGGTAATTATAATATAAAACAGTTGTGTTAGAGCAAACCTACGTAACATTTAGGAAATTCCTAACGCGTTATTCATCAATAGGAACAAATAGAATGAAATACACTGTCACTTGGTTCATTCAAAACAAGAAACTTTAGTTTGGTAATCAGCCAATCTTTAAAAAACGGTTATTTGGGATACACCCCATTCTCTCAATACTTGACTGGGGAACTCCAAGATCTCGTTGGTTCAGCATTTTCAATATTGAATATTTTAAATCGACCCTGAAAAGTATTTTTTAGTATTTGCACACCAAGGTTTGGCCCATACCTGCTTTAGTGTCTGACTATTGCAGTTAGAACAGAAGCATCATTGTGAACGGCAATATCAATTACTGAAATGATTAACATTTGTCTGATAATTTACGAAGGGCTATTGCAGACATAAATCTTCGAAGACTTAACTACCAAAGGCTGATCATTGTATTGAATTTCGTAAATGAGTTTCCTGCGCCTCTAATTCTCTTCTTCATTCTCTTGGAATCGAAGGAGCATTTGGCTGAAGGGTTCAGGCACCCTTATTTTTTGCTATTGTTTCGAAAGAAGAAAAGAGCCCTAATACGTTCCTAAGTAGACGGCTAGAAAGCCAATTTTTTCCTCCGAACACTCAGAGCCTTAAAAGATATTGATTCTCCCAACTCTACCCTCCAGGAGTTTTTACTTTGTCATTTTCGAACGACATTTCTCGTTTCGAGATAGATATTGGATCTCTGTCTTACTTTTTTCCGTTTCTTTATACCGAACTCAACAGCAAAAAGGTGAAATGTTCTGTTGAATATTCACGGCCACTCTGCAGATCACCATATTCATTTTGAGTCATTCTGATTAGATGCCACTGGTAGGTGAAATTCTCGCTGTGGTAAGTTGACAACTTTTATCATTTAAATGATTAACAGGAGCAAAATCCAGTTCTTAGAGACCGTACCGACCCAACACCCCCCCCCCCCCGCTCAACACTCCTTCAACTAACCTTCGGGTGGGCTCCTTCCGCCCTTTGTTATCCCGACATCACCACTTTTCCGTCCGCCCGAGGGGGTCATTCTTGTATCTGCCACCCCCCCCCTCCAGCCATATCTTTCATCTCTGTTTACTAGCTCCCCTCATCTAAGCTAAAGCAACACATTTCTAGGTTGCATAGGCAATTTTTCATCTTCGGTACTTAAATGTGTAAAATTAATCATTTAAATGATCTGGCTGTAGAACCATAGAGGTCTACTGTCCCGTTTTTTAATACCAAGTGAAAACCAAACGCTCATAACTTGTGGATCTTCGAAGAACTGCATGTTCTAGTTTCTGCAAAAACGTAACGGGTTCGTTATTCGTCAAATTTTTCGTCTGGATCTTTTGAGGTGATAGAATGGTATAGTCGCCCCTTCCATTGAGCTGAATGCAGTAATGCCCGCTTCGCTCAAAGGATGACCCAGACGCTTGAAGGCGTCTGATTCATCACCCAAGGCGAAGAATTCAGGAATCGGGAAGGGCCAACTAACCATATCCATAACAATCTGGACTTACAGTTGCACAATCCAGTTGAATTGTGGATACCACCGCCTTAATTATCCTGCCATCTGGTTTATGATTTCGTCAGAACTCGTTTTTTACGCTACTTCATATTAAAACGTTATCGTTTTTGTATTTCCATGCTTCTTTCAGTTTCCAAATGTTTCCGTGTTCTATGGATTCGTTGATTATTGCCTACGCAATTCACAATACCTGCTCAATACCCAATCAGCGATTTGAAGAAGAAATTCCTGTTGGAATGTAAATGAACAGGAGGCTCCTACAAAAATACAAATACCTACCATCACCTACGATGGGATTCTCAATTTTGTCGTGATACTGGTTCATTCCAAATTTATAACTTTAAAGATATCAGGACAAAATGGAATCCTAGATACAAGTCTGTATCAGAAAACAATGGGGAAGTTGGTGAAAGTCCTCAAGACATTTCTGTGGCAGCTTTTTGAGACCAAAACGTAATATTTAGGAACAAAACACTTTTGGTCAGTTAGGTCTTGGCAAAAGCGTATTCCACGCTAAAATTCTCGAATACGGGTGAAACAGGAAGGTTTGGTTGTTGGCACTCCATTTTTTTCCCTGTCGGCAACTTGCTCCAGTACCCGATATTTGAACCAATTAATTAAGTTGGTAGATTTCAGCTATTCCGAATAACTTCCGAGAGGTAAGAGTTAAAATTCATTATTATTAGGTATTTTTCAAATCCTTCTATTATTTCGATGTTATTATAATTTCATATTGAAAAGTAAGTAAGTTGAACTTCGTACTACATGGCGGATCTCTTTTGCGAATTCCTTTTCTAATTACAATAGCCGAACCACTCGCTGAGTTTAAAAAATCTAGGAAGGTGAACCTGCAACAGAAATTGCACGAAATGTTAATCATAATACTTCATTTAAACGTGAATATGCATAATAATATAAGAATTCTTCATTCAATCAATAATTATTCGGTGACTATAACATACATTTATATTAACTCGCTCAAGTAACTTTTAGTTTTTATAAAGTACAGATAAAACGTTCATGAGCTTCCAAGAGCCTTTAAAAAAACATTATTACGAAAACATTAATATTTACTTTTAGAATCCCGCTGCTTGAGTAGGATGGATCCGTTTATTTAGTTTGATTTATTCGTCTTTAATTTTGTACCCGACCAAATTCATTTTCCCGATGCACTCGCCGACGTAGAACCAGCAAAAAACTTCCGTGGCGACCAGTGCGTTAAGCCAGGCTTCCTATAACAGCAATTTTTATTCAAATGTTATATTTTCGAGAGGGAGGCGTAGTACAATTTTCCTACGAATAATACCTACACTATAGACACCGTTGTTAATTTTATATTATCCCCTTCAATATTTCCTCAATTTTTTAAGTACTTTCTTGTAAAAATGATGACAATAAAAACAGCAACAATAAAATACCTGAAAGCTTCAAGTATTCAGTGAACTAGCTCATATGTCCGATTGGAGATTTATTGTTCAAATAGTGACAGTTTACTAAGGGAATTTGCAAACCTGTCAAAACTATTAAACGGAAAGTCCGATCTGAATAGTGGAATAAAGTGAAATTTACAAGTATGTTATCAACCATGGTTATCAAACCTGATCAACCATATATCACATAGTATCATGATAACAATATCACCACTGTTTGATTCCACTCGTGTTTGAGCCTAATAATTTATTTAACAACTGTTACAGTTGCTCAACTACTCGTACAACAGTTAGGCAAACATCATCTCTGCCTTTCTTGAGACCAGCCATGAGAAATATTAGTGCGTAGGACACTATGTAATGTATCAGCTTTCGCTGCACATGAAATAACGACTTGTTGAATCTTCTTGAAGCTGCTCAGGCAACAATCCTCAACCGATTTTCCTGATTCTCATCTCGTTCGGTCCCAAATCCAGTGTATTTGTGCAACAATCCTCTGGAATCTCGAACTTCATTACAAAAGTAGGAATTATTGATGGTAAAGCACAAGAAAGTATTTATTTATAATCAATATTTTGATAGTTTGGGTTAAGTTGTTTCATTTTTGGTAGGGATCAGGGTGTACATTCAGGAGAACCACGGGTAGCGCCGTTACTGATGATGAAGGGAAGATGGTTGGTAGGATGTTCAAATTCATAACTGGAATTTCAGAGCATTCTATAATATTTTCTAGAATGATTCCGAAAAAATGGCAGATACTGCCTATTTCCAACCATCTATTTTTCAAGTGTGCTCATGGTCTGGCCTACCGCGTTCCTACTCCCAAAACTCTGTTTTATAATGACTTAATCAGTTATGATATTTAGAATATTGGATTTGAATATTTCCACACTGTACCTTTACTGTTATTTCTTTCCATCCGCCCGACGTTGCGGTTTTCACAATCTTGCCGACTTCTGTCCCAATCTGACCAATTTCCGTGGGCAACGGGGGTGTCAACTCTACTTTAGCGTACTTCACGAAAGTCTGCAGGTTGGGCTTCGCTTTGGTCACTATCGATTTGGCTGCTGAAGAAGCCATATTCCCTATTCCTGGAACGGTTAGGAAAAGTAAACAAATCGGCCATCTGGACTCCAATAACCTCTAGGTTCGCCGCTAGCATACATGGTGGCACAGTGCTACTGTACGAAGTTTAAAATTATTTAAAGTTTTCCAACACCAAATATTCTCTGTCTTCTGTAGAGGATTACATCTCATTTATGCTGAGTAAAAACTACCTAGTATTTCACATTCTGAAAGAGATTTAAATGGAAAAGCTTGAATTTTCGACCACACTGTGTGGATCCATCGTCACTGAAGGTACTATAAGACAGAAAAAGTGCATCAAGCACTGACTAAAATAACCGTGACAAACACATTTGATTCTCTGCACAGAATCATAATTCAAAGGTATAGTGGAAAAACAAGACACACACGCTTTATGGACTATAGAGTACGAAGAAGAAACCCGAATGAAAATATTATACAAATATTAGCAACTGTGCTTTCGGTAACTGTTCAAAGTTGGTTATGTCGGATTGGGGCACTGTAGTGATGAAGTATAGTATAGTTTCGTAACATTTCCTCCAATGAACAATGAGTGTACTCTGAATTATCATGCACGAGTTACAACGGAAAATGTCTCAACTAGTTAATAACTAATTAAAAGTTCGAATAAACTACCTAACGTTCAATGAAGGATCCATCTACAGGAATATTTCATGTTTTTTTCCAAGAATGGCCCATAAAAGAGTTGTGTTGCCGTACAATTTATGATTAATTCTGATTATTTGATATTCACGTTGAAACTGTTGATTATTGATTTATTTCATTTCCAATAAGTACCTAGTAACAACCTGGGATTGATTCGTATTTCATACTTGATTATTTCCAAGAAGGTGACTTACTTTTGAATGCGGACATCCTGAACAAATTCGCCTACTTCCAACCACCTTAAACGATTTGTATCTGAAAACGTGGAACCCTGAACACAAGAATACAATTCGTAGTAAGCCACGCTCACACAGCGAATCGCACTCGAAAACCGAAATACAAACAGAATGACCGTAAATGGTGTACGTGTTGTCATGGTTTCATAATGGTTGCCATGGCTTTGTTTCGTACAAACTGGAGGAAGCCTTTGTATTTGAAATAGAAGTGTAGCTACTCTCGTTGCCTCGCAGTTTTCGGTGATGCTTGCTGTTCTTTCATAACTTAATTTGGACAATATCCAAATCCAAGAAGGGGGGAGGGGTTTCTGGATAATATTCTTCTATGAAAATTAATATTTTAGAATATCTGCTAAGTTCTACTCTTTTTAGAAATTTTTTGTTAGCAAATTTTAAGAAGATGAATGAACTTGTATGTGCTTTCAAAATTATCAATTACTCACGAGTGATGCTTCTTGGCAAACAACAATATGAATTCCACTTTCAAATATTATGTGAACTGGTGACACTTATGAAACATTTTAATAGTTCGGAATCTTTCGAGAATATAATAAAATCGATTCCTTAAATGAACATTGTGTATTTGGTAAATCTACGATTTTCACAGTGATACACAGAAAAACACCTACACCATTATTTGATTAAAAATTGTATTGATTTATGATAAATGAATAATAATAAATACTGAACACGATTCCCGAATAGATGAAGCGTTGTGTTTAATTAAAGGTAGACCCATTAAAAATTCCACAAAAATGGAAATTTTCAACCGTATTTACGTTTTAGACCATTTTGAACTTCAAATGCAAACTTTCAGTCTGTAGGCATTTCCGCTAATGGTTGTAACGTGCAAATTTGAACAAACGTAGAAATCTTGCTGATCGTGATGAAAATCTTTGATATTATGCGGGTTGAGTTCCACATGGTCCTTCATACATTTCTTTGTTCGTGGTTGTTCCTTTATTACGCATAGTAGTAACAAATGCTTGATTTCGCCCCGGTTATCAAATTTCATTGATCTATTCAACCTTGATCAATTTATTCTGTACAGTGATCTTTATTCAACAATTATGCAATCTCAATAATAAATGTCCATGACAAAAAATATTAAAAAATAAAATAACCCTCCCCCTTAACATTTTTTGGTTTACGTTTCACGTTTTTTGTCCGAAACTGCTATACCAACGTTTACGAAATTTAGCTCAAAACCCCTACATTGATTCAGGGTCGATGTACCATCATCCGTTTGCTCCTTATTAGAAATTATCCAAAGGTTGTCTATAACGCGAGGGTGAGCAAGGTGGGATTCTAGAGTGGCTGGTTACAGCCCCTGATCTTAGTAGATACTATACTGCCCTAGTTATTTGTTGTGAGAGCTTTCTGATACAGCGATATTACACCTTTGTGTAATAATTTGCGGAGGTTTTTGATGCTATGAAATGCGTTGCGTAAAAGAACTAGACCGTCACATAGAGTTTATTCTGGATTGGTAAATGTAAATTGATCTGTTCATCAGTTAAACATGATACGTAATAATGCAATGTTATGAAGCA
Organism: Creontiades dilutus; assembly: GCA_031894815.1. Taxonomy (NCBI): domain Eukaryota; kingdom Metazoa; phylum Arthropoda; class Insecta; order Hemiptera; family Miridae; genus Creontiades; species Creontiades dilutus. The sequence goes on from JAVIWC010009708.1 coordinate 1,010,082, forward strand.
CTTGGAGGTAATTAGGATTTCTTTCTTGTAATAGAGGAATATGTAACACTACTTTACATTTATTACACTTATTAATATATACATGTGATGTACAACTCAAGGCACCTCCAACTGGGATTCATATAGTCATGTGGTCGTGCTGTCAGACATTGTGGTCGTACTTGTAGTGGCCAGAGACCTGGCTGTTCAGGAAGTTGTCCGTCTTCAGTGGCCGGAGGTGGAGGTGGTCTGTCAAGAACCTCGACGTCGCCCCGGGTCCTCCGACGTGCACGGCCGTCCCAGCCAGAGTGTGGTATTGCACCGGTGACGCGGTGGGGAAGCTCTTGATGAGCTCAGCAGCAAGCTGAGGGTTCGTCGCTGACAACCACCTCAGCAACAGATAGGAGAACCACGGATTGTACACGGCTGCTGGCAGTTTATCCACGTTACCCTGCGACCTTCCCTGGAAAAACAATCCAGAATTTAACTCAGCAGGAGTACAATCCGAAAAACGCTGCCAATCTAACACATGGATTTATTACTTATTGAATATTCCGCGATTGTCATTGTGAAGTTTGTTGGATGCTTTTAGGTTCAAAAATTGCGGATATTTGCTATGGACGAATTTCTACAGATCTGAAATCTATCCCAGTTGATTTTGCGTCCAGAATTACTAGAAAATAAGACTCCAATTGCCAGTAAAAATCACGAAAAACCACTTTTTGACCAGTTTTTGTCCTATAGCGTCTGTGCGAGAGAGGTGATGGGGCTCTCTAGGAGTCAAGACCAATTAGGCGGTCATCGATGTCACGAAAATTTCTCTGAGGGATTTTTGAGGGTGAAAAAGGTTTTAGGAGCCCAAAACTGCACAATATCTCTCTGGAATTTTGTTTGCCTAAAATTGAAATTGCTATAACCTCTTCTCAGACAATTGTCTAAAGAACTTAATTATTGTTTGTAAAGTTTGCAAATTTACTAACCGACTCAATCATCGATGAAAAAACTAGACAATTTTCGATTTTTGGTGGAGTGCACGCATCTTCAAATTGTAGGCTTATTTTTAATTTACGATTGCTAGAGTCAAACACGTGGATTTACTATTTGTTGAACATTGCGTGATTGCTCGTGTCATTGAGCTGTTTGATGGATGCTTTTAAGATCGAAAATGGCGGATATTTGCTATGGGCGAATCTCTACAGATTTAAAACCTATCCCAGTCGATTTCGCTTCAAAAATTACTAAAAAATTAGACCCCACCAGCCGTCTTCAGTAAGAATCATGAAAACCCAGTTTTTGACGAGTTTTCGGCCCAAAGTATCTTTGTGTGAGAGGTGGTGTCGCTCTCTAGAAGTTAGGACAAACTAGGCGTTCTTCGACATCAACAAAATTTCTCTTAGGGATTTTTGAGGTGGGGAAAAAAGACTTAAGGAGTCCCAAATCTGCTCAGATAGGTACTTCTGTGGAATTCGGTTTACCTGTCATTAATTGACAATGAACCTTTAATAATTAAAAGACAATTATTGTTGTTTCCAAAGATTGTGTATGCCTGTAACAGACTCAAACATCGATTTTCATCGAAAGAGCCTCGTGAAAAACCCGGGGCATGTTCAGTTTTTCGTGGTGTGCACGCACCTAACTGTAGGTTTATTTTTCATTTAATATTGCTAGAATTGGTTGAAAATTGAAAAAAGTAGCCTTCGGTCTACCTTAGCGTTATTTAGAGAAGGTGATTCATTAATTCCATTTGCTGAGTTAATAAATTGTTTTCCTCTGGTAATAGTCGCTAAATATTTAGATGGCGGACTTTTTAATAAAGCAAAAGTAATTATGGTGGTATGTTACTGCAAATATAAAAGATTAAAGCGCTGATGATATCAATGATAAGAACCCTGGGATTGGGTGGCAAAAAAGGACCCTGCCGTGACCCGGTTTCGAACCTGGGTTGTTGCGGCCACAACGCGAAGTACTAACCACTATACGATCACGGCTACCGGGGCCCGTTGGGAGGCTGCTAACAATGTTCCTACTAAAGCTTGGTTCAAGCAGAAAGATCCCATTCGCATGGTTCACAACCCCCCTTCACGTTCTCCATCCTCAAATATTATTGCATATCACGTCGTTTTCTGACTCATAGCGATAGATTTCTAATTAATAATGGATTGAAATCGTTTACAACACATTCTATCGGCCTGTAGCCGAGTGATCCCTTAGATAATGTCTAATTTACTGTATAATAGTAATAAAAATGTTATAACATTCTGTTTTAGACTTCATTCTCTCAGTCAGTTTTTTCTCTTTCTAGTGGAAAGAGATCTTGAAGCATACTTTTCTTGAATTCTTAAGATCTCAATTCTTTGATATTATTCTCTCCCGATCTTTGTAATTCATCGGCGAGAGTTCGAATGCTATTTTCTTTAAATAATGGGTAATTAAGTCAGGGGTCAGTCAATATTTCTTGACATTCCGGCTCATGGGTATTTTCTCTAATGTTAAACAAATCCGGAAAAACACTAAGCCCCCCCTCACCCTCCTAACCCAATGGCCTACGCCGGCACAAATGTTGAACGGAAAATCGCCGTCTCTTGGAAACGAACGATCGAATCTGCGAATCTATGTTAATATAATATATTAATATAATACATTCAGAAAATATTGTTCCCGAGTCGCTCAAACAACACAAAACACACTAACAGCAGTTAACCCTGACTAATGAGCAAGTACCGATGTCTGACCTGGATAAAAGATTGACCTTCCGCAAACGTATCATCGAAGTTCTTCAAATGTGCTGCGAACGCCTATGTTCCCTACATCACCTACTCGGAGATCGTTCACCACTTCAACGTGCTACACAGCTAATAATTTACGCGGCTCTAATTTAACCAATTCGGAACCACTTGGAACTCCTGTGTGGGGAGGGATATCAAATTCAGAAGTCCGTCGGATTGTCATGATTTGATCGGAAAATCGCCCGTCCCGCAATAAACGCCGAACTCACCCAAACCGCCGATATCGCTTAGTTCCCGCTCATATAGGATACGGCTTCAAACATTCCAAAATCGAGTCCTTCGACTAATCACCAACTCACCGTGGTATGTTCACAACACATTGTGTTTTCATTGACTTCAGTGTACCTATAATGCAGGAGACTATCACAGATATAACCGACGTTACGTTCACGATCGTAGCCATGGAAAATGGGCACCGACAGATACGGTTTGAGACACAACGGCCCACCATATCCAAAATGATAATTGATCCAAAATCAAGTCCTTTTACTAATCCCCGACGCACCGTAGGTATGTTCACAACCCGGCTTTTCCTACTGACTTAAGCGGTCCTACAATCCAGGAGACTATCATAGTATCGTATAACCGTCGTCACCAACGACTTACTGGCCACCAGAACCCGATCGTTGCCAGCCTGCAGGAAAACCTGCCCCCGATGCCACCACACCCCGAATGACGATTGATCGTTCAATGTGAAAATGCCATAGTGCTGAAGAAAGTCATTGGACTTTCGCACGCCTCAATTTTCATGTCTATGTAATATTCTTTCTGCAAAACTCATCAAATTTTGCAATAATGTTTTCTTCTTGAAAAAAAATAAAAAAAAAAAGTGCTTAATTAACCATGATTGAACAAAAAGTAGTAGAACGAAGCAATTCACAGCATCGTGGAGCATTGAAAAAAAGTGTTTCAACTGTTGACTAGAACATTGAAGAATTTAAGCTCAATGTTATGCTGAAGAATGTGCAAAATAATGATGAAAATTCAAAAAGTGTTACAGAATATTATTTGGAAGAATGGCCTTGAAATTGCTAGTTTTCACGTACCTTACGCGTAGGTAAAATTATCAAATTTCAACCCCATTGAACTTGAATGGTTTACGACGATTTTCAAAAAACGTTCAGTCGATCATGTTGCATGATTGTATCTTCTAAATTCGCTTATAGACTAGATGAATGGCAGATGGCTTACAGAATGGAAGCAACAGAACACGATCAGAATGTAGATGCTGGCCCTCATAGTTGCTGGACGGGGTGGCGTAGATTCGTATGGTTTGACATCTCGCCAGTGTCGTGCGGTCTGGGGACACAACTCGCGGCTACTGACTGTCTGACTGACTTATTTTCCCTTTCGTTCCCTCTACCAGCAGGTAACGTCCCCGCGCTTTCGCTTTAAGTGAAATTCCTGATGGAACACGATAACTGGATGAGTCGGCCTTGGCAGCACTTACGTCGCGAGTGTGACCGACATCCGGGCGAACGGCGAGATCTCCCGTGCAAACAAAACCACTTGAGCCCGGCGAGGCACTGTTTAAAGGTTCAACTATTAGGAAACATCTGAGACTTTCGGATTAGTGGGATTCCCTGGGGTAAATCTGAATTATCGTGCAGTCGGTATGGGTATGTACACATGATCTTGAGTTCTGACAAAGGATTTATAAATGTTAAAGTCACCATGGCGACCTCCCGAGACCCCAATAGGCACTCCTAAATACGTTACTTTCGATCCACAGAAACAACAATAAATTAAGTATCAACATACCTCGAAACTAGAATTGAAAAGTTGAGATAAAGACCTCCCTACTGTATTAAAAATTACAATAATTAATGAAGCAAATGTTCTTCTTGTAAAAAGTAGAAGTAAGAACCAATACCGGACAGGGCCACAGTGTTACACTATTCAAATTGTTCATCGGTTATTGTGTAAACCTAGAAGTTAAATCAATCGAAAATATGATATCCTTCCAAGGGCTGAGGACCGCAACACCCAGATGATAACTATGGCGCTAGGAGGCCCCAGGTTATCCCCGGAGGCAGCAGTTTCAATGGGAGGAAAGGCTCCCAATTTTTGAGATAAGAGATAAGTCATCTAAGATAACTTTCACGTAAACCAGTGATATATGTTTATTAGACATGTAAACTCGTCACCAAGTGCCTCTACATCTTGTCTTGTCCACTCTAGAAACCGAAACAATATCTCAGTTTATCCCAAGTAAGGTCCTCAGCAAGGTTAATTGATTAGATACGAAATTATCCACAAGGTCTTTCAGCTGATCTCTGAGTCTCCATACCTTGTAATTGACTTCTAGACTTCCCCTGTTGTTGAAAAGGCTTTGTATGCTCTGCGCGTATGTGTGATGCCAGTTCCCTGCATTGCCTGGAGTGGTTGGCTGTGTGTCGATCTAAGATCTTGTCAGGGACAACTTAGATACAAGGAAGGCAACTCTCGAGAGTGGAAAAGCTTTTTTCAACTCCGAGCTAAGGCAGTTTGGGCAGCTTCGATTAGCTCGGCGACCGAGTTAAATACGTCCCGGCGAAGCCTGGAAGGGAGAAGCGAAGTAAGAAACACCGGAGAGCCAGATAACTCGGGATTAACTCTTCTATAAGAGATAACTCTCCCGGTCCGACTCTTCAGCTGGCCACTGTCCAAAAAAAAGGGAAGGTCGGGACCTCCCGACTACCGAGGCGTTTTTCTCCTTCCAAATCCGATCCTCTCAGAGCAGAAAACACCTATTTCACGTCATCTTAGCTCGTGTTACGTGCGACAAGTTCTGAGTTATATGTCGAGTGCGGATCAACTTCTGACGTCCACTGGAGTAGGAGTTAGGAAGCAGAAACTTGTCGGCTGTCGAATTAATCTACCACTCATGTCTGCTATAGTTTAGCTCTTCAGATTTCGGCTCCTACGCGGGAGTTTTTTTGTATAGAATGAATGAATGAATAAACATGCTTTATTTGGATGGTAGCACAAAATACTTGACAATTTATAAACACCATGCATACGGCAGTAGACTAACGGTCTGTCTGCCGGGAGTTCTTGGATTCTCATACTAATAACAATAATTATAAATGACAATAAATAGTAATTTAAACCAACAATGCTAACGATTAATATCATTATCAACAGTAATTAACAATACATAGTATAATAATACAGTTTTTTCTTTTTTGTTCCTTTCCTTTATGGGAATACATATGATATTCTTTTGCCTTATATCCGAATATACCCCTTGACGAGAGTAGCCCTGTACCGACTCGCCACCCCTCCATACCTAGCGAGCGCGATCCAGTCCCCGGAGTTCAGAAGGTCGCATATCTCTTTCCCAAGAAAAGCAAACCGAAACTCCGAAAGCACCGGGCAAACTGCAAGGAAGTGGAAGTCAGTCTCCGGTACACCCATGTTACACATGGCGCATCTGGTGGGAGCGTCTTCGGGCTGATCGTACGGTATGCAATTGAGCGCCACCAAAGAACCTCGGAACCGTAACACCCACCACAGGACCCACATAAGGAACCGCTGACGCTCCGCCGAGAGGACAACGGGCTTCACCCCTTGATCTAGGATTTTGTATATTCGGCTCGACTCTAGAGCTCTGGACCTTAAGGGGGTTGGGTACCCAACCAACCAAAAAAATCAGATTTTTTATCTATATTTTTTTTTATTAGTAAGTAGAATTGTTAACGAACATTTTAAAACCTCCCCCATGTCTGTTCGACGATTACTTTGGTCAACATAAATTTTTGAGGCCGTAGCGACCTAGTATCCGCCAGGATCGTAGCTTGGCTCGCTTCCTTCCTCTATTCCTCTTCTTATTCTTTGAATCCTACAGAAACACAGACAACTATTCGGTAGATAATATGGAGGAAGAAAAACGCGTGTGTAAACGAGTGAGTAACTCATGGATCTAGAGAGTTGAAAGAATCAGGGCCAAACCGGGCAGAAATGTTCTCACGTTGCGTCGGGCGCACGACTGAAAAACTTCAAACGCTTCTCCTGAACATTTACTTTTTCAACCATGTTTGACCCATTTTCTCTGGTTCTACGGACGGAATCTGACTTTTTTTGTTTTGTTATGTTAGTAATAAGTTTCTCTTTCGATAGACGGATTGGTTTCGGCCTATTGTTTTTTGTATCCACTTAGTACTCCTACAAAGTCAATTTTTCATGAGTACAGTTCTTATCACCACCAAAAATCAGATTTTGCACAAAAATCAAATCCAATCCGTCTAGTTGCTCTAAATATAGTTGTAAATAGTTAGAGAAAACCAAGAAGACGTCAGATAGTTCAATAAGGGAGAATAAGGGACAAATGTTGAAAAAAGTGACTTTTTTTCATTAAAAAATATCAACTTTATCGAACCTCTACGAGGTTTGTTAGGTACTACGCCAATTGACAAAATTTGGCACTTTTTGGAAACTAGAGTTCCTGGCGGTTCTAATGGTACATAATAAGGTTATTTTATGACTATATTTACCGACGTAATTGTGGGTTATGTAAAACCATATCGTGTTGTGAAGCGCGGAGCGTCTGTGGGTACCTAACCCCCTTAACTCTCCTGACCAAGACTGACGAATCACAGCGATTAGGGCGTCCAACTGACTGCGAAAGGCACCAATGTCGTCCAGGCCAAAATTCAGGGGGCATCCTCTGTCCTCAGCTAGCTTCCGCATGTCTGCATACCACGAGCATCCAGACCTGACTGTCTCCTCTGCTACCATACGCGGGTAACGGTGTGCAGGCAACCTCAGTGCCCTCATGATGTAGGCGTAGTGCGGGGTCAGCGTATGGAGGAATAATATTTCTACATCGGATTCCAAATATATGAAATAATTTGGCGTTTTCTTCGGAAGACCAAATATCAGTTTTACAAAGTGCAGTTGCACCTGCTCCACAACCTTATATTGCATGCCACCCCAAATCCGAGCCCCATAACACAAAATTGACCTAGCTACTGCCTTGAAGACCTTCAGCTTAGCATTCAGAGGTACATTCTTTTGGAGAAAAACCGATCTGTAGACGTCATTCATTTTCTATTTTCGCCGCAGCTGCCCTATTGTTCAGGTGATCCGCGTATTTCCAAATACTTGAATGACCCTACAACCTCCAGAAGCTCTCCACGGAAAGTCCACCGTTCTGATTCTGCCAAATGACCACCTTTGCGGAACACCATGACTTTGGACTTTGACAGGTTTACCTCCAGACCCCATCTGTCAGTGTATCTTTCTAAACTGTCAACGTTGCTTTGTAGGTCTGCTACGCTCTCTGCCAAAATCACTACGTCGTCCGCGTACATCAATGCGCTTATGTTGATGTTTCCCAACTTGACTCCGCAAGGTAAACAGTTTTCCAAGTCGTTCAGGAACAGTGGGCACCCCTGCCTCACTTCCGTCTGCACGTCGAAAGGCTCTGACAGGCCATTCCTACACCATACAGTGGCGCTTCCGAGATGACTCTGATTATTCTGTGGCTGATTCCAACACCATCTTGTACTTGTTACATGTCAAAGACTATCGCGGTTTGAGGCTGTTTATGTTGTGTTCTCGACGTGTGTTCTCTGATGATCGATATTGCTGTCAAGACCTTCGATATTTTTATCGGATCTCCAATTTTCTCGATTGATCTTTAAATGACATGAGTGATTCGAGAACAAAGGACAGAGATACTCCGTATTTACGCTATATTACGGGCTTTTGATCCTTATTATTCAGGTCGTTTATGTTTTGTGATTCGACGTTAGAGAAACAGAGGAAAGGTGGGGGAGGAAATGGGGAATTCGGCCGGAGGACTTGGAAGGGGGTAAAGGGCAGGGCAGAAGGGAATATCGACCCGGGGGGGCCATAAATTACGGAGGCGAAGGATAATAAGGGAAAACCTTTAAAAGGAGGGAGAACCTCCCTACGTTGTCTGCGGTTCAGAGAGGGGGCGATGGGTGATTGAGGGAGTTACAGAGGGGGCGACGGGAGTCCGATAGAGTTATAGAGAGGGGGGAGGGGCGAAAGAGCGAATGAGTTACAGAGAGAAGGGTGAGTGAGGAGAGTTACAGGGGCCCACGGGCAAGCGAGAGAGTTACATGGGGAGGGGGACGAAACTAGGGGCAGAGCGCTTTAACCCTTAGCTCCCTCCGATATTTGCCTCCAATAACATTTATTACGTCATAACACCGCTTTCTGTGATGATCAAAACAAAACACTTCTTCTCTTCTTTTTTCCCTCAATTTATTAGTAATAGTTATTTCAAATTGTTGAATTGTAATTACTATTTTATTTTATTTTTTTGTACAATAGATCCACAGGCCTACATGTTCACATATGAGTTTATAACTGAGTCCAACTGATGATCTCTGGAATCCATCAGAGAGCAAACTGTAACACAACACTCTAAAAAAACTGAAACTAACTCCGACTTTAAAAAAATATATAAAAATTAATTATTTAAAATATCGCAATGGCCAAACATTTTTTTAATAAAAATGGTAAACAAATTCGTTCATAGAAATGCGTTTTTAGGCGTTCTGAAGCAATTTCTAGACTGTAACGCTTTACATATATATTTCATATTAGGTTATGAAATAGTGTCAATGAAATTTTGATTCCCCGATCCTCAAATCATTATGCCAGGTGGATAATATTATTACTTAACAGTCAATGCTCTGTAAACAAGCGGTGAGTTGCCTAGTAACGCATTATAGTGTTACTGAAATGGTGCTGCAACTATTCATCTCGAGTTATCTAGTTGTTGAGATGTTTGGATTTGTGTTTTGCTTGAACAGCAAATGGGCAAGAGTTGTGTCTTATTTCGGGATACTAATGTTTTTCGGCCGATTTGACAGTTAAACGTATGTTTTTTAGGGATGACCTCTTCATCTCTTGAAGATAGAGCCAAACTATCTATGGCACAATTATCGAAAAAACCTAAAAAATCCGAGTTACCTAGTAGTTGCTCCGACTCCAGGATATGTTGAATTACTTTCTTCAATTAAAACAACTTGAAAATAATAAATCAAAATTAAAAATTTGAGTTTTACTTGTAAGATCTTATTATTTACAAAATTTATTTTGACATGCGTTATAATAAATATTATCGTATTAATTATAGTTACCAAATGGCTCAAATATCCCAAATTAGAACAAAAAACGCTGCAAATTCTTTCACTGGGGTTTAATAGTCATTGGCTTGCCATGATTTGAATTTCTACTAAGCTTTGGAGTGTCGTGTTTCACAGGTGATAGAGCCGATTATTGAATTTCAGGAGATATGCATAGACCACGTAAATCTGTTCTCAACCAAAATACCTATTTGGATTGGTCAGTTGATCATATTTGTTTGCCTCCTGAAATTCAATAATCACTGTATCACCTGTGAAACACGCACACTCCAAAGCTTAGTAGAAATTCAAATCATGAACGCAAGTCAATTGAATAATAAACCCCAGTGAAAGAATTTGCAGCGTTTTTTATGCGTTATGCAGAATGCTTCAACCCGTGTATCGACTACAAAGCCTTTTAGGAATTCACTCCAGTATCCACATTACTACATCACTACATCCGTACATCACTAGGTTACTGCGATGAAAACATAAACAATAATAAACCAAAAAAACGCAAATGTTGACACCATAAATCGGGCCGTATATCGTGAATGGTTTGAGCTACGAACCTGGGGAAGGGCTCATTCGATTCCTCACGGAAAGTTCTTCAAAAAGAGTACAAATTTAGGCCGCTTCGACTTGTTTTGAGGTTTTTAGGGATTTTACAAAACTTTGACAACCCTTAAAGGGCACTTTAAATAGAAGTGAGAGTGCTGGCTAAAGAATTGGGGCGTTGTCGGACCAATATTGATATTTTCTGAAAATTTCAGATTTTTTGCTCCAGCCGTTTGGGAGAAATCGTGCGTACGGCGGACGGACGGAAAATTTTTTATTGCAGATTGAATGAAACGTAAACCACAATTTTCAGGGGGGTTAACTTTTTTTTAAGCGATTACAATGTTTATTATTGAATAATAAACCAACTAGAAAATACGCTCTTCCGGTGATGGTGAAGAGGTGGAACGTTCAAAGAATGATGTTCCTGGAGACATGGAAATGGGTTTTCATTTGTTCCATTCGACTCGACAGAGAAATGAAAACGTCAACCCCGAACTACGGTCGGGACAAGAAGGTCGAACTCCGTCTCTACCTGTATAACGAAGGGGTCGCTCCCAATTTATGATTGTGGGCTTCGGAACTCGGATGACTAATGGTCCGATTGGGGGGATGTTCACCCCCTTGACAACCCCTACGGGCCTTGCAACCCTCCCCAGTAGCCCGTCTGTACTTGATTCATTCATCAACCAAGTAATGGGACGGTAGAACAGGTATGTTCCATTCCTCACCCTAATAAATGAAAGTTTTTTTTCTTCCGGGTTTACCTATTGGTAGCCGAAGCAGTGTTTTCACTTTCTGGAGATCAACCATTTCTGGTTCATTTTCTCTTTTTAACCGTACAGCAATAAAAATTATTAGGGAATTAAATCCGCTATGGACAAGTTGTCCACCATGGATACACAAGATCATTCAAAGCAAGGTTTGTTCCAGGCTTGACGGACTGTTAACAGAAGTCGATAGATACGTGGGCAGTTGAGATAACTAATGTTCCAGGTCGTTCGGTCGGCGAACTGCCGCCTTAGTCGGCTGTTCCAGGTTGATGTGTAGGTTTACAGCAGTTCAACTGCAGGCGGACTGAAACCAACAGCGCTGGCATGTTTGGTAGGGAGTTGCCGAACTTGATAACCCTATTTAATTAATTTTGTTGAAATTAAGAATATCAAGTTTGAGTATAGAGTAATCAGGTTGGTATAACAGTTTGTTGACTGCTTGGTGGCCGTCTTAGCGTTCCAGGTGCAACATTCTAGTGCTAAAAACATTTCACAAGACTTTCATGAATAACTCGGTATAGAACTTTCAGCGGTCAATACATATTTGACAATCTTTCTGTGAAAAAGCGTATTTAAAGTGCATTTAATGAAGGGAATTCTTATGAAAAGTTCTCGTGTTTTAAATTTTTTAAAATTAGATCGCACTAAAGAGCAATTTTAGGTTATTTGTCATTTAGTTAGCCTTGTTTTAAACTTGATAGATTATCCACCAGGAAGCGGGGTGTTGTTTTATGAAGGCTAGAATTTTGTTATTCTTTTCATTCATTCATATTCCGACGTTTCGGGGTGGTGTAACACTCCATCATCAGGGGATCTAGGACAACATATAATTTAACATTATTTATAACACCCCACACCACAGGGTTTTACATTATAATATTACTATGCCTAAGAATAAGTTACCTTTTTTTTATAATATTAATATACTTACGACTTCTTTTGGACAGAATCAGCTTGAACTTTTTATACGATAGTGGTGAAAACGTCTGCCAATGCGGGTGTGGAAAATTGCTTCCTCATCTAAGTTAAATGAATGTACAAATCATTAAAATAATCTCGAACGATGAAGAATATAAGGTTCTTAAACGATTCACGGGACGAAAATGCCTCAGGACGTATTCGGGGGAATCAGCGCCTTCAAGAGGTTAGTCGACACGTATTGCGGGTGTGCCGCACTTGTTCTACATCGGAGAAAATAATGATACGATCGAGTTGAAATTGATATGAAATCATTAGACCGACAAATTATAGTAGTGGGGTAATGTTACGTCATAGCTTTGTTAACAGTAGACCTAATAGTAATGCGTAGGGATAGGTGGTTTATTTTTAACCATTAACCCCGAAATGGAATCATTCTTTTGAAGTCTGAAAGTAAAAATAACCTCCCCCTGCTCCCAAACTGCAATACTAATCATAAGTAAGTATTCTCATTTATCACACCAATTCATTTTCCTCAATTAAATAACTAGAATTAAACTATGCGTTAGATTCCATTACTTGGAGTATGCAGGTCCCAAGGTCTGGATAACCTCTCGGCATGACATTTGGGACCCAAGAGCCCGTTTTTACTGGTCCTCTCAATTGACTCGTTAGGTTAGCACTTACCGAATAGCCATATCGTGAAACATAAAATCCCAGCCCATTACCCAACGCTTGTAGTCATTCCCAGGCCAATTTCCCCGTGATATCCCTAAAAGATCGCCGTATACTCACGTGTTTAAGCTGCGATGAAGCCATTTACTTAGCTGCTCTATATCGCAAGGAAAAAAAAGCGAGGGGACCAGAAACTGTAATTGCAGCGGAGAACTTTTTTTTTGCGATGAACTACTGCAAAAAAGAGTCTGCACCTCCGAGATAAGAACCAACCTTTTAAACCCTCGTTTTTCTTCTGGTACCTAAACCGGTCGAAAGACGTTTATGATGTCGGCGATTATCGTTAAGGGCGAAAGTCTTCTTTAAGCTGTTTACAGGCTCCTTCGGGCGTGAATGTATCACCTGTGATATCCAGAGTGTAAACAACAAGTTGAAGTACACCGTTCTTAATCCTTTGAAGGGCAGATGATTAAACGTAACGCGCCACCTTGTGTTTTACATAATTATTGCAATGAAATCCTCGTAGGACATTGGTAACGTTTGAAACATTAAATTTAACCACAATATACAAAAAGTATATGTAACAAGCAAAAAAGTGCATTTTTGTATCGAAAAAAAACAGCACAAATCGGTTTCCATTGTCTTGACTGTTGACATCCGTTCCGACTGTTGAGACGATAAAACAGTAATTTTGAACGTTGGCTACGGCAATCTACGTGCTTTTCATTTGTTATGCTCTTGAAGGACGGAACGGGACTTTTTTCACGAGATGGCGAAGTCAATAGTCTTAATTTGGCTTTAGCTTGCTTTTAAAAAGTGTATTAAAAAATCGCTGTACCCCTTCACTGTAACTGCATTAGCTATTTTGTTTCTGAACCTACTGAGAGCGGTTCTTGTTAGAAACATTGAAATTATAAATTCGAACTACTAATGATCTATTCATTCCGTTCTATTCGAGCCAATTATACCGAGCGAACTCTCAAACCCTTTCTACAATTTTATACCCTCTCTAATGTCAGAAACGCTGATGTTGAATTTAATACTTGTTGATTGCTGAAGGTACAATTACATGCTACAAGTACAATTACACGAGAGATTATAATTGCTATCAGAGCAAAAATGGAATAAGTAGTTACAATGTGTTTTTTTTTCTTCGTAATACAATATCTGCATAATCAATATTGGCAGCAACGGCATAGAGTTCATGGAGTTGGGCTCAGAAGGAAGTTAGAGGGGATGAGCGTCAATTTCTTCGGAGTTTTCCGTTTGGTTGTTGCACTTCAAGAAATTCCAAAACGCTCCGACGTCCTGGCGCAGTAGCTGGATGGTTTTCTCGTTGGACAGAAATAGAGCGGACACGAACAGGCCCTGGCAGCTGACGACGAGGAGCATCGGGATGTGGAAGATGAACCACCTGTACGGGACGAGGCCTTCCTCAGCTGTGTCAAAGTCGTCTTGCGAAATGGACATGCGATCAGCTGCTCTGGTCAATGAGCTTCCTATCCCCCAGCAGACGCCCGAGACGACGAAAAGTTTGACGTATATTAAAAAATATCTGCAAAAGAGTGTAGGAGGTAGTTACTATGAGTTTTTTGCAAAACATGTTCTGCTCATGTTTCTTCCGGATTCTTTACTGTTCTGATGCTCGATGTTCTATTTTTTAGTGAATGTTTTCAGAAAATGAAGCAACGGCAAAAGGACAAGTTGATCCCTCAAAAGTTTGCTCAAAATAGAATTGTTCTAGCACATATCAATTACCAACAAAACCAATAGTCACTAACAGTCAAACCTTCACTGGAAAATACGTTATTTTTCGGGGACCACAAATTATCTCTGTTCTACGTGACCTCTAATCAGTCCTGGCATCAAGTCGACAGACGGGGGATATTTTCACTGGAACGCCGTGAGTGACGATTGGTAACTTGTTATCGCCATCTCCAATTGCAGACTTTGCAGCCACGCTACCAAGGTTTGCTTCCATGTGGGCGACCAAGTTGTGCAATTTGGTCATTGAAGAGCCTAACTTCATTTCCCCCAATGCAACACACTCTTACAAATGTAAATGATCTGCAGAGTGCAGTCAATGAACTGTGTGTACCAATTGATTTGCAGGAAATGTGAAGATAGTTCGGCTTTTTATGTGGGGAAGGCTGCAACCTTTAATAATGATAACAAACAGTCACAGGGCCTCAGTGACTCAAAACAGAGCGTTGGAGAGCACGCACGTCCCCATAATGCATCATTTGATGAACGCTTTCGAATAAAAGTGCTGATCCACAGTTAGCAAATGATGGCTAGTTGCAACAGTCGGAAATGGCAACAGTTCGGGGGCTAATAGACCACCTGGCCTCGGTTTAAACGACTAGAAATATTGGCATCATAAAATATTTGTTCCGGCCTTAGACACCAAATAAAAACACCAACAAATTTTTAAAATCCACACAGTTATTTTTGTACCGTAATATTACCTTTTTAATTGGGAAATGTTCATTTGCTATAAAGTTTATAATCGATATTATCCTTGTCACCGAATTTGTGAAATTTCAATACAATTTACAATAAATGTATTTGTAACTAAGTTTAGGAAAATTCTGCCATATGATTATGGTGCATAATTCGAACTTTTCAAATATTTAAGCCGTTTTGGGTAGGTCGAATTTGATACTGATGTTGGCGGTTCTGATGTCTCTTCTTTTCTTGGGTTTTATGCAAAATGGAAAAAGGTTCTATGAAAACCAGCAAAATTGGGGTAATAGTTTTTTTCTTGATCAATTTCGAAGGCTCAGTTTATGAAAATGATAATACAAAATCTGTTTCCTGTTGCTCGAGGCTCTCCTCTAAATCTACAGAGTCAAAAACTACGAACTTTGGTCAACAATATTTCTGGAGCCGAGAATGCGCCTGAAGTTATATTTAATGCAAACATTCGTTTTATGAAATGGATAATCATTGACATTCTTCGGAACGAAATAATTCCATTCACTCACTAAGACTGACAATCATGTATATGTCATCATAGTTCTGAAATAATCTTTGAATATCCAGCCATCATCAAGACCAAATTGTCCCTTGTCCAATTGGACAACTACTGCACATGTTCGAATAGATACCTTTTATCTTGAGCTTTGCTTTCCTCACTGGAGATGATGGATGATGTGGTTTTTTTATGTTGATAAAGTTCGACTATGTTGACCACGAATAGGATCAGATTCATGAAAAAGAGTGCTGTCACCGGTCCAGTGAAGTAGAGCCAATGTTTTTCAGCTGAAAATTTATGGTAAAATTGCAGTTTATAATTAAAATTTCGGACCTTCATACATTTGCATCCTATTAACTCAGCATCCACAACTAATCCAGCTATAGCTACATACAAAATGATATTTTATATGACTAAAAACCATAGTTTATATGATTGCCTTAAAAACTATGTCATTAGCTGAATTTCTTTGAAAATAATCGGTGTCAATCCATAAAATTGTTTAAAATTTAAAAAGGGCTCTTCATGGAAATCCGGTTTGAGATATTCTAAAACAATTTCTGTATTCTAACGGTTCTAGGTTATTATTTTCAATACTAAAACTATTGTAATAGATTTAAAAAAACAATTACCCCCCTCTCAATCTGATTTTCTTACTTTAAAATGTGTAAAATTCGAAAATGAATGAAAATACCACGCTTTTCCCAAGTTTTGGCGGTTTTATTGCCTTATAGAAATGTGGCTATCTTGAGAGAAAGGTCGAATGGTTTCATTCAATTTGCATTAAACAAACTCAGTACCTACGTACCCTCTTCCCTTAACAGTTTACGAGATTCCAGATTTTTGTATAGATTAATCCTTAAATTTAATCCCTTAGGGCTCATTGACCAACATGCTGACATTACTGGCACATCCCAGATTGATATCCAAATATCCAATACAGTTTCGGAGAAAATTGACGTGACTGAGTACGGCGGACGGATTTAAAAAAAAAGAAAAAAAAAAAACGATTCCGTTTTTCTTGAAAGGTAAACCAACAACATTTGGGTTGAGGTTACCAATTTCATTTTCTTTGTCGCTTACAAAGGTTCATTATTGAAAGTGGACCAAAAGTGGAGGTTTTTCTGAATATACATTTTTTTCTTTTCAAGTTCGTTTAGTGTACTTATTACCTTTTCGATAAACGTTGGTTTTCTGTCAGAGTGATGAGAATTTTAACACTACCTTAAACGGTATAATCAAATATGAAGTTACTGTTTTAATTAAGGGAACAAAGACCATTTTAATGATGAAGTCGAAAGCACTCATAAAATCTCATAACAACAAGTTTTTGGAATACTTTTATTGCAAATCACTTGTTCAATTAATCCCAGTCCGCTGGTTGGTAAAAAAGGTCAACACCTTGTGTAGTGAGAATAGTGAGATCCCCAGGTCAGAAACTCTTTTTTGTGGGGCTGTGTTAAGTTATTCGCATGGATGCTTTAGAATTTGACTAACTACCCCGAAAACCGTCATTGTATGCGGTAAAACGAAAAACCGCAAGAAGCTGGTTTACCTGGTTTACCCTTGTGGTGAGTGACAAACTAGAGAAACCGCCATGCGGGAACCGCACGCTGGTTTTTCCTATCGCAACCTGTTGATAGAAACGAAAATTCCAGTACCGGGTTTGCGGTCCAGATTGGAGGGGAGCACACGAAGAAAGAAGAGGCTAGTGACACATCTAGTCGAACAGCGGTTGTTCATCAAGTCATGTTATTGAGTGCATCAAGTGGCAGAAATGACGCCTGAAGCCATTATCGCGCTCGTAAAACAAGAGAAGGCGTGGTTGAGGAGGGCACTGACTACGTACGTCTACGTCGCTCCTGCAGGAACCCTTCACTTTCAGCAGCGCAAACAGCTGCGACGCTAGTGAAGTGAGCCAGATTGAGATTCATACTCTGTGCTGCCTTGTTACGCTGTACAAAGACCACCTTGGACTTCCAGCAAGCGTTTCCCGTCCCTAATATGTCTTCTAGCTCTGAACGCGGTTTTCAGTTTTGTGTTTTGCGGTTCCGGAACCGCATAGTATTTCACTACACTTACGTAGTATCACACGGATCACCATGGGGGTTGGGCAGTATACGCTCTCCTAAGACTATAAACTGGATTTTACAAAGACTGCCAAGGGTGGGGGAAAATATGTAGTCGCCCAAGAGTGTAAAGAGGACTGTTCTGTCGCGGTGAAGAGGAAATACTTCCATTTGAGCGTTACTGAAGCATGTTTTTCGAATTTCACCCATTTTCTCCAAGTTAAAGAATCTAACCAAAACCGTTAATGGGGGTTTTACGTTATATAAAAAACACTACTTACTTACTTACGTACTTACTTTCCAAAAAGCACGCTGATGCTAAGCACGTTGAAATTTTCCAAGAGAGCATTGATTCGATTAAATCTGGGTTTGATCCAAACTCTAGATATTTCTCCCACAAAGCGGCAGCTGTTATGATCAATGGCGCCCCCCAAGCGTACAGGGCCAGAAAGATGAATTTCAGTTCATAGGACATTCCGTCATTTCTGGATGATTCGACATCCCTGCAAATTCACCGCGAATTAGTGAAGTGGTGACAATTGTGACAGTAGTAAACGATTCAGTTTTATCTATGAAGTTTTCTCAACTTTATAATTGCTAAATTGAGTAATTTTACGTTGATAACCTACCATGCTTGGGGAGACGTCGATTTCTTGGGTAGTATGCTTATCACAGTCTGCAAGATCAGTGAGAAATTCATAGCAAGTATTATTAACAATGGTCCGTACTCGGTGAAGTACTTGACGAAACCTGAAACAATGGCGTTGAAATATAAGTCCATTTTATTCTTTATCTGTTCGAAACGGTTGAGCTATTGTCTTGTTGAAGCCGGTTATACTTTGTTAGGAAAACCCCCAAACATGTGGTTGAGAACAACCCAAGTCGAGGATTGTGGGTCTTTCCCCGGTCACAGTGGTAGGGATGGGAAATTCCTCATGGGGCTCAGAACACCCGTATAAATAAGCTTGGACCAGCCCAAAAATGAAGCGTTGTTTTTATAGGACGTCACTCTGAAGACACTATTTGAATTGATTCAGGGGTGAGGCATCCCAAGCATGAGAGAAAAAAGAACCGAAATTAGGAATTAAGATCTAAATGACATACAAATTATTTTGAAAAATTACGTTATCTTTATTAAAAAATACCAAATATTCGTACCCTAAGTTAGTCAAACATGTTTTATTAAAATTTCCATTCTCATTTTGTGGTTTAGAGCATGGGTCTCCAAACTCCAACCCCGGAGTCCTCGATGGCCATCGAAACATAAAATATCGATATATCGATGTTTGATAGTATCGACCGAAAAATATCGATAGTTTTAAAAAAACTGACACAAAATAAACAAAAAAGAATCAACCGTGAACAAGATATAATCCAAAAAAGAACAACACAACACTTGCTGATAAACCTCAACAACAAGCTGTTGTCAACAACCGCAATCTTCCAATTTTCTTATGGAATCTCTAAACCACTACTCTTCTTCTTCTATTTTTATCGTCTTGGGCCAAGACTCTTAGCCGCAGCCAAAACCACTACTTGATATCCTATGGATATTATCCATGGATAGATATCGATATTCCAGCCAGACGAACTAATTTTTGTGGGCATAATATTTTTCAAACTCGTGTGATGTGAAAAAAATGGAACTTACGATCGATATTATTTTATGAGTCAACATAATATGTGACATTATCAGATGAAGCCGATATATCGGTTAAAAAAAATATCGGCTGAAATATCGGAAAAAATATCGGTCACTAACTATCGATATCCGATACTATCGACCCTTGCATCATCGATAGAAAAATATTGATATATCGGAGGAAAATATCGATATTTCGATACTATCGACTATCGATGGCCATCCATGGCAGGCCCTGCACCATCGCCTCAACATATGTGGAGACCCCTGTTTTAGAGCACATGTGGGCAACAGCCTAGATTGATGGGCTAGATTTGATCCGGCCCGCGAAACATTTTGATAAACCCAATATATATATATTTTTTTTAAGCCGATCCTCAACATTGTGATCAATGAACCTTTTCGTGAGTGCCGGGAAATGAACCGAATGAGAGACCTCGAATGCCAATGGTAAACAACAATCATAACTGACCAGAATACAAAACAAATGACCAAAAAACGACCCCACTATTTTGTGTATGATGTTATGTGACTTTATTTTATAGTTCTTAGCTCCTTACTGTCTTCGTATACGTAAAGGTCGACTGGGCTTTCGAAGAAGTTGATCGTTTTGTAATTCGCCAAGAAATATTTGGTACAAACTGCAGCTGTCACCAATGAGAAGGGTATGGTCCAGATCAAAAGAGCTGAACATTTCAATTTCCTCGTGGTTTTGGTACTTTGTGGTTGTTGCATGCTCCTAGAAAGTCAACATATTCATTATCACCATGCAGAACCCAAAAACATGTCACATTGTCACATCTATTTGCCATAAACGATATGAATCTATGTCTTCCAGTAGTTCATCCACAGATCATTCGACTGTTTAACTTATACGGGTAATCATGAGTGACAAAAATTATATGAGAACTGAATGTCAATGTTTTACCTTATCGTGAAATGAACTTCCAAAATCATAGCATTCATCCAAAAGTATGTTGCCAAGTTGAAGTATAGTGAAATAAAGCCTGCAACATTCTAAAACTAGTACACTCGCTCGACAAATATAGAAAGACAAACAGATATCAAACTTCGCTTATCAAGTTGTGAACATACAAAAAAACAAAAAATAAAAATAAAAATACGCATATAACAATTTTTATTGCGCTATCACTTATTTAGTCAAATTTAAAAATACGATTCAAGCAACAAACACGAGAAATTCCGTTTTAGGGCGCTAAAAGTGAGTTATTACTTCCGATACATTGGATACGCGTTATTGGGGTTTTGTATTAAGCTAAACCAGATGGTTTTTATTTACTGAGAATATTGTAAATTTTCGGACAACTTATCCCTTTAGAAAACTGCCAATAGGTTTAGATGTAGCACGGTTTTGGTTTATTATTCAATAATAAACCATTGTAATCGCTCTGGAAAAAAATTCTAACCCCCGCTGAAAATTTCATGGTTTACGTTTCAAAGGGTGTAGAATCCGAATCTGCAATAAAAAAATTTTCCGTCCGTCCGCCGTAAGCACGATTTCTCCCAAACGGCTGGAGCAAACGATCTGAAATTTTCAGGAAAAATCCATCTTGGTCCGACGACGCCCCAATTCTGGAGCCAGCTCTCTCACTTAATTTAAAGTGCCCTTTAAGGGCTGTCAAAGTTTTGTAAAATCCCTAAAAACCTCAAAACAAGTCGAAGCGGCCTAAATTTGTACTCTTTTTGAAGAACATACCAGGAGGAATCGAATGAGCCACGTCCGTAGGTCAAACCATTCCCGATCTATGGCCCGATTTATGGTAATAAATCCAACAGACGCGTTATTTTGGTTTATTACTGTTTTTGTGTTGATATCAGTAACCTAGTGACGTAGTGATGTAGTGATGTGGATGCTGGAGTGAACTCCTAAAAGGCTTTGTAGCCGATACACGGGTTGAAGCATTCTGATAATTTTCAGGAAAACGCTGCAAATTCTTTCACTGGGATTTATTATTCAAGTGGCTTGCATTCATGATTTGGATTCTACTAAGCTTTGGAGTGTGCGTGTTTCACAGGTGGTAGAGCGGTTATTGAATTTCAGGAGATATGTGCAAAAAGCACGTAAATCTGTTCTCAACCAAAATACCTACTTGGATTGATCAGTTGATTATACCTGTATTTGTGTGCCTCCTGAAATTCAATAATCGCTCTACCACCTGTGAAACACGCACACTCCAAAGCTTAGTTGAAATTCAAATCATGAACGCAAGCCACTTGAATAATAAACCCCAGTGAAAGAATTTGCAGCGTTTTTTAAATGCCAAAGTCATTTACCAAAATCCTAACATAAATAACCTATTAACATAGCGCTAGTTCTTTTTTTCTTCACAATTATTTTGATGGTAAACAAATTTATGATATTAAAAAAAAAATAACTAAAATAAACCTTTTTGGTATAACTTGCGGCTTTTTTTTTTTTTTTTTTTTTGGAAATCGGTTGTAGAATCCAAAGTTGATCAGTGCACATCTTATCTGGTACGTCGAGTATAATCTCAAACTAACTTAATAACGGATGACACTGGTATTGATGAGGGGCGTATGGAGAATTGCGTATTTAGTGATTGGTTATGAAAAACAATAACTGATAGAGAACAGTATAGCTACCGTTCAACTGCAGTTTCCACAGCCAGTAGTGGGACCAATCGCTGAAGTCCAAAACGTTGGCCACCGCTAAACAAATGTTGTATGACACCACGTACGCGGAGTGAGTGTTGCTCCGCAGAATCTTGTTAGAAAAATGAATAATCGAGGTGATCACCAAAAATAAAGTTGACGCCCTGGTGCACCCAAACACCACCCATACGACGATGAAGTCGATCAACTTGACAATCCAGGAAGCAGCCGGTGGTGGGTCAAACATGTCGTGGACGAGAGTGTATTTGTCACCAAAAGCGTCCGTGAGAATGTCCTGCCATTCGTCGCCTGGTTGGAGGAAACAAAACCCGAATTCCGACGTTTGATGGTTGAAACAGACGTCGTTGAAATCTAGGATGATCGTGTGATTCAGAACTTCACGGCCGTCGTCGGTTTTCTCTTGTAAAAACAGCATATCGGCCGTAAAATAGCGGGATTCACATCTGCAAATCAAATAAGCCTGATAGTAACCACGGGCATCTACATGAGGGATGTGAAACATTAGTAAGAATGTTACTTATTACTAATTCATCATTTATTAAAACTCAAACTCCTTGTGTCATACCATGGTAGTATGAAAATAGTTTCGCCATATAAATGGGTTATAAAAGTCAATGTAGGGTTCCTTAATTTATCGCATCATGCGCCTGATGTTGGCTAACTCTTGTGATTTATAGAAAACATCCCTTTCTCAGATGCCTTTGCTGTTGGCAATCTATCAGGTTCAGTACATGGCCTTGGAAGTTTGAATAATTTATTAATCAAAATATAAATGAACTCCTGCAATTTAACAACTTCCGGATTATCAGATGCGTATATAAATTCCTGGTCAGATCAAGTTTGGAAGGTCACTTGGTGATCTTTAGTTACTTTTCCTTCAGAATCTGTAGAAAGGCGAGTTTTCTTATGGTACTTACGCCACCATGCGTCAAAGTCAAGAACATTGTGAGTTTCCAAATTTTGAACTTTAAATTTAAGATATGAGAATGAGACTAGTTATTTTTGTCCTTTGAACACAGAACGTAGTTAGGTAAACGAACCAATTTCGCGGCAAACCAACACGTGAAAGCAAAAAGTAGTTCAGTGTAAAAAGGTCACGAGTCGTTTTCAAGCCATTATTGCACTCATCGCGATCATCTTAGTTGTGATTCTCTGAGTTCCAGCCACCTGACTCATGACATTTCTTCACAAATAATGTATTCACCCATGAAAAACACATTATCGTGAAAAACAGAATTTCTGCAAATTGATGACGATGTCTTTTCCGCAATTAGCAATTCAAATGTAACAATCTAGACCTTTTTTTCATACTTAACTGATTTTTCAAAATCCACTTTTCCAAAAGTTGATTTATTATTGTGCACTATTTTGATCATTCTACGTTTCAAAATCTGGATTTATGTAGAAGTTTACAGTCAGTGTTGTGAATAGGTAGAACTCAGGTGATTGGCAATGACGCCCATGAAAACAGACTTGAATATTAATAAATAAATGAAATGAAAATGAATTTTATTGCGCAGAAAAAACAAAAATAGCTCATCGATCGTTTGTTAACACAATGGAATATACCCCTCAACCATAGGGCTTGCCCTTCAAGACAATGGAAAAATGGTTACACAATGGTTGGCCTATTATTGGAAGTTTAAAAGAAATGAAATAAAGAAAGTAAAAATGTTCTTTACAGACGTATATGCTTGTCAGCAGAGTTCTGCATTTCTCTAAACCCTCTGAAATTAGCCATGTACAGATCTTCTTCTTGTAATTGTATCTTGAAAAGTTTGTGGGAGTCTTTAATTGAACTGGTAGGTTGCGGATTAAGAATGGCATACTGTAGTATATACGTTTGGAGGTACTCCACAGTCGTGTTTTAGGTGCTGGAACTATGGCTTGCGAAGTTGAGCAGAAGTTGTCATTTGTTGTAGTTTTAGGAATATTAAGTAAATAGTTCAGGATGTTTGTGAAAAAAAGTTGGTGAATTGAAAAAACTCGGACACAATTGTGTAAATCGACGGTTGGAAATCTACGCGTTTTTCTGGCTATGATTTTTATTATTGTTTTCTGTAAAATGGTCAGGGGAATAAATAAATAATCAAAATTTCCGTGTGTAGGCTGAAGGGTTTATCATAGATTAGTACTGTGAGTACCTAGGAACATAATATCGTGTGCTTGGGCTACGACAAGAAGATGATGAAATGGATAGAGGTAAGGGGTAGCTAGCCCCTTCCAAAAGCTGAGTCGATCAGCCTGCAGCACCCAGATGATATTCAGGAAGCACGAAAGCTACAGGTATAAAAGGTGCCGCAATTTCAACGAAACGACGAAAGGCTCTCCGTATTCATCTTAGGACGCTAGTACATTTAAATTTAACGGGTTGAGCAGTTTCGGTAGAAGGGAAATGAATACAGTCTCTTTTATAGGTGCTTATAGCGAGGAACTGCTCCCTGGCCGACAGAAGCGTTCGGCGATGTTTTAGGAGTTTTACTTACGTGAGGTTTAGGAAGAAATATTCGTTCTGTTCAGTGGCGCATGCGTCAATTTCGGCCATTTGGAAAAGCTTCTCTTTGATGGTCAACATATCGATGATTGCGGTCGGATCGTATCCCTCGGGACAGCACATACTGAGTTGGCTTCTAACCGCAATTAATTGTATCGCCATCGTCACTGGAAGAAAGAGCCACATTTTCCTTCGATCTGGCAGTTTGGAAACTAGAAGTCAACACTCTCAGCTCAGCTTAAATCTGTGAAATTCTGAAATGCCGTGAACTTCCGCGCAAATATCTCCGCGAAAGTCTCTATCTTTTAAAAGCGATAAGTAATTTAATTAATCAGCACGTGCGCTCTTACAGGAAATGACTTCCTGTCAGAATAAGAATCCCTTAAGGAAAATAACGTTTCAAATCCTGCTATTTGTAGCTAATAGTCGAGGAGCAAGGCAAACTGATAGAACTTGTGAAATCGATGGAACAAGAAATTAGCGTTTCAGCATGCGGAGTTCCTTTTCTTGGTTGATTGCCAAGGTTCATTATTTTAGGTGATAAATCATAAACACAAAACTGTTATAAAACTGCTACTAAAACATAGTATTTATCATAGTTTCCTATTGGTTTATTATTTTCAATAGTAATGCTTTGAAATCTTACAGCAAACTTCGTAACTCCTTCCCAAACTTTGTAACAAAACGTTTCAAGGTGCGTTGACTCAGAGTCTGCCGCCTATCGCTGCCTGCTTCATTGGCCTTTCCGTCCTTCAATTTTGACAATTCGTTCTTATGCATA
This sequence comes from Creontiades dilutus, assembly GCA_031894815.1. Classification (NCBI taxonomy): domain Eukaryota; kingdom Metazoa; phylum Arthropoda; class Insecta; order Hemiptera; family Miridae; genus Creontiades; species Creontiades dilutus. The sequence continues at coordinate 1,035,474 of JAVIWC010009708.1, forward strand.
TGGACTTCACTTGAAGTTGGTTTAAGCTTGGCACGTTTTTGTGACACAAAATCTATATCTACAGAATTAAACTGCGAACACAATTCCAATGGTTACACCTCAAGGTTACATTTATGAAAGTAACCAGTTAAAATGAGAACAAAATTAATCAAGTTGTTGCCCGAACATTCGTTGGGCGAAAAGTTACTTTTCAGGATAGCGGAAGCCACAAGTTGCGTTCACGCGTAGCCGTTTTCATCTTGATTTTCTTTACCGCCCTGAAAATACAAGGTGACGCAGATGAGCCGGGTGGATTTTAAATATGCTCGAAATCGTCGGTATTGAAGATGTATGAAAGGTCAACGTTTTCGAGGGTCTTCCCAATAGTAGTAACAGGTTGAGGACGAGCAGCCTAACATTCATTGGAGCTTTATTCCAACGCCGGGAGGAAATACCGTCAAGTCCAGGGGAAGCGGAGTTCTTGACACGGCACTTATTCGTAGGAAATGGAAGCGGGGGGTACCACAGGCTTCCCAGGCACTCATCAAAGGCTACCAAGAATCTACAAACTCCTGGAGAGGGGGCATAACTCTTTCTCAACCTGTGGTACGATCCTTTGTATAGACTCTGCAACCACGTAATGAATACAATCACTACCTGTTAACCCGGACATTAGTAATAACCAGCGGAAAAACCCCGATCGGCATCCTGGAGCCAACGCTTCCTGGCCTCCCTAGTACGAGCCCTGTAGGGTTTTACGCTTTCCTGGTCGTTTTATAAATATTTACTCTCCATAGCCATCCAGGTCCATTCCACGCTTACACTACCACCGACAACTTGAAAATCCAGGATTATGGCAGACTCCTCGGGCTTAATGGCAACGATATCTGGCTTCTCTAGTCAGCCGGCGTATGACACAGTCTCTAACTTGACAAAAAAACACACACACATACCTATAGTTTTTTCTTGAATTCGGTCTTTTAATGGTGCCAAACGGATTTCTATGCAGTTATGTTGTTCTTCATGTTTGGATTATCCCACACTCTCCTGGATCAATACTAATAGGTGTTCCTCTATCGATAATGCCTCGTTTCAGAGGGAAGTCCTATAAATATGAATGAAAAATCAATTTTTTCCAATGCTTTTTTGGACCATTTCTTTTAATGTAGAGTTAATAAAGAATTTCAGTTTACGGAGAGGTTGAATGTACGTTGATGATTCAACAGAGTAATAACGAAAAACCACTCTCTCTTCACCTCGGAACAGTGTGGAATAATTGGAACAATAGTCGCGTTCGTGGCGGTAGAGTCGGATCACGTCAGAGGGAGGGGGACACTCGCACGTGTTTAAACGCGATTAGACATTCTAGCGAGCTCGATAGAAATGGAAGCGCAAAGTAGCTACAGGAGGTCTGTCGCTGGTATAGGTGGATCCTTAAATTACCGGGATTAGTTGAAAAGCACGTAGGCCTCGCGTGGGGGCTTTATCAGTCGGAAAACGCCGCCCAATAGCCCTATTAAGCCCGCTCTGTACAGTCGTACAATGCAATAGAAAACAAACCGTTGTTTTACGCTCCTGCATTCAAGGCTGGCGGTAGTTACGGAAGAATTTCTACTGTCCCGGACGCACTCTGACCTTTAAAATTGAACAAACATTATTCTCAATCCTTTGTTGTTGATCATGTTACATGATGAAAACTCCACAACATTGTGAGTTAGATCTAACTATTTTAAGGCAGTTAACGATGTTCCTGAATTGTCAAGGTGGATGCGATCATAACTTAAACACCATCTGCATATTGGTTTGGTTGTTTACAAAGAACGTTATGACGAATTCGCAAATTCGGTTCCTAGCTAATTATAACGTTTACGTGTCATACTCGTAACTTAATATAAAACTGACTAATTTGAAAAAGAAAAAAAGTTTCACGAATCGGATGTGGTACATAACTTAATCGGAAAGATTATTAACCTTCCGGAGACAACGTGTGAGTCAGAATGACACGAGGAAAGGGAAAACGCGAGTCGTAAGGGAGCAGAAGGAGGGACTTGGGGGCTTGAGTAGCTGTCAAAGCAGTACCTGAAGTTGACAACCAGTTGGAAACGTTTCAGAAATGGTCGGTCACTCAATTGCCAACATGACCCAACGCTATGTGATTTGTTAGTATATTATTTTCTGTTTTTCTTCATCTTTTTTCTAAATTTATAATCATTTTGACCTCTAGTAATTTGGGTTTTAGGTAGTCCTGATTTTTTGTTTTGTTTTTCGTGAGGTTGGGGAGTCTATTAGTTTCTTCGAGCTTGTACGTGATTTCGAATAGTAATACGTTGATGGTGGATTAAAAATATTGTTTTATCACAGATATAGAACCTAATAGTCTCCCAGAATATTTTGTATGGCTCGTTCCTGCTTATGTCAAAATGACCCCACGTTGTCTCGCGTGTCCTGTAGGTTCTCGCTGTCTCTGGAAGGTTAAGATCTTGAAAAATTTACAAAATATGGCTTGTTCCTCCGGATATCAACGTTTTCAAATTGGTGAGTCGATATGTATTGCTGGTCTGTGTGGTGGATATGGTTAGTTAGCCCTTGCCAATTCTTGAATCCGTCGCCTTGGGAGATAAATCAGACACCTTCAAACGACTGGGTCATCCTCTGAGCGTGGCGGGCATTACTACATTCAGCTCAATGGAAGGGGTAAGTATACCATTCCATCACATCTGTCGCGCTAACTCTATAGCTGATGATATGATCTTGTTTCAATTGATTTGGGAACGTTGGAACGTTCTTCCCATACCATTTCAAAAATATCGGCGAGGTCTGGTCACTAGAACCTGAGAAAAGAGGCTTGGTGGATCTTACGCTAGCGTGATGTACTGATTTTTTTAGTGATGAATTCCGTAGGGCACCATCCCCCCTAATCAACACATTTCCTGAAAATGTTATCAAAATCAAGTGAAAACGTTAAAAATTAAGCGTATTACAAGGATTCCACGTACTGATATGCGCAGTTGGTACTAACGATAGTATCGTGCTGAAATTAATAGGATATCATTAAACCAGTCTCTGCTCTTTACGGTCGGACTAGTTTTCGAATTGGAACGAGATCAAACCTCTAAAATCTGAGAAGAATAGGCTGAATGGATTTTACTTTTGAACGTGCGCAGGCCGATGTATTGATTTGTGCGCATGCAACTCTTATTGAACCATATAGAGCCTGAACCGCACAAAACAATTCATATTTTAACCCGCTCGAGTGATCAGAATGAACACGGGGTTTTACTTATCTCTTGTCCTGGAAAAGGTTCCCATCAGTTGTCAACGTCCCAGAGTGAACAGTAGAGATTTTGGCACACTCAGCTGTTCAGGATGGAGGGTGTCATGTCATTAGTCACTTGTTGTCCCAGGGGGGCTTCCCACACCTGTTCAACTTCCTAGGGTGAACAACATTTCACACCTACGGATATTATGGGTATTATGGGTAATTATTGGTATTCCGGCTGCTGGTCAGGAAGCCCACTAATTTGTTGTAATGGACGGATGTAAATGCTTTCTTAACAAAAACTGGAAGTCTCTATGTGACCAGGGGCACTAAATTGTACGAATATGCTCATACCATCGTAGTTACTGCCGCTGGAGCTTTTACCCGTAAAGACAGAGCTACAGCTTTTTCCTTCCATATTTGAGCTGGAAAGAAGAAACTTCAAATTGGAAATCTGGGAGTCTGGTGATTAAAGTTACAATTCTTGTTAGGCTAATGTTTTCGCCCGATCTTGTTTTTACGATCATTATCACATATGTTGGTGTTCTTACTCAGGAAATGGTATTTTTAGGCACCTCTAAGAACTAAGTACACAGGGTAAGTCAACAAGGCGTGGAAGGGATCGAATCGGAGTTAAGAACCTTCCTCACGAGTTAGGAACCAATCTCGTAGGAATCCCTTTCTCAGTACCAGCTCGGATTACCGCGCCGTTTCGCTTCGAAGGAAATTCAATTTACATTGCATCTTGAAACTGTGATTGGTCGGATTACACGACGGTTCATTACGCCCTTCCTCGGTCGATTGTTGTGCGGCGGTCGGGTGCTGCGGGCGACGTCGGCGTCCGTGCGCCGTTTTCGAATGTTAATCCACCGATCCCTCGAACCTTCTTGTCAACATCGGATCAGAGGGACTAATTATGTATCCGAGCCGTGATTAGTTAACCCAGCCTGCTCACAACATAAATTAAAACAGACGCACGTTCGAATCGGAAAACTATTGGAATCAGAATATCTAGTCAAACCCATGCACTAAGGAATCTCAGACATTTTCTATTCTTCCAGCAATACCCGGCACACTCCTACCGGACGGGGTAATGAAGTTATTATAATAGTTGTTCCTCTTTTGGACGTCTTGAGAAAGATCTTAGCAGAAAACTGAAAAGCGATTGACCCATGAAATATGTTATCGGACTTTCAAAGAAAATTTCGCTAGGTAGCTATTCCAAGTCTCCAAAAGATTAAACACGGATTAAGTTTTTCAGACACATTGATGAATCTGACGAGGTCATCTTCGAATTTCATCCGATCTAATATGAAAAGGATATATATTATCACGGCCAATCTTCTTCTGACGAATTTGATCCATGAAATTTTGAATAATTCAATGATTCCGTTGCTCAGGGTTGAATTCGAGTACCAATATGTTGAAGGTTTTGTTGACTGGAATAGGCGATCCTTTTGATCCTCCTTATCTCCGTGAAGTTTAATTGTAACGAATGACCAGTATCAATGGTCCATGTACAATTTTCCTATGTATCTCAATTAGTTAAGTTCTGAAATATACGCTTTTCAGGTAGTTCTCTTTAGAATTTAGATCATAAAACTCGTTCCTTCCCCAAAATATCAAACTTTTCATAAGAAATGAACTCATTGGCCAAAGTTTTTTGATAACTATAAATTGCTGAAGTATCAAAAATTATGCTGTGGCTAAACTCGATCTTATTCCCAGTCTTTTATTATACTCTTATCAACTGTGAGTTGGGTTTTCGATTGTCTTTTATTATGTAACTGACAGCTGTTGTCTTATTGTTACAGGTTAGTCTTCGTTAGAGCTGTGTGATGGACCCAACAGCTAAGTACTAGTTTAGTGATTCAAACTTAGTAAATATCTTTAGGAGAGAATTAACTACAATATATTTTTGCTGACCGATTTGTGTATATTTTGGATAAATATGGAATTAGTTTAACTTTTTTTGGATATAATTGAGCATTATATCCTACAATCTTCCCCTTCTCAATGACTTCTTACAATCAATCCCATCTCAAAATATATTCGCTTGTTATTCCAACGATATACCACATACTCGTGGGTGACATTTAAAGGTTGGATGTTGATAGTAATGAAATAATAAAGGTTTTAGTCTAGGATTGAAATTCCGTTCCGTTGTACTTCCGTGTTGTGCACTTTCAACCCCGCTGACACATTTTGAAAATTCCCGTTTCGAAGAGTTGATGGCAGAGATAAACTGAGGGAAACTCAAAAGAAAATAATATAAAATACGTATACATTTCTCCTACCTCCACATATCGGTTAGAGATTGATTTTATGCTCTTTTTATGTTTCTTAATTGCCATTCCACGTCCCTACGGAATTGCTTTCTATTTTTGTGGAAGGCAATAATAATCATGTTATTTGTTTTCCATCGAAATAGACGTAGGTATAATGCGAATATTTTTTAATGAGAGTCCTCCGCAAATAGCTTTTGCTTTATCATTTTCAATAATGAACCTTTGTAATTGACGAGAAAAACCAAATTTAACCGTCGTTAGTTAAACATCATGTGCTATAACAATTAGTTGGTTTACGTTTCAAGAGAGTGAATCTTTCTGTGGGTACTTGAGTGGCTGACGACAGCCGCTGAGCATGAGGGATATACGACAATTATCAGCATTCTACCGAGCTGCTTTTGCAAGGCAGGGCAATCTGATATGCAAACAATAAACCTTTGCGTAGTAATTTGCAGTGCTTTGAGAGATCGAATGTGCATGCAGGATGTAGGAAGATAGTTCCACTGCTTACTGTGATATATCTCCAGAACAAGGTTATTGTTTCCTGGGTGAAACGCTCTGATGGAACTGCCTTCTCCTAGACGAGACTCTTTGTTTCAGATATCTTGGAGCTGATGCCATCGATGACAGAGCCCCTGCAGTTGATTGGACCGCGAGCCTATTGGTCCTGCAGGCGATAAACTACCACCGGCGGTTGACCCTCCCCCAAACCCGGTCAATAATTGATTTCACCGAGGGTCTCGTCACCGCCCTGGTAATGCACTTTACGAGGAACTTTAATTAAACCCCTGTATCGGTCCGCAGAGAAACGCAAAGCCTATAATGATTTAAAGTGAATTAAAGATTAATGGGAAAAGGGGTTGATTGATCAGAGCCTACGATTTTACCGTGCTGAATTACCCTAAGTTCGGATCTGCACTGCCTACTAACTCTTTCACTATAACGTGGCTATGCGCGGAGGGTTGGGAGCGTCTCTTGAGATTTCGGATATGACCTGTCGGCTCCACGCTCGCATGAATCATTCATGAACCTCACACGGGGCGAAGGAAATGAAAAATGGCTCAGAACTTCGAAATCACGTTCAAGGATGAAGTTATGAATCATTAGTTATGAGTAAGCAGCAGATGCTATCCTGAGAGACTCCAAACTCCATTTTACATATTATTATAGTTTTTTCTCAGCATCAAGGTTGCAGAAGCTCATGATCATATCAGAAGGCCAAAAAGCCTACGCCCTTATGAAGAATTTCGACCCAGGAATTTCTGTTTAAACTTGTAAATTTATATGTGCGTGTGTGTGTGCGAGAGAGAGAGAGCGTATATAGATTAAGAGACAATACAAACATTAGACCATAAGAAGACCTACAAAATAACTAACATACGAGCATATAATTCTACAGTAAACATAATAAAACTAAACTTTCAGAGCACCAATAACTCATAGGATCTTTCTGTATTTCCAGTCCTGTTGATATGAATAAGTAGCTTTGTAGCTTCTTGATTTTGCATACTATCGTGGTTTATTGTCTGTGTCAAGGTTGCAGAAGCTCGTGGTCAAATCAGAAGACGTGAGCAATCATTGCTTGTATGAAGAATTTTGTGTGAGGAATCTCTGACTACATGTGAGAGGTGGAGAAAGAAGAGATGACCTCTGCTTTTGCTTAAATAAATAATGTTAGCGAAATGTAAAAGAGTTTACCCGAAACTTTTTCAATTTTCTCTAGATTTCGATGATTTATTTTCGAGTTGGGTAGTGACTATATATTACGAGTCTTTTTTCATGAGGCTCGCAGATAGTCAGGTATTGAACATGGGAAGGTCTTTCGTAATTTTGCTCTGATCTGAGCTTAGTGGGGGTAAACCTGTCTGTTATCCTTTCTCACCGTGGCACATTTAGATTCGTTCCTTTCTTCGAATTTAGAACCCGAAGATCAACTAGTTTCCTTCTTTCCTGAGCGACGTGGCCATAACCCACGCTGATGAAGTCAGATACCATAGGCATGACGCTATATGCTAAGCTCAGGTGGAAAGAACAGGTCAAAAAGAAGAGGAATGATTTGAAACTTAGAAGTACGTATTAGTACTGGCTAATCGGCCAACGATTCACCATGGCCGTAACAGGCTGGTCTTTTACAACCAAATACTCGATCCAGGGTTGATGTATGTGGCACAGCTGAGGGGCTGCACAGCTTCGATAGACAGATAATTTAAACTTTCTAGAACTCTGTGCTAAGACGTATCACCAATGCGCCTGGGTACTTCCAAAATGGGACACTCCACTACAAACATTAAGTGAACACTGTGGTGGGTGGGGATGATCAAGAAAGAGCAACCGCTCATGTTACCAGATTATGTTAAAACATCTACAGCTCATGTTAAAAGATTCGATGCCTTAAACGTCTGAAACCGCTTGAGATTGTGTAGACAGTTAAAGTGACATGTTCAGAGACATTGGACAAAGATATCTTTGTCCCATGTGTCTCTAACATCAGAACTAATTCCAACTGCATGTTATGTATCCTGTATCCTAGAAAAATTATTGTGGTGAAAAACACATCACATTTCCATTGTAAATGAGTTTAGTAGGCTCAATAAAAGCTTAACATAATCACATCGAAACACTCGCACACATTTGGAACGATGATTGTGTTCACATACCAGCAAAATGTGAAAGTTTGGCTTCACTTACGATTTCTTCAATTCCTCTAGATTGTGATGATACGGTTAAGAGTTGAGCAAGTGATGTTAGTATGCTCACGAGGATCGTAAATCTTTCGTAACACTGATTTGATGTGACCTTTCAGCTTGGTGGAGGGTAAACCTCTTTTCTATCCTTCCTCACCATGACACGTTTAGACTCCATCTTCGTTCTCCTATCTATGAATTTGGAACCTCCATGAATCCATCACCTCCCTCTCATACTTTTCATTCACTCGCCGCGGTACAACGCGTTTTTGAGTGAGCTCGGAAATATTCAGCGTTCCTATTGTCTACTCGTCTCACCGCGCGGACGCCTGCCATTCGAGAGCGAATCGATGAATACATTTACATTTTATTGAAAGGAAGCGGGCGAATGAAAAATCATTCCGTTGTTCCGAGGAGGATGTTCCATAGGGGATAGAAAGGGCCGTAAGGGAGCTGAACATGGTGTGAAGGGTTGGGGAAGGCTTGTCTATTGCGTCCAACTCTTAATCCTTTCACGTCAATTACATTACATTCGCCTCTAATGGAGCGGAGGCGTTCGCGCGTCCTTCCTTCCTGTTAGCTGATGTAAAAGCGGTGTAACTTTCAACGTACGCCGCTGCTAGGGTGTCCACCGCTGTGGAGGTGAAAGTAACGACACGAATCTCAACATTATGCCTATTATATTACAACCCGTTACCAACCGTGCCGCGCCATCGTTTGTTAGCTACCATTTATCACGATGAACGTCGACGGAAATTAAAACCGCCGTTGTCAAATCAGGGTTCATTCCCTCTTGTGGGTGAGCGGGAGTTGAAAGCGATTTCCGATTGGTTGGGTTAGAAATGTTCTCATTTCCAGCACAAATTTCACCACGGTATAAATCGCTGCGTATCACTGTATAAAGTTTCGTTATTGCTTCCGATCCTACCTAAGGTAGCGGAAGCATTGTTTGCAGTTTCTGGAGATGGGACATTTTTTTCTCCAAAATTAAAATTTCCACCCGAATTTTGCATTTTAGACCATTCTGAACAGCTTTCGTTTCGTGTCTGTCTGTGTCAGTCTACCCGTGTGTCAGCGAACCGTTGTGACACTCCTAATTGCTACACTTTTCATCTGAGATTGATGACAAATACAGGGAATAGGCTCAGTTGATCCAATATTTTAACTAGGATAATATTTAAAATCTCTTATTGTGCTGTGTAACAGACTCCATTTATTTGTGTTTACATTTAATTTATTACATTGCGCACTAACATAAAATAGGAACACTCTGACGGATGGGCATACCTCATTGTCAATTCTTGTACAAATTTCTTCATTTATTTCATTGTTATATTCCGTAAATACATGTTTCTCTTCCCTTCCCTCCACCCCCACCACAGGAAATAGGCTGCAGATGGTCTAATAAGAGTTTCATCGTTCAAAAATCAATACTTCAGTCTGCTTTTGTGCAAATCCACTGCCATCGTTTTCTCAAGTTTCAGTGATCCTATCGCGCTCCCATTTTGAGGGTAGTCGGGGAAAACCTTAATGATCTCTAATCAATTTCTACTGATGAGTATCATTAGTAGCTGTTCGAAAACTCGGAACAACATGTTCTGAAACGAAATCCTTGTAACAAACATAATACAGTTTTCATCCGATTTCGAGAAATTTTCAGGGAATTTGCACTGTGCATTTGCAAGCGCATACATGAAATCTACCACCATCATTTCTCATGTTCTAGTGATCCTACCACGCTCCAATTTTCAATGACAATCCATTTTTTTTTTTTTTTTTTTTTAAATATTGAAAGACATTTATTAAAATACCTAACTGAATATGGACAAGAGAAGTATTTTATACTTCTATAACTTTATATTAAGAAAAATACATTGTGCGATAAAAAATTTAGTGTACTAGCAGTTACTGATTTCCATAATTGGAAAAAATTGCGCAGATATCAATTGCGTAAAGGGAATAACATTAAAATCTTAGTTAATTATGTAGAAAAGAGCACTTACACAAAACGAAAATTTTACAACTTGTTACCAGTTACTAAACGAATGAAAGTATATAGTACGATTCAGTACGAAAGAAGCTGTTCACCAAATAATCATTTACGGACTTTTTACAGTAGTACATTGACCTTTACATGAGTTTGATGTACAGAGGTAGCTCAACAAACAGTCTGGGACTTAAAAAATAACATTGTGTTCTGGATAATTCGAACTTTGGATAAGGACTTGGAACCTTGAATGTTGTACCAAGTGAACGCGAAATATATAGTAGATCAAATGAATAATAATGTTGAAACAGCTTTGATAAAAAAAATATTGGGGTGGAAGAATATTCAGTTTTAAAAATGAACGTTTGCTTTTTCTTTGGTAACTACTTAGTTTTGAAAATATTTCGTAATACCGGCTTTTTAGCTACCTACCTTTACTGCACGGAAGTTGATCAATAAGCCGCATACCGTCCTGGAATGCAATAGGTCAGAATGGAACGTACAAAACCATGGAAAGGGATTTTCAATTAAGTACAATAAAGAAAGCAATCCATTAGGAAAATAAAATATGAAATACGTTTTCCTGATTTAGCTGCATTTTTTCTCTGGAATTCCCATTTCAGGTATTTATTGACCGATACTCTCAAATATCGTTGACTATCGACGTGTACAGGGGTTTGAGGCACGGAAAGTCTAGTATGGTTGTCTTGCTTCATTCATGGATTTGGTTATACGAAGTTTTTGGCCTATCAGCCGTCAATGAATTTTTTAGAAACCATTTTGAAATTACTGAAACTACAGCATGAAAATGAGAATTAGCAAAAATTATAAAAAACAATTTGTCAGCGAATTTAACCAAACTTCCTCCACTATACAATATTTTTACCCTAAAATTAACGACAATTTTTAATTATTAAAAAGATAAAAACAAAACGGGCCACAAAAGCAGGCCCTGGCTTGTTGAAATTTGAAGTTTTATCGCCCTCACGTAGATTTCTTTCAACATCCTTCAAACTGAAACCTATTCATTAAATAAGATGAGAACCAACAATATACGGCTAAAACTAATCCATACAGGGATAATTTCTTCAATAATCGATCATGATGTATTGCATCGAAGGCTTTCGTTAAATCAAAATATATATTTCTGCATTATAACTTGAATTGATGGCGAAATAGAACAAGGACTAAGGTACAAGACACCATCATGCAACTGCGTCTTCTAGAAGCCTTAGGGTTCATTTGATAGTAAACGATTTAGATTCACGTATTGAACTAGCTGTTTTTCCAAATTTTCCAATGTTTTTGAAAAGGTTGACAACAAAGAGATTGACCGATGGTTTTCTAATTGAGTAAGCGAGCCTTTTTTAAAAATTGGCTTCGCTTTAGCTAGTTTCAAGCCATCGGGGAAAAATGCATTTGGAATATTCAAGTTGATTAAGCACTCTAAAGGCTCTTATATCCACCCAATAACTTTCTTCACCATAGTTTTCCAGATTTAATTTCACTTACACTCTTAAATACATCTTCAATAACGATTGGTTTAAAAATCATTCTACATTTAACACCGTTTGGAAGGTCTGAGGATGAATGGGTTAGAACAGCGAAACAGTAATTATATGTGTAACTTGAAAATGAGCTGCCGAATCATTTTTTGACCAGCCTTGACCCAAAGACCATCATGCTGTTCTCTTATGATAAGTTCAAATCTCTCACCAAGTTATTGAGTTCTCCTTGTGTGACGAGAAGACATTTGTGTGGGCAGGATCCTAATGAACGGGAGGAGGCATGATCTTTACTGATCATGAACATCTCCGTCAGGTTCAACGTCGATCAAGGAAGCTAGAGGAATGGAAACTAGGAGGTCATCTTCATGAGGAACTGTCCTAATCGAATCAGGTTGGATGAGAGCGCTTTTATGCTTAGTAGGAAAGCCGAAAATGGCTGTTGTAGCCACAATTCGCTCGTGAGGCATTGGGAGAGATTAACTTGATTAAATACAGCAATTGCGTATGCACGGTCATTGATTTCATTCTCAACGATAGTTTATGGAGGAATTTGGGAAAACCTAATGAATCTGTGTCAATTTTGGCATGGAAGTTACATCTACCTAGACTTCAAGTAGGTACTTGATCAATTTAGAACTTGAATCTAAATATTTCAACCTGCTGCCGATTTCATGATCGCAATAAATTCTGTTCAATTTGGCATCGATCGAAAACCAGCGGGGAATTGTATTTCCTCTCCCCGTTCTTAACTTCATGCCGGTTCGAGTCGGGGGTAAATCGCTCCCAACTTTTCGTCCCCACTCCATTCTCGAAATACCTCCGCTCTTGATGTTATTCACAGCCATTAGATTCCGAAGCCATCCAGAAGGGACGGGAAGACTTGAAGACGGAGACTCGAAGGAGTTTAGGGGTTTTTCTCTACCGCCTTTTTTTTCTTCCTTCAAGGGTGAACTTTCGGTTGAATGGCGGGTGAACTTCGGCACTTGACCGGTTCTGAGAGTCAAAAAACCAAGTGGTCGGCTTCAGGGGGGGGGGGGGGGGCAATAATAACGATATATTATTTGCTCGTGTTGAAAAAGGAAAAGTTTGCAGTCCGTCGGATTCATTTATATATGGAAATATATCCGCGGATTATAATTGGACGTTATTTCATCCACTGAGACGAAACGTGTTCTTAACGCGAAATTCGGCTCAAATAAGTCTCCATATCCCTCCATCCCTCAGTTTTTTCAAAACGGTAGCAAGTTTCATTGCAGTGCATTAAACTTGAGGGCATTTTGGCATTAAAAAACTTACTTACTCGTCCACCAATAATACATGCATGGATACCAGGGGCAGGTGCTGACAGGCACACCCCCTGGCCACGATGAAAAAGATACCTGATGATAATAATATTATCATACTGTTTTCAAACTTTTCCCCATGAATACTCATTGAAGAGCAGAAAAGCGCGCCTACAGAGCCAGAATATGGGTGGAGTCGTGAGTTTGGTGATGGGGAGGGGTTGGGGTTCGGGTCACAAGTCAGCCGTGCCAGAATGGGTAGAGCTTGGACGTAGAACACTGCGTTTGATTGGATCCGGGTCCGAAGAATGAACCAATGAGAGGGCTGAAATAAAGCGCGCAAAATTTCCAGGAGCACACCTAGCTGTCAGCTCACCCGCTAGAAAGCGCGCTTTAGCGCTAGTGCGCACTAGAATCACCAAAACACACTCTCATCCTACTTTCAGTTGATAGTCCCCAACCCTTGTGACTGAGCTGAGTTAGCTGTAAAATACAGGTGCCCAATGCGTACGCTACAGCGTCTTGCCTTGAAATGCCCATACATCCACTTTACTTCCACTCAACCTTCCATTTACCAACTAAATGCAAAAATCCACGTAGGTAAATAAATGTTCTTGAAATATTATTTAGTCCGCGACACGACGAGATATGGATTTACAGAGTATAGCAATTTAGTATTTGGGTCCAGACATATCAGTATCCAGATAACTGATGGCGATAAGCTTTGAAGGTCTGCTGTCCAATAAATAAATGAAGTTTGACATTTTCATTTGTTGATTGATAATAAAAATTCATAGTTGAAAATATTGCATTAAAATCATATTAAGTAGTAGTATGATTTCGGAAGATAGGTACAACGTTTTTGCTATTGAATTGTTGAAGGTTGTGATTTTATCAGCAGCTGTCTCATTTGACGTCGTTTGAACAAAGCTTTTCTTTCACGGAACAATCTCCGACTTAAGACATAAACGTCCGTAGAATTTTTCAAGTTCTCAGCGGAGGGAATTAACGTTATACCGCAGTTCCAGGGGAACTCCCGGCGATGATGGGGCCGTGAAGCAAACGAACTGCAGACAATTTCCGTTTAAAACCTCCGCCCTCGAGGTTTTTCTTCGTCGCTCGAAAAACGCGAAATGACTCCCGTTCCTCCCCTCTCCGCAAACATTAACGTGAAATGCCGGGTGGCAGCGCACCGTTGTTAAGGTCGCGATAAAATGGTAATGAGAGAAAATACAGTAACAATGGTAGCGGCGGGGACCCGATGCGCGGGGCAGTGCGGCCTTTCGCGGTCAGAGTTTGGGAAACAGAGGGGCTTAGCCCTTGTCATTGTCAGTATTATTCTATTCGCAAAGAGCTCTTTGTTGGTTTGCGGAAGGCAAAACCCATTTCACCTCGTGAAAACACCATCTCATTCTTGTTCCTCCACGTTCAATCTGTCTGCAGTGTAACTTATTAGAAACAATACGGTTTCGAGCTTTTGTGACAACGCGATTTTGGTTTTTTAGAAACGTTGCTTCGCGGATTTTACACTTTCGAAAGGGTAGAGTGGAGTATTGATTTCTGTGCAGTGAAATTCCTTTATTCATAATTCAGTATCTACAGCCTAAACCACACATTGTCAGAACATACGTTTGAATGTGCTACAAATCGGTGGAAGCATGAGAAAAAATTGTTTTTGAATCTGATTAACTTGTGGAAATGCTATTGTGCAAGGCTAATTTTCTACGAGCTGAGAATTCAATTGAGTTAGTGTCAATATTTTTGGGTAGTAGGAAAGCTGAATATCGGATTCTGTATTCTATACAGCTACTAAGTCAGTATCCTCTCTGCCAGGGAAAAAGTTTTTCTTCCTTGCATGGGGTTAAAAAAACATTTCCACCCAAAAATCGATATTTCCAGCTTTGTTTTTCATTTCAGAAAATTTACCAGTATATGCATGTTACCTTGTCGATGCATCGAATTGAAGAGGTGGGTATCTGCGGGAACATGTCCCGTGACATTTTCGTCCAGTAACCAACGTAAATTTGACCTATATTGAGGTTAAGAATCTTTGAAACCTATTCACAACAATTCAATGTCTATTCATTCATGTTATCGATACGAGGAAGCTGTACTTTTTCAGACTTTTTAAACAATTTTGTGGGGGGTTTATGGTCACCGTCCCTCAAGCCGTAGTTCGTGAAATATTCAATCTAAGTTGTTAGAATATAGAGAGGGTATTTGAGTGGGGCTCTCGGGAGCTTCCATTATAAATTTCAATTCGTTCGAAAAGTTAATCCCGAGTTGCTGCAAGGTTTGAAACTGATTGAACTCTCGTTGTTGGGTCTCGACCTCATACGGGACAGACTCCTCACTTACAATAATACCGGTGATGACAATTCACGGTAAATGCGTATGAAACCCAACTTAGAAATCGCTATGCGAAGCACGGGTGGAACGTTGTTGGATTGTCGAAACTTTATCTTATACAAGTTCTCTCTTCCTCGAAAACTTGAAATTGAATTGGAATAGAATAATTTGGAATGGATACTTGTAGTCTTGGGTACAGACACGTTAAGAGAGACGGGAACCTTTGATGGTTGATATTGCAAATTTTGAATTCAAATGGTAACAATGAAGACGGTTCAATTAACCGATACCAAGACCTCGGTATTCTCTAAGGAAAGATAGATAGACCTCGGAAAAGATCGATTAAAATCTAATAATGCGTTCGAAACAGCTTTTTGACTTCAGGCAATTTAGCCTGCCGATCTCCCTGAAGGCTAAACAAGATTTTTTAGGCAGGTTCGGTCTAAATTAGATCAGAATCAAAATTTTGAGAAATTTTTCAAAATATCCTGTTTTGAATCTACGTATTGGCCTGTTTAACATGGTGCTCTCTAATCCCTGCCTAGACGAAAAACTTCCTTAGAATCTAAAAGTGCTTTCAAAAAATATTTTTTATACGACCATATTTGGAGAAAACTGCTTATAATGCTAAAAACGTGATTTTGTCAGATTGAATAAAATTGTTCTCCCTCAGATGTTGCTTGAGTTGAAATATTTAGACGACCTTTTTTTGGCATTCAATGTCTTTACTCCCATAAACCCCCTGGGAAATTGTAAGCTCATACGTAAAGCTGACATTTAACCATTGCAACATGCTGAACGGTATGGAATGACCCATGGTGACACGCTCAGAGCTGCGTGCCCTACTAAGAACATGGGATGGCCAAAAATATTCTACACACCTTAAAACGTAGAACAATAAATTCTGAGTGGTTGTGATTAGGTCGTATTGGAAATCAGACAAGTCTGGATTATGGTGGTTGAATTGCTTCACATAAAAAGTGGAGTTTTAGTTCCATATCCATAACTAAACTCCATTCCATAGTCTAAACTGCAGCTCTCCATGACAGCTTCTAGTTTAGCGAAAGAACTGCTGGTGAACTAAAGAGTTTGCGTAATTTTCTTAGGAATGTTGCAGTAGTGGATTCCAGTGGTTAAACTACTACACCTAAGAAGCGGATTCATTCACACATCTAAACACATCGGGCTTTTTGTTATTCCCTCGTCTCGGGGAAACTTAATATTTTCCAAGTTCTACTTTCTTCCGAAAACTTAAAATTGAATCGTAATAGAGTATAATGGATTCTAGAATATAATATTATTTGAAATGGATACTTTTATTCATCTCGTACTGACACACTCGTTAAAAGACACTGGAATATTTGAATGTTGAACTCATCTGGTAACAATGGTTTAGAAACCCGATACAAATAACTTGGTATTCTCTAGGAGAACTTGACATTGAGGAAGACTTGAACGGAGATAGGGGAGCCTTGTCAGTCCCAGGATTTTCTTTACCGAAAAGGGTCTTTCCGTCGGTTTGTGAAGGCAACCCAATACACCCCCAAAAACGCAAATACACTTCTGGCTCTTCACATTCAAGATCTCTCTCACTTACCATGTAGTCCGCATCTGAATTAAATATTCATTATCTCAATAATATGAAATGTTATTCATATATACTGAACAATTCGTAATGGAACTACATAATTTAGTTCAGTAATACAGTTCAAAATTACAAGATGAAGTATAATCCGGTCAACTGAATGATTGACGAACAGAGAACAAAAAAATTACAAAACACTGCCAATTATTGCAAAAAGGTTTATTATTTCCGTATTCAAAGACCTTCCACATCTTAGTCCGCTAGACATAGCCGATGATATTTTGTGATCCTCCGCACCTCCATAAGTAATTAAAAATCGCTGTTTCGTGGTTTCGTCGATAGATCGCTTGACTTTGAAGAATTTGAACGCTTCCTTCTTAAATTCAATGTTTTGGACGGTTTCTTCGAGAAAACTGTAAATTTGGATGTTCATTGTAGAAAATATGTTGTTGAAATATGAAATGTATGTTTTAAGTACTGTTTTAGACGTTCCTTCCTAAAATTCTGTTTCGAACGTTTTCAACGAAATAATGCTAATTTGAAAGTTTTCTCCTAAAGTTCCTGTTTGGACGTTTTCTTCGAAACATCTTTATTTTGGGAGTTATTTCACAACATTCTCTATTTGACCATTCTGCTCATATAGATGGTAATCTGGACCTTTCCTTCTAAAATTCTGTTTTGAAAATTTTCAACGGAAGGGTGCTAATATAAAATTTCACTTCTAAAGTGCAGTATTCGGACGTTTTCTTTAAAAAAAAAAAAAAAAAAAAACGGTCCAGCATTGAGTTTCAAAAATGATATTCGTCGTTTCGGAAGAATAAAAAAGCATCGAAAAAATGCTAGTTCGAACGTTCGCTTTCGAAATTCGCTTTTCGAACGTTTTCATTGAAAGAAATGGTAATTTGTTTTCTTTCTGAATATTGCTGTTTCAAATGTTTTTTCTAAATGAACGATGATTTGAACGTACACTGCTAAATTTTGTGTGTTTGTTTAGGTTGTGCAGGTCCATCAGAAAGTTTTTGATTGAAAAGATTCTCACAATACCATTTTGGAACCTTTTTTCCAAACCTAAACCTTGAAAATCCCAATTTCCATGAATCCTTTACCTCCTTCCTACATTACTCATGATTTTCGTACTTGAATCCAGGGGGTATTCGCGTATACGCTTAACAGTTTGGCTGACTAGCTTCATCAGTTAGATCCAGCTTCATCGTTTTTTAGTCCAGTAGCTACAGTTTCTCCAAACAGAATGCAATTCGTTTTCAATTACAGTTCGTACTTCAACTACTCAAAATTTGTGTTTATTATATAACTTATAAAAGAAACTCGAGCTGGGAACATGAGGATACGGCTCTACACCGTCGGTCCTACACTATTTCAACATCTATCTAAAAACCTCTAATAAATTCTTCCAAATCTCCGATTCAGTTTTCCAACCAACCATTTGTAAAGACGTAGCCGGAATATTACAGAAAAAAAGAAACTGTGGACTGTTGAAACGAGCTCGTCGCATAGAAATATTTTTCTATCTACGTTATTTTCGCTCTTATACTCTCTGGCACTGTTGAGAAAAAAATAAATTACCAAATCGTGGTAACTGCTCACTGGGGATAGGTTTTCGATGTGGGGATAGAATATTCTTGAAAGAATAAAAGATCTCGGATCGCAGAGAAAAAGCAATTCGAACTAAAGGAAAAAAAGAGCTTTCATCTATTTTCCCCTTTTGCAACTCGATCGATATGAGTTGCTTTTTATCCAAGTTAGCTGGGGGTAAGAGGGTGGTTTGGTAGGGTCGGGGGTGTTCTTCCTACTTGGAGTGTTTCCATCATTACAGCGTCGGAGAATCATATATCAAACTAAATACAGCCCACCCCCTCTGTGCGCTTCGCTTGTTCCTCCCCTCGCTTGTTTCCCCGGCTTTTACAACAACTAAGGATTGTATAATTTTGAGGAGTAGCAGGGCGGAAACTTGAAATGTGTATAACGAGACTCCCTCCCTTCATCCGCAGTATAAATTAATGTTTTTCGTGGCGTTCGGGTGAAGGGCCTCAATAACAGAGGGCGACGTGTTATTCCTCGAATAACCGCTCTGTGTTATCTGAATGAGCTTCTGTGGAGTCTTTGATGTTGTTCCCCGTGACAACAAAAAGAAGAGCTTCACAGTCATGTTGCAATCAATACATAACTACCTCTAAGGGCAATTTTTTGTTTTTGGGTCCATCGATTAGACCAGAACTTGAGAACATTATTGATGGTTAGAACATTATTTGGTGCGTGACAATCCAATTGTCATTTCGCTCTATCACACAGGATAACAGTCCATCTGGTAGTTGTTGTGTTTTGCTTTGGATTCAGACAGGCAAACTTCCGAGGGGTGGACGATCGATTTAATTGATCGTACCGTATTTGTTCTATCACTATAATAATTGTTTCCAACGTGGCTCATCAGATTCATCGACTGTTCCAAACTTTGTTCATTGGAAGTTTCTGTAACAATAGTGGGTTTTAAAGCTAATTTTCATAGAAATGGAGTTATTGAAATAGTGTCAAACATTTTAGAATGTAAACTTTCAAATCAATGTTACATACATTCGAAATGAACCCTAATTGATCGGATTTATTTAAACTAAATTTGATGACAGAAATTTTCAAAATTAAAATGGTGGGATTTTGTTCTACCGTTTCAATTAAATTTCAATGGTTTTTTCTCATAGAATGGAATGGGAATTTTTCTCGATATCGAACCAAGTATTAATAGTTCAAATAGATTCAATATATAGCGAATTTAACTTTTTGAAACCTCTAATGTAAATATCTTTTTTCGCTCATTAATTGCTGATAATATCACTAATTGCTCATTGTTAGGAGAAGCTCCAACAAATGTGATAAAACATGTGGTTAACAATAAACCGACCAAGGACGACCCAACAGCGGAAGAGAGGGGAAATCCTACCCGGGGGAACAGAACACCCGTATAATTAATCCCGGACCAGCCCAAGGGGATCCATTAAGATTCACAGGATCTGCAATGCCTGTCTACCGTGCTCCGTACGGGACAAAGAGCTCTTAGTATTGATGTAAGAAATTCTTTCAGTTTCAGTTCTTTCGCACATGGCCTCCATTCTCTAGGCCTAGTTGGTCGTAACTTCTGGTTAGCCCGTCTCCTCACATGTATGGCTGCTATGAGTCAAAACCGGCCAAAAACGTGTTTTCCGAGGTTTTTACCGAAATAGCGAGTACATTGTTATTTTGTAGTAATTTACCATGCTACGTTTTTCAGTTAGTTTTGGACGGCTAATCAATTGAGATGGGTCCGAGCTCACCTGAAATGTAAAATCTCATTTTAAGGGTGAAAATATTAAAAATGAGTGTGAATTTCAATATTTTTCGGTTTTCACCAAGTTCGCATACTCTTCCTCAGTTGGTATAACTTATAAATGCCTACATTAGGTGAAGTAATATCTGTAATTCGTGCTTGTGATTACATTTCTCCAACTAATGCAATAAACTAAACTTACTGTTTACCTAACTCGTTTATACCTACTAAAAGTAGTCTTCACTAACATCTCAACCATCATTTTATTGCAGTACCTTCTTGAAAATCTCCTCAAGAGCCCTATTTAAAAGAAGTAACAACTGCTCCGTAACGCTTCGTTGCCTGATGTGTGTATGGAGCACTTATCGCTCTCCCCCTCGCGTGGCGCTCCCCCTGTAATGGGACCCTATCCACACTAATACACGGAGGAACTTTTATAATGAACAACACGATTTGTTACGAACCTTAACGAGGGCGGTGTTATTTACGTTTGCGGCGGAAAAGCCGTTTAGGGGCTTTTCGGAACGTGGGCTATTGCCGTTTCGTACCAAACGCTTCGTCATCATTAGGACGGACGTTAGCCGAACTCGAGCGGAGGGGTGTGATGTGGTACCTTGAGCTGAGTTGAATGGGGGAGAAACGGACCGTTTAATAGTCGTTTAAATGTATCGCTTTGTATCGAGGGGGTTTCGAGTGTCTGAGAGGGCTCGAACGTTACATACGCCCATTTTCTTCTTGGTTTATTGTTTTCAATAATAAGCATTTGTAATCGTAAAAGAAAAATAGGGGTACAAACCCCTCTCAAGCTTTCTCATTTTACGTTTCCAGAAGTATACATTCCAGTGCGAGCAATAAAATTCCTTTGAATCGGTGTACAGAATCCGGTCTTTTGAACGTGGACTCCAGACTAGCTAAATCGCTTTACAGGCCCAGGCTAGATGCTGCTCAAAACGTGGCAAAAATTTGGTTTTTCTAGGTTTTAACTGACATAGGCAAGTGAAATGTTGTTTCCCCGTAGTTTTTGACGCCGAATCGATCGAGATGCACTCCAGACCAGTCCGAGAACATCTGGTTTAGGAAACTCAATTTTAAGTTTGCAAATGTGGGAAGGGGGGGGGGGGGGTTTCGAAAATAATAAACCATGGTGAAAAAATTTGCCTTATTTTCGGTTTTATAAATGCAACGGTTCCCAGACCAACCGACAAATTGCGTCATAGTCTGTGCTATCTATGGTGGAGTGGAATGCGCTTTTCTCGATACTTGCAGTAATTGGAAATATAATCGACCTCGAATAACTGAGGAAGGAAATTCTTTCAAGCTCTGTTGGGTTGTATAAGTATTTCATCATGAGAACTCCATGCTATCCAGAATGCGTATGTAATAGGTATTAATTTCTTTAGTTCAGTTTTCATTTCGGTTGGGCGTCTGGGCTGATGCTTATCCGAGCCACCTGCAGAAAGTGATTGTACTGCAATAAACTAATTGGAAAGTGGTGCCATCTATGCCTGTATAGAAAACATCCGTGATCTGCTTTATGAAGAGGCAAATGAGTTTACAGTGCGCTTATATGTCAAGGGTTTGTATCTTTAGTTCCCCAGCCACTTCAAATCTCATGTACCTACCCCAGACATGAGAGATTTTTTAATATGTATTCTATTGCCAGCTAGGCAAGACTACTGACGTCATAATTTCGCCGAAACTGTACCGTTTTATCCGTCAGGATGTAACTCATTTCTTGGCCAATCTCACTCCACTCGATTTGAACTCCACGTTGTTTCAACACGTTGTTAATCCATATTAAATTTATCTCTTTTCTCTAATACCTTGGGGCTAATAGATAGAAAAGGCGTAGTTTATAGATTAATTTTCAATTCTCAGTTCAATTTTGAGAAGAAAAATGTGCTATCCTTAATGACTGAAATAGTGTTGGAATTATCTATGATAATTAACACTTATTTCTACCCCAAAAACCTAATTTACTATTTCAATAATTTGAATTTGAAAATAGAAATTAATTGTGAATTGGGTCTTTTTATGAATAACAAATCGGATTCGAGTTTATATAGATTTATTGAATCTGATATAGGTCCGATATGAAATCAAGAGAGAATTTGGGTTTTAGTTGGGAAACCGCAAATATAGGAAAATGGGACTTACCAGTTATTCTAGGGATCAATGAACTCACAAGGCCTCTTGGAGGAGCGTCCGCGGAGGGGGGGACGATGAAGTATCGGTCCGCGTTCGCGTAGCAGTTCCAGGAACTGCTACATGACGGATTAATGTATTGATTAAAATTATTTCGAGTTGAAGGAGGGTAATTAAACTCAACCAGAGGTAGCTTTGAAATCGACATTGAGCTTGATTTCTTGGATTCAATCATGAAAAGGGTGGGGGGCATACATTTTTGATTTTTAGAAAACCAACTTATAATGACGCCATAATTCTTAATAATTCCAATCATCCGCCATCTTATAACAGTATGAACAGTATGTCTTTATCCGTTCCTTATGGATCAAGAAGATTTAAAATAGAAAAATAAGTAATTTACAGTACAGCTATAAATAATGTCTACCCAAAAGTTACTATAGATCGAATATGGGGAGAAATTAGGAGGATTGCTGTTAGGTGTAACGAATTTAGAATCCTAACGTTGGGAACCAGATATTCGGAAATGGGTTAGCATAGCATTTTATAGGAAGATTTCTGAGAAAGTAAGACGTATTTCAGAAAACCGGGGTTTAGGAGAAAGTGTTCATTCACACAATTTGGTATGGGACTCAATATGAGATCGGCGAAGAAATCCAAAGTTAGATTGGGACTTTGATGGTTAAAATTCCATTGTTATAGAGTTACTTATTTTATGGTATCTAATTTTTGCTAGTGAATTGCTCATATGAATCTCATTGCTGGAATGAAAATACGAAGAGTTAGAAAAATTTGGTCATAAGGTTATGGAATAAGGTTATGGGTGGGTTATGGTCATGGGGTTATGTCGGAATTCGTGTTAGGTTCTGTCATATAATTTGTTCAGTATTTGTTTTCTTTAAGTATTTTCCGGTCTTTTTTACAAGACCTTCAAGTGCTGGAAAGTCCACGATCGATTGTACAACTTTCGCTACATTTAACCGTAAATCTCCCTTCCTCCTCCTTCGCCGAAAAGACATAAAAGAAGGGAGTGCGAGATTAGAAGAAATACATCATTAAGAAAACATGAAAGCCGAGAAGGAGGAGCCAAGCCTCATTAAACAAAGGGCGCCCTAAAGTTGTTAACTACCTCATAAATAAAAACTGTCTTATTGTTTATTCTAAAGGATGAACCCCGTTTGGCTTTCAGCTGCACTTAGGGAGGGCGAGAATTTTTTCCCCTTTCCATTGTTTGGCTTTAATTAAATAACAAATGAATGGGAAGAGAACGGGTGCTCGTTTCTTTATTAGATCAGGATGTAGGAAGAGAAAAAGCTGTTTTTTCTAGAATCTCCATTGTCAGGTTTGTGGAGGTGAGTGAAAAGTTTGAAAAGGGAAGTTGAGCCCAAGGTCAGAATGGAGGTACTATGATTTCGGCGGACTTCCCAACACTCCCGAGAGCAATGTTGAAAAAACGTTGACGGCGATGAGCGTGGAACGTCGGAATTAGTTTTGGCTTTACGTCAACTTGATTTTTTGACTTGACTTTTATTGAGTATCAAGTATAACTTCATGTTGCGGCTTTGAAGTGACAAACGGTGACAAACTGGGGGAAACCAACAAGATCACACCTGCTAGCATCAATGTTTCATTGGACAGCCTGAAGTAATGTGTGAAACAGTTCCAGGCTGGGTTCCGTCGTGGGAAATGGAATGTCAGGTTTTAGTGGGTTTGAATCCTACATAATCAAAAGTGCGGTCCGTTTTGGGTATCTTAGGAGATCCGATTTTCACCCAAGGATCTCAAAGATTCCCTCACCTGCCACCGGAAAAAAAATGTTTCATTGGGCAAAAAGCAGTCATGGATACAGCAAACTGCTTGGGTAAAACCGATTTGTGTGAATGGATGAGTAAGGAACGCAATCGGTACTGGGAAAACACCTAAGAACAGGAACATGGAAA
Source organism: Creontiades dilutus (assembly GCA_031894815.1). Lineage (NCBI taxonomy): Eukaryota > Metazoa > Arthropoda > Insecta > Hemiptera > Miridae > Creontiades > Creontiades dilutus. The sequence continues at coordinate 1,059,797 of JAVIWC010009708.1, forward strand.
ACTGGTTATGAATGCAGCCTGCTACCATAGAAGTAGGGCCGTTCTTAAACTCTCTAGGAGGAAAATGAGACTCTTGGTGGGAATGGGCATGGCTATTTCAGGAAATATCTGAACTGCCTACAGGCGTGATCCATTGGGTAGATTGTGGGAAGAGGAGGAAGAAACTGTCTGTTCAGAACGTTGGGACCCTTGGCCCATGGAGATAGCAGACAATCTTGTGGGGAGAATTCTAAGCCTAGTGGAAGGTTGGGATTGGTCCCAAAACCTATATATTGGAAACAGGGTGGAAAACCGCGCAATAAACAACAGTTTCAGTGCGGCGGAGGGGAAAATGTCCTTTCCCAAAGACCTTGAACTGATTCTGAAATATACATTTGAATTTTCACAAAAAGGTGATTGTCCAATTCTATCGTGCCCAGAATAAAGTTTGAAACGAAAACTAATACTCGCGATCGTTGACTGGGTTGAACGTGTGAATATCTTCCGATCTGAGAGGCTGGACAAAAGAATTTACTATAGTGTAAGTCATATTGGTTATCAATGCATGCCTTACTTGGTTCCTAAGGTACCACCTAAATAAAAGTCCATATGTTCGATTTTTATATGATCACAGTTATAGTAAATATTTTTGCAAAATGAATTAAAATGGGGACAGATGAATATTGTCGGAAAAAAATATTGATAATAAAAAAATAGTTAAAAAACCAGGAAAATTCCCAAAAAAAAACACTGAGAATCCTAGTTGTTATGAGCAGTGTTTGAATGGGTTGCCTTTTACCTCCTCCATTTCCCTCCCTGCAGAAAATAGAAAATTTTCGAGATTGGTTGCGCCGATAGACTAAACTTGTTATCCAGCAAAGAAGCATGAAATCAATAAAAACAGATGAGAATTTATTTGATGATTTATTCAGTAATACCAGTATAATGGGGTCGAACCAAATAAGAATCATGAAAATTGGTTGAGAACTACAGTCGAATTTGTCGGAAAAGAACACCTTTTTTCGGTATTCCCCCCCTCTCTGTTTTCTCTTTACTTTCTCTCTAAAATCTCTCTTTTCTGTCGCATACAAATTTGTTCAAGGATTTCTTTCAGAATGCTTTCAAACGGATTTGTATCAAGACATTTACTCTTGTTTGCCTTGTTGCTTGTAACTTTTTTTTTGGATGTGCCCCTTCTTCCCCCTGGACCGATTTGAATAGCTAATAGATTCTAAAATTTACGTTATGGACGTCTTCCTCAGATGTTACTGCTGTCGCACGACACGCTGTCTCAGGAATGGGATCGGCAGTGTTGATGTCATAGACCCCTACGTCTATGACGCGACACCAGAAGACTAGCTGTAAGGGGTTTGTAATTGGGTCGGTGGACGACAGAGCGGCCCGAGGTAAATTGGGCCATCAGCAGTTCAATGGAGAACATTTCACCGATGTTTCTTTTTCAAATACTTGTCTTGTCAATCGCTTATTGTTCATTGTGAAAGTAATTATATTTGAAGTCATTCTGTCAAAATCATTAACACAGAACCTATCAATTCCTACAGAGTAATCAAAGCTTCCAACCTAATTTGGATAGAGTAATCATTTCCAAACTGCAATCTAGCTCTGACCAAGATTGAACGAACATGCCATAAGTAATGACGCTTGATTGATTTCATGTTTGTAGTATTGATTGCTGCGGTAAATTGCAAAGTTGCAATTGGTTTGTCATGCGCAGTGACGTCCTCCATTTTGACTTAGAGGACCTTTCTCACTAATCAACTAACAACATGTACGAGACTTCCCATTCTATAAAGTCACTGTTGTTAACTATGGAAAGAGAGCGAATGCGATTCGCGAACTCTCCGCACAGTGCATAAATCCATATATTTATGGAACCAGGGGTGCCCACCAGGGGGGTTACGACGCAGACCGCGTGGAGGTGTTCCTAGAACCTCGCTCCCACCTTGAATAACTTCACGGGTTACCCGGTCTTCCTCGTTCCCGTCAAAGGGTCTCGGGGAAAACATTGATCATTAAGTTGTCACTAGGTCATTCATCAATTCGAAGTCAGCGTGTTCAATGTTCAGTTCGTATTATCAGTTCAGTCAATTTGTTCTGTTCCTGTGTGTGGAAAGCATCCGCCATCTCATGGGTTCCCATTTTTTCATAGTTTTTTCCTCCACATACTGACTTATTGAAAATAACGATAAATGCACAGAGCTATAGCAGAAGATACATCGATGTCATCAACCCTCTTGACCATTATGACACTGTAGAGGAGTAGGCATTGTGGACGAGTAGACACAGGTGCTCCACGAGGAGTATGGGTGCTCATGACTCATGCTTTGACTTGACCTATGAAGATACTCCGCGAGAGCTTTGGGAGTGATATCTGCCACATACAAGATGAAAGCTCACCCAACGTTCAAACTCACAATTTCGTCATCATCCATCCAAATAACCCGATTTCTCATGGGAATCTCACGTTTTTCACCATTCAAACTGTTTTTTCCCCCAGGAAAAGTTTGAAATATAAAATCCTCTACGCCGTTGAAAAGGTGAGATTTCAGCTCAGTTGTTACAGTTCTTGCATCTTTAAAACATATTTGATGTAACATCTCAATTTTCGATTAAAAAACTCCTGTTTTCCTCAATTAGGTGAAATCTGCGATTCAAGCTATTCAGAGTTCTTTCTCATGCCCCCAAACTTCATCCGTAGAAAATTATTGAAAACTAATATCCGATAGGAAATTGAATATTCTTTTCAACAGTATCTTCGAATTTGGATTTACATGCCAAATAAGGAATTAATAACTCATTTAATAACTTATGGTCGAAATCCCAAAAAAATTAAAAATGGGGAAAACTCGTTTTTTAAGTGTTAAAAAAAAAGAAAATTTGTTGCTAATCAATTATATAATCAGGCTGTGTGACAGACCTGTTTTTGTACACCCTGTCCAGCGGAAAGAACGGACGTTTGAGGCTGTGGTTGAGAAATGGGATAAGGAATTTTTTGCAGTTGGTGTGATTGGTATTCTCCATACAGATATACATCACCCACGTGACAGCTTGTAACGCAATAGCTGGGCGTCAATTAATTTACATTACATTAGGTTAAGCAGTAGGCAGGTATCATGCATATGTGATTTCCCATGGTACGATGTTGTGGTCCATATCGGTTCTGTCCTCCTAGCTGAGTACTAAATGTTGTGGCTGGCTGCCAAGGTGATGGGAGGTCACCTCCGCCTCCACCGCAACATTAGCATTTACAAGATCGCAAGGTAAGTTAGCGTCTCGAGCTCTGGGCTTGATTCTGTTAGCTCAGCAGAACTTGAGGCAGCGGAGAATACCTCACTGACAATCTCCACAACCACGACGTTTCTCCTTGGTAGACATTGATCGGAGAATGAAACCTCGAGGAAATTGATATTCGTTGCTGTCAATCCTTGTGGTATAAGTTACTATCCTAATTGGTGTGTCTTTATTGACGGAAATTTGCTTCTTAGGAGCGTCCTGAAAAATTGTGGCAGTAAAATGAAACGTTGATGAGGAAAACGCAAGGGTTTATCGCTTTTCAGTCACTGCATGTTGCCATAGTTTTCAAGGGAAAATTGATTTGCCAAAATCATGGAAGCGGAATATTAATTTCAAATCGAGTTTCCAAAACCACGAATGTGCTAAAAAGCGAAGGGCCAAGAAATAATTTACAAAAAGGAAGAGACCATAAAGTAGAATTAACGTTTTTTGATAAACTACTTTATTTGGAATTTGAACTAATTTTATAATACTTACTTAAGTTTTTTTTCTCAAGAAACGAATAAATTGTACATTTATTTTTTAGGCATAAAGACGCCGATATGTCCTATGCACTCTCAAATAATTTGGGTTTTCATAGTTAAAAGAATTTTCAAAATTGGTTCCATAGATCCAGAGATACAACCTCACAAACTTTACATCTTTATAATATTGTTGTGGATAAAACTCAATGTAAAGTTTATATATATTAGAATAATCTGACGGAACAGACGGCTAAACGTAGCGGGACTTTTAACGGGAGTGGTCTTAAAATGATCTGTGAGTTACAGCGCACAACATTGGCTAGTTCAGAACCTCCAAAACATCCTTCTACTTCATAAACAGCGCTATTCTGAGATTAGTACTTATTCTCCGAAACTGATAGGTTTGGTTCACGAACTTTAGTTATTATGGTTGCTAATAGGCAGTGTGTTAGCAGCTAAAAACCATGACCACCGGAGAAGCGTTGGCGGGTCGCTGCAGCTGTTCAAAGTTAATCCTAGGTAGCATTATTGATGGGTAATGGATGGAAATACGAATTTCGTGCGAAGCACTGGATTTCTGCTAATCTCTTTATAAATTTAAACTTTTGTCTGGACACTATGGCCCAGGCCAAAGTTGGTTCTTACTTCTAATTTTCATAGAGAATAAATGGTGTAATGTGTGTTTTTTATTCGACGTTGCTTGTAACAATATATCGAATACATTTAACCTATTTTTTCTTGGTTCATTACAATTTCTCTGGTATTTTTTTCAGTAGGGTGGAATTCTAGTTTAAACTAGTTTCAATTCTCAAGAGAAAACTGGAGGAGTTGATTTAAGAATAATCAACTTTTCGATAAATGGCGCTTGAATATGAATTTCAAATAGTAGTACAGGGGATCACCACCCTGTATGCTAGCTTCGTAAATTAGGGATTTTTATCGCTCAGATGGTCGATTTGCTTACTTTTTCTTACCGTTGTCGTCATATGACTAGTACCTATCCTATGGAGGCGTTTTTAATGGTCTTAATTGTTCACTGCTATTCCGACAGTTGCGACAACGAAGCAGGAACTTTAAACGTTCTTTAAATCCAAGTACTGTACTAGTATTAACTGATTCTACAAATTAAGACATCATAAACCAATGATGCCAAATCAAATTCCCTAATTTCATGGAGATTCTGAGGGTGAAACGGGATTTTTTCCACGAAATTTCGGTGTCAATGGTCTTACTTCGCATGTAGCTTGCAATAACAAAAATTAAAACATCTCTCACATACTCAATTTTAAAAAATGGACAGTTTTTCTAATGTTTTGTAAGTAAGCTTCTTTATTTTTCAACCAATCTTTGCTTTTCGCTTTGAAAACTTCGGACTTTAGGTGTTGAACCATCAAAGGGCTGACTGACTAAAATAATACTTGTATTCAAATCCATCAACTTCGATTGAAAAAATCCGTAATTCTCTTTTTGGTTTTAGCTCTTGTACCTACGGAAAGGCGGGAACAAACATATCTCGGGTATTGGGCTTTACAGGTCCAGACCAATGGAGCCATTAAAAGGCTGGGAAGCTGCGGAGTAGGCGGCGCTAATTCTTCGGCGAGAGAGATTGAGGTCTTGTTCCGAATCGTTTTTGGCTCTCCGCAACTCATTTGTTCTAGTTTCCACCTCCCCTATCATCACTCTCCTGTCTGCCGCTAAGTCCCCCAGGAGCATTTGCCATCCCGCGTGTAACAATATATTTTAGACCTGTCGGGACGAACAACATTCTCTCCAAGTTCAATATCACACTAACTGTTATCTAAGCAGTACCTGTAATAAAGTGACTTGTAAATTGGTCTGCCCATTCCCAAACAAAATTGATGAATGAATGAAAAATTTGAAGATCTGAAAAATAAATTGCAACATGAATCTACCTACACTAACTCTATTCTAACTATTATCTATACTAGTGATTTACTGGATGTGGTTGAGAAGTAGAAGGAAAATGAGAAGTCTGGCACAGGGGCTAATGATGATGACGTGAGTGAGAGGTAACACTCGTGTAACCTTCCTTCTGGTTCTAACAGACGGACGTCTTAACCGAAATTCGCGTTAACCCTGATAACGCAAGAATGGGTTAACGCGAGTTTTGTTCAACACGTCCGTATGTTGAAACCAGGAGGAAGGGTACACGACTGTTACCTCTCTCTCAGGTTATCACAATTAGCCCCTTCTACTCCGAGAGCTGACCCCGTCTGAACCATGCACAAAATATTTTAATATCAGTTAGTTCAGTAAAATGGTAAATTAATAATAAATGCATTGAATTTCAAACTCGTGAATCATAGATAAATATCTCATTGGTATCTAATCAGCATCTTGCCATAGCCAGCCTATTCGCACCACCTAAAGTACTTATAACTGAATCATCCGAAAGTCTTCCTGATCTTGCTGACGGGGCTATAAAATGTAAAATATCTTCTGGTTCACCCAGATTGCAAAGTGAGTACATTTCTTTGGCTTAACCATTATTCTCGATTTGTCCATGAAGTCGGCCGTTATGCGTAAAAAGATCCAGTTGAACTTTTATAATTAAGATAGAGTTTATGGATGATGGTGAGATTTTGCAGTTCTGAACTGAATTGCAGTTCAGGACTGAAGCTAATTCGACACTCGGGCTGTATTATTTCAGCATAAAATTGTATTTATGATCAGACTAGCGCTCTAAATTTTCATTCAATCTCCACACTTGGGAAAAGCATTAAAGATCGAACAGAACTTATAGAGATTCAGCTAACTCCGCACTATCGAATTCGCTTTAATTCTTCTTGTTTTCACACACAGCAATAAAGACCTCAATATTTTATAACGTTGAAGGGAATTTATTTTTATAACTTTTGTGATTGAACACTACAAATCACTCTTTAAAGAATTCACTGACTTAATCCTGCAATTGACCCATTCGCTTGAGTTGTAGCTTCAATTCCAAAAAGTTCGTCATGCAGCGAATTTTTTGTGTAATAAATTCATGGTAAATTATTTTGAAATACTAGAAATTTTATTAAAATTCATTGTTTCTTGATAGTATTCTGTTTGACAACAGATATCTGAATTTTACCAATGATCACTTGCACATTTTATAGATACAATTATTTTTGTTTCAGGATGAATCCAGGAACTCTGCCAGTCCGTCGAAAACCTCCGAGAAAAAAAGATGGATCCACGACCCATCAAGTGAGTTATTTCATTTTACCTAACCTACTCATCCCCTCTCTATATTCTTGAAGAGATAAGGCGAATTCTGAAATGACATAAAAACGAATTCACGCAAATTAATAGATTCTAGTATTACTTTAGAATTACGAGACTGACCGGCTGAAGAACCAACGGGTGGCGAAGTTGAATTACATTTTAAATGGAAAGAGATACCTCGCACCTAATGACATATTGGGTCGCTACTGGTGTGAAATTGGTATAATTAAACCAATGAAATGGTTTATTTGTTAACCATCTTTAAGTAGTAAGAAGTTAACATAGTTCGGTAAGACAGCCCAATGAAATGTCCGAAATACTTAATGTTCTCCCATCAGATCTCAAAGAAAAAACTTGTTCTATGTCTGACTCTCACGTTTACAAGATCTTAACCAGAGAGAAATACATCACAAACAACATTTTTCCATTTTTACAATGGAAATCTCGATACTCTACCTAATATCATAATAAGATAATACTGGGCAGTTACCCGTACGTTGACAGGGCTCAAACGCATTATCGATGACTAAAATGAGACGGTTTCTTCATCAGAATCAGAGTAGTTTACAGACAACATGACGATGTAAGATTTAAACTGTCACAATTGAGTGAATCAACAACCTGCTTATTCCGAATCCTACAAGTTGTATTTTTCAATAATGTTATCAATATGAACAAGGTAATCAATAGATCGAGGAATGAACCGTGGAATGTCTGAAGGTTTTTTAATTATTATAGCCGCAATTTATAAATTGAAGTTAGTTGGAGCCCAAGCTTATGTTTTGAGTGACCATTTTGTAATAATCAGGTAATCATCAATTAAGACTCATATCTGCTTATATATGAGTAATAATTTATTATGAAGTGAGAGCTGAGAATTTCTCCCCAACAACCAATACATCTTTCTGAATTTGATTTTGAGCTCTTCTTTCTTTCTATCAATATGGCTATTCCAGTTGAGTTAGGAGTCGGGAGTCATACCCAAGTATTTAAGTGCTTCTCCAAACGGTATTACATTTGAATTGATCCTAACGTTCAATGGTGTAATTTTTCCGTTTGTGAAATTTATGTGAATCGATTTAGATTCGTTCAATTTTATTCTCCACTTCTTCTTCCTGTTTAGAAACTTTGTCAGCAGCCGTCTGAAGCTTTGGTGTTGCAGATTCTATCTCATCTCCAACCGAGAGGATATCCATATCACCAAGTGATTACAAAAATACTGAAATATGTGTGACATTTGGGTGCTCCGTACCAACATCCGCGTTACAGCGCAACCTTGGGTTTGTGCGTCTTTGAACGCTCACCGATGCTTGTTTCGTGAAGTGCACAAAATTTCGATGTTTGATTTTTTAGCGAAAAAAAAGGGGGGGGGGGGGCTGTAGGTTTTTTTAACCCTGTAAAAAAACTGAGATAAAATGGTTGAATGATTACTTCGGGGACACCCTGGATATAGGGTCAGTATATGCACTAATACGAGTAGCTGCTTGGGTTAGACGAAGCAAGCCTATCGACGAGAGGAGTGTGAGAACGCATTAACAGGGGTGAACTAAGGAGTAAAATAATTCAATTTATTCTCGAATTATGTTTGTTCGGAAATCACCGACCTGAACGGTAATGGATTGGTACACAGTAATTTTGAACAACAAAGATTGTTCAAAGTGTGGGTGTGTGGCATTGTGTTGTGTTGTTTGTGGTGTGTGGGTGTTTGAATTTAGAACTTGGAACATAAAACACCTTGAAGGTCGTTTCAGTTGGAGATCGTCTTTTTATTGCAACTTGAAATAACTTACATTTTATCTATAGCAATTCTTTTCAGAATACTGGGCATCAACATTAAATAAAAACGGTCTGATTCCAATTGTGCGTAGTACAAATTATAAGTAGTTTCTCGTTTGAATAACCATTCAATTCTTTCGTTACTGATTAAGACATTCATTTCAAGTGATATACAGAGGATATTGCACTACTTTTGCACAACTAAGCCCAGTGGTTTGTTTCTATGAGGCGTTGAATTACACCTGAGTTTTCCAAGACATTGAGCTTTTACGTGTTCTCGTGTTTATGGAGGCATTTTCGTGCTTCTCTGCGTTTCATGGCCAGCCTCTATCGTCAAGCTTTGATGAATCTCATGGTTTGGAAATACGTCTCAGCACCTTGTTTCAAAAAGTTTGGATTTTTTCATGTTTAATTTTCTTGTACAGCCCCTGAGTTGAATCTCACAGGTCCAAATGTACCGAGAATCTGCTTAAACACTGGCAGTTTGTCGTGGGTAGTAAGGCGGGAATTCTTTCTCTTCAGCCATATATCCTTTCGACATCATCTTCAACGGAGAGGAAGACCGTGTCATTTGCAAATGCGATGTAAAGCGTGTCTCTATGTTGTTGTATGTTCTTCATTTGCTGTACACACGTGAGAAAGTTGATCATAAAAAAAAAAAAATTATGGACATGAGTTCTGAGAAATAATCTAAACGACGTGAAACGTGACGTGACGTGTGTTAGGGTGTTCGCGTCGGGAGGATATTTCTTTCAAATTATAAGTTGAAGGCCATCGTGACGGCCGTAATGGAAATATCAGGCGCTAGACGTGACAGGCGGGAGCGCTACTGGTGGGGGGCAGCGGAAATTGTGATGCCAACCCCCACCTTTCCGCTCCGCTCCCGCTCTACTCACTTTCCAACCTCAACCTTCGCCGGTTTTCTTTCCTTATTTTGTTGGGAGGAGGAAGGAATAAAACTTTCTCTTCCCCTCTGTCTGATATTATGTTTTTAGAAGAAGTTATCTTGAAAGCCAACTCTTTTAGCGCTACAAAATGTAGGACTAGCAACTCCACAACACCTTGATGATTCAAATCACATTTACGTTGATGAATTGGTACCATGTGTGTAGATGCTTTGTTGCAGCCCTATTCTGTACATTCGCTGCTCGAATTGGAGCTGATATCTTTGAAGCCAGCCCTCCTGGTGGTATGAAATTTAGGAATATAGCAACTTCAAAACACCTCGAGCGTTGAAATTTAAGTAACATTCTCTTTGGACAACGTTTGATTTGACTTGGAAAAGGTTGAATATGACTTGGAAAAATACTCGTTGTTCTCTTTTGCCTGTGGGCTCATCCATAAAATGATCGGTTTCGTGAAGTTGGTGTGGAGATGAAGTCAAAACTCGAATGTGTGCCCAATGTTTATCTTACAGTCGGTAGAAAAACGGAGTTATTCATAACACTCCGGAGGGAGAGAGAGTGCTTGTTAGCTGTACAGGACCAAAATCTACATAAGTGTTTAGCACCTCCTGTACGCATACTGGCCGAGAAAACTGACTGACGAATTACCACAGAATCACTATTTATTAGTTTCCAAAACGGTCTTGACATCCTGATTTACCAGCTATGTTGCTTTCAAGATGTACTCAGTTGTTTCGTAATTAAGCATTAAATTACTCCCTGTTTTCGAATGCTTCCATTTAGCAATACATCAACAACAAAAAGCAATTAAAAAGTAAACTATCCTCTCTAAAAAGTAATCAAAGCCTAAATCAATGACGTGTACGCGGTGTCTGAAGAGCCACTAACAATTCGTCTCAATTAAACTATTCAAAACTATGAACTATTTGAACTTTCGATTACTCAACTCTTAATGGTTTTTTATGTTTGGAAACTAATATGCATTCGCGTGTGAGTTTTTCATGTTGAAATTGAATCCGTTGGAATTGGAAATCTACATTCCCAATCGTATGTTTAAAACTGAAAAAAAAAAGAAAAAGTTCATACGACATTTTAAAAGTTATTATCGGTAGGTATTATCGGTTCCGTGTTCTCTTTAGAGTGAGTTACATTATTTTTTCAAATAAGTATAGCGAGCACGTCGGAACTGTTCAAATCGTCTTGATCTTTCTTTGCTAAGTAGGTGTAAATATCGAGTCATCAAAACACCGGCAAGAAATTGAAGAATTTGAGAGAAATCGCTTATTTTGCCATGTGAGTCGAGGATTAGGATAAAACTTGGGCTCCTCAGAAACCGTCTCATACCTGTGTTTTAGGCCTGCGTTCGTGGACTACTGGTTAGAGAAAGTCAATGCCTTTTGCGATACCAATGATATGGAGGGAACGTATGACTCATGCAAATACAAGGCCCTATCGTCTACTCTGATTTACCTTAAGCAGTTAGCAGCGAAAAGTCCTCGATCCCATTCCTCCAACTTGATCCTGCGTCTTTTCATAGAAGAAAACACCATTCAGGTTCGGCTGTTTTTGTCATTGATCAAAATTTATGTTTTGCAGAGTAACAGTGGATCTGGAATTGATTAAGTCATTATCAAAAATCATAACTAATCACTTAGCAGCTAAGTACTTGGCAATATGATAATATGACACAGGTAAAGTGCTTCCAACCTTTCGAGGACTGACGGAGGAAGTTTGCAATTGTGAGGATCGGTTTGGTGTCACCTGGCGCTTCGCAACCCGAGTAACCGCGAGTTCCCATTTTCTCGTAAGCCCTGACGTGCTGTTATTGGCTCCAGACCAAAGTATAGCAGATATTCACGTTTCCCTCCCCAGAAGCAAAGGAAGGCTCATCGAGCACACTATATGACCACTGCTATTCACAAATGACGTAATTCGTAACCATTAAGCTGACTCTAACGATGTCGACGTTCAGAAAAGTAAGTGCAAATCTTTTTAGTGAATTGACTAAGTTAGAGATAACTTTTCGTCTCAGAATTTTTGGAATACTCCGAATAACCAGCAATTCGTAGACCGTTTTTTGCTAAAATCAGATCGATAGACAATCTCTCATGCGCATTTTCCAGTCAAAAAATGGATTGGAGAGAAATACGAGTATATTATATCGATATGCAAATAAAAGACGATGATTTGTACATGATCTTTGTCTGTTAGGTTTGTCAATTTAATGCTGCACAACAATTCATTCTTTCTTTTAGAAAACTTGATTTTGCCTCGATAGAACAAAGTTCTTAACTCCATCCTGTAAAGAGGAAGAAATTAAATTTAAGTTCTCATTTTCCGTACCTACTGTAAATTAAGTATTAACACAAGTAGTAATTCATCGGAAACTAAAACGTCCTGTTGGATTTCACCAGGCGTCATCTTAAGTCTTGTGCTAAGCTTAACTCCCTCTTTGTTTTTGTTCTTGCACTGTTTCTATGCAATTTCCATTACAATAATAGTCAATCTATAGATTTTAAAAAGAAAACAACTGCGGTTGAGCCGGGTGATCTGTTCCGTAATACAAATTTTACTCCTTCCTGCGTATCAGAAAATGTATGAGCCGAGCCTTTGAATTTCTTTCGCTATCACACTCGAGGTTTCCTTGTGAAGGGTAGGTAGAGATAACTTAGGGCTGGTTTCTGCGGCGTAGGTGCCCCACTTGAAACCACAAAGGAGCAGAAAAGCAAGCGAGACTAACGGACTGGGAGGCACTTGAGAAATCCTTTACGGCGCTTCCCCTTCTTTGACACCAATTTCCCCCTTCTTTCGTCGCTGCCTTATTATGCGGTATGTTCGGTTTGACCATTTTGCTGAACTACGCGCTTGTCTTTCTTTTAGAATCATATATTTATGAATGCCAAGGATCTGCTTGATATTACCATAAAAGTGTTAGCTCCTTCTTTACTAAAAGTGATTAGCTTTGTGTTGTTGAAGAAGCAGGATTGGATGCTGACAGGGTAATAGGAGCATATGCAACTCCAAACCAATAAACCAAAAAGATAAAAAAAGTCTATCCATTGCAGCCAGTGGAACAACATTGCCGTATTTGAACCAAAGCGCGAAATTTCCGTTGAGTGCTCTGGGATACAATCCGGACCAATCTAATGGACTTGAGCACATGCGACAAGGTCACCCAATACAGTAGGATACAAGGGGGAATTTAGGGGCATTTCAAGTTTCCGCTAAAATTTGTAAATGGAGTGGGACAACGAGAAATAGACAGCTAAGAAAAGCAACTCTTTCTTTCCCCTTGTGATATCTGTGCTTCCCCAGAGTTTCAGGGGGAGGAGCCGCCACTGCGAAGAACGTTAATTATGTAAGTTAACCGTGGGTCACACTTCATCTGATTGTTCCCATATCTGTTTCATAAATGTTGAGAAGAAAGGAATGGTTTAAGCGAAAGCCCTGATACTTACTTTTATTCCTAAATTTACTTAGTTCTCAATGGTCACGTCAAATTTTGAGCTCCTGCCTTCACACATCTATTAAGATGTAGATCATCAGCGCTGATTTTGTACTAACAATGACCAAACACATTTGATTCTCTACACCGAATGATAGGTACCATAATTGAAAAACAAAACACACACCCTTCATGAAGTAAGGTTCTAAAGCTCACAAGGCCTATTCTGGCCTGTATCCTCTTCCGGGAATTCGCATGTCCACTTCAGTTCGAATATTCCAATGCTTCTTTTGTCAGAGCGTAGCAATGAGCCAAAATTGCACTTAAGCCTTGCTTAACTTGCTATACTCACCGATCTGCATACTTGGATGATGTGCACACAGTTCCCCCTTGATTGCACCCTATTTGACAGAGTAGTGGCTTATTGGCTTTGACTGTCTCATGCCCGCAGACTCTCCTGACTCTTGACATCAGGGAACCACTGTACCACCCTCTCTGCAGCAATCGTCTGCCACTTCGTTGCTCCCTTTCCATAGCTGGAATGTTGGTACCCACTCCTCACCTGATCTCTTTAGATTGCAACTATCTGTTTCGAGTGTACAGTCTCAGTACGCTGTATCCACCGTTCCACTGCGGCTGAACGTACTTCTTCACCAAAGAAGGCACCTTTTGCCTGCTTCCATATGAAAATACTATACCTAAAGGAGAGTCTGGAGAGAATCCGGTGGAGCCGAACATTGCCGAACATTCCATTTTTATGTTTTGATCACAGTGACCGAGTGAGTGATGCAGTGAATGTGGATATTGAAGTGAACTTCTAAAAGGCTTTATAGCCGATACACTGGTTGAAGCATTCTGATATTCATGAAACTAACAAGAACTGCACAGGTGCTTTATGTTTCACGAACCGAGACGTGGTCTGTTTTTCGATTACAGCTTTCCATTCAAGGAAAGAAGGTTCGTTCTCAAAAGTAAGACTCTTGGTAGAAGTCGAGAATAGGTGACCCCTTCCTGATAGGACCGTTGCCATATTGAAAAACCCGATGTCTCGATATAGGTCCACGCTTTCGATGTGTGTTCTGTCTAGTTTGCTGGTCTGGAAGCTCGCTTCGCCCGCATTTCAAAAACAAAAAAATATCATACATCAATCCTTCTAGTAAAGTATATTAAATATACAAATTTTGTATCAGTTGGACAAATAGATCAGAATGTGTTAACAATCGTGTCTCTACGTATTAAAACGACGATATGGCGACGGTCTTAATAGGAAGGGCTCACCTACTCCCGACCTCTACCAAGAGTCTTACTCTTGAGAATGAACCTGCTATCCTTGCATGGAAAGCTGTAATCGAAAAACAGATTGTGAAACATAAAGCAGTAACTAGCAAGAACTGTTCTTGTTAGTTTCATGAATATCAGAATGCTACACAACAGGCTATAAACCCTTTTAGGAGTTCACTCCAATATCCACATTCACTGCTTCACTAGGTTACTGCGATCAAAACATAAAAAATGGAATGTTCGACAATAGTCGGATCGGCAATGTTCGGCTCCACCGGATTCTCTCCAGACTCTCCTTAAACGTAACTTATATTTGAATTTGATGTTTATAATGAACACTGGAGGAAGTATCGCTAAGTACATTGAAACGAAAGTTGTAGGTGGACATCATTACTCCCCTTTTGAAAGAACGACACCCGTTCACCCTCGTACCTCATCCGCTGATTTCCAGGGTTAGAAGATAAGGGCAGACCCCGCCGAATGCGGGTGTAAATAACGGCTACTCGGGTACCACCTACCGTTCAGTATTTTCGGGGTGAAACGGCCGGAGAAAATAAGTGCGAGATGTAAGGGGCCAAGCGATACGGCCTCCCACCTTTAGATCAAGTGCGGGCAAAATAAAGAACAACCACTTCCCCCGACAATACACCGCCCCCGGAATCTCCCGGAAGACCCGCTAACTTGTACGTGAGCCGAGAGAAGTAGAAGTTGAGCGGTAATAGCGAATGTGATCAAGAGAGAGAGCGCCAAGACGCATGCGGGGGTGCGCCCCGTATAAATCTTTTCTCGCCTCTCAACTGGGGAGCCCCAACAATTTCTTTTACTGCTGCGCCAAGAGCGATGGCCTCTAATTTACAATGAGGTCGGCGCCTCCCCTCGCTGGTTACCTGTATTCTCCTCGAAAATATAATTCATTTTGTGACTTTTAGAGATTGTGCTCGGAATTTGATCAAACGATGGGCTCTCTGCACCGGCTTCATTCCAACTCTTTTCTAATTGGTCGATAAATCCAGCTGGCCAGCCAATGATTATCAATGTACTAAGGATGCTTCATGCATTATAGATGGAATCCAGGTATCGTTGTAAAGATAACGATACTTACATCCGTTTTTCTTGTTGCCATTTTGTTTTCCTTGATCTATTTTCTTAGACTTGAGAAGATTGGTCACTTTTCTGACACCGTTTCTGGTACATGAGTTGAGGGAATTGAAAGTGCTTATTTGAAACTGTTCACAGATTTATTTATTCTGCATTAGGTAACTCTTCTACTCAAATCAATTTATTAAACACTTGTTTTCTCCAGAAAGCATGTTTAAATATTGACTCAAATCCTCTGTGCCGATTTTCTATTGATAAGAGATGCCCTATTCATGACTATTCATGATAAGGCTTCTTATCATAGAGATACCAATTGTGATTGTTTATCCCTTCCACATTGTGGCCATTTCAGATATCTGGGTTTTGAATGAAAAAACTTTTAAATTTAAGAAAACCGGATGGATTCTCTTATTGTGCTCAGACATAAATGTTTTACATATTTACCCCCGTAAAATCCCCATTCAAGAGTTTTTTCTCACCATCGTAGCTTGAAACAATTTACAATATGATTAAGCGCGGAATTTTCTTGGGGAGGGGGGGGGGGGATAGCTCAACAAATTTCACGTTGAGAACGTACAAATCACGCAAAGCTACATAATAAAAATATATCCTTCAATCCTGTATTCAAGTTTTCTCCATTAGAGTTGAAAACGTATCTGTAGCTTGTAAGACATGCAATTAGGTACGATACATCCCGTTTATACATTTCTTCTCAGAGCTCATTATGCTATTGGTTTATTATTTCCAATAATTAGCCTTTGTCATGAAATTGTGGAAATTGTGTACACCCCCCACCCCCCCTCTAAAAAGTTGTCGAAGTGTGAAGATTCAAATCCTGCGAAACCGGAATAAACCATTTTTTTGAAAATAGAATTACAGGACGATTGAAACAATAATATTTTTTGTTTATATGTAGGAAAAAGTCGTTAAAATTGTAGTTTGTGAATAAAATTTTAGCAACGTTTTATTTGATTGTATAATTTATTACTGAAATGAAACCATATTGTCAAAATGTCTCGAAGTAACTGCCTCTGAAGAAATGATTTTTTGAGTTCAACGGCTCAAACGATTTGCCCTTCAGTTAAAAATGAATCCGTTTCAGTTGAAATCCTTGTTTACGGAACGTAATTCGATATTAAACTTAGCCTTGCCCTGTAATTCCTTCACATTCGTGTGTGGAAGGATCCAAAGGGTGGAAAGAAAACCAAAATAGCTGCTATCTTCTACTCTCCGTTCGTTCAGTACGTAAATGGCATGCCGACCCATTTCTCATTATTACTGTTCAACAAAGACGTGAAAAAGTTCATCGGTATTTGAAAAAGTTTATTGACAGTAAAAAATTTCCTTACTTAAGTACTATGTTCCTCTCACGAATCTCAGTTCCTATATTTTCTGAAGTAAATTTGAATTTCAAATAATGGTCATTCGTTTCTTGACTCCTTATTTTGTCAGAGTATGGTGATTATAATAATTTTAACTTGAGTGTTAACTTTTCTAGTCGGCTAAGAATTGTTAGCGTTTGAGTCGAAAATTCAAAAAGTATTCTTGAGGGCCATTTCAGGGTTGGCCAACGTTTTCCTCTGAGGGGCCGACATTCCTGAAGTACATTGGTCGTTTTACAATTGGCTAATGTTCAAAATGCAAAATAATCTTAATTAAAAAAAAAAAAAAAAAAGAAAAACTTGTTTTTGGAGTGTTTGTGGGAGTGAAGATTCTCTTCCAAACTAATATCCAATTCAATCGAGATTATTTGCTTTCGATTGTACAGAATTACTTGGAGAATGGACAAAATTACTTCAATGAAGGAAAATAGGGGTTTGGAACCACCGTGCAGGCCATAAAAAAAGAGACGTCAGAATTAATCTAAAAATTCACTAGACCGCCATAATTGAGCTATAAAGCCAAAAACCACGCTTGCGCCTCCTGTAGGTAAACTCGGAAAGTAAAATCCTTTCCCTTTCGCGAATCATCAAGGACGACCTTTCCACTTTGATCAACTGATTGCTTTTCGCCCGATCGAGGGAAGATGGATAAACTCACAGTAACAGGTTTCCTTTCAACTCTGTGAAAATCCCCGAAAAACCTCTCAACACAAAAAATTACTCTTTCATATCGAAAGATATTGCGTTAGAACAACCTAAGATTTTTTAATTGGAAAATGAAGGATTAGGACTTCTTTTAAAAAGGTACGCTATCAACCGATACAAAGTTGATTGCAACTTTTTCATTCTTCGATTCAACCAATATTCGACTAGCTTTCTAATGCAGCAAATCTGTGAAACAATGAATTTCCTTCCTAATCGCTGTTGTATTAAGTTACTTGAGTAAGTACGTGACTGAAATATTGTAGCTGAAATCCCTGTGACAGTCCATGAGTTGGTTGAGGACTATAGCTAGTGCTACTTTCAGTTCGTTGCAATCTCGCTACTAACTTGCAGTATATTAATAAGTCCACCATATGGTATTGATGAAGCTTTATTGAAATTTCGCACTTATCGATTTTTTTTCTCACACCAATTGATTTCGGCATTAAGCGAGTGGTTCATCCTTCATGTTCCCTCTCCCTAATCCTTATTTCCTCAAGTTGTCTTTCCACCAGATCGCTTCACTACGAATTTGATACCGACCGCCGATCAGCATTCTTGATGTTGGAACGTGGTAACGATCGCTTGCTTCTTCATCTTCCGGTATATCCTCCTCAATTCCAAAACGAAAAATACTGTTCCTATACCTGAAAACCGAACAAGAACATTTCCTTGGGTTTTGGCAGTCTGTGGTTAGCTATTGACACGTTCCATGTCTTTAGGAAGTATTGCACAAATGTTGTCATATAAGCTTCATAACACACTAATCCCTAGGCAAAGATTAGTTTTAGTTGATTAGTTTTTTGTAAATATGTTATTATGAGATAACAGAAGTCTCTTTGTAAACCCGGATTGGAGCTTCACGGGCTTCCCAGCGGGTATTATACGGAGGCCACTGTTTGAAGGGAAGTCATGGTTTTGTTTAAATTGAAAGTCTGCATGCTCGGTATGCCTCCTCTCAAAAAAAAAAAAAAAAAAATCTAAATCAATCCTTTTGAAATCTATGGGTTCGTTGGACTAATAGATAGGAATCTGTGATAAAACTAAAGACCTTTGCATAATACCCTAACACATCGTGGCTCTGTTGAATACCCAAATGTATTCATACGTTTAAATGTAAACTTTGTATACGTGCAGTGATTAATATCGTTTATAACCCGTCCTAGTTAGACAATGTTGCTGTTGGGAACGGACATCAGCTAACAAACTCTTGTCACGCGATACACAAGCACTACGGGAGTGTACGATTATCAAACTAATGGTAAAACATTGAAATGATGGAAAACCCTGCTAATTCTAACACACGGGTTTATTATTGATGTGAGGTTTCTGGGGTCACTTTTGGGTTAGATTTGCCACGGGTGAATTTCTACGGATCTGAAACCTTACCCAGTCGATTTATTATTCGGAATTAAAGGGAAAATGGCATACCACTTGCCTATGTAAATAACAAATCCGAAAAACCACTTAGCATCCATGTGTGGGAGGGGATCGAGTTGGCCGAAGTTAGGACCGACTAGACCAAGTTGAGTGTATGCGTTAAAGAACAAACTTTTTATATCACTTCCAAAGCTTTGCGGACACATAAGGCGTATGGCGAAAGACGGACGTACATCGCAGATTATGAATCTACGCCACTTGAAACAAAGAGTCATAAATTTTGAGGGAGGTTATAAAAACTTTATTCTGTAAGATTATTACGGTTAGATACGTAAGTCCGATTGTTTCTACTATAAAAAAAAGCACGGTTTACAATGTTTTGCAATAATTTCGGCTATCAGTGCAATGCTAGGATCTCTATCTCTCATCGTACGAAAATCGTTCCCAACCCATTAGAAAGCTCACAATTTACTACATACGGCTCAGTCTGTAGATTTGACTGCAGCTCTGCGGAAAGCTAAGATATGCGTTGACATCACTATAATAATTATTCGCTTACATTTTACCGGAGTTGCCAAATACAATATCGACACAACCAAGGGACATCCATATCACGATTATTTTCCATGTGAGCGATAAAAATTTGTTATACCAATAGGCAACTTGAGTAAGGAGTTTGTAATTCATTTCTTTCGTTTTTAAATCTAAATCAGACATCTTAGCATTCCTAATCGTCGTTACCTGACTTTAAGGCGCTTAGGACATCTACCAGTCAATTACAAGGTATGGATTCGGTGAATTAATATAAAAACGTCTCCATTGGGTGTGGCACAAAGCTTCCTGGTCTAGGTAACAAGAATTGTGTAGATCACTAAAAATGTTTTAGCTAGTCTCCAAACACGTAGAATATAAGCTTGCGCACACTGAGGTATTGATTTCAGATGAAACTCATAGGGGACCATCTACACGCTAACTCACTCATTCCCTGCAGATTTCGTAAAAATCGGATGAAAACTGTAGGAATTAATCAATTTCACGGTTGCACACACGAAGTAGCTACTATTGGAACTAGTGCGTTGAAATTGGTATAGGGTTTTTATATTGTTCTTATCCGATTACCCTGGAAATTTGAGCGCGATCGGACCACTAGAACCATAGAAAATGGTGGTTGGTATATTTTATTTTTGCGCATGAGCAGACTGGTGTATTAATTTCAGAGCAATGCAACTTGTAGGAGACCATCTGCAGCCTAATCCACACATTTTCTGAAAATTTCATCAAAATCGGATAAAACATTGGGAATCATCCTAATACAGTTATCTGACACACGGACTGACATAGAGGCACAAAACGAAAGTTGTTCAGAATGGTCCAAAACGCAAAATGTAAGTGGAAATTTTGATTTTGAAGAAATGAACATTTTCAAATCCCGAAAGTGAAAACAAAGCTTCCTCCACCTACAGGTAGACGCAGAAGTCAAAATTATTGTGGATTAATTGTCTGGTACGGAAAAATAAATCCTTTCCTCACACGCATAGGACCATAATGAGGTGGTAGTTGAATATTCTACGAACGTAAAACGTCAGTATTCAAAGATTCTCACCAAGACCGATCGGGATGATAAGAAGGAAGAGCCGATCAACATGTTCAAGAATTGAGGAATTCTTTTTGGCATGTTCCTCCGTGTGCTCTTCATGGAGAATTGGTTTCTTGAAGTCGCAGACACCGTCGTAGCAGTTGAAACCGTCTGAAAGTATAATCATATTTAATTAATTGAATTATTTTCCTTCAAGTCTCTCAGGGCTTAATGGTACGGCCATAACTTGACGACCAATTTCTGATTGCCCTCTTCCTATAAATGAAATTAAAAACGACTTGATTTTGACTGAATGACATTGGTTGACTGCCTTGCTCACTAACATTTTTGTTCAGGACACTGATGTTCCACTGCTACTCATGAAAGCTGGGTACAATTATATCACTAGTGTCTGATTAATTGGACTTTGTTACAGGGAGTTTATAAGACCAACTGTGTGATGGGAATGTATAGTTCCACCCTTCTTTCGCTAGTGGCAGAGCAATTCATTAACGGCGACCTCAACTGAACATTAGTGACCACTGCCTGCAAAAGAGGCAGTCATGATTTTCAAGTACATATTGCAGGAGTCTTAGTAAGGCATGGAATCCCACATTGAGGATTATGTAAGGCTGATTAAACGATGCCAGAGGTAGAATACTCGTGATCAGCGATCACAACTGAGTGTTGGTGACCAATACATGCAAGGAGCTAAATTTGCAGAATCTGTTTTCATTTTAAAGTCGCAAGATCACATGGAGTCCCACAGGGAGCGTTAATGATCAGAGTGTGATCATATCCGAATATCAGTTTCCAACGGCTGTGGAACTGGCGGTCTATTTATTCTAAATACACATTACAGAACTCGTGACAATTTTGAAAGTTTTAAGAGGACATAGGAGTCCCATTTGAAGGATTAAGTGAGGCTGACTGAAGGATGGTAGAGTTAGAGTAACTCATGAACAGCGGTTACAACTGAATAGCATTGACCACTGACTGGGGCCGTCAAGTTCTTCCAAGTTTTACAGATGTTTAAGTAATTTTATAAGTTGCAATAGGACATATTCACATTGGGAGGGTTAAGTTAGACAGACTAAAGAGCTTTTAGTGGTACAGTGGCTCATGAATCTTTCTATCCCATCACGTTCTAAAGAAATGGTTGACATAATGATTTGTATTTTCCAACAATCCTACCAACAGCTAATCGTTTACAACATAATGCATGGTCTTACCACATGAGTGAGAGCCCGTCTGAATGAGCGGATGGCTTCTCGTCTTTGGGCCAACCTTCTGAAAAATGATGAGTATGTCGGAAAGGCCTTTGGGAAACGAGCTGCTCGCCCCTCTAACGAGAGATTTGTTGGCTTTGGTGTCGTTTTGGATGCCCAAGACCCGGTCGTCGACGCGCTTGTGGACGTCGTCGCCGGCGATGAGGCTCCGCTGGTGGTCGTCCGCGTGCCCGTTCAACTTGATCAACCCGCTTTCTACTGGTTTCGGCGTCTGCTCGAGGTCACCTTCCGAAATTTGATCGATACAAGATTGAGCAGGTCAAGTTATGCTAGGAGGACTTTTTTGGTTTGAAAAGTTTTTTTTAATTATTCAGAATGCGTGGAAATTCGTTTGTGATGCTTTTCTAAGGGATTCCTGGGTTTTAAATATTTGTGAGTTAATATGTTGGTGAAATTTTGTACCATAAATATCCTAAGGGCGGAAATGAAAACTTTCCTAAATTCTAGTTTTTTGTTCAGCCATTTTTAATCTAACTAAATTAATCTAATTTCGAAAAACGTGAGAAAAAACTAACAATAGCAAAATAGTTCGTTATTCAGTTTCGGAAGAACATGATATCATCAACAAATGCTGTAAAAATCATTTTATTTGCAAAGAGATGCTCGAAAATCGATCAAAAGGAATAGAAATGCACGAATCCTAGGAACAGTAGTTCCTTACACAAAAATCTGTCAAAACCTCTTGACGAAATCTGCTTCTGTCTAGCCACTCAAAATCTAGGAACCTGTTTCGTTCCTTAGTGGGCCAAATTCTTTGGAAACGGCCAAGTGGTCATGTTTACAAAATCCTATGGCGGCACTGCGTATAAAAACTGCTTGTACTGGAGGGTTTTCTAGATAATCGATCATTTTACCTATCAAACGAAAAGTAGCGAGCGATAAGGGTGTGATAACGGAGCATCCTCCATATTTGACCAGACAACTGGGGGAGGTAGTTATTAAGGAGATGGTTTCCTGACATTTTGAGTTAGGGAACAGGTTTTTTACGTTCTCCTCAAGTTAGGATTACAAATGACAGCGGTTCAGAATAAAGCTAACCAGTACATCAGAACCTATGGTTTTCCTGAATGTACATCGGCTGCACAAGTAGCTGCAACTGACAATTACACAGAAGCGCAAACAATAAAACAAAGTCGTATACCGTCTCTAATTGGATGAATAATAATTAGTGCTGATGTTGAATAAATTAACAGGGAAATCGATCCTCGGAAAATACCGTGGGTTAACCCGCTTAGTTTGCAGTAATACCCCGACCTTTGTTTCCATTAATTTACGCTCACTCCCGTCGAAATCCAATGCGTTCATAGGACTCCCCAATGAATTGAGATACCTCCTATTGGGTAGGCACTACACGTTGAGCCGTTTTATATCTCTTGAATATGCATATTGAAATCGCATTTGAAATGGAGTTTCTATAATGGAATTTCTATGAACCAAGTAGAACCCATGGAATGTAAGGATCGAGATGGTTCTCGTCTTGAAGAAGAAAATCCGTCTTCCTCGCGACCTATTGCGATGATAAACGTCCCTTCTCAAGAGTTGTAAGTGCAGTAGGTAATTGAGGGCATCTTAACCTCCAACGACCGTGCAAGGGAAGAGAGCTATTGAGGTTTGAACTAAATTGCACCCTCCTCCCCACTACCGTTTTATTGCAGAATTCAGTTTATTCGATTTTCCAGGAAACTAACAAAATGGCTCTCTGGTATATCACTTTCTAATTTCATCGATTTTCGTCAACAATTATTGATCACGATTGAATTTATAATCGAAATTGTCGATTTGAATTTGGACAAGTCTGGTTGCATATTATTGTTACGGCCGTGGAGACCAGAATGAATGAGCTGTGGTATTAGGTTATAGAGATTGAGGTGATTTATGGGCTGAATCTTGTGATGGATATGGTTGGTTGGCCCCTTCCTGATTTTAGAATCCGACGCCTTGGAGGATGTATCAGACGTTTTCAAGCGTCTGGGTTATCCTGTGAGCGTGGCGGAGCATTAATATCCGCATCCACCTTATTGGGAGGGGCAACTATACCATTCCATCACCTCTTAATGTAATTTATAGAATGCATAGGTGTGTATTTAAGCTATCCTAGGACAGAGTAGGTAGGACGGGGTGGTGAATATCGATCAGTCTACCACGAGTTAGCATTAAGTCAGGTAGTTTTGGTTGGAGTAGGTCAGGTAGAGGTTGGGTGGACGAATATCGAGTAGTCAACCAAGATGTGGCCTCAGAGTTGATCATCCAGGCTCAGGTGGCGTTTTGAAGGGGACAGAATCCCCCATGTCGGCTTGAGAACTGGGGCAAACCCAACTCCACGAATCAAGCAGACATGGAAATCGGTAGAGTCTGGCTGAGCTGTCTGCAGGCCAGTGCTACCCAGAATGGTACCAAGGGAGGAGGGAGCCCCAGCTGTCACCGGTGCACCACCGTATGGCAAAGCTCCACCACCTTGCCGTCTGCCAGAGGTTGGAGTCGTGGTGGTATTGAACTCGCTAGATAGTCCCCCCCAAGTTTGTGTTGTATGTCATCCGGGCAGAAAACGAATGTCTGTTACACCGGAGGCCCGACAAAAACACAAAACCTGCTGCATGTTATGGTGATAGGACTAAAGATAAATCATTTTTACCTGTCTGGCTGATTCTATCGTGAGTGGCGGCCTCCGGCTTGTGATGAGCTCGCGACATCTCCGGGAAGCTGAGGAAGTCGGATACGGAGAACCAGGGCGACCCCTTCGGCTGCCGCTCTACGCTCCGCTTCGCCACCGAGTGACCACCGTCGCCCTTGACGTTGACGACCTCGGGCTCCGGGTTCTTGGCAACAGGAGCCGTTATATCGGGGATTTTCATGTCCGGGATTTTCATGTCCGGAATTTTCATGTCGGCGAGTGGCGACTCCTCCGCGGATACCTCCCCGAAGAATGGAAACGGGATCCCAAAGGGGTTGAAGAAGGGGTCGCTACGCTTCACCACCGGCCCTTTGTCCCTCCAGTTGTTGAGAATGATGTCGTCGAGGATGTTGCACTCGATCAGGCCGAGGGACAAACACCAAACCGCGAATCCTGCAAAAACACGTAATAATCACAATTTCTATTCACTGACATATCGTGGCTGGTTTTGGTTTTTTATTTTAATGGAGAATATTTTTAATCGTCCAAAATAAAACTCCGAAAACTGGTTGGATTGTTCTTTTGCATTGCCTCATTATTACTGTGTGGTCAAGGATGAAGAGAGTGTCTTTGGCCCTTCACAATTTATTTGGCTGTCAACTAGTTTCTACTAGTTTTCTAGGCATCATCAGGAAATGACTTGGATTGAAGCGTAAGTAGAGCCAAAATAACCAGACTGCAAAATATGTAGTGTTTGCTTCCCATCATTCATTGTCGTTGTATAAATGTAGAGTTGTAAGGAAATGTCCTTTGTACTCTTAAATAAATGAAAACCAAGTAAAAAGTTGAGCTGATGAGGGAAGCTTCAGAAAACTGTATACAAATCAGACAAATCCTATGATGCCTTTTCTTGATTGATGAGCCTTTTCTTTCATGGTGTCGACAAATGCTTGCATACGAGTCTGCAACACATTGGGACATTTTCATGTGTGTTTTCTTATTTAATTTATTACTAGGCAGATCTCACCCGTGAATTCAAGATCGTGTTGACTCATTGTGCCGACACCCTTGGGTACTTCAAAGAATTCGAGCCAGGCTACATCACCCACCCCAGTAGCGTTGTTGTTACACTTGTGTTGCCGGGATAATAGTAAATCGTTGCGTAATTCGGAGCGGATTTGTCCGTCGTCAATTTTTTTCGCTCACGATACTCTCGCGTTTGTTCACTGATCGTTTTGAAGAAACTATACAGTGTATAGTAACCCATAGTGTATAGTATACACACAGTCTTGTTGGGTTATAGGCTGCAATAGATAATACTCAGATTCCCACAGTAAAAAAAGCGAGTCAAAGTACCATAAGTTTTGTATTTAGGTTTTATCCATCGCTGGTCCATTAATACAGGTAGATTTGCCCCTCACGGTCTCCCCACAGTTATTCATAATACATTACATGTATTAATTTGACCTTGTTGGGATATAGAAAAGTTCGTTCTTCTGGCTATATGAGAATGGTTACATTAACTGTTAGGATTGATGCTGGCCTACAATTTATCGTCCCTCTCCTATGAGAGTAGTTTTATTTATTGTAGAGTAATCGGGAGTAGGTTAACCGGGGCTAGTAAAGACCGGAGGTTTGCCTAGAAGGGGGTCATTAATATTTTATTGATTTTAATTGAATTGATTTGGATGTTTGATTGGATGGAATTAGGGGGAGAAGCGGAGATGCAGTCAGTAACACTGGAAGAGTATAAACATAGATTGTCGAAGGTGGGCAGTCTTAAAATCAGGTAAGGGGGCGTTAATATTAGAATGAATAAGGGGTAGCAGGGGAGGGTGGTTGCAGCCATTTAAGCAGAGGGTCATGAAATAAGGCGATCGAGGGGGGAGAGGTCATCAATATTAATTGTAAGATTGTGGGGAGGCGGGGTTTGCAGCCATTACCACTGGGGAGGCTATGAGAAAACAGGGTTGATCTGACGGCAATGAAATTGTATCAACCAATCTTAGATTCTCGAGTACCCAATCGTTATTAATTCCAACAACCCTTGAAAATTCCATCGAAATCAGACTAAAACTTGGTACAGACAGGAAGACAGACAAATAAATTTTATCAATATTGATCAATAAGCTCAGAAAGAAAAAAACATGTTTGATTTAGGTGAAAAATACAAAAACCCTTCTTTCTTTAGAGAGAGAGAGAGAGAGTGAACAAGCAAAATACTGATGTGCTCTAATGTATGTTAGTTTTCTAACTTCGTCTTCTGCAGAATCAGTTACTCTCATGTATACAAGATTACATTATATACAGGGTGTCCCGCACTTAGTGTAAAAAAAAATTGGGTGAAACTACATGGAAAATGGAGTAAATCGCCGCCAACCGCGATTTTTTCTCAACCCGTTGCTGAGATATGCTATTTTTAAGAGTTTTTCAAAAAATCGCGTTTTTCGCCATTAAAACGCTTTTTTCTCGGCAATTTCCCAACATTTTTGCACATTTGACCACATTTTCGGAATCTGCGTTAAATTTCCTATAAGATGAAGTTACTTTGATTTCCAAAACGCATCTTCCAAACACCGAAATTTTCAATCAAAGATGAACATTTTTCGCAAAGTGAAATTTTTCAAAAACTTGGAACGCTTGGCGTGACCACAAAAATAATTTTTTTCGTTGTCAAATTTGATAAAAACTTCTCCCACTTCTAAGCTTTCCAACGGCGTCTCAACCATTTAATTCTGATTGGAATTGACGGAGAAATTAAAGTTCGAATGCCAGAAAACGTGTAGTTCGTTTTAACGTAAGTTGGTAGGTGACGTACGATATGGGCCACAGAAACTGATTTTTCTCGATTTCAATTAATGTTTTCCGGCATTCAACCACAGGTTCGAATTGGGCGTTAAATTTCCTGTAAGAAGAGGTTCATTTTGTTTCCAAATTTTTTTTACACATTTATCACAATTCTCAATTTTTAATTTTTTACAGTACCTGGAAAAAACATTTTGGAAACAAATATTTAACAAAGCGTTCTTCTTAAGAAAGGTTTAACCTTTCAATTTTTTTTACACATTTAATCCAATTTCAACCTGTTTGAATGCCGGGTTGTCTTCTTGAAAAATCAATTTCTGTATTGCCCAAATCGAGAAAAATACTTTTCCCATATCGTAACACACTACGTTAAAACGAACTACACGTTTTCTGGCATTCGAACTTTAATTTCTCCGTCAATTCCAATGAGAATTAAATGGTTGAGACGCCGTTGGAAAGCTTAGAAGTGGGAGAAGTTTTTATCAAATTTGACAACGAAAAAAATTATTTTTGTGGTCACGCCAAGCGTTCCAAGTTTTTGAAAAATTTCACTTTGTGAAAAATGTTCATCTTTGATTGAAAATTTCGGTGTTTGGAAGATGCGTTTTGGAAATCAAAGTAACTTCATCTTATAGGAAATTTAACGCAGATTCCGAAAATGTGGTCAAATGTGCAAAAATGTTGGGAAATTGCCGAGAAAAAAGCGTTTTAATGCCGAAAAACGCGATTTTTTGAAAAACTCTTAAAAATAGCATATCTGGCAACGGGTTGAGAAATGGGCGGTTGGCATTCGATTTATCCATTTATCCATGTAGTTTCACCCAATTTTTTTTTTTACACTTGCAGGTGGGGACACCCTGTATGTATCTCCCTATTGAAATACAAATATTTAATGTTGGGCCCCAAGAAAAAGAAATTATCATAAAACAATCTATGAGATGAGCATAAAATCTGCAGGGAGGGGAGCTGTAAGTTTCCTATTAGGAGCCCCAAACAGCTAAATGATAGAGAATATAATGGTCATATCCGCTCTAGATTAGTCTAAAATGTGTGGCCCATGTACTGTTTGGGAGTCAAACTGTTCTACTTACCCGTGAACAGTATTTTCATTTCGAATGATCCAAAATTTCTCTTCTGCTGAATCTAATGAACGCCTTTATCCCTTAAATCCGGCGAGCTGGTTGTCTTTTGAAAAATAACAATATTCAAAATCGATACTTTTCCCCACTATAAAAAAAGTAAATTCGGAATGCTTTTAACCTGATTTACCAATGGGAATCTGAAACATGTGTTTTAGTGCGTTGTTTTTGGAGTGGTGCTCAATGCAAAAATATATTATTATGTTGCTGAAGCGACTAATTACAAATTAATTATATTTTTAATGAGAGAGAAAAAACATTTATTGATCATTATATGGGGCGGAATGTTGGATTAGTCTGGTTTGTGAAAAGTATAAATTGATATGCCAAAAGCTCGAAGTGGTATGCCAGAAGTTGAAATTCAGTCGCCGAAAGTTTAAATGATTAGTTACCTAATGGCAGGTGGGGGTGACATTCATTTATGTGTGTTGAAATCCATATATTTGATTTGTATATTTATACGTCAAAAGGGATAGTAATTGTGGCGTTGCACTCGATCTATTTCATTCTCCAAAGCCGGGGGTAAATTGTGATAAGTAAGAGTCTTTACTAGTTTTCGATATGGTTCCAATAACAAGGTTCCAATTTAGTAGGGTAGGGGAATCATTTTGGCGTACATACTGCGGAAGGGAATCATAATTCCGAATTTAAAAATGAACGATAAGTAACATAAACGTAATGCGCATCAAATACTCAGAACAGCGATTTTTGAATTGCATTCAGTCGATTCACAATTGAAGGGAGATTCTAACCATTCGTTGAGAATTTGACCAATTCCGAATGTAGGTGAAAAAATGATGGGGACACTTAAGTAACATAAATGTAATACGCTTGCAAAGGTATACAAATTACTAGTAGGAATTTTCGTTTATATAATGGATTTCTGAATTGCATTCAGTGGATTCACAATTGAAGGGACACCTACCTCCCCTCCCCTCCCCCATTAACCATTCCGAATTATATGTCACTTTGCACCAATTCCTTGAAACGGATATAAAATTTTCCTTATTTTTTATCGTAAATTCTGAAAAATGCAGTTAAATATGTCCATTTAGGCCTATTGAGACTGTTTATACTGATTTTTGATAATTCTCATTCACAGATTTCCAAAAATCAGTTGTTCCCATTTGGGAACACCGGGCATGAAGGGGTGTGTTTCCCCATTGTCCCATTTGGGAACACCAGGATCACCAAGTTTACTGAATGGAACAAGTAAAGAAAAATTAATTATTGATAGAAATTACTTCTATTCAAACAAAAGAAAATTTTTAGGAGGATATGTCAAAATATAGTTCAAAAGTTGTTTTGAAGACTTTGGACGACCTCCAGAAGAAGGAGGGGTTCCATATTTCTTCAAATAGGTTTCTACAATCTGCCTTCGAAACCCAAGGTGGTCAAGAGGAAGATTTCCTGTATTTCTCCTATATAGTTGCCATGCATTTTGCACCGCAACATCAATACAATAAATGAAGACGGACCACCACCCGCAATTCTGCAATATTTTGATCAATCTGATCAACTCCTCCCAACGCAGTCATGTGATCTATTCAGACGAAGGTTTTTGCTTGTAAACCAAAAAGCTTGGTCATTTCTCCACCTCCATCATAATGCTAGACTAGTCCCAGCCAAACCACTGATTTAAAAAAAATGTATTTATTATTTAGGGGAACCTTCTTGACCTAGTGAATCGTTACAGTAAATGGTGAAGGTTGATTGACCAATCTAGTCTTGCTAGGTGATGCTTTTTATTTTATCACGTCGTTTCTGCTCTATCAGAGCCCTAATGTGAATATATAGTCTTCTATGGATGGACTCTTTTGAACAATTTTCATGATTTGTTATCGTTATTCATGTTTTGAGTCGTTATTGTTCGCGTATTGTATTGTTATGGTATTGTATGTACTCCAGATACCTGCGTGGCACGAGTGCTTCCAGATACCATACAGTATGACTTTGAAATATAGAGATATATGTGTAAGAAACTAATCATGGATAAAAATTATGAAAAAATTACTGAGATAAGGTTTTTAGTGCATTATGTTCATTGTTGTGACACTTTCATTAGAAGTAAGCCTTCCAACTAAGGTATATCGATCAAGTGTCACCAGGTCCTGGTGTTCCCATTTGGGAACACAACTCTTTTACACCTCATGAATGAACGAAAAACATGATGACTGAGTTGAATCGTAATGAATAGTGAAGGTATACTATCAGCAAGGCGATACATAAAGAACGAAATGACTGTACAATAAAAATAACTGAAATACAGTTACTTTTTTGGAGGCATGTCGGATGGAAAAAATGACAAAATATCTACTAACACTCTGTACACACTCGATTGAAGTCACAATCGCAACTGAGCGTGATCAAACTTCCTTAGGGTGTTGTCTTGAAGTCAGAAACAAGTACAAAGACCAAAGTTCATTTTTATCGCATAGAAGTACAGATAAGTACAAACAAGTCTGATGTTCCCAAATGGGATTAACCGTAAGTTTGGAAATCATTGCAGAAATAATTGCGGTGGAATTGATCGAGATAATTACTAACTCATCGAAGTGTTGGCCTCAGCCTGCTGTGATCAAATATTAGCTTTCCCGATCCGCCGGATATTAATATTTCGTCAGCGAGAATTAGTTGAAAGCTGCGAATTGGCTCAAGGATATTTCGAGCGGTATTGAACGATCGAGAAGTTTTTATCTGTTTATAAGCCCGATCTCGTTAGAGGATTACAACGACGGAAGAGAATTAAATCGGAGATGGAGCGAAGGAGGAATTGGAACTGGTCGAAAGACGAGCGGTGGTGAGGGCGATTCGATAGAAAGTTATATTAGGAAGAGGACGGGCAATTCGTGAATGGGGAAGTGGGAAAAAGCGGTAAAGCGGGTTTGAGGGGGTGAGTGTGAGCGATGGGGAGGGGACCAGGTTGAAGGAGCTCTTTGTTCCTTTCTGTCAGATATGGCTCAATATTAATCTTCGAGTCCTCCTCAACCTTTTGCCGAAGGGGCCGCTGAAGAGTTGAGTCAAGTTCCTCCCTTCGCCCACAGACAATTCGCTTCTACTCCCTCCGCTCGGCACCTTCTGAGGAGGTGGACGTCACTTTTGATACCTTCAGAGAGAAGTTGCGAGAGCCTTCAGAGGGGATTTGGTGATAAGTTAGGGGAGGTTGAAAGGAAGGGAAGGAGGATCATCACGAAGCTCCCTTCAGCTAGGAGGTACCTAAAGGAAGTACTCGTCACGTAACAATGGTGACATTTCCCTCTAGGGGCCGTCAACCTTGTGGGGTCTCAAAGTACCCCCTCACAATGTAGCTGATGAGAGACTGATCATCACGAAGCTATCTTTAGTTAGCAGGCACCCATGGAGAGTATTCATAATGTGCGAGCAGCAATAACCTTCTAAGGGGAATCTGAACATAAAGGACTGTTAAGGAGCAAAACAACTGATGGTAGAAATATCATTAAGGGTTTCTCTCTTGTTCCGTAGGTAGCTAAAACTCAGAGGTAATTAAGTGACAGTTCAGCGAATGGGGGAGTGGGGGGGGGGGGTTCACTTGAAAGGAACTTGAGGTACTTGAAGGAACTACTCGTCAGATAACAAATATGACATTTTCCTCAAGGGGGCATAGATCTTATGGGGTCCGGGAGTACCTCTTCTGAAAGCAGCTGGTGGAAGGCTGACATCACGATGCTACCTTTAGCTAGCAGGTATAGGTACCCATGGAAAGTAGTCAGATTGTGCGAGCAGCCCGTAGAACATTAAAGGGTTATTAGGAGGCTTTACCGCTGATTTTCCTCAACGGGATGTAAACCTTTCGGGGTCTCGAAGTACCTCTTCTCAATGCAGATGATGGGAGACGGACCATCACGAAACTTTCTTTTGCTCGCAGGTACCTATGGAGAGTATTCGTCTTATGAGAACAGCAATAATTCATTAAATGGAACCTAAACATTAGAGGGCTATTAGGGGGCAACGCAGTTCAAGATGCTCTCTCTTATTTAAATGGAACCTCAAATTCAGAGGGGATTTTTAGATAAGTTATTGGACATTGAAGAGAAGGTTGGAAGGAGTGGAAGGAGGATCATCATCATTCTTTTCAGGTAGGACGTGCTTAAAGGAAGCGCTCTTCACGTAACATCTACGGGTTGTTTTCGTTTTCGTCAACGGGATGTGAACCTTGTGGAATCCCTGAGTACCTCTTCTCAACGAGAGATGAGATTCGGAGCATCACGAATTTTGTTTTAGCTAGTAGGAACCTCTCCACGTAACATTAGTAGTAATATTATATAGGGAACCTAAACGTAAGTTCTGTACCCTGTAAACCGCTGGACCCCCAATTGCTTTTGCTTACAGCCTTTGGATAAAATTCCATAAACATGGAGGATGCTTCAGCCGCCCTAATCATTTATATATACATAGTGAAATAACCTCGATATCTTGTTCAACCTGTATGTTTTTAAACTTGGATAAGTGGTTTAATCGGGTTGAATGGAATAACGTTGATTAGTTTCTCAATCTGTGCAAATGGTTCGACCTGTTCCGTGACATAAAAACTTGACGATTTTGGTGACAGGTTTCCTGATGACCGAACATTAAAAACATTGGCTTAGTATTTTTGCAATTACATCTTGAAATCCAAACCTTTTTAAAAGAAAGTTTGAAATAAATGAGGCAAAAACGGCATAATATAGAACTTCCTCAAAGTACGGCCTCAAATGGATGGTGACATGGCAAAAAGGGCATTTGAAGGGCTCTGGTGATGACTGATGTGGCTAAGCTTCCTGGATAGACTTTTGTACGAAGGGGAGAGAAATAAGACATCCACCATCGTGAGACCGGGGAGGGAAGCGTGCGGTGAGTTGCCTGCGGATACAGTGAGAACACGACTTCTAATGGGACTATCGGGCTCAGGGCTCAGTTGAGAAGTTTAGCCCTCAGCCGGGGTTGACGCCGTCGGGAAGGTGCACAGACACGGAGCACCAGAAATGCCGAAGAGCTAAGGTGGGAGGTGGATTTGTTCTGCGGCGAGAAGAGGGCGAGCCCGACCGCCGCTTTTCCCTCAACTTCCTGTCGTTCTTATCAAATCCAACGGGAGACGTAGCCTCTCTGTTTCATAAAGTCACGTCAGAAGGGAAGTGTCGGGAGCTTTGGGGTATTAATAACAATACCTGGCCGTACTGATCTCCGCTTCGCCGACCCACCAGCACGACTCCCAGAAGTTTAATCGATATCAATATTCCCAACCTAACTACTTTATTACAGGATTAGCCTGCCCTTGTCCTGATCAGGAGTATAGATTTATAATTCTGTGACTAGAAGGCAAATAAGTCATGTTTTAAATATTTTTCAGGAGAGTAATTTTGAACTTCGTGGAACCAGTGTAATTTAGAGTTTTTAATTTTCTCGCTTGGCAGTTCTGCTTTTGTACTCCTTTTTGAGATGAAATCCCATATCCATTAGTTGTGATCATTGAAAAATATGTATCATCGCCGAAGCTTTTCAGTCAGGAGTTTGTCACTTCACTTAAATATGACAACGTGAACATTGAAATTCTGAATATTGTAATTTGTTTATTTGATTCTACAGAAACCATGCTGTATAACTAATCGTTCGTTGATCACATTTAATACCACGAAAACTTCAATAAATTTTTGCAGAGTTTCAATGTAAAAACAGAAGCTAATTTAAAAATACCTATAACGATGCAATATGCTTCATAAGGGCACGAATTTAACGAGGTAAAATGATACATCTACCTTCACTTCACTTGTCCGTCTTCACTTGTAAGTCTTGAAAAACCTCGATTTTCGAAAGGAACTCTAGGAAACTGAATCCTATTGCAATTACATCAGCTGATTTGACCCTCACACGATACTAGGCGATTTCACTTTGTTTTACTGTGTCGTTGAATGAAAACGATCTCTGCATGACAGATAGTGAACGGTTGGGGATGGAGATCCCTAACCATTACCGTACCTATCTGAATGACGAGCCTGACTCAGTTCGCTATCGTAAAATGGTTCGGACCGATGATCCAGTTGATGCCAAACGTGCTTGATCATGAGCAACCTTGTTTGGACTCACCAATAAAACAGAAAAAAGCTCTGCCAGAGGCCTCGTCTTTGTGCGTATAACTCTCTTAACTTAGAAGACACTATTGTGAACACAACCAACAACTTTACAATATTGCGGGTAGCAGAAGTGACTTTTTGACAAATTCACCCTTGGTTACCAATGACGATATCCTATTTATAGGTTGTACTTGTTCATTTCTGTCTGGATAAAACAAATCGAGTAGAAAACAGAGGTCGGAGTGTTGCAAGGGGTGTTTAACCCTCTGCAAGTCCATTAATCGTGAATTGACTACAGTAGCATGTAGAGCAGTCTTATCAGGTATCTACAGCAAAAAGCCTCGATTTCGTCAAACAATGGACGTGGTCACTTCTACCATGCAACCCTCGATATGTATACATAATCCAATGGGTTTTGCTATTAATGATGAGAAGTTGAACGACACTGTAAGTATATTCTATTCCCAGGGAACCCCAGTACCGTAATTTTCCAGTGGCCTAAATGTAGGTTCTAGCTCAAATTCTGGAGATAGTTTTAAATGAAGATTTTATTACTTTTTTTTTTGTTTTGTTTTTTTAATATTTGTGCTTCAATTGTATTTCAGAACTAAATGTTTTCAATCGTTCATATTTTTGTTAAGCCTTATTAGAGTAACCGTTATAATTGAAAAACGCTGCAAATTCTTTCACTGGGGTTTATTATTCAATTGGCTTGCGTTCATGATTTGAATTTCTACTAAGCTTTGGAGTGTGCGCGTTTCACAGGATAGAGCGATTATTGAATTTCAGGAGGCACACAAATGAAGGGTCATGGGGAAAAACGATCAGAGTCCTAAACTTCAAAATGTTCAGAATATCAATTTTAAAGTTGAGTGAGTCGTCATGGGTACTGGTGGTTGAGACAAAAATCAATATTGAAACACATTGTGTTCTAATAGCATTTATTTATAATATTCCGTTTCAGAAAAGTTGGTTTTAAGAGATTCTACTGTATATTTTACAATTTAAAAAAAAAAAAAAAAAAAAAAAAATGCGTGGGCTTGGATCTTTTTTTCCTGTACACAGAGGGTTTATCGCTGCTTATGTGAAATATAAAGTGGTGTGTACTGACTATGCTTATTAATTTTTGAAATTAAAATAAAACTTAGTAAATCATATTTAATATGATCAACTGATCAATCCAAATAGGTATTTTGGTTGAGAACACATTTACGTGCTCCATGCATATCTCCTGAAATTCAATAATCGCTCTATCACCTGTGAAACGCGCACACTCCAAAGCTTGGTAGAAATTCAAATCATGAACGCAAGCCAATTGAATAATAAACCCTGTGATTATTGAATAATAAACCAAAAATCGTATATTCCAAGTCCCCGAGGAGGGGAGCAGGTTGCCCTGGGAGACGCTCCTCTTCGGTGGGGTCCCCTTCACTGGCGCGGTCGAGGGGGGGGGGTGAATTCCACCCAGCGGTTGCCCTCGGAGACGGTCCTCATTGGTGGGGTCCCCTTCACAGGCGCAGTCGAGAGGGGGGGTGGCGGAGAATTCCACCCGCCCAACGTTACCACCCCCTGATATACCTACCTGCTCTGATATTTTCGTCTGTATATAGATTGATGATGATGATGATGATTGATGATTGATCGTAACTGACGCTGGCACATAAGTACGCCGCCTGCAGCGCCGCGCCTCTTGAGAGATAACTCTCCTGCAGCGCGGCGCAGCTGGCGCCTGTTTCGGTAGGTACATGATACCATATCATCATGGATACCATACCTCGACGCCGTGTCTTAAGTGAACAACGAACGCGATCGACGGGGGCGAGCGGGCGCCCATCGCGAGCTATCAGTGCGACCAAACGATACAACTCTACAGATGTGTCAGACGTAACAACGCGGCATCACGCTTTGTTGCGGCAAAACGATCGTGCCGCGTGTTCGATTTTTCTTCAGTCCAAGAATTTTCCTTAGCCGTTCAGCCTTCACATGTGATACAACCATCAACCTTCACGCGTTTGCGCTAACCTGAGTCACACCGGCGCTCGCGCAGCTGTCTGTCGACCGCCCTTGATTTTTCAATGATTATCTTGCTGGTTTCTCTACTTTCCATTGCAGTAAATACAAAAGAACCAGAATACAATTTTAAAATCACATTTTTCATAAACAATTCTTTATTGTTTAAAATAACAGCCGTTAATAGTCGTTAATGGCTAAAAATGAACTCTTGCTTCCGAAAACACGCAATTGGCTTCAAAAGGCCTCTTGGAAAATGATTACTTTTGTTCAACTCTTTTCTTTGTTGAAAAACTAGATTATTTATTTCAATTGAACTAGATAAGAAGGTATAGAATTGCTTACACATAGGTATTTAAACTTATGTATGAATGTTACACGAACAGGTAACTCACAAAAGCGCGATGTCAAAAAGGCCACTTGGACTATAATTCTTTCAAACTTTTTGTTGTAAAAATGTAATTTATTCAATCTAACTAGATGGAAACTAGAAAAAACATTTGCTAGTAGTTCCAAAATTACGAAATACTGAAAAATCACAAATGACAAGACACAAAAAATAAAATAGTAGAAATTCAAATCATGAACGCAAGCCAATTGAATAATAAACCCCAGTGAAAGAATTTGCAGCGTTTTTTTATTGAACCTCAATACCCCCCCCCCCCCACAATAAAAACATCCATAATTATCAAGTCCTTTAGAGCTCGTATTGCGCTAAAACTTCCCCCAACCCAA
Organism: Creontiades dilutus; assembly: GCA_031894815.1. NCBI lineage: Eukaryota > Metazoa > Arthropoda > Insecta > Hemiptera > Miridae > Creontiades > Creontiades dilutus. The sequence goes on from JAVIWC010009708.1 coordinate 1,096,988, forward strand.
ATTTAAACGATGTAGCCAAAGGTAGACTGATGTAGAGGAGGCACACAAATATCATCAACTGATCAATCCAAATAGGTGTTTTGGTTGAGAACCGATTTACGTGGTCTATGCATATCTCCTGAAATTCAATGATCGCTCTATCACCTGTAAAACACGCACACTCCGAAGCTTGGTAAGATTCAAATCATGAACGCAAGCCAATTGAATAATAAACCCCAGTGAAAGAATACTTATTTACCCCAGTAATAATATTGAATAATAAACCCCAGTAATAATATTGAATAATATTTACCTATATATTATCAGCGTTTCATGCATATCAGAATGCTTCAACCCGTGTATCGGCTACTAACTACACTACAAGTATTCACATCGGCTATCACTCCAGTATCCACATTCACTACAACTCGATGCTATCGGCCGGACATCACTAGGTTACAAACAAACAATAATAAACCAAAAAAAAAACGCAATTTGTTGCCACCATAAATCGGGCCATACATCGGGAATGGTTTGACCTACGGACCTGGGGAGGGGCTCATTCGATTCCTGACGGTATGTTCTTGAAATAAGTTTACATTCATGCCGCTTGGACTTGTTTTGAGGTTTCTAGGGATTTTACAAAAATTTGACAGCCCTTAAAGGGCACTTTAAATTGAGTGAGAGAGCTGGCTCAAGAATTGGGGCGTCGTCGGACCAAGATGGATTTTTCCTGAAAATTTCAGATTTTTTGCTCCAGCCGTTTCGGAGATATCGTGCGTACGGCGGACGGACGGAAAATTTTTTATTGCAGATTCGGATTCTACACCCTTTGAAACGTAAACCATGAAATTTTCAGGGGGGTTAGAATTTTTTTTTTCCAGAGCGATTACAATGGTTTATTATTGAATAATAAACCAAAATGAGTGTTCTCGTTGCATGTTACTCTCTATAGTCAAACCTTGAAATCTGTTGTCCTTTACCATTGAATGTTTTGATCAGATCTTAAAATCAATAATTTTAATGTTCCTCGAGTAGTCGCTAATGATTTTTTTTCTTTTCAGGTGAGTATTTCTGCGTAAGGCAACCATATAACACGTCTGCGATAGCTTATGTGAGTACTGTCTCATGGCAAAAGCTCCACGCTTCCCACTTAACGATTAGTCTTAGCGTGATCTAGTTATTCTCCGTATGATTTCATATCTGACCTAAGAAACGATCTGAAAATCTAAGATCTCGATGTACACTAGAGCACACAAAGTAATAAGATTTGTAGACAATCACACTCGCAGACTGACTGAGTGACGTGACAAAAGTCGGGTTTGGGGCCAGCCCTAATCCCCAAAGCCCCTCTAAGCTGTTTGAAATTGAAATTACTATAAGAAAAACATCCTACATATTTACAGTCAGTATCATATTCCTACATATTCAGTGTCATATCTTTACTCGGGTACGCTCGATTAACATTACAAAGTGATTGAGAGCTGAGGTTCTTTTTGTTACGGTTGTAAGACGAGTATAAGAAGGAAGTGTTTCACGTTGTTGGTTTTAACGTTAGACCGTTTCCTAATGAACTGAAATGAATTACCGGGCCGGCAGAAGTGCGTTTAATTTATTGTAATCTGGGAAATAACAGGAGCGCTCGCATTCATGTTTGTTCAAGGGGGAAAGCTACCAAGGATTTGCCCCTCAGCTCGGGAGTCTAAGCTTCCTCCAGCTCCGTCAATATCCTTTCCCTTCAATTCATCACTAAGCTCCCGAGGCCTTGAATATGCAAACCTGTGCCATTAATATTCATTGTATAACTCTATTAATCACATCCTTTTTGAAGCTTGTAGCTCCCTCGCAGCGGCTCGGCCCCGCAACGTCCTGGCAACTTCTAGCGCGGGGGTCGTGGGAATGGGTTTGACGTTTGCTCTGGGCGGTCCATTTAGGCTAAAAACTCGACCAGTTGTTTACACTTTCAAGATGGCCTTCACACTTTCTTTACTCGGTAGTTCATGAAACTGACGCCCAATGATAGCTTTCCTTATTTAGTCATTTTTCTAGGGGATTATCGTTATGCAATAACAGCTAACATTATCCAAACCTTTAACTTCCCTACTGCCATCCATCCAACACAAAACAAAAAAGCACAGATTACGGATCTATTATATAATGATCCACATGACGACTTTCAAATAGCCAACCTCTGATTCACTTGCCGACTTCTCAGTGGCGTAACGTTTTTCCGCGGGGCCCCCCCGCAAAATATTTTTAGGGCCCCTCTCGATGTTTTTTAATGTGTTTTTAAAGCAAAATAATGTTTTTTTTTTTTTTTTTTTTGCGAAGTTTTTTTCTACGGTCATTGTACAATACGCTACGATAACCTAACTAAAAATACATAATATAATATAACAATTTAACCTACCTTAACGAACTCGAGACTTCTAGTCTACGTAGCAAACTTTTGTATGACCGAGTGTTATAAAAGTCAACTTTTTCCCAGCCACACATCAGTTCCTTCAGTAATTTTTAAATATCAATATGGTCTACAATATATATTATAACGATTCGAATCAACAACATGATGAAAACATTAAACTCCCGCAATCCGCACTAACCTCAAAATCTCTAAAGTTCTGACACTGACACCCTTTACCCTACTTTACACCCTTCCTCACCTGGTTATAAATAAAACCAAAAGATGATTGATCAACGAACCTACATTACCGTTGATGTTTATAAACTTGATGCTACATAATGGAATTTTTCTGTGTATCGTTAGTTCTGCTTTATTCTTTAAAATTAAAAAAAAAAAAAAATGAATTTTGCTAGAGCGGGCCCGTTCCCGGGCCCCCTTGTAGCCCCCCCCCCCCCCCCCCGCATCGCGGGGTTTGCGGGGGTGTACGTTACGCCCCTGTTCCTTCAGGTTGTAGTGGTCCGAATAGGACCATCCTTTATTAAAAAAAACGTTATTTTAAATCCATTTTTCGAGGGAATCATTACCTATTCCACCGAAAGTGCCTATTTTGAACGCTTAGGGCATGGTACTCGGTTTTTAGGTTTAATTAAAAGTGTGTATCGTGAAGTTGCGACGAAAGTTCGCGTTTTCGATATTTTCGGGGGCCTAAAGCTTCGAAAACACGGAACTATTTGGGCGTGGCGGCGGCCGCTGTGTGTCCCTCCGCCGAGCGGCTCGACTCGAGAGAGCGGGCCCGTCTCGACCAGTCTTCTCCGGTCGTTCGGGCGTGGCGGGTCTCCGGCTGTCTACTCCGCTCCGTGTTCGCGTAAAAATAGCGTTTCCGTCTTCATCTTCCATCTATTAGGAAACGTGAATCTTCAAGGATTGATACGACGGAACGCGGGGACGTGCAAATACACCGGTAAGTACCACGTATTTCCCTACAAAATCTCTAATAATAAATCGTATAGGACGAGATTAGGTAGGTGACGCATGTTTAGGAAGTCCCATGCAGTGGCGTAACGTTTTTCAGCGCCCCCCCCCCCCCCCCGCAAAATATTTTCGGGGACCCTCCCCATAGTTTTTTTTTTTTTTTTGCGAAGCTTGCACTTTTTCAACGGTCATCCTACAATACGCTACGATAACCTAACTAAAAATACATAATATAATATAACAATTGAACCTACCTTAACGTCGTAAAGTTTACGAACTCGAGACTTCTATCGATACTATCGATATTTTCGATATCGGTGTCCTTATTAGTTAATAGTATCCTCAATACACGCTACTACCGATCGCTTCTTGCTAGTATTCTGAGGATTTTGTTCGTTCGTTCGTTCAGCGTTTGTGAGTGTGTGAATATTCCATAAAGATGTCTCCAAGTAAGCGGTGGCGTTTTAAAAGACCAACGCCAAGTCTGCCAGGTGCAGCATGACGGAATGAGCAAATTTTCAAAGTAACTAGTTTTGCAGGAGGAAGAATTACGCAAAAACCGACAATTTTATTTTCTGAATTGTGATACCCATATTTCATTTTAATTTCAAAATTATTGAAAGCTGAAGAATTTTTTTTATTTATTTTTTTTTTTGGCGAATTTTGCCAATCTACCTTGTTTTATAATCTTCAAACTGCTCTATTTTGAACGGATTGAAATATTTCCAATCCGAGTTCACCGTGGTGTTCAGCGTGAAAAAACCTTTATAAAAGAAAGTCACCTGCTTGGGGGTTTTCGGCTAACTTTCCCCCATTTGAAATGCCCCAAACCTCCCCTTAGAGTGAAGCGATTGTGCTCATCTTCAAACATAGCCTTTTGAAAGCCTAGGTAGATTTTTGTGCAAATTTGAGTCTTAATCTTAATTTTATCGCGAGTTATCGTCTGGAATGTGTTTTTGGTGTCTGACAGTGGACTTAGAATGCTTTAAAACGGATCTTGATGCAAATATTTTAGTCCGAGAACAATAAGTAGGTAGTTTCTTTTTCTTCGAAAATTCGCTAATACTACGGCAGTTGAAAGAATTTTTAATATTTCTCTTTTTCCACGTTAGGTAGCAAGCAAACTAGATGGCATTGTTTCTGTGAACCAAACAGTAAACCAAACCGATGTTATCGGAGCCAACACATCGATATATTGATATCATCGAACATGTGGCATCGATGGCAAAACATCGTAATATCGAAGCAAAACATCGATGTTTCGATAAAATCGATGTCGATGTCCCATCCCTAGTACGCACCTTCGCAACTCTGACACCTTAGCTACTTTACACCCTTCCTCACCTGGTTATAAATAAAACCAAAAGATGATTGATCAATGAACCTACATTACCGTTGATGTTTATAAACTCGATGTTTCATAATGGAATTTTTCTGTGTATCGTTAGTTCGCTTTATTCTTTGAAAAAAAAAAAAAAAAATAATAATAATTAAAAAAAATGAATTTTGCTATAGCGGCCCTGTCTCCGGGCCCCCTTGTAGGCCGGGCCCCCCCGCATCGCGGGGTTTGCGGGGTGTACGTTACGCCCCTGCGACTTCTGCATAGAAGTTTCCATTACTATAATTTCAAGATGGAACTAAGCAAAAAGTAGACGAATCCTGATTTCAATTCTATGCTGCGAATGACACAAAAATTTCAATTTGAGGCATCATAACGATTGCAATAGATTTTTGACAGATCATAACCCCAAAACTGCCATTACAGCACTGTAATGAACAAATTGTAACATTGCTTTGCACAAGTCTAAGGTAACGGTACCGGTAGTGGCCACAGTTAAGCATTTTTTTCTTTAGTTTTGACAACTGTGGGCCAACAGTAGTACTGACTTTCTTCAGGACTCATTTAGAATATAGCTCGACTCTTCCCTAACATATCCATTGCCTAAAACTATCAAAAGAACAATTTTTTCTATTTTTTATTAATTTTTTCTCACACCTTTATTTTGATCTAGTAGTGGCCACATCAAATTACGAAATTTCCAGTAGTGGCCCTTGAATCGTCTCAGTAGTGGCCACTTGACATTTTGCCCTCCTTACGTGTTTAATATCATTAAATTCAATACCAGATGAACAAAATTGATTCTATCCAGTAGAAGCTCTAGGATACAGCCCAACAAACGAGGAAACTAGGGACGGTCATATTGAGAAGTTTACCACAATTTCCAATGATGCTCTGCGCACTCCTAGTTCAACCTCTGACTACAAGATGACATGAGCTGTACCTCCTGCAAGTTTGAAGCCACTAGGAGACCGGAAATCCTTATTTCTCAAATATAAACTTTAAAATGGCCACTACTGGAGCAGTGGCCACTACCGGTGCCGTTACCTTACTCTTGAAAATATATTTCATCGCAGAATCGTCCCTCGCTGAGTCCCTTTGACACGTTGTGGTGAAAATATGATGAAAAAAATTATAGTAGATTGGTTGTGATGTTGCACTGGATGGTTGGTGTCACGAGTTTCTTAGGTTAGTAATCGAAATTACAGTTTTCCTAGTGCCTAGACTAATGGGACCAAATTTAGGGAGTATTAAAAAAAATTGCTTTTTCGTCTAGACGAATCTGACGTACGTGGCCCAAGGGGTAGTTGAAAGTAATGAGTTTTTGAATGTGTTTGAGCTGAATCAATAGCCAGGCTACACCGGAAGGCATTGGGAGAACTATTAGCGCCCTTAGCTTAGTGCTCAGGGCTTAAATAGGGTTCCTCTTCCCGTTCCCTGTCTAACCAGGAGAGAGAGCCGGCCTTCCCCATTTAATGAAGCTAAAGCCCTGGGCTTTCCTGGCTGTTGGTTGATTTTATTATGTAAAACGGACAACTATTTAATAAATGGAAATGATGAAAATCGTTACAGTTGGAATTTTGAACCAATTTGGATCCTTTCTGCAAAGGATAGATGTTTCGATAACTTCGCGTTATTTTATTGCAAATAATGAGCGATCTACTACAAGCCCTATTTTGGTATTTTCAGTTATTTATATTGTTTATTAGCGCGAATATGATCATGTTTGCAGGAGTTTATCGGAGTTGTGATCGGCGATTACTATGTCGGGGCGTTCACCAAACTGGAAAATGTTTACCGTCTTCCACGGGACCCAATTATTTGCCTCAAGCCGGAGGAAAATCCTAAACGAATTTTTTCCGATCCCGCGGTTCCTTTCTCCTCTCATCTCTGAATTTCTCCCCGGGACGTCACAGTACACGGGAAGTTTGGATGTTGGGGTTTGGTGGTGGGGGGTTCAAGACCCTTGTCATCAGTGGGTTGGTCATCTTCCTTCCAATAGAAATCCAACTCGGACGAACGACCGTCGGAATATATCGATCCCCCTCCCAAGTTGGTTCCACAGCGGTCTATAATTAGATCTCCCCGCGGTAACCTGCTCCCTTGTAACCTTCCACCCTCCCGTTCGCTGCCGGACATGGCGATTGCCACCGATGAAAAGGCGAGTTATAATGCGCGCGACGCAATTTTCCCTCGGTCGTATATCACCAACATGGAGCTTTACCTACCGGTACATCACCCTCTCGTCCACTTATTCTTCATTACACGGGCGATGGGGTGAATTTACTGCACCAACTGTACGGGTTTCAATTCAACTGAACATAATTGATTAATTAGAGCACGAATATATACACGTACTCATCTATGGAAAACCAATCAACAATACGATATTCACTTCATTGAATGCAAGTAGGTCAACTCAATGAATATGTAGTCAGTACGGACGAATCAATTACCATACAATTGGTAATGAAGAAAACTGGATTAAGCATCCTAGACTTTGGAGAATTGAGAAAATCCGTGCAAGAAGGGAACTAATGATAATGCGTTCTGTGGAAATGGACTCCAATTATTGGCACCGTTTACTCTCCGGCATCCAAGAGTATTTTTCAGACAAAAACCTTTTCCCCCGACCTCATCACAATTCTTTTAGAAATACCTTAACGATTTTTGACGATCTATCAATAAGAGGACAAGAAAATAGATTAATTCGGAAATGAGTAATACGCCCTTTGTGTAGGGAACAAATCGACATCTCCACCAGTTCTCTACAAGAACGGCACACGATTTGTGAACAAGAAAACTCACGCATACCAATGTACTTTTTCAAATTTAACTGGCGGGACTCGTGCTCTGCACGAAATATTAAATTCCTGTCATACCTTTCTGTACTATCTACGATTTTCCGCCGCTAATAAACTAGGATTTAGCAACCACCAAAGCTCGGGAACCAAACTAATCTATTAGGAACATATATTTTCCCCTAAAACTCTCCTCGAAGGCGGAGATGGCACCCTTAAATAAAAGAAAAAACTAAATTGAAAAAAAAAAAAAATGGGGAGGACCCTAGAGATTTGGGAAAATAAGGAAGATGGAAGAGGGAGAAAGAGAGGTGAAAGAGTGTTTCCCAATGGAATGAACGCTAATTCTAACAAGATCCCCTAAGAAGGAGGGGGATGGTAGATACATAGATACATATATACGAACAAATTTTGAGTTTCGTATAGCATAGAAACAAAAATGTACTTATGCATAAAAATTTGACAAATGTTTGCTTGAGAAGTTTTGAAGTAGGAACTTACGTTTACAAAATATCTGTGTAAGTCAGATCTAAGTGGTTAGATGGTGCCAAAAAACAACTCTTCAGAAAAACTCGCTGAATTGTTAAATTTTAGTCTTGATTCGACAGGCTAATGACGGGATAGTGACTGATGTGAAGTGTAGTGGATAATGAAATTAATAAATGACTAGAATTGAACACAGTACATCAATCAAAACCTTGTGGGTACTGAATATAATTAACTAAACAAGTTCTGAAACACTGGTAGGGCCTTATCGGCCTACAATGTCCTTCTCAGTCTTCAACATCCTATTCAATCACTGAGCGATCTCGTCTTTTAATTCACTCATGTTAATCATTCACTCACATAAATCACCGAAGCAAACCTCTAACTCACTGCACTATACCAGTTTTAGCGTAAAACGCGTTTACCTCCAAGAATGGAACATAACTGATAAAAATCAGGCTACCAACAAAACAAACTGGATTACCTTAGCCAAACTTGGAACAGTTAAGGAAAAGAACATATCGGATCGATTTCTGTATACCCCCCATTATGGCCATTGTTGCATCGGTGCCCTTGCTAAAATTCATACAAAATGAAATACTGTCCTGTAAACTCAAGATAAGTCGTCAGGATAACACAATAAGGACATATCTAGTCCCAATTTTAAAATTAAATTTAAAGTGGAAGAATATCACACCAATTAATGGTTTGCAAAACTCATTTATTAAACAGTTCAATCTGCGTCAAGGCCTGCTTTAAACTGTTCTTGAAGTTGTGATTTGGGAGGTCTATATTCGTCTATAGCCTATAGTCGGGAAGAAATTTGAATAAAAGAGTCGAGAAAGTAGTGAAATGTGGGAAACAGGACCACCTAAACGTACTGGTTTTTGAAAATTGTTTTCTCTTCTACTTGCCCTGAATGTTGAACAGATATTTTCGAGAACATTAAGGAGGACGGCATAAAAGTATTAACTTAGAGTGGTAAAGGATCCCCGGGTTTTGGAATAGCTCCTACAAATCTGACCCCAATCCAATCTCTTCTCTCGAAGTTTAAAAATGTCGACTTCATGAATCGCATTAAACCATAATAAAATACAGTAAGAGGTTCTACTGATAAAACTGGCTGTCGATGGGGAGGAAAAGGTAAAGGAGTCCAGTAAATTCTAAAAAAAGATCTTGTGCTAATAGCTGGTAGTAAATAACTTGGTACTGAGCTAAACCGAAAGCGAAAACAGTAAATCACGACGAGTAAGGAAGTTGGACTCAATTCCAGGTCTCTCTAGGGGAATGAGGTAAGATAGTAAGAATTGTAGACTAGCTGCTTAAAGAATGGCAATTCTCATTCGACCTTTCGATTTTTCAATCCTACATATTTTTCCCGTGATTCTTTTTAGTTAGATATACAACACTATTACAGTTTATGACTGTGAACTACCATTTGTAGTTATAGGGAATACCACCTAGTAGTAGGTAGAAGAATGACATTTTCTTTACAATTGGTATTGCGGCTCCTTTTTAAGAGTAAGGTGATTAAATCCCGCAACACCCAAAGTAGTCCAGTCATCTGGTGGTTTGGGCTTGCGAAAATTCCCAACTTTCCGCTTGTTGTTCCGGTTGTTTCTACCCCCCCAGGGGTGCTACACCTCATTTTGCGGACAAATTAACCTTGTGCTAACTTCGGGGACCGAAAAACCGCGATTTTTTTCGGACTTTTTTCAGTTTTTCCGCTATAACTCGAAAACTACGCATCCTAGCGAGAAAACCACTCTATTATAAAATGAAGTAGACAAAATTTTCTACAAAATGATCTACTCACACATAATTTTTGACCAAGCTATCATCGAGATATAGAGGCTCAAAGATTGGCAAATTTTCCAAATATGGCAAAAATTAAAACTCGAGTTTAATTCGTTAAAACTCGAGTTTAATTCGTTAAAACTCGAGTTTAATTCGTTTAAAGGTCAGGTGTGAGTAGATCATTTTGTAGAAAATTTTGTCTACTTTATTTTATAATAGAGTCATCTTCTCGCTAGGATGCCTAGTTTTCGAGTTATAGCGGAAAAACTGAAAAACGTCCGAAAAAATCGCGGTTTTTCGGCCCTCCTGAAGTTTTGCAAAATGAGGTGTAGCACCCCTAGGGGGGGGGGGCGGAAACAACCCATTTTGGCACCAGATGAACTATATCCATATCTACCACATTTCCTGGGCTTTAAAAGGTTTGGAGGGTGGGACGATGGGAAATGGTAACATTTATTGAAGGGGGGATCACAATAATCAGGGCAGAGGTAATATAAATCATTCCCTAAAGCTAAATTATTAGCTTTGGGTGCTATGAGAGGGATTGGGGCCCATTCGTGGGGAGAGGGCTCAGGACAGTCAATAATAAAGGCTCAGGAGTGGATTGCAGCCAACCTCTCGTGTCTTCTATGGGTGGGGATGGAATGGTTTCGTTGCCCCATCTAAGAGCTGAGGCGATTAAAGCCCGCAACGCCCAGAGGATATCCCAGATGAGGTGAAGTCGGGTATATCTCTAAAGGTGGCGTATTCGAGAATCGAGAAGGGGGAATCATCCGTATCCATCACACTCCGGGGGGCTCTAAGAAGAAAATAATCTCATTTATAGTGAGAGAGGAACGCAATAATCAGGGCAGGTGTAATATAATGTAATATTTCGAAGGCGTATTGCCTACGCATTTTATGAGAGGGAATGGGACCAATTCGAGGACCAATACGATTGCAGGGGGCGAGGACTGAGTGATGGGTTGTTATAGTTGCTCCTTCCACGGGCTGAGGCGATTAATGCCAGGAACACCGCATGGTAAGTATTCAGAGGCGACGGATTCGAGTATCGGGAAGGTTGATTCCTTTTTGATTGGCATACGTCGCTGAATTCAGAAACTGAAGCTATTCTCGGGCTGGTTGAGTGTAATACGAATCTGCAAAACTGACAAGATTATCTGAGTGTGCTCTTTTTTTCACTGACTGGAAGCGCTGAGTTCTTAAACGCAAGTTAAGTGAAACTAAAACGTACAGAACCGATTAGCTATGTGATCAATGAAACTGATTTCGCTTCCAATCGACCTATGGCGCTGAAATCTGATACGGAATCCCTCTATAGCTGGTTGAGCGTAATTCAAACTTGGACAACTGCCGAGATTAGCTGACTGAGCTTTGAAACTAATTTAGTTCGAATACGTTGACATACAGTTCTATCTACATCCTGTACGTGATGTTATTTCGATGGTAGTTCCACAAAATCCTCTTAAATTAACAAGAGATCACGGGAACGACACCGGAGAGGTTACTGTGATCAGTATTTGATGACTAAAAGCATAAAAGATGAGTGTAATCAATTGCACCCAATTTAACCAAACGGGTAGCTAGTCATTCCCTTCCAGATCACGGGCAACACAGTTTTTGAACTTGTACTAGAGCGAGTAATTGAGACTTGAACCATTTTTGCAATTAGGCTAATTTTGTATTTCAAGGGTTGAGATAGCATAGGCTAAGGTATTCAAGCCTCCTGTTTCTAGATGGAGATACAGTATTGATTCCTTGGACATTAATACAAAGGTCCCTCAATTTACCAGTAAAGAATAATAATCAATTATACAATATTAACAAATAAACCTCAATATCAGTGTTATGATTTTTCCCCATTTCTTGAAACCGCTATTCCTGAGCATCAATGTAGCTTTTAGTTTCAAGGTTGTCCTCTACGTATTGCATGCATATCGTCCCCAGCCTTAATAAGGGGCAACGAGGTATGTCCTTCACCTCGTTACCATACCATTTGGGGGAATTAGTGTACTTACTAAACCACGTTTTCCCGATGAAAAACTCAATTTCCTCTGATATGACTATATTTTCCCATTTTTGAGCGTATTTCTGAAATCATCGTTATTCGCTGTAACATTAACGAAACATCGTCAATCGACAAAGGTGTCGGTCAACAATTGAAATTTACTACAACTTTCCTAATTTCAGAGATGTGGTCAAAAATGGGAAAAATATAGTAGAACGAGATAAAAGTGAGTTGTTAATAGAAAATCGATACCTGATCACACCTGCTTATTATTTTTTGAACAATTCGTGATTACGTTTTAGTGACTGGGTTTCGTCTTTGTTAGGTTTTAGGGTGTTTTATGTTCGAAAATTGCGATTATTTGCTTATGGGTTGATTTCTACCTGTCTGAAACCAACCCGAGTTGATTTTACGTGCAAAATTACTTGTAAATTACATTCCAGTTGCCTATATCATTAATAACATCGAAAACCCTGTTATGGGCTCGATTTTGACTAGTTTTTGCTCAAAAGCATCCAAGATTACGAGTTACAAGTTGGGGCCATCTAGACCCCAAGGGAAGTCCATGCGTGAAAAACTGCGTTTTTTTACGTCAATTCCAAAGCTTTTAATGTCCGGTACAATAGACAGACATTACAGATTTGGGATCTAAGCATCTTGAAACTTAGAAGAAAAAACTTGAAGGGCGATTGTAAAAAATTCTTGCACAAATGTAAGAATGCACAAAGCATAATTACTGAAAATAATAAACCAGAACGTGATCCTTCTGTAAGAAAAATTAAAATCGGAAGGAGTAAAATAACTCTAGAGAGAGTAAAAATTGCCATTTTTGTATTAAATGAAGTCCAGAATTGATTTCTCAAGTTTCAGCGTTTTCATTTTGAACACCCTGAATAGTTAATGTTCGGATCTTGATAGTAGATACTAATGATATATCTAAGTTCAAAGGAAGAAGAGATGAAACGAATTCCATTCATCACTTTTGAAAGTGAAGTAGCAAACTTGACGGCTAACTAGTAGAGTCTTAGGGAAACTCACAAAAAAAGGAAAAAAATTCCTCTCAACTGCGGAGTTTTCCTCGGAGAAAAAGTCGGTTATATTGAAGCGAAGTACAAGAGTTATCACGAAGAAAATCAAGCAGGAAATAACCTGCCTAACTCAGGAGACCTGCGGGTGTTGTGAAGTAGGGGAGCGGGGTCGTATAATAAGGTAACGAAGTTATTTAAATGCAGATAAAAAAGAGGAATTTGTTCCGGTAAAGAAGGGAGACGGGGGTGATGCCAAATGAAGGACCGGCGTATACATTTTAATATCAGCGGTTGAATATATTTCATTGGATTCGAAAGAGGGATTGGTGGAGAGAGTTTGATGAGAGAGCAAGAAAGGCGGAGGCAGAGTGGGATAGAGTAAAATTACGAATCACAACTTTTCTGATGCTCTTGACATACTTTAAAGTGTCCACCAGTCAGGAGAATTGGTTTGTCTATTGATCCACTTTTTGTACGTCTTGTGTTAGCTGAGATCGAGATGGTCTCCTTTAAATCCGGTGTCCATTGGACGTAGTTTCTATGTAACTGTGTTGTAAAAGGTTTTAGGAAAGGAAAACTCTAGGAAAAAACCTCCCAGCGTGGCGAGAATTGTAAGATACTTTCCAACGACTCGTTTGGTGGAATGCTGTGATTTCCAATCTAGAGGTACGACCGTTGCGAGTTTACCTGTTAGCCGCACTTAGTACTGGATTCCTAGGGTCACTTCAGAATCACGAGTGAATCGTTAACGTACCACGTCGTCCCTATAGCGCAGCGGGAACATGAGTGTGCGAATCACAAATGGGGTGTAGTTGTTAATGGGTTCTCTGCCAATATCTCTGACTAGAGTAGACAATTAAATCTCTAACAATCCTAAAAGGTGAAATCAAGGGGCTGGAATGTTCGAAAATCACCTACTAGATTGTGACATCGGCCGATATAAATGCTATGAAATTTCTTTTCCACATTTCCTTTTAAAATCGAGCTCTTCATAACATATGTAAAACATGGGTGTTCTTAATAAATTGATATTTATTTCAATTTCCTTAATGTTAGGGGTTAAAAAACACCTAAAACATGTGTTAACAATTTTTTTGTCCAGCATTGAATTATGCTGTTCGAATGGGGAAAATTGGCGCAGTGCGTAAAATTTTTTTTTTTTTTTCTAAATGGAAACCCCAATTTTTTATTTTATATTTGGATCCTACATGAAATTCCAAGAAAAGCTCACCTTTTCACCGGTTTTGTTCATCGCCCGAAACCACCTCGTAGATGTTCAACCATAAGGTTTCCCCCAAAAGCAGTACGAAGTACGATGTACGAAGTACGGAAGAGTGACGCATGATATTTTATTATTATTATTTTCTCTTATCCTCGTTTCAAGAAATCTAGAATACATTTACAGACACGTAATCGCCTAGTTCCGATAATGTACTCCCTACTAAGTCATATAAGCAGATGAGTAATTTATCTAAAAGAATATATGCAGATAAAAAATACTTTTGTAATAATTTGCACTGAAATCACTGGGAATATCAGCTAGATTCTGATTTCTTCCTCGCTAGGCATAGCTCTCAATGGAAGACAAAAATTTATAAATGCAATTAATGGATAAAGTTATAAAATTGTGCAGCCCCACGATCTCAGCCGTCCATGGTTTATAGCTTGGTTCACTCGCCGCGATGCAAAACAATTGTCTGCCTGCGAAGTGTCCATGAAGTTTGTAGAGCATATTTGCACGGTGTACGCCCTGAAGACGACAATTGTCGTCAGGTGAATTATTCCGCGAATGTGTGGATACTGCGACAGCTGCATGGAATCATTGATACATTTGGAAATGGAGAGCCCACTATTTTATTGGGAAAGGCAAAGCTTATTGGAGATTTCCGACACTAATAGTTTAACATTTCATTTCCGTTTTGAATTCAGAGAAAATTATTTTGTATATTTCACTTTAATTTACTAACCTATCAATGCTCGAAGACGTAGTTTGATATTGACTAACAGTTTCGGAATTCTACCTCTGAATCCGAATTCACGAGCAACCCTAGCAGGTCTAATCTCGCTTGTATTCATAACCAAACAAGGGGTAGCAGGTGGTTACAGGGACTAATGTTTCTCCTCTCTTGAGCTGAGGTTAAGGCAGTGACTGGGATTGTTATTTCGAATCTCTGGTCCCCAGCTACCGTCGAAGGGTAGCCTTGATGTCATCAAAACAAATTGTTATTCCGTGTTTCTGATCCACATTTGATGGTGTCCACGAAGAAACAGATGAAAGTTGTCCCAACATGTTTCATTGTTAGTAAGATTAGTTGTTATTCTTTTACACCATCACCTAACAACCTGCGTTCATCCCCTAACAATGTTAAGGTGATATCAGTATGATAAATGATAATCAGACATCGATTCTACAGGCCCTTCCCACCAAAAAATACACCTTTTACAAACCCCGCCAATTGTTCTTTCTGTATTAGATAACCCTCCGACGTGGATCACCTTACTGCCAGAGGCAGTGCTTCCTAGGTGCACTCAGAAACACACTTGGGAATTGAACTCAAATTTAATGAAATGAAATAAAAACTTGAGTGGCGCCAGCCACGCGGTCTACCTCAGACCTCCCGCCGAACGGCCAAAATAGCCCGGTTCTCCAGCACGATCGTCTACCTGCGATTTTCGTCATTCGAAGACGAAGTTTTTCAAATGGTGAGCGAACGGAAGATCGCACAGCAACCTGAGTGGTCTCATTCGATTCAGGGAACCAATAAAAACACTTCATCTTACCTAAACATTTTTTGAGACTTCGATTTTTTCCATCTTAAATTATAATAACTTATACTTGATCGATCGATATGTTGAGATTACTGGCTCATCCTACATCGATGATGGGCTTTTGAGAGAAATTTCGTCAATCGTGGTCCATTAGTTTCGGGAAAAAAGGCGTTAGGCGGAAGACGGATTTTTCAAAATTAAATTTTTGAAATACATGCATCCTGAAACGTAAGTTGGGTTGAAAATGTTCTTTTCTTGGTCGGTTACAAAGATTCATTATTGATATTCATATACAAAATCTGTCAGGTAGACAGTCATGCTGAAACTTCTAAAGCCAGCTAGAAGTCTAAGGTACCACAAAACCTTATTATATTTATTATTATTATTTATATTATTTATCTTATCTCATTAAATTTTTATGTGTTTCTGGGTGCATCTTGTAAGCATTGTCGCTGGTTGTAGGAAGCATTCTATCTGGTTACAGTCTAGTTCTGTCAATCCAGTGATCCACGCTGGAGGGTCATCAAATGCAGAAATAATAAAACTTTGTGTAATAATTGGTAGGGAGGTTCTTTTATTGAAATGTGACCCCCAAGATATGTCCTACCTGAATATAAAGCTCCTCTATATTCAATAGCTTGGCAAGAAAAGAAGAAAAACACAGTTTAGAGGGTGGTCGAATTGAAAAACATGCCCTGTGACATTCCGTCATCATAAGTGATGTGATGTAGGTACCTCCGTATCCCGACAATGGAATTAGGGGCAGGGGAGCCCAGGCTAGGTACAATGGGAGAATCCTATTAAGAGTTTGGGTCTGGGCCGCGATGCACGCCCTTGTTCCTTGTGACTCTAGAATGTGAATTATTCATGAACATGTAGTCAGTGGCTATTATGAAATCCCACTGGTGGGGTAGTGGCGGTGGAGGGGCTAAAATATGGTCTACGTTGTGGTACCCACGTCAGGGGCGTCGATTGCTCATTCTCGGGTCACTTAGACGACGAGGCGTCTCCACCTTCGTTTCAAAAGAACTTTTGACGTACGTCCGCCGAGATGAAGCCGGGAAGAAGTTCTAGCTGTTACCCACCGCACAAAGTTTGAACAAGTTGTGATAAAACTCGGAAAAGTTAAACAAATTTCCCTCTTAAACTGTAAATGGCTCTAAAAAAGTCACATCATTCAGCTTGATTGATATGGGCGAATTTACGAAAATTTCATATTACATTTATGTTGACTTGAGTTGAAATTTAGGCAAATTTTCAAAATATGTGCAAAGGAATTATTAACCTTCATTTCAATGCGAAAAAAACCATTTGTAAAAAGCATTCTCCTGTTCGAAGGAAGATTTTGGATTTTTAGAATTTTGTTGTTACATTTTTTATCGATGTTTTGAAAGGAAATTTGATGGAATCCATGTACAATTTTCAGCATAAATTTTAGCTTCAGTTTTTATATGACCCAGTTCACCAAATTTTTTCGAGGCATATTCTGCTAAAAAAAAATCTATAAATTTGACGATTTCTTCCGTTCTTTGTAATTTGATTTGATTTTTTTTTAGCACAGGACTTTAAAGTTGACCAATTTACTTAATTTGACTTAAAATTTGATATGCTCAAAAAGAGTTGTTTCGCAAACTCATCCTTCCTTTTAGAATGCTTAACTTTTTTGAGGTAATAACGAATTATGTATTACAATCCTATCGATCAATTTTGTATGTCAAAGCGGGTTTCCATGAAGGAAATCGTTTTCATATTTTTGGAGCCCTTGCAGTAGCTTCATTTCCTAAGAAAATTCTCCAAGAGCTAAGTGAAATACCCGAAAAAGTGTATTCATCAAATATGGTGGCAGAGCAATTTTATTTTATACATGGAAATTTTTCTCTCTCATTTCGAAGGAAGGAAGTCATCGAATCGTCGGGAAACTATGGATCTTGATTTAAATTAATTTATCGTTAATAAATTAACTCGGGAAAACGGATCTTGATTTAAATTAATTTATCGTTAGTAAATTAACTTAACTTGAATCTTAAATTAAATATTTAAAACAAATATACAGGAATAGGTACTCTATTTGTATTCAGATTTTTCAATGAACTTTAAATAATCTAGTTTAATAATTAAACGACAGACAAAATGTTTAGAAAATGAAAAAAAAAATTGTAATCCTTTCTTCTAACGATCCTATCAAGCATCTTCACTGAAGATTCTTCAGGTTCGTCGTTCGATTCGTTGGTATCTCGTTCTGAAAGACAATCTCTGGTATCTCGGCGTGTAGGAAATCCGTGATAAAATTCTTGATAGGTTCTTGGTATTCGCAAATCTCCACAATGTTTTTGTAAATTTTTCTTTTTAGCTAGTGATATCGGTAATCTTGCGTCGTAGGATTTTTAAGGCTATAGCATTCCCAGAGGTCGGCTTCTTTTCCTTCTGGACGTATACTCATCAAAGTTTTCTTCATAATCCGTGTTACAAGAAAACAATCAGGAGTACTTCTTGAGTATCCAAGTACTTGCCATCTAGCTTTTCGATATGGCAAGGGCTGTTTATTGTTTCCTACCGACGAAAATGCCACCCTCCGTGAATTGAAATCCACGAAGTCCTGATGAGTTAATGAAGTTACACTATAAGGATCTGGTTTTCTTCTCGAATTTCTGATTTGCTGAACCCATTCCTCTTGAGTAAAGACTGGAACAGGTACGGAGGATTTTCTGTTGAATGGAGTCACATAACATCAAACTATGTCATCGTGTGAACGAAATAATTATTCTTGACTAGATTCTAGTAGATTGGCAAACGATGACTCTTCCTTGTTATCCCTAAAATGTTCTTGATGTTTTTCTATTCATTCCCTAAATTATCTAGCTGCCCACAACATTTTAAGTCCACAAGTGCATTCAAGTTTATAAACCCCAATTTTATCTTTCGCGTTAACTTCAACTAATGAAGCTTTGAGATTATTTTTTTGTTTTAAAACCTTCTTTGAAACCGCTAGATGATACGATTTTGCCGACGTGTTCGAACATTTTCCATGACACTTTTCCGTTCTCCTTCATCCGATAATATGCCTTTTTTTCCTGTGATGTTACTTCCCCTGTTGAATTTGATACCCTTGATTCCCTATTTATTTTTCTAAGAACTTTACTACAAATTCTGTCAATGAGCTCCTCTCCATATCCATTACTCACCGCTTTACTTTTGATGTTAAATTTTTCTTTTGATAAATTAAGTTCGTTTATTGGTGTAGGTAGTGCCCTGTTAATCCAACCATGATAGACCGTTTTTTTTAAATGCACTATTACCTGGATAATAGTGGTTAATTTCTGTTGATGATGACGAACAGTCGAAATCAATTTGAAGTCGTAACTGTTTTCAAGGGAATTTAGGACGTTTCTTCCACAAACTGTGTTTTTCTTAGTATGAGTTTCCATAATCTCGTCGCGGATGATTTAAAGCGTATCCTGTTCAGTACTCTTATATTCCTAACGTTATAATTTAAGGTTAAAAGAATTTTACTTTTACTTAACAGCTAAAATGACAGGGAGACAGGCAACAGAGATACTTCTCTTTTATTTTGGAAGATTGTTGAAATTTATTAAGTGCCCCCTTAAATAATCTGAGTACTCTCAACTGTGCAAAAAAATAGTAGACAATTTGGATGATGGACATTTTCGGGAATTAAATTTAAACAATTTTTAAGCCGATGAAGGTTGTGATGCCACGATGCCTGTTCCGGAAAAACCTACCTAATAAAATTGGGTTCCTTTTATTTATTAGTACCCCCTGCCATTTTCTATCTTTAAGTAATCTCGTCTTTTCAATTCCCGGGCCTTCAATGTTTTAGATGGATTAAGGAATCGAAATGAAAGCTGAATCGAGGACTCATAAAGGCATAGCCGGAAAAAAAGAACGGAATTACCCGATCCCAAGCGCCAGTTGGACGTAAGTAGCGGGGAAAGTGATAAGAAGGTTTCATCGTCTTGTTCTTTTCACTGAGGAGCTCAAGTTGGAGCCTTCGCTTTCGTCTTCGTCTTAGAAGTATTTTCCTCTCCCTTTGTCCCTTGTTCATCTATCTATTTGATGTTCTTTTGAGGCGGATCCTCGTCTTTCTTCTTAAGAGCCATCCCCCGAGGGCGGGATGAATTCTTTATTTTTCGCCGAAGAGAAAAGGTTCGGATGTTTGTTGGTGAAACATTCAAGGAGTCATCAGACCCTTTCACCGACGGTTGGGCACGTAGTCAAAATCGTACTTCACTTTGGTAGGAACGGAAGTTGCTCTCTTTGATAAGTGATATCTAATCAAATTGTGGTACTACTTAGGTTGTACTGCGTCTTCAAAGAAGAAACTCGTGTGGTGAACCAAATGTGCAACATTATGATGACTCTCTGCTAAATCGTGAAGTTTAATACTGAAATGGTATAGCTTGAGAGATGCACGTGACGTATCAATGTGTAAAAAGCATACATACAAGTCCTAATTAAATATTACCAGAAAGTGAGGGTTTTTAAATAAAATTATACTTCGGAAATTAGACTCTTTCAAAAAGAAGAAGAAATAATTAACCAAATGGCTAAAGGCATACGACTGAATCTTTCCTTTCACAACTGAGCCCTACACCTGGTCTAAAGGACGCCTTCAGTTTTGAATTCAAATTGTGAAATGCTGCCAACCTAAGAGTAACAAATATCTCAGGGTTGGCATGTTTTGGTGACTTGGTCAAAACGGAGCGAGACTTTATCATTATTGAATGAGTAATATCAGTACGATCACAACCATAAGCGCCGTTTTTAATTGATTTAATTTGTGCGGAAACGTGTGCTATTCTCAGGTATAAATTATTTATTATTAATATATAGCTGGATAGGTAAAATCGTCAAGTTTTATGGCTACCTGCATTTTATTAATTTTTATTTTTGAACTGTTTTGTACCTTGAGGCTAGAACTCAACAAGGAAATTATAACTACCATCTTTGGTGGAAAACAATGCTCAATTATTCTCATTGTTAGTACAACCTGCTCTAATGATCAAAATTACGTTATCATTGCCGAAAAAACTCAGTTTCGGATTCGTGGTTAACGTATTCTAAAATACATAGGTATCTGCTGAGACTAATTTCCATTTTTCTAAAAGTGAGTATTTAAAGGCTAAGTAAAAAAACCTTAAGAATGGTTCATTATTAGAGGTTCTGCTGCCGAAAAATCACTGACGAGCCGAAACGATTTTTGAAAAATGTTGTTCAGAATTAAAGGATTATCATGTTTTAGGTTTTTTATCGGGATTTTGTTATTTGAGCTAAGCTGAAGGCATAAAGTCGTTTTTTTTTTAGTTTTCCAAATAATTAGTCCAGCGTGAACTTGGCTTTTATCGGTTTACAATTTTGAGAAACCCCCGAGAGAGAACAATCTTTCTCTGGAGGTCCATTTACAGAAAAGTAAGCATTTGTTTTAAGGCTGTTCTTACAGTGGAAACGGGACTCGGGCCATTCTTCTCTGAGGCCCGCTGCCGTTATGGGTGGAGTAAATAGAAATCCAAAATTCAATAGAATTCGTTTGAAGTGTTTGCTTTACGTCCGAAGTGCTCTGTCGAACCCCGCCGAGCTACTCGATTCCGAAAAAAATATTTTCGTTTTCTTCTGTCCAAAACCACCGGGTTTCAGTGTCATAGCGAGCCTCTCTTCAGTAGAAATAAAAATCCGGAAATCGGAAAACTTCTCCACTCTCCGTCTGATGCTCACAATGTAAAAAAGTCTCTAGAGTCATCTGAAAATACGAGAAAATACTCGTACTCTGCAAACTTGATGGGTTGGTTGAACAATTGGGTGTGCGAAGTGTGGGACTCTCCGGAACATTCCCTTTCCATAAAAATCTGGTTACCCCATCCAGCAAGCAACAGCATTTACCTCAATACAGAGTTTTCAGTTAGAAAATTCAAGAATAACGCTTCATCTATAATTTACAACTGATTCGTGTGAAATGAATATACGAAGAAGGTCGGTAGGTATACTTTCTTAACTGTCGAAACTAACAGAACTAAGCCCTTCGGGCTTAGCCAACTCTATGGCTAGTATCGAAGAAACATGTATAACCAAGAATAATGCTTTAGCCTGGGTTTTTTTGTTAGTTCGCTATTGAAGGAACTAAGCGAATACAGGGCCTACGCATCTTCAAATGTTTGTCCTGAGGGAGTACACAGCAAATTACAGCTTCGTACGATAAACAGCATAGAAATTAGCTTTACCAGCTACTCAGCTGATGTCGGACCTGAACATCTTCAAGTAAAAGTCCTAAAGATGCTTCATAATAAATTACATTGCTCGATGAGAGAAACAAATTTGTATGACAGTTTTTCGTGACAAAAATCATGGCTAAAGCATATTCTATTCCAAAAAATCTTCATGATAATGAAGAACTTCATTAACTGGGTACCGGCAATGTGGGGTAAGCAGTTACGCACCCCGTGTGAAGGGTTTCCAGACCTTACCTTATTTGCGCAGCTGTAACGCGATACTAGTGATTCATGACCCCCCCGTGACAGCTGGTATCGGGATTAGATAAGGAACTATGATTTACTTCAGGTCCAGCCTGCCATCTATACATCGTCAGCCATTTCAACCTAGGCCATTCAACCAACCGATCCAACTGCCTACAGTAGCCGTATGATTGATATATTAGATATAGGAAACATTATGACTGAATGATCATGATTAATTCAGGAGTGATATTAATCCTTTTGAACGGACACCAGACTTGGAATGGACGTTTTGGATGAACGGTATTAAACAACTCAATCAATAATGTTCCACCTTCAACGCCAATACCTGAAATTTCCATCTCCCATAATGAACCGCGTTCCGTCCTCAACAATTCGCTTAACCAACATTTCTGCAGTCGTGCTCCCCATTTCCACATCCTAATTAAGAAAAATTGCTTGTTTTGTTTGGAAATGTACAGTCCTTCTATATAAACCTAAGAGTTTGTTCTTATATAATATATAATACATAGTATGTACGTGCCTGCGTACGTTCCCAATAGACGGCAAAGCTGCTGACCGATTTTGATGGACTGGTCTTAAAATGTTCATCGAGTTCTAGCGAACCGACGCACCGATTTATTTGATTCACGAACTTTTGTTATTATGATTGCTAGCAGGAAGTATTTTTAGCGGCAGAAATCGTGACAACCAATCCAACAAACGTGAACCAAGTTGGTTGAGGCAAATAACTTACTTGTTTCTTTAACATGAATGTATAGATCATCGGTACAGATTCAAATAATATTGAGATTCCAAAGTCAGAGAAGTAGAAAATTAGGATTAAGCCTGAAAATATTTAATAATTATTATCAAATGTTATTATAATGATTTTACGTAAAATGTCAAAGTTCCCGATTGATGCGGTAGCTGCAAAAAGGGAATTAGTAAAAAAATTCCACTTTGAGCAGTATCAAGTCACCGAAGTTTTCACAATAAGTAGCAGTGGAGTTGAAATATTGCTATAGATTCAAATTTTGATTTTTCAAAGCTAATAACTATCTCAAATGGTATCGAATACTTTCTTCATTTGCATGTTTCAGTGCTAACAAGGTGAATTCGGAAAACCCTTATGTGCCGGTTTTGCTAATAACTTATTTGAAGATCTCTTACTAATAAGTATGTTTAGAAATCAGTCGCCTCAAAGAATTGGGCATAAAATAACTTCAATGCTAAAATTATTAGCTAGGAAATGCCCATCAAATACTATCTTATCATTGCAGTTACGTATGTAGTTATTCTTACCTAATGATTGGCTAAATGTGTGTCAAACACCATTTTAGCTTAACAATTATTTTGTACCCAATTCGTTGCAGCATTTATTAGTAAATAATATTATCGATCTTCTAATAGAATCATACTCTTCCCACTCGGAAAGTGATAATTTGTTGGATGATAACAAATGTGGCACGTAATACCAACTCATGAGTTCTTTCGTTCCTTCCTTACCAGTTGACACAGTTAGAAGTTGTTCGAGTGTTGGAGCGAAGGAAAACAGCCCTTAGTGCGCCTTCTATGCGACAAGCGCAATAGCTCTCCATGGTTTTATTCTAATTTAACTTGGTACTACAACCGGTTTCAAAGAGAGACTTTCGTGGGATCGACATGGTGATATACAGCTGTAACTGTGAAACGAGTTGTTTGTTTTAGTTCCTTCGATGGGACTCCTCTTAATTTAGCTCATTTCAGGGACGCCCCCCCTCCCCTTCCACGTAAGTTTCGAGGACGCTTGTCACTTTGAAAGGAATCGCCCCTTTCCCCTTCCCTTGACGGTCCCCGCCCCGTGAAGTTTGCTTTGTTTCTTCCAGAGTGTTTGGCTGCGGGCTTGAGACTGAGATAGAGAAAAACGGGTTGACGCACGCCGAAGCCCTGATAAGAAAAGGGGCTCCGGGACGGGAGTGATAAACAGGGTTCAAGGGTTCTCTGGGAAAAGTTTGGCCCGGGTTTCTTTTCCCCCTCTGGTGTTGGGACATCGACCGCAGAAGACGGGAAGACTGATGGAGGAGGCCGCGTCCTACGATGGGAGATTGTTAAGGATTGCGCAGCGGCACCTGGGTGCAGCCCTCGTCCCTCAATCATCTCTGATCTTTTCTCCCTCCTGTTGTCTTCAAGGGCTTTATGATGTATCGCCAAACTTTGGCGGTCGACCGCCCTTCGATTTTTTTTCTCTCCCTTTCTCTTTTTTTTCTCTCGACCAATCACGAAGTAGTGGACAATCACTTCGGCCGTGCCAGCGGGTATCGACGCCTCAAGTGTCACCTCATCTGCTGGGAGAAAACTAATGGAGGGCAAACAGAGTTCTCCCCAGTTTATTCTATCTACAGCGCAAAATGAGCGAAATGAGCCTTCATCCCGATCCAATACACACATCATTCTATCCATCGTGTCTGGCAAGAAGTTCATCCAACTTCAAAATTTTATTTCAAATCAAATCAAATCAAATAATTTTATTTGTAGAAATCACTTGAGTGATTGTTACAAGAGTTCAGAGTGTCAGGTACAGCAAAATAAATGTCATTCTTAACTTAAAGAAAAAATAAATAAATCATAAACTTCATACAGGATCAAATGTTTGACAATATTAAATTCAAAATCATAGTCGGCCTGTCATCGCTCAAACATCGGAAGCAATAGAGAGTTAACATTGCACTACACTGCCCATTCATTAGTGTAGCTTTGAAAAGGTGAATTTCAATTTTTGGGAAAAGCTCATGCTCTCAGTTGAGGATCAGGCGGGTATGCATTGGTAGGAAGGCAACATCAACCGAGTTCGTCCAGAGCAAATGCTCTCAGCATTAGGGACCTTAATGTGAACTGATACAGCTCGTTCGTTTTCCTCTTGTCATGTCCCGTATCGAGCAGAGAACGAAGTACGATTTCCTCTCCCTCCGATCGAACATTGCTAATATAACTTCCTAGGTTGCATGTTCTGTAGGGGTAGTATAACGGACATATAAGTAGGAAGTGAATTAAGGTTTCGGGAACCATAAGGCTACAGACTGGACAATTTTCGTGGTTGGTCAGCTCATATCTATTACGGCTGTGGTAAAATGTTATCTTGCCCATACCAGTGTTTGTGGTCGCTAGTCTCAATTGGGCTATCAACTGCTCTCGGTGGATGTTCCCCGCCTTTCCCAGGTATCCCTGTATCCCTCCGTAGTCCAACATATCACGGAACGGCGAGTTGTACTCTGAGTTCCAGGTCCTCTGAATATCATCAAAATTTTATTTTAGAGCTCATTTCCAAACAAAAATATCTCCTAGAATATTTTTTGTACAGGCTCCGTTTCAGAATTAATTCGATTTTACGATTTTTCGTGTTTCTGATTAGGAGCCATCCGCTCAGCCGCCAGAAAGTCCAACTGCTGGAAGAATAACCAGGGTAATTGAGCAATTACGGTCGGTTCCTGTTGTTGTTCATGCAGCCGTAAACACATTTGTACCTACTGTTGATTCGGCTGCGTGTACTCTTGGTTTTGTTCGTAAAGCTACGGTAATTCGTCCTCTGGTGGTCTTTATCGTGTACAACATCGAAATGAAAAGATTTTAACGCTTTTGATCAGGGGAGAAAACCTTGTCCATGGACAGGTTCAAGCCAGCTTTCATGGCACCGGAAAATCAATCAATTGCCATGTGATAACCAGCGTTCTCAAGAGTCACAACGGTTGCCTGACTGTTGCAAGACTGTCCCCTATGCTGGGGAGCGACTTCTTTAGCGAGTGCTACAGTCAACTTTAGTCTCCAAATTAACGGATGTTTTGGTTTCCAAGATCCTTGAACATAGCTTACAACAGAGTCAGCCCAAATTCTTGTGCCATCGAGTTCAGCCAATTTTTTCTTGAATTCGCGATTTTTATTTCACAATTTTGACTGTTTTTTATTCTTCAATTCGAAAAGATATTACTCTTATTCCATTATCAAGTTGGATTCAGAGCTTTTACATATTTATTGTTGTGGTACCTATCAACATTTACACCAAAATGTCTATAAAAGGGGTCGTACCTCCCTTAAACTACTTTTAAAAGTCAATTTTGAGAACACCGTTGGAAAGAGCGTTCAATACCCTTCCCTCTTAGACAGACATGAGCAATTTTCAACATGACTAGAGCGTGACACATTAGCCCGAAGATTTTTGTATTTGATTGTCTTTCAAATGCTGTACACTGTTACTTACAATGAATACTAGTATCTAAATATTTTGTTGTGAAGTCCAGCAATAAAATTCTCCTAACATTAGATCTATAAGGGGCTAAAATTTCCCGAACTAGGTAAGAGAAGATCACTTTTGGATATTTAGAGCGAAAATGATCATTTGTTACTGAATGAATTTCAATATAGAAAATCCTACTCGATTTTGCTCTCTTATATTCTTTGTCTGGCGAAAGCAAAGTGAATGAGCTTCGGTTGTTTCTATGTGTGACGGCGTATCGGAAAAGTAGGAGGAAATAGGCCCTTTGAGGCGTCGGAGTCACAATGGTCCTTCTCATCTTTAATGGAGAAGCTCGACGTTTGTTTCCTCGTTGGAACGTTCTAGGGGTTGGAACAGCCCCCTCTAGATACAACGCGGTTTGTCCTCTGTGGTAAAGACTGAGGGGGAGAGAAAAAAATTGTACATCTCCACCAACTGCTGCTTGTTTGTCTCCGACAGCCTGAGAGAGGGTTTATTTCCGAGAATGGTGATGCAGAGATCATTGTTCAACCTCTAAACAGCTTTATTGGATCAAATTGCGATTATTTCCTAATGGACTCAAATTACGCTGGTTTTTCCTTATAGTTTCTTCCTCTCTTTTTCACTCTATCTCCATCTTTCAATTCTTTTACTCAATTCCTCCTCACATCCCCCCCCCCCCTCACTTAGTATATTCTTTATCTCTTGTTCATATCCTCTTTCACTCTCTTATTACCTACTACTGTCTCACTCTCCCTCTTCCTCCAACTTTGCCACCAATATACTAAAAAATCATGTCAGAATAGTAGTAAAATAAATTGAGATTTGTAGTCCAACCGCCTCTCCAATCACATTAACCCTCTCTCTATTCCCCTCTCCCTTACTCACGCTCGGCCTCTCTATAAGTCCCACTCTCATACACTCACTCACTCCCTCTCCCTGTTTATCAACACCTCCCTTTCTCTATCTCTCTCCTTACCACTCACACCTCCTTTCAAATCTCCTCTCTCAGTAATCTCCCTCTCCCCCTTGATTGTGACCAATGGAGTGCAAACGTCAGACGTATAGCAATAAGAAAAGTTGAAATTTTATACTATGGGACTCTCACAGCACCCCTCTTCGTATTACGGGATTTCGCTCGCACTCTTGTTTACTCTCTAATTCTCCTTCCCTTTCTTTCTCTTTCTCAGTCACCCCATCTCTCGCTCACTTTCATTGGCAATCTCTATCTCAAAGAATCTCTCCATACTTTTCACCCTTTTTTCCTGCCTCACTCCCTCTTACTAAGGACAATAGACTACAAAATTTGTTCAGAATCGGAGTAAAGAAAATTTAGAATTTTAAAATGTGAGTCACTCCGTTCCCCATCACATTAGCCCTCCTCCGTATTTCCCCCTCTCATACTCTCGCTTGGTCTTCCTATTTTCTTCCTCTTTCACCGGTCACACCTTACATATTTTTTGGTCTCTCTCCCAATAGCGACCGATAGACCTCAAATTTAAGCCAAATAGCAGTAAATAAAGGTTAAATCCTCTCTTACACCCCCCATGTCCTCTCATATTCTTTCACTTGCACTCCCATTTCCTCTCCAAGTCTCCTTCCCCTCTTTCTTCCGCTCAGTTGAACCATCTCTCCCTCGCAATTTCAATAACAATCCCTATCTCACGGACTCTCTACATATTAATAAAGATATTTTATGACTATGATGGCATTTGCAATATATTATTTTATAAGGGAGTGTCCCAGCACACCATACTTACGTCCTCCCTCACCCTCGCAAGGGGGAAAATCCCTGGTGGAACACCGTAGGAGACTGTTACACCCACAGTCAGGAGCCCTGCATCTATAGACGCAAGTACCTGTTTGCCGGGGCACTACAGGTGGTGCTGGGCGTTCTAGCTCGCCCTACCAACTGAGCGGGTTGGTACCCGAGTTGTCGACAAGCCACATAACTCACATGTTGGCACTATTTTGGAATACGAGTCTACCAGAAGAGTGCCTACCCCTCAACGAGCTTAGCCTTCCATTCTGGGTAATCGACCGCTGCCACCATGAAGCCAACCGCTTTCGGGGGGCAGGCAGGTGACGCTCCCCCCGACCGTGGTACCGATTTTGTGTGTGAGATTCACCAGTAAACAGAGAAACCCAACACCAGAGGCAAGATCGGTTGCAGGACCGTTACAGGGAAGGGGACCCTGTTAGAACCACTTTATTGACTTTGGTGACCGACGTAATAGTTAGCTAAGTAAAACGCTACGAATTATTTCACTGAGGTTCAAGATTTTTGAACACAACCCAATTTTTCAATACTGCGAAGTCCTCAAAACGAGAAAATGAAGACGAAAATTGAGATTTAAACAATTACCCAATTATTATTATTTAAACAATGAGATTTAAATTTAAACCCGTTTCCTAATCGGTTCGGCGTCCAAATGACTATGCAATGACAACGCCCTAGTCTATTTCACTGAAAACCTAGAAAATCACGTTTTTGGCCCAAGTTATGAGCGTGTGAGGCGATGGCTAGAGGGCAGGATCTACTAAACCCGAATCGAGTCATATGCGAAAGATGTTTTGAACATCAATTAAATATGGCCCATAGTCGGATGACGTTCAGAAAACAAATCTATGCTCCTCAAAACGTAAACTGACGTACATTAGGAGAATAAAAAATGTTTGAAATACAATCACAAAGGCTTAATATGGAAAATAATAAACCAAAACCATATTGTTCTGGAAAGCGTCAGAAGGGTTTGCTCACCCAATCACCTTGAACCTTATAGCTCATTTTGGTGGGACATACTTTCGCTATTGTATCCACTTGGTCTTGTTAGACAACAGGATACTGTTATTTTTATTTTTTAAATAGACCTTTGAGGCCCTGGTAGGCCTGTAGGAGGGTATTGTGGCTGTAGGAGGAGGTCATAACCTCAAACTCTTTCCCAGACACATTTGTATGCCCGACCTGGGCACCCTGCCGAACCAAGCACTATATGCCCAGTGTTCAGCACTTGCACCCATCGTCAGGAGCTGCCTGGGAGTACTGTTATCATCAGTATGCCTAACATAATTGTCAAACTGATTGTATACTACAACATGATTTGGTAACCGACTGATCCTTAATGCTCTTGTTTTGTTCTCGTGAATGTGAAACTGCACTGCATCGACCCTTTACCCTCCTCAATTTCCTCGGTTTTTCCGGAGGCAGTTGACATTTTACGAAATGACCTTTAGAGGTCGTAGCCATGATGACCTCCACCCTTTTCAAACGCTTGAATGCAATAACGGAGCTAACAAATTGGTGACACTCGTAATTGGAATTTGATTAATGAGATTCGGTATATGCAGGTAATCATCGTTTGACTGGTGGTGGAATAAATGATCCGCTTGTTTGCATAATCTTGCGATAGCTTTATATAATAAGGGTTCCATTGGTCTGGACCATCGTTGAATCAAATAGCTTGTTCATTTCAGTTGAACAGATAAATCAACCCTACCGAGTGGATTGCAATCGTTAAAGTTCATCCTTTGAAAATGTGCCAAATACTTTCGCAGAATTCGTGGCGTAATGGTGAACAGATGAAAATAAAATCTATAAAATTCATTACTCATAAAATATCAATATGAATACAAATAAAGTAATAATACCTTTTTTCCTAGCAATTTTTCATAAATTTTACTAAAATTCACGTTTTATTGTGAGTTTCCTCATAACTCACTTAGTTTATGTAAATTTTACCCAAGTTGCAAGATTTTTCGATACATTTTACTGAATTTCATGTTTTATAAACTGAATTACATTGAAAATGTTACGAAAACGTTTTATTGAATTTTATTTTGTTGAAATTCAAATTAGAAAAGGGTAATTGTTGGTTTTTAATTTTCAAAGATTGTATTTCTCTACAATTCGAAAGGATAAAGAATTAAAACCAATAACAGGATTTAACCATTTAAAGGATAAAGAATTAAAACCAATAACAACCGTTCACAACTTGTTCGTTTACTAAATCAATAAAATATTACCACTACAGTGAAACTGTTTTTAAAACTTAAAAAAAAAAAAAAAAAAAAAAAAAACTAAACAGAGAAAACGCAGAAACAACCCAACTAACGTGACCAGACAATTTATTCCTCCTTCCTTCGTTTTACCGACACAAACATAATCACCTCATCAATGTCAACACAAAATCACTTATATTTAGTTGTTACGAATGTTAAATATCGATAGGTAGTAGCTCAAATATAGGTAGTTTTATTACATGTTATGAATGAATAATGAAAACTGTAAACAAGGGATAATAAGTACCACCAACTAGAATAATAGACTTATAATAGAGTTAGAATTGCACTTTGTAATAAAATTTTGAACTACTAATTTCATTTCTAGAAAAATCGTTCTCAATACGATTCTTCTAATCAAACGGAATTTTTTTTTAGAATTTCGCTCACGTTTATCGACTTTTTAGTACATTTTAATGAAATTGAAATACAATTTTCAGTTTCAGTTTGATTTTTATTTCTCAAATGCCTTAGTTTACGGAATAAACCTTTTTGAGTAACATTCTGCTATAAAATGTAACTACATGTAATGATTTATTGATTTTTTGTTTACTTTTTAAAGTAATTTTTTAAGCTCATTTTTTGAAACTTCACCGAGTTTTCGTGTTCAAAAAGTTGTATCAATCAAACGCATACTTTCGTTTAGAATTATTGGTTCGTTTGCGTAAGAACGAAGTTTTTATCTCAATACTATCGAGAGTTATCGCATGAAATGCCACTTACATATATACATTGTGTCATTCAATACGATAAATCTTTACTTGATATTAATATTACACATTTATACAGAAAGGCTTATACATATAAAAAAAGGTTTACAATCCAGGAATCAATTCAGAATGCGTCAAAACAGATTTCGATGAAGAAAATGTTTCGAAAATTTTAGAAGCCATTGCAATACTTTCATTTTCCAATAAAAGACGCAAAACCACGACTTCTTACAAACTAAAACAGTCATATACCCATTCAGTTTTCTCAGGTCATAATGTATATATTGAATGTAACGTCCTCAGGAATGGAATTTGACACCGTGTACATTATCATGAAACTGTGCTTCATAAAATCATTGGTGATGATCCTGTTGCACACAACCAACTCAAAACGTTTTATTAATGAAGGATTGAACATTATGAATAAATTCGAATCCATTGAACATAATGTATTCCTCGCTCTCGACCCGTCACCGAACGCGCGGAGCGCCTCACAGACCCCATCAATATGCAAAACACCGCTTTTCATCGACTCGATAATTTCCTAACTTCTTGCAGCAATTGGGAAAAAAACGAATAATCGCTTCGAGGGGGTTGGAATTAAAAAATAATACGACCCCATTTTCGAGGGAGCGAGTCCCCCTCCGGTCCGGAAAGGGTCGAGCGGATCCGCATCTAAGATGGGGGATAACTGCAAAAAACACGGTTAGAAGGCAGAGGCGGGTTGTAGTCGTTAGTTTTAATTAGGCGAACCTAACGTGAACATCTCCGCCACTTGTGCGCTGACCTCCCAGGCCCTTCGCGAGGCGAATTCTCCTGAATTTCAACTCGGTTAAATTAACGGGGTTCCTGAAGTTTTTGACTTTTTTATGTGAGGTCTCTAGGTAATGTGGGAAGGAATTTTAATTAACGGACCATCATTTCTATGATAGACCTTCTTTTTTTAAAAGGTAAAAGAAAATGAGAAGAAATTAGTCGAGAAGGGAAGCGGCTACGTGAAAATATTTCGCTACGAAGAGCATTGGTGTTGACAGCTTTAAACAACTTTTCTTCAGAGGTGTAGTTAAATTTTAGATAATTTAATCAAATCGCCATTATATATTATCTCTCTCAGTATCTCGTGCAATAAAACTCGGCGCCTCATGCCTCTATATTTAATTAATTGCACTATCTACGCCTCAATCACTCAAAGATAATCACTAATTAAAACTTCTTCAGGTAACTTCTTAACTAATAAAAGTTTCAATTTACTAATTTATAACATCTATTTACTAAATCCTATATACCTCCTAGGTTTTTAAAAACTAGGCACGTGGCGTATTTAAATTGTGTTTGATTATTGCTTCCACGAATTTCTACAGAAAATGGAATGGTTGGAGGATCCAACATTATTTACATAAAACGTTTTCCAAGATTTTCTTCGTGGACATATTTTTTTAATAATCATATCGTGGTTATTTTGAAAGTTTTCGATATCTGATTCTTTAAATATTTTAGCCCTTGGATTTCACCCTTTAGCATTGGCTGAGAGCTTAGAAGAGAAGCTTAGAGCTAGAACTTAGTTCCAATTGGAACCCGAACGTGATTTTTGACTAGTAATTTGTACGACGTTGGTACGAGGTCCTTTCTGTACTTAGGTTTACCTAATATCTATTCCATTTCACCAAATCTGATTTATCTGAAGCGTATGAGCTACATGGTAGAAATTTTTTTCTTCCTTAAAAAAACAAGTTCATTCAAAAGAAATACTCGTAACAGAACACAAAACACATGAATACCATCATTTGCCGTCTTGAATACTTTCATATGAATATTAAATATTATACCTTATTAAGATAACTATTTATAAGAATATAAATTTTATACCTTATTAAGATAACTTTAGTCTCATTAGGATAGTGTGTGTAGCTTTCGTCCGCCCTTGAATGGATTCATATTGTAAATGGATCCTGACTGATTCTAAATGGATGATTCGTTAAGTGAGAAAATTTAGCCGTCATTTGTGAAAAAGACCATTTTTCCAAGCTGACCATTAAGCTATATATTTTGGCTGAGGATAACCTAAGTATCAACGTGGTGAGTAACTACCTCGAGATTTAATAGGTTAACAGAGATAGAGAGAGAAAGAGAGCGAAATAAGAAGGAAGTTGACGTTTCCACGACAACAAGCGATACTAACCCGCATGACTTATAGGTCGTGCGGGCCGTTGCCTACCTTCAGCCGGACTTGTTGATGTTCAATGAACTGGTGCGTAACTGGAGGTTGTATCATGTATTAAATTATGTATTATTACCCATTGATGAAGTTTCAAATGAAAAATCGAATGTTATTTATTACTTGATAAGTTCAGGACCTAATCTATGGTGCACATGGTATTTTACAATGTTATATGGATTCTCGCTCTAAAGCCGTTTATAAATTCATAATATATTTTGCTTCTTCAACTATGCTGATAAAGCATTGTAGGGTATCAATTTTAAGGAAAACGCTGTATAATGATTACACAAGGAGAGGAGGTACTTTCTGAATAAGTTAGATCTTCTCGGATCTCTATCTATAGAATGATAATACGGTGCCAGTTGTTCGTCTTTATCGCTTAAATCTTACTTTTAAACAGATGTTGGTACCTTCTGGTTCACCGCGTTTGTTTGGCTATCTCTTTGGTGTGCCCAAAAAGGCTCAAGTGCACTGCTTAACCCAAATCCTTATTCTACAACTCTTTTTACAGAGTTCACTATTGGTGCTTTTCCGTTAAGGCAAAAAACTTAATCACAGGAAATATTTCAATACTGATTTATCTTTTCTCTTTGTGCTCTAATGTGGGAGGAGATCGACTGAGCAGTGGTGGTGGGCTGTCATGTGACAAGAAGAGTGATGGAATGGTATTTTGTTCATTCCATGACGCTGAAAGGAGCCATTTTATCCCCGGAGAGGAAAACTTAGTATGTGGTTTTCTCCTTCGTATTGCCAAAAGATCTCAAGTCCCAAATCCCGTTGGAACGAACCTACTTTGTTCGTGACCGGTCCCTCATGGGGGCTCCTTAAATAAATTCACTTTACCGCCGTTGGGTTGTTCCGTTGGTACAGCGGTAGTGGTGGGAAGGGAGGGGGTTAGTAGTTAAATTAATAAATGTCTTAGGAGTTTTAGGTCGTTTGGAGAGACGGTGAGGTGTGGAGTGAGGAAAGAGCGGGTAAGGTAGGCTGGAGGGGCGGTAATCTAGGCGAGAGAGGGGGTAAAATAGACCGGGAGAGAGGCGGGATGGTCGGAGCTCGGGGATCGCTTCGGCGAGCTGCATACAAACCGCTCTCTGAGCGACGAGGCCTCTTCGTTGCTTAACCCTTTACCGGCATTGAGTACCCCCTCACGCCCTCATCTCCATCTACCTTCATCTGTTCCTTAGCATCCGCTTATCATTCTATCCGATTATCTTCTTCTTCCCTTACGATCTAATTTAGTTTTCCACCCCATTTTCCGCACTATAAACTGGAAACGCCTCGCTGCCCACTTTACTATCAGAGATTACCGTAGCAACCTGTTCCACTTCCCAACACATATCTTTCCTTCCCAGTGATTCAATCCAAAATAGCCTGAGTGAACCTATACGTGGAGAGGGTTTCATAGCAGAAAAATCAAGTTTACTGCTCATCGTACATCATGTTTATTGAAAATACCACAAATAGTACTGTTGGCAATTGAATACTCAATACCTTCAACTATGGAAAATATAATTTCAAAACACAATTGCTAGTCCAAGTTTCAGGAAAGAATAACATTATTCATCAAACGTATGTTCAAATAAATAAACAAATTAATATGAAAAGGTGGAAGGATATTGGAGGCGTATTTATGATCAATTGATAACAAGTATACAAACAGAGCACTAAAACTACAATTTGAACAGCCTACTATGTAACGACATGATTTATTGTTCTAAAAACGACTTTAGGTGATAACTCCTTCTTGCACGGAAGAGTTTTGAGAAAAGATCACTTACTTGCGGTTCATCTCATTAAAAAAGGCAATTTCGCACCACACTGTAGCGATTTCCCTGGAAGCGGACATGGATCAAAATCTTGTTGCTCTATCCTCCCTCAAAACCTTGAGATGGACCGCCAACACAAGCTCGGTCTGGTGGTGTTTGGTCACTCTTACTTAATATGGTATCGCTCAGCGTATCTGGAGGTATTTGAAGATGGTCCTTGACTAAAATTCAAATTCGATTTTTTCCCTCAAAGATAATCATATTATTTATATGCAAGAATGGAGTATACCCGTTTTTCTATTCATAAGTGTGAATATGCCCATCTGTGTTTTTGAAGTAGCTCAGTCTGGGCCAGAGATATATGCCTCGAATGGTGAGGTAGATATTAACTGTCATAAGATCTGTTTCCTTGGAGAAAACCATTCCTCCGCCTTCTGCTTCTGACTCCAAGACAAAATAATCGTTATAAATTATTTTTGTTATGAAATAACGCCTTCACAATTAAACATTACCTACAATAGTCACAATACTGTTTTGCAGGTGAGTTATGCCAGCCGCTGAACTGCAAGAAAAAGGAGCTCTGTCTGCTGGAGAACCCCTACACGGCCGTCTGCGTGAGCAAGAAGGAGCTCCACAAGAGTGGCGACGTCGTCGTGCCCAAGTCCAAGTTGAGCCCCGAGGAGGCCGCCAAGTACTCGCAGGATCAAAACGATGATGACGTCTTCTACGATTCTGACGACGAAGACGACGAGGAGGACCCCTCCCAGGACCTCAGGGCCACGTAAGTCGTCCTCAAGACTCATTTCAGATTCAGTGGTAGCCTACTCATATCTAGCCTTATTTTTTGTACTTGTATGACCGATTGAGAACTCTTTTAACGTGTGATTTTGCGAACAAGTCTACCTTTAGGTAGCGAACGGTTTGTCACTTCCGGGAGATAGAAAATTGTTTCTGATATAAAACCACATTTTCCCGCATTCAAAAGTCAATTCCTTAGAAAAATTTTATGCGAAAAATGTTTTTTCTCATACCGTTGGAAAGCTGAGGTTCTAGGGAAGTTCTCCTGGGATGTGGGAGTTACAAAACTTATTTATTATGAGCAAGAGTAAACGCGTTAATGATCAAAGTCTCATTGTTTCTCAAAATTGGGTTTTGTATTAATTTGTCACACTGAGTCATGTTGAAAATTTCTTTTTTCACCTTAAAGATATATGAAGTTTGACGCTCTTTGCAACGTTGTCATCAAAATTGATTTCAGAGATTAATTCAACAAATTATAGCAATTTTAGTAAGTTCGGAAACAAAAGAATTCCAATAGTTATACATATAAGTAAACTAACTTCGAATAGAATCCTTCGGGTTGTGTGGGTAAGTTTTGTCTTTCATGCATAAAAAATTCCCAACAGCCGGTATGAAACATCATAAAACATCGGTATAACCAATTTCTTCTTTCTATAAGAAATCGAGTCTGAATGTGAAACACCTTTTTTTTAGGCAAATTTTTATTTGTTTGTAGAAACAAATTTGGTCCGCCTCCAAATTTACGTGCTTCTTTACCTCCAGAAAGAACCGCTCTTCGGGTTGTGTAGCGTTCAAACCCAGTAAAACCTTACCTTTCTTTTTCCACGTTGGAACTCAGCCTGAAACTGTTTAACACAGCACTTCGGGCCTAGTTTTGGGATCTTGGTTGATCTTCCTCTGCATGATACCTTCGACATAGACAACTACACAGATCTAATACTCCTCTCTTGCAAGCATTTTGGCAACTATATTCTCCTGTTTGATGTCCTGAGCTGGCATTTCCAGATCATCCTGCATCCATCTTTTTTGTGTTTCCCACTGCTAACGCTCGTAGAATGTGCAAAACACATCATCATCTCCTCCATCACAGTTTCGGACAAGTCTATAGTAACCTCTATAGTAGTATAATCTGACTAGTTGAAACGTAAAAATCGCTTAAAATGGCGAACAACTGCTAACAACTGTTAAATGGACATATTTTACAGAATTTAACTCAGAAAAAGTTGGTCAACTATGAACCAGACTATTTACATTTTTAAACACAAATCTACGAGGAAAAATACACTTGAATGTCGATAAACTATTCTAAAAAATACACATACAAAGGCAAATAATTATGAGAAGTGTTGTTACAACCGGTTTCTGTTATAAATAAAGGAAAGTTAGCTTACTTTTAATTGAAAAGTTAACAACTGTGTTTCTCTCAAACTGATTTTACATCAGAACTAAAGAATGTTCAAAACAACGTAGAATGTTACGGGAGTTTTTTTGTGAGGCCGTGATGCACGATTAATTTTAAATCCCGATTCCGAATATTTCATACATTCAATTTTGATAATAAAAAATAATAATTTCAACATGAAAATGAGGCATTTTATCACGGGAATGGAGACCTTAATTAGATCTCATTTAATCTGGTATTTAATTAAAGGGACATTTTTAGATTTAATACGTTATAAACAATGCATTTTGAAAGCTTGTTATTACGAGGTAGGAATAAGTATTAATGTTCCTCTTGTATTTATGTTCCCCATTGAATGTATTTTAACCGAACCATATTATTAGAGGCTAGTGGAAAACCCGTGTTCCGCACGAAATATAGGAATCCTATCCTAGGCTTCTCCGGTTGCCTCAATTTTCCGCCGCTTTTTGCTTGTTAGAAACCATAATAATAAAAGTTCGGGAACCAAACGAATTGCGAGGGGTTCACCTGGCGCCTGCCCTTGGGATTCGGGCAATTGAAGGAGATGGGGGGATGGAAGGAAGAAAATGCCCCGATAGAATGACCACCAGTATACGTAAGAGCCCCGGATGACGAGGCTGGTGATTCCACGAAGTACTCCTGACGAAATGCCCAGCTCGAGAGTCTGTGGCACTTTTCCCGCACCACAAACCGCGCCATGACACGGTGAATAACCTTGGGGTTATTAGGCGCCAATCGTTTTTTCTCAGACGCCGCTTGACATAGGTGGTTTCTATCATATTTACTTTTCTTAGCCCTACAGGTGTGTTCCATGTCCAAGCTTCCTCTGACAACTTGGACATCTAGGATTACGGCACCCCATCGGGCCTAATAGCAACGATATCTTACTTCTTCATACATGTCTACATACATAAATACAATATATTACTCCGTTCGTCCGAGATTCGCACGATCCAAGCGTCATTTAAAGTTTAGGGTTTACGAGATGGAATGACTTACAATAATTATTACCAGAGTACTTTTGACGGGAAACAAGTACTGTAATTTCCTGTAAACTGCCGCAGGGTTCATTGTCAACAACATTTTCTCATGAAACCAGTGATAATATTGACTATTTGATTATAATCAAACTTTCTGCTCTCGTAAAGCGACAGCCGAAGTATTCGACCTCGAGCAACATTTTTCCTGCCCTCCCGATTGACAACCTAAAGAGCTAATTTCCGGAGGATGTTCCTGAAATAAATTAGTGCGAGCTTCGTTGGAAGTTGGCGGGCCCCAATCTCCGTTTTGTTTTTCTGCCGAACGCCACAAAATAATTGTATTTATTCTTGCTTTGGAAGTAACTTAGGCCTTAAATGACTCCCACATATTTCTCTCAAGAATAGACGATTGCAAAATGTCAAAGTTGGAAGTATTTTAGTTTTTAAACAATCTCTCAAGTCATCCTTTTTAAATAGTGCTCCAATTAAAAATGTAAATGTGCATTGGTTTATTGCAGTAACACAGAATTTTTTTTTTTGTTTTTGTTAGATTGCGACTCTACCACAATGCCCAGAAAACGTTTCCAAAATAAGAATTTTCTTCGTAGACATTATCAATGTATATTTAGTAAGGATTCAGCCCAGAACGAATATTTTTTTTATCAACAATTTCAAGCAGAAGTCACTGTAATTTTCTCAACGTTTCGGTCAACAGCTGTGACCATCATTAGTAGTCAAATCCAATGAAAACGATCGGTTGGCGAACAAAAGGTCAAGCAGAAACCTTAAAACTAAAATTTTGTGAAAGAAAGAACAAAGTCACTGAGTGCTGTGCTCTCAATGGAGAGAAATACATAAGGGATACAAATATCCGGCAAGAAGCAAATTGTGTGTGTAAACGCGTAAAAGAGCGCATTTCAATTTCAAATCTAAACTGAATCCTAACTAGTGTTTGTTGCCATTTTAGTTTCACTTGTTGGGACTGTCTAATCTCTTTTTCTGAGCTCTTGTATCATTTAAATTGGACATTTCCGTCTAATCAAATATGGCGGCACCGTTTCCATAGCAACCCCCCTCATTCATACCTCACACCTCTTTTCCAAAGTCACCCCCTTCCCATTAGATGGAGTAGTAGTCACCATGGTAACCCTTCTGTTACCACACACAGTTATTTTCCACAGTAAACTTCTCCCCCATCCATTAATTTACGTCTGTCCACTCTATTTTTCACAGGACAAACCTTTCCCTATTCTTTCTTCCGTCGCTGTTTCCGTTGCACAATCCTCTATCTCATCTCTCACCACTAATTTCCACAGTAACCTTCCCTTCGTTCAGACCATATTTTCCATGGCAAGATCATCCATCACCATCTAACTAGCTGCTGTTTCCATAGTTACCCTCCTTTTATTCATCACTCACTGCCATTTTTCACAAACCCTCTCACGCAGCAACGCCGTTTCCATTGTATCCATCAGGAAATGGCCACTCTGTCAGAGCAATGGCAGGTGTTGCCAGGTGAAGCTGGCAGGGAGTGCGGGCAGCAGTTTTATATACATTCGCTATACATATATTTTGAAAGTTCCTATGTGCACATGCATGGCTGTCTCATGACGTGTTGTAATAGAAGAGCTCTTTCCAGTGAAATCTTGATCTATTCGCTTTTCCTACCCGAATAATTGTGGAAATTTTTCAGTAATAAGCAGGTATTCCACACATTTAAACAGCCCTCTCACTGGTCAAAAATTAAAACCGTGTTCTCAGACAAATTTTCTCAATTTAAACGGTCAAAACCACTAAATTTTGAAGAAAACCAAGATTTTCCTATTTTCTCAATCTTACTTTTTTTACTCTGCAATTTTATGTGTGGATTAAATGCTTCAATTTAGAGAGGTGAATAGAGTAAGGATGGGTACACAAGATCGATATTTGGGGGAACCCAAATCATATAGGTACGACTAAGATATACTAATCAGACAAAGGGACGAGCCTGTAACGCATGTATAATTCGTCACAGCGTTTCAATAGGAGATGAAAGACAATACCTGCTTCCATTATTCTGGGTATCACTTTAGCACTGTTCCCTGTGTTCCAGAAGGTGTAACCCTTGCCCTGTCTCCAAACCAACGTTCCTCTGTGGCACAGACAACCGCACGTACAGCTCCACCTGCAGGCTTGACTACCACAACTGCATCCATCACACTAACGTCAAGGTTTACTGCAAAGGGTTCTGTCCTTGTAAAGGTAATAATCATTTAAGAATAATTCTGTGCTCTCATTTTATTTGTTCATGTATCCGCGGAGCATCATTAGTGTAAAGTTCACTCATACATCGTAGGGAAAATAGTCTTTAACCAATCAAATCAGCGCACTTGGACGAATTAGGTAACTGAGTTTTGCTGGGCCAAGAGTTGAGCCTAAATTCTTACCTGCTCTCTGCCCAATTTAATTTGAGGTATGCAACAATCTGTGATGCTGAGGAAGCCTGCATCGCGATTCCCTTTGCTTTACAGTTCAATAACTTATGATTCCATATAAACATGTATGATTAACTCCCCTCCAATCACGATGATTTGAGGCAGGGGAGTCCTTTTTAGGGCTTTCCAAAGTAACATGTTACTGAATGATCCACGGTCTCGCGTGCAGAGCTTCATGAGCTATACATTTTGATATCATCTTCCGTTTCGTACAAAGGGACTAGTAAAGGTTAGCGATCCTATGGAGTTATATTTAAGACGAAGTCATCCATCTGTCTTTGGGACATGTAGAAGTCAATTACACGGTATGGAGATCAATGGTCAGCTGATGGCCTTTGTGGTTAATTTCTTTCCTAACCGATCTAACGTGCTGACTATAAATGGGTCCGTTTTGGCATCTAGAGTGGAAAAGATAAGACATGAAGGCGACCAGTTTAGATTTAAAAAAGAAACACTGTTTTAGCTTGCACTGGAACTTTTGTCAACCTCCTCAAGCTTCAATGGGATCATCGAAAATCAATGAGCCCCACATTAAAAATACCTGTGTCTAATCAACTTTTATGAACGTAGAAAACGCTCAGGGTCTTGGGGGATAGCCATGCCCTTCAGTATACCTTCACTATCCAAAGATTTTCAACTACTTCACCTTTTTTCAGAGGGTGACGCCCATTTGCGAAAGAAGCAGAAACAAGAAGCTGAGAGGATGACAAACCTGATGAACAAGTACAAAGCGACCGCGATGCAGGAGGCGGCCAAAGTGAAGGACACGATGACCAACAGCATAGATAAGTACACCTTCACTCCTCAAGACTTCAGCTACGACAACAAACACTACAAATACATCAAGTACACCAAGCACGAGTCCAACAAGCCCCTCAAGGTGAGATCCTTATCCTGCATTCGATTTTTGGCTTCTGGTAGATTCTATGCTCCTGTTACATGGTTGTCTACTCGTAGGCTACTCATCTATTTCATCAGTTGGGGTTGTCCCTTTTAAAAGAGGTGTTTGTGTACTATTCTAGTGGTAAGGAGAAATTATCCTGATATTATCCCGAACGGTGCTTTGCAAAATCTAATGATTACTAAGTTTTCTTGCGGGCGAGTTCTGTCATGAAGCCAAAAAAATTGGGTTACATTTCAATCCTGTTCTTGAAGTCCGTCCTGTAAAAACGGCTGTTCAATATCAGGAATGGTAGCAATTGGGTGTTGACGGAATTGAATAAAAACATCATCTGTAATCGGCTTCACATAAATTTTCACGAGGGAGTCTTCTGAAATTGAATCGGATTGGGTTGCAATGGAAAATTTTGAATCTGTGGAGATCCGCAATTTAACAACTGCTGAAATTGAGTGTATCACAAACATTCTTGTTCCAGGATTCTAATTAGTTCATTCTTAGTGAGAAAATATCTACCATCTTTAAATCAAGCAGGATGGGTGACGCGGGAGGGTAACGCGGAAGTGTCACTTATACCAGGGCGCCAGGAGCGACCTAGAGCAAGACCGCAATCCTGATACTAAAGCCCGTACTAGCTGAGTCTGGAGCCTTGAAAACGCTCCTTCCCCACTCCCCAGACGGACTGGTAAATAAAGAGGGAAGGTATTAACGTTTATCGATCGATCCATGATCCATTCAGAATTAGGGCTATCAAACATTCCAAATAGCTGAATGCGGAAAATCGAAAAGCTTAAGATGCCGGGCCAAATAAGAAAAAAAGCAAGCATGTTTTTTGAAAAGGTTCTAAGCAAACATCCACGGGCTTGTATAACTACCGCTATACCTAATTTTAACATTTTTTTCATTAATGTTGAATGCCAATACGTTTTTCATAAAATATCTTGGGTCTATTTTATTTATTTTATCATTTTAATTTTCTAATTACACCTCCAACAATGGACATATCCATGATCTATTGTTTTTTCTCCAAGGAAAAATTTCTTCTAAACTTTAACTTGTTAAGTTACTTATACAGCTGACGATTTTTACTCAAGATTTTTGAAGTGGTTTAAATCCGTCAAATGACCCTTTTTGCACGTTGTACCTACCTACAACTCGCAATTGGCCACTGCTGCAAGAATGTCTCAACTCTAATTTTACCGGACGAAAAAAAGTTGCCATGGAAACGTATCAGTTTATTTGCGTGAGAACTCAATTCAGTAGCCTAGGTTAGAGAAATATGATGTATATTCATAAAATTACTAAGCGCACCGAAGATCTTGCAAATTTACGAGTAACTGTCTTATTTAGTATGTATTTGTTGTAATATCATTTGTAAAAATGCTGTAGTACAACGTTAGTTTCAACATAAAGTGATTGTTGTGCTTTGTCTTCGAAAGGGACTGATTTAGATTATGGAATCATTTCTTCAGAATGTGAAGAAACGAGAGTTTTGAACGAGTGAATTACGAATCACTATTTTGTGATTCAAGTCTTTCAGTGTATTGAGTCCTCCTGAAATTGGCTGTTCTATTGGAATCTTCTTGACGTAGTAAGTGATACTGAAGAGTCCGGATGAGGTACACTCTTTTGTACACTTTCTTGTTCGGCATCGCAGCGGCCGTGGCCGGCGTGGCGCTGTTCTACACCGTGGTGCTCAATCAAGGCGAAGATCTCAGCTTCGGTTGGTTCCTGACGGAATCGAGCCCTTTCATGTGGTGCGGTCTGGGAGTCGGTCTCAGCGTGTCGCTCTCCGTAGTGGGGGCCGCCATGGGTATTCACACGACGGGCACCTCCATCGTCGGCGGTGGAGTCAAAACCCCTCGCATCAAAACCAAAAACCTCATATCCGTCATATTCTGCGAAGCTGTGGCTATCTACGGTCTGATCACGTCTATCGTCCTGTCAGGCTACATTGAGAATTTCAAGTTATCCATCGTTGAAAAAGACCCAGCCGCGAAAGAAGCCAACTGGCTTTCCGGTTACCTCATGTTTGGTGCAGGTTTGTGTACAATTCACCCGTTACGCTACAGCCTGATATTGCATCTGACAGATTAGGTGTTTTAATAGGCACATTACACAGTTCAACGACCTTTCAACTTAAATAACCACTGAGTTTTCAATGGGTTTGATTCTTCATAGATTTCCAAAAACTATTTTTTTTTTTCGAAAGTTGTCGAAATCCTCTGTTGGGGAAAATGCTTCATATCGCTTTACTTTTTTATTTCGGGCAGATGACTCATGTTTTGCGTACGCTTGAACGATAACTGCTGTATCCAAGTACCTTAGGACTGTGCGATATCTTGCCCTAAAATCAAAAGAGTAGGTAAGTTTCATCAACTCTATCTGCGCAGTTTCTGGTGTCATTATGCCATCAAACACATTACATTCCTCCCATTTCATGAAAAATTAACAGGTATTTTGTACTGAGAAACTTTTAGTTGAGGTTTTTAATGGCAACCTATCTAATTAATAAATTACCCACTTGTAGTCCATCCATAAACCTAAATTTAGATTTTATAGCTACGCTCCAGATTTTTAGTGGGAATGTTTTCGAACTGGAATTTAGTTGGAGGAAAAGGAAGTAAGGCAGAGAGTAGAATTGGGTTGATCTCCCATTTACAAAGATTCCAATGCGGGTGTATTGTACAAATATACAAGAATCTCCTGTACCAGCATCTCTCTCAATCTCGTGACGAATGTCATCATTGTGGGCTTTAAACATATCGCTTTAATAACAATATTTCCAGGCTTGGATTTATTCAATCTTGACGTTCCAATTGAATAAAAATGTCCTACTGCGGTCCTTTCAGTGTAAGTAGCATGATGTTCTTAACTACTAACAGTATGACAGTTTTCGAGAGAATATCATTTTCTCACTTCTACTTTCCTTACGTGAGCGAAAAAATGGAACATGGCCAGATATGTGTATTGGCATCATCTAAATTCATATTTGCGTTTCGTAGGGGCACTGTGGAGGTAGTAGAGCGGGATCTAGTGGAAGCCGATTCAATTACATACAATAGTACTACGCCAAGTAAAAGAAGAGAACAAGGGAGAAACATTTGGTGTTCAGTTTCGGTGAAAAATTGGTTTGAGTTGACATTTCCGGAAGCACACTTTAGTGAACTACTTTGATGCGAGACAAAACGCCGCAATTCTAATACAAGGGTTTATCAATTTTGAATAATGCGTGATTGTTCGTCTCACTGTCAGGTTTGAGGGGTTTCTTTTAGGTTCTTTTCTGATTGCTAAAATTTTCAGAGAAATTCCTCTATAAGTTTCATCCTCACAAATCAATTA
The DNA here is from genome assembly GCA_031894815.1 of Creontiades dilutus. NCBI lineage: Eukaryota > Metazoa > Arthropoda > Insecta > Hemiptera > Miridae > Creontiades > Creontiades dilutus. Next base: position 1,141,934 of record JAVIWC010009708.1, read on the forward strand.
GTATATCGGTCTGCGTATAAAACACGGTCTGCGCGAACGTAAAATTCACCTAACGAAATTTTCTCAGGTTCTAGTTGTACTCAAAAATTGTAAGGTAGTCCAGGAAGAGCGGTCTCATAAACTAATATCAATTTCAACAAGACCTTATAACCATTCCATCCGCTATAGAATTAGCACAACTGCAATATTTGTCGATTGATCTTTTGAAGGAATTGATGTATGAGGGAACATGTCCTGCGCCATTTCTGCCTTGTGGTTCGTTGTAACAAACTTATATTCTATGTCTTTCGAGATTATCTAGAACATTTCAAAAGATCTGTTGATTTGTATAGAATGAATTTATAGATACGTTCATGTAACCTAGAATAGGAGGGTATGTGCCACACCGAGATTGGCAGGCGTTTTTTGATTTTCCAGGATTTAAAAACAGTTGACTTCTCTAGTTTTGGTTTTATCATTTTCAATAATAAGCCTTGGATCGTATAGCAAACATTTCGTGTACACCCCCGTCCCATCAAACTTTGTAATTTTATATTTCAAGGTGAGTGGATTCAAAATCTGCAACTTTGTTTCGCCGGACGTCGTATAAAACCCCTTGAATTTATGTCAAAAATACTTTCTTTAGCACATGAACTCCAATACGGCTCTAGTTGGTCATAACTTGTAGCCCATGAGCCATGAAATCGTCCGAACATAGTTTTTCGAGGTTTTTGCTGATGTAGGCAAGTAGGCTGTCATTTCTAAGTAATTTTGGACGAAAATCGTCTTTGATTGGTTTCCGATAAGTATAAATCCAACCACAACAAATAATCGCGATTCCTGAACGTAAAAGTGACCTCCAAACCACGCGAGCAATCGCGCAGCATTCAAAAAATAATAATCCCACGCGTTAGAATGGACAGCGTTTTTCTCCTCTTAGATTGACGCTTGTCTGTCAGATGCAATATCCACCAACGTGGCAGGTTTCCAGGTCTGTCCGTCGGTCTCGTCAACCTCTTCTGCGGGATCGCGGTAGGGGTCGTCGGATCGGGAGCTGCCCTCGCTGACGCCGCCAACCCCATCCTCTTCGTCAAGATCCTCATCGTGGAGATTTTCGGTAGCGCTATCGGCCTGTTCGGCCTGATCGTGGGCATCTACATGACTTCGAAAGTCAAAATGGGAGATAAAGTGTAGACATGCCTATGAACACCATCGCGGGACTATGCTGGTTTCAAGATTCGAGGAAACTCTCAGTGACGATGGACACTATTTGATTGTTAATTTTGAATCTCCTAAGAAACATACCTGAAATAAATAGATTTAATCAAGCACTCACTAATCCTCATATTATTTCAAATAACAATAACAATACTAACAACCAATTTGGTTTATAAACGGTTCAGAAATAAGTAAATGGAGCATACAAGAGCATTAAGTATGCCTTCCAGGTCCCTTATTTGCTTTGAACAAATCTTAGGAAATCGCAAATGGCTCCAAAAAATTTTAAATAAAAACCTTCCTAAATTTCAAACTTCTTAGGTGAGGACCTTCCTTCAGTTACAGTATTTTTTAGGGAGACAGATTTGGTCCGTAGTTTCTTCAAAACTGTTTATTCCGTTGAAGCTTTCTACAATCTTCTAATTGTCATCGTCAGCTATATCAACAGCAACAAGATGTTCCAGTTGATCGCCAACTAAACACCACTGGAGGCGATAACACACGTTTTCTGTTATCACCTGCAGGGTGAACAGTTTTAAAGAAACTATGGACCAAATCTGTCTCCCTAAAAAATGCTGTTCCTAAATTTCCCTTAACGAAATGCGCTTTGTGGCATTCCAAAAGAATCCCAGGATTTTTATGCTTATAAACTGTTCAATATTAAATATTGTTAATTTTTTTTTCATTTCAACTGGCTTACAAATATAGCATTTTCCCATCTAATTTAACCTTTTTCACAATTAATTTAACCTTGAATTCATTTGGATGCAAATTTCTTCATGGATATTCACTGGGACAAAGAGTTTATTGAATAACTTGTATACCTCAACAAATTATATGGACTTGCCCAATTAAAAAATTGAAACTCGAACTAGTCTTGGAAAATTTTAATCAATTTCATTAAAAATTTGTAAAAAATTCTGCGAAAAAAAAAAAAAAATCCCAAATTGGTGTGAATAATACAACGTTACTTAGTACTTTCCTTTAAAATTTCGTTAGATAAACATTATAACCTTTAGTTGAAGATTGCTGTATTTCGATCGTTTTCATAGGGGTAGAGTAGAAGGCTGTCACAATCAAAACATCAGTCATCAACAACAGCAAGCTTGTCCTTGTCAATGAAACGACTACAATAACGAATCTTGGATACCTTTGGATTTATCAACATTTGTGATGTACTGATGTATAGATTCTGAGTTGATACTCAACTATTAAAACCCTGATGAAGCCGTTGGGACGAAATTACTCGGTTAATGAACGATAATAAAGATGAAGACGTATTTTGATTCCTCTCCTCACCAATTGACCAAAAGTAATTGTTATTAATAACTAATCATAATAATTTGTTGCTTCATCAATGGTTATAACTATGAGTAATTCAAATTTAATAAATTTTGATTTAATTTCGGTAAATTTTGAGTAATTAATCATTAATAGTTATTGGTCAACCAAAAGTGTAACTACTAACTAAAATCATCAGTAATCAATTATAAATCCATCACAAATTTTCAACTAAATTGGTTATTAGTTACAGAAAATCAGTTAACTAAAAATTGACTGTCGTTAGTTATTAATTACTAGATTAATAGCTGAAATTCATCATCATGGACATCATAACTGATATTGATCATTTAATGGAAATCAACAATCAGAGTGGGGCATGGTTTGACTGATAATTTAAACAAGTAATGTCATAATTACCGGGTTATTAGTTATAACTCTAAATTAGTTATTGGTTATAACTCTAAATTAGTTATTGGTTATAAGGTATTAACTAATTGTATTAATTACACCTGATAACTAAAGACTGAATTAATTAATAATCACACAATTAAAAATAATGTAGACGATTTAAGTGATAACTAATTAGTTAAGAGTTATGGGCATTAATTACATCAATTATCAGTACAGTAATGTCCCACTGTAATGTGAGAGAGAGTTGTAAAAAATCGCTATAGGATTATAAAGGGTTTTTAGTGGAAAATAATAAACCAGTATGTACATTATCATAATTTTGTACCTATCATGTTTTATTTATATGGGTGAACATTCGATAGAAGTAGATGTAGGAGGATTTCTCGTCATTATCAAGTGGTTCTTTTGCTTTCAGCCCGCCACGAACCCCCCCTACTTCGAAGACAAAGAGAACATCCGGGGCGACAACGAAGTCATCGAGAAAGGACCCATGTCCCGCATCAAAGCCGACTGCCCTCCCGCAGCTCTCCAAGCTATGGGAGACCGACTTCTCGACTGGTTCTCCGTTATCATGGCTGACTCCAAACGAAGGCAAACTCACACCAGATCAAAGGGTAAACTTAAAACCTCCCGAACTGATTTCGTGTAGTTTCAAGTACCGGCCGAACTCAACTCCTCAACTGTGGACGGTGTTCGTTGATTTAATTGAGAAAACCGGAGCGTAAACGCCAAAGGCACAATCCACGAGGGCGCTTGGACTTTTCGAGTGTTTGGTCGCTTTGAAATGCATTGTAACGATCCTAAAGAAAATTACCACTGAACTGATCTTTCATCGCTTGAGTGCTTTCATTAGGGCGGTATGTAAACCGTAATCTCAAGAATTACCTTCCCAGTTATCTGGTTCACTTGGCTAGAACATTACCGAGCAATAATAGTACGTAATAAACACTAACGAAATAGCTACCCACCTATCTACTAAGGGAATCCCTTCATTACGGGATCAATATTTGCCTTGAATATTAAAATAATTAGATGCTTCAAAAAGGGTAATTTGGCGGGAAAACACACCACTTTTCCAATTGTGAACCCTCTCTAAGCCGGTTCGTGCTCTATCGTAACCTCATGGCATCTGTGCTTTTATTTCATGTGTCTTACCCTAACCACATAATCAATAAAAAGAACTTCAACTCGTTTGGGGCTATAGAAAACTGTTAAGGCGAATGCGTTAGTTTCTCCAGGGGAGTATGCCACATTGCGGTATGGAACGTTATAATAATGATTTTTAATTATTGAACTGCTTGTGTTTTACCTCAAAAAGACTCGTATTAGTATTTCTTTCACTTCCATATCTTGTATAGTATTAATGTGTGTTTGAATACCTACCTCCAAAATTTACACAGGTATTTTGAAATTGTCGCTAAATTACCAAGTTTTTACTCATTCAATTACTAATGAAATTTCCCCAAAACTTTCATTTTTTGTGATTTCCTCAAAATTTGCTGTATTTTGTACTGAATTTTCCAATTTAGCGATAAATTCGAGTGATGAATAACTAACTAAAATTTCTGAATATGGTTTGGAAAATTTCGAATTTGACTTTGAAAAGCTAAGGGCCACGGATGAGAAAAATCATTGTAGATAACCCACTTATCAGCAGAGAATGGATATCTAACATTCAAATACCCACCTACTAATTTTACAAATTTAATTTCAGCCGTGACTCGTTTCCCCACCGGTTGCAAGAACGAAGTTCGCTGGATGTTCCACCACCTCGACTCAGACTCAGACAGCAAACTCACCCTTCAGGAGCTCTACGATTTGGAGCACGACCAGAACGAAAGATGCATCAAGCCCTTCTTGGATGACTGCGATTTCAATAGGTGGGCACGTAGGGATACCCGATTATAAACAGTTTCCTCTTCCATGTATTGAGTGTGCTGGATCGTCTTTTGGAAAGCTATCAAGAACTAGAAAACAGTTATTTGAAAACTGTAGCGTTGCCACTGCGGATTCTTTGTTTGGTCTGCAATATGCACCTACCATATACAATTTCGAAAAGGCACAAATTCTTCTAGTCACATTACTAACTAATATATATAAAAGAAAGGAGAATTTGTCCCATTTGGTTCTGGTAGGTACCTACTCACCTCCAGAAGTACGTTATTATTTTAAAAGCTGACTATATTTCGGTCTTACATACTGTTGGATTTTTTTTTTTTTTTTTTCGATAAGAGATGGGAGGAGCCCCTGGTCACTGAGACCGCTAGGATCTATTGTGACGCTGTCCCCATTTTAATTCATCACCTTTTTAATAACCTCTTCGTTCACAAAGTGTAGGAGGTTTTCAGGTATTTCCAAGGCAATATCAGAGGGTGTTAGGGCACCCTTCCCGAAATGCCGGAATCTAGTTGATGCAACAGCAGGACAGTTACAAAGTATATGTTCTGATGTTTCCGCCTCTTCGCAGCAGAGCCGGCATTCTACTGTCCTGGCCTTACCAATTTTGTTTAGGTGATACCTTAGGGGGCAGTGGCCAGTAAGAAGACCCACAAGTTTGCGAAGGTCTTTGCGCCTCAATGATAGAAGGGCTTTTGCGCGTTTCCTTGAGATTGTAAGAGACCGCTTGGCTTGCCTCTGCTTACTAGTGTTGTGCCAGTATTCTGTACGTGTTTTGTCCTCCCATTTCTGAACCTGTTGAGCTATATAACTGTTGGTAACCCCTAGTTGGGGGTTCAGGTCCAATTGGGTTGGACTCTGATCCCTTTTTAGCAAGGCGATCAGCTTCCTCGTTGCCCTCTATTCCCTCATGACCCGGTACCCATAGCAGCATGAATACTGTTGGATGCTTGCTATCCTATCGAAAAAAGCAGCACGCAAACCACGAATGAGCAAGTATACCAGTTCCCTTCCGGAAAAATTTATTCAATCTCGTTCGCAGATTGACTCATGAAGAACCAAATATCATAAATATCAATAACTGAAGTTATAAAAACATGGAACGTGTTTTTGCATCAGAGCTCACTCGGTTAATCACGGTTCCTCCGTACTTTTTGCATGATTTTCGGTAGTCCCAACCAAAGCTGCTTGTCCCTAACATTCAGCGTTTCAAGTTGAATAATTAAATACGTATATCATCAAATCATTAAATACGTATAGCTTTTCCGAAGTGATAGCGTTTATTCAACGCTAGTTTATTCTTGATGATGGAATTGCAGAAGTAAATGTTTACCTACCATACAACTGCATTATAGTACAGACAGTACTGTACTACTAAAATTGTACAGTGCAGTTCTTTGTCCTCCTAACTCTATGAATTCATATTCTCTTCTACGAAAACATTCGTGTACGTCGTGTATATTCTTCGTTCTTGTTTAACAATTATTTTTCGTTGCAGGGACATTTTCGTGACTCCCCACGAGTGGTGCAAATGTTTTGACAAAACGGATAGACCCTGTGCTGCTGTGAAGCGAAGAATTCCATCAACAATGCTGGGTGAGAATAAGTGAATTTATCAGATATTTATATTCCAAGTTCAATATTTATGATGTCTTATCGCTTAGTGATTATTATTCCGCAAGAATTCCGTAGAAATGTTTTTCATCAGTAGGTACTCGGAGGATTAGCTGAAACTCAGCTCTGCTTTTGTGGGTTGTAACAAATTTTTTAAAGAAAACACTCATTTTTAACCCTGCTCTATGATGATAAGGAATATTTGTGAATTGAAATGAATGCAATCAATGTATTGTGATCGAGAGATTGTGATATTGCAGAACAATTAGAATATAATGGAATTAATTGGTGATAACATTCATAGTACTATAAACTCAGATCATCTTAAACTTATCTTGGCTTTAGGGCTATTAAAAATGTACCTTAGGCATAAAATTGTGCTGTGACAAAAAGCTCGCGTAAAAATAATAATTTAAAACAAAAACTGCTCGAATTTTTTAAAACGTAATGTTGTTATAAACAATAACAAATGAACAATAGCGAATAAGTGGGACTGGTTAATTTAAAAGAAGTTGACTTTTCTACCAGGTATCGTTCACTCAAGCTACAGTAATTCAAATAAAATACACAAACATCCGGAACAGTGGTAATTATTATAAACGCAAGAAAAGGCATGCAAGGGGACTTTTTATGATCAATTTCTCTACTGCGCATCTTCTGTGAACACAATAAATTTGGCACGCGTGAAAACATTAATTATAAAATTTATTGAGTACGTGCGACATAAAATTCATCAAGTTTAAATTTGTGATTTTGTTATGTTCAAGGAGAATTACCCACAGTCGAAGTGGTTTGATTAAATCGGCACGATAACTCAATTCGTTGGGGAGTTGCAACTTGAGGGACATTTTCCCGTAGTAGTAAGGGCGCTGTCGGGAACTTGATACCTTGGTTTCTCTTCTATTTAACTTACTCTTTTGAAGGGAGATAGTGGTTTTTTGTAAAGTTTTGGTTAGCGAATCAGCTGGAGTTGGCAAAGAGTATTTAGGAAGTTTCTGTAGTGTAAACCGATAATTCCAGACGGCGCGCCGATTCGGTACGTCTGCAGCACCAGGCTCAATCCGAAATGATGGAAAATAAGTTACGGGTGACGGTGTTTCCGTGACAATGTAGTCCGCGTACACCAGTCATTCTAACTTGGAATAGGATAGATATCGAGCGTAGAAAGTTGATGATTCCAGACCTATGTCTGCAGCATCTGATTTTGTATTTTGAGGTGAACAGAGGAGGTTGAGCGACGACTGGATGTTTCCAGAAGGCAACTTCTGTGTACATCAGAATTGTTACTCAGGGAAAAAGCTAAAAAGGAAAAATCCTACTACAACCTACTCGCAAGAAACGGGCTATTTGGGTATTTTAGCAATAGGGTTTTAGCTAATAAGGCAAGGGTTTTAGCTTAAGAGAGAGCTCACTGACCAAGTGAAGTCCTGGCTCGGTGTCCAGGTTTTTATACCTAGTCGTATCCCTTCTTCCTCCTTTCCCTTCCCGAGGATGAAAGGACCGGCCCTTGCGCCTTGCTCACTGCTCTACTCCCATTTATTGGCCAAATTATGTGACTTCCAGGTAAGTTCCCTTACAGACGCGATATATCGATGTATTGTATGCAAGATTTATGATTGACAATCCCTTCTGCTTCATGAATTTTCAGGGGTTTATGTGCCCGAATGTGACGCTGACGGCTACTACTACCACACGCAGTGCCACATCTCGGTCGGCATGTGCTGGTGCGTTGACAAACACGGAGTGGAGCTCCCCAACTCTCGCACACGAGGAAAACCAAATTGTGGTGAGTGCAAATTGAGGTTCAATAAAAAAAACGCTGCAAATTCTTTCACTGGGGTTTATTATTCAATTTCATTCATTTGGCTTGCATTCATGATTTGAATTTCTACTAAGCTTTGGAGTGTGCGTGTTTCACAGGTGATAGAGCGATTATTGAATTTCAGGAGGCACACAAACATGATCAACTGATCAATCCAAATAGGTATTTTGGTTGAGAACCGATTTACGTGCTCTATGCATATCTCCTGAAATTCAATAACCGCTCTATCACCTGTGAAACACGCACACTCCAAAGCTTAGTAGAAATTCAAATCATGAATGCAAGCCAAATGAATAAAATTGAATAATAAACCCCAGTGAAAGAATTTGCAGCGTTTTTCTGTTAAATTTAATAAATAATTGTGTTTTTATACAGTATTTAAAAAAATGCCGCAACTCATTGAGATATTTTCATGAAGGATGTATACTTATAAAGCACAATGTCCCAACGATTGTGCAATTGCTTGAATATGTATGACCAGGGAGCGAAATTCTTGCGTTAGATTTGCCACTGACTGCGTACCTGCTATAAACGAAAACCATACTATGAAAAGCGGCGAGTGTTCAAAGTGGAAGTGTTATTGAACACAGTTGTTAGGAATAAAAGAGTCGAGTATTTATAAAACAATGTAGCTGTTGTGTTATGTCGGTCCCAAATACATAATGTAAATGCTGGAACTGCAAACACAAAGTTATAAATACCACCGATCAGAATCGAAATCTATCCACAGCCTTTTAGGATCGATGCTAATTCACAATCAATATAATGATTTGATTAGTGAAAACTTAAGTTGACAGTTATTTAAGAGGAATACAGATACACGTGGTTCATGAAAGCATCTGCAAGTTTCATTTTAAAATACTTAAAGAAGTGCACTTATGTGGTATAGAAACATCCCATCACAAATTGTTTTCACGGGATTCATTCGAGATTCATAGTGTTCATCTGATAAAAATGATTTTAAACACATCTGCGCAATAATATATTATAATTATGTCCGTTCTGAGTTGTAAATAATGATTTTGGTTGCAGAATCACTCCTTGGTAAGAGCAAAGGGAACAACGCCGACGTCGTTAGTGACGACGATGATGACGATGACGACGACGATGATTCAGATCAGGACATAGAAGGGAGTGCTGACCAACCATTAGACTTCTAAACACCAGTTTCATCCTCAGGTAGGTACCTAGGTAATTTAATGTATATGTAAAGAATGTCTAACAAAAATCGTTATTTATTGACTTGAAAAGAAAATTTTCATTCTATTTTTAATCTGCATGTTTTCTGCGAGACTGACATCAACGTTCAAGACAAGCATCAAATTAGGCTGACATTGCAATTACATTACAATTGAGTATACATTACAATTAGATTAGAACGGATCTCCAAGTTGCCCGAAAGGTACAAGAGTACAATAGGAAAGATAGTGAAATACACTCGAGACGGTATAGGTACAGAACTCAGATCTTTTAATTATCAGACTGGTGAAAATTTTCTTCCTGAATGCAGAATGGGTGAAGTTTGACGGAAAATTCATCTCATCCTGGAGTGAACGAAGTAGGTAAGGCATGCTGAAAAATATTTACTTGGAAGTACTCCACGATCGGGTTTTGGGGGCAGGGACGACAACCCGAGTTGGATGGAGTATGGGTTATCGCTGGATTATATGAAAAAATCTGTGTCTTTATGTTTTTTTAACATTAATCATAAGATTCAATAAGAATTAATCATTCTAGAAGTCACTTATAAGGTGCAGAGACACAGTGATCAGCTGGAGGGCCCTTGCGGCTTATTTCGTCCCTCATTGATCTACCATGCTGATAATGAGGCGCTAGGTGGAGAGCTTAGATTATGTATCCTAGACCAAGTCTGATCACTGATAGATCAGTGATTTGCGTTGAAGGGCTTTTTTAATTCAGGAATAATAAATAATAAATCTTTGAGTAATAACGTGCAGTATTTTTTCCTTGTTTCGTAATGGAGCTTTTCTAATGTGGTTATGCTCATGAAAGGATTAGAAGTAGGTCGGTTGTTGATTGTTTCAGCCCAGTTCCTTTCCCACTCTCTGATATCATGCCATTATCATGTTAAAGTCAATGGCAGTTCATGGGTTCTATGCTGAAAAGTGATGGATACCTGAATTCAAACTGGAAATGACCAGAAATTGTGCTTCTCATCCTGCTATATTTGTGACCTTGTAGCAGGTCATGTCCTTCTGATTGGTCAGGTGCCCCTTCAGAACTGCATTCCAAGCAGAGGCGTGGAGGGGGGTATTTCGCACGTTGGTTCAAATGGGGTAAGGCCAGTCCTAGTTCACTATTTTCAATGGAGGGATTTTTAAAAAATCGTGTAGTTTTATTAGTTTGGAGCTGCACATACTCCTATGGTCTTTTTCTGGTTTTTATTCCTATCAATAGTTATATTATTATTAATTTGCAGGCCTATCTAAAAATAGAGAAGAAATGCTGTACATACGACGCAACCGGGCCGGAGGAACCTCACAGAAAACAACACCTTCTGAAATCTTGCAAAGTCACTGCGAATCTGCAATCTTTTTTTCAAAAAAAAAAGTACTTTAAAGAAATACTATTGGCAATACATACTTTTAAAATAAAAATTTAAGAAAAAAGAAAAGGTAGCGGTGGACTTAACGCGTTTTTTGTTGTTTGGTTTTGCAATGCGAGACGAAAAAAGCCTAACGCCATCTTCTCGTTTTTTCGAATAGTAGTTTGTGAATGACCTTGAGATATTTTTCCACCCATATTAAACAACGGACCACCAGTTATGAAGGTTGGAGTTGAAATGAAACTTATAGGCAAGGAGGACTAATGTATTCAGAATCTTTGCTTTGTAGATTTAGCTGGACGTCTATGTCAAGTAAATTTGTTCTTCATTGAAGAAAAAAACGTAATTTGTGACCATTATTGATGACTTGATGACATTATTGAACCTGTTTTTATCTACGCGTTTTTCTATACCTGTTTTGCTCCCCATGTCCTTCCGTAAAAATCACCGTTTGTCCTCTGTAGTTGTTCTCGTTTGTTAGTTCGATAGAATAAGCCACCCCATAATTTGTTTTTCTCTCCTCAACAAGTGGATCAATAACTTATTTTAATTTCGAGTTATTTCACTGAACCTTACAAAAATATTTACTTACCTACCAGAGTTGGGGAGTACTTATGTATAGTTGATTGTAACTTGTGCGTATCTTTTAGTAAATAGATCCTAGTTGGTGGAGAATTTCTTCGCAGTCAAACTGCCACCTAATTCACTTTAACATTCCATCCGGATCTGGATCATTCCCGAAACACGAAGCAAGCATTGAACAAAACCAATATGAGTTCTTCAACATCGATTTATTTGAAATTGTGATTTTCGTTTTAATTCGTATTCAATTTTGTTGTCTATAACGTTTTCCCTTTTTTTTAGTCGTTAAGTTTTATATGTTTTTTGTTTTTAAACAAAGATTCATTATTTTTAATTATCGATAAAATGTATACCGTCCGGCTTGTACTAGCTATTTTTGTTTTCTAAGGCGCGGGAATATGATCAAAGAACCACTTCTGAATCTCACGTACCTAGTATCATAATAAATATATATATAGTTGATGATTTTTTTTATTCGTTAATTTTCATTGGAAATCGAGAACCTAATGGTGCTTTGCTTTGAAATTATGAAGTGTTTCATTGATATTCAAAATAGTGGGATTTCTTAATTTTAGACAGTCCATATGATTATTTGATAAATACCTACATAATAAATGAAAAAAAACTCTGTCCTCGATCTGATTGTAGAGCACAATTTTGGTCCGTGATCTAACAGGCGCTCTCGCGTCACTCCTTAATGATATTGATTTATGCTTTAACGATTTCAAACGAGTATTTATTTCTATTTAGATCGACTAATATTAGCATTAAGGATGTACTTAATTTTTACCAGTGTTAGCGATATGAATAAAATTATATTATTGTTTATATAGAAAAGATGTATCTGTGTTAAATTATATTAGGTGTACGGTATTTAATAAATATCCCTAGAGAAAAACTTGCAAAAGAAAAAGAATCTGTACATAATTGTATAACTGCTCACATCTTCTAATGTAACAACGTTATAAGTTAGCATGCTTTTGTAAGCAAGTAAAGGAATTTCGTACCCTCCCTACAAATTGGCACAACAGGAACAAGTTACTGATATCGCTATTAAATTTAACACCTAGGTGGCCATAGTTTGTTCTTATAATTATGCTTTTGGATGTCTAGAATAATTAGATTTACCTAATTCATCTTCACGGCTATGCTCCTAGAAACGATGTTGTGTGTTTGTGCATTGAAGGAAAATATAATTCAACGGGAAATACGAGGGGAAAAAAATAATACAAGCACTAACCTACGCCCTATTTGGAGGAAATTATTTTGTCACCACATTACCGATGTAACTTGAATAGAAAGATGTCATCCATTCCACTACATAATCTTCATGCTAAAAGTGAGTACTTTTGTACATTTAATATACCTAATTCAAAAACATAAGGTTTTGAGTGTATTTCGAACGGAAATATACATAGGAAATTGACCTGACGATGATGTTTTATTCTACCTTCAGCCTTTTCGTTTAATATTGCGATAAACCTTGGTCGAGACTTTCTGGATAATTTTCTAACTATTCCTTATATCCTTCTAACTATTTTCACAAAACAGTTTTGTACTACGGAAAAGAGAACAAAGAAGTTTGAAGAAAATGGAAATTTAACATTCATTAAAAAACTCTTAGGAGGTATTAGGAGGCTATAACCTGACAGGAGCTCTCCTTCTCTTCATTTCCTAGGCATTTGGGCAGTACTCTCAGTTTCAAACCCTTAGACGGTATTAGGAGGCTAGAACCACAGATCTCCTCGCCCTCCTTTCTGAGGAATTTTGGGCAGTATATTGAGTTTCATACGCCTAGGAGGTATAAGGAGGCGATAATCTGAAAGAGCTTTTCTCGCAAGCTTTTCGGAGGAAGTTGATCAGTATTTTGAGTTTCAAACGCTTAGGAGGGTAGAATCAAGAGCTCGTCTCTCCCTCATTTCATAGAAAGTTGGGCAGTATTTTCAGTTTCAAACGCTTAGGAGGCTAGAAGCTTAGGAGCTCTCCTCCCCTTCATTTACAAGGAAGTTGGGCAGTATTTTATGTTTCAAACGCTTAGGAGGTATTAGGAGGGTAGAATCTGACAAGAGCTCTCCTCCCATTCATTTCCAAGGAAGGTGGACAGTATTTTCAATTTCAAAACATTAAAAGGTATTAGGATTGTAGAATCTGACAAGAGGTTTCCTGGTGATAATTTCTGAGGAATTTTGACAGTATTTTCAGTTTCAAACTCGTGGGAGGTATTAGGAGGCTATAATCTGAATAGAGCTCTTCTCGCCCGCTTTTCCAAGGCAGTTGATCAGTATTTTCAGTTTCAAACGCTTAGGAGGTATTAGGAGGGTAGAATCTGACAAGAGCTCTTCTCGCCCTCATTTCTGAGGAAGTTGGGCAATATTTTATGTTTCAAACGCTTCGGAGGTATTATGATGGTAGAATCTGACAAGAGCTCTCCACGAACTTATTTCTGATAAACCCTTAGAGTAAAGGTCCCGAAGTACCCTCGATACATGCAGTGTATTATAGTAATTGAACAAAGTGCTTGGATGGGTGATGTACTCAATAAAAATTGAAATGTTTGAAAAAAAATGTATTTGAACATACAGCAATGACGACCAAGGTTTCTATTCGAAATATAGTAAAAATGCAACATGAAACAAATCCAGTTATTTTCCACATGGAAATGGGGTGAAAAGGCTCGGAGAATAGCTTTGAAATTAGCTCCAATTTGGTGGTATGAGGAGTAGTGAACTAGAAACGAATTTTATCAAATAGAACTAGGAAACATAATGTAAATTAATACAATGTAAATTCACAAAGAAAAAATATTGGTAAGATCCCCTGGAAGAAAGAAGCTGAGATTTTTCGACAAGAAAACTAAATTGGGTGTTTCCTGTAGGAACTATCAAATTTCAAATAACGTAGATACATTTGCTCGGAGGTATTTGTCAGATATCGAAATGCTATGCTGTAAACAAAGAAATTTATAACACGTCGTATTCATTTTTCTCTGAAACAGCAGCCCTGAGGTCTTCAGCCTCTTTCTCATTCGCCGAATCTTCAATCTGGCGTTGGACGCCCTTTTCCTGTAAAAATAGAAGAAAAACAAACTTCTTAGAAAACACAAGTACCATGCATACGCGCGGTATCTGATAGATACATCATGGTTTTTGCTACAAAAAAAAAGAAAGAAAAAATAGGAGGTATAGAAGGCTATATCTGAAAACAGCCCCCTGGGAAATTGGCAGTATTCTCTGTTTCGAACCCTTACACGTCATTAGGAGGGCAGAATCTGACCACAGCTCTCCTCCCCTTCATTTCCAAGGAAGTTGGGCAGTATTTTCGGTTTCAAAACCTTAAAAGGTATTAGGATTGTAGAATCTGACAAGAGCTCTCCTGGTGATAATTTCTTAGGAATTTTGGCAGAATTTAACACCGAAGTTATTGCTATTCTTAAATGAATGCAAGAGGCAAAACCGAGAAGTTGTGTTCGTCTGGGTGAGGGCGCATGTGTGCATAACCCTGAATGAACAAGTGGATCGACACGGAAGCATCAGAGATGGGAGCACTTTGGGAGATTCCAGCTGCCGTTGAAGAACTGGCGCCTATAATGAAATCAAAATATTTCGAGAATTGGAGCGAAGAATTATTTCAAACAAGAAGTGAAGCTATGTACAAGATAATTCAACCTCGACCACCTCCTCCGCATCATATGCCGTTTGAGAACCAACCATGGAGTATGCAACGCATACCCTACTAAAAATTGGACAGCGCACTTCACCTGAGTGCCACAAGTGCGGACAGCCAGATGGAACTCTGCAGCATATCACCATGGAATGCCCAGAACTTCAAAGACATTCTTCTTCAATCTTCAAAGACAGAACTTCAAAGACAGTCTTTGATTATTACAGTTTTAAGTGAAGTGAGCATTAATTTTGACTATTTTTCAATGCTAGCATAAAAAATATGTTAATTTGTGGAGAAATTGTTAAATTGATCAAGAATATATCACGACATTTGAACAGAGTTTTCATTTTTATATTGGACATTTCCTGGCCCTCATTTCAGGGAGTATTTTCCACTTGGGAGGTATTAGGAGGCGAAAATCTCGCAAATTTCTACGAGTTTGGCCAGTAAACTGTATTAGGAGGTCAGAATCCCGCAAGAGGTTTCCTGGCCGTCAATTCCCAAGGAGTATGTTTCACTTGGGAGGTATTAGGTGGTTAGAATCTCGCAAGAGCTCACCTAGCCCTAATTTCTACGAGTTTGGGACAGGTCATAAAAATGTATCCCAAGGAGTATTTTTCACTTGGGAGGTATTAGGTGGTTAGAATCTCGCAAGAGCTCACCTAGCCCTAATTTCTACGAGTTTGGACAGCAAAATGTATTAGGAGGTCATAATCTCGCAAGAGGTTTCCTGGCCGTCACTTCCCAAGGAGTATTTTTCACTTGGGAGGTATTAGGTGGTTAGAATCTCGCAAGAGCTCACCTAGCCCTAATTTCTACGAGTTTGGAAGTGAAATGTATTAGGAGGTCATAATCTCGCAAGAGGTTTCCTGGCCGTCACTTCCCAAGGAGTATTTTTCACTTGGGAGGTATTAGGTGGTTAGAATCTCGCAAGAGCTCTCCAGGCCCTCATTTCCAAGGAGATTGGCCAGAGCCTCCCCTGGAACGACGAATTGTTGCTTATCGAACTAGAAATCGGGAAAATGTACAAAATAACACAATTTCTTTTAGCGAGAAAATTTATTGGGACCACATTTGATAATATGAACAAAAAATACGAAATAACAAATTAAAATTAGCGTCATAGAGTCAATAAATCGGGGTTACAACCCCTACAGGCCGTTTTATTCGTATTAAGGAAATATTATCATACGGGACGTCATTACAAGGAAAAACACTATAAAAATTAACAAAAAAAATCACACTTTGTAAAAATTAAATAATTTTATAAGTGCGTAATGGTATTTTTATTGTTTTTTGGGCTATATACAAGAAAACGCATCACAATACTGAGTGTATGTCATGGCGAATATAATTAGATACCGAAATAGTGATTCAGCACATGGTTTCTTATCAAAGAGGCTACAAATAATTTGAAAATCAAGGGAGAAACTAATTGGATCGCGTGGAACGCGTAAAAATAGCAAGCCCTTCAAAGTATCAGACTGTTAACTGGAACACACTTCACTATAACTTGCACAGCACAGTTAAGTCCTATGGCTGGTTTCGCTTGAGACGCCGCAGTTCTCCTTCGTTGTCCAAAACTTTGAGCATCTCCGGGTTCTTGTGCTGGTGGAGGAGTTTTTCGTGATTTTGGGCGCATTTTATGATGATTTCGTTGACTGTTTCCTTCCTTACGTCACAATGAATGTCATCATTTCGCATATACCAGGGGGTACCAACTATACTTCTAAGGATTTTGTTCTAAACGTTTCAACTTCGTATGATTATACAATGAAAATATGTACAATTAGTTGTGATGATGCAGTGATATTTCCATGTGATGATACAGTGATACTATGTTCATTACACATAGAAGTTGCAGAGATATTGATGTCATTAAGAACAAGGCTTCTTCCGCTGATCACATTATCTCCATACCTTGTATGGAACTGATTGTAGGATACATGATCTAGCAATATTTTATCTCATGAATGGTCACGATGTACAGAGTGGGATTTCACCAAACCAACCCTTTAGAGTATCACACTGTTAACTAGAACACACTTCACTATAACTTGCACAGCACAGTTAAGTCTAATGGCTTGTTTCACTTGAGGCGCCGCAGATCTTCTTCGTTGTCCAAAACGTTGAGCACCTCCGGGTTCATGTACTGGTGGAGGAGTTTTTCGTGCTTCTGGGCGTATTTTATGATGATTTCGTTGACTGTTTCCATCCATAGGTCACGATTAATGTCATCATTTCGCATACACCAGGGGGCAACAAGTATACTTCTAAGGATTTTGTTCTAAACGTTTCACCTTCATATGATTATACAATGAAAATATGTACAATTAGTTGTGATGATGCAGTGATACTTCCATATATATCAGCCAGCTGAGAATGGCTGAGAATCATATATGATGATACAGTGATATTATGTTCATAGCACATAGAAGTTGCAGTGATATTGATGTCATTAATAACAAGGCTTCTTCCGCTGATCACATTATCTCCATACCATCTTCCATATAGTATGGAACTGATTGTAGGATACATCATCTAGCAATATTTTATCTCATAAATGGACACGATGTGCATGGTGGGATTTCACCAAACCAACCCTTTAGAGTATCAGACTGTTGACTGGAACACACTTCACTATAACTTGCACAGCACAGTCAAGTCCGATGGCTTGTTTCGCTTGAGGCGCCTCAGATCTCCTTCGTTGTCCAAAACGTTGTGCACCTCCGGGTTCATGTACTGGTGGAGTCGTTTTTCGTGCTTCTGGGTGTATTTTATGATGATTTCGTAGACTGTTTCCATCCTTAGGTCCCCAAAGCTTAGTAGAAATTCAAATCATGAATCATTGAATAATAAACCGCAGTGAAAGAATTTACAGCGTTTTTTTTAATTTCGAACATTTCAATTTTTTATTGAGTACATCACCCGTCATTGCGCTATGTTCAATTACTTTTTTCGAACATTAAAATTTTTCTTTTGAGTAATAGTGTCTCAACTTTTGGGCAATTCGTTGATGAAAAGTGAGGGTGCACTATGTCTCTGATCAATAACATCTTGGTTATTTGCTATATTTTCTGCTCCTTTTCATTTATTACACCTCGCAATCGCAACTATATCTCTCAAATACACCGTGTGTATCGAGGGTAATCCTGGACTGGGTACTCCAAGGATTTATCAGAAATAAGGGCGAGAAGAGCTCTTGTCAGATTCTACCCTCCTAATACCTTAAGGGTTTAAAACTGAAAATACTGCCTTGGAAATGGAGGAGAGAAGAGCTCATGTCAGATTTTAGCCTCTGTTACCTAGTAAGCGATTGAAACTGAAAATACTGTCCAACTTCTTGAAAATGAGGAAGAGGAGAGCTCTTGTCAGATTATAGCCTCCTAATACACCCTAAGCGTTTGAAACTGAAATACTGCACGACTACCATTGAAATGAGGGCGACGAGAGCTCTTGTCATATTCTGGCTTCCTAATACCACGTAAGGGTTTGAAACTGAAAATACTGCCCAACTTCTCGGAAATGAGGGTGATTAGAGCTCTTGTCAGATTCTAGCCTCCCTAATACACCCTAAGCGTTTGAAACTGAAAATACTACCCAACTTCCGTGATGATAGAAAACACTGCAAATTACTTGAGTGCTAAAGGACTTGATAAATTATAGATGTTTTTATTGTGGGGGGGGGGGGGAGTATTGTGGTTCAATAAAAAAACGCTGCAAATTCTTTCACTGGGGTTTATTATTTAATTGGCTTGCGTTCATGATTTGAATTTCCACTAAGCTTTGGAGTGTGCGTGTTTCCCAGGATAAGGCGATTATTGAATTTCAGGAGGCACACAAATATGATCAACTGATCAATCCAAATAGGTATTTTGCTTGAGAACAGATCTACGTGCTCCGTGCATATCTCCTGAAATTCAATAATCGCTCTACCCTGTGAAACACGCACACTCCAAAGCTTAGTGGAAATTCAAATCATGAACGCAAGCCAATTGAATAATAAACCCCAGTGAAAGAATTCGCAGCATTTTTATTGCAGATTCGGATTCTACACCCTTTGAATCGTAAACCATGAAATTTTCAGGGGGGGTTAGAATTTTTTTTCCAGAGCGACTACAATGGTTTATTATTGATTAATAAACCAAAATCGGTATTCCCAAATACTTCAAATATGACCACGTTGGTCGCAAATGCGCGTAATGCACAGAATAAATGTTTTTTTCAATTGGGAGCCCACCATTTTTTACGCTCGATTTTACGAAAATTTGCTCCTTCATTTCATTTTTGACCGCAATTAATTCGTTCAGTCAGATCGCACAGTTGTCAATTCATCAACAATTAAAAAGAATGCTTCTAAACTGACAAATCACGATTTCCCATTTTTGAATGTTTAATAAACGTATGGTGCTTAAAAAAAAAAAAAAAAAAAAAAAAAAAAATTGGTAGAAGGGTCAAACTTACATGAAATCGAGAGTGGTATTCAATGACCCTAATGCTTACAGTTTTTATCCTTTCGATGAAATTTTCAGGGAATGTGCGGGTTAAAATGTAGGTGTACTCCAAGAGTTCCGTTGCTCGCAAATCAGTACATCACTCTATACATGCGTAAACGAAAAATCCCCGAGTAATATTTAATCAGATTCTATTGGTCCTACCATTTTAAAGGTAGTCGGGGAGGAACGGTCAAACATTCTTAATATCAATTTCAACATGATTATCATTCTATCTGGTATAGAATTATCGCGACAGACCCGCAATACATGTCGACTAACCTTTTGGAGGCGTTGATGTGCCCTGGAACATGTCCTGCAGCATTTTTTCCGCAGACGTAGTGACAGGCTTAAATTTTGAATCTCCTGAGATTGTCTAAAACATTTCAAAACATCTGTAAGCTCATGTTAGAATACGAGGAAAATACATCACAAACGCAACGGTTAATTGATGCATAATTATCACATTTAAATATACAAATTAACTTGGGGACGAACATTAATAAGATAAGGGAGAGATCAGTGAGATGGGTAACTAGGCAATACACAACGAGAAACTTTGCCAAGGCTGCCAAGTCGTGCCCAAGTAGAGGAGTTGAGGAGGCACTAAGTATGCAAAGCCCGCAAGACTGAGAAGTCGTGATAGGAAAGAATACCTTACGCGCCGTACTCGGCGTTCACGCTTGTGAATACACAGAAGGTTTTAAAACCATAGAAGTGTTTCTTCTCTTAGTTTAGGTTTATCACCTACAGTAATGAACACAAAAAAAAAAAAAAAAAAAAAATAAAATAATAAAAATAAATAATAATAATAAATGCAATCCCCTTTAAAACTGTTGTTTTATCTTTAAAGATGAGCAGAATTTCAAAATCTGCTCATCCAGCAAATTAATACACTGATCAATACAATACAATACAAATCACTTATCTACGTAAACTACACGTAGTCAGTCGTTCATTATCTAAACTATTCTTCTCTTGCCACTCTATATGGCTTAAAAAGCGCCCCCAAAGTAGCCATAAGGATCTTCAGCTGATCACTGATCTCCATACTCTGTGATTGACTCCTTGATATCCGAGGAGAGTCTTACCACTTGGTCTTGAATGTAACCAATCTTTACTAGTAGCTTAGTACGAAACAGAAGCTGATATAAAAACTTATAACTCAGGATTTCCTGCACGCTACACCATATTTCATTCAATAAACATCAACATTTCCAATGAATCTCATTGAAGACTTTCTACATCCGATTTGCACATTCACTGAAAATTTCGTCAAAACAGATGAGAGCTGTAGGAGTAAATTTCGTTACAAGGACCTGCGGCCTCACAGGAGGACACATGTGTATGTATACACGGCATGGTTTAGACTCGTTGAATAGGCAAAATGTGACTGACAATGTTTTTATGGAGAAAAAATGTTTGTCCCCCGACAGTGCTGATAAAGACCCTTCTACTTGTAGACAGTCTTGAAAAAAAAAAAAAAAAAAAAAAAAAAGTTCGTTTGAGGTAGGTAAGAATATTTGAAGAATAAACCTGCTTGGGAAGTGGTACGTCAATTCAATGTTTAGAATCCTCGTCATCTAATAAAATTTCACTAGTTTGTACAACGATCTCAGTACCTATGGTTTCGACGAAGCTGATCTAGTACAACTTGACAGACAATTTCGCTTTCAATAGTGGTTACAAGGCTGCGAACCTAAAACTTTCAGAAGATTTGGGAGGAAAACACACATAATTATATCCATCTACAATGGAAGGGTACCCGAGATATGCGCCCATGGTCGGGTCGGCTAACTTAAGACGGTTTCAATAATCGTAGGTACTTACCGAATTCAGGATATAGATTTTTCAATAACCATCAGTCCGAGAGACATAACAGTAACATTCGATGTTCTGGTAAATACGATGAAGAGCTCGCCCACTCTTAGATCAACAAAGGTACTTAATCGTGGAGCCGGCAACGTTTAAACCCAGTAGAGAGGATCGCAGAAGTGCTACCTACTACCACAGGTAAGTTTGATGACATAGTGAGCAAAAATTCTTCTTTTCCAGTGAGATCCATAATATTTTCCATGAACCTCACACTCTTGTCGAATTCGTAAGAAAATGAAGCATTGTAATGGGTCCAAACAGTGTACCCAAGAATATAGTATAGCCTTTACCTAACTGCCCAAAAACTTCTCGAAAGTGTCCAGAAACAATCACAGATATCCAAGATATTTTACTCATTCTGGTTGAACCACCTAATCAAAATGAGGGCGAGGAGAAGTCTTGTCTTGTTATACCTCCTAAGCGTTTGAAACTGAAAAAACCTCCTGATACCTCTTGAGCGTTTCAAACTCCAAATACTGCCCAACTTCCAAGGGAATGAATGCGAGGGGAGCTCTTGTTAGTTTCTACCCTCCTAATACATTGTAAGCGTTTTAAACTGAAAATCCTGCCCAACTTCTTCGGAAATGAAGGCCAGGAGAGCTCTTGTAAGATTCTAGCCTTCTAATACTTTCTGAGGGCCAGGAGAGCTGTTGTCTGATTCTTGCCTCCTAATACTTCGTAAGCGTTTGAAGCTGAGAATAGTGCTCAACTTCCTTGGAAATGAGGGCGAGAAGAGCTCTTGTCAGATTCTACCCTCCTAATACCACCCATGCGTTTGAAACTGAAAATACTGCTCAACTTCCTCAGAAATTGGGGCGAGGAGAGCTCTTGTCAGATTCTAGCCCTCTAATACCTCCTAAGCGTTTGAAACTAAAAATACTGCCTAACTTCCTTGGAAATGGGGCCTCCTAATACTTCTAAAGTGTTTGAAATTATTGCAGATATCAATATGCTACCTAAACCCAGCAAGCCACTGCAACAAATTACTTCATACAGACCAATATCTCTTCTACCAGTCTTGTCAAAATTGTTCGAATTACTTCTATTGAAAAAACTCCTACCAATAATTGAGGACAGAAAAATAGTACCAAACCATCAGTTTGGGTTCAGACATAAGCAGTCAACTATCGATCAAGTACATATAATCACACATGTAATAGAAGCAGCACTAGAACAGAAAAAAGTTTGTTCTGCCATATTTTTAGATGTGTCCCAAGCATTCCACAAAGTATGGCACGGAGGACTTAAATTCAAATTAAGAAAATGGGTGCCATCATGTTATTCACGGATTTTAGCTTCTTACTTAACTGATAGATACTTCCGTATTCGACAAGAAGATGCCTATTCTGACTTGCAAGAGATTAAAGCGGGAGTTCCTCAAGGCTATGTGCTAGGGCCAGTATTACACCTTGTAGAACCAAAAGTAGAACAAAATACAACAGCTACATTTGCTGATGATATGGCAGTGTTGGCAGTTGCCGAAGATACTGTTAAATCAGTTTCTGAACTCAACAAATCATTAGTAAAAATTCACAGATGGGCGAGGAGGTGGAAAATGAAATGAACGAGGCAAAGTCAATACATGTAGACTTTACCTATGAAAAGGTAGAGTACAATACATACTTGTCATACTGGCCGGAAATACCATCCCTTTCTCTAAACAAGCCAAGTACCTTGGCATGACGCTCGATGCCAAATTGAAATGGAAAGAGCATGTCAAGAAAAAGCGGAAGGAGCTTGATACTAGGTATCGAAAAATCTACTAGCTTATGGGCAGTTACTCGTAGCTATCAACGTCAAATAAGCTTATGTTGTACAAGCAGGGCCTGAAAGTGTGGACCTATAAGTGTGGGGCTGCACTGCTAATAGCAACATCAAGATTGTACAATTATTCCGGAACCAATTATTGAGGAACATCGTCGATGCACCTTAGTACATTCTGAAACGCTTAACGTTTGAAACTGAAAATACTGCTCAACTTCCTCGGAAATGAGGTCTAGGAATGCTCTTGTCAGATTCTACCCTCCTAATACCTGGTAAGCGTTTGAAACTGAAAATACTGATCAACTTCCTCAGAAATGAGGTCTAGGAGTGCTCTTGTTAGATTCTACCCTCCTAATACCTGGTAAGCGTTTGAAACTGAAAGTACTGCTCAACATCCTCAGAAATGAGGGCTAGGAGAGCTCTCGTCAGATTCTGGAATCCTGATACCTCCTAAGCGTTTGAAACTGAAAATGCTGCCAAACTTCCCTGGAAAGGAGGGCGAGGAGAGCTCTTGTCAGATTCTAGACATAAGGAAGTTGTTGTTTATTGGTTCATTAACCGAATGGTTACAGTCACAAATTCAACTATGGATAAATAATTGGTAACTATTGGTTTTAGTTACATTTTTGAGTAATTAATAACTATTGATCATCACTTGTTAGTTACATTACTTTTAACTAAATAAGTAAAATAAGATTGTGGAATCTTTATAGAATAATGGAAGAACTCTTAAGAACAGTAACTCTTTTTTGTGTTTTTTTCTGTCCCACTCTCGTTCTGGCTCTGACAATTAGTGTCACCGTCTCAACTTTGTATGTGACTCAGGTATCTCGAACTTTCTTTCCAATAATAATGGTGTAACCTTATTCTTAACAAG
Organism: Creontiades dilutus; assembly: GCA_031894815.1. Taxonomy (NCBI): domain Eukaryota; kingdom Metazoa; phylum Arthropoda; class Insecta; order Hemiptera; family Miridae; genus Creontiades; species Creontiades dilutus. The sequence continues at coordinate 1,165,978 of JAVIWC010009708.1, forward strand.
ATTCGCTACTCCAGGAGAATGATAGTACCGCTAGACGAATCCCGGAAGGCTGTAGCGCGTAGACCTGTCACCTGCCTTGGGAACAATTAGATCGGGTGAGCGGAGGGAGGAGGCTGCCGGCTTGTTGTCGGCCTGATTATCTCGTCCTCCGCGGTTTTTCGGACGGGGGCGGCCGCTAGTCAGCTGTGTCGTCCTTATTCCAGTAAACTGAAGAGCTTCACTGCCACGGCGGGGCCCAAGGACAAGGTGGTCGATTACCTCCCATTACCTGCGTACCTCCATCCACAACACGGTAGGTAACCTAACGGACGAAAAGCGCGTTTTCAAGTGACTTTGTTTTAGGTTTGTAATAAAAGAATATTGTAAATGTAGTTGGTTTTCTACCACTTTTTTAAAAATTCAAGTGAAGGTTGGTAAAATAACATTAAAAGCTTCTTCTCCGCCAACGTTTCGCTTTATTCATATAACTCCTCGTCCAACTTGCCAAGGTTTTAAATCATAAGTTTTAGTTCGGTGAGAATTGCGGTGGATTGATGAAACGTTTTACGGTATACGTAGACACGCTCCTGCTGCCATATGGCTACCTACAGACTTCAAGTGTCTCGTTGAGTGAAAACGTGTTCTTTTACCTGTGGTTTTTTAGAAGGAAAAAGTGACGGTTCACAAATGTTTTGCTTGGTAAATTTTTGCAGGTAAGTAGCTTTTATTTTAATTTAATCCCACAAGATATATAGGAAGCGGATATTTTTTACTACACAAGACGCACAACCATTTCTTTTTCGCGATACTTCGGTTCGCGTTTTCGCTAATGCGATACCCTAGCTTCCCCGTTCAAGACTCCGCGATGTATAACAACAATACATGTATCACAATATAACTGCAAAAATATTAACAAACAAACTACTTTAACAACACTGATATCTCAGGGGTGCCCGCGTCATTGAAGTTCTTGGGAGGGTTCCAAAACAAATTTTTGGGGGTGAAGTTGATTGAAACACTGTTTAACGTGACGACATCCAAAAATATACGACATCACTCGATAGAATGTGAATAATAGTGAACCTAGTAATTAATTTAAATATCGTTTGTTTTTCCATCTGAAAATGTATAAATGACAATGGCAGTGATCGAATATCGTCCGTGAGGGGGGCACCCCTGGATATCTTATGTTACGTTTGAAACACGAAGGGTTCATCTCTCATCGTCGTTCTACCCTTACTTTCCTCTAAACAGTGGTAACTACCATATCATTAGTGGATCAAGCTATAATTTATCGAAAACTCATGTTGATGATGTCGCCGAATGGATAGTAAGCCATTATTATCCATTTTACAAGATCGCGCGACCCATACTAATTGTCGACAAGCTCACAACATCCATTTTTTATTCTTGCCTCAACGACATATACGTTTTTGTTTGTTAATAGAAGCCGCTATTCCGTTGCCTGCTGCCGTTATGACGTTAATTTCTTTTGCGAAAAAGAAACTGAAGGTCACATTTTTATCACTTTACATTTTTGAAGTAGTGATATTGTCATATTCAATCATACAATGTACAACACTGTAAAGAATGTTTTCTGGTCATTGGTTAGGTTTATCCAAAACTTTGAAACATCACTCTTGGTAAACCTCAAGTTCTAGAAAATATCACCAAATATCTTGAAATTTATTCCCAAATGGTTACTATCACAACCCCTGACCTTTTAAAATTAACACCAAATTTTGTTTGAAAGCCGATGTTTGACTGTATCGAAAACTTGTTTTATTGATTTTAAGCCAAAATTAGGTTACTCACTTATTCCGTTATTTTCTTTCCCAGCACCAGGACCTTACACCGAGTAATTTCACTGACCCTATATTTTGAGGATGTTGTGGTGATGGGAGTCTGAAGATGGGAATCTCCCGCCATTAGATTCCAGTGGAGAAGAAGTCCTTGCCAGATGGTGTACGCTCAACTTTCAGAGAGGGAACTTGTCTGACTCGAAGGTTTCACCCGGGTCTGAGAACTTCCCCACGTTTCCATGAAGTCCGAAACCCGCTAACAAATGAAATGTTTTCGATAAAAATGTAGGCGTATACATTCATGCCGGTTGATTTCGCACTTTGACGGTGATGGGTAGAATGAATTTCCTTTCGTCGATCCTCAATCTTCACGAAATTCTTCTGCCCATGCCCATGCGCCAGAAGGAGACACAGGTTTTCGGGCCACCCTCAAAGGAATAGATGGATAGATAGATGACCAAGCTGGATAGTGTAGCACAACAGCCCAGCCAGGAAAAATGCCATATTATTTTCGTTCCTGCGTTCCCAACGAATAGTGGCGTTAAAGTTCCGCCCTGGAGATGTGATTTGGAAAGTCCTCTTTAATGAGCAAACGAGGGGCAATCAAATGGTGTGTATATTTTACTAAGCACATGCTTTATTCACGACCAGGGGTTTCAGTTTATTCGGTTAACTTTTGTAATGAAAGGAAAGTTGAAATTCATCGGTTTCCTGGGGCCGTGAGATTGCTGCTCTGCTTAATTTCCCAGGCTTTATGTTCATGGCGAAGTTCTATTTGATTGTGAGCCAAATTACCATACGATCCTGAAAGGTATCTGATACATATAGTGTGATCCCATACATATCACAATATCCTACCTACCTCGTCCGGTCAAGAGGTGGAATACACTCGAATTATCAAGAATTAAGCGGACCAGACGCAAGATGGTGTACTTTGAGTTTCAACGTCAGGTCAAAAATGTCACGACTCTCTTTACGGTTACTGGAAATAGTTCTCTTGAGCATATACTATACAAATTTCATCCAATTTTGACAAAACGTCAGAGAACTAGTCTGGAATTTTCCGGCACAAGCGAACACCAAATCTCACAGTGGGACCTGACCAAGTGAGAATAGCGAAGTAACCCGATATTTTCCTCAGTACCCCAAAATTCTAAATACCCAAGTTTTCCTCGTAACGAAAGAGACCAACTAAAAAGATTCTGTTGTTGCACTGTTCCTCCTTTATAATAGTTAGTACAAATATTATGTGTATGAATTTTATAGGTTTGTACACTGCGAACTCCATTCCAAGTAGAGCTCCTGCTTAAAATTTTCTAAATTTCCACATCAACCCTACCCAAGACATAATTTAACCAAATTGCTAGACTCTTACATCTATACCGCTCCATTGTAAACTATCATTTGGTTTGATTTTGCTTATTCAATGAATATTCATTTAATTTTAAGATCTATTCTCGTTAGTTACTTTTTATTTTATTTGATGCAGTGGGATGAGCCCTTGGGGCTCACTACTATAACAGCAATGATGACTGGATCTTTCGTGAGATTCGCACCACCACCGAAATATCGCACACTATCGTACTGTTTCAGTTGGTTAGTATTTTTTACTTAACCCGTAAACGTGTTCCCTGGATCTATACATACGATAATACTTCAATTTTGATTATCAATGTTGTCGTGTAATTCGCAGGTACCAGTTTATTATGTCCATACTTTTCCTGACGTTTGCCGCAATGAAGGCGATCACGGCAAGGGATTTCTTCACCGAAAGCATCGAAGCTATAAGGTTTTTGGTGACCGAGGTTCACATTCTGGCAAAGCACTTGACGATGGTGGCCAGGGAAAAGGAGTTCTTGGAGCTCATTGACCAGATTAAGGCGGCCTGGCTCACTTATCAGCCTGCCAACAGGGACTTACTGGCCAAAACTTTGAGCTCTTCTAACAAGTACACAGTCATCATATTTTCCGTCATTCAGTTAACATTGGTACCGGCGGTTCTGGGAGCAAGCGCTAAGGACTTGAATGACATAGGAGAGATTCAGTTCCCGCTGCAGGTAGGTACTTATTTGTTATACCTACTGATAAGAGGAAGTTACACTGAGTTCTCCCAAAACTTCCCTTTCTTCGTCCAAAGCATTAAAAACAGCTAAAATTGTATTGTTCGTTGAACTTTTCATCCCACAATACGGAGGCCAATCCGATGCACTCATTTCAAGGAATATATCAACCTAAAAATTGTCAAAATTTAATCATAATAGGATGAAAACAAAAAAATGAAGAGTCTTGCCAGGAATTGCGAACACACATGCATACAGACACGAACAAGCCTGCGCCAAAACTAAAGGAACAACTAAATCAAAGAAAACAAGAAGCTAATATGACTACCTTTTACCCATTGAGCTAACTATCAACATAGATACTGTCATAAGTTATAACTAAATCACATGTACCGCATCGGGCAAATCGACAATAATCAATTCTAGTAAGTATATCTTGTATCAAACTGTTTTTCATGTATCTACGTGCTACCCTCATAACATCTGACGTTATGATTTTCTAGTAAGTATGTACCCAACGAACTTTCTTAGCGAAAATAAGCTATAAAACTGGATCTATACAACTATTTAACTCGGTTCATTGCACTGATGTTCTATAAATTATTAATTCGCTATTCGTCTTCAGACTTGGATCCCGGAATCGCTGAGGACGAATTTCGTTGCGGGTAGCTTGTTCCAAATCTTACCTTACTGGGCGCCTTTGACAATCTACTGCACGACCATCTCATTCCTCAACAGCATCACGAGGCACGTGGAAGTCTTAGGCCTCGCCCACGCTCAAGACATCAGGAGACAGAAGAACTGGAAAACAGATGGGAACAAAACTCTGTACAAGAAACACCAGGAAATCGTACGGTCTGTAAACAGAAACTTAGTTTTTTCGCCTTCAAGGCAAATTTTTGTCAACTATTGAAAGCAATCATCTTTAGGAATAGAATAAAAATCATGTTCCCTGATCTGTTTAATATATGATCTTGTGCTGTGCTGTAGGATTGTTCATCGTGTGAATGCATTAATGGCTAGTAATTGGGGCTTCGAGATGGTGTGTTCGACCCTGCAGCTTACTCTGGTATCATATAATGCTCTACGGGTAACCATCTGACAATTCATGTTCCTTTAAGAATGTTTTTGCAATAGAGTTCACGAGTTATCTTGTCCTTAAGTAAATTCTCACGTATCCACTTGATCGCAGAAGGAAAATTAAATTGGTTATTGTTGATTCATTTTGAATTTAACGTATTTGATTCTGCTGAATTTTTAGTGCCTCAAAAGGAACGACGTTGAGTTCGTCAATCAAGGCTTCATGGTGCTGATCAATTTCGGGGTGATTTATCTCATACACGGAAATGGAAACAGAATGATAAAAATGGTAAATAGCTGTGCCTAGGAGGTAATATATTTCTTTCTACCTAGCACTAATTAATATTTTCTTCCATAAAGCATTCATTCGAGCTTTAAAGAATAGGCGCGTATCTGTCTTGCTTTAGATAAGTAGAGCAGTAGGATCACTTCCTTCTGGAGGCGATATGTAATAACTGTTTAAAATAACGATACTTAACTTTCAAACAACATAGAGATCATTCAAACCTTCATCTTTTCAAAAAGTGTAATCTAACAACTGAATAAGATTTTCTTTTCAGGGAGAAGAACTCCACGATTCATTATGTGCAACTGATTGGCACGAAGCTCCAATAAAAGAAAAAAAGAACATTTTGTTTATGATGTTCAAAACCATAAGCCCCTTGGAGTATAAATATAAAATTATTACCTTCGATCTCCCTGGATTTTCCAAGGTGATTTCTAATAATAATTATTAGAAATCATATATAATTTATGGGGAACGTGACAAATCCTAAAAAATTGTTGCACTGGGGCTTATAATTCAATTGGCTTGCGTTCATGATTTGAATTTCTACTAAGCTTTGGAGTGTGCGTGTTTCACAGGTGATAGAGCGATTATTGAATTTTAGGAGATATGCATAGAGCACGTAAATCTGTTCTCAACCAAAATACCTATTTGGATTGTTCAGTTGATCATATTTGTGGGACCCCTGAACTTCAATAATCGCTCTATCACCTGTGAAACACGCACACTAGAAAGCTTAGTAGAAATTCAAATCATGAACGCAAGCCAATTGAATAATAAACCCCAGTGAAAGAATTTGCAGCGTATCATGCGTATCAGAATGCTTCAACCCGTGTATCGGCTAGAAAGCCTTTTAGGAGTTCACTCCAGTATCCACATTACTACATCACTAGGTTACTGCTACATAAACAATAACAAAAAAAAAAAAAAAAAAAAAAAAAAAACGCAAATGTTGGCACCGTAAATCGGGCCGTATATTGGGAATGGTTTGAACCCGGGGAAGGACTCATTCGATTCCTCATGGAAAGTTCTTCAAAAAGAGTCCAAATTTAGGCCGCTTCGACTTTTTTTGAGGTTTTTAGGGATTTTACAAAACTTCGACAACCCTTAAAGGGCACTTTAAATTGAGTGCGAGTACTGGCTAAAGAATTGGGGCGTTTTCGGACCAATATTGATTTTTCCTGAAAATTTCAGATATTTTGCTCCAGCCGTTTGGGAGAAATCGTGCGTACGGCGTACGACGTACTGCGGACGGACGGAAAAATTTGTATTGCAGATTCGGATTCTACACACTTTGAAACGTAAACCATGAAATTTTCAGGGGGGTTTAGAATTTTTTTTTTCAAGAGTGATTACAATGGTTTATTATTGAATAATAACCAAAAATAACAATGATTTTGAATCAATATTTAGATCTGTTGCGTTGTTCTATGATCAAATCACCACTTTTCTTTCATGGATGAACAGCGTAGCCCCCATAAGGTATCCAACCACACAATGACAAGAAACTTGGGTCTCATAGCTAAGTAGAGCATCAGCTCATGGGCAATTTTAAATGAAATGACTTTGAAGCAACAAGAGAATTCAAATATAACGCAGTGAGCCACTTGTTCCGAGTAAGCTTCATTCCACCTACAACTAAAATCCAGTAAGAAATCGATAAGAAGAAGGGGCAAGGAAAAAGTAATTGGAGAAGAAAAGATGAAGAGACGAGAACCAACAGAATGTTCAAACTGTTACGAGGAGGTAACTTGCCTTTAGGAGTTTCTGCTTTCTAGAGGAACACCTCTCATCACAGGCTGGTGAATGCAGAAGAACATAAATATTTGGGACATTGAGCTGATATGAATATACCAATGATGTGGGTCGTGGAGAATTCATTGCTAGAGACCGTTTTCGCTGATGATGACAACTCATGACCTAGGAAGCCTTCAAAGACGTAGTCTGCAATGGGTTTCACAGTTGGGTACGGCAGATGACTGGACTCTGATCGAGTACAGGTTTCTTCTTTCTATTGAAGCTTGAACGAAAGCAAATTACCGAAGGAAGACCAAACCATCATTTCAGACATCCCAATTTTCATACTCATCAACATAATGAGATGCATAGAAATTCTGATCCTCCTACAAAAAGGTCCCTAATCTGAATTTCGTACATTCTTTAATATCAAATTTGATTATAGAGGGTGTCCTACTTGAAGGTGGGAGAAAAAGTGCCTCTTAGATTTCTTTAGTGACTTCATGTCCGAGAAATTCCACATTTGAGCTTTTTTCGTGTTTTCAACTTATCGTCACGAAAATTGCCGTAACTCACTTATTCAACAACGGTAAAGTCAAATTTGAGATTTCTGTGAAAAATAAAAATGAAAATTGGGAGTTATCGGTGTTTTTGTGGCAGAGGGTGTAAAATACGAGAAGGATAAAATTGGAATAACTCGAAGCTTCTAAAAAAAAACTCATTGATGCATTGTCATGCATTAGTTGCATAATCCACATAATCCACCCTCGAGCGGATGTCTACCCTTAAGTGCGGCACCCCACTAAACTTAATTTTTAATATCAATTTTAGAAATATCATGTTTGTAATTTTCGCTCATTAGCAAAACCAGCTTGTGATGTATTTGAAAACTTTTTATGCTTGCAGGTTGTAAATACGGTGTTCTCATACATAACCATATTGCGGTCACTTGATGAGGTTGAAGACAAAGACGTTTCTTAAAATACGGAGATGCGTCACAGTCGGAATGGAAAAATGGACATGGAAATACACAAGCTACTCAATGTGTGACACTCTGTCATGATGATATTACATCAGCTTTTAGTAGTTGTAGCTCATTGTTTTAATTTTGTTTAGCACCTTAAATGAACAAATTTTGTGTAGCATTAAAGTTCGAAAATACAAGCGTCATTGATTGACTTTGGTGATTTATTCTGTTTAATCCTGAAATTTCGGTGTAACTGACTTTGGAAAAAATTGCAAAAAAAAAAAAAAAAAAAAAAATTGCAAACCATTATGAAGAATATCTTATTTCTCCAAATTATCAAATTTTATCCCAAACGGATTAGTGATTCAAAAAACACTGAAACGAAAGATGTTTGTTGTCGATAATCAAGCAACCAAATTGAGGATTATCGAGAGCCTACACCGCCAGTTATCATCAATAAATCGGTAGAAAAGTCTCGTAAAACTGTCTCGCGTGCAATTAATTTTTTTAATGACATTGATTGAGGTTCGGTATTTATACAGTGGCATCAGGAGTTTTTCTTCTCTGTCAGGCCCATCTTAACTGCCTCTATTCTTGTAGAAGTTAGGCACTTGAAAAGAATAAAGTTTATTTCAGCCGAAATAAAACAGCTTACAATTAACAAGGTGGGTGGCTCCAATGTAGAGATACAGGCCCAGGGAGATTACCCTGTAGAGCCTATAACGTTACTATACGTAAATGAAGAAACTATCATTAAAAATAAATGCTCATCACTATTTAGATGCAATAGAGACATACAAGTTAGTGTGTTAGACCGTAGTCAACTTTGAGATGCAATCTCTTGAACACAGCTAGTCATAGCATCAGAACTAAACCAACCAGTTTCTCAGAAATAGAAACGAAATTTAGAATATATTGGTCGCATAGCACTTGTACACTCCAAATACAGTTTGAGCGCAACAAAATTGTACAAGATTATTTTGAGAAATATGGCTGTCGATAGCTGTGCATTAGGACCAGTAGCTGGAACTCAGCCAGACCAAAACACTCAAGATTCTGTTTACGTATTTTGGAAGCTTGAGTTCTTGACATTTTGAGGGTCTTGGTTCGTTTTATCATTTGGATGATTAACAGGAGTACAATCCAGTTCTAGCGACCGTACCGACCCGACAGTTCCGCCCTTTCTTATACCGGCATCACCATTTTCCGTCCGCCCAAGGGGGTCATTCGTGCACCTGTCACAAGTATTTATTTTTCGCAGTATCCGAATTTCCCCGTCCATGACTAGGCGATATAAATGACCCATGGGTCATAGAACATAATATTTTGGGGTTCCGAGTAAAAGTGACCAAGTAACATTTGCAAAATTCTACGGGAAAAATCTGAAGTTTCACCTATTTTCTTCTTACGAACACTGGTTGTGTGATGTCTCATCCGACTATGTTTCGATTTTTCTTTATCCTGTAGGTAGTTAGCTAGTGCCCGCCTTCAAAATTCACTTCAGATTAAATAAGAGCTGTTTTCCGGAAAACTCTATTTGATCATTTTTACCTGCGAGGGGAGTTTCAAGCATTTACTCATTTGGTGCATCGGGAGCTGTGAAATTGAGGGATTGAATAGTTTTTTCGTTAATTTATCACCACAAGCATCTAATTGATATTATTTCTGTTAGAAAAGGTTATCCATTACCTATCACTGTAATTGGTCATTTTCACCTGCCCACTATCGTTAATATCAAATCTTACACAGTAAAAGTGATCAAAATTTGCACCAGCGAGTACATTTATAATCCATCTCGTGTTTTGTGGTTGAGTCCCATTTGGTGACTAGGCGATTATAATTTGTCAAGTATTTTTTGCACATCAGTTTGAAGATAACGTTCTTAGCAACAACACACAGTAGACAACGTTCCATAAGTACCGGAATGACAAAAAAAGCTCATTTTGAAAAAATGTTACTTGGTCACTTTTACCCATGGGTCATAGAACATATTCTAGCGGTTGTTTACATGTGTTGTCAAAGTTATTGGAGTTGTCCAAGTCTGTTGGTGACCAAATCATTTCTCGAGTGTTTGCAAGGTCGGTCAGAACGATGTACCTGCATATCAACGAAATAAGAAAACTACCGTCTTTATGGGGTTTAAAAAAAATCAGAACTTCAAGAATAGGCTGGATTCTCCGAATTCAGTCCTAGATTGAATTTCATGTGACAGTTGCCTCTGCAGACGTCTATTGTAAATGTAATTGAGCGGACTATGTACTTGAGGCAAAAGTCGCCAAAAAAATTCAGAAAAACCACTCATAAGATTGGACGACACGGTACGAAACTAACCTCACTAAAATTCACCCTCCTTCACTTGAGCCAGCGGCCGCACATGGGATTTCCCACTTCACTCGCATAGATCACCGGTATAGCCCTGAAATCGCCTTAAGAACGACTACCCGAAACTCGTTAGACGCGTGCTCAAATGCATAACTGAAAAAAGGTGCTATATTAGTATGCGCCCCACATCCCTCCGGCGCCCCACAACCCTTGGTTTCTATGGTAGTAAGCGCCCCACAGTGCTACGCAGAATATGCATGTAGAGAAAAAGGTACTCGTACATAGGAAGCTTTGTGGAAGGTACCTACTTACAAGAAATCCTCATTGAAAGGTGCTTCGTCGAGGCTCTATCACAGTTCAGGGTCAGTATACTTCTTTCACGTCCTTCAGGAATGCGAAGAACAGGTCTGCTGCAGTCTAACCCGATTACGCTTACCAGCAAACCGGGATTCGTCAATTTGAATAGGGTGGTCGCAAGTGCCTATCATTTGCGGACGTTTGTGGACGATTGAGGAACAAACTTCACGACACATATTGGACCATTCCGTGATGATCTTGGTTGATTTTTCGGTCAAATCAGCGGTGGTGGTAAGCGCTAGGCCAACAACAAACATAAACTCAGAGCATTCGTGTAGGTAGGTACCTAGTTCGTTTGAGAAGTTCGGTCGACTGAAGGAGAAGATGGGATAGGTTGATCATAATGGAACATTCGAATTAGTTCTAGCGATAAGCCGGTTGTCTTGCGACAGTTGTCTAAGATGAAACACAACTTCGCGATTATGTACGAAACAAACACCGCTGAGGGGCACATTGCGAGTACGTAAGTGTGGGGCGCGTACTAATAGAGAAACGTGACTGTGGGGCGCATACTAATATAGCACCCTGAAAAAATATTAATTATCTTAATTATATGATATATTAAACCAATGGGTTTATTATGTTCTGAATAATGCATGAATTGCATGTCAATGTAAGGTTTGGGGGATCGCTTTTAGGTTCATAAGTCGCAATTATTCGCAAAGGGTGAATTTCTACGGATCTGAAACCTTTCATATTTAATTTCAAATTCCCAGTCAATTTTGCAACCAAAATCACTAAGAAATGTCATCTTACTTGCATGTCAGTAAAACACTCGAACACCATTTGACCAGTTTTCGGTCCATGGCATCTATACATGTAAGGCGATCAGGCTGTTTAAAAGTTAGGACCAATTAAACAAAATAGTTTGAAGTTTTCGATTATCTATACTCATCAATACTGATAGTAAAAGTATGGTTGTTCTTAGTATCGTGTCCTCAAATAAACGTTCAATTACCTTGAACCAGTCCATGATGGGGAGCTGGTGAAGTACAGCAAATCAAACAGAAGCAACGAAGACATTTCTCAAACAAAAAATCACGTCACTAAATTGAGCCAAAGTGATCGGTTAGTCGATCAGTCCAATCACCTAGGTTCAAAGGATCAGGACAAGGGTAGAAATAACGCCCTCGAAATAACGCTCACGCAGGACAAGGAATTACTTAGAGACTAAGTCTTCTTTTGCCTACTCAGAATTTAGACGGCAGGATATTTTAACAATTTGTCCCTCTGTGAAAAACCGTTTGACGAAGTTTACATTTCGCGTTTTCGCCCCTATTTGTACAAGCAATTTATAAAATTAAATAAACCAACGGTGGATCCTATCTCAAAACATGAACTTCAGGATTTTTGCCGGGATCGGTATTAAATTGTCCAACTGTTATCCACAATCTAAGATGTTTTCAAACTAGTTGATATTTTTTTCTTTGCAGGAGAGTATGTTTTCTTCCAATAAATTTGCCGAGCTGCGGTGATTGTTTCATAACGACTTGGTCAAAACGGATCGATTTTGGAATAGCTCCGAGGGGTCTTACAATGTCAAGAAGGCATCGAAGGTGTTTCATGTACATCAATTTACTATCGGTAATTCTGCCCCTTACAGCACAAGTAACATGGTGGACGGAACATCCCCCTCCCGCTCACCTCCCAAGTATCTTGATAGTCACCGTCACTGTAGCACTGGCTTCCAAGTCCACTGAGTATCTACCTAGTGTACACATTAGAACTGACTTCCGCATGGCTAATAAGTTTCGTAATATTCCACTCAATAACCTTATCAAAAACTGAGTTTTATAGAGGAGGTAAGTCAGTGCAAAATGGTCTGAGCTAACACTTTCTATCTGCAAACCTTGGAAAGTATTTCGGTGATTTAGAAGAGAAAAAACCTAGACCGAATTTTAATTGTTCTTTACATTCTTATTTTCGATAATGATGAATTGTTTTTGGTGTCACAAGGTTTTTTTCAATGCTCATCAGCTTTAGAGATAGTAAAAATGTTTTTAGGACTCACAATTTAGGAATGACTGGAGAGGAGTTTAAATGTGTTATTTCAGCCATCCTTGTAAGCGCCAGTTTTTAATCGCAGTCAACAATTTGTTACCTCAGGTGATGAGGGAGAAAAGTTTCGCACATCAGTAATGCTCAACGTAGAATCAGTCGACTAATTAAAGAATCATACATTTTTGGCATATTACCAAATTGAAAATTTTGGCAAATTGATTTGAACCTTTGGCACAAATCAATTTCAATACTTTTGGCATCTCAATTTAAACTTATGGCGACTCAATTTTGGCATACACTTCGAGATTTTGGCATATCAATTTATACTTTTCACAAATCCCAACTAACCCAACATTCCACCCCATATTATGATCAATAAATGTTTTTTCTCTCTCGAAGTAAGCTGTCAAAATGATGAGATCATGTTATAGTGCATTCACCATATAATTTAAACTGAAACGTTGGCTTTGAACGTTCATTCCATTACGCCGCAAATCACAATCCTCAATGTAAACCTTCCATCATATTGTCAAACCGGGACATAAATGAATACCAGTTATTATATGTGATAATTCGTGTTTCAGTGGGACGAGCCGCTGGGTTTGACAACCACTTTAGCGGTTATTGCCGGCGCGTTCAACACCATTGCTCCACCAGAGAGGATCCGCAGGTTCATCTACTGGATGTCTTGGTATCAAACAGTCAACTATGTTTTGTTCTTGATGTCAGCAGGTATCAAAACGACGTTACCTTCCGTTGTTCATACAGACGTTAATATTCAAGCACGACCCTGGGTCTAAAACTTTCTGCTAAATTTGGTAACCAGGGATATGCAACCTGAGTTGGCAGTTGTTTAGAGTAACTGTTTCATTCCGTCCGTTTTTACGATATAATTGAGCATCACCCACTCTTTGAGTATCCAACAGCGTTCGAGTGTTTTCGTATATGAAAAAGAGTTTTTTTATTTTCCACTAATATATGTTATTACGGGAAAAACACACTGAGCCATGGATTCGTTTTTCAATGACCCAAACCAAAACAACACAAACCAAAACACACCCAACACCAATCACTAAAACCAAAACATATCCACGATTCAATGTTTTGTAGTAGGTATTAACATGACTGGACGTTTGTCGACCATATCGCCTACTTGTACGCAAGTATTTCTGCCTGTTGATTCAAGATTTATTACGAAAATAATAAACCTTTGAGTAATAATATACAGCGTTTTTAATTTGGTTTTAAATTTTTGACTGCCAGGTACCAACATTTTCACTTCAACAGATTTCTTCGGTGAATGCCTTGAATCCTTGCACTTCCTCGTGACGGCCTTCCACGTCTTTATGAAGTACCTCACATTAAGGTTTGATAGTTGAAATAATTTTTTATTTGCACCGACAGTAAAATATTTTAATTAAGCTGTGAAATAAATTATAATAATTCTAAATACTATAATTGGATAAGTTCTTTATGATAACAGACTTTAAGTTTAGGATTCTGGGAGCTCTACCTAAATTATATCTGAATATTACAAAATATGCTCAACTGTAAAACACTATTAGTTTTCACAACCGTTTTTCTCTCTCAAGCTTACCTACTTTTACCTCATTTGTGCTTATACGTTTATCAATCAATTTATTATGTTCACATGTTGAGACAGACAATTTTTTATCTGATTAGTAGTGAATCCAATTTTAGCCATTTTCCAGCGTTTTCTCGTGAGATTTTATTTTGAGAACATTTCCGTGTATTTAAGTGCTATCCCGTCATCTCACTCGTTCTCATCATGTGGTATTTTTGAAAGGTCATGCCGAGGTAATGGTTTGACTATAAACGATGTTGAACGTTCTATGAGCTGTGTTATCGTTGATCATGAATGCGCCTACCATATTCCTCCACTTTTTTATATTGATTTTGTTATTTGATTGAACGCATGTTTGACGAACAATATTATTCTTTCTTGAAAACTTAAAGTGTAATTCTGTTTTGCATTATAGTTCTCATAGTTTAAGGATTTGATTAGGAAATGCCCCAACAGGCTGTGTTGGCACTTTTGAAAATTTTCCCTGTGCCCCGCAGTTCTTAGGGCTTCAAGATACGGTCTCTGCAAATACCTGATGTTGAAGCCCTAAAAATGCATCGTATTCTCAACAGCACACAGTTCTGGCCGTATAATTGTTGAAGGTTTCAAGGTGTACTGCTTGTTTCAATAATTCAGAATTATTGTGGTATTGAAAATTGAAGATATTGAGAACTATATTGATATTGAGAGTTATTGTTACTTTGAGAAATATTCACAAATCACTTGCACATCATCATCATCACCGCATTATTGCCCACCCATTTCGCAAACAACAGATGAGTGTGTATTGGCAGCCAGCAGGATGGATCACTACCGGTGAACTCGTTATGCATTCAATTAAAGGAATATGGTTAAGGAGTTGTTTTTGTTGAGTTTGGGACCCGTTAGCTTCGGAAACACGCTCGTATTCCATCGTATTTTTTTCAGTGACGCTTTCGTACCTTGCAACCTGAAGAACAATCGGTGGAACCAGCGCATTCGTAATTCATTTCTAGGTTTTCTGTAAGTCCCAAGACTTCAGCTTGCGCTGCACCACTTTTCCGGCCTGGTACACGGCCAGTTTGAAACTTATGAAAAGGAACTTAATGTTAACCCTACTTGTAAATAATTAATTACATGTTCAATTCCATAGATTCAGAGAGCGGGATTTCCTCGAGCTCTTCGACCATATCAAAAGAGTGTGGAGCGGTTATAGAATCCACAACGAAAAATACCTGACTACTACACTCTCGTCAATCAACATCACGTCTGTCGTAATTTTCACTAGTATATTCAATGTAGTGTTTGTCAACGTTGGAGCAGCATATTTGAAGAACATCCTGGATCCAACCAAGATCCATTTCCCAATCCAGGTTTGGTTTGAACTGCTATTACACCATTGTAGTGAAACTTTACATATAGTCGTAAATAAACAGCCAAGGCTATTGAAAAGTGAGGATAGATCCCGAAACCCGACGAACATTCCCACGAGTACCCTACCAATGCTCCTCGATAGGGGGGGTAGTAACAACATTTTGCTCCCGTGTAACAAGGAGGTGACGGAACAGTCAACCTGCCCCTTCCAGGGGCTGAGACGATATTGCCTGAAACATTCTGATGATGCCCCGGTAGCTATGAAGATTTTAAGGCATAGAACAACTTTCTGTGCTAAGAGCTGATATTCATATTAATCTACTTGCTAGTTCCTACCTATACACGTACTACATAAATTTTGTAAATTTTTTTACTTATATCGCAGATTTGGATTCCTGCATTCTCCAAAGAAAGTTTCTTGATTGGGTCAACGATACAAGTGGTTTTGTTTTTATGGCCGCTTTTCATAGTTGGCATGAGCACAACTTTCCTGAACAGCATTTCCAGTCATATTGAAGCTCTCGGCCTCGCTTTGGCCAAAGACATTGAGAGGCAGAAGGTGTGGAACAGGGACCAGGCCAGAGTTTTCTACAAGAAACATCAAGAAGTCATCAGGTTGGTGCAGTTTGTTGAAAACGTGGAAAATATTTTTAATTACACTAGATATATTTACTGTAATTCGTATCCTTGGTGGTTGAGGGCTCATCGATATCCGCGGCGGTTAGAATGGGGTTCTAGCCAAGTTATTCGTCCTATCCGTCTAGAATAACCATCTAAAAACTCATAGCGTCGTGGTGACGGGTGCTTGTAGATCGTACCATCGAAGGGCAGCTTTGATAGGCAGAGATCTAGAATGGACTCCCACCAGACCAAGGTGATCTACATTCCTTTGTAGACGGATTTCTAAGCCATGAAGTACAGGCTTTAGCGTCTCGAGGTTTAATTAGGTTTGTCCCATCTGCGGTTTCATGCAGGTCTCTAATTCGGTCCGATGCTGAAGGACAATAAAAGTCTTCCTGATCACCCGTATAATTCGAAAGCAATACGAGAATATTCCTCAGTCTACCATATTGCAGCGATTTGGGTTAATACCTCAATGACACCCAGACTTCCATTACCCACGGAATCATTAACAGAGACATTAGCAGAGTCAAAGGGGAAGTGAAACCAAATAATAACGGTTCTCCTAATTTCAAAATCGGTTTGTTTCAGGTCTGCTAGAGTTGTGTTTCCAAGCACTAGATGTTGAATCAAAGGAGGACTTTCATGGTCTGGCAGCATCACGAGTTTCTGCAGGGGCTTCAGTAGTGCCCAGTCAATGTATTCAAGCATATCTGTTGCTTAACTGGTCATGCTGTTACAAATTCTTTATGCTCCAAATGGTACCCGAAGATACGTCCATCGAACTTTATGATGTGCTGCTCTAAGAAGATTTTCATTTACATTGAGTGTAATTCCCTCAACTGGCATGACGAAACGCCCCCTCTATGCACCAAAGGATGGTAATAGAGACTCCCTGAAGTTAATATTCGGCCCGACTCTTCCAAGACTTCATTGAATTCGTTATTTAAGCCTGAGTTACAGCTACAGTTGTAGCAGACAGAACTACATCATCCGCAAACGCAAAAAATGACCAGCTTCCACCCTTGTTGAAGTTTCCTACTCTGTTGGAAAGAACTAGCACGATATGATCCGTAATTACATTGAAAATAGCATCAGAAAGGCCTTGGCCCTATACCGCTTGTTCATGCTCAAATCTATAAGTCCTCTCCCTGAGAGTTTCCTTTTACGTTTACATCAATGCGTATTGGATTTTTGGAATTATAAAATATGCAGTTTCCTCACCACTGGAGGTAGAGATATCAGTTGTGGTGAAGCAACATATTTTACCATTTAAAATATTTTCAACAGTGCGTGGCTTAACATGCCATTGCCCTGCTTCACCTGTATTTTGGTTTTTTCTTTTTTCTTCAGTATTGTAATACGAGTTAACGAGCTGATGGCAGGAAACTGGGGGTTTGAGATGGCGTGCGCTGCCGTGCAACTTACTCTCCCAGCCTACAGAACTCTCAGAGTAATTTACTATGATAAGTACAATAGATTACTATTATCTACTATTTACTTTTACTACTATTAAGATTACTAATATATACTAGATCACTATTGTACAGATTATTATTATACTGATCAATCAAAACTCACAATTATCAATATTATCGTTCGGGTTTGAATACTTATTTCGAGATGCCAATAAATAGTACGTACTATTAGTATGAACATAACATGGACAAGTTTTAATTACAAAAATTGAAATGCGCCTTGAACATGCATGCGCGCTTCAACCATAATTTTACATCGAAAATGCATTTATCTTTGAACAAGCAACCACGCAACACCAACTTGGTTATCAAGACCAGCCGAAGAAATCCGTACATTGAGTCATGAAAGGAATATAAACGACCTATTTAAAAAGTTCAGCTAAGATGGTATTTAAAACCAAGGACTGTGAATCTTATAAAACCAACCACCGTAATGTTCACTGTTGCGTAGCAGGTAGAAAGGTACTATCTTGTTGAAATAGTATGCGATTTTCAGACCGTTCTTTACTGGGCACCCTAAAAGTTTGATTGAGCTCGGGGCACAAGTACCTACCAGAAAAAATAAAGAACTTCTCCAGGAAGAGGGCTAACGAGCTTCTTAGCCTAGGAAGAAGGGAGATAAGTAGTCTCTATTATGGATTGGGCTCGTAATAAGTAGGGTAGGGGTATGACGATTAACAAATTTGTCATAATTAATGGCTATTAGCCTAGAGGGAAATGCGAGTGAATGGGGGAGACAGGACTGTAAATAATAAAAGGACCATTGGTCGTAACCACGCCCTGATACCATGTGAGGTGATGGAATGGTATAGTTGCCCCTCCCATTGAGCTGAATACGGTAATGCTGCCACGCTCAGAGGATGTCCCAGACGCTTGAAGGGTCTGATTCATCTCCCAAGACAGATTCCAGAATCGAGAAGGGCCAACTAACCAAATCCATTACAACAGCCAGAAATGATGGTTCGTAGGTACACTCTGAAAAACGTAGAAATCCAACTAAAACTCGACAAGATGAAATGAAAACAACTACTAACCAACTTGGGCTAACGCCAGCCTCACGGACCTCGAGTTGAACTAATGGCTCTGCAATCGATTTTTCAGGAGACGTTCGGCGACCTACGAGAGTACCTCCCACTATACGCGGTCCGCCGCTATCACTCCGTGGGAGGTACTCACTCGTCTCAAAGTTTTTGAGATTTCGATTTTTAAATAGTTTAACCCTCAATTATAATGCCTTAGGGTTGATTGATCATGATATCGAGATCAATATACATCCAGGACCGGATCTGAGCGAAAACTCGTAAATCCAGGTTCAGTACCTACATCTAAGGAGCTTCTGCTGACGGTTCTTCATGATCCAAGGCATATCATGTTTTATTTCTTGTTATTCAATTATTATTGCGAGCGTACGAAGAGTTATTAATAAACACGTTATTCATTCATTTAGTAAGTAGTTTCGGAGAAAAGCTTCGGAAGCCGTACAGTGTTCGGCGAATGGAGGTTTTTTTATAAATTTGATTTAGAAAACTACGTGTCCAGAAAAGTAAAACATTACCTTTGACATGGAGGTCAATATATACATTTTTTTGAAGATGGTAAACCTAAATGTAAATGAATATGTGAATTGATATTTTCAGGCGATCAGAATGAACGATGTTGAAGTGTTCAACCACGCAGTGATATTGTGCTTGAACTTGATGGTCATCTACATAATTTTTGCGAGTGGTAACCGAATCCTGTCAATGGTGAGCCAAATTTAATGTTATAATATAAAATAATAAATTTTCCGCTTCAATTTTATTCCTCCACTTGTGCCTCTCCTGCCTGGAACAGTTCTATAGGAATTTTCCGTGGAAAATCGCCGGGGGGCTTACTCAACAATATCGGTCCTGGCACAGGTAGACAAAATGTAATTACAATTACCGACCTGAAAAGTCCTTGTAATTTTAAATTGAAAACTCAAAAATATAATTGTAACCGCAATCAAAGAGCTTAGAAAATTATGCATAATCGTGGGTCTTAATCACAATTAAATTTACAAGCCATGCAATTGTGATTTTAAGTTTTTAAATGCAATTGTTGTGTTGCATTGTTGTTGTTGTTGTGTTGCAATCCTTGTGCAATTTATTGTATTTGTTCCACTTACGAAATTCAACTTTGTATACTTTACACCCATGAACGCGATTAATTGAAACTGCAATTGCAGTGGCAAGTAATTACCATTGAGAGTGGTTGCAATTACTTTCAGTAAGTTGGTGATTGTTGTTTTCCAAAGATAACTTTTCCCTCTTCGGCCTTTTTTTTTCACTTTCTTTTTCAATTCGTCAAACAATTACCAACTCAACTAATTGAAGATGTATCTAATTACTCATGTAATTAATACAGATCAACTCTGGCTCTCATTCGTCGAGGGCGAACGGACAGAAAATGTAATTGGCGCTCCTTGCGAAAATGGGTGAACTAGATAATTACATAAATCGGTGAGTAGGTCATAATAACTTGGGCGCTGAGGAACGCATTCTCTGACAGCTGCACATAATGCAGGGTAATCGGAGTAGACTCACTATAACACCGTTATTAATGTCAAATTTGTCGAAATGAGCCCAGCCACTACGCCTTAATTTCATCGTACGGTAGCAGAGCTTGGTACAGGTTTATGGTGGAATGTATTAGTTGGTAGTACAATCAACAATATTTTTACGGGCTGGTTCTATTTTTTCAGAGCCCGTTTCTTACCACCGTTTTCCACTGCAGCTTCACCAATATCACCTTAGATATGGCTCTGCTGTCTCCATAGAAGCGCTCTTTTTTCACATCTAACATCCCTATTTCCCATAGCTAACCCCACACCATCCCACATGATGTCGGCTCTTCCATAGCAACCCTCCTGTTTCACATAAACTTCACCCTCCTGTAACACGTCTTTGTAGCACTGCACCGTACCATCTGGCTCGGCCAGTTTTCTAGCTACATTCCTATTGCATATCTCTCACCTCTGCTTTCACTGCCACCACCCCATCCCTATCCCAAAAGACGCGGCTTTTCCGGTATCAACCCTCTTCTTTCTCATCTCACACTACTGTTTTTCACAGCTGTGTGGATGACTCGGTTGCAACGGAAACTGCAGAGCCAGACGGATAGGAGGGAGGAGGTTCAAAACCATTGTCAGGTTTGATGGTGTGGGTTGAGGAGAGGCCTGCACAGAAAACAGTGTGTGATGTGAAAGAGGATGGTTGCTGTGGAAACAACTGCGCTAGATGGCGGTGACACAATGAAAGCAGAGGGTGGGAGTGAAAGCTATGGATAGCAGGGGGTTGGTATGGAAATGAGAGGGTTGCTAAGAAACCGGCGGCTGTAAATTTGATGAAAAGGTTTTAATCAAAAAGAAAATACGACGTTCTTAGCCAATGAAGTCCGAAGAAACCAATGAAGAATCTATGAAATTTGAAACCCATGATTTGTCCGTTGCTTCGGAGATCCAGGGTTTGAATTGGAGTAGGAATATGTTTGGTTAGTTTGTATTGACGATCTTGTATTGACTCCTCCTTTTCTCACTCTCATTCTTGCTGTGCAGCATTATCACATAGAAAAGTATGCTGTGTTTCAGGGTGAAAAAATCCACGTGAAATTGTATGAAAGCGACTGGTTTAATCTTCCGGTAAAAGAAAGGAAGAACGTTCTATTCATGCTGTTCCGGGCCACAAAGCCCGTAGAATACCGTTACAAAATAATACATTTCGACCTCCCTGGATTCACGAAGGTTAGTAGCGTTGTTTAAGATCCGCTGAAAGTGTAACGTCACTTTTATTGATATAAATTCCTTCCAGTAACCCACTCGAGGAGTTTTGGTGTAATATAGTTTACAATAGAAGTAGATTTCGATAGTTTTACTTTATTAGGTAGGTACCTACTTAGAAGTGTTGCTTACTATTGGAAAACGCTACCAATTCTAGTACATGGATTAATTTTGATTGGACTAAGAAGATCTAAGTGCTATTTGCGATTACTTATGTACAATTTTATTTAATATTCTTCAGTGATATACATTTTTTTTGGATATTTATTATCTTTCCACTGCAAGTGTCCTTCAACAAAAATTGAAGAGTAATAGCATAAGTTATCTGAGTTCGGTTATGGATTTGTTGGTCAATTTTAGGTCCAGGAATTGATATTATTTGCTATGCAAGAATTCCTACGGTCCTGAAGTTTTCCCAGCCGATTCTCCTTCCACAATTACAGGAAAAATGACACCCTACGTGCCAATCGGCCACTTTCACCGAACAAATAAACATTTTAAAGCTTTAAGATTGGAAAAATAAAGGAGATTGCCGATATTCTGTTTCACATGTGTTTTTCGAGTTCAAACCCCTATCAAAGTTGTTGCGGTTTAAATGGGCAAAATCCTCCGTTAATTTCCGTTATTTGTGATTTTAAGATTAATGAAACTGAATTCGCGCAAGCTGCCATTCGCTTTTACTTTTTCTCGTCATAAGTCACAAGAAGATTCGGCAGCTCGGCTGACTCTCAAAGCGGAAGGTTTTACGATCCATGTCAGTTTTATACCAAATAACGTAATAAATTATTATTGCTAGTTATAAAAGAGTGATGAACGGAAAACTTTCACGAGTGATTCATAACATTCAAATCTGGGTTTCATCAAGGTAAAAAATCGTTGAAAATATTCATCATCAGTGATTTGAAACATCAACATAAAACTGAAATTCATACTTAAAAAATAGTGCTGAAGAAAGTAGTCAAATACCTTGAATATTGATCTTTCGGAATGGAATGATATGTTCCGATGATTCAAATATTGGTTTCACTTTGATACTAGAATATAATTTAGGATAAGTTTCTTGTACACCATGTAATAATTACTGGAACTTTATATTATTTATTTTCAGGTGGTAAACACAGTTTTTTCGTATATGGCACTTCTGCGTTTCCTTGAAACTGGCGGAAGCGAAGATGAAGGAGCATTCATATGAAATGTTATTGTGTCATCAATATTGAAGAATTGATTTCTGAAATCCACGCTGCTAACAATTGGACGTTGTCTTGCTTGTATATAACAATGTACTGCACCCAGAAACAATGATTTACACTGCCATGTACTCTGCCACTGCCGTGGGGACAAATGACGTATTGATTTTTATCTATTCTGAAATTGATTTCTATGGAAACATTATCCGTTCCTATACAAATAACAGTATCTGCAGTACGGGGACAAAAATTTTCGTTTTGGAATTTTCAAATGATTTCATGGGAGAAGAGGCGAAAGAAACCCGATGAACGATTGTGTAAAATGTACTTTCCTGGACGTTCTTAATGAAACATGATAATGAAAATGACTTTTCAGAATTTTTCAATCCAATTTAAAGAAATTTCTAACCCACCTCCCTTCAGTCTTATATCAATATTATACCAAATTTTAAGCTCACCTTTTCCCAGTCTTAACAAATCCAACCTTGACAAATTCCCAACCCACCTCACTCCCTCCAGCCTTGACGAATTTTCAATCCTTCTCCATTCAGCCTTCACACATTTTAAGCCCACTCCCCTCCAGACTTAAAGAATTTTCAACCCTTCTCCTTCAGCCTTCACACATTTTAAGCCCAACTCTTTAAGTTTTAACAAATTTCCAACCCAACCCCCTTCAACTTCAATATATTTCCAAATCATCACCCTCCAGCCTAAACGTATTCCCAACCGACCTCCCTCCATCCTTGATGAATTTCCAATCCCACTTCCCTCCAGACGTAACGAATTGTCAACCCTTATCCCTTCAGCCTTCACACATTTTAAGCCCAAATGTTTCATGTCTTAACGAATTTCCAACCCACCACACTCCAGTCTTCACCAATTTCCAAAACCCTGGCATCACTTCTGATGACTCCTCTGCCTTCTTGTTTCACGGCGTCTTCAAACATTTTCATAACAAGTATCCACGAGACCCGCAATGCTATTTTCATGGTGAACCTAATCTGCCTTCGAAACCTATTTACATGTTTAGATATCTGCCTTCAATATCCTGTTGTTGATAATAAAAATTGTAATTTTTAGAGTTTAGAGTATGATTAAGCAAGTAGTTTTAATTAGTATAATAATGAAACTTTTAAAACTGAATCAATAAATCATGATTGAGTCCACTTGATTAAAGACTTACCACCTAATTTCTTAGTGAAATTGAGCTTCACCCCTGTCTGCTAATCTTATAAAAATGATGATTATAATCGTATTTGTGTAGCTGATTTCGATTAAATTCATCATCGCGCCTCCAAATTCGATTAAAATTGTTATCCATTGAATCGAGTAAACGATTGTGGTTAAAATCTTGATCGTGACCGTCAATTAGATTCTTCCCATTTCTACATTCACAGAGTATAAGAGACTAACGTAGTCGTCAAGTCTTAATGCAGATGGAAAACAGCAGAAGTTGTGAGGAATTAGGATGTCAATCACCTAATGATTGGGTAGTAACTGTTGTGGGTGACTTCTGTGTTACGTAATACGACTGAATTATATAAAAGATCCACCGCCAATTGTTTCGAGCCGGAATAAATACACTGCACCAATCGCTTCGAAATTATAACTGTGGCAGCTAAATGATGGTTACGTGAAAAGTAGATATATTCATGTGGAATAAGTATGGGAGAAGGGCGAGGAGCGGTTGGCGCAGAGTTGAAAGACTGGTTATCGAGTCGTTTTAAAAGGTCACAAGTCCTCATCAAGAATTCAGGCTTTCGATGATTCGATTGGAGATACTTATAGCGAGAATGTATAAAAATTCACTGTCGTATTTTCAAGTTGGCAATCACAATACGAACAAGAAGTTAAAAAAACAAATAAATAAAAAATCTATAATTGGAGGTGTGAGTGTAGAAGTAAAAAGGTATCTTATTTTTCGAGTTTCTTTCTTTATATTTGGGGTTTCGCTACATGTTTCGCTTATATTAGCTTCTCCAGGTACGTCGGAGTAATAAAATATCGTGTTTATAACCATATGCATATAGTTATTTACCAAAGACCATCGGTAGTACAACATAAAAGTGGAGGAGATATTCCCTATTACTACGCACTCACTGTAGCCTTACTTATATAGGGTGCCCCACGGTTTCTCCCCCCTCCCTCCTAAAATTG
Source organism: Creontiades dilutus (assembly GCA_031894815.1). NCBI lineage: Eukaryota > Metazoa > Arthropoda > Insecta > Hemiptera > Miridae > Creontiades > Creontiades dilutus. Next base: position 1,190,746 of record JAVIWC010009708.1, read on the forward strand.
TCCAAATGGGAGTAAACGAAAAAATGTTTTTTTCGCATCTGCATATTTTTTTCAAGGATTTCAATATCTTTTTTGCTCAACCATTCGCAAGTGACACTAACTTTCTTATTTTAAGTAGGAACCCCAATTTTTATTGCAGATTCGGATTCTACCCAAAATCTCATGAAAGTTTGATCCCTCAACCAATTTTCTTAATTGCGTATAACCGGTTCAGCGAGTACGTAAAGTTGCGCAACCCCAAAACGGTCAAATAGTGGATGATGGTGAACTCTGAAGTGCGACACATAGCTCACGAATTTCTGCACTCGAGAACATTTCCCTTAACATGTGACGTCGGAAAGCCCTCGATTTACCGTATTTATATCGTCAATGTACAATTTAAATTCAGCTTTTTAGCTTGACTAGGACATGAGAAAGCCCTTGGGCTCAGTCAGTGGAGTGCCCTCGTCAGATTACTGACCCCCCACATAAGCTATCATTAAAATTTCAGCTTTCTTGACAGACAAGGACAGAAAATAGCCATTACATTTTTCCTTGCACATAAGAATGTCAGAACCTAATAGTCTTATACAGGGTGTCCCAGGATTTATGCACAATTCGACTCCTACGTTTTCTACAACTCATTTTCGAACAAAAATGCCTCCTAGCAATTTTTTACCAGAGGCCTCGTTTTCGAGTTATTCGCGATTTAAGATTTTCTTCGTGTTTTTGATCGTATGTCATGAAAACTGTCATAACTCCCTCAATTTTGGATATAGCCCAAATATGATGACACCATTGGAAAGAGCGTAAAATTTCCTATCTACTTGATGTAATAAAACATTTTTTTATTGCATTGAAGATGTGCGACTGCCGCGCGAAATGGCAGTTTCGTCAAAATCTCAAAATCGCCTGTTTTTCATCTCGCCTAGAAACCCCATTAATGCTTGACGCAGAACTGTGCAAGCCTGGTAAAACGTGCACCAAAATGTCAGCTTTCCAACGGTGTAGTCGTTTTGGTTTTTTAAAATATTTTTAGTTAAGGAAATAATTTTTAACTGCAAAAAAACGTGTGTTTTCTGTTAAAATTGAGGTTTTTTCAAAAGTCTCGACGAAAAAAGGTTGGAGGCGAGATATGCGTAACTTTTCTCGCTGAATCGAAAGGTGACAACGCCAGACCTCCCAACTGACGATTTAAGATAGTTTTGTCGGATGCATAAACCCATGCGTTAGTGAACAGCGTCTACGGCATTCTTAAGCCTTCCTGCCAGAGTCAGGATTTTCAAAGAGCCGAGAGACGGCATTTTGACAAAACTGCCATTTCGCGCAGCAATCGCTCATCTTCAATGCAATAAAAAATGTTTTCTGACATCAAATAGATAGAAAATGTAACGCTCTTCGAACGGTGTCATCAAATTTGAGCTACCTCAAAAATAAATCGAAAACACGAAAAAATCTTAAATTGCGAATAACTCGGAAACGAGGCAAATTGCAAAGAGGCATTTTTGTTCGGAGTCGGATTATGCATAACTCCTGGGACACCCCGAAAATTGGGAAAGCTACAGAGGAGGCATTGCAAATTGAAATTAAGTAAGATACGAAAAACAAACTTACCTACACTTTTTGATTTGAACCTCTTGTCAGGGGCAAGATATGCAATGACCCGCACAACCCCCCGGTCTTGAAGGAGGGGTTGCTTTGTGCGCCGTGTATTACCAACCCCTTTCTGGTTTGGCCGTAGCATTGGGTGTTGCAATGTTGATGTTGATGGTTGCTTCTGAATCAGGCCAAACTGGACCCCTAATGTGATTTTTGATTTGATTTTCAAATTCAGTTCAGAAGTTTCTGAAAAAAGCTCCGCAAAACATGGATCTTCATAAACAACAACATGTTCAACTTCAACACCAGAAGAGAATTTCTCAAGAAGATTAAACAAAAATTAGCCTTTTGGAACTTTTGTAGGTTACCTAACTATCATTGAATTAAAAAAATCAAAGGCTCGAGGTGCGCAAAGGTGAGCAATATTTTCAAGCGTCGTCTGTGTTTTCAGCCAAGATCGTTACAAGCCGGGGGTTGTTCGAAAATTGAAATTCCACGCCAAATTTAACTTGTACATAGAGTTGGACAAAGAATTATGTTCTAAGGTTTTGGTGAAGTTTGAACTTTTTTGTGATATTCCTAGTCAGCTAGAAGAACTTTCATTAATTTCTTCCGTTTCCTTTATAATTCGTTATACATTCTAATGTACCTGTCATGTTACTTTTTCAAAAAGAGTCTGCCATTAAAAACTTCCCTATTAATTTACCGCTTGGGAGTTTTTTTTTCACCAATATTCGAGTAACTACTCTAATTCACAAGAACTCTGAAACATTCAGTCACTTGCTCAGTTCTCTTCTTTTTATTCGGAAAACCACCAAATTTCACGTTTGTAACTAGTTTTTCGTCAATGACTCTGCAATATTTCATTTGGCGTATATTCGTCATCAGCGTCTTACTTCTTACAGGAAATCGGTTCTCATAAAATCATTGTCAAATTTCCATATGGTCGAAGAATCCGTTCTCTCTCCGATATGCTGTTTAAACTAGATGTGCTACAAACACTAATTCCTTTGATGATTCGTCACTTGATCGCACAGAGTAATTCATCGAGAACGTTCGCGAACAGGGTTCGCAAACTCTGTTTGGCTCGGGTCACACTGCCCGAGCATCTAGCTTATGATCGTTTCAGGTCAATGTATAATGCTCGTTCGGTCCAAACAGGCTTTAGCACTCATAAATAACTTTGAAAACAGAACTGAAAACAACCGCACAGAATAAACAACAACGGAAAGAGGACTGAGCGGTCAGTGGATAAGACAACGATAACAAAAATGATACAAAAAATTCTGCGCTATACCAAGTTTTTCGAGCTCTGATTGGATGCTTTTGAAAGCTCGCCTAAATTCTAATTGAAATTTTGTCTTATCAGTTGGTGGCCTTGGAGCACAGATTACATCTTCTCCCTGTAGCCTGTTATTGGTCGGAACCTCCCAGCCGCATTCATCGTGAAGCTCAGGGAAAGTGTATTTCCCCGCGTTGTTTCAAACTCTTTAAATGAAGATGGAGGGATTTTCAAATTCAAGTGTTTAATTTGTGGATTATTGGCGGGGGATGCACAAGGGCTTATGTTCCTATCAGACGCCAACTTGGTATATTCGCTTATTGATTGTCTGGCCTAATTCCAAAGTGACTCTTACATAAAAATTAATAATAAGGAAAAAATACCTTAAAGCAAGAAACCAGAGAACAGTGATCCTGGACTCATGAAGCTTCATTGTCTGTACCAAGCTGAAAATCCGCAAGATTCTGGTATAGCGAAACAGCCCTGCAATTAATAACAAATGCAGAATGGTACGTTAGGGGTTCCGTCATCCATCGCGATTTGGACGTACCCGAGGTGAAAATAGTATTAGGATTGGCATTTGTACAGCACTTCAACACGTATTCATCTCACACCATATTCGTCAGGTTCACCAAGTAACTACTAAGCCAACGAATTGGAAGGTGACTCAAAAGAAGAAGACCAGTCGACCTACTTGGTGGGAACTAGTTACTCTAATCCTGAACACCAGCTTACCAACAGCAGTGATGGGCCCTTGAAAATTGACCGTTTACCCTTAACACAATGTTACCTATTCCTGTATTGTTATTTTTAATTAAATAATCTAGTCTACACTCTGAAAATTAGAAAGGACTGCCGCTGGGCAATTATCCTTAAACACGTGCCATTGTAAATACAAAGAAATATTTGCTGCAATTACCAGAACTGTAAAATAATATTACTCATTAAAAAGTTGTTAAATAATTTTTTTTTTAATTGCTTATCTCTATAAAATAAAAAGTTAGTAAGGTTATTTAAAAGTACATTTTGTGTAAATTCTTCATCCCTCTGGCTCAAGTTTGCGATATCATTCAGCGTTCTATGTACCTACACTTTCAGTTCTTAAAGTTTTGGTTGTGCGCGCACTTCAATGGTCATTTAGGAGGGCTTTGTGCTTTTCAACGGTGCCAATCGACAGTCAGAGGGATACAAAATTTTAGTATTTTCGTCTCTCCACAACTGAAATACAGAAAATGTTTCCGCATTTTGTAGAAAAATCAACAATAAGCTGCAACTTGAGAAAAGCTCAATGGAAGACTTAGGTGTAAACGCGCCTTCAATCTCATCTTGGAGTTAGAACCTTTTGTACCGCGCCCTCTTCTCAAATTTACGATCCGATTATCATAGAAATCATTTAGAAGTTCACATTCGTTGCTGAACGCGTGGGACTCTCCTTCGGAATGCATAATGTGCCGGCATTCTAATGAGGTTTTCGAACTGAATTATTCTCCCTTACGGGGCGGAGAATTTTCTCTTAATTCGTCCTTCAAACTGTGTCGATTCAATTTGCATGAGGACTCGTACTTTAAAACTCCTGTCTGTTCTGTTTGTTGAGTGGAAGTCGCGTCACCGCAGTTAGAATGACTTTAAAGTCCCACATCAAGAAAATCCTGAAGGTTTAAGAAATATATAGTATTGTTAGGGGTTTTGTCCATACTGGTTTATTGTCGATAGAGATTGTTCGGTATTGTTCGACTTTTTTAGAAATGTTCCTAAGTAAACATTTTATATGTCATAATATTTTAATTTTTTTATCACATGCATAAATGTTAGCACACACAAGTTTGTTCACACGACTATTGACAACCCGAACATCCAGAATAATGCAAGCCAGAGATATCTGGTTTCTTTCTAGGGTTGCTGAAGATTTGGTAAAGTATTTCTCTTACAGCTACCCTGCAGTGCTACTAGAGGTACAGAGGAAAGTACATTACATCACTAACTTTCCCAGGGCTCTGATAAGCAGTTAGTCCCTCATGAAAAAATTGTGGGGCAAGTGCGTGAAAGGGCCTGATTCAATGGAACATGCAGGTAACACATATGTGTTCAAAAATAAGATTGAAATATAATATCAGAACTCAGAGAATACCAAGGAAACTGCTCAAAACACTCATTTAGCTGATGGATGGAGATTAAGCAAATTAGCACCACAACGTTTGCAGCAAAGTGGTACTGGCACAATGTGACTTTGAAACCTAAAGGTGATTTACCTCTTACGTTGCAGATTTCAGCTGTACAACTGTTGCAGTACAAGTAGTTGCCAATCTAAACGTAGGATGGCATCCCGTTCTCGATGTCCAGAGCCCAGATCAGGACTTACTTGAGACTGTCTTTGTTTCTGCATTTGCTCCACTTTCTCTTACCTAAGTTAGATTCAAATGAAGGGGTCATGAAACATCACATTCTCGCTGCTGAACGTCCAGTCTCCCACTACACCCATCAATGTAAATCAGGACATCAATGACTACCACTTGTAATTATAGGTTGGAATTCGTGTTTCAGTGGGATGAGCCGCTGGGTTTGATATCTACTTTAGCGGTTATTTCAGGCGCCTTCAACACCATCGCTCCGCCCGAGAGAATCCGCAGGTTCATCTACTGGTTGTCTTGCTATCAAACCGTCATCTACTTTTTGTTCCTGATATCAGCAGGTATCGGACAAGTACTATCGTAGATATTCACTTACATATCCAAATACCACCGTGTGACTAAGCAAAAATAAGTAGAATGCGTATTATTTCGTGAAATACACAGGCAGGAATCCTGAAAGGGCATTGACTACACTACATAACTCTTCATCTTCAGATTTTTCGTTGCAATAACAAACAATTCCGTTTTGACTCAAATTCCAATATTTTTCTGTCAGCATCAATAATTGTTGAACATTTTTTGGGTTTCTGTTCGATAATTTAACAAAACATGTACAAATCTATAAAAGTAAAAGACAAAATAAGTGCAATGGACGATTTCGGTGTATCCAAAAATCCGAATATCGAAAATTTTTGAAATAGGTAACTGATGATTTTATGTTCGCTATTGCTGGACGTTGATGAATTGCCCACTCGAACTGTTTTATGTTGATCCGTTCCCTCTCCCTAAGGAAATCTTTGAGAAATAAAGAACGTTAACATGAATATAAGTATGAATTTCTCAGAACATAGAAAGAATCCCTAAGGAATAGTGACAGAAAAACTGTTATAATTTCTGTCATAGTCTTGGAAAGTTCCAAGAGTTCCATTTGAAATCGAGGCTTTCATAACTTATAACATATTGTGTGATAATATATATTATGATTATGTGATAATATCACATAATATATTATATTATCATTATCAGGTTGAATTTCAGTTGTTCCATTTGTGGATTGAACACGTCGGGTCGACGTGTACAATATCGACACATTGTGGGTATTTCGGTATCAGCTTTTCTTTCAGAGAGACTTGTAAAGGTGGTATTCACATAGTCAAGTTTATGTTTTGGGAAATCTAAAATATAATTTCAAGGTAAGGCGACGAGTTTTGATTGATTGACCGTAATAATTACAGGTTAGTGATTTGCGGTTGAAGAACACTCCAATATAGAACTTGGATATATCCTTTGTGTAATAATTTGCAGCGTTTTTAATTTGGTTTTGAATCTTTGACTGGCAGGTACAAACATTTTCACGTCGACGGATTTCTTCGATGAGTGCCTGGAGTCTTTGCACTTCCTCGTCACAGCATTCCACGTCTTTATGAAGTACCTAACGTTAAGGTTAGATGATTGAAATAATATATGACAGGGCTTCCCAAACTTTTTGGCTTGTGGACCTTTCAAATGGTCAATATATTTCACTCAAAAATTTAGATTAAGACACGTGAAACTAAATTTTTAGTTTGTGGTAAATAAAAGATTAGTAAATTAACCAGGTCCATGCCTTATTAGTGGCACAGGGGAATATCACTGTAAAATCCATGGGTTGAAATGAAATCGATAAATATTCATTCGAGCTGCTCCAATTAAAACCTTGCACCGTAGTGGATCCTATTAAATCCATGGGCTGGATCAATACAGTTTCGATCCTCAATTTTTCCTTCGTTTTTTGCTTAAAAACAGCCAATTTCGTGTGGGAAACAAGTCATAGGATCCATTTAAGGCTTTGAGATATCCTTAGGCAGTGAGGTAATGGAATGGTATATTTACCCCTTCCAATGAGCTGAATGCGGATATTAATGCTCCGCCACGCTCAGAGGATGTATCAGACGCTTGAAAACGTCTGATCCCCCAAGGCGTCGGATTCTAAAATCGGGAAGGGCCTACTAACTACTATCAATCACAAGGCAGACATCCCAATTCATCCACATCATAATCAAAGTAGTTGTCAAGGAAATACTAATTACTTCGAGTAGGTACCTTGTGGCTAATTTTCAAATACTTCCTCAAAATGGTGCTTCAGGGAGAGAATTTAGGTGACATTTTTCGTACGTATAGGGCCCTTTTTTCCGGAGGGCTTTCGTAGATTCCTGAATTCTCGGCGAAACTCTACGAGAGTAGTATCGTGAGAGCAGCTAACGTTATTGGAACGTATGTAAGTCGTTGTCAACATATTACTACCCAAACAGTTATCTTGTTCAATGTAATTAATGGCAACTGTAATACAAGATTATCCAAAAGTTTTGATATATTGACAGTAGGCAGCATACCTTGCTACTAAACTGCTTATGACATGCTGGACATAGGGGATAAGGGCTGATTTGCTGCAGTATCTGATGAGCCAGACAGTTTGCGGAATTGGTTTACGTGCAGTACATTGGTTGGACACGGGACTGCATTAGTGGGTGGTTGGAGGCAGTCTGAGGGAAGAAATACCCTGAAATGATTAGCTATTTCTATTTAGATGCACAGTTAGTGAATATTTTCTTACGTAATAAGGATTCGTTACATCCATCGAGGTTGTGAAAGCTGGTACGATGTTTAAGCACAGAGTACTCTGCTTGCAATCTGGTGCTGAGTGGGAGGCCGTCATTGCTCACTGCCTTTGGCAAGAGGACGGCCATGTGGTGAATCGTTAGTTGGACATTTCGGTCGACAGGTTGGGTAGTTGGTTTGATAGTGCTGACAGTGATTGTTTAGCCTACTTTGCAAAGTTGTCTCGTCGCTTTTGTTGTTGAATGAATTATTATTTTCATTACAATTCCCTGTAAAACTCCTAAACAGTATTATTATTATCAATGGGGAGTGATTAATAACATTTTGTATGTCATAGGTTCAGAGAGCGGGATTTCGTTGAACTTTTCGACAACATCAAGAGAGTTTGGAGCGGCTACAAAACTCACAACGAAAAATACCTGACCACTGCGCTCTCGTCAATCAACGTCACGTCTGTCGTAATTTTCACGAGTATTTTCAATGTAGTTTTTGTCAACGTTGGAGCAGCCTATTTGAAGAACATACTGGATCCCAGCAAGATCCATTTCCCAATCCAGGTGTGATTTCAACTGTTAGTACATCAATGTTAAGAAACAGCAAATGTACAGTGTGATAAAAATGCTGTTTGAACTTGCACGTCCGTGCGATATTCACTAGTCATATCGCCGTCACCGATCAACAAGTTTTGTATAACTTATTTATATATTTGCCGAAAAGTGAAGTACAGATAGGTATTTTAGTCTAGTCTGTCGTGTACGCGGTGTGGAGACAAGAACCTACTGAAGCCCCTCTCTCTGGACGCAAACTTACAAACGTTGGTGCGTCAAACACAGACGACATCCTTTAACGGGTTAATTTCTCCTGCCTGAAAGCAAATCTAAATGTACGTATCTAATATAGAGAGTACTTTATACGACATGAATGATTTAATGTATTTGAGTTATGTCACAGATTTGGATTCCTGCATTCTCCAAAGAAAGTTTCCTAATAGGGTCAACGATACAAGTGATTTTGTTTACATGGCCGCTTTTCATAGTCTCCATGAGCACGACTTTCCTCAACAGCATTTCCAGTCATGTTGAGGCTCTCGGCCTCGCTTTGGCTAAAGACATTGGGAGGCAGAAATTGTGGAACAGGGACCAGGCCAGAGTTTTCTATCAGAAACATCAAGAGGTCATTAGGTAGGTGAATTTGATTGAGAAAGTGGAAAACGCTTTTAAATATATTATGGCGCTTACTTTAAAAGGAAAATGTTTTCGATTCGCAACATGAGGAATACCTAACTTTAAGGCATGCACTCAACATTTGGCGGAATACACACCTTTTATTCAGTTACCTCGAAATTATTCGACCCATTCATGGAGTAAAACTCGCTTTTTAGGAAGGTAATTATGCTTCCTCCCCTGGGAGGCAAACCGGTAGGTTCCACAACCACTGCCAGGAGGCAACCAAAGATTCTCTTCTTTCATGAGGCAACTGACAGGCTCCTAGGAGAACATGAGACGGTTCGAGGAAGGGCGGAGTCTAGCCTAAAAGGCATGTGTTCTATCCGAAGCGTCTTTTACTGTGGCATTATAGAAAATCCACATATGAACATTGTTGATCTGAAAGCAGCAGTAGCATCTGTTATGTTATGTTACATTCTAACGATATCCTGCTTCATCTAATGTTTTCTCTGTTTTTCCAGCATCGTACTACGAGTTAACAAGCTGATGGCAGGAAACTGGGGGTTCGAGATGTTGTGCGCTTCTGTACAGCTGACTCTCCCAGCCTACAGAACTCTTAGAGTAATTCACTATCAAAATTTTAATAGTAAAACTCAACTGACAATGCCTTTTTTATTAAACAACATCTATGTAGGAACAACGCAGCCGTCTTATACAGGGGCTAACGTGAGTCGTGTCTGACCGCTCTTTCGCGCGTTCTACAACTGATTTCTAATCAAAAGTGGCTCTTAACAATTTTTTTACCCCGCTTTAAATGCCACTTTTTTACATTTAAATTTGTGTCCTGTTTTCGACCTTAGTTCATTAAAACTTCCACAGCTCCCTTAATTTCCAATGAAAATGTTACTTTCAGGATAATGTTGGTAAGAGCGTTAAACTTCGGGGCCTATTCAGTGCCAAAACAAAATTTTCATTCAGAATTGAGGTGAGAACATAGAGTTCGAAAAGATAATGTTGTAAATAATCCAAAACCTCCAATTTTTAAATGCTTTATGATCCTATTACTTCTTGCAGCAGGATTTCGACGGTTGCCTAAAAATTGTTCCAAAACGTCAGCTGTCTAACTAACTAATCTCTTTTTGATGAAAAAAACTTGAATTTTTGCCTTAAAAACAAGATTTTTAATCCAAAATCGACTTTTCTTGAAATTTCTAACAATTTTTTTGGACATAGATTTAATGTTAAATCGAATGGTGACTCTCTCAGGCCTCTTCGCTCAACAAATATAGTATTTATAGGCAATTTCCCCACCTCAGAGGGGCTGAATCACAGGCCACTCGAGTTCTGAGAGGATATGTAGCATCTCATTATTTGAATTTTTCAACTGTGATTCAGACAGTTGATCTTACGTAGCTTTATTCGCTGAACCGAATGACGACTCTCTAGTGTCTCTTCGCTCAAAAAAGAAGACGTTTTCAGTGTTAATTAAAAGTTGAAAAATTAAAATTAATAAGATGCGTCATATTGCTCAGAACTCGAGTGGACTGTGATTCGGCGCATTTGACCTGGGGGAAGGGGATAATGATCCGATATTTGTTGAGCGAAGACTCTCAAAAGGGTTGCAAAGCGAACAGAGATACACAGAGTAACATTCCAATCTCTTCTTTTTTTTTTAAACTTGATTTTGGATGGAAAACGATGGTTCTTTGGTTAAAATCTATGTTTTTTGCCAAGAAAATTGATTGCAACAAACAATTTTTTTTAATTGTAAAAGGGATCTACAAAAGTAGCAAGAATTACAGTAGGAACCATTTAAAAATTATGTGATTTTGGAATATTGAGAGCATTTTCTTTGGGATCCACTTCTTGGATTCCAATTCTCTATTCTGCCAGAAGATTTTTAGGTCGGCATTAAAGAGACAGGAAATTGAACGCTCTTTCGTACGGTATAATTGGGAAATTTAATAAAAAGCTAGAAATTTGAATAAGTAGAAGGTTTGAATTAAATCTGCAATGAAATGCACAAGGATGGAAAAATCCAGCGTCTGAGAATGGGTAAGAGCGTTTAGGGGGATCCGATTTGTCCAGGTGCCACGACACACTAAAACTAAGAGCGTTTAACAACCACTCAAACCTGCACGCGATCATGTATAACGTATGCCTGCATATTTTCAGGCGGTCAGAATGAACGACGTGGAAGTGTTTAACCACGCAGTGATATTGTGCTTGAACCTAATGGTCATCTACATCATTTTCGCAAGTGGCAACCGAATCCTATCAATGGTGAGTCAAATATGTAGCTTTTCGAATCTGATTCGACTTTTGCCCAATCACATTAAACATTTTACCACTCAAGTTGCACAACTTAGCAATTAAAGTCAACATGTTTCTGAACAAGTTTACCGTTTTACGAACTAAATGCAATATATTTTTTTCTAGTGTCACAAAAAAAGAATAGATGAGAAAAATGGGAAAAATCGATAAATGTAGCTGTTAATTCATTCATCGGTTAATTCATCGTCGACACTAAATTATCATGTCTCGCACACCAAAAAGAGCGAGAAAAAGTTGAAAGGCTCAGGTTCATGAGCGACTCTACATTTCGGATCAACTTTATTTGCTAATCGATTTTACGAGGGCATTATCTCAGATTCCGCTAAAACTTCATATTTTTTATTAGCTGCATCCCGTTTTCTCCTCCCCACAACAAGTACTTCATAATTGGTTTCATCCGAAAAAGTTTTTCCGAAAATGACGTGTTTTCGACACTGTTCAACAGGACCTCGATACTTTTGGAAACTTGACTTACGGAGGCCTCATCAACCTGTAGTAAACTGGATGACGTAAAAGATAAAAGCATGAACCCGGAAAGATTTGATTCGACGACGAAGCTAATGGACTGTTAATGAGTTCCCCTTTTGCCTACATTTAAGCTTTAAGTTTGAACCCTAACCGACCCAGGTGTTGAGAAAGTTAGACAAACCATATCGATAACCTTACCTCCATGATGTTTGAAAAGTACGACTGTATTCTTTGGGAAGGAAAGTAAAACTGGGCAGAGATGAGTTTTGGGAAGAGTTCACGTTTTAACGTTATTACTTGCAATATACTGTATTTCAGGGTGAAAAGATCCACGAAAAACTGTACGAAAGTGACTGGTTCGAGCTCCCAGTAAAAGAAAAGAAGAACATTCTACTCATGCTGTTCCGGGCCACTAAGCCCGTGGAATACCGTTACAAAATAATACATTTCGACCTCCCTGGATTTACGAAGGTTAGCAGCGTTGTGCACAAAGTCCTACATCGGCCCAAATTGTAATATTATTGTTGCTGCTACATACGAGGTGTGGATATTGAATAACGAAGCTGCTTACAATGACTTAATTTAAAAAAATATATACTCCCCTCTCCTCGCCACTCACCCCTCCATCCTTTTTTTCCACTGCTCAAAGCAGTGTTCGAAGTCGTTTTTAGTTATGCCTTTCACAAGCTCCGCTGTTTTGCTTTTTACCTTTTCTATCGACTCGAATCGGCTTCCCTTTTGTGCGGAGTTGATTTTCGGAAACTGGTAGAAGTCGCAGGGTACTAGGGCACTGGAGGACCCCTAGCGGCCTAATAACACTTAACAGAAAGTGCGTTGACGGACCAGCTTTTGATCGAGAGTCAAGTTTTTCGGTACCACTTTCGGTACCACGTTTTTGCACAGACTTTTCTCATGTTCAATTCTTCGTATACATTTTTCTGACGGTTTCCTTATCCTCAGCTATCATTCGGATACTCATACGACGATGTTTTCGCACGATTTCGTTGATTTCATTCACTTTTTTTTACGTTGAAATGGAAACAGGACGCTGGTCATTTTTGGTGCTCTCTCGACCCTCAGAAAATCTTTTGTGCCACTCAAAAACACGCGCACGTGGTAGAGAACTCTCACCGTAAGCCTCTTTTAATAATTTATGGCACTCTGTAGTTTTTTTTTTTTTTTTTTCAGTTTCACGTGGAATTTCACATTGATAAGGTGTTCGTGTATTTCGTCACACATCGTTTTCGGCGTAGGAACAAAAACACGTTTATTTTAAACCGCTACGGAAAAAAAACTACTTCACCGCCAGAATGTGTTCTCGTACTGGAATAGTAGACCCTTCCAGCTGAATAACGGTGCATCAGGTCCCCCCTATCCTCTCCTGGAGGCCGTCTACGCTCGCAGTTTCGTTATTTAATAGCCACACCTCGTACTTAGCCACCCATGGCGTTTTGGTATACCAAATATCTTTTTCAATTGAATGGATTTTGATTGTTTTTCGTTTATTTAGTGAAGGGGTTGCTTATGAAGGAAAAAGTGCTACAAATTAATGTACGAAGGTTTATTATTTCTGGTTTGTGGATAAACCCTCCATGAAAATCACTCATCGTCATTATTAGACGTATTCTGTAGCCCCAATACTACATAAATGCGGCGCCTTGCGCCTCTATACCTTGTAATAGTGTTCAAAACAGCTCGATTTATACTTCAGCAATGTACCTACATTGATTAGGAAAGAATTTATCTAAAATGGTTCTCCAGCTGTTCAATGTGCCACCTCGTGAACACGAAACATTAATACCACCTCTATGAAAAGCAGAAGCGGATGTCCAAATACCTACAATGGTGCAATCTACTAAACATCTACTCGACTTAGAAATCCACGGATAGTTTCAAGAAGATAAAATAAAACTCTTAATTGCTCTTAATCTGTTCGCAAATATGTAATAACGTTATCGTGAAACATGAGTTATAAAAAACCAGATTTCAAAAGGAATTCCAGAAAACTGAATTCCAGTGTTCGATCTAACGTAATAGCTGATTCGATCGTCACCATTTACAAGGAAAGTTTTACTATGCATAAAGACATTCTTTTAGACGTTCTATTTTTTCGTCGAAGTACCAGCCCTTATGGAGAGCGAAAGGTTCAACGTAAATCAGTCATTCGATTCATGTGTCGTCCGTCCATAAAGAACGTAAGAAACGTACTTGCGTTATTTCGAACGTTTTTGGTGTTCTGATTTATGAGTATTTCAGGTCTTTAATTTCAACCTTTAGGGTAGGTCAACATTGAAGCCAGTGAGTCTTCGGCCCATTTGTGATTTTTGACTCAAGCAACTCATTAAACTGATAAGAGGCCGTTAACTGTCTGAAAGTTTTGTCAAATCTGAATCTATAAAAACTTCATTGCAAGGTTTTTACACTTGAAAATATTGCAAATACGCAGCATATTTACGGAGCGATCTTGTTGAAATTGATGAGAAATTAGAACCCCTCTCCACCACTCTACTTCCTCATTTGAGCAAGATCTGCATAGAATAGAAAACAGAGAAAAGAGTAATGAAATGTACAAATGTTTAATAAGGAATCGACTCCAAAAAATTGTAGAAACTCAAAATCTTGTGAATATCACTAAGAACATGTTATTTCTGTAAATGAAAAGCTTTTAAAATTGTCTTATTTCCAAACAAATTGTAACATGTGTTTGATTGAATAAATTAAAAAAATCGTTCATAAGGGCATGATGCCTGACTGTACTTTTTGATTATTTATTTTTAGGTGGTGAATACAGTTTTTTCATACATGGCACTTCTACGATTTCTAGACAGCGGAGATGAAGATGAAGGAGCTTTGATTTAAAAATAGTAATTGAGTCGTCATTGACGAAAAATCAATTTCTACACAACTATCAACCGCAATCGAATACTGACTTGATTTATATGTAAACATGTAGTTGCTTATTTGTTGTTTCGTTGCTTGTACCAATAATTATTATGTGAAATATAATCATTAATAATTTCATCATCATTCACCAACAAGAGTTCAAGCATTTCCCGGCCTGGTAAAGCATCCTAGAACTCATTCCTACCACTAATAAGAAACATCATATCATCTTAACGCCCCAGATACACTTTTATGAGGAGCTAAAATGCAAAACCTCTTTTATGCCTATTTTTCCGAAGATGAGTTATTGTTGCTGTTATTATGGTAGCAACATGAACTCATAGAACATTAATGATGGTTGAGCTATCCGAATAGTAAGGTTTCATCAACTCCATTCACCACTCGGTTCGGTGCAATATCAGCTTTATCAAACCAACCAATCATTCAGTCTGTAGGTTACTGTGATTCAAAATGTGTAGAGATAATGACGGAGAACCTGACGAACCCTGTGACAGCTTGGATGAAGACACTGGTGTGAATTGCTGGAAATGATTATTGTTCAAGTAATTGGCACTGTTAATAAAAAATTAATGTTATCCAATAACATTTAATTTTTTTTCAAAATATTTGGTTATTTATTAATGAGGAAACACAAACGATGTCGCGATAAGAAGACAAGTAACTGATAATCGTTATAAAATATATTTTGAGCTTAAATTATGTCTGGTTTTGAAGGAAAATCCTTGCTAAAATGGAGCAAAACCTTCTTCATCTTGATTGGTTGGTGCAAAATCAACGTTATCCAAACTAAAAGTGGACATATCTCCTAACCTTCACCAAATTTTATATATAAGCCAATCACAGACGTATTCCAATTAATGACACAGCTTCACTAAAACAAAATTTAAATTTTAGGATAGACATTCAATTAGAAAACTGTTTTTTTTTTATTTCCCGAAAAAATACCCGATTACCCGATTTTGTGGGTTAAGGAGGTTTTGCATTTTAGCTCCTCATCTATCCCCTGGTCACTTTCTTCAGGGCCCACTCATGACCGTACTTGGATGTTTGGTATACACACAGTTAAGGACAATACCTAACTTAAGGTAATAAAACCCCTTTCCTTCACGATAAAGAGCGGGTTATGGTCATTTGCTAAAACAGATCAGCATGGCTAGATGAGGAATTAAAATCTCTGACTTAGCGTCCACGGCAGGTCAATTGGTGACTATTCAGAATCGTCCCACAGTTAATGTCATCAAAACCCCTTTAACAAATGGCGTACAGCAGGTTATAGTCATTTATTAATAATGATCAGGATTCCTAATGGGGAATTGAAATCACTGACGTAAGGTTCAGGGCAGCCGCGGCCCCTCTCCTGGTAATCCTGTTCAGTGACCATTAGAGACTGTCCCACAGTTAATGTCTTCAAAAACCCTTTCCCACTGGCTGTAGAGCTGGTTATGGCCATTTATAAATACAGATCAGAAGTCCTAAGTGGGAAATTGATATCATTGCCCAGGGCAGCTGCAGCCCCTTCTCACACAACACAATTTCCCCTCTACCAGTAGAGCTGTTGTGACATTTACAAATACAAATCAAGATTTCTGGATGAGAAATTGAATCACTGACCTAGAGTTCAGGGCGGCCACAGCCCCTTCCATGATAACTCTCCTCCCTGGCCACTCAGGACTGTCCCACAGTTAAGGTCATCAAAATCCCTTTGCCACTTGCCGTAGAGCTGGTTATGGTCATTTATTCATATAAATCAGGAGTCCTAGATGAGGAATTGAAATCACTGACCTAGGGTCTAGGGCGGCCGCGGCCCCTCCCCAGCGGCCCCTTCCATCGGCTGCCGGGCCCCTCGCGGGTCCCCCTTCAGATTTCAGTCTTCAGCCGACCGCTCTCGTGTCAGTGAGACTGTGACGTCAATTCCGCGAGTTGTTGTGCCTCCCTGTGCCGACTTTCACATTGCGCGCTCCCACAAACCTGTTGGATTACTATTTGCCAACCTCAACCTTCCTCGGATGCGACATTTCATTTCGTAAGTATCGGAAAGTCCACTTTTTTCACCTGCAATTTAATTCAATACCTTTTTTTTGCAGCAGTTATTAAACATATCCACAATTCGAATGACAAAAATTGATCGAAATTTGGGGTTATGTAGATTTAAGCGGAATATTGAGGTATATAAATCGGGCTGAGAAATTTATTATTCTGTTTAGTTTTTAAAAACCGATCCAAAGGTAAATCCATAAGGGATCCAGGTCGAAAAAAAAAAAAAAATGAAATTCTTAAAATTGAGAAAATTTGGACATTTGGACTAGTATTTTAATCAAGAAGAGGTAGTTAATTATGACTTCTAATGTCATGAGTATCGCCCACAAATTGTATTTTAATTTTTGGAACGGAATAATTTTTTGTACAATTTGAATATTTACAAGTTTTTTACACAAATTTGAGAAAAGAAATTTTGAGCCGGTCATGGAAAATGAAGTGATGTTCTCACAAAATCATGCCGTTCAACTGGAGTTTGTGTCTAAAGCATATAGCGGCGCACAGTATAAAACATGTATGCATACAGGGCCGATCATAAAGGTATTATCATGTACGGTTCATTGCGAATGAAATTTCTACCATGACTCTGTGATTCATTCTAACGACTAACACCTCGACTATATGATTACACATCTGAATATAATACCTTGATTTACAGTCACGATCACTACTACGTATTTTAAATGTCAATCACAGTGACCTTGGGAAGAGAAAACGGAAGAAACCTCGTGGAATCCATTTTTTTAAAATCTGTTTCATTCTGTCGTCTTCTGCAGCATAACCTGAGTATACGTTTGAATAAACGACTTACTACTGCGCAGAACCCGAACATGAAAACAAAACATCTTCAAACATGATAATCTACTTTGGTAAACACAATTGCAACATAATAATAGAAATGCCACAAGTACCAGTTACACACTAGTTATTTGTAGCATTGTTTTTCGATTACCAAACCAGTTCTGCGCTACATGCTGATCTACCGTCCTATATAGAATTCGTTTCTCTCAATGTTTCGTTAATTTAAAGAATATTTCCCGTTTATATACGAACGGATAGTTGCTCGTAGATCAACGATATTCTCAAGAGCTTCAACGATAAAGAATTCAATAGTTTTGTTTTTTCATGATTCAAGGAACGGTGAATTCGGTGAGATAATAATACAAGTGCAGATCTGAAGATTGGGATCGTATGATGAAAATGGGACTGGCGTCGCGTATACCTTCGCGACTACTTAAAAGGTGAAAGGAGAGTTATATGAGAGTATTCCAAAGTAGACAGGCCACAATAAGACTGTAGATCTGTTAAGGCATAATAAGAAAATTGCGAGTTATTGCAACAAGACGAATAATTGTCTATATCTGTCTGTCTGTTGCTTGCGAACTGGGCTACTACATCATCATTTATGTAACATGAACGTGTAGATATTTTGAAATGTTTTAGTAACCTCGGAAGATTTAAGATTCTTACAACGATTTGCTGATGGAGACATCAACACCTTCAAAAGGTTAGTCGACAAGTATTGCTGGTCTTTACCGCTAATTCTACAGCGGATAAAATAATGATGCAATCACGTTTAAGTTGATGTGAGATATTGAACCATTCTTCCAAGGCTAAGTATCTTCAAAATTTGATCTCGATCGGACCTCAAGAAACCTGCGAAATGAATGCTGTTTGTATTTCAGGTTCAGGGGTGTGCAGAACTAATGAACTGATTTGAAATCAATGAAACTCTTAAGGGATATTCTACAATCTAACCCGGACATTCCCTGAAATTTTAATCAAAATTGAGTGAAAGCAGTGGGCGTCAATTTTGTCACAGGGATTTCATATTCGCGCAAGCTAACCGCTGTAGCTACTAATGATACAATAGTATCGAATTTAAATTGATTGACCGTTTTTACCCTCAAACCTGAAATTTTGGGTGCGGTCGACCAACTTGAATCTGAGGAAATGATACTTGGTGGGTTTTACTATGCGTAAGCGCAGATTGGTGTACTGATCTACGGCCCAAAATGCATTCCAGGTTAAATTTGCTTAAAAAATAAAATTGTAGGAATTAGGATTGGTACAAGGCTCTGCGGGTAACACAGACAGATGGACACGACACGAAAGTTGTTCACAATGATTTTCGAAAACAAAGGAGTATGAGTCCCGAAGCCCTTCTTGGAGAGGTCGCAAAAATGGATCCCAGGGTAGTCCTCTACCTGTACAAAGTTTGGTTGGGAAATTCCTAGTACGTTTGTTGGTAGCCTTGTCTTATCAAAGGCTGTTTATCTTTTTCCAGAGCTATTCGAACTGCTCGAGCTCATCCGACACCTTTTGAGCTCTTCAACGATCCTACAGGTATTTTGTTTGATTAGGAAAAAGCACTTGACCCATTTTCCGACAGAAAACCCTCATCTAAAGGTATAAAGTGTGGAATGTATTGCCAGTCGTTATACTCACGTAATGGAAGTACTGCTGCAGCAGAAGGAATATGACTTCAGTAGCTGAAATGAATTTGGAACCGTCTTCTAAGGTACTTTAGAGGAAAGCGGAAAAAAGGTAAAGGAAAAGTAAAGATGTTGAGGATCTATTCATTTAGATACCTCGAAGGCAAAAGTATAAAGACCTATTTGACGCTGTCGATCTTCAAAAAGTCAAGCAAATGCCCCTCCCTGAAGGACCCTAAGAAGGAACTTTTCTCAACCTGGTGGATACGAAATATTTGCTGATTATTTGGCTGATTCTGATATTGAAGAAGATGATTGAAGAATGCTGAATACAACGCAGGGCTGTCAGATTGTGACTGGTAACTTATTGTGATTAATTTATTTCTAGTTTTTCGGGGAAAAATGCGATTCAACTTGCTTTTTGTTTACCTAAATAAACCTAAAGAATGTCCATTTTCTATAGTTATATTGACAAGACCAAGCTTAACCTAGTCTCTTGATTCAGTTTATTTTTTTATTTAACACATTTGTTCTCAAAGAAAACTATAAACACTCAATTCAGTCTTCTCAGAAATATTCTACGTACTTTGACACTTTGTTTACTGTCAGTATTCCGAACAAATAAAACTGTTGTCCATGGAATTCGAAAATGTTTATTGTTTTTCTTCAAACAGCCCCTTTTTATTTTCAGAAGCCCTTCTTGGGGAGTACGGGCTGAGAAGCCTTTTCAAAATCTTTCCAAGAAGGGCGTCTAACATACTTTCGTTTTTACCAATTATCTGTGTGTTCACTACACGGGATCACGTCATTGACTAGTGGAACGTGAATAAGAGTAGTGACAGAGGTGGGGAGAAAAGGTTTGGAGAGGTTAGAGCGTTACAACAGTTTACGAAATGTTTGGAAACACTTTGGGATCCATTTGTTCGAAACACAGATTTAGCGTATACGACCTTATTGCACTTAAATCCATAATTATCATCTCCCGAAAGTGAAAAGAAAGCTTCCCCTACCTGTGCGTAGACTCTGAAGCAATTAGAAGAATATATACTGTAATTAAAAACATACAATTTACTGGTTTCAACTGAAATTCCTACAACCATATTTCTACCCTATAACGGACCAAATTATATAACATCGATTCGAAAACTGCACAGAAAATGGTAAAACTAATAGAACCTACAAACGTCCAACTTGCTCAAAAATAAATTAAATCCATACCCAATCCGAGCTTTACGACATGGATTCTAAGTTATAGAATAATATTTTTAAAAACATTGGATGTGGAGAGGTATTGAACGAGAAAACAGGTTTTCCGTTGGGTAATATGATTATTACAAACACTTATTCCATTAAAAAAATCATACCTCGACAATCAACTGAAGAGGAACAAGTGAATGGCGGAATTCTATTCTAAAGTTGATTGAACTAAAGGTCTTCGAGACATTTTTTGATACAGAGAATTATTTCATAGTAATTCTTGAATGAATGTGTGTCCGAGGACTTCTATACCTGCTAGTAAAATGCAGCGAATCAGCTCAAATTTTGGTGTTCCTAGATTCATGTACATCGTGGTATCCAAGCACTCTTTGATATCCTGTGTGACTCTACGAGTATCTCGTATCCGATTTTAGTAACATAGGTAATATTGTGATGATTGAGTAAAAAACATGACTTAGTCATCAATAATCAAGGAAATGAATCAGTGGTAGTACTGAATATGGTGTCTTATTTTCAATCGGAACACCCCTTCATTGAAATTTAAACAGCATCGTGGATTAGGAGTTCCAATTCACAATCGAACGGTGATACGGCTGTTATTTCCATGAAAGAAGTTGCCTAATCAAAATCCCCATCCATCAGCCGGAACGGTCGACCAGAACAAACTGACCATTCCGTCTGATAACACTGTTGTAGTTTATGCCATTGGCGAAGCAAAATGAAGAGGCAGACAGGTTGTTTCGGCTCCCGAGCACGAACGACCGTCGTAAACAATCATCTAGCGATTGGATGGACGACGAAAGGGGAAAGATCGCTCTGCCGGTTCCACCGAACCGGCAGTGCTGCCAACTTTGGGGGTTCTTCTTGAAAACCCTATGGTAATAGTATTAGCAAACATTTGGTAGATTTATAAGCAACCGGCTAAGCGACGGACAACAGGGAACGAAAGTGGGAACTAGCGACATTAGTGACACCACGATCATCAGAAAAATAGACTCAAGTACCTAGTTAAACTTTTCATGGAAAATGATAGTTACTGTGCAAATCGTCTTTGAAAACCTTAGTTACAAGGCTTCACACAATCTTCCTACCAAGTTATCTTTTTCGGTTTATTTTCACCAAACAATAGAAAAAAACAAGATATCAATATTTTAAAAATTTAGTTAACTGAAAGTGTTAAACTACTTTTGTGCAATAAAGTAAACCATCCACCTTTTGAAGTTATGAAATTACTCCATCCAAATTTACGGAATTTGATCCTAAATTCTATCATCTGCGTGGCAGAGTTTATATTTTCCAGGAGGCAGGTAAAACAAAGGATATTTGTCAAAATAATTAAAATGAACTTTCCTGTTGTTTTTTATCCCTGACATTTCAATGAATAGAATCACCGTTGCTGAAGTTGAAATAAAACTTCAAAATAAGATACGTTTACCAAGTTGGGTGTGGTCCACACCGTGCGGCACATAGCTTCTTCGTGTATGTAACATGAAAATAAATCTCTTGAAATGTTTTGGATAGTTCCGAAAGATGTTGAGTGTAAGCTTTATACAACAATTCACTGGGCAGAAATGCTGAGGGACATGTCTAACCACAGATATGAGCGCTTTCAGAATGTTAGTCGACATGTGGTCGACGAAATGTGGTCTGTAGCGTATAGAACAAAGATACGATAGTTTTAAAATTGATATTGCTGCGATCCTATAACCAAAACCTGCAAAAGTTATGCTTGGAGAATTTCACGTTCGTGCATGGGCAGACTGGTAAAAATGAAACTCGTTTTTTCTTTGTGCAGTCAATCCATCAGTAATAATTTTTGTGCAATAGAAGTCATAGTAGTATGACATAGTACTTCAGTTTGGGGCATGAACAGTAGCTACCAATGACTCTATTGTGTTGAGGTTTTACATTAACTGTCAAACCGTTTTTCGAGCAAACTGGAAATTCGATTGCAATCTGTCCGCAGGAACCTGCGAAAATGATGCTCGGTCAATTAATTTCTGAGCAATGAAATTCAGTTTCCATTTAGAGGCTAACTCACACATTCCCTGAAGATTCCCTCAAAATCGACTGTCATCTGTAGGAAATGAGCTTGTTTCAAGGATTTTCGGAAATACGGACTGACACATTTACCGACAGACAAGAATAAAAAATTTGTCAGAATGGTCTGGAACTAAAAATGAGAGTGAATATTTGGACTTTAGGGAACAAATGATTTTTTGAATGATGAGTAATTCAGAATGATGAGCAAGTACCAAATAGAATTCTTTAAAATTCATTTCAAGCCGGTTGACATCTTGGAGGTCAATGAGATTTCCTTTTCTGAGGGAGCACTCGTAGATGGACGGTTTGAACGGGTTTTTGAATACACAACATCTTATAAATGCTTGTAGGAACTACACTACGAACTGCATTGTTAAATTATTTGGAATACGAATAAATCATAATAAATTATATATTATTTTCATACGAGAAGTTGAGTGGAGTTAATATCAATTTTTATTGCGATTTTCTCTTGCCAGTCAAGTAGAGAAGACAGTAAGGTGGTATTATAGTGCGAGTTCATCAATAACAACGTCAATCAATCCGTCTCTTGGTCTCGAACACCCTACTGATTATTGCTATCATTAATTTGAAGAATTATTGAAACTAAAGACGGTTAACATAAGAAGAAAAGTTACATACTACTACTACTATGTCAGAGTAATTAAAGATAATAAACCCAAATAGTTATTTAAAAAGTACGAATAATTCGATAAAATTGGAATAACATAATGATTGTGTCAAAAAATTTCCATCAAAACACATTATTATTTCAAAGTATCAGGTTGTGCAATGGATTATCAATTGATCGGAAATCAGAAAAACATACTCAAGGCTTAAGAACAATCTGAAAAGGATGTTGATAGACACGTACCGATAACATCAACATTTTTTTAATGTTATAAAGGATGAAGTACGCTTATGTTTTTATTATTTTCCTCGTTTAGTAGTATGGTTTGCGATTAAAAAGGTTGAGAAGTTATTTTCTTGAATTGAGAAAACTTATTTTCTTGTTGTACTATAAATCGAAAGGTTCACCTTACCACTAGTTACCATTAACATGGTAATTGCGCTACAGACCTTTCAATATGTATAAATAATTTAGATTTTTTTAAATAGTTTTGTTTATTATTATCTCGTTAATAAGAAGAGTGGTATTTTGAAAACCAAAATTAGCTAGATCATTGAATACAGCGTTATTCAGTTTAATTCAACTCAATCTCTCACACAGCTCTTACTGTTTCGTCATAGTACTTTGATCGGTCTCCGGCTTCATTCAATGAGATCAATTTATTGAAGTTAAATTTTAGAAGTTGATTCAAGTAAGTAAAGTTTTTAATTAAATTAAATATATATTTAAACGTTCAAATGCAACAAAACCAATTCGGTGAGGGAAAACTGTGATATTATTATGATTTCCTCAAAGTAATCCGTCGTGCACATTTGGTGCTAAGTAATTCTTTCAGTAAACTACGTGTTTTCGGATTATATCATTCTTTTTTAGGTTTGCCGTCTGCGTTATTTAACTTGCAGTCTTTGAGACACAATGATTACATCACGATGTTTTCGCATTTCGAAGATGTTTCTTCTTACAACTTCTTTATGATACCGCAATGAAGCGGAGAGCGGAGAGTTGCATGACCTAACGTTATAACAACCCGGTGTTAATTACGAACAACAAAGATTTGAAGTGCAATTCACCTGAATTAGTAACCCGTACGTTCTGGAATTATTGCAATGAGCGTATACCATTTGCTGCTAAGTAAAGCTGGACCATTAGGGCGGAG
The DNA here is from genome assembly GCA_031894815.1 of Creontiades dilutus. Taxonomy (NCBI): domain Eukaryota; kingdom Metazoa; phylum Arthropoda; class Insecta; order Hemiptera; family Miridae; genus Creontiades; species Creontiades dilutus. The sequence goes on from JAVIWC010009708.1 coordinate 1,214,944, forward strand.
TTGAATACCAAAAAAGAGAACTAAATGTGTACCATGAATCTGTAAAGTTTTAAATTCGGGTTGGGAAATTCTCGATTCGACTTGGAAAAGTCATGACACAGAGTGGAAATGAATGATACAATTGACCAACGATATATTACACACTTTATCCAGCAATTAATGTTAGTGACTAAGATCAGTTATAGGCGGGTAAAAGCTATTTAATAAAGAAATCGTAAACCACTGTATAATGATTATAGCGTTTTTTAGTTATGTTTCGCTCCACCCAACGACATCGATTGTCAAAACCATTGTGGGATCATAACACATTAATATTTGTTTTTTACTACATTGGTGTGCAAGTTAATAATAACTAATTATCATAACAACTACTATTGTATACCAATGATTGGTACAGATATTTTACAGGAAGTGAATAATGAAAGTTGGTTAATAAGCATAGGTTGGTATCAATGGGCTAAATTGATGACTAGTGTAGATTATACACTGTATATCAACAGGGACTTCATGGCTTAGGTGGTGATGCTAAAAATTTACCCGCGCTGACCTTGAGGCAATGATGCACTTGGTGATGGGTGTATGGGTATACAGTGAATGTTCACTGCAAATCTAACAGAGTGCTGATGCCATTCTTCCTATCTTTCTATTTGACAAGAATTGCTTGGTGTCAGAGAGTTCACTGGCTGAACATCCTATCCGTTACCGAACTACGCACATAAATCCCATGTTCGATCATGAGGCGCTGTCTTGAGGCGCTTTGGAGAACAGGCGGATGTGCTCTACTCATTCACTTTTGTGGTTGGTTTGAGGTTGCAGGTAGCCGGCAACCGGAACTTTCTACACACGGTAGCTACAGGCCCTTCTGACTTCTCGTCTTACCAAAGCGTTTTATTGACACGGGAAGAAAGTGTAAGCTCACCTCTTGTGGGTACCTCGAGTGCAACTCCTATGACCTCTTTTTCCTCACTGGAACGGTGATTAAACAATCTCACCAATGACCTTATTTTTTTCAAAGGGCCGATTAAATGATTTTTTACTAAGTCAATCACAATTGCCATGGGCAGGCATTAATTTGATCAAAATCGAACGAAATACCTCCCCAAAGGATTCTCAGCACTCGCTGGCTTTATTAAGCCAGATTAAACTGTATAAGACACATTCTTAAATGTACAATCGAATTGTTAATAAGTGATAAGGGTGAATAATTTACAATTGAATCGTAAACAATTGCTCGAATAAGGCTTCAACTAATGCCGAATAGGTTGCAAGATCCATTTAGGCAGTTGGGTTCACTATGGCGGAAGGGGATCGGGAGTCTGGTCTCTGGTCGCTATCTGATGGAGATCGCCCGGACGTCGCACCGCCCTCACCCGCAGCCGCGAAGGTCGACCTCCACCTTTCTACTTCACTTTTCCTCGTTAGGATTTTCGCGTCTGACCTCGACTCGTCTCCCTAACCTTCAAAACCGAACAGGAAAAAGTAGGATAATCTGAAACAGTTCTTATCGCTATCTCAAGATTCGTCGAACAACCGACCACGAGTTGATTTGTTTAATTGATAGTGAACCGCAATTGCAACTCTTCCTTCAACTTTACATCAATTATTAGCTTCTAATTGAGCTTTTTACTCAACTTTCACATTGTGTTATGGTAGAGAATAAAACGTTTTTTAATTGGTTTTACGTACTAGTAAAGATCGAACTGTAGAAAATAAAATAAAATAGACCATTTACAAACTATCACAAGTTACCGAGAAAGTGGAACTGTCACCTTATTTTAGCGTTTCAAGGTTACAGAGCAGAAAAGAGGATTCATACGTGAAAGGCCGGTACGAGAGGGGAAAGTGCAGGGTCGCTGGAATGACTTAGGTTGTAATTGTATTTGTAATGACTTGTTTTGTACCTCTCGTTTTACCTACTTGCAAGAACTAAGTTACAAACTAATTTTGTTTCCGTTATATTACTTAACTACCAATATTGTAGAAGCTAGGAGTACGGTAAGTCCATGATGGAACGTCACTACTGTATATCATGAAATTTGTAAAGCTAATATGACATTTAGCACTGTATACTACCTTCTATCATTATTGAAAACCGTGGTAGTGTACTACTTTATTCCATTACAAGCTTGTAGTACGGAATCTTATAACAGTGTAAAGCTAGTGAGTAATAGTCATACCTTTCAGTGTTGTACCCAGATCAAAGAATGATTTTTCTTTTATACACCTTCTTTACACTTTGGTTTCCTCAATTACTTGAACCTGGCCAGCTTGTTCATCTGCCAGCTGTGCTGCTGTTCAGAGGTGCGCATCAACTTGATAGTTCCAAATTTGGGCAGAGTTGATATCCGCCAGTTATTTCCATTTCAAACCAGAGAATCCTTAAAAATCAATAATGGTGTCAAAATGTTCCTGATGGTGTGTCAATACCACGTGGTCGGGTCGGTACCCACGATCTTTTCTATTAAAGTGGAGTTGAGTGCAAGTCTGCGATTCCTAAGTGCTCGGGAACTGTGGGATGGGCACATTCATAGTGGGGGTTTTGTTAGGAACTTCCTATCTCCCTTCGATGCCGTTATATGGAGCTGAATTTGATGTTCGCTTCAGGTAAAATTGATTGACCCACATGCTGGCTAAGATGAATTTTCATGTCCCTTCCTGTCGAATCACGCTTAATCCCACCTTGCATATGAGGCCGTCATCAACGAAATCCCTCCGGAATCCCCTATGCGGCGCATGCAAATTTACAGTTTTTCCTCTTTCTTTCTACTTATTTATGAATGCGGTCTCATAATTTAACTCTTTAATCTTGATATCTTCAATTTCTATCGTTGATTATTGCTTACTAATATTGGTATTTTGTACAATCTAATTGTTTTCTAGCCATTCATTGTGTATTCCTTTATATTTGATATACCTATGATTTGTCCGTAGTTGGCCACGGACAGCAGAGATCATAAATAAATAAGTTGGTCATTTATTCCGTTTAGCATATCCATCTAACTCAGGACAGTGTTGTGACGGACTTACCTAGGTCCATAGGTACTAGTGAAGGGCAGTTTTGAAGAACGTGTGTTGCAGTCTGTTATGTAGGGAGTACCATTCCTCAAAAGTGACTTGTTGCAGTTGTTCGTATCCTAGTGGGCAGAGATCCAAAATGGACCTTCACCAGATCAAGCGATCTCAATCTCTTTAACTAGATCGACGGAATTCTAGGCCATCCAGTACTTTCTTTAGAATGTCGAGACCTAATTAGCTCTGTGCTATCTGTGGTCCCATGGACAAAACTAACCTAGTAGTGAAAAACAAACGGAAATCATGATTCTTAAGGAAACAATTTTTTATCGAATTCTTGCAGAAACACAGTGTTTTACCATCGATGAATCTTAGAAGTAATAATTCATTAGAAATTTGGATGGATTGTGATACCTACTTTCTTTGGGGAGAAAAAAATGGTTAGTTGTGGCTGATTACGATTTTTGAAGTAGTAAAAAGTATATTCACCACACAACTTCCTCATTTTCTGCAGTGAGGAAGCAAAACGCTCTATGATAGGTACCCACTAACTTGAAAGGACCAAACCGCTGAAAAAATAACCCTAGTCACCGTGAAAGTGAACTGAGGGGAATAATGAGGCTCGGGTAGATGCATCGAGCGGTCCCCTGAAGTGACATTCGCGCCTGCACCTTATTTTCGCTTTTCATTGATAAGGAGCCCGGAGATTATGGGAAAGACCGGACGAGAGCGGAGAGTGAAGGGTCACTGGACTTTCTAATCTGGTCTACTTGAGGAGGATGCAGGTAGACGCCGCGGTTCCGCACGTTCGCTCCGCGATAATTAATTATCAATAAAGGTCCATTTTATAGAGGTGGAAGTGAACTCTGTACCAATTGTCCTTAAAACGTAAAGCGTCATGTCCAAAAATTTCGGATCGCACTAGGAAACAGAGATTGCCTTTCTTTCAGTTTAGGGTTCATTGAGGTAGCGGAAGCGTTGCGATCACATTTTGAAAGAGAAAGACAAATTTCAACCCTCTTAACGATCAAAACACCCGTCTACCTCATATTATAATTTGAGAAAGATCCTATAGAACCGCAATTATCCTAAATACCTCATTCTCTAAGTAGTGGGGTTTTGATAAAGAACCTTTGTAGGACACCAATGGAAAAATGGTATGACAGGTTCCATCCTGATCAGCTGTTGAGCTGGAATTGAAAGAAACATTTGGAAAGTGAAATTTTGATTAGAAGCTTGTATGGAACGTCAAGGGCAATTGAAATGTCAGGTTGAATCCTGATTAGCTATCAGGGATCGCATCGGTTCCACTCTACGAGTCATCAAGAGACAAATGAAATGAATGCAGGGGAATCCCTATAGCCCCCCCCCCCCCCCCCCGCCCAAGCTTAATGACGCGGTCTGAGTCAACCCCCCCCCCCCTGGTGGGCACTTCTGACAATAGGAGTATACATAGATGGTACCTAAACCCGTTTTTTTGCCGTGGGTGTTTTTCTTCTAAAATATATAACATTATCATACAAATCTACTTTGTTTTTCAGTCTGTATTTCCCTGAATCAAAGAAACAGAGCTTCTGAATCTCATAATACGCAGTTCCTTGTACAAACTTGTTGTCAACTATCCTCTAGTATTGATTTAAAAAAATTTTTAATATTTTTCCAACAACTACATTCTTATGCGTTCATCTCCTTACTATAATAGCACTGCATGGACGATTGTGTCACGACCTGGACACCAATACGTGCGTTAAATTGTCTTGTTAAATTTGTGGGTAATTTTTTTCACTAATGAACCTTTGCAACTGACAGAAAAAAGTTAATCTCCCTCAAAATTTATTGTTTTTGTTTAAAAAACGCTGCAAATTCTTTCAATGGGGTTTATTATTCAATTGGCGTGCGTTCATTATTGGAATTTCTACCAAGCTTTGGAGTGTACGTTTTTCACAGGATAGAGCGATTATTGAATTTCAGGAGATATGCTCGGAGCACGTAAATCTGTTCTCAACCAAAATACCTATTTGGATTGATCAGTTGATCATATTTGTGTGCCTCCTGAAATTCAATAATCGCCCTATCCTGTGAAACACGCAGACTCCAAAGCTTAGTAGAAATTCAAATCATGAGCGCAAGCCAATTGAATAATAAACCCCAGTGAAAGAATTTGCAGCGTTTTTTTATTGAACCTCAATAACGCCCCCCCCCCCCCCCCACAATAAAAACATCTATAATTTATCAAGTCCCTTGGCACTCGTATTGCGTTAAAACTTCCCCAACTCCAAATTTAAACGATGTAGCCAAAGGTAGACTGATGTAGAGGAGGATCACAAATATCATCAACTGACAATCCAAATAGGTGTTTTGGTTGAGAACCAATTTACGTGGTCTATGCATATCTCCTGAAATTCAATAGCCGCTCTATCACCTGTAAAACACGCACACTCCAAAGCTTAGTAGAAATTCAAATCATGAATGCAACTCAAATGAATGAAATTGAATAATAAACCCCACTGAAAGAATTTGCAAAATGCGTGTTTCACAGGTGATAAAGCGATTATTGAATTTCAGGAGGCACACAAATATGATCAACTGATCAATCCAAATAGGTATTTGGTTGGGAACAGATTTACGTGCTCTATGCATGTCTCCTGAAATTCAATAATCGCTCAATCACCTGTGAAACACGCACACTCCGAAGCTTAGTACAGATTCAAATCATGAACGCAAGCCAATTGAATAATAAACCCCAGAGAAAGAATACTTATTTATCCCACTAATAATATTGAATAATATTTACCTATATATCATCAGCGTTTCATGCATATCAGGATGCTTCAACCCGTGTATCGGCTATAAACTACAAGTATCAACATCGGCTATCACTCCAGTATCCACATTCACTACAAATCGACGCTATCGGCATCACTAGGTTACAAACAAACAATAATAAACCAAAAAACGCAAATTTTGGCACCATAAATCGGGCCATACATCGGGAATGGTTTGACCTACGGACGTGGGGATGGTCGCATTTGATTCCTCATGGTATGTTCTTCAAGTAGGTAAACTTTGACAGCCCTCAAAGGGCACTTTAAATTGAGTGAGGGAGCTGGCTCAAGAATTGGGGCGTCGTCGGACCAAGGTGGATTTTTCCTGAAAATTTCAGATCTTTTGCTCCAGCCGTTTGGGAGAAATCGTGCGTACGGCGGACGGACGGAAAAATTTTTATTGCAGATTCGGATTCTACACCCTTTGAAACGTAAACCATGAAATTTTCAGAGGGAGTTAGAATTTTTTTTTTTTTTCCATAGCGATTACAATGGTTTATTATTGAATAATACACCAAAAGTTGAAAAAAACGTCCCTTCACACCTGCTAAATTAAGGTTGTTGGAGACCGACATTTGTATTCCAAAGCAGTGAAATACAACTTTCTAATACTATTATAGCTTTCCTTTACCAAACACACAATTCAAGTAATAGAATCTTGGAAAAGTAGAACCGTAATACATGATAAACACATGTTCACATCGTACATGTGTTTCAATACAGATTATGTAAATGCAAGATGAAAGTGAAGATCGTTGGAACGAGTTGCACTACTAAGACTCTTGCTTAGCACGGCGACAACTAATCCTTCAAAACAACATGCTAATATGTTTGTTGTTGATAGACCAACTTTAATGAATAGAATGAGCCCACCCAGATCGTTTTACGTTCATCCATTTCCTCTCCCCAACGTTGATACAAAAACTAACATTAACACGAATGTCTACGTGTATAACATATTGAAATTTTTGACAATCTGATCGGCTGATAGAATTGCAATGTTATTTTCAACTCTAGTTTTTGACAAATTTTGTAAAATATTTGCTTCGGACAAGTCAGGTAGGTTAGAGTTTTAATTCACCTAGTTAAATTTCAGTGGTTCCATTCGCAGTTTTCAATGTCTATGTCGGTGAACTGTATGTTGCATTGTTATGGCTATTTAGATATATCACGTTGATATATTAACCTTTGTTTTGTAGTGAGGGATGGTTTAGTTTATTGTAGTATTAACAGGCAAAAACGCTCAATCACAAATTAAATTAATAAATACAGTACATAGAACAAGAATAAGAAACGCATAAGCAACAACATACGACAAAAATTAATAAAATTTCTAGTTAACTATTTAACTTATCCAGTTAATAAGCAAAGAAATATTTGGACAACTTATGCAATTTGGTTAAAAAAATGAGAGAATGTCAGATGATGAGAATGATCTAGACAATGTTAGACTGATGATAAGTAACAGTGAAGGGTATTAGTACAGTGTCTGAGACGTTATGTTTACAAACAAGCTTTCCTATCGTCTTTGGGAAGTATTGAACTCTATTGCCAGATGTGGATGCACACTGATCAGCAGAAGGGCACTTGTGCCTAATTTCTTTCCTAATGGATCTACGGAGGTTTGTTCAAATGTAGCTCTTTTAAAGGCATCTAGAGTAGAATTGCAAGTTATGGAAGGGCCGAGTTTTGACAATGCAGGTACAACGCCTAACAAACGTAAATCATGGATTTACGTAGAAAAGGTATATTCTAATACAGAAATAATATACCTTTATATGATAATTTACTGCACTTTTTTTCTATATCTAAGACAAAGTCATTAAAGTGCGCTTAATCCTGTTTATAGTGCTAAATGATTTTCATTCTCCCTTCAAAATAATCCCATAGCGACGACGAGCTACAAAATATTTGAGCCGAGCGATGAACCCGATTCAACGCCAGGAAAAGTCATCAACCGAAAAACCGGCCTGTGCGAAGAGTTTGCTCAACGCCGTCCACGTAATCCGTCCGCATCACGAGACGATCCGCTCGCTCAGCCCACTCCGGTCGACTCCCCTCCTCCTTGTATTTCATAGAATATGCAGATAAGCTTAGAACAGCTGTTTAGTGAGGAAGACGTCCGTACGAAAAAGAAGACGTCCAGAAAAGGTTCGGTGCCGAAATGACGAAAACCCCAGACTATAGGAACAACCTCGTCGTTATTGTGTCAGGTCTTAATACGGACGAGAGCTGAAGGCGACTGTTAACGATTTAAGACGACAGCCTTCCAGGCCTTTTTTTTCTCTTTTTTCTGCAGAGATATTCGGAGCAGTAAACCTTCGGGACTAATTGAGCGTTAATTTCGGGGCAAACAAGAGAGTGTCGTTTGCTAATGTGGCCGTAATTCATTATGTACGCAAAATAATGTTTTTGAGTTGTTTCCGCGGGTTAGAACGACGATAAAGTCGGACGGATTTCACTTCAAGAGGAGGTAGGTAATCCTCATTTTCCAAGAACACGCTCAGCAAACTCGAGGCAGGTCACAATATTCAACGTTTCTCACGTTATGAAGAATTCACAATAAAATGATTCTCCATAAAATCCATTAGAGTGGAGACACATTATAAAATTAATCGTGGAGAGCATCGTATTTTTCACTAGACCTTTCAAGCTTGGCTAGTGCGGCCAAGTGAGATTCGAGTTTATCATAGAGTTTAGTAAGCTGTTCAGAATTAAAATGTGCAAGGGAGGTTAATTACCTGAAGTACGAGGAATCTTGAAGGAAACAAGAGAATAACTGTTTTAATAACTGAATTATTGACTCAATAATACCTACTGGCTCCCACTTTGGGGACTTTAGTTAACCAGAAACCAACCAGTGTGAGGGGGGGGGGGGGGGTATACAGATATTCGGGCGAATACTCAAACGTATCTTACCTCACGGGAATCGCATACGGTGGTGTCGTTAGACGGGGACAGATCACCACGCTGTCTCGCACTAATCTCTCGTCCCTCTCATCACCTCGCCTTCTCACCTCTGCTTCCTTCTCCCGTGACGCTCGAGCGATAAGGGACTCCACTCCGTCACAAATGCAACACGTATTGTAGCAATTCTCTAGCGATAGTCACCTATGCTGCTTTCGTTGGTGACGCAAAGCTAAGCAAGCGACCGTCCAAAAGACCCTCAACAAGGTCCAGAGCCCATGCTTGTGTGGATCTCGCGCAAAGCGAACTTCCCTGCCGCGGCTGTGATTTTTAAATTTTTAACGCAGAATGTGTTTTAGCCATGGACTAACTTGCCGAAAATGTCATGCGGGAGGGTAACGTGGAGTGTCACACGTACCAGGGAGCCATGAGCGACGAGGAGCTAAGATCGCGAAAACAGAAATTTCATAACAAAATCTGGGACGACAACATGGATGTCTTTGTCACCCAACCAAGCCGTTTCTAGGTAAATGAAAGTTGTTCACTTTTCGACTGTCAAAAATCGTTCTCCATTCGCTGGAATGAACTCGATTTAGCCTTTCGTACTGTTGTTATTCATGTTGCAATTTTATACAACACAGTAAATACCCACCGGAATAGAAAATTACCTACATCGATCTATACCTACTATGAATACGAACGAGGGAAGTGCAAGGAACGGTTCATTTGCAACCTGGATATGTGGTTATGACGCGTAGTTATACAGGGTGTCCCAGGAGTTATCCACAATCCGACTCCAGCCAAGACACAGCTTTTTTTTTTTTTTTCCCCTTTTTTTCAGTGTTTAGAAAAGCGTAGTGAAAAGACGGTTTTTAGCCGTTTTCTAACAGAAACGTGTTCGAATTGGAGAAATCAATACAAATAAAGTTTTTTTCAGTTGTTTCCATATTGTTGTAAGATACAATTTTCAAAAATACAAAACCCAAATTTTTGCTGTCGATTTTTCAGAATGAATCAGGGAGATGATACCCAATTACTAGTAGCTCAATCCTTTGGTGTTTGGGCATTATATTGCCTTTAATGATAAAATCTTTATCATTTGTATCCTTCCAAAGCAGTGATTGTGTCGCTCTGCGATCGCACAGCTGAGGGAATAAAGGCGAATTAACTGGGCGAATTCCCAGTAATCTTCGTTAGCCCGGGGGTTCCCGAGTGTCACCTTCGCCAGACGCCTTTCACCAGTTCGCCACCTGCGCTGGGCGCAGTTCCCGTCGGTCCTTGTTCGGTGGACGCGGTCGAGGACTGCAGCAAAAGACTCAACCTCGATACGACACCTTCCCAACTCGACACTGAATCTGACTTAACTAGCGTCCTAGACGTCAAGTCCAACACAGTTTCATTGATTCCATTACACTGAAGTAGACAAAACACAGAATTACTGTATGCCTTTGTTTTTTCCATCACTCTACGACGAAAACTATATTGAATCAAAATGGGATTTCTTGGAATATTCATGTACTATGCTGATGAGATCTCTGGCAATATTCTGTAGTCGCACTTTAATCACTGTCGGATCAGTGATACCCTTTGTATCCATGCGTGCGTTTTATGATGTCGTTATTTCTTGCCATCTGACGGTTTCACTCGAAGATATAGGTAGTCGTAGGTAGGACTCACAGTGATTGGCAATTCATTGTCAGGTAAAAACGTCGAATCCAAAATATTGAGGTTGCGCAAGTAAGTTCAGGAATATCTATTTCTTCAGCTTGCTTTGGTGATATAGGTAATAATAGCAGATTTAAACAGTAGGCAAACGACTTTTGAGGACGACGGAAATTGATGAGAATTATATACTGATTAGCAGATCTCCAATTCTTCATAGAAGAAGCATCAAATCCCCGTTACCGCAGATACTAAAGATAATTAATCACTTTTCTATCGGTCACTTTCTAATGAGTGTTTTTTTCTATTATACACATATTGAAAAGAGTTGAAATAAGTTCGAACCGCATCGAGCAGTAAAAAGTTTGGGACATATCAAATCATTCGTACCATTTGAACGAGATGTCACGCACCTCCATCCCGGCTCAAACGTTTCTGCAACGAACTGTAGTTCGTTTTGAGCCGGACATATTACGCAAATCTCTGGCCCGGTTATTAACATCAGAAGATAGCCATTATTTCCCGCCGTCACTCGGGGTCTCGCCTCAGAACGTTGTTCGAACCGTGAAACAAGACGAGTTCTGGCAATCTTTCTCCTGTCTGCCCGCATTATTAGAGTAGGTGCGGATTTTAACGCTACCACACGGAACGGTAAGTTGGGGTAAAAAAGCAGTTGTATCACAAAGTTAAGTCTGGCGCAACGGAATGCCCGGAATCGGGTGGCGCTAGTCCAGCTGCAACTGACACGGCAGCAACGTTTAACGTGTAGATTGTATTGATGACCCAAAGTCATTTGGGTTAAGGTCATGCATGCTATTATTATAAAAACTCTCTTCTGCATCAATTAATGTGATACGAAATCATCAGGTAGTTCCTGTCTTCTTCCACGGATATAGAAACCTGGGCATGTCATATGGCGTGAATGTGAATCCGTATCCACATACCTGTGCACTTACAACGTTGGGCACTGGTGCAATGAGATTTTTTTCCCCGAAGAAATATAGTGAGTAGGTACGTTCATTTTTCAATAGACTCCCCTTTTGTTACCTTCCATCAGCTTTGTTATTTATGCCAGTCGATTTTTTCGTTATTTTTTTCTTTATTGGCACAAAGTAACAGTAGGAATATAAATGTATACAGTTACAGTTTTTTGCCCACAACTAGAATAAAGCAAGGACTTGTGGTCTGCGGTGTAGCCCTGAGTCCAGGAAATCGATTCATTAGAGTGAAAACTCTTTCTACGAGAGTTATAATGAAAAGCTATTATTTGATCACATGCAGTTACCTAACTATTGAAAATAGGAACTTAATAATAAACTACCCGGAAACTCATGCTTTTCACGAAAAATCAAATGCATATCTCCAGTTGTCACGATTCTTACATAACTAACAAAACAAAAACAAGAAGGTTACAAAAGGCAGCGGAGTTTATGAAGTAGAAGGATGTTTTGGAGGCTCTGACCTACCCTTGTTGTGCGACGGGATCATTTTTTTTCGTCAAAATTGGTCCGGGGGTTAAGCGGTCTATTGGGAAAATACTTGTAAGTATGTTTGCATATACACATACAAAGAATTAACTCAGTTCTTCCGTGTTTTGTCAGTGTAGTATAGATGAATTAAAAGGAGCTCTATTCGAATTTGACATCCTAAGATCGATTAGAAAAGCAAAGCGATCAGACGATGAATCTCAAAAATGGAACTATTTAAACTTAACCAGGTGATATAAAATACCTCCCTAGGCTTCGTGTGTTAGCGAATATACACAATAAGTTCATCCAACTTCAAGTGTCGATTGTAGGGCTCATACCCTACGAAAAATGCATTCCATATTATTTTTAGAAGATTCGTTTCCGAGTTATTTCATATTTACGATTATTTGTTTGTATTTCCGATCTTATGTATCTAAAATGGCAATAGCCCCCTTATGCAGCTCTCTGTGGCCAATTTTTGAGGAGAGCGTTGAAATACTGTCTCCTTAGGGCAAAATAAGAAAATTCAGACAAATTAGTCCGAAGATCAAACTTCGAGAATTTATGAAAATACGACTTTTTTTCTCTTTTTGATCATAATTAACAGGTTTCTGTGAGCAATGGAAGAACTAAATCGAAGTAGCATTGGATGTTTCATTATTAAAATAGGGCTGACTCTCATTTAACTGAAAACTAGCAAACTATCAAAACTAACTTTATAAATATCAAACCCTTTATTGAACAGTTTTTCAATGTCACCAATTTTCGCCCTATATTGGTTATAAAATCGTGATAAGTATTGTTTTCATTCGGTTTACCTTCACTGATTATTTCTTCAATGGGATTCGACTGAAGTTTCGACATATTTAATTTTTAGCGTCCTACGGAAAGGTGTTCATAATAGCCAAATATTTCCTAAAGCCAGGGGTAATATGATTTTTTTTTCCCCCAACTTCAACTGTCATTTTTCTTCCAATGTTTTGATCCTATTGGTTGTTATTTAACTGAGCAATAGGTGTTTTGTAATAGTTTATAGAGATAGAGAAATACAAACTTTGAGTTTTGTATGTAAAGATGAAACATACATAATATCAAGAAGAAACAAATATATGTGGATAAACCTTTTGTTGTTAAGATGAAAACTGTGACCTGATAAAAAGAAATAGATTAAAAAATAAAACAACAACCGTAGTCACAATTAACGTTGAAAGGATTTGAAATATCTTATTTTTTGAAATTATTGTTGAGTTATTTTAAAGTTATTATAGAAACTTGTATTTTTTTTTTCAAACTAAAATATTCCCAGAGTAAGTAAGTACATATTCTCTATACTCATGAAATTCCGTACTTACTCTGGGAAGAAATATGTTTGCAACATTGCAATAGTCGTATAAGGTAGCCAGCAGGACTGGTCACAACGAATCTCATTTCTAGAAAGCATAGTACAATAGTCCGTGTTGAAAATAATTTCAACATACAACATTCAAACAAATTCAATGCACATATTTAGAATTCCTTGTACAATCTATCAGCAGGTATTATAGTTGGTTTGTTTAACGAAACCTCAGCCCATTTTTCACTGAATTTTGAGATTTTCAGTAAGATTTAAATGCCCCATCCTATCCAACTATACCCAGAAATATTAAAAATGAATTAGAAAGTCCATAACACAATGTCTCCAATAAAGTTTTTTGGAAGAATGTATTGTACAAGATTACGGAGTCAATGTTGGACTAATGAAGATTTTTAAGGATCGATTAAAGAGAATGTCCTGACTCGTTCGACTGTGGACTGCAATGAGAACTAATTTGAAATTTAATGATTGCGAAACAGTTCGTCCACAGTTTTATCGAAACTCAACGGCGGCGACGCTGAATGGTAAAAACGCGAGGATGTTTCAATAAACGAGTTTTGTTTTACTCGAGCCCGCAGATTTCAAAACCCGTTCCGCAACATCTTCCCAATACCGCTAATGTTCTCCCCGCAGTCGGATTTCGATGAAAGGGTAACGACCTCATAAAAACCCAAACGATATTGTAATCACACGATGAATATCACAATCGAATCTCTGAAACCATAATGCTGTCATCATTGACGGTATGTAAATATGCTTCAAATTAAGTATATGTAACGTATGTGCTAAACCCGTTCTGGACTCATTCGAATAAGAGACGAGCAAATTATTACTGTCATCAATCTTTCAACTTGATACCGCGATATCAAAACGCAAAGATGAGCTTATCACGAGAGAAATCGGCTCATCCACAAATGGAAATACGACGCTGTGATTTTTTTCTTTATCGCGGCCGGCAAAGATCAGGTTCCAGCTTTCCGAATGTTTATTCGCCTGCGAGTCAAGAAGGACGCAACGTTTCACAAGTCAAAATAATCTTGTCCGACAATCTTGAAAGTGAACACCCTGACAATTACTTTCTATTGTATAAATTCCTCAGTGATGATTACAATAACCCAGCACTTCGTCTAAAGTAAATTATATGTTGAAATAATTAAACGGTCTGTTACGAATTATATTTCCTTGCTGCTTTTTTGGCGGATAAAGAAGGTCAAGATTTTTCCGGCCCATCTGTTGTTTAGATTGAATGAGCGAATTTTCATGAATAAGGTTTAGTTTTGAATTGGCGTTAATTGATTTGAAATTTTCAAACTTCATGCAAAGAATTATTATACACTCAGTTAATAATAAATTTTTTGACAACAATTCTATTTAAAATGATATTCTACAATTCATATTAAAACTTTAAATTTCAACATGTTCCATGTTTTACCACTGGATTGTGTATTCGAAACTAGAGTGCAAACCACGATGAAGTGCTAATTCTCTTCGCTTCCAAAGCTAACTTCGAAGATCCAACTTATGGTCGGAAAATTTGTTAAAAAGGTAATTTTTCATAATTTCTTTCGTAAGTTTCGAAAGTGGCAAAACTGCACCAATATTTCTTTTTTCATATGGCAATCATGATTTTCTCTTGCAGATTTGGATTCTAGGCAAATTTTTATGAAAGTTTGACCCTCCAATCGATTTACCAGCTTTGTACAAGCCGTCCAGGAATTGCGCAAAAGTTGAGGTAAAGATGACAGTAGTAAGAGGCTCCAAAAATTTGCAGACACTGTAGAAGAATGGCATGACAAATGACAGATAAAATCGAACCCAACAAAGTCATCACTAGTGCGCATCACCACCAATGATATAACATGACCTTGTATCGTTGAGTGGTATGCCTGTCCTAGAAGAAAGTTCAGTGACGTATCTTGGGAATCAATCAGGATAGGAAATTGATGTGGAATACCCATACTTCAAACCTGTGCAACGCCTGCGGTACCGGCTGAAGCAACTCAAACATCTCCTCAAAGTGTTCTCCAGCTACCTACTCATCTAAAACGGCCAGCATACCTCACCATTGTGAGACCTGTATGGGTATAGATGGGAGTAGCAGCCAGTGACAGCCAAGTCAAAACAACTCAACCCTTCCAAAGCAGTATTCTCCGTATCACTGAAGCCTGTAGGGTCGTCCGCAATACAACACTACATTCCGATCTGAACATTCTTCCAGTCAAGGAAGCCACCAACCTACCAGAGCAAAAATCCAGACCCCGGCTCAAACGGAAACGCCCCACAGACTTCGTTGAAGAACAGTGGAATAAATGGCGGACTAATCGTGGATATATTCCTCTCTTCACGTTCCAAGTTAATATTTTATAATGTCTTTTCGGCACAAATAGAATGTCTTTTTATATAATAGAATAATAATTTATCTTAAAAAAGACGGTTCTACATTCATAGCCTGCCAACCAACTGCTAATAACAAAAAACCTTATTTTCTGATGTTAATTTTCAATAACGAATAACGAAGTTGTACGATGCTTTACGTTATAGTTACATCAATTTAAAGTTATGGAATTGTGGCGCTGTGGTGATAACAACATATGGATTCCGTATGCCTCTCTGTCGTTTATCCAACCCAAAATTAAAATTGAGCAACAATCAATTTAAATCCCACGGAATACGTTGTGCAAGCCCACGGTCCTTGGATCACCACATTGCTGAACGCCAGAGCTCTCGCAATTCCGACGTTCTTTTCGCCAAATAAATTAGAAAACCGGCGTTTCGCTTGCGCGGGGCTGCGAACCAATAGCTCACGCCCCGAGGGGTCCTGGTCGGGCTGATACCCCACGGCCCCTCCGGATGGAAACTGATCCGGAGTTCTTTCCGATACCTGTCTTAAGGTATATATGTATATACGGAGCGGAATCACCTTCGCTCGTCTGTACCCCTTAATTGCCCGTACCTAGCAGGTATTTCTCATAAGTATCGCGCGACCGACCTGAAAAAAGACCCCCCCGGGGATGGGGCGTGGCCACTGCTACAATTTTTATCTCTCGAATCTGTTCTCTCATTTGGCAATATATCTCGCAGTTTTGTGCTAAACTACTGGAGTATGAGTCACACCTATTTATAAAGTTATTTTAAAACCCACTTGATTTTCATGGACGCTCTACGTGAATACCATGCGAATTCCTCATGCCCTCAATAAAATAATTTAAGTGGGCCAGGGGAGATATTCAAGGACATATTTTATAAAGATTCTGACTTTTTTTTTTCGTTGCCCACAAAAAATTCTTCCAGGGATTGTTTCTTTTCGGAGAATTCCCAATAATTGCTTTCCTGCTACAGATAATTAAATGATGCACATTTTCCATTTATCCTGCTGTTCAAAACTCGTTCATACAATGATACACTGAATTATAAGATAGTCCATTTAGGAAAAACAATTTTTTTTAAATTTGTTTAACCAGAACGATATTTATTTACCAACGATAATATAAGGATACATCAAATTAATTTACAGTCTGCAATTATTAACAGTTGAAAGATAGATTTGATTGCCCGATATTTATACACTCTAGTTAGAAACCGTTCAATATACCGAATCAATAATCATATGACTTGAATAGGTTCTAGGGTTTCGTCCTATTAAGTCACCGAATGACGTAACTGTTGTCAGGAAGGTAAATTAGAGCAGGAAGTCTCTGTTGGTGTTTGACACCATCCTTTTTCTCATTCGCTCACTTCTTCAATTTTATTATCTCAAGACAACTAGGAATATCAACCAATAGGATATCATTCATCTGGAATTCTACAATTCCAGCTCAGCTCTGTACGAACGTGAACCACATGAAATACATCCATAAAAATAAGAGTTGGTATGATTCGCTTGTGTGTTTTTAGCCCTACTTTCTACGGGTACAACCCCTGATACGGCTGATTACTAACTATTAGCTACTTTCAGACGAACAAGCCTCAATTCCTGGAAAAATACGTCAGATACAATGCATGTATAATAAAAAAACCGAAAGTACTTTTGAAGTTACTAGTTGTTTCCTATTGAGGGGAATGCAGGTAGATCCTTCGATCTCAGTTCTTTCCAAACGTCTTCCTCGAGTTTAATACGAGAAGTGGAAAGTGTATAACGTTTGTAGTTTATCTTCGCGGGCAAAAAAATCGGAATGAGATTCGAAAGAAGACGAAAGTGATGAAGACAAGACCTGTTCGTAGCGTCGGCCGTTGTTTTTTCTTTCTGATAAAGAATGGCAGGAACGATCGAGTTCGCACTCGGCTTTCCATTCTGAGGAGGCGAGGCGGCCTCACACGTCTTTCTCTTGGTGTAACGAAGTTCAGACGTGGAACAGGTATCGGCGAAACTGACAAGACGAAAGAACAACAACAAAACCTTCGCGAAACGGTCGATATTTGTTTCCTAAAATAGTGACGATGTAGTCATCACGGGGCATCATGTAGTCAACAGGAGTATGCGCTGTTCATCTTCCAAGTATTTGTTCACCCTGAGACAAATGCTACTAGTCCCAGACTTTCCCAACGTGGATCCCATTTGAAGTCTACTAAATTGCAGATTGCTTATTATTGAAAGTAATAAACCAATCTACAAATATTTTACAACTGCTGAGCGAACCAGTAACAAGAAATATGAGGTACAGTTGTGTAACACGCAGGTTCTTCGAGAGTATTTACCAAGTTAAAACACAATAGCATGTCCCCACAATTCCATAATTTAGTAGAAAGAAGTGCAAGTGCAAATACTTGTTACAAAAAAAAAAAAAAAAAAAAAAAAAAAAAAAAAAAAAAAAAAGATCAAAACGTCAAACAATTCATCTGGACATTTAACAGATAGTGAAACGTTACCGACAAAATCTAAGGTGTATACATCACCTTCACGATATTGGGAGCCTCAATGAGCCGCTGGTTCAATGATGAACATTGATCTTTTCAATTTCTATCATGTTTTTGGAATTTTCAGACTACTGTTCGACGTTTATAAAGGGTGACTATAATTCAGGTGGACCAAACTTCAAGGATCCATTTGCAACAAAAAGTGATCTGATTCGATTTGAAGAAATTCTGTCGAATGAGAGTTGGAAGACTAGCATCAGACCAATATTGAGATGGCCCGGTGGTTTCGAATGGCAGGGGTATTAAGAGGGAGGGGAGGTCTCTTTGAAAAACTCTTGATTCTCAACTGTAGTCCACAAATTTTGAGATGACAATGATTTTTTTCACTCAGAATGGACTAAATTTCAAAAATCGAATCTAAAATTATCTCCACAATTACTACCAATTTTCGGTCTTTGTTTCTTTTAGATGGAAGGTAGGGCCTGAAGCCCTAGAGTTTTTAATGATTTTGTTGGAAATTCTATCTAAGCGAGGCATAACAATTTGCATTCAACTTCCGCGAGTTATAATCGGAGCACCTGGTGACCACCCTATAATTCATTATCTTTCTTAAGTTCTGATAAAATTCTAAAGAAATTACAGCTGTTGTGTTATTCAACTGTATTTGATAATTATTTTCTCTCTTTTGCAGGTAAGTACACGAACTTCTGTCCTGCAGCTAGCGTTGGTAAGTTGCTGAGTGTTCGGAGAATGTCACCACACTTCGAATTAGACAAGTTTTTTGTTCATTATACAGTTGTTTGTAAATTGCATGGGAATCAATCACCCAACAACATATAAACATGGAATACTGAATAAATTAGTCATTATTACTTTTATCTTAACATTTAGTTCAACGACCTTATCTGGTTTTCTTTGGAAGACCAAATATTTTTAGCGAAGTAACAGAATTTGCTTGCCAACTCCAAGGAGGGATACCGATGCCACTGATACTCACTTATTATTTTTACAGACAAACTTCAAGAATAGTTTAAGACACCTAGATCAAATAGGATTGCTATGATGAAAATATTGGAATCTTGCTGTAAAATATTAAGAAGCCGTAGCAATGTTCTACAACAATTCAATGGAACAAACATAATGTAAGACATTGATTGTTTAGAGGGATCTGCTTTGTGGGTAGGTAGGTAGGTACCCACCACAGAGATAGCAGCTCGAGTGCCACTTGAAATGTTCGCATCGGTTATCCGGTTCGAAACAAGAGGTCCTTGGCCCTGTTCTTTCAACCTCCCTCCTCCCCGCATCTCCTTCTATCACGAGCTTCCCCTCCACCCCCCTCCCCGCTATTTCCCCGCCACGGGGGTCCCCTCGTTCGACACCAGCCCCTGATGTCCCGAGAGAGGTGAACCCGCACGACACGGTCCGAATCTTAACGACCCGACCTGTCACGCCCAGGTGATCTCAACCCTTGAACTACCTTCAGAACGGATTGAATTTATTCATGTTCGTTTTTTGGTCTATTAAATTATTTATTATATTATTTTGTAGCCCCCCTCCACCTTCCGAACTTCGAAAATGGTTGTTTAATGCTTCAAGGTCCGTGGATTCAAAATCTGCAATGCCTGTCCACTAAACGGCGAACGGGTCATAAAAGGAGTTAGAATTAATGTAAAAATCCGTACTTCCGCGTATGGACTCTACTTGGAATCTAGTTGGTCCTAGCTTTCTATCCAGACCAATCGCTTCACATGCATAGATGCATAGGGTCAAAAACTGGTCAAAAACGGGGTAAAAATATGGGGTTTCAAGGCTTTAACAGACCTAGACAGCGAGGTGTCATTTTCATGTCATTTTGAACACCACCTACAACCATTCATCACATCCCTTCAGTGGGCCGTAACTAGGCCCTAGGTTTTGCTCCTTTTCAGGCCACCCAACTCATCGCTGTTGTCCAGTAGGTTCGACATTTATATGCTTTTGAAGTCGGTATTTGTGATACGTTACTCGACTGTTAACTACTTGGTCTAGCATCTTAATTTTGAGGTCACGATAGTACCCATCCGTGCGGGCATACCAAATGTCATTCACTAAGATCTTTAAATTGCTCTTCTTGGTGCCACACCATAACAGGAAACCATACATCCATACGGGTTTGATCACTTACTCGTAAAGGAGTAAGTATCGAGTAGGAGTAAGTCGTAGAGTATGGATATTTAGGATTTTCTTCTAATGAGCCGGTACATCCTCCTGAATTTTAGGTCCATTTCTTTCTGTATGCTGATCTATATCTTTCTGTCTACCTTTATTCATTGATTCGTAAATATCTAACATAAATTTTTCCAGCTTGTACCAACAAAGGCGAGTCGGTTTGGAATAACTGGGTAATGTTTTTGAGAACTAAACTCGTACAGTTGTCGAAACTGCTTTCAGATGTTCAACGAAGCGACTGACACATTGACATAGTAAAAATAAATAGGGAACTTTTATGAGCGTAATTCTTAATTCTTTATCAATAAATCGGATTCTTTCTCCGATCAGAACCATCGAATGCAAATTCTCTACTCCAAACCCGTAACGCTCATGACAAAAGAGTGATGGAAAGAATTAATGGACATCATAATGCACACTTGGGGTGAACTCGTTCCTCTATTAGGTCATTCAGGTTTCTTCAACCCCCTATGTTGTCCACTTTCCCTCATCCGATACCCTTCATAATGCATATTTTTGGAAAGCGCTGATGGTATTAAATGGAAAGGAGGAACTTTTCATTTGCTGACTTGAAGGTACTTCCTAGTTTAGCAATTCTTGACCTAGTTATTTTAACATAAAATCGAAAAATCCCGATTCGCCTGAACCCGACCATCTCGAGTCGCAGGGAGTAGAAAGCATCACGTGTGATCGACAAAAAAACCCTTACGTAATTCAGTTTAGTTTGCAACCCAAATCAGGTGAAGTAATTACGATGAAGGCTCTTCAGAAACCTAAAATTAGCGTCGGGCTTCACATTCATGAACCATTCGATTCTTTTCCGGCTCCTTCGATTTTCGCCGTATTGTTTCCTAAAGGTGCAGTCATCTATGGGACTTGAATGGTGGGCTGAAATGACGCCACTTATCTGCGCAGTTGTAGTCAAGTTTTCGATCTGGTTTGGTATCTGAGACATGAATCTTAGTAGAGATCAATTAGATAACAACAACCGAAAGCGAATTACTTCACCAATTCATAATTTTCGATTCAGATCTAGTTACATGAAGGTCGTTCTTTCATCCAATGAACAAGATCTAGTGGGCAATTATAGTTATAAGGAAAACCTTTCATTAAAAAGGATTACAATTTTTCGTTTACTCAATAATTTACGCATGCTCAAGAACATCAGTTATTTTACATGAGAAATATCAACGCCTGTCCGAAAAGGGTAAATGTTCGAATATACTTTTCTGATAGCCTTTAGGTAAAATAAAAATGATTGTTCCGCCATCTTGGATCGTCCGACATATTGAATGCAGAATGACGTCACACAACTAATCGTGTATTGTCATCCAATCTAAACGTGCATACAAAATTTCAGCTTAATCGGTTGAGAATATCTGCTTCAAAACCGGTCGCAAGATTCCACCCGAACATACATACATACATTGCAAGTTAAATAAAAGATTTTAATTAAATGAGAGGGGATCATTCTTTTTAAAAAATTATCTTCCCTGCGCTTCATTATTCGGATACTCCGAAAGTTTAATTGTGAAGCGAGGCATAAGTTAGAATACCCACACAAAATCTGATACGATCTACAGATCATGAGTCCCGTTCTAACAGCAATTGAGTAGATGCCAACAATTGAAAATTGTGGGTGAAAAGTTTAATATTTCTTTATTAGATAGCCGTTTGATGCAAATAACTGGTCTATGGGTTTTAAACATAGTCTATAGTACGCACTCAAAATGAAACCAGGGAGACATTAGCATCAACCGACAGGATAATAATTGAACTAGGTAGAACATCTACACTTTTTTTCTCTACTTTGTCCCTCTGCACTCGAGAAGAGTAGATGGGATTTAGGATACTAATAGGGCGCAAAACACAACACACACTGACCTAGGCAATCGCCAGTTGAATGTTGATGAAACTAATAAAAACTTAACTTTACTAGTCCATGAACATTGCAACAAAGGTTATTGAGATAAAGATACTTATTTGATATATTTAAGAAATATTATTCGTACTAGGAAAGTTTTCCACGTCTCGGTTTTCTACCCTTCAACTACACTTTAGAGTTGATCAAAAGCGATTTCCCTTTTTGCCGATTTATGATCAGAATTCATTAACTGTAATCCGTCGATCCGGGTCCGGTAGTTAGGGAGAAGAGTGCCGAACGGTGGGCGACTCTCTCATCCTTTGTTCGTTAAATCGTATTTCTGGAAAACATGGTTGAAAAACAGTTGTCGCTGTTGTTTATAGTTTTCACTTGTTTAGCGGTTTTTAAACAGCTGTAATACGTGCTAAACACTAAGTGAAGTGCTGATTTCCTTGACAAGTTGCAAGGCCCAATCATTTACAGGGGATGTCTGAACACTGGCTTACATCCCCACATTCCTCCATTCCAATCGGTTATAGATTCATTGCTTCGTTTTCAACGATAACCACTGTCGGCCTATAGTAAGATCTGAGGAATTTCTACGGTAGACAATATTTTCAAAAATGTCAGCCATTTTGAGTGTGACAAACAGCTAGCTCCCCCACAAGCTCTGAAAAATTTCTGCAAGGTACGTTGTATTTCCAGATAGTCTAGATTATTAATTCGGTCTCTACCGGCTGCCTGTGGGAGGGATCACCAGAAGAACGAACATCAAAGGGGCGCTTTCAGCCGCCGGTCTGGGGATCCTTATGGAAGAGAAGTGTAACATGACCAAATCTATTTCATTGGAATATACTATATGGGACATTCCACGTGAAAGGACAAACTCAAAAAATAAAACCTCTACAACAATTACCAATTTTTTACATGTAGCACCCCCACGCCAATTGAGCTTCATCCCATTGCAGAGCCCTCTGACGCTAGGACTGATATACCTGCCTTCAAAGTTGACCATACTACTTAGCAGGGTGCAATGTTCAGTGAGTTGTAGAGCTGTTCGACTTCTAGTTCAAAAATTTTTAATAAATAATGAATAAATATGAATTTTACGCGAATTGTCTGCTGTTTGTGGTGGTGTGGTTAAAATTGTGATTCAATTTTTTTAGGCTGTGAGTGTCTGAGAGATCTGTTAATGTGGAATGAGGCTCATGTCGCGGAGGGGTGCTACATGTAAACAAATGCAGCATTACGGAGAGGTTTTATTTTTTGAGTTTGGTCTTTCACGTGGAATGTCCCATATTATATAATGTCCCATATAATGAACTAAAACTTTTCATCGAAACGACTTTCATCCGTGACTGTTCATTATCCCTGTGGTCTAATGGCTGGGGCGTTTCCACCAAGGATGCAAGAAGGTAGGCCTTCGCGTTTTTGTGCTATGCAGTACGTTCTGATGAACTTCAACAGATTCACAATGACTGACGCACATTGAGAGACAAAACGTGCCTAAACTGAAAGATAGATCGGAAGATACATCATATGTGCTTCTGATTGAAAATGAAATGTGCGTTGTACACGGAGAAGTTAGGATTTCGGACGGGAACCTTCTAGGTGGTTTTGATCTCAAACATTCTGCTGATCTCTAACATTGCTTCATCCAAGTCAGAATTAGGTAAATAATTATATTGCCATTTTTTCCTATTTATAAAGCATTACATTGGTAACGGGTGTGGGATAGGATGTTTCTCATGAAAAGGAGTTTGACAACCACCATGACGAAGAACATCCTTCATAGTTTGGCTTACATAGGAAAATGTTTCAGTTTACCGGTGTTTACTCCCGGCGAAAACGCTGTAACGTCGATGAAGTGCGTGTAAAAGACGGTAAACACTGAAATTCTTCCAAATTGAGCGTCGTTGGTGACCAGTAGAAGTTGGCCAAAGTTTAGAGGCTTAAGCCGGTGAATATTGACAATATACCATTTACTGTTGTGATGACCTGCCTTTTCAGCCCGCTGTTGTGATCATTACCGACTAAATAAGATCGGAATATATCAAACCCCAGTTTTGTCCAACAAAACAGAGTACTTTTCAATTCAGAACTGTATTTTCCAATCTCAGACCCTTGCACTATTGTATCAGGTGGTTTCTGCATTGCAATAACTCGCTTTTTTGCTCAAAAATAGTATATTATTAATAATAATAATTTCGGTATTTTCTCTAAGCTACACATATTTACAAAAGAAAAAGTTTACAGAAAGAAAACAACTCATGCAAAAATCTAGAGAAATTCAAAAGCGGGCTCATTGAATCAAAAACCAAATCCTCCACTATTTTTTACCGCAAGGGATTAATAAAAAATAATAGAAACAAAATTTTCTTGAAAAATATGGATTTACACAGCCACAAGTGTCCATTTTGGAGTTAGGTATCGATGTGTGCGTTTGATTTTAGTTCTTTTGATGTCCAGAGGTCCTCTACTATACAATCAAAAATGTGGGAAAAGTGCAAGTATTAACTTGAGGAGTTTTGTGTTGCTAAATCGGGTTTCCAGGCCACACGGTCTCGTTTCGAACGAATCTGGGGAATAAGGTCTCGTCAAAAAGGGCCCTCTTCAAAAAGACACCGTTGTTACGAAATAAGACGCTGTTGGTTAAGTGAAACCCCCGTTTAATACTAAATTAGGCCTCTTTTTATATGAAAATAATTGTTTTGTACAGTTTAGTGGCTTGGATCATCTCAAAAATAAACAAATGTCCTATATCGATAGGTACCGCTTGTAATATACAGATTATACACACACGTAGATCGGAATCTGTGATAAAAACCAGCATGGTGAAAAGCAGCCTTCGAATAAAGATCTTCCTTCTCTTTACCTTTTGAACTAGTCTCGGACGATTTCCTCAGGATTGCAATTCAACTCTTCTTTTACTCTTCGACGTACTGAGAAAGTAAACACTTACTTGGAATGCAGTCGAATAGTATGGAAAAGTCAAACATGAACTTCGAATAACGACATTAAGCTGCTCTTCCCAGCGATTTTCCGCCTTGTTTAACCCTCGATCGGACACAGTTAACGGTGAATTAGCGTCTCAACCGACCGGTAAAGTGATCATAACGGAGGGCGAAAGCGGCGAACCGTGTGATTCCAGACGTCATTTTACTCCTTCGCACCTGCCACCTTGGTTAATGTTGTCGGCCTTATATATATATATATCAAAGTCTGCATTCCTTCTCACATACATCAATACAAATTGTTCTGGGCGTGGTCGCTCCACATCATTGAGAGCGAACCTTCCGAAAGTTCACATCCAAGTTACATATTCGAACGTTTTTGCGTGGACGTACGTGCAAACGACCCCGCACATTTCTCAACGCTTTCTCGAAATGAAAGTTTTTTTTAGCAGAATGAGTGGGTGCAGTAATAGATGCTGCGTGTTGCTTACAGCTTGAATGTGACGTACTGCAACATCCACCATATTCTCCAGATCTGGCGCCTTCCGACTACTATTTGTTCCGGTCCCTGCAAAATTTTTTGATTGGCAAAACCTTTACCTCAAATGAAGATGTCAAAAACCACCTGAACCAGTTTTTTGCCAGCAAGAACCAAACCTTTTATGCGAGAGGAATGTTACTGCCAGAAAGATGGCAAAAGGTGTTGGACCAGAATGGCCTATATATAATTTAATAAAACATTTATTCATTATACGAAAACTGTCTTTCATGTTCTCCAAAAGAAATTACGAAATTACTTTCCGAACAACCCAATACTTCACATTATGATAACTTGTTGGAACATTCTTTGCAGTTCATTCAATAGCTTTCTTGACATCACCAGTAGGCTTAATTTAATATTCTAGCCCTAATGTTTGAACGGGAAAGAGTTTTCAATATTTCATGACAATCTTTGGTACTCAGGTTTGTAGGTTCACATTCCATTTGTTGATTGCAAAGAAGATAAAAAAAGATAAATCTAAAAGGTTGTTGTCATGCGGTGTTATGTTTATATTGAACAGTAGTAAAATTTGTGGATTTTGTTCGATTAGACTAATTAACTACGAAAAATAACTACCAACACATTAAAAAAAATATGTTAGCTAAAAAACGTAGGTCAAGTTTGGTGTGGCATTTTACATCCGCTGTATGAGTCTATAGATCATTGAAGTGTTTCAAATTGAAGGGACTACTGGAACCTGCGACATCGTTTGTTGAACTCGAACGACTTTACGTCTGAGCGTGCGATGAGTGAAGTTTTGATTTGTGAGCTTATCCATGGGCGATCATCAGCATATCCCCACGCTGAGCAGCATATCCCCAGAATCCGTCAAAAAACCCAGGAAATTTGATCAAAATCATACGGAAACAGTAGAAATTGGGTCTGTTACAGTGATTTCACGTTCGAGAACGCGCAGCAGTTACTACAAATTAGATCGTGTTGTGATTGATTTGAGATCCTTGGACCGTTCTTTAGACCGACTCATCTTTGCTTTCATCAACTAGAATGCGAGAAAATGGTGCTTGGTGGATTTTACGTTTGCGTGTGAGCAGATATTAACTCATAGTGTAAGATGCGAGAGAAAATTTTAATTTTGGAGAAACAACTTTTCCATCTCTCGAAAGTGAAGACAACGTTTCCGCCACAAATTGGTTGGCTCGGAAGCAAAATTTATACTTTGAATTATTTTTAGTCTAGTGTCGAAATGTGATCAATCTATTGTACTTAAACTGTGAATTCCAACTCATCATTTCTGTCGGGATCATTGGCTTCTTGGCGGAAGGTCAGATTTTTAAATCTCAACCATAAGGAAATTATGGTGTAGAATAGCTTCTAAGCAAGTCTATATAAATAAAAGCAGGAAACCCTAGCTTTGCTCGAAATATCAAGTTCCGTCAAGACTTCTTTTCCTATTGACCTGCCTCGAATCTCTCTGCTTACAATCATAATAACAAAAATTCAGGAGCGGAACAACGTGCTCGCAAAGGATAACGCTGTTTATGAAGGATGCTTTGCAGGCTCTGACGTAGCCTATCTCGTGCCCGAAACTCACAGACCTATAGGAACAGAGAGTAGGTACATACATGGACGGTTGGAAACAAGCTTTGAATTGTGCACGTAAGGATGTAAATGCGTTAAATTCCAGTTTAACGTTTGTTAAACGGACGTTAAAGTCCAGTTCCAAAAATAGTTTCAGAACGATGAAAACGAATTCAGAAGTATTGAATTTTGGAAAACTTCCATGGCCACCGCAGCTATTGCAATTGATTGCATTTCCACGAAAATTTGCTAAAATTCGTCCTTCCGCCGGCACTGACAGAACGGAGCTGTCTTCTCTAATTACTCGAGCTAGACAAAACGTTTTGGAATAGAACTGAAAAACCGTCGTGTAGTAATTCACTGTTTTCATTCAATATTTTTTCGTTGATTCTTTAACACGATTTCGAGTCGGTTTTCGGTGCCGGTAGGTCAAGGCCAACAAGTTCAATTACAAAGCTGTACGGTTGAAGTAACAAACCAAAACACCTACATCATTCGGTGCTCGATCAAAACACCAATTCAACCCGTTCATTAGTTCCATTTACGCTTATATTTTTATAATGTCAGGCGTAATGGAGTCCTATTTTAGAAACTTAAATGTTATCTCCCTTGCGGTTCATGAATCAGTCAAGGACGACGGCGCTGCCCCCACACACTCACCGATGTGGGTAACTTCTCACTCCAGTAAGTAGTTGTAAATCACCGGTGATAAGGCCGTGATAACAATAAATTATTGCGCCTTGAAATTTTCTGTTTGTTCGACAAACACTTCAGCGGTTTATCAGACGAGTTCGAGAGCTGTGTATATCACGATGAGAGCACTTGACGGTCCGAACATAAGCTTGGAAGTTGACACGGCAGCTCACCGGTGGAGATTCACTGATCCCATCACTAATCACCTCGATCGTGTTGTTGGAGAGAGGAGGATTGGTGTTAAGTGTGGCTATAAATTGCTGCCTTAAACGAAAGGGTTGATAAGTACGGCCTCCAGTCAGTAATGCAATGAAACGGTAAAAGTCTCAACCGAGCAGACACTGTACGTACAACCGCAAGAGTAAAATTTTGGAAGGATTTATTTATCATGATTTTTTATTATAATACCGGTGACTCCATGAATCACTTACGACGCAAAATTTGTTCAAGTCCGTTGTTTGCAGTAAAAACCAATACTTATTAGACTTTCACCCGTTTTACTTCTGTGTCTACCAACTAAGTAGGTGAAGTGCAATTATAGTTTTTACTTTTGGGAGAAGGATACAATTACATTCCAAAAATTGGCAAAATACAAACTTCCCTCGGCATTTTAAGTTTTTGACTTTTCCAACTAGCCTTCTATTTGTGTCGGTCTGTCCTTGTGCACGCAAATCCATCGACGGAGCTTAATTTTTACAGTTTTCCTCCGATCTTGATGAAATGAACCGGGAACGTGAGGGTTAGGCTTTAGACCGATATTGCAGCCGTCGAAATGATGAAATAAATATTGTTTTAACTACTCACTGAAATAAATTATGGGATCAGAATCGCTTTTCACTGATCCATTTTCGCTCAAAATCCTAAACTATCAGATAATGATAAACTAATTGTTGATTTTATCACACGAATGAAAGTTCATAGTAGTTCAAAATTTGAAACAGAGTTGTGGAATTTAGTTAGGTACATAAAATATTAAGAATAAAAAATTAATTAATTGAAATAATACCTACTAGGTAGACAAAATAGAGAATAAAAAGCAGAAAGAAATACCAAGAACTTCACAACAAGATTTTCGTGGTATAGAATACATCTCATTTTTGACCTAACTGATCATCCTTAACATGGAACAATTGAAAGGTCCAATACTACATTCGTTTGGAGAAAGCGAAAAAAAATCTCTCCTAAAAAATTAAACAATTTTTTTTTTTTTTTTTTTTTCAAAATTACTCCGAGTCTGTTGAACGTATACAGTTATCACAATAAAAAATTTGAATTATAGAATTGTGACCATTTGTTTTTGATTGAGTAGGTTTTGTATCTACCTATGTCGGCAAAAATCCGAATATAGATCTCTCAGAATAAGCGATAAAATGAAGCAATAGAAACTGAAGTTGCTAGACTGTTTTCCCGGGCGAACAATAATGATTTCATTGTTGATTTATATCAGCCTAATAATTCGTAGGAAAAAGGCGTTTAATATTTTTATATAGTTGCATTGTTCTGAACATCACTCAATATCTAATTCAGAAATGATTGATAGCGATATAAAGTAAATAACACTATACTGTTGAATGTTATCTCTCTGATAAGGGCATTCTATTTCATTTAATATTGTCACTCTTTTTCTTTCCATGATTATATGATTTTACCCAATTTCCTAAAAATATGAGACTATAGTAATGATTCCCGAAATTTCAAAGTAAACATTTACATAGAAATGTTCATCATCAAAATCCGTTTTAAGGTATTTAGATATTATCCCTGGATTGGATTGGGTTTATCTCAATCCAACTACATAACCATAACTTCGTTCTTTCGCAAATAAATCATTCATAAAAAAACGGAAGAATTCATTGGATGGCACTTGTCAAGTTCATTTAATTGGTTTAATTTAAAAAATGTGATGAAAAATCATTAGGAATAACCAAAAACTCCCAAACATCTATAAATTCGTTTATTTTAGCAGGAAACTACTCAGAAAAAGTTGACCGAAAATGAACCAGACCATTCGAAAATGAATGTTAAAAAACTATATTGTGAAAAGAACTTATATTTCATAAAATTAACAAAAAATCGATGAGACCACAAAAATGTCATTTTCCGGAAAAATTCGAAAAAAATGGTTAAAACCCATCAACTGAAGCAAATTTATTACTGCACTGGATTATTACTTGGGAAAAGTTCATTTACTGCCTACAAAATTTATGTTAAACATTTTCTATGTCTATATAGTGCTAAAACGACGTCGAATTTAACATAAATGTACTGTCAATAAGAGAAATTAATTAAATTCGCTCTCACGATCATACTGAATGAATGGAACATCTGGCTTCCTTTTATCCCCTGAGCTCAAAAATTAAAGTCTGGAAACGGTTGCAAATTTGATAATTAATCGCAAATAAATATTAAACTTGAAAAAGATGCATTCATTTCGAACAGGAGTGCAATAATAATAATAAAATAATGATATGATTTTAGGAGTCTGGTGTTAGGGAGGGGGAGAGAGAAGGATTAAGGCGATGGATGTTGTGGCGGAGTGCTGTTCTGTAGAGGGGCCCATGAGGTCTATTTCTCTCCTCATTGACAAACGGAGCTAATATATCCGCCTTTTATGGGATGGTGAAACAATGACGAAGTCAAATTTAGTGTCTTATCATCGGATCATACGATCATCGGAAGCTGTGAGTCTTCGTGTAACTGACTTATGGATGTATCAAAGGAGCTTCGTTCGAAATTCCATCACTGTAGATCGATTAGAATAGAAATGAGCCACAAGAGCTCCACAGCTTATCAGTGCGCCAACATGTCTAGTAACCGTATTCTAGACGTTACAAAAAAGTTCTATTTCAAATATTCTCACAAGAGATCTAGTTTGAAAGGTTTTACGTGACCGGCATAGGTACAATATTAGGAAATAGATCGATAACTGCATTTCAACAATGACCTTAGCACACCTTTTGCCGGTACAATCCGAACTAGCCATCGGAGACCCGGTCAATATTTTTTCGCCATATGGCAGGCACCTTTCTGGAAAGCCGTATAAAGGTTACGATCCCAAAACCCGTTCATGGGGGTGTCAGTTCTTGACCTTTCCGTAACACAACGGCTCGGAAAGACGAAGTGCATTCATATTTCACTGCCATTTTATAATCACCAGTGTGACATTCGCCGATCCGGTTTTTAGGACGTCGCTCCTTCCTGGAGCGAGGGGGAGTCCTATTGTTTCCGATCTTAATTTATCAGTTGACGGTGATTGGTGTCCCTTTAAATCACCCGTTGCATAATGTTGGCATATTATGTATTATCAGAATACAAATAATTTATCGCAGTTATTCCAATACAATGAATCCCTAAAGCCTACTCATGGTCATCTTTGGTTGGCTTCTGAATTTCTTACATGATAGCTTCAATCTATTAATCCGTGACTTATTGTGATTTTCTTTCCTCGTCGTAGAATAGAAAAACTTGCAATCTCCCCAACAGTTAAACTAGGAGGCTCTCTTGATTTTCCCAGTGTTGAGTGTTATTGCTGGTCTAGTGCGAGAGTTGGTTATGTTAAAAAAAAGAAGATTTTTCAGGAGAGCCGATCAAAGTATTGTTTCCGCCTCCTTATCGGCTACCAGGGCGGCCTATCATTGTTCGAATTTCCTCAAATCATCTCATAGGTCTCTAATGTCATTTGGTAGGACTTCCTAAAAAGATAACATGACTTTTCTATTACATATGTGTTTGGAACAATATAAGCAATTTAAATTTAAAGTGCAAACTACTACCACTAGAAACTGATTATTCTACTTGTTAATGGCGTAATTTATTGTTCTAAACAACACCATTACGTCATAACTAAGTTCTGCACGAAAGCACAAAGGGGGAAAATTACTTAATAGCAGGAAATTACATTATAAGTCCTTTGTGGATCACACTTAACGTGGATCAACTGAAGATCCATTCTACCACCGAAACCCCCAAATATGTCCTGCATACACAAGCTCGATCTGAGGTGGTCCGGTCGCATTTATTTAAAGCGTCCTTTCATAGCTAATCTGTGGGAATTTGAAGATGATCCGTGAAAGAACTCAAAATCACATTTTTTGGATCTCTTTGTTTTGCACCCAGTTCTTTGTACTGTTCACTGTTTTGTAGTACTGATATTCTTGTAGTTGTTCCTCTTAGTTATATGGGTAACTTCGGTAACGTCAGGGCTTAGCGTTGGTGTACGAAAACTAAACAGTTGGTTAGGTGGGACGTTCTGCGGATTGTAAACAAATACGGATCTACTACGGAACAACTAACCGTAGGAATCGTAGGCGATTCCTCACAACAGCGTCGCTCGAGTTTGTTTTCCTATGAAACTAGATGTTACGAAACATAAGAGTACATCAATTTTACACCCGGGTGTGTTTCAAAAGGGGATCATATGTTTTGGCCGAATATGCA
This sequence comes from Creontiades dilutus, assembly GCA_031894815.1. Taxonomy (NCBI): domain Eukaryota; kingdom Metazoa; phylum Arthropoda; class Insecta; order Hemiptera; family Miridae; genus Creontiades; species Creontiades dilutus. The sequence continues at coordinate 1,247,263 of JAVIWC010009708.1, forward strand.
CTGTTTACAGATTGGTATCTGATATTAAAACAGGTGCAAAATCTGGCAATCTAATATTTGATCCAAGGTCGTTATAATAACTAAATGATAACAAAGTCTTACAATGATGCGTAGAACACATGTGATTAAACCAGAATTTACGGGGCAGCTACGCTTTTATCGCCCAGGATCTTGGGTAACATCCTACACCCATCTCGCTTCCCTGTTACGTCGTTTGGTTTCCTCTCCAAATTCGATCATTTCGGGGAAGATATCCTGTCATAGGGCTTTTACCAGGATCTTCCTCCTTCCCGCTTCTCTTAATTAATGTGGTGGTCCGTTGTCATTTAGCTTCCATGCAGATGCGCACCGGATTCCAGCAATCAATTATTAGAAACTTATAAGAATACCTTGAAAATGAATGATAAATTGATTGATTCATGTTTCACCATGTTTTACAGAAATAGGATCTACTGACTCTATGTTTTTGAGAAGAATAAATATATAATTTTACCAATAAAATAAAACACATTTCAATGGTTATGAAGAAAAGAATCGTGTACTTCATCATAGTATAAATTCATCAATTTTTCCATTAATTTAGATTTAAACATATTCAAGACCACATTGTTAAGATCACATCGGTATAATATACCCATTTGATATGGTAATAATGTGGAAATAAACTTTTTTTTTAATCGAAATTAATATATTACCCATACTATATTCCGTGTATGTAAATTTCATTAAAATCGGATACGATTGGTTCCTTTCATGCGCGTTCAGCAGTTACTAATGCTACGATCGAGATGAAATTGATATGAGATTGTATGATCGCTCTTTTCCAACTTCCAAATCGCTCTTTTCCAAATTTGACCACCAGAATCTTAGAAAATAATAATGATTGGTGGATTTAACTTTTGCGCAGTTGCATGTGCAGAATGAGATATTGTTTTCTGAGCTATAGGATTCGTGGGGGGCTACTACAGCCTATCCAGAAAAAAGACAATAATTTCATCTTCCGCTCTTGAGCGAAATTTGTTTTGATTTGGAAGCAAAATTCTCCTATTTTTGAACTCTTTACCAATTATCTGTGCTGCAGCACTCTATATATCTATTGTGATTAATTTATATTTCTAATCAATCATCATTATGTTGTAATTATGCTATTGGACCTTTACGAATGACTTTATAAATTCCCTCTCTTGTTCATATTGAATATTTTTATAGCCTAAGGTTAAAACGTATTTACATACGATGCCATTATATAAATTGAAAAACTTGAGCCATCAGGACCATTTAGAGCGAAAGCTAAGTAGTCGATAAATCACAGTCTGGGGTGGTCTGCGGCGTGTTGGAAGAAAAACATGATGTCACGCTTGCGTTAAGACTCCTTAACCTGAAAAGACTGATCCCCTGAAAGAGACGAGATATGCGTGTGGAATTCCGAACGAGAACGTTTGCGACAGCCGATGCTCACATAAATGTCAGAGAACGGTAAACTCTGGGACAGAAGAGAGAGGCGAGAGATGTTCAGATGGCCTCGATTTTCAGCTGATGTACCTCGACAGTGCGGGTTTCGCCTTCTATGGTCGCTTCTAACTCCTGCGAGCTCATAATTGTTAACTTGGAGCATCTTCGGGCGACTAACTCCCTAGTTGGTTGCGGGTCGAAAAGTTATTCTCCTCAGATCTCGGAATCATCGGGACATGTCGAGATAAGCTTGGAATGCTTTCATGTAACTGGGTCCAATCAACAAACTATTCCAAATAATGATTTAAATTTTTGATAGTATGTTGGTAACCTGTTTCCTACAACACATCTTTATGTCATACATCGGGGACCTTGTTGTATTGGTGTAATTTGAGTGAAAAATATGTTCATTTGCTATTTTTCCTCAAAGTATCTACCGTATTAAATACTAACTGTCCTTAATACCAGAACTAAAGTAAAGCACTTAGTGATATGCGGATGCTGACTGGTGTACGTGTACAGATGACCGCCGGTTATGCACTAATTTCAGGAGGAGCCACCATAAAGTGAGGAAGTAGAAAACAACAGGCTGTGGCATTATCAACAGTTGAAGCAGAGTATATGGCAACAACTAGTATGTTGGTATGGTATGGTGGTGTGATATGGCTGTGGCAGAGTATGGCATTTGATTAAAGAAGCCCTCGCACTGAAAAACCTGATCGGAATAATAGGATCTTCTGTTTGTCCAGACACCATAGTGATGCACAACAACCATGAAGATCTGCCTGACACAACTCTCACTAACCAAACACGTTGACATTAGTCACCTCTTTATCAGATCTCAGGCTGAAAAGAAGACCAGTGAAATCAAATATATTTATTTAATATATTTTAAGTAAATATGTATGTTAAAACGGGAGAAATGAAACCGGATTTGCTCTCGAAATCGTTGCTAGGCCTGAACAATCATCTACTAACCAAGTTACAAGGGGCTTAACGATTGGAAACAGGTTGAATTAAAAGTTTTGGGGTCATAATATAACCCCAAATATTATATTGTCAACCAGATTTAAAATTATGATGAAAGAATAATTTTTATGTCATGTGACGAGAAGGTTGTTATAATGAGGTAAGTAGCCTGAAAAATATATTCTCCTAGATTTCCTCAAAGTGTCTAATGAGTTAAATACTCATTCAAGTTCGATTTTTAGTTGACTCTGCTCTTGCGCAAATAAATTCTGAGAATGGTCGAATAGAGACGGTTTGATCATCTCATATGAATTTGAATACGATCGTAGGTCCTACGCAACTGGGACGAGAAGATTCATGTACCTTGCTTAATGTTTACAGTTTCCATCCAGGCCAAGAGGTATATTGTCCTGAATCTATTGCATTGACTGAAAAATATTAGTTTTTCGTGCGATTGCTCATACATCCATCATCAATCATTTTCCTCATAGGAGTATCACGTTTTACTCTCCATCCCCATCTAACATTTCTCCCAACTATACCTACACCATCTACATATAACAAAAATTTGAGAGAGTATTTGCTTTACCTTCAAAACTGTTGTAGATCTGATGTTCAATGCAAATAAATTTCAATTTTAGTTTATTGTATTTGAGTGGTTTGGTCATATAATGTAAGTCCTGTCATTTTGAAAAGCAGGATGAATCAACTGCTAAATCGCTAATTTATTTATCTTGGCTAACTCAGCAATTCATTCTGCTGAGCACTTCATTCCTGGTAATTACCTACCTACTTACCTTCATTTAACTTCATGAATCTCACCTATTTAGACAATTCATTCTGTATAGAAAGGGTATTCATTAAATAAACTGTTATGGTTGGGGGTTGGATTTTATGTGCGCAGAACAGTAAGTCAAATATGCCTATTGATCTATGATAAATCGTGAGAATTCTATGTTTCTCGAAATACACTATGCGCATGTGTACACACCTTTATTGATCAGCCTCAATGTAATTGATGGACCTATCAACACATGGGAATGAAATTGGACCTATGAGAACCCGACAGAAATAGGTTTCCGAAGTTCATATTGGCCCTAAAACGCTATGCCTCTTTTGACCTCAAAATAATTAATAGCAATCCGTCTAGGAGCTAATCCGCGGTATACCTCAACACTTAACCAAAACTAAAATAGGACCTTCAATAGCTTTAGTCTTGCTAAGGAATCGGCACCGGCTCAAAGACAAAACAGACACCGGACAAAGTTGGATCGACAAGCATTCAAATGCCAAACGGAAATTTATATGTTGATTTCGGTAGGTGAAGCTTTTTTGATTTTTTCGTGTGAACACAAAGGTTTCCTACCACCTCACATTTTTTTGTCATGCTATACCAATGACCAGCTTGTTGTATTTGAGTTCGCTTTTGTTGATAGAACCCGCTCGATTTAAATTATTATGGATGTAAGAAGCGAATATGATCAACGTTTCAATTGGTCTGGAACCCTGAATTTTCGCCTTTCGTTCAAATGCAAAATGGATGGAAAACAACAGACAATGTTACCTACGTTCAAAACTGTCAATAGTTATGGGACTGTCAGTCCTTGTCTGTCTGTAACAAACAGAGTCCATAAAATTAACATTTCAAAAGCCCTCGTTGCCTTCTCTGGCACCAACTTTCACTCACTCGATATGCTCTGCGATATGTTTTGAATAATTTCTTTGAGCTTGAGCAGCTTTCGGAGCTAAAAACAAATTGATCCACATAAATAGAGGCATCACCGTTCAAATCGCAGATAATTTCGACGTAACGGTTTAAAAAATTCCAATTCGACAGGTTATCGGAGATCTTTCTCGGGCGAATCGGGTCATACACAGTTGTTTTTCAAATGCTCTCTACCGTAGTCTCGATATTCATATGCGAGCATGTCGTGGGCCGTTGGGATTTCTCCGAAGCGCCAAACGGAGACCGGAGTTTCTCGTTGTGCAAACTTCGAACGGATCCCGTCATGTGAAGAAGCTGCCCTCTTTGAATGTTAACAAGACGACGCATACAGAGAAATTCGGTGAATGATGAGCTGTGGGGAAACGGAACAAGTACTCAATGGCTATGTTGAAACCAGTGGCTTACAAGATTGTAACCATGTATAGCTTGGAAACAAGAATAATGGACACCAACTGCGTATTTTTGTGATGGACGAGGAACTAAATATCAGCGCGGTTTCCCTTTTTCCAGTTTTCCACCCTCTGAAACAGCACACTGCTACAAAGTTTCCCTGATCTTTGTACGGACCAACACTGAAAAATCGCAATTCAACAATCCCTCTCGATTCGATGAAGAGTTCTGGTAAGGGTGTCTTAATTGCCCAACTATTTAAAGCAAAATTCCATTGCAATTATACCAGCAGAATCGATCGTCACAATTTACCAAGCATTTATTTACGAGAGACATTAATATTCATATTGTTCTGTCAAAGTTTTAGTCTTTACAAACAGCGAACAGTTGAAAGTAAAGGCGTTGGAGTCGACTAATTCGATCGATTCATTAAAGTGATGTCTATTTTCAAAAAATACTTTACCCCCCAAAGAAAGTGACGGCGAGAATTCAGTTCCAACTAAACGTCAAATATAATTCAGTTTTATCAGTAGTTCCGGAAAAAAGCTCCGAATTGACGGAATTTTTAAATTTGATTTTGGGATTCCACATATTTTGAAACGTGAAACAACTTTCAAAGGGTGTGAAAATGAGTGGATGGTCGATTTGAAAGGTTTATTATAGTGAGAATAATAACCAAAAATGTTATTCTAAATCCTCCAGGATAACACATTCAATCGATAAAATCAGATTACCTACGGGTAAGAAAAAGTTCGCACCAGACCCAACTCAGCGGTTTTAAAAAAAATTTTAATGACGAATTGATTTTGATTGAGGGTCAAAATACAGCAGAAATGAAGTTACCCTTTACCAAAATGCCATTAGTTTTCCGTACAGCTGAATGCACCAGGAAGTTTAACGTCAAGTACAAGGTGACCCGCGCGGTATCAGACGATTATCGCTCGATATATTTTTATAGCGGGGTAATGACTCAACGAAACCGACTCCGATCCGTGTCATTGAGAAATTACCCATTCTGCCCGCATTATACCGACTCAAGTTCAGGACCTTCGTGCGAGAGAGAGAAGAAAGAAAAAAACCTTAAATAACCTTATTGGTAACCGGTCCTTATTATTATGTATTTGAGATCGACATTATATCAAAGGTGGAGGGACGAAGGGGATTTGAAGGTATATAGGACGGGGTCAGCTTAGAAACGCGGCAACTCGGCATTTCAAAGTTACCTCTCCTAGAAATAGAAATATTTATGTATTCCCGCACCTTGTCCAGGTACACACATTATCGGCTCAAAGCCAATTGCGAATTTAAATTGGCCTTTTATTACGTAACCTTAATGCAGCCACCTGTATCAGGAAGAAATTATCATTCTTTTATCGTAAAGAAAAAGAAGAAAATAGTATACCTACATGTATAGATTATTTTGCGTCGTAAAATACATCCTACTCTTAAATTAAATTCGCTTGATGCAATTACGGCAGTTGCTTTGACACTTTCCCCTTTAAATAGTGAATTTTCAGCTCAAAGCTTGAAATGATTTAAATGAAAAACCGGTAGAAAGTACTGAAACGATCTGAGATTTTCTCCCTGGCGGTCACGAGAGTAGTTTCTGTTATGACGTCCTTAAACTCTTTGGCCAAATCCTATCATCCGATATATTATATTGCACCTTTATAGGACCCTCTTGATATTGTTCGTTGTCTAATAGTCCTTAAATGTGAATGTGGATGCGTGTAATGCTGGCGCTTAATGCACTTTTATTGTAGTCTGTGAGCGCAAGAAAAGCGATATGCAAATTATTCCGTTGATTCAGAAAATACAAAAACATGGAAAATCAAATATATGTGAAAGAGTAAAAGTAAAGCTAACCGGCAAATTAAAGGTATGTGACAGAAAACATGTAAGAGGGGATTAACATATGTACCAAAAACGTATTACAGAAAAATTGAGGATAAGTGATGGCGAATCTAACATGTATATTTACAAGCTTGGATGATACCTTTTTGTGAAACATTCGAAATATCCTTTAAAAATATCTTTAAAAAAAGTCTTTAAATTTCCTATAAAAATTATATTTCTTTTGGGGGATCTTCTTTTGTGTAGGAGTTTTTTTTCTCATAGAAACCCCCAAAATGTGCCATACATGTTTTTCGCATTCAAACTCAATTTTCACGAAACAGTTCCTATTGAAAAGAAAAAACTGGTTAAGATTGAAAAGCTTTGGCATTTGCGAATGTTTTAGAGGTGCAACCCGTCACTTATCACTAAAACTGTCGGAACTAATGCAGGTACCTTTGAAAAAATGGTAATTTTCAAAATTCCACAAAATTAACTTATTGAGCTTATTTTTTACTCTCAAGTTCCCTTCAAAAACGTAATATTAGGAACTAAGAAGGTGGGGAACGCCGTTTTCAATGAGGTACCCAAATTAGGTTTTACACTTCATACTACGGAAGTTTTGCCCTTTTTAGTGACCAACGGTTTGAAAGGCGCAAAAATTATTAAAAGGGAAAAAGGTCAAATTTTCAGTTGAACAAGAACAAAATTGTAAGGGGCAGCTTTTGTTAGATATTAGTTGTAAAACATGCGGGTGTAGTTGGACGGTTATAATGTGAGGCACATTATAATCTTAAATTAATATTAACCTTAAATTATATTTTTATCATTAAATAAATATTTAATTTTAAAATCATTAGTTGAAGCCATGTTCAATCGTGGTTTTGAATCGAAAACCCCGTGCTACTTTACAGTGTTTCACCAAATTGATGTTTTCTACTTGGGTTAACTCCACTTGATCCTTCCAATAGAACTCGGACTCCGTCAGATATCTTCTTCCATTTCACACAAAGCGCTACTTCCCGTATGAAGCGAAACGCATTCATTACTTCCCCACCTTTGTGTATTCACACATTTGGTTTCCAAAATAGACAATACTCTAAACAGTAGTAATAAAACAATTGTGTGAATAGTGTGTTATTCGGATGCCGAAAATAAGCAAGAAGAGTTGAATGCTCTATTAGGATAATTGATGATAAGTATGGCATCACAGGTAAGGTGGATTCATCCGTGTCGCATGTAGGGGCGTAGCGGCAGGTGGATACGAGTACTTACAACACAAACGACGAGTTGTCAGCGTGTTTACCCGCAAACACAGAGTTAACTGTCAGGCACCCGGATAAACTGCGAAACCCCCCTGAGGGAGATGATTGTTTATCCAAAGAGTTTGGCGTGTGCGAATGAGGCGTTGCACAAACCCGAGTGACAGGGCGGGGACCACGTGACCCAGATCCGCTCGCAGTTGTCAAGGTGTCTTTGGGCCTGAGGCCAAGGGGCGCCTTCACCCCTTTGCCCTGACAGCTCGCATTATGCCTGGCCTGAGAGTTCTATTGTGAGGACTGAGGTTCTGAGGATCCAATATCAGTCATAACTCCATCATTCTAATTTGGACACCCAACTGGAATAAGGACATCCATTGAATAGCCTACTATTATGGTTGTGGGATATGGCCGTGGTATGATTTGTTGTGATAGAAATTGTCATAAAATAGTTAGCAGACTGGCTCTTAGTCTGACTGGAGACGGTACGAAAGCAACGACGAAATGAGAGGCAATGAATATGGAGAGATTTCATTATTTGGCAGATTTCGTCGTCAGGGTTGGCAACGGATGCCTGCAATGTAATCCATCAAGCTTCCCCATCATTATTTGAGGTAAGCGAAACGATTAAGTAGGAGCTTGCTCAAATGTCACTAACCTTTGTCCTACATTAAACGGGTCCTAAAGACCGAAAGAGCGAACAATGTCAATAAAACACGGACCGCTGTTAACGGAAGCTTTTGCTTCTCAGTCAATTGCCGGCTAGGCTCCCTTAAGGTGTGGATGAGGACGGAATCTTTACCAGGGAAAAGTCTATTAATTGGAATCTACATGATATGCATTATACTCTGTCCACGCGTCCATGGCAGGTTGCTCAGGCATAGATTGGCTACACTGAGAGATGGACGCACCAGTAAAGGACTGCATTTTCAACCCCAAATTATGACCCCCTCCGATAAACGAAGTCCTATCAGCTAACTATGCTAGAATATCTGTAAATAAATTGGAATATTTGATTAAACATGGGTCCGAATGAGACCAAACAACACAAAATTCGCCAGTGTTTAAACGTTTTCATCATGCAGCAAGTTACCCCCTCCCACCCATTTATGCCAATCTTTGTTTGTCCAATCAAGTTTTTGGTTAAGTATTTTAAAATATTTCAGTACATTCAGTTTTCGCTGTTAAAGGGTGTTAATGGCGGGGGTAATCGTTATTTCTTCACTGTTTTCATTTGATTTTATTGATTTAAAAAATCTATTTGTTCGACTTTAATTTCAACCTAGTTGTTCAACAAACCATGGAAATTTTGAATTTTCTGTTAGGAGAGCAAATGGAGGGCGTGAAAGACAATCCATCCACATTCTTTTTTGTTTCAATAAGAATATTTGCCTCGATTTTAAACGTATTTCAGATCTTTCAAATTTGGTTACTATTTTCATCTGTTTTTTTTTTTTTTTTTTTTTTTACAATTATGATTTTTGTCTAATAAATCAGCTTTATGCAATAAATATCAGAAATGTTAAATGTCATGTCGGGAAGATGGATTGGAATGGGGAGAAGAGTAACGGTCCTTCCATTACCTAATATAATTCTCAGTCTACTTACGTGCTTTTTCGGTTCGATGAAGAATTTGATCTAGTTTCTAAGTAATATTCATAAATGTGTATAATTATGTTTTCAAGAGTGATCTCATGTAAATCGGAAATAGAGATTCATTACTAATCAAACGTTCAGAGGGTCAATTGTTTTTGAAAATTATAAACTACAAAAAAACCGATATGTTCATCTTTGATTAATGACTCTGATACTAAAATGGTCGTCGTTGTTTGAGAACCCCTCCTGTTTTAAGGACGAACCAGGTGAAACATACAACCTCATTTTTTTTCCACTCAAAATGTCGGTTATAAATGCGCCACGACCCACATACCTCTGTCCCAAACACCCCTCATTAGAGGCTCTTTCCCAAGTAGAAACATCATTTCAAATATAGAACTCGCTGATCAACGCGAAAAAAAGAAAGTGGAATCTTGTCGAAAAAAAAAATGTTTTTCCCACCTTTTCGAAGAGTTTTGCGTGCAGAAAAAAGTCTATTAAATATTTCGCGCGGGTTATTACGAGAGGGCGACGGGCGCTTCGTGTGGTCCGCCTGACACCTGTGATTAGTTTCGTTGAGAGATTAAAAGAAAATTTAAAGAGAACGTCCGAGTTGGACCGGTTCGGCGGAACCACATCCATCAACAGTTTCCGTGGAGAAAATTGTTTCAGTTTTAATTGCAAGTTTTAAATGTGGTTTAGTATAGGAGGGTTATCCAAACGGTAAGTTCCTCCATGCTGTGGAAAATTAAAAAGCGCTTTTAAAAATATTTAAAAAAATTTTATGGAGCATTATCTCAATAACACGAGAATTAAACCACTTCTCTACATAATCGTCATTTCAAACATTTTATTTACACGATTTATGAGTTTTTAAACTAATCAGCAGAGTGTCGCCTATTGGAATTGATCCGGGGGGGGGGGGGGGTTTGAGACAAAACTAAACATGAAAAAATTGAACTGAATGCATTCATATCCGCTTCAGACCTTTATAACACCGAATCCGTGAAAAAAAGGTAGGTGAACGTCCATATATGTGCCATTGTATCGTGTTCATCGATGCCGATTACAGTCTAGTTCTGCAACATGCCAGGAAAATTGTCCTCTTGCTGACAGGAGGCGGAGTGGATGGGCTAGTTACAAATCATACAATTGCTGTTTAAAACCCTAGTTAGGTAGACTACGCTGATGGTGGGGACGTTTGTGTTTGCCCTTCCCTCTCCTCTTGCTCTACGGACTGCTCCATTCAGGGATGCCTCAGGGGACTAGTTATGCAATGACAACAAATTGCGATTGTGGAAAGAGAATTTGCGGGCAGCGCCAACTGAACCAGGCTGAACATTATTCACTAAAAGACTGCCTAAATAGTCATCAATTGTAAGTTTAAGGACTGTGATGGAAAAATGATTAATAATTTCTTCACATGGTTCGAAATTGTTGTTAAGAATGAATAAATTCATAAATTGTTAAGTATTGCAGTTTTTATGCTTTTCTTCCTCTTCAAAACTCCATGATGGCCATGAAACAAGAACTTTTAGTACACTACGTCATTTTTACATATTCCACCTGTAATAGGCGATTCTGTAAGTCCACCTAATTTGAGCGGAAATTCTCGACCGATTCATGTCATTCGTTTTTTGGTTCAATTAACTTTTTTTATTTTTTCTTACAATTTAAAAATGTTATAGCCTATTAAATTTCTATTATAAAAAGGGGTGAATAGAGAGGTTACTAATGATAAACAATACGAAAGCTGATATCAACATATTTAGAATAGCACAAAGTCCTTTTGTGTGAGCAATACCAAAATAATCACAAAACGCTTCTGATTTTAACTCAAGGGTTTATTATTTTTTTAATAATACTAGTGTCATTGTTGTGTAGGGGGTCACTTTTCAGTTTAAATATTTCTATGGGTAATTTTTAAGGATCTGAAACCTTTCCCAGTCGATTACTTACCAAAAAAACCCGGAAACGAAACAGAACTTGCTTGCCGCGAAAAATCTAGAAAACCACGTTTTTAAACCAGTTTTTTGGCGCACACCGCGCTGAGGCGACGGGCTGGTTAGATGTCAGGACTCCTAGTTTAGTCCATGTTCGAAAAAATTTGTACATCAATTCCGGGATCTTTTATGATCCTTACTTAGTGTGGCAGACGGACATAGCCGATTTTAAATCTACGCACCTTGAAATGTAAAATAACAATTTTTGCAAAGTTTGTTACTCGAATCCAACGGCTTATTATTGAAAACAATAAACGAAAATGAAAGACACTTCGAGTCGATCGAATTATGATATTGATTTTCATTCATCGCAACCTGTGATTCATCAATTGGTTGATAAACGCCACAGTATATCTTTCTATTATTGTGCAAAGTTGTACGAGCATGTTTCAAACATTTGAGAATTCATATATCAAAACCCAACAATGAACCTCATTGGTGCATCCCCCAATTAAAATTATTCACAAATGTCTAGTTCAAACGAGCCCATTTCAATGTTTCAAAGGTTTTTGAGTGATTTTGATTCACTTACAAGACAAAAAAATACAAGATAAGAAATAATTAAAAATTGCGATGTTATGGTCTTTTGAATTCAACCCCAAACAGAACAATATTAACTTTACCAAGAAATCCAACAAATGTCAATATCCTACTATTTTGTTATCTTACAAATGCGGAGTCCGATTTTGTTGAAAATTCCGAGTATCTCTATCTCATTTGGAGTTTCTCGAGTGAGATAATCTCCATAGCAGGTTCAAATGTTCCGAGTATTCGTAATTGACTGATGAATTACCTTCAGTAATAATAATGATCAACGTACTGGTATCTTATCCGAACAATCATGATGCAATTCATTCGAGGAAAATTATATATGTGTATGAGGATATCGGTTGAATATAAGACTTCCTTTCCTCGATACTGCGGAGGGAGCGAATCGGCCCATATGCGCCAGCTGTGAGGTAACTGGGGAATCGAGAGAATCCGATGATGAATCCCCAGCTTCGAGTTCTATCCAATATTTCGTCATTCGGATGAAGTCGGATAAACCGCAAAGCCGGCGTAATTTGCAACATGAGAACAGAGAAGAAACATAAAAGCGGAACGAAAAATCCAGTGAGGCCTTTCACTCAATCAACTCGCTTCGTCTGTGTTGATCACGTTTCAGAAGTTATCCAATTACGCGGGGCGTGGAAGATTTTCCGTTGCACAAGGTTTAAAATCATTATTTTACTTAGTTCAATAAAACATCACCGCAACCAGATCTCCGTTGCATCCGGTCGCCTGCAGCATTAAACACACGTAGGAAGCCAAGAGATGATTAGTACCCTATTCTTCCCAAATCACTTGTCTTTGGACACAATTTCGTTACTAATGATTTAGAGCAATAATGAACCTATGTAACCGACCAAGGAAACAAATTGTAACCCCCCCCCCCCCTACCATCTCAAAAATTACGTAAATGCGTACAATCCGAAAATCGAATTTAAAATAATCCGTCTGCCCGCCGACCAGAGCTTTTCTCCGAAACTACTGTACGAAAGTTAAGGAAATCACCTTGGTCGAAAATCAAATTTGGGATCTAATTAGGACTGAATTCTCGTCATCGATCTCAGTCAATCCTAAAGGGTAAAATCGAAAGGGTGAAATTTCAAAAGTATTAATATCCAAATCTGTCGAAATAAAACTATTGTTTTGATAGACGTGCCTTCAAAGAATCGAATTAGCGCACCCGAGCCGCTTTACTAACATCTATTCACCCTAGCACACCTTGACAGAAAAAAGAGCATCAACACAAGTGTGTATAAGCACGAGCTTGGACATAGTAAAAATTTCCCAAGTGTCATTCAGGATCCATTCCCTGATGTTATGTGGAAGTTTTATTCAAGAGTTCTTTTTGAAATCAAGTTTTATGTACCTAACTTTGTCACAAATGAAGTTTAGATAAGTGTTTTACCTTACCTCGCTGAATTTCAGCTGTTGTACTGATGGATTTCTACGTCGGTCCTATATGCAGTATATTACGCCGCTGTAGATATTCACACTCCATGTCCTTAATTTCAACTGAAATTCGGATGGTTGCTTCAGTATTGCGTCGAAAATCTGATGAGGGCTCCAACATCAGCTGAGCAAAGGGCATTCTCTGTCCTAATCAACCTAGACAGTTGTAATTTGAATGATGATCTGAGGTAAATCGAGGGACTTCCATCGTAACGCGTTGAAGGATATGGAATGATCCACAGTCTGACATACAGGTTTTCGTGAGCTATAAGTTTTGATGTCAGCTTCTGTTTCGTCCAAAGGGACTGGTCGAGGTTGGTGTTTGCGGAGTTATATTTAAAAAAAAAAATTCATCCAACCGTCTGTGGAAATCTAGAAGTCAATCACAAGTATGGAGATCAGTGATCAGCTGAAGGCCCTTGTGGCTAATTTCGTTCCAAATCGCGCTGAAATGTAGCATTTCTAAGTCAAATCCAACTTGTTCCAAGTCGAATTCAACCTTTTCCAAGACAAATTCAATCTTTACACCATTATTAGGGAAATGGGGAAAATTCGGGCGAGTCCTAAATGCAGTGCCAAATGCTTGTCTTTGATTGGTGACTGAAATACTCCAAATGAAGTTGGTAGGTACCTACACATAAAACAACATCGTGTTTTATTAAAAAAGAAATCAACAAAAAATATATTTGAAAAATTAACATTTCTTTGAAAGAAAAACTTTTATTATTCCTTAAATTCTTGATTTCAATACCCCAAATGAAGTAGGTAGTACACATAAAATAAACTCGTGTTTTATTATAAAACAAATCAACAAAAAATATAGGTATTTTGAAACAATCAACACTTCTTTGAAAGAAAAACTTTTATTACTTCTTTAAATTCTTGATTTATCTTTTAATAAAACACGATTCACCTATCTACTTCTTTTGGAGTATTGTTTTCAGCCGAATCCCTAATCACAGACAAGCTTTTGGTACTATATTTAGGGCTTGTGCGTATTTTTCTTCATTTCTAAATGATGCCACAAATGCTATGCAAATGGAGCGCTCTTGATGGCATCTAGAGTGGACAAGATGCACTACTGACTGCTTTTGTTGTATTTACATCAATCAGTGATTGGCGTAGAAGGGTTATTTTGGTACCGAAGTGAAGAACCTCTGTGTAATAATTCGCAGCATTTTTAATCTTTTCTGCTATTTGTTCTGTATTTCTGTTTATTTGAACTGAACCCAACTGTCAAGTTATAGTATATCAGCTAGTTTCAATAGACTTTCCTAATCCTTTCAACTAGGTGCCTAATCATCAGATGCCAATGAGGTTTATTTCGACTTTGGAATATGAGGGATTACCTAGGAGTACAAGGGCCGAATGGAAGATTTTTAGAACCACCCATATCTCATTACTACGGAGAAACTTCGCAACTTTTGATTCGTGCAATACTAAAACTGGTGCCGTACACGGCGTTAAGCTATGACGCATGCTAAGGTGATAGGAGTCATACAGCTGTCCTCAATCTCAGGTTCCCTTCGTTTCTTTCACGATCTTTGTGGTGAAGTTGTTGATGCCTCAAGGAAAACTTGTCGTCCGAAAACCCCGTCATAGAGTCGACGCGTTCCTTCTACGTTTGATTGCATTTCACACATTCCAATTATCTCTGGATCGCAACGAAGGTCAACCACAATCATTGGAAAACGAAACAATAATTTTCAAAGCTACTATACACTCGGGTTACTATTCCCTCTCATGCAGATAATGTGCAGACAATATGCAAATAATGAAGATACTCGCAAGTGTACGACGGACTATTTTCCACCGGTTTACTCGTTGATTGGGGGAAGACCGCGTGGCCTCGGGAGTCGTGACTGTGTTCGTGTTGACGGAGTTCAATCTCATTTTCTCTTTCTTTGGCTCGATTTATCTGCGGTTTGGGTCGACGGACGACGCCCCTTAGATTGATAGTTCAGCTGTTCAATAAGCTCTCAAGTATATCCACGGGAAAGCCTCTTCGGTAGTTTAGTTGAAGTCAGGCGGCCTCGGAGCACACGCGTCCTAATCCTAGGAAATTCAATAAATTTAATGATATATCTACACACGTCTGTCCGTTGGATGTATCTCATAGCTTCCTCGGATTGGTAACACGAATTAATCGATCATTGCAATTTTTAAATGACTTTAAAGAGGTAGAATGATTGTTATAATGATTCACGATACAAAAATGCCGTTGGAGATGATCTCGCCGACATTAAACCGGCTTCCCCATTTATCCGGTACATTTGAACATCTTGAATCTTACTTTTGCACATTCCCAGCTGCTAATGCAGTCAGATCGTTATTTTCCGGGTACCTTATAGGTTTTGAGTACGGGTTGCCCACTCTCGAAAGCCGTGGAGAGCTGGCAGATATTACGTTCTTTCACTAACATGTGAATGGAGTTCTCCAAACCCCATCGCTCCTCTCTGAAGATAACAGAAATGAGCCTACCGACAGAATTCGCCTAACACTCGCGTTCCAGTTGCCTTTGCAACCCACAACTACCTTCTCAACCGACCGTTGCATCGTTTGCTTCGTGAGGTCAATGTTTTCCCGGAGTCTAGCGAACTGAGTTACTCTCCCTTTCCACACCCTGAAGCGTCTGCTGGTTGAGATTTTCTATTATTGATTTGTTCCCTCTCACATTTTTGCATCCTTTCTTGTCGAACTGTTTTGTTTATTTGCTTCTGATGCTATTGTAATTCAATGTTGTAATTAATACCTCGTTTTAAATTGACTTTCGCCGTTCATCTAAATAGATACATAGAACCTGAGAAAATTATACTTTGTGTATCTTTACATTTGAAACTGCCCTTAGTGATGTATTTATTTGTGAGCAATGAAATTCGTAGGGGAAGGTCCATAGCCAAGCCCGCTTATTCCTTGAAAAGTCTTGAAATCTGATGCAAATTTTAGGGAATTAGGGTTGTTACAATCATTTCACGCTTCATGCTCAGTAGCTACTCAAAACAATACCGTGTTGAATTTGATATGCTATCATTAAAAAGGTCCTGCTATCTGTAAAATTCATGAGAAATCGAACCACTAGAAGCTGGGAAAATTATGCTGATTGGATTTTATTTTTGCACATGCGTACACTGATGTATAGATTTGTAAGCAATGAAATTCATGTAATAACACCTACAGCTTTACCTGCACATTCTCGAACAGGGCCAGATGCCCTTCCAAGGGCTGATGCAATTAGCCTGCACCACCCAGAGGATACCCTTGAGTATAAATAGCTTCAGGTTTATGATCAGCCTTACCAGCTAGTCCTACTAATTCTGGATTTCCCAAAATATCGTATTTCAACAAAATAGGAGGTTGATTATGGACGGGAAAAGTAAATATTTGATGATTTTTGGTTGTGAATGCGAGTTAGACAAAAACGTTCCATCGTTTGACTCACAAATACACGATTCCGTGGCGCATTCTCTACAACCTTCAAATGAAAAGAAAGCTTATTTTAACATTAATTTGTTTTGGATGCAGAAAAGTATGTTGTATTTAACAACCAGTGGATGAGGAGTTGATGAATCCGTCCACGTAGCGAACACTCACATAAATGGGCCCTCGGGGGGAGAAAATGCGCTATTTGGATCAGAAGGTAAACGAAGAGAGGAGGCAGAGCCAGTCGGTGTAATTATAATATTTGTGACAGTGTACTGATGAGGGATACCTCTTCCAAGTTTCGCTAAACGCGACCAGTCGAAGAAACCGCTCGATTTTCGCTTCGCAGATGAAAACAACTAATTATCACCGGACCTCTTTTGATTGAGAGGAGTCATGAATCACGGCTCTCCGGAGTGTTTCCTGGTGTTCGCGAAAATTATTGGCTTGGTGGAGTGTAATATTTAACCGGGCCGGGATATGAAAACAATTGGGTTGGTCATCATAGGACGTACTGTATCGCTTGTTCGATCCTATCGAGTGACAATAACGTGTCCCAGCATTCGGTTAATTCAATTTGCAACCGATATCTTGTGGACAAGCCACGACGCTCTGTGCTCCGAATAGCTATGTAGCTGGACAAAAGTACAAACTCCGTGTGTTTAAATATCGACGGAAAAATATAGGTGCTCAATGAGGTATTTTTTTAAATGAACAAACGAAAGCGATGGGTTTGCTCGGCGTCCTGCAAGTACGTAAACACGGACATTCCTTAACTTACTCTCGAAATTTTCATCAGTTCTGGCCTGCAGCTCCCAGATAAGTTTAGTAGCAATATTTCTTGAGTGTGAAAGTGATTTTTATTCTCAACTTCTCGTAATTATTACTTACTTGGTTTTTATTCAAAATTCTTTGAGATTTTGGAATGCCCACGATTTTTCGTTCCTGTACCAAACGGTTTTCTGGTCCCCCATCGCCTCCAAATTAATACTGGATGAAGGCTCGCTTGAAAACAAACTTATCAAAAATAGAAATCCTCAAGCTGAACTTGATGATAAAATTCCTTGTATTTGAAACCACCATGACAACGGTTTTACAATGATTCGATCTAATTCCGCCACGATCTGTGAGACTCCTTAGCATCCGCCTTCCCAACTCATTGTTTTTCGTTGTAATGGCCGGCGGGTCTGGAGATCAATGTCAGCCGATGGCTCATTCACTCTTGGAGCCTCATCCGTGGAGAAACCCGATGCTGAGGTCCGATAACGCAGTCACAGTGACTCGCTAGCCTACATTATCTTTCTGAACGAGCTAACAGGCCCATCAAGAGCCGCATTACCACCTCGTGGTCATGACGTTCTTCCTCATACCGTCGATTCCGACTCTGAAATCTCGAACTCACCGATTCTGCGCTCATTAGTTCCCATCTCGGTTGGCCAAGCTCCGCGACCCACCTGTTGTGCTGATACAAAAAGTAAAATGAATGAAATGAGAGAATGATATAATCATTAATTGGAGGATAATTTAATTTCATAAACTAATAACACATACTGTTATCTCCAATATCTAGAAATTGAATTTCAACTTCCTTTACCTACCCCCTCCCTTACGACCCTTTATACCTTTCGTGTTTCCAAGCTAATCTCACATTCCAAACCTCTTATTATCTTCCGATTATCAATCCATTATTAACTTCTGATTACTGCTAATCACCTATTGCATTTAGAAGATGATTGAAGCGTTGGTTTGTTCATTCGACTTCCTAGTTGAAGTTTGATTTGCTTTTTCCATATTGGTCGTGACCGCCAGTCGAGAATTTAATATGAGTTTCTGTCAAGTTCACAATCCCATATCACAGAAAATCTACAGATATCGCCTTAATTTGAATTCGAAATTATTAAATTTATGTCAGAACAGAGACAACAAATTCTAGTGGTATACGTAATTTTTGGTACTATATTTATGAAAGATTGTTTAGAAATCGGTGCACTTTCTGGGAAAAACAGGTTGCCAATTTCCCATATGGAAAATGTTATTGTCCTAAGTACAAAAACATACATATCTACTGGTTGTTTAAATTTTTTTAAGTTATCAACGGGTCTGTAAAGCTACAAATTTGAAGACTTATACACCACTGTGAATTGTGTGCATTCTGTGCATTTTGGGTATTTCTCAACGCAAATAAATTACATCGCCAACTAAAATTCTAAATATTGTTTTAACTGTGATCTGGTGAGGCCCTCCCCGGAAAACCATGATTCCCCACCTCAGAATTAGAGAGAATCGATAAAACGAACTCTCGAACCTGTCATTTTGAAGAACTCCTGTAATACGTGCCAGTTGTCTGTTTTATCCGCAAGAGGTTTATCCTCTTTAATGCAATCGGATTACATTTACTCATATACCTAGGGTATTATTTAAACCTCCAAATCATCATATTTGACGAATTGAGATTTGAAATACCTGGATCTTACTTTACCGCATGGTACTCGAACTCGGGAACATTCAGAATAAATAGAATGGCTCTGATACACGAAAATACTTTGGCCTGCAAGTTTAACATGATTGTTAACTACATTCGAAAGTTTGAAAATGAATGTATGAGTAATATAAAATGCGTATTTTTAAAAATTATATTGAGGGAGAGTTCAGAAGGAAATACCAAGACCCAGTGGAATTATCATTGACGTCAGATAAAAATATTTAAAAAATAATATAATATAATATAAGTTTTTAATTTTACATGAACGTTGAGCATGTGTCAAGTGCAGGAGAAAGCAGAGAGGAAGAATATCTTCATGTAAATCGATAAAAGATTCTATAATCATAATCAAACATTGATGTGAAACAAATAAGTGTCTTATCATTGTATGTAAAATGGGTAAATGTTAATGAACATGACACTAAGGTTTGTGAGGATAGATTAAATATCACGGAAATTATTAACTTTGTTTATGAAGGACAAAAAGCAAACAAGCAAATCATGAGTTTGGATACTTTTCGTGGTTCTACCTAGGAATAATTACACTCATATATAAAGTGAGTTTTGATGCCTGTTCGTCCTGTCTGGCTATGTTCGATAACCCTTGAAATGAGGAGAGTATAATATACTATCCAGTGAAATGGGATCAAGCTACGTATCGAATATGATTGCTGGTAATCATTGTGCCTAAACGTACCTCATAACTCTCTAAATCTCCTTGCTGTTTCAAGGTGAATATGCTATTGAAGCATCTCTTCACTAGTTGATCAAGTTACATATTAGTGGAGCAATAAATTTTCCCCATTAACGGGTTTCAATGAAGTCCGCTTTAGTTATGAATATGGTTAAGCTATGTACCGGATTGTAAGCTGGTAAGGCATGGTCCACTCTCTATCCAGCCAATGTTTTCATACATAGAGAGCCGTTAGCGCATAACTCCCGAGGAGAGAAGGGAGATCGCGTGGGTACATTGGCGCGTCAGTACCGTTAAAAATGCAAGAGACGGGTTTCATCCGAGTTCATTTCTCTATCGAAGACTTTGTAAGACCTAAAAGATAGTCGGCCCAGCACTATCCGACATCAGTGAAGACCATAGATACGCTAAATGTGCATTATTACAGGCAGTTTGAAACTACCTAGAGTTTCGTTAGAAGTTCTCTATAAACTGAGGCTACCGAATTATGGTTAGCCAATACACTGTACTAACTACATGAGGTTTGCTGCTTACCACTTAATACTTACATTAATGGAAACGATATTGTTTTATTGCCTGTTGTTTTATTCCCCAGGGATTCCCCGAATTATAAAAATCTATTATTTCCTCACTTTAAAGGTAACATTACAGGCAGGATCCACTAAAGAACCGATGCTCGTGAAGTTCATAATTTCATAGATTGATTCCTTTCTGTAGGATGCCGTCTAATTCAGACAAATTATGTCGAATTTCACGGAACGTGGACTTGATTTGAGCGATTTTGACTTGTTTCAGTCGCCAATTCCGTTCAATCTCTTTCGAATCTAGTGGGAGACAGGAGCTGAGGAAGTAGAAGGTGAAGGTTGTAGCTGTGAAACTATGTCAAATAGGAAGGATCGCTTCCGGGCGCTATTGGTTACTTTTCTCCGGGAACCTTGAGCCGGCGGAGAGGGGGGAAATGGGTTGCACACGTTTTGAATATTATCGCCGACGACCGATCTCGCATATCCGATGAGCGACGGGCCCGGCCGTCCGAACACCGTCTTTTCAGTATTTGGTGATCGATTATCGTCATCCTGGCTAACTAGATCCGATCATCGTCCGATCCTCATCGGGACGTCCACCATGCGAGACCTTGAGGGAGTTCGAGCGGACGGCGAGCTGAGCGACATAAATGTCAAGATTGCCAGTCTAATCACGATCCCTACCGACTAATGACGCCTTTACTCGAAGGAATTATTTTCGTCTTCAATCTTCGACGTCCTCGATCGGCCGACGTTGTCATCGGTAAACTGAGGTTTTTTGTGTTCCAACACACCGGGGGGAGATTGTCGTTTAATTGGTAGAATCGGAAGTAGCTGGATAATGACGACGACCTCTACTCCGAGCCTTTCAGATCGCAGGGGCATGACAAATACCTCCTAGAACCCGTAGATTTAAGGGGTGATCTTGATAAACTTAGTTTCCTTAGTGTGAAGGATATTGGGAAAACGCAAAAACATGTGTTACCTACGTTACGTATTTTTCGATAATGAACCTCTTTGATCGACAACGAACAAATTTTAAACCTCCCGTTCAACTGGAGGTCAAAGCAGGACCTATGTGGCTGGCGGCCACTCAAGTATTTTAATCTTGAATGCAATTACAATACAAGGTAAAGGCGCGAAACGTCGAGTTTATATAATGTTCCACAGACTACGTTCAGTATGTTTTGTTCTGCATTCAACTACACTAGGTAATTTACATTTTTTCGATTTGTGCAAGTTGGTCCAATGCCCTCCAACTTCGTTCTTTCACATAGAAACCATATTTTTTTGTTTAATTTGGATTCAATGCGGGATTTCATGAAAATTCGAATTTTTAGTATATTTGTTTGTCTTCCGCAAACAGCTTAATTACCACTCAAAGATGCTCAACCCCAAGATTTCGCGAAAATGCAGATGCAAGTAGTCCCCTAATATGACACATGATGTTTTATAATTGTTTTACGCTGAATCAGATGGTAATGTGATGTCCTGGTTTGACTTCATTTTGGATTCAAGCCGTCTATCAGTCTTATCAGCAGTGCGAATTTACAAGAGAGATCAAGTGATTGTTTACTTCCTGTGGGCTCTCAACTTCTATTTTGGCGATGTCAAGAAAGTCCGATGGAGGAGACCCATTATTTTGGAAGAGGTTGTGGATCTGTAGCCGGTCTACAGCTGAATTCCTATTGCATACGGTTGTAATGGTCTACATCAGACAGTACTGTATTGTAACCTACTGTACAGTAACCTGCTGTGTACGTAATATATAATGCATTATATTATGATGCATATAAGAAACAAAGAAGCTCCGTTGGGTGTCTACTATATGCCATTTCTACTGTATACGCAAAATCCTTGGGAAAGATATGTGCTTTTTACGCAACTGTACGCACGACACTCAAGGACCAGTAAAACTTCTACTATTTCACCCTCAAGAAAGTTCCGTGTCGTTTCGACACTGAAAAGAAATGTCCTTCGTCATGATTTGGTTCACTGTCACTGCTGTGCGAAAAGTCCACTTATTATCGGAAAAACACCTTGTCCACTTATGTCATTCAGTAAGTAACAGTAATTCACTAAACTCGCTAAATCACGAAATGTTCTAAATACATATGATGACACGCGACTGTTATTTGAAGTTCGCAAAATAGTCTGTTGGCATCCAAGTTGCGTAAAACACGTGATTTATGAACTGCTTTCCGGATTGTGCAATAAATCCCAGGGGACGACTGCTTCAACTCAGCCCGTTTTCGAAAGATGATCGCGTGATGAACGTTCAGGATTGTTATTATGCTAATTGGACACAGGATTTCGAAATCGCAAGAACAAACCCGAAAAAAATTGCTGGGTCACAACCGATATTGTACGAAACGTACTCCGTCGTTCTCTCCAATATCCGACCACTCAATGATACCTGAAATGTAGATCACCTTGTTAGGGCTGTAACCACCAATGTCTTGCTGACAATGAAGATGATTTTAATGAGGTGTTTCTTGGCTATTTTACTTGTAATTTTATTTACTTTACACTTCAAATACAAGAGAATGATAAAGTAGAGAAAACCTTGAGAAATTAAGCGAGTAGAATAAAGAAAAACCTAAAAAAAAGACTCACTGTAATAAGTATTAAAATAATTCATCACCAAAAAAAATAACCGCAAAATAAAAAGAAAAATTCTTCTTATAGTGTGGTTTGCACAACCCACCAATCTTGAAATACAACCACAATTAGTTTTGTTTTAGAAAGGTGCGGAACTGACACGTAGTTGATTTCTCATTCTTACGCCCTGCGACGTCTGGCGTGTATAATAACCTGTATAAGTAGTTCCACCTGGACACGTGGGATAACCGGGTAAGTGGTTCAACCTGTATAAGTGGAATAACCTGGATAAGTATATTTATACCGTCCATGCGGATGCCATCGAGAGAGTCCAGCATAACATGTTGGACTCCGTACTCCATCATACATTATCAGAAACCCAACCATGTTCGGTCTACCGCTTCGCCGCACCACGTGAGATGAAAAGCCCATTGATCAGGATGCAGAAGTCGGTTAAAGACATCCGCTCTCGCGAAGGTGTGGATTTGTTTGCCAATCAAGAAGACGAAGACTGATTATTATCGTCATTCCATCCCTCTGTAGTTGTTTTTGTTCTTTTTTTATTTCTTCACCATTCAACCGTACTTATTGTGTTTCTATCTGGTTTTTCTTTTCAACTTATCATACCGTTCGGTTCGCTCCTATCAATGTTACATAGAATTCTGTAAACTGGGATTTATCCCGTATAATATAAATAAATAAAGTGGTTTAACATGGATAAATGGGTTACGCAATAGGGTAGTGGGTAAATAGTCTGGGTAAGCGTTTCAACCTGAATGTCCTCAGAGGATCTGGGTGACAGCTATGCTTGACAAACAATCTTTACACTTTAGGTCATGGCTAAAGCGTATTCACAATCTAACAAAATTCTATCCTAAAATTCTATTCTAAAATCAGACAAAAATGTAGATTTGAACGGTGAGTGAAAGTTGAAGGGGACTATTCATATTCCTATGAAATAATATTGTGTCAATAATCAATCATCATTTGGAATAATCAAGTACTGATTGTGCAAGTAAAGATTTCATATTGAAAAGCATGCTTGTTATCAACAGTTTGAATTAAATAATACGTAATGATACCTGTAACTGTTGTTCGAGGAGCTAATAGTTTTGTGAAGATATGGGTGTAAATGAGTGGGTCAAACTTGCATATCCCGATTATTCAAGGCTAGAATCGATTTGATGGCGGGAGGAACTTTTGGTTATCTGAGAAACAAAACCACTTAATATTAAATTAGTGAGTAAGTGGATAGGCTTGTAAATACCATTTGAGAAAGTCGTGTGAGTCATTTGTATATACAAGAGTCTAATGAATAACGAGAAAGGTAGGACAGTTTGAACCTGTTTGGAATTTTCCAACTCGGACCTCCCTGGGGAGGGAGGCACCAAGGTGCCTTCGATAAACAAACGACATTGACAAACGGGTTTCTCTGAATGGAAAGTCGGCGATCAGCCGATCCCATTGTGAGGGCTAATTGCACGGAAATGCGCGCTGCTCAGACTGTTTCTCGGAGAAGAATCAATCGGCTGCTTCCAAAGGTTTTTCGAAGTCTTAACGAGGCCGTTCTTCTACGACTTTTGATAGTTACGATCCCTAGACAAAGATATAATGGAAGAGCCTGATCACCGCGTAGCACCCCCTTGACATTTTCATTCGAAACTTTAACGACCCGATCCAAAAAGGCGGCGCGGAGGTGAACCAGACTCCGTTCAAATAGAAGAGGAAAGTAGTGGCCTGAAACGTAATATAACCTCCTCCGGTAATATAACCTTTCCTTTTGGAGGACCCGCAGTTTATAGTCACCGTGTTAAGAGACTTAGTCGGGGTTAGTTCCCGAAGTACCTAATACTATTAGAGGCGAGGTAGCCGGCTGGAGGTGAAATGCGATGGCTTCCCTTTCACCCCAGGCCATATCTCTCCGGTCTAAATTACTACTTGACGTTTGAACATGATGACTATACACATTTCATCATCGCTTAACGCCATATCTTGATTCCATCGGCGTTTACTGCCCAATTAGACGTAATAAATTGAGAATATTACGCTTTGATGTAACAATCTGCCCTCCGCTTCAATAAAACGTTGTGGGATTATTGTACGCCACGTAACTCATTTCTACGTTATAGAATCGGCTTGCGGAATCTTATCTGCGCCGCGAAATTGAAACGGAATAAGTCAATATCTCTAGTTCCTTATCCAAAATTACCGCTTGCATCGATTTTTCCACCGGCTTTTGGTTTGAGCATTATTACATAAAAAACCGTTTGTAGCAGTAATCCTAGTACAAATGTAGATTCGAGAAAAACGCGTGCTTTTCCGCACTCCAATGTTTAAGTCACAGTGTGCATCCTAAAATTCTAAGATTCAAACATGTTTGAAGGAGTAAATGAATTTTGATAAGCAGGAAAAATTCAATTCGGCGACATACAGCTCAAAATACAAAAGTTTAAATTTAAAATGGATTACTAATTTTCAAACATTTTAAATCCAATTATCTCAAATATATTTGGTCCAATTCATTTTCTTTTAAAATTTATTCAAAATTCGATTTTTTTCTAAACTTTTGAGCTTGGTTTTCCAATTTGGTTTTTAGACTGGGTTTGAAAATGTCCATAAAACTCGACTCTGGAGCGAGCAGTCTCAATAGTCGAGAAAAAGCTCTTGTGATGTGGTAGAAAAAAACCGGCCATCAAGGTTCGGGAGAGAATCTAATTGTGAAAAATTGAGAAAGAAAAAAAAACGCTGCTAATTCTTTCACTGGGGTTTATTATTCAATTGGCTTGCGTTCATGATTTGAATTTCTACCAAGCTTTGGAGTGTGCGTGTTTCACAGGATAGAGTGATTATTGAATTTCAGGAGGCACACAAATATGATCAACTGATCAATCCAAATAGGTATTTTGGTTGAGAACAGATTTACGTGCTCCATGCATATCTCCTGAAATTCAATAATCGCTCTATCCTATAAAACACGCACACTCCAAAGCTTAGTAGAAATTCAAATCATGAACGCAAGTCAATTGAATAATAAACTCCAGTGAAAGAATTTGCAGCGTTTTTTATTGAACCTCAATACCCCCCCCCCCCCCCACAATAAAAACATCTATAATTTATCAAGTCCTTTAGCATTCGTATTGCGTTAAAACTTCCCCAAATCCAAATTTAAACGATGTAGCCAAAGGTAGACTGATGTAGAGGAGGCACACAAATATGATCAACTGATCAATCCAAATAGGTGTTTTGGTTGAGAACCGATTTACGTGCTCTATGCATATCTCCTGAAATTCAATAATCGCTCTATCACCTGTAAAACCCGCACACTCCGAAGCTTAGTACAGATTCAATCATCATGAACGCATGATTTGAATCGAATCTTGAACGCATCGAAACCACTCGAGTTGCTGTGCGGGTGTTGTTATATGAAAACGTTTTTAGCCGACCCACTGTAACGTTGTTGGAAATGCAGCTAGTTTGGAACATATAGTACACAACTGCAGCGTATGGAGGCCCCAGGTTCACATAGTGTGCGTAGAAATAGACGTAAAAGTTCTATCTAATAGAGAAATCATACGCCCTTGTGTAATAATTTGCAGCATAATCTCTTAGTTTTAGAACGGTTCTGGGATGCAAGTGCCGTAAATTCGTTGTGGATTCGAACCCATTATTTATCATGCAGTTCTCATGATATGAGGAGAGAGGGAAGCATCACCCATTCCAGAGGCGAATCTTTTTGATGGAACTATTTTTTACAAATGGAGGCGTCAATGTTTCTTTTCCAGGCAGCAGTTGTGGTTTTGCTCGATTCGTCTGAACAGTGGGAGCATGTTTTGCCGTTGTATGGCCATGTACTTTTAGGGTGATATGCCGGCTATTAGTAAGAAGGTATAGCTGATAGCTTCTAGTTTTCAGTCTGGCCAGAGTCAGGTTATATGCTGTGGGAAAGTAAAGCAGGAGTCGAGTACCATATCAAGGTACCTATAGGACGCGGCAGATGGTATGACCTCATTCAATTACAGCAGAGGAAGCCTATCAAACTTAAGGCGGTATGTAAATCTATCAGTTCATGACTTCTTTGTATTCGCCATTGCCCTCCTCACCGTACACCATTGACCAAGGGCATCAAGATGTTGTTGCAGTCCACGCACAGAGTTAGTTTTTCAGATAAACGGATACATTTTTTTCTTTCTATTTTTGGCACCTGACTAAGGAAGATTAAGTGCACTCTTACTGAGCAGTTTTCGAGGGTTTCTGGAACCTGAACGCTCAATCTCGCATTGCTTTTCGGCAAATCACTAATCCTTAACACAGGTCTGAAGCAGTTACCGACAGGACCATGGGCACAAGTGTATCCCTGGCAATGAACAAAAAAAATTTGTTTTTCACGATCTGTCCGTCCTAATTTGGAGGTAAAGTGGGCTAGTGACAACAGAGGTAAGTGACTGTGAGTGTGACAGTGAGTTTGTTGAAGAAATCTGTTTGATTTGATACGCTAATGTTACCGCTGACGCAA
Organism: Creontiades dilutus; assembly: GCA_031894815.1. Classification (NCBI taxonomy): domain Eukaryota; kingdom Metazoa; phylum Arthropoda; class Insecta; order Hemiptera; family Miridae; genus Creontiades; species Creontiades dilutus. Next base: position 1,274,723 of record JAVIWC010009708.1, read on the forward strand.
GCAATGACGGTAGAGAGGCGAACCAATTCTACAAGTTTAATAATTTGTCAAGTGATATTTTAAAACTTGATGGTTAGGTCATGCTCGAAAAGACCTTCCCGATCTCATAAATATCGCGTCTGTTGAGCAACCGGGTCCGCGCTCAACTCAAACGAGCGGATTTGCACGACCGGGATATTGTGACAGGTCAAGGAGGAGTCGCTGGCTACCGTTCAACTTTTTCTCTGACTAGTAAATCGATACGAGATTTTAATTCGAACATGACCATGATCAGGTGCACAAATGATGAAATTGATTGATGATGCAGCATCAGTTGATACCTTGGAATTTATAGTTCACCGATCGGTTCTGATATCGAATACATTATATCAGGATACGATGAACCGTAACTTTCCAATTAAGCTAGTGCGTGTAATTCCAAGTCTTTGCCAAGGTATTCTGTTTCTAAACTAATTACCTATTATGTTTCTTTTATGATACTGGTTGCTAACTTTTTGAGCCTTGTTGCTCAAATTCCAACAAATGTGACAAAACGAAACAAAAACTTACTGACGACATGGCTAACAATTGTTAAATATATACCTTCTTTCAGCTTAGAAAAGTTTTCCAACAAGAACAAAAACAGTATATGTTATTTTATGTAATAAATTAATGTAAATTGTTTCAAAATGTTAACAAATAATCATAATATTGAAAACTTGATTTTACTGCTTGTGTAACGGAATTTTGCTCAAAAAAGTTGTTTCCCCCTTAACTACATTTTGTTCATAAAAAGTTGCTCAAATTTGATTAGAGCTGAACATCAATGTGATAAGAAATGTTCTTCGAGTTGCTGGAACTTTGATTTGTACGTCCAGGATGACACAAGCGGTCTTCGGAAAGACGCTGGCTGGAGTTCAACTTGGTCGCTAACTACCTACTTACCAACTCCGAAACGAGCTTTTAATGTAAACACAGACCCTACCGCTGTACGTGATGAAACCCGAAGGCTCTTGTATTATATAAGGGGTAATGAGGGAGGGCTGTCACGTAACCCGACCAATATTGTTTTAGTTTATTTGAACTACCAAAACAATCTACCAAAAGTGAAGGAAACGAAATTGACAATGGGAACAGTCAGTGGAGTGATTTTGAACTCCTCCAAGAGGTAGTAGAGGGAGATGGAGATGAAGAAATAATTGCGGTACCTTCGATGGTCTACACAAGATCGAAGATTTCTAAGGGTATTTGAAAAAATAGAAATGTAGAGAGATAAATGTATCTTACATGCTGAAGGAACAACTTCATTAAAAAATTATACACCAGAACGAAGTGATCTACCCAATGCCACACATGAAGAGAAGCGGATTCTACTCCACTTGATTCTAACACATTGTTGGCTTCTCTTGCGAATCACATAAACTTCCTAAAACTCACTGCTTCTACCATGAATATCACATTTTATGTTAGCTCCTCTACCTCATATTCTACTGTAGAAATACGCCACATATGGGTAATATGCAACAAGGTAAACTCGCTTCTGAGATCGCTCAGGACTCCACAGTTTCATTAAGACATTGCTGTTTCCAGTTTCTAGCTCTTCTCCGAATTCGTCTGACTCTTGGCAATCGTTCGGCATAATTTGTGGGCGATTCCTAGAATATTCGAAGCTGTATTACGCTGGTCCACTATGCTCAGAAACAACGATTCTCTCCCACCGCTAGTTTAGGAAGGCCTTCTGGACAGCATCAATCGTTGAAAGGAACGATTTGACCAAGATGAACTTTTGGACCTTTAAATTTTTCTTAGACCGTATTGGGGGATTGCTCTGGGAATATTTGCCAGTAAAATTTGGGTGTGACGTTTTACCCCCAAAGAAGTGCCATACGTTAATATTAACGTGAAAATAAAAGAAAGAAGAGAATTCAAAAATATTTTGAAAATATAGAGATAGGTATTTACTAGGTGGCTAACAAAGAACAAAATTCGAACAATAATAACACTAAAGGAGGTATTTTATGTTTATGATGACATATTAATCTGAATGAACAGTTATACTACCTTAAAGAGGGGCATAATGCTGGGCTTGATTCATGTCACTAATTTTGCCAACGTATGGTTTAACATACGTAATATATAGGGTTCTATAGGTAAGTATCTCCTCAATCCAACTCGACTGAGACGGTTTCTGTAGCTCAACAACTTTGAAAATATATGGGTTTTCCGAAGACGGCGATATGTCCCCTATCACCCTAGTTGCTTGAACCGTTTTGTAATATGAGTATACCCATATTCACGTAATGATTTTCCGCACATCCCCTAACTGTACCTCTCAAATGAACATGCGAATAGTTCTACCACAGTACCGTGTGAGTCATTCACAGAACAAGTTAGTCTCTTCTTTTCCACATTCGCTTAGTTCAAGGATTGTGTATTCCTTCGTTACACCATAACGTGCCTTGTCTCAACTCCCTTCATTCTGATGCCATTGACATTGTGAGGACTGACTTCGGAGTTAGCGAATAATACGAAGCACGAACGCTTCTACACGTTCGCATAAAGATTCCAACGAGGCCGTTAAAGCCATTTCAAAAGGTCCTCGCTAACAATGAAACTGGCGATTTCGGTTCACAAAACGACGTGTGTACAGAATTTTCAGGCTTGGAATGCGGATCCACGGTAACTTCAGCTCTGTGTTACTATTAATTGTGAATGAAACTCGGATGTATTTAATTTCGTTTAAATCTCCATATATAGAAAAGGCAATATCGAATAATTCCTAGGCTTTGTTAAGTTGTAAAATCATGTGATAGAGTTGCAGATTGATAAATATCTGTACAAGTTCTCAGCGTATAAAATATTGAAAACAGGTGATAACAACGCATACTATGCGCAAAGGATCCAAACCACGGTTTCCCGGTAAAAGTCAAGTATTTCCACCGTACCTTCATTACGGTCGGCTTCATGACCTTTCTTCCCGTAATTTCGTCCGTAGAATCGAATGCAATTAACTCTGATTGAATCGGATAATTGGTTTGGAAAGTTTGAATGTTTAAGCGAAATAATAAACAAATATTTCAATACTATTTTAGCCGTTTTTAAAAAATATCATTTTTTTCACTTTCCTTAAAAGGTTCTTGAAAGAAATGTTATGCAAACATTTATTTTTCTTGAACGATTACGAAGATTTGTATTACGTATCGAATCGTGATGTACTGGTATCGAAAATAATACACCAAAGGTATAGAATCAAGCCTAATCCAAAAAAAGGATTGGTGGAGAGAATTTTGTTAAACTATGATTTCAAAGACAACAAAACAATTTTACAAAAATCGGAAAATCCATAAAGATCTTGTCAATCGAAGAGAAGCTAGGACGAAGCTAAGCGAGGAGCTTATTCGAAGCTCTTTAACAATTGCTCAGAAACGAATTTCAATACCTTGGTATATAGTAAATATCTACTGGAATTGTATTCTTATGTGCACTCTTTCTTTTGATTTTTTTGCAGGGTCAAAGGAAGGGGGAGGCTTCGAGAATGCTGAACTGCACGGATGTGGCCTGCATACTCCACCATCATGAAGACCTCATGTTGGCAGCCCACCTGCAGGATCACAGAGCCCACCATGAGCATCAAGTATATGGTGAGCTGTCCATTATGATTTCATTATATTATTGGCTATCCTGTATACGGCTTTTAGAACTTGAATCCCATAATTTCACGAATTGATACCAATATACTCCAAAATATATTTACGCCCTGAAACACCGGTTATGTTGCCTTTTTATCACACGACTACATCAACAATATCAAGGAATCGAGATTCATGAAGGTTTAAACGGACATTAACCATAAACGAGTTGAAAATCAGTGTTGAACATAAAAGATTTTTTAAAAACTGTTGAACGGTACTACCTTGAGTAAGGATTGATATAAAAATTCACGGTTGGCGGCATTCCAGCCCATTTTTGGTTCACTTTCATTAAATTTTTGTATTTTCTATACTTATAATTCTTTTTGTTTTAACATTACGAGGGAATTACGATGTATCTATATAGTATTTATTGTTATTTAATTTGATTATGTTTTAATCCGTAATTTGACTTCTGTTGTGCACTTAAGTGCGATGGTGAAATGAAACATTTTTATACCTGATCAAGCGAATTTATACTTCGGATAACGCATCGTTAACTATCTCGCGGGTTGTCACTGTCCTGTCTAAACCGTGAGTGAATACTTACCCTCCAAACTGCCATACAGTCTAACGTTTTTGATTGGGGGACCCCTATCCCGAAAATTCAAAAGGCAATAAATTGATACAGGTGTACCTTCGAAGTTCAAAAATGGAACCAAACACTTTTCTAACTTAACCCGTTAAGATTTCTTGGAGGTTTTTTTTCCCCAAGAAAACCAACTCTTGTACTCAACGTAAGGTAGATGCACCAATATGACGGACATCTTAAAAAAAATATGGAAGCAACAGTCAATTTTTGCAACAAAAAAATCTAAACACTTGTGGACCGGCTTCGGATCTTACACAGTCCCCAATCGAAGGGACTTTTCACTTTTTTTGGGAAGTAAATACGCTCCCCACCTCATTCTTTCTCTAGTTTTCGGTCCAAAAATTTGCAATAAACGCCATTTTTCATCATTTTCATGGATTTCAAAAATGACAAAATTGCGCTGTGTGGCATAGCGCTTGCGTGCTCAATCGACATCAACTTTGTTTGTCCTAATTGTTATTAACCGTAGTAAAAACCGAATTTTTTACAAGATTGGATTCTACGAAAAATTCATTAAAAGTCTTAATCGATTTTTTAATGCAAAAGCCTTCCAGCAACCGCGCAAAGCTAAGGAACCTACGGATTTCTACGAAAATCAAGTAATTGATATGATGATACTTCAAGTGATTGAGCGCACATGATTTAGCGCTGTTTTTCAAGGCTGAATCTCGTAGACATGTCCGTTCGGTGATCGGACCTTATTTTACAGCATTCAAGGCCTTTCGGATTCACGTTCCTTGTTGAAGAGGAAATCATCGACTTTTCATCAGTAATATGATTATTCACCAATATCTATGAAAATAAATCAATCAGTAATAATTGAATTCCATTCCAAAGTCAGCAGTAAAGTTATTAATATTGTCAACTTAGTGATAAATATGATGGCATAGAAAATAATCGACATTTCTGAACCTAAAAGTGACTCCCCAACCTGGCAATGACGCAACCAATCATTTTTGTTTTGTTTTTTCTCTTTTTTTTTAACCAATTCGATAGAATTGGCAACGTTGTGATTTTACAACGTTTGATTTTGTGGTCAAAAATAGATAAATTGGTAGGTTTTGAATAGAAAAAAGTGGAGCTTTAGGTAGCAAACGATTCATGGAACAAAACGTGGTTTTCTGCGGAAAAAACATCAAGTAAATCATATCTCCGGAACGGGTCGAGTTAGGAATGTGCTGTTTCATTTCAGCTTTACCCAAAAATATATCTTGGGCCCGACACCCTGAAAAGGATATCTGAACTATTATTGATGTCGAATTTGACTCGTGAGCGCATCCACATTGTCTCGGAACTCGTCATAAAGTTTCTAATCACATAAGAAAGAACGTCGGCACGAGTAAAGAAGTCCGATCGAGTGAGTGCAATAAATGCGAGGCGCTCCCTACCCCGAATATTATCAAGGGCGGCATAACATTCGCAAATTACCTCGTTACCCAACGGGGTTGACCCGGGCTTACACGTTACACAACGCATCAAACCCGCCGACCGACCGGGACATCGAGGGAGGCGGAAGGGGCGTTTCTCGACTTGACACGCGTCTATTCCTATCGTCAGGGCTCAACCACGCCTAACTTACTTAGCCCAGGACTAGTTCCCGTGAGCCTTTTTTCGAAGGTTCTCGTCTCGTTAAGGTCGCGAACTTGAATATTTTGGTGGGTGCCCGCGAACGAATTTGACGTTGGCGTGACCTTCGGGAGACAACACGTGTTGCCTCCTAGACGCTAGAAAACCAGGACCTTGAGTCAAGGTTAAAAGATTCTTGAATTGCTAGTCAAATCTCCAGACGGATTATGACTTCCACAAAATGAAACTGACAAATTCCGGAACACTGTCTACGGTCACCCTGATAACCGGTTTAACAAGCGTGTCACACACGATGGTTGCTTTTAAGATAGTAGTATGCTTGCTACTCACGTCTTTGGCTTATATTTTTAATGAGGGTAAACCATAACTAGAGGTATCAATAAATAGAATACGATGTTTAATATTAGTCCCGAGTTTTCACTTTCGAGAGATGAAAAATTGGTGTTTCCCAAAACCAAAATGTGTGTGTGTCTGTCCGTTTGTCTGTCTACCTGCCTGGCTGTCCATGAGAAAAACATAATTTTAAAATGGTTTGCCTTTGCCGTTTGTCTGTAGACTACTTCGATCTACAAACTATGATGTCAATAGTATATGACGATATCGAGGCGTTTTTCGATGGTCATTACCAAATTAGTAGCCATGGCTTACCTGGGAAACTTGGAGTCAGCAAATTCTTTCGACAAAAACAACACAGTATTCGAGATTACCTACATAGCCTGACTTCTAAAGGCGTCATTCCTAGTCGTTTTGGGACCTCATTAGAACAAAAACATTGAGACCAGATTGTGTGTGGCAGTATTACAATTCTAAGATTCTGCTAGAAACGTAAATTGAAAGACTTGGAATTGTTTGGATAGAGTTTGGAAAACGACGAATTTCAAACAAACACATTAAGCGTTACAGTTCAAAAATCTATCGATAGTTACGACTATCGAGACACTCCTAACTATCTATTGCGCACACATGACCCTCAACGAAAATCACCAACAACTCTTGATAGGAAATTTCCTATAACGTTGTCTAAGGTGTGGAAATTCGAAGTACACAAACGAGTACACTATGCTCGGGATGTCGAAAAATCGGTCATTCTGCCAGAGTATGCACTTACAAAGGCAATACAACTGACGAAAGCAGAACCCTACTCTTTCCAATTCAGTGGTGAGATAACTAATATTTACGTTTTAAAAATTAATTATTTTCTAGACTAAACGTTCTTGTGAACGACTAAACTTGGTACGCATCAGAAGGTGAATATAACACAAGGGGACATTATTGATGAACTTCTTATTCAAAGGAAGGATGATTTGTTTAGGGAGAATACCCTTCTCGGACTTCTCTCCCTGCCTGCAAGCAGCCGGGACAACAGCCTAACCTCAGAATGGGAGAGGAATCTTATGGTGAAATTTGTTCATAAATTACTTTCCAAGGTGCCTGCTCGAGGCACTGCAGTTTAAGTCGGACCCTCTAGGTGGGTCTTGCAACTGAGGATGTTGGTTGGCATTTGTTACAAAACTCACATGCTGAGAAACAGTGATTCAGTCCCTACCCATGAGTACCCTGGGCGAATCCCATGGGTTGGTTGCCCTACCTCATCAGAAAAGGCGGGGGGGGGGGGGGGGTGATGGCACTGTGGCAGCATTCGCCACCGTTCAAGCTCGTTCGAGTCGGACTAATAATGTACCCGTTCGGTTGGATCAATATTGGTTGACGCTGTTCCTTCTTCGAACTCCGTCTATTCATCATCACCATCTTCCTCAAAATACTTTTTCTGTCCTTCGGTCACACCAGGAGTACCACTGTTTTCAAAACCGTGGCCGCTTTCTTTTAGAATTTAGTGGTGAAATTTGTAATATTTACGATTTTTAAATTAATTGTTTTCTAGAGAGAAAATCCCCGTATAGTTCTAGTAAACGACTGAACTTGGTATTCATTACAAAACTCGACAAATAAACACGCGGGGTATGGGTGATATAAACTGTATAAGTGGATCCGAGAACCAGGAGAAACATGTCAAACACAAACCATGACGTTTCTTGAGAACCTGAGGATCGATGTGAAATACTTCTCTACCTCAAGCGTTTTTGATAGGTAGTCGATTAAGGAGAGTTGTAGATTGGTCGGAAGAATAGAATTTGCTTTCATGCCTACTCCTATAGACCCGGCATTGATAGGATCCACGACCCCTTTGTGGTCCGTTGCATAAGTCACATCACCCCGTGGAAGACTCGAGGCGATGAGCAGTAGGCGGAAGTCTGCTGGGCCGGCGGTCTAGCAAGGCCGGCAAGGGAAGAGCTGATGATCCCCAGCTCCCTTGACCTACAACATCCACCGTTCACTCCCCCGCCGACGATCCGCTCCTCTCCCGACAAACGCCTCGCTAAACCTCAAGCGCACCATCAATATTCATATTCCCTCAACCTCCACCTCCATATTGAAATATTAACGAACGAAATTCCGATCAGGTAATACTGCGATGTACTCATGATACGGTACCGCGGGAATGGCCTGGATCCAGATTTCCTTGGAATAAATCAAATAGACTAAGTTACTTGGTTTGCACGTGATTTGCATTTATCTCAAGACCTTCGTTCTATCTGTTGATTTCTTGTAGAAGAGAGAAACATATTCACTTTATTGTCCATTGGTTATTGATGTTTGATTTCAGCTACTTCGACGACTCCTTTGTCGCCTACTTAGGAATCCGATATTGAGCTTCTCCCCACTATCCCTACGCGTACAACTTTAGTACCGTTACAGATGATCTATCGAAAACCGTGTCTTGACATACATTTTTTTAAATTATCTTGATATGAAAATATTTTAGTAAATTTCAGCTTTGAGTTATTCGGGACAAAACACGACTCTTCCACCAGATAAATCATGGAAAGTTTGTAAAATAGTAGAATTGACTTAGAAAGAATTTTTAAAAAACGGAGAATCAGGAGTGTGACGGAAATTATTCACTGCTTTTGAGTATGGTTAGTTTTTCTATCTTTTCAAGATTAAAGATCATTTTACGAATTTGGAGGGCTCCCCCAATGGGAACAACGTACCGCATTTATCTGACTAAGCGAGACATTGTCTGAAGAACTGGGTTGATTGAATGCTGAACCAGTTATTGGTGGAAAAAGATTTGGGGCTTTACTGGCAACGATCACTGACATGAGCTCCTTGCCAACAAGCTAGATCACTCCTGTACCAATCTTCGTTTTGGGTGGATTCGGTGGTTTTAACCTTTCCTCCATAATCCAAAAGTAAATGACAGAACGGCAAACGAAAGAATTGTTTTTCTGCATCATCATCACTAAATTCTAATCCCCCTTCAGGAGGACTGCCGATGACGACCGCCAATGGCAGTGCGACGAAAAGCCTCATCATGAAATGATCTTTGGGGTTTGTAGCAATGTAAATCAATTCAAATTAAGTTTATCGCCACCAGTAAACGTAACATTGAATGCAGTTCTGAAGCTCTCTCAAAGTTGAGGATAGAATTAGCGCGGATTTCTTATTGGTGTTTAACGAGGCGTGATTGCACGAACCTCACGGTGGTAATCACATATTGACATTCTCAGGCGGCGGGGCTCGTTGGAGTGAAGCCAGAAACGGTGAAATTGTAAGGAGGCAGTTGAATCCGGAGAATATGCAAGTGAATTTCTAATCCAACAATCGACGAACGGGAAATCAACTTTGAAAGTTCGCCTGAATGCCTACGGCCATTCAATGACCATCACGCTAGTACATGAATAATGTACCAACGCAGTGTGCAGTCCCATCCTATCTCCCATTCTATCAACGGGTTTTAATAAATGTTATATTTTGTGACCCACAACTGCAGCTGTTTGCTACAAGGTGATACGCGGGTACGTCACGACTTTGTGCCAAGGTTTTGCGATATCCACTCAGTCGTTGGTAAGTGTGGCCTGGGGATAGGGAAGCAAACAAACCGGGGATCTCTTGTTTTGGAAAATAGTGTTTGGACTCATTTTTCTAGTTGAGAAAAATTTTATCAACATACATAATTATTGAGCAGCGTGTCAGAAGCATTAGGCATATTATTACCCTGTTCATGGATAACCTGCAGTGGAAACATCAGGGTGGTATTTGGGGAACATTCAAACAGGGTTGCTAACACAAATTGACTTAATATCTCTCTGAATAGCCTATATCTACCTGTCACTTAAGAGTTAAATTTACATTCTTTGAAAGCAACTGGTGTCAATCGCTGACCACTTGTGACTGGAATGCCTCACCTCTCCTGAATCTCTGAGGGCATTATGAAATTGTTCTAAAGATCCAAAGAGTGTCGAAGAAATGATGTTAATAATGATCGGTTTGCTCAGTTTTCAATCAGGATCCAAACAGCACGAGATAGTGCGAATCAGACTTTTAATGTAAAATGTAATGGTAGGTTAGTAATGGGAGTGGTCAATATTTGTAAACTTACGGATTCCACTAGTTCACAAAAACAGGATTGGTCAAATTATAAGTATAAGCAAAAAGTAGCAGGCATGCAGCAAAGTTGTATTTATAAGTACATTTTTGTTTAATTCCGATGAAATTTGATCACTTTGTTGACCAAGATAATGTCAATTATAAATTTTGTAGTTAATGAGCTTTTTTAAAGTACCTAATATTCCGGTAGAACGACAAAACAGTGAATTGTTGAAATCGTTCTTAGCAATTTTTGGATTATTTTAATGCAACTTAAGCAAATTTTTCCTTAAAATTTTGGACATAAACTGTTAGATGCCCTAGTCCATGTTTGATCAACTTTTCAAGATTACAACTCATCAAACAAATACACATTTGTCAATTTTTAAACAATTTTTAGTCATTTTTGTGGGTTTTGTGTAGACGTAAAAAGAGATAATCCCAGGAATTGTTCCATCGTTATAGAATACCTAAAAACCCACGAACAAGTTTTAAAAGTTCTTGGAGAAATTGGAATAGCTTCATTATCTAAGAAGATTACGTTTTTGATTGGGGGCTCACTTTCTGGCGAGTTTTGCTCAATTCAGATTCACGAGAGAATTGTAATTGTGTTTCGTGAGAAACGCACTAGTCGGCAGCCCTTTGTTCCACCAATTATATTCCCAATTTATTCATTTATCTATAAATTATCACGAATCTGAATGCTTAGGAGGATTCACTTTCTCAATCCAGTCGATCCATTAAAATTCAATTACTCTTCATCCGTCGTAACTCTTGTCCAATTAGTTGCTAATGAATCGAATGAACGCTCGACATTGAAGTTATTCTTACAGACGCAATAGGATTAGAAAACGAACCCGTTACGAAACGCTCGGCCAACTACAAGCGACGCCGAGTGGATTACTAATGGAATCACTGCAGCCCTTTTATAGATGATCGGAATGTAAAGGTCAAAATTGCAATTTCACGGAGCTACTCATCGGCAATTACTAGGACCGGTGCCTTATAAAGTGATCCAAAAGGTATTGCATTGTCCTGCGAGGTTGTTGAAGGGGAGCTCGTTTATTGAGTGTCATTGATCATTGATTATGTGCCTACTTAAGTTGGAAGATCTCTAATTGCTGATCGGCAGTTCACTTTTTATTGTTGGAGGGTTAGCGGCGATCGCCTTCTTGCACGATTACTGAGACTTAGTTAAGATGAAGTAGCATAGCTATCGATCTCTTGTTCAGTCCATACTCGTGCGTGATATGGAAGGTCTATTCTTATATATCTCTTCGTCTTTTTGGTTTGGGATTCACAATAATGAAATGCTGCACGAGTACAATACAATATTTTTGAAAATTCAGTCACATACATAAATAAACTACAGTCACTGTAGATCTCATTTGATTCGTTGTAGATGTCGGCGAAGATATTCATAGAGCCACTGATGCCAAAAATAATGGATCTTCCTCTGCACCAGCAGTCAATTTACCAAACGGTTGAGTAGAACGTCACCTACTGAGGAGGGTTCTAATCGTGCTAACTTTCAGGGGTGACTTTTTGGACAGCTGCGACGAGATCAAGGTAGAGGAATACCAGGGGGACTTGAACTTGGACACCTCTGACAGCTTGGTCTTATCTGGGATGGATTGGGCGATGCGTTCCGATGTCCAATGAAGGGGGGAAACTCGAGCGTCTTGCAAAACATCCACTGACCCTACATCAACATCCAGCGCTACCGAAAATGCAGAATCTACCTTTCAACGAGTTGTCACTTATTTCAAACTGTTTATTGCTACTTCGTAATTGAGCAGGATTCTGGGCCTGCCAAAAGAGGTCATCCTATGAGTTTATTTATTTATTTATTTATTTACATACGGCTTACGCCAATTACAAGATGATGGAAGGACAGTAGAACTACAAATAAAATTAAGATAAGTGAGGAAAAACATTATGGTACGGAACTTGACACTGATTTCAGACCGCTCTATACTTGAACACTAACCACACACACGCTCACTCTCAAATGGGATGACTAATGCTGGAGAAAAACCGGGAGGATCTCTCCGTATTCTGAGAGAGTCGGCGAACACATCGAAGTCCACCACATCCAAAAAGGCGTTAAGCTCTCGCATCATCCGGTACGAGGGGCGGTGCATAGCGAAGTTGTATGGAGCAAAAGGGACGCGGAAGAGAGGTTGGCGACGAGTTGAGCACGCAGGAACATGGATGGGCAGTCGAGAGAGGAGCCCAGGAGAATCCAAAATCCATTCAGCAGTCGATATATGAACAGGATATCGGCAGACACACGACGGTTGTCACATCAAATTTGACCGAATTGGGCAACGTAATCCACCTGGTCCCTAGGTGTGCCCATTTTATACGCGAGTTCAGGAGTAAATTCATAAACGACAGCAACGAGTTCTAGGAAATAACCAATACAAGTGGCCCGATAACTGACAAAATATTGAGAAACTATCTGACTAAAATACATTTGAGACTGACCATGTCGATTACAAACAGTCAGCTTCAACAATGTTCTTCTTGTAAATCTTCATTCTATTTGGTTTAGGATTTACAATAATGAAATTTTGTATTGACACACGATTTCTGAAAATATTAAAAAGTCAAGTTGGGTGGGTAGTATTGCTTTCACATTATAAAATTGTAACACGGATTTATAGGAAGACAAAGGACGGTTATATGATCGTACGTGTATACAAGCTAATGTGAATTCAGGGCTATATTTCATATTTCTGCATGGACGGAGTCTTCCATCTATCCAATGGCCTTACAAGGGGTATCATGAAAATTCGCAATGCTCACTTCGAAATGTTTACATTAAAAACAACAATGTGATTCAAAACTGTGAGCACAACGCACTGGGCCCCTGTCTAATGAACGAATACCCTTGAAAGAACGGCAACTACAAAGTGGACGATTGCTATTGGGAGCGGAGAGAATTATTAAGAGCTGGGCGTGGGTGCCCTTGAGGAAACCCGGAAGTTCGATGACTGGTCGAGGCGGAAGACTTCCGAACACTGTAGTTTGTTTTTTATTTGTCTTCGGAATAATGGCAAGAAATCGCGAACCCATTAGCACTTGGGCCTCTCAGCATAAAAGTCCATAAGCTCGCCGGTGATGTTACCCGCACTGAGGAAACAATAAACAAGAACATTTGAAGCCACTCATTTTAAGATTCTTAACAATTTTTCAACTTTATATATGTTTTTATCTCACATGCTTATACGAACTAAAACCCCTAATTTTTAGAGCCACGACATTTTCAAAGATGTGAACATTTGGAACAGGTGCGTTGTGCACACAGAACTTTAAAATCACAAAAATGAGCGCAGTTTCACACAAAATATGCGAAAATGGCCGAAGTAGAGGTTTGGAAGGGATTTAATTGTCATTTGTGATTCCTGATTGGGTAACTTGAATTTTTTCAACGCTGAATCATTAATGAGGTTAGAAAATGGGAATTCGACGTTCTCTGTTTCATTTCCTCATAACTCAGAATACGTTCCGAGAGCTAGTTCTTTGGTTTGTGTTTGGTTAATAATATACCTATTGCGGTATGTTTCCCGGTTGCTATCTCGATTATCAGTCTACGTGTTCTAGAGAGAAAAATATCCTAAACTCATGTATCACATGTGACTTTTGAACCTCTCACAAAGTCAACGTTTTGCATTTAGAGCGCATTTTGCAGAAGCTGCGGACATTTTTATGGGTCCAACAATTGTAGTGATGAATCATCATTCCATAAGACGTCACGTACATTTTGAATGTGTATTACAAAAAGGGGATTAAATTTTGCAAAACAGAATAAGGGTACATTGCGTATGTAGACAAAAATATTGTATTTGGATTCTGGCATCAATAAGTCGATTGATTTTTGAGAAAAAACAGTGGTTTTGGAAGGTTTTCAAATCGGTATTGGGATTTTCAATGTAAGAGTTTCAAAGTGAAGAAATTCTCCAAAGTCATGTAATACATATCACTGTTCGAACTCGATATTTTGCATTATGTGCACATTTTAGGAGAAACTGCGCCCGTTTTTGAGCTTCCAAAATTATGCGAGAAGTGAGTGTTCCGTGGGAAGTGGTGATGATCATTCCGCGTGATGTTGGTGATTCTTTGTAATGTGATGTGTATGGGATGTATATGTGTTTTCTTGGGCAGAGTTAGTGTGTGTGATGTAAGTTAGAAAGGGGAATCCTTTTTAAAATGATGGAGTAAGTGTGGATGGCTCATTTCAAATTTAAATTCTGAACGAGAAGTTTAAAATTGTTTAAATCCCCTCTTAAGGAATTGGAGGTATGGTCGTTAGGTATTCCATTCAAAAGCAGCTATGTCGGCAGGGGTTGAGGTGATTCCTTCTTCAGGTTCACGAGTTCGCCCGTAATTCATATGTGGGAGCGGGTCGGCACTTTGGACTAGGACTTGCGCCACCGTTCGGCCGCAGCTTTCTCAACGGATCCTAATAACTGACTGCAGAGGTCGGTCGGGCGCCCTTGAACGAACTCACCTAATGGACGAAGCGGCACCGATTTGTTGAGTTTTAAAAAGGACCCAAAATCCCATCACGTTTCGTCACTGTCATTGACCTCGAGGATTCACTGCTATAATTGGAAGAGAAGAGACGAAAATTGATAGTTAGAAATCCGAGGGAAAAAAATCAATCCGCGAAATCTCATCTTGGTTCAATGTGGTCATCAATTCCCATTGAGGGAGCGAAGTGGCAGATGCGGTGGTGGCGATCCTCCAAATAACGCGATCGTCCATTTGGACTAATGATCGTGATGTGGGGCCCATGGAAGAATCACGTTGTGTCTATTAGTCTCGAGACCGTTTTTTAAAAAACGGTCCTCTCAGACGAGGAAAATACTGCTTAAATAAGCGAAATTACATGTTGTAAGCCAAGGTTTGTTGGTCCTTCCCCATTTAAGCGAATTTTCGGTTGGATTTTGTAAGAGAAAGAAGCCACTGCAATCAGGTAGTCCACTGAGTTGAAATTTACCACAGATTTGGGTTCACCACCAATAGCTACCCACATCCACCAAGTTTCAGATCTTGATTTCGATCATTTCCGACATAAAAAATTATAGTAGCAATCACTAACGACTTTGAGAAAACGAAACTTTTATAAGTTCAATCTTAGGTATGCAAACTAAGACCGCCATTAGGCACATTTCGGGGTTTAGCAACACCGCAGGCTACCAAAGACCGAGTGCAACTACCAACCACGTTTGTTTTGTAGCTCAAAACTAAATAGTGTACCCCATGAGCTACGAACCATTCTGACATCTAGCCTGACAACAGGAGACATTTTTCAAGACACACCACGATTAGTGTGCCGACGAGGTAAAGACACAGGAGAAATTTTATCACATCAACAATCATACTTACACCCCAGCTGCCGATTCAGATGTAAACTCTGCAACCTCGTGATTGAAAGAGCTGAATTCACATCGGTTAACAGCCCACTTTCCTATAAATGTGTTAACTCAGCAGAATGACAATCAGAACAGTGTTTGCCAGTTGATTTGCCGAAAATGCAACAATGATAAACACCTTTTTATGCCACTACGCATGTGCAATCTTGAACTTGTTAAATTATGAAAAACTTTGTCATTTCAATATTATCTTTAAAGGGCTGTAAATTACGAATTTGGGGTAATGGATAGCATAGGAAATCCGAAATTCTATCATTATGAAACTGACAACAGTTGCCAAACCTCTTTTTCTCAAAGCCTGACGTGAACACGAGAATAAACTTACATTGTCGTGGAAAAAAACTATTCACCGTTGAACAGTGCAGCTGAACTCCAAATTATGCTGCCCAACGCTGCGTCAATTTCCAATGCTATACAGGACTAGCAAGTCGGCAGAAAATTGTACTACAAAATGCCTAATTGGGGTAGTTTTGATTTGAAAAAAAAAACACCATCAAATGGGTATGAACATGGTTGAGGTAACAGATATCGGGCTACTGGCTCTGCACTGAGTGTGGATAAAGAACCCTCAACCAACCCAGGGCAGATCCTATCCATCGTTTGCAGCACCGTTCGGTTGCTAACATGCACAATCTTTAAATCGACCCGAACGGGTGAGAATAAGCGAAGATTACATTAATTCAGCAACCAACGACCTTGTTCCCTTTCAAGCCAATAGTCGCTCGCACGAGTTTCGGAATTACTTCTGAATGACTGAGCCCTCGTCCCATTGGACTAAATAGATGTTTATTCTGCGATAAGGTTAACTCAATTAGCGGCGTGTCGAGAGATCATTACGCATTCCTCTGTCAACACAATGGGAGACGCGGCGGTCGTCTAATAAGACGTGAAAGGGGGGAAGAACTCTTTCAACAAATGAAAAAAAAAAAGAAGTTGCATTAGCCCGTCCGACTTAATGGACCATCTTTCATAGTAAGTGGAGGTCCTTGGACGCTTGTCAAGGCCATGATCCCTATGAAAAGGATGTTACAAACTGCGCGATGCTAAATTATAGTGTTCCCTATTATGGACATGACCAATATCCGATCTTAATATGAAGTATAGATGAATGAATGAATATGATAGTAATTTATGAAAGTAGTACACAAATGGTAAGACTGTTTTGTTTGAAAACGAAACATAAACGATAATTGGGTTTTATCCAAACATATTAGATAAGGCGTTTGTGTAGTTAACGTGACCCAATACCTATATCAGTCGTAATTGCTCCACCTTAACTATTAAGTACCCAATCATTAAGTACAACTTGATTGTTAAGTACCTAAGCAGTTGAACCGCGATTATGCATTACTTGTAATGAACTGTACGATGGTAGGTTGTTTTAGTTTATATTACTCGAAGGACCACCTCTTGCGGAGGAAATACCAGTACCAAATGTAAGGTGTTTGATACAAATTATAGATGAATATAGATAAATGTGACAATAACGTATGACAGCAGAAGGTACTCAAATGATAAGTGTGTTTTGTTAGAAGACGAAATATGAACGATAGTGGGGTTTTATTCAAAATGTATTGGATCAGGCCTTTTATGTCGGCCCCTACCTATATTGTTCGTAATGATAACCACTGGAGAGATGGAACAATTAGGTACCTAATTAACTACATTTCCAGATAAACCATGTAGATAGAAAGGCCCAAGTGCAGTCCTGTCGATGAGCCCAATGCGTCAACAGTATTTTTGAAAGTCCATTCCCGAAGAGACAAAACATCAAATAGCAGTGGAATCTGTCACAAATAACGTCTAAACTAGTTACAAATAACAATGTTTTATAACTGATGCTACTCAACTCTGATTGAAACTTCGTTAAATAACAATCACACAACTGTACTAAGAGTAAGTTATATAACTTCGTTATGTATAATATCTTTTAGAAGACATTTTCTTTGAATTATTTGATACAATTGTGGATGCACCTTGAAACAGCATGGCTCGAGCGATTAGAGAACTTGGTAATTCAACATTACAACTGTAGTGGAAGGAAATATTGCAACAAGGAAAACGGATTGAATAATTTAATTTGCGTGATGCGCTATGGTTAGCTGGATTACCCAGCGATTTTCATCGAAGTTGTCTTGGAACTCGAAGAAGCACGAAGTAGATTGGATTATAGGAGATTAAAATGGAGTTTCGCGGTATATATTATTTTACTGCGGAAATTTTATGATTGGGTACCTTCGTAAGAATCATTAATGATTCGCGGCGAGAGCGCGTTATTTTTCTGTGAAGTAACAAGGTTAAATTTATTAGGATCAAAACAGGCGAAGAGGCGTACTATTGAAAAGGCGTAGTTCTGGGAGGGTGCTCCATGACAAAAACCGGGTGCAAAGCGTATCCCGAAATTCAAAAATTAACAACGGATTTCGCTTCTGGGTCTACAAATATGTAGATAATAAAGCTGTCGCTACCTATGAATAGTTAACTTTCGGGAGATCAAATTTAGTTTCCTCAACAATCAACGTTTCAACTCTCATTTTAAACCATTCCAACAACTTTATTTTCCTATCCGTCCACAGAACCTTATAACAAGCCTGAATCCTTCAGTTTTCATCCATTTTTGTTTAAATATTCATGGTTTTTGTGGGTAAATGGTTTGTTATGAGTTTCACTGCCTACAAACCAATACATCAATACAATACATGGTCCATCAATGAGCGAACGTAAAATTCACCGTGCATCATGTTCCAAGGTTCTGGTTCTCCGATCTAACTCAAATTTTCAGGGTGGACGGAGAAAACAGTATAGTGATCTCATATTAATTCGAACATGATAATATCGTTAGTAGCTACTAATCAGTGGATCACTTTGCTCATGATCAAATATAAACTCCATCAAGCATAACTTTCTCAAGCTCTAATGGTCCGATCGCGATCAAGGTTTTAAGGTAGCTGGGAAGAACGGTACAATAAATCATATCAAATACAACAAGATCGTACCACTATTCTATCCGAAACAGAATTAACGCGACGAACCCGCTTTACATGTCATACTTTCTTTTCTTTCTTTCTTTTTAATTTAGCGGAATAATTCGTTTTCACAGTTGTTTTAAATTTAGATGTACATGCAAGATGCCATTAAATGGTTTGTAAATTTTATAAGTGCTTAATGGATCTTACAAGATGATTATGGAAACATTTTTATAATAACGAGATTCACTGCAATTGAGACAACTAACGTTTTTCTGACTTATTCAAGTATTTCGGGGTCTGTGTCATTGTTATTCCAAGTTTACCTAAACATCATAATAAACCTAATCACTCGCTTGAAGGAATTTCATTACGTTTTCTGAGTTGTTCGTGATTTTTTACCCAAGCATTTATTGCGATCAGATTACTTAGCTTAGGCTGGTTTGACTAGTAATTACGGTGTCGTGGTGTGGGAACTTTGTAACATGGATCGTGAAGGAATGGTATAGTTGCTCCTTCAAAGGGGTAATGCGAGTAATGACCGCAACACTCAGAGGATAACCAATAATGCTGGAAGGGTCTGGCTATCCCCCGAGGCGGTGGTTTTAGGAAATCGGTATTGAAGAACTATCCATCTCCATTACAACCTGTACAACTCACTTGAAAAATTTGCAGACTGTCAAAAATTATTTAATTAAAGTACTATTAGGTAAAACTATACGATATCCTACTGTTCTTCTGTATAGAAGATTTAATGTTTTGAAGATTAAGCAGAGTTTTCTGCTATCCTTGCACTGGCTGGTCAGAAGTTAGGACGGTCATTGCAGATTTGGAATCAGCACATTGTGAAACGTAAAATGAAAAAATTGTCAGTAGGCTGGGGAGTATGAGAAATGTTTGCTTGCTACGCGAATACAAATGGTTATTATTGAACATAATAAACCAAAATCATTTTAAGTAAAAATTTGAGGGTATGAGCCCAAGGGGTGTAAATTTCAGCCTGGATTGAGAGTTATTTAGCTTTGACATGGATATTTGTTGGGGTTATCACAAGTCAATTGTAGTTTTACCGTTACCTGCGGTAGCTTTAAAGTTTCAGTGATTAATCATCGTCGGCTGGGTACGTCGTACCACCCGAGAATCTTGATAAAATCAATTCTCTCCATTATTTTACTTAATATCACATTCTGATTGATGGTTCTGAAGTTAACATGAACCGATTGTTACCATTAAACAGTTACCTGTCATTAATTATCGAGCCTTTCCCCTTTTGATTTGCCCGAACATTCACATTACCGGGTGCTTAACGTCACGAAACTCCCTGGAACTATCAGGGGGCGAGCCTCCTAGACCTAGTTTTTATGGTTTCTGGAGGTCGGGGCGACGGAACGGGGCTGAATTATCATAATTCCGACGGGCCCATGAAGGACTGACGTGTCTCGTACCACGATAAAGTAGTCTGGCCCTTTGGGGAGAAATCTCCCAGGTCATGAATTATGCAACGCGTCATAAGGGCCCGTTTCAGTATTATATTTGGAAATACGAAGCAATTTTAATCGAGGGGCATTAGATGTGCCTTCATTTAATCAAACACTCAGCTATCCTGACACCTAATCTTGTTTGATCTGCGTTGCACTTCAATACTTGATTTTTGTTCACTCTTCTTATTTGATCCTTTGGCTCCAAACCTCAGTTTAATC
This sequence comes from Creontiades dilutus, assembly GCA_031894815.1. NCBI lineage: Eukaryota > Metazoa > Arthropoda > Insecta > Hemiptera > Miridae > Creontiades > Creontiades dilutus. The sequence continues at coordinate 1,295,111 of JAVIWC010009708.1, forward strand.
CTAGACTGATGCGGTTCATTGGTATCTAATACGTTAACGCTAAAGAAATGAGGAAATTGTTGCTATTTCTCATACCTCTCTAAAACTGTGTAAAGCAATGAATGTAGTGATGTAGCAACATGAAAACTAACTGTAATGGACCAATCAATAGAAAATTAATAGATAAAAAAGTAAAAAAAGATAAATTAATGCATAAAAATTGAATGAATGAAAAATGAATTATTTCTAAATTACACGGATAACTCATAAACACTTATTTTTGCTTATTATTAAATGCTAATTCTGCCTTAATTGCTTTCAGTTGTATTCTAGATGTTATAAAAATTAATCAATTTATATTTCAATACGTTGAATTGACTATAAAATAAATCAGCCTCAAAGACCTTCTAGCTGATCAGTGTGCGTTAATTTACTGTAATTGACTTCTGACTTGATGTCCCAGAGACTAGGATGATTTTGTCATATACTTACATATATAATTTTCATCTGATTTTAATTATTGTTTTTAGTTAGACTAAACTTTAGTTGTGTGACAAACGTTACTGTAAAAACCCTTAATCCTAGGTACTTATTGCATTTTCTTCTAGTCATTACGTTAATGATATCATCTAATTACTCATTGTGCTGAATGAATAGAGGAAAATTCATATATACCACAACAAACCAAACAAAGAGACGCCCCGACGATGTAATTAATTCATTATTTTCCAAAATGTTTTTCAAAGCTTTGGGAATGAATCATTCATTCACGTTCAACCGGAAAAGTAGCATTTTGCATTCGTAATAATGAGCCTTAAACGTCAAACTAAGATGTTCATTTGTTCATGCAATGTCAAGTGTTACCTACTCCCACAATGACGGTTGCCTATCTGCGGACTTACTCGCATTATAACAATGAGGTCGCTGATTGGATTTTTCTTGTTCCAACAATGGACCCATTGTTGACATAATTACTTGCAAAGAACCGAACAAATACGTCCACATTATTCTATCAAGTTCTTTGTGCTCGGGGGGCTTGGAAACATTTTTTTTCAACTCTCCTCCTGTTTCTACACTGCGACATTATTAGAGTACAGTACCTACTAAGCCTCAGGGAACATAATGTGCAGTCAATCCCTTGCACCGGCCTTGCATAAACTAGAATAGATAATAATAATATTACGTAATTTAATGTATACAGGAAACAATATCAATTATATGTGAACCTCGAAGAACGTAGTATAATTCGCTCCAAGAAAGCGGAACAACAATATGTCAATTTTCCATTATGCACGTCAAAAATCTGGAAAACCTTCAAATTTAATACCTACGCTTTTTGGCGGTATGGTCAGCTTTGAGATGAATGTTTCATATAAATTATGATTTATTACACAGCTATAGTAGTGAATCAAACCAATTCAAATCACGTCTCAACTGTTCCAAGGATTCTTCAGCCATCAAAATAGTCAAATAACTTGCAAAAATGTTCTTTATAGAAGAACTTGCTAGCAAAAATCTGTCGTCGAAGTGTGACACTGGTGTTCTAAGTATAGACATCCACATTACATCAATCACTTGACGACGCTCTCCATGGGAAATTCTTAATCAAAGAGGAGCAGTTTGCCAACAGAAGAAAAGACGACGAGACGGCAGGAAGTCCTCTTGATCCTCCATTCTTGAAGCATAGATTGGATGATGGATACTTGGTATTGTTGTAGGTAGTTCCTACCTCCAGGGAGGTGGAGTAGTAACCTTATTTCCAACTTATTATTTACAACTTGTTTTGTTTGCCGTAAAGTTGATAGCACAGCTCTTCAAAAATTGACAACGGGGAAGGCTGGAAGGAGCACAGAGTATCAGAAGGAGGTTCTTGGTTGGACGAAATCCCGATAGAGTGCGTACGAAACCATCATCGCTCTCTTCACCTCAGATTCACCTGAGAATCTCCATGGGCTTGTAAGGCGGGCAGAGCCTAAACTCTAGGAATTGTAACGAACTTTGTTCATCTACTGTAGCTGCTCAGACGGCTCTACGCAGTAACATTTTCGGTATGTGGGTTCTTTGAGATAATTTCGGCCGCGCACCAGCTAACAACCCGTTTCCCGCGCTTCCCTCCACAGTTGTTTTGGTTCCCGACGTCATTCCGTTTGAGCGGTAGTGAACTGCGCAGATGCGTAATATTTGAAAAATCTGTTGCGTAAGCTGGATTCACATCCATTTGGCAAGCTATCCGGAAAGTGAATACGAGCAGCTGATTGGTTGGACACTAGCTGGGGAGAGGGAATATTTTTTCCGGACAGGCAGTTTTGAAACGAACTGTACGCATCTGATTTTTCAAATATTTTTCTTTCCGGATGGCGCAGTTCACTACTGCGCATACGGAATGGCGTCGGGAACCGAAACAGTTGTTGAAGGAAGCGCGGGAAACGAGTTGTTGGCTTGTGTTCGGCCGATTCCCCTCCATCCCCTCCACTGCTTTTTACTAGCTTCCCCTATCCGTATTTCCGTACGATCCGGATGGATCTGAACCCTGCTGTACAGTTCCTGTCCGGAAAAAATCAGGTGATGGCCAACCAACCAATCACGTAAGAGCTTTCCGGATAGGTGAGAACCGGGAGGGTGGATCTGAACCCTACTTCAGTCTCCTCCCGTGCTTGTGTTAGGTTGTGAGGTGTTGAGTGTTCACGGCAAAATGCTTCCAAAGTGATTTCTTTTCGAATTCGGTACGGGTTTTCGCGGTCGGATGTGTAGGTTAAAGTCATTCGATCACGCTGTGTATTGTGTTGTGAAATGTTTTATATCATCATGATTTCTTCTCCTACGCTCATCTTGTTCATCATTTGTTGAACAACATTCGTCTTCAAGGTACCTATCTGCATGCTGCGTGAATTTTTCCTAATCACACTTAATTATGTACTAATTTTACCAAATTCATAATCCTATGGATCGTAGAAGAGGGTGAATGTACGGGTTATTAGTGATGATACCTGTATATTATATTGAATTACACAGGGGTCCCCCCCCCCCGCAACTTGGAACCAGACCCCCCATGTAAGTTAGTACCATTTCCCCAAAACAAAAATGAATAAAATACTCGTAAGCACCTTGGGACAATCGATACCAATACTGATTTGAGTATTTGGATCGCAATATTCGATACTGTTCAGGTGTCTCTTGAAAAGTATCGATATTACATATTCAAATTTTGTGAGAACTCACAAAAAATACCCACAACAACTGAAATCGTACTAATACTGATAAATCAAATCTGGATGTGAAACGAGTTGTTAAACTTGATATTGTGAAGCTAGATGTTTCTATTCGTTTTTAGAACAATTCAGTTTTTATTCCTATTCCTATTTAGTTTTTCAATATGGCGACGGTCTTATCAGGAAGGGGTCACCTATTCTCGAATTCTACCAGAACAAATTCTGCGTTGATTATATTACCTAGGTACCTGGTTTATTTTTCAGGTTGGAGAATTCAAAGAAATATGACGTACAAAATGAACAACTTTATTCCATGGTATGTCGCCAAAAAGTAGTTACAAATATTAGGTTATAGTGTCGAAGGTGATCCATGTTGATATTGGGCTATTTGCATTCAATTCTTGTCCTAAAAAGCTGTCTGCTATAAGATCCTCTTTCGAGACTTCGTGTGTTGGGAGCTTTTCACGGTCTTTCAGTATCAGGTTGCCCTCCTTCAGCATTATAAGTGATAACTCTATTGCTGGCATTGGAGTCTTTTGGGAATTTATGCATTTACTCCCGTGGTAAGTCTCATTTTCGATGACACCCTGCAATTTTGAAGTAGGTAGCCCTAAGTATGGGGAAGGAGAAGGAGCTTCTTCTTACCATCAAAGAGAGGAAAGTGCGGTACCTCGGATACGTGATGAGGGGTGCTCGTTACGAGCTGCTGAGGCTCATCATCGAAGGCAGGATTTGTGGGAGGCGTTCGAGTGGGAGGAGGCAGAATTCAAGGCTGGTTATCTTGCTCTTCGGTGAATGTCTTCCGTGCAGCAACCAATAAAGAAGAGCTTGCCGTTTGGATCGCCAACCTCCGTGTGGAGAGCGCGAATTAAGAAGAAGAAAAAAGCAAGTAAAAACCAGAACGATCTGTACTTGGACGAGATTTTCTGGTGGATTCACAAAACTCGATACGCCGCACAGTGGTCCAGAATCGTCAAAAACCGGTCAAAACTTAATATCTCCTTGTGTAGTTGAACTAGAAACCTAAAATTTACTATTCATAGAACTAGAATGCCAAAAAATTTTTTTTATGAACTTCACATTTGTTTTGTTTTAATTATTTGTACAGGATGTACCTAAATGATGGATATTCAGTTCTGTCTCCGATATTTGAAGGGCTATCAAACGTGAATGGTCCTGTTAAAAAATTAAACAAAATATAAAATGTGTAGCACAATTCATTACTATAATTATCAGCTATAATTGATTCGGAGAAGAAAAGTATAGGCCCCTTGTTTGCACGTGACCGCCTGATTGCGCTACCCATATTTGGAGAAGCCGAAACTCCACGTGGAGCCTCCTTGTACCTAACTTGGCAGGCCTTTTCGTGGTAGAATCCTTCCCAAAGAAGAAAGACGAAAGAGCAAGAAGCAGCATATTCCTAGATTTGTGGAGGACAATTTTAGAGAAAAATGTCCATATTTCTCCGACTGAAAAATGTCCATATTTTTCTTACAGAAAAAATGGACATATTCCTGTAAGAAATTAAAACAGCTTTCGCACAAGTACGCAACCACGAGAGACATTTTATGTCTTTGCGCCCCCTCCCGCATACACACCACGTACTTCCAATTGGAGGCCAGTTTTGATGTAAAACGCTTATCGAATTCAACGTCGGCGAGAGAATGAGGCGTCTCGATAAATGTATCACGTACCTCGCCAATTTCAATTTCATTTGTGGATAATGTAGTATTCATAAGCAGCTTTTTGCGTGAACGATATTCGCGCACTAGTTCCAACGAGTGCCGTTTTGTAGGACCAGTGATAACTACGTTAGATTGTGCTCGTTGATGGTTGCGATGTACTGGTTCCATCGTTTGGTCACTGAGTTTCCGAAGCAACAAATGGTAAACTGTAAAGACATCATCATCACCACTCACAGGACTGTCACAGTTAGTAAACTATATGGTTCCATCGGGTGGTCACTGAGGTTCCGAATGTCCAGGGGTTAACGTAACAAGATTAAGTAAATCAACAGCTTTCAAATGAGTGGTGAACGAGTTTTGTACGATCACAAATGTCGAAGATAATGTCCGTAGCAACGAATCGGTTGTAAGCGAAAACCATCGGAAATATTTTCGTGACGCTGTCCGCGTTACATTTTCGAGTTTATGTAGCAAAGTAAAGACATGAAATGTCAAAAAAATCGCAGAGAAACCTCAAACTTTGGCCTAGTGGCCAATTAGCCTTGGTTGTGTATTTTGAGAGAAATATCGCACTTGTACCAAAGTATGTTTAGGCGCAGCCCTTTTTTCGCTCATGTTTTCAATAAAAGTACCTTCGGTTATATCCTTTAAAGGAATTTTTGACCAAATATAAAACCTACAATTAACTTGAAAATATTGTTAGGATATTTTTAGGATTGAATTGAAAGAAATAACAGCAAAATACTTGAAACCGAACTTCGTTCATGTTTGATTTAAGAAGGTTCTTATATCAATGATGTCAGATCTACTCAATGATTATCGTAAAGCGAGCATCAACTGGCCATGCGATGTTCATTTTATAAGTACTGCAGACCTAGTCAAATATCAGTGAACCGTCCGATCACAAGCCGATGTTCTGTTCTCGGCTCTTGAAGATGCATCAATGGAGACAACTCAACCTTGGAACGTCGCTGGAAGAAACTTCAGACCGCTGCACCCAAATGCACAATCAAGATTTATCGAAGCTGCGTCATTCCCTTTACGGATTATTATCGGCACAAGCCAATTGCCCGTTTCTTCCCCACTTGTTGAAACACTTGTTTTTATCCACTTTGAAAGAGTTTTAGTCCATGACAAAAAAAAAAAAAAAACAGGAGAGATTTGAGAATATCACATATTGAACATAAACTTCAAATAGTAGTACAGGGGATCGCAAGCATGCTCCTGCAACACTTAGGTGTTTTTTGAGTCCGATTTTCGGCCGATTTATTTACTTTTCCTAACCATTGTCTTCAGATAACTAGTATCCTATTAGCGCGTTTTCAATTGTCTTTACTATTGATAGCTATTAAAAAGGGCGAGACAACAAAATAGTAACCTTGAACTTTCCCTTTGGTAATCTACTATTCTTTTACTAGTTCATGGGTTGCCCAGGGATTCTAAAATCCGTACACAGGGTTGTCACTGAGGCTTAAGGTGTCATAAAGGGGCTATTCGTCTAAGGAGACGTGGATGTGATAGGAAACAACAGCGAATTGTTTTCTAGCTCAGCTTTCTCCGGACTAAATTTTGTGCAGTTCCCTGCTTCCTAAGAAAACTCCTGCCGTCTTCAATTTCCCGGGGGAAGGCCGCCTTGAGCCAGGTGGAGGGGACACTGGACGCTCGCTTCCTTTCCGTGGACCCGACAGTATCAATGAATTTTCTACATTCAGAAATCTAGCAAACCCCAATATATTTTTTGATTTGAAAAGATTTACTTAATAACAATCCGAGTTGTATTTGTTCTTAACCACCAAATACATTAAAAATTATGAAGGAACTTGGGAGTTTTGCGCTGCAGGCTATGGGTAGACTCCTGAACCTTGTGACTCGATGAAGAAAACCTCAATACAACCGATCAATCGTTTGGCGTTAAACTCACGAGAAAGTTGAGAGAAACCCCTCTTCGAATATGTTTAGTCATCTATCATTATATTGATGAGTTAATGTTCTTCGTTGAGAAAACATTTTAGTAATGGTTAGGTAGAATGTAGATATTCCACTCGTGGATATGGAGAATAGACGCTGTCTTTGGGCCAGTGTTATTGTGAACAAGTGCATGCGATATTCATCACAGTCACTGAAGTCTCGTGAAGACAAAAAACCACTGTGCTGAGCTAGGTCTGTTCATTTCGTGATCATGTACTGTAGAGCTATTGTTCTTCCCATATTTGACAAAACCCCATCATCATTTTTGAGTCGAGTACAGCAATGTTTCATTTCCGAAATGAATCCTGAATTTTATTACCACTTTGAATTTACCCATCAGGAATATAACTTAATACACAATAGCACCACACCTTTGTCAATTTGCACACAATACACAATGGTTTATTCTGGTGGGTCATTTGTTCATACAACAGCCATTCTTCGTATAATAGTAAACAATTTAGAAAAGAGCATAAGTGCTGCAAATTATTATATGAAGGTTTATTATTTCAGTATTAGATAGCTCTTCGCTGACTGTATTTGTAAGACGTAATTTTTAGTGTATTATCTAAAATCGGTCCTACAAACCTTAAGAAGATCCTCATCTATATTTCACCCTCGTAGATCAAGTAGACCTACTCAGTAATTAAATAATATTGCATATATTATATTGTATGTCGACACAAACATTGGAACACGTGATTGAAACAACTGGAATTTTTTGAGATGAAATAAAACACCTACCTACGCATCACTTGACCGCTAGCATATAGGTAATGAAAGTTGTGAAGAACTTGATTTTAAACGAAATTAAATTGCAATTACATCAGCAGCTTTTATCGTCACATCTATAAGGCAATTTTTATTTAGCAACACTTTCAAATTCGGCTTGACGAGCTATTCGCAGCAATAAGTATCAACAGCTGTCATTATTGTTCATAAGTTCATACGGCATGTGTATGGTTTGTGTTGTTGTTGTGTGTTACGGCGGTGTGTTGGATTGGAGCTGAACTTGTTCTTACTTCATTCCTCCTTCCAAATTGTGGCAACTTTCATATCTCGCGATAATTTGCCGCTCTCACTTTTGGTCGCCCGAACATTCGGAAATTACGAATTTCATATGAAACCCACCTTTCATGCATATTCATGCGATTTTGGGAAGGCGCCGAACGCTGCACTTTAAAGAAATGATAACGTAATTCATCCAGCGTGACAACTTGATTCGGAGCGATCGGAATTTCGGGCCACTAATTTTAACATCGATATATTTCTGGAATGAGGGTAGCTCATTTGGGCCTCGTTAACAAATTTAATAACAATGGGTAAACAAAGGGGTATTACTGATAACTATGCTAGTTTTTTACGCAATAGATAGCCACCATAACTTACCTATTACACACAGCTCAAATCAATAAATATGTCATTTACTATATAAGTAGATATGTGAAATCTAAACAATACAGATAATACAGAAAAGTCTGTAAATATTTGTTGTTTTTCCAAGAAGAGAGGGAAATATTGCATAGGTACTTCAGTGTTTATAATCAAATTATCAAGAATATTATCATTATTTCTTGAACGTAGAGGGCGTATACGAATCCACCAAAACGGGGGATATTTAAAGAACCTGCAGTAGTTTAACTAAACTGTACAAAACTATCCGAACCTTGAAATCTAAGAAGGTGTCAGAAGTTTACCACAGGCACCCAAATGAGGAATCTTCTATTTACATTGCTTTAGCTCACTCACCTGTATGTCTTTACTCCCTATTTCTTAAGAAGCATCCAACGAGAGCCGAGAGCTCTACCCTCTGGGATACGAACAACAAGCGGACAACGCACTGGAACAACTCCCCAATGTCGAATGGGATGCCCAACACAAGAGACTGTTCGTCTATGCTACAGCTCTGCCTTTCAATAGTCCGTCACAACGCTGCTCTGAGTTTCCTAGGTGGATATGCAAGACGGAAAGGGTGGTTCCTTGGTTGGAACCCCAATTTAATCTAGAAGAGCGTGGATACTGACCTTCTGGTAATCGCACCATCAGGAGTATATATTATTGATGTTTCAGTGGTCTCGGGTTCAGAAAGGAGATCACCAGCTGGTCATCAAATCTGCCAGAATTAGGAAGTACCAAGTTGATGCTCTACTCAAAGCAGCAGCACAGCTATTAGATGAACAATCGGGTCAGATTCAGCCGGCTTGATGTAAGATTCGATTCGGCTAGAGAGACAAATGTTTTTAAGAAAGAAGCATTCATCGGGAGCTCAGAACAACACCGTTCTATTGAGCTAGAAAAATGGTATAGAATTCCAGCCCTAACTCCACTCAACCCACTGGTCCCGGAAAAGTCACTAATCCATGTGATCATCAGGATTTTAAAAACACCACGTTTTGAATACATCTTTGGAATGCGGCCATTTCGGACCAACTTGTATGTATGTTGCAGGTAAATCCCATGAGATTTAGTTCGGCTAACAAAAAAAAAAGAAGAAAAAACTATAAATTTTCAATATTGAAAAACATTGATCTTGCACCGCGGAGATAAGAATTTAACGCTCTTTACTAGAGGCCCACAGACCCCATGTTACTCTGAAAAAGAAGGGAGTTAAGAGCATTTTTTGTGATGTAAGGCCAAAAACATGAGAAAAAAATCTCAAAAGCAAAGAAAATATCGGATTTTAAGCGGATTAAAAATATTTGTCGTTGCAAACTTGTTGTCAGAAATGAGTTGTAGAATAATCCTCCGGTCGGTTGTTTTACCTAGCGTTTACTCCCTATAACAATTAAAGTTTCTATGCAGGCGTAAGCGTTATGACCTGAAAACGTAAAGTAACCGCAATGTATGAATCCGGTCGCAATATAATCTTGTATACATTTCTCATAATCTTGCTTCAGGAATTAGGACTGAGTATATAGGTTTCCTTGTATGCATTTAATAAAATACTGTATGTTTGATTTATTAGGCTAGACAATGTTAAATAAATAAATACGAGTACATTGTAGCTAAGGCTTGGGCGTAGGGTCATTCTCCTCGAACATCTGTATTTCCAGGTACTTTGTCTAATAACACTTGCTTACTTTTCATGAATATGACTCATCACAATGTTCCAATTCACCTCTCGGAAAATTAAATTAGCGAATCATGTTTATAAAATGTAGATACCGAGTTGTTTGGCCGTAAACGATACTTGAGGGAACTGAAAAATGAACAAGCTCCGGAATGTTATGGCGGGCCCGAAGATTAGATAATAGTAGAGTAGACAGATAGAGCGTTGTGAATAATCGCCTCGATGGTTGTTCGCGTCTGAATAACAAAGCGAATCGCTCGCGAGAGCCGGTGAATTGGTAATCCGATTGTCGGGCCATGAGATTCGTCAATATATGATGCCATGATGCTCGCCTCCTCCTCAATTCGTGAATATTTGCCCTGCACAGTGAATGAATAAAACATCTGCCGTTGAGATACGTACATATTTACCCTCTTTTCAAGTTTGGCCGTTCATGATATTGTTGGTCGTATCGAATGAGAGCGCCACAACAGGTTGTTCGAAAGAATCAATTTTGCCTTGACAAAATTTCTTTCAAAAAGAAGAGGAGGGGTTTGTGAAACAGTTTTAACTGCACTACTGATCAAAATCAAAGGATCACTGCAGAAAAAACTCAGTATTGGATTCGTGTTTGCCGCATCAAACGCGCTAAATCGACGATCAGAACCAATAAAAAAAATGTGTGTGGTTAGCGTCCTCCACAACGATTAAAACCAGTTATTTTGGTCATCTTTGTTGTTATTCCAAAATTCTGTTTCGCTGCGTTACTGTTCACTGTGGTATTTCTGCTTTTTGTTTTTGTTTTTCGTTAGTTAGGTATATATTTTGTTGGAGTTTTCCTACTTATCGAGCTATTCGTTTGTTATTAACTTTTCGCATAAAAAAAAAGTGACAGATTTTGAATTAGGGTACTTGATGACGAGTTCGGCGAAAATTATGCGGGTTTTACTGTTCGGATTGTTCAACGAAATTGATTTCAAGACATAATAAATATTGACAAGAAGCCGCTAGCATGGCCATTTTCTCTAGTTATACGAAACAATATTGCACATAGTGACAAAATGAAAGTAGGGTCATATAAGTAATTTACCTCGACAATATTTATCGTGTAATCCCACAATATGACAGAAGGCTAAATATTCTTACCACACGAGGCGCACTAACATTTTTTTTCTTGCAATAGTCAACTTCAAGTTTTTGATTGCCAGGAGGCCCATGACGCTGTAAATCAGATTACTGGTAACATTTCACCATTGCTTACGCAGGTGAAACCCGTTTATTTTAAATCAACGTTCAAATCTACGATTCCTGAAACAATTACAAGCTCCACAAAAAAAAAAAAACGCTGCAAATTCTTTCACTGGGGTTTATTATTCAATTTGCTTGCGTTCATGATTTGAATTTCTACTGAGCTTTGGAGTGTGCGTGACAGGATTAGGGCGATGAAATTTCAGGAGATATACATGGAGCACGTGAATTCTCGACCAAAATACCTATTTGGATTGATCAGTTGATCATATTTGTGTGCCTCCTGAAATTCAATAATCGCCCTATCCTGTGAAACACGCAGACTCCAAAGCTTAGAAATTCAAATCATGAACGCAAGCCGATTGAATAATAAACCCCAGTGAAAGAATTTGCAGCGTTTTTTATTGAACCTCAATACCCCCCCACAATAAAAACATCTATAATTTATCAAGTCCTTTGCCACTCGTATTGCGTTAAAACTTCCCCAAATCCAAATTTAAACGATGTAGCCAAAGGTAGAAAGATGTAGAGGGGGCACACAAATATCATCAACTAATCAATCCAAATAGGTGTTTTGGATGAGAACCGATTTACGTGGTCTATGCATATCTCCTGAAATTCAATAATCGCTCTATCGCCTGTGAAACACGCACACTCCGAAGCTTAGTACAGATTCAAATCATGAACGCAAGCCAATTGAATAATAAACCCCAGTGAAAGAATACTTATTTACCCCAGTAATAATATTCACCTATATATTATCAGCGTTTCATACATGTGCTTCAGCCCGTATATCGGCTATAAACTACAAGTATCCACATCGGCTATCACTCCAGTAACCACATTCACTACAACTCGACGCTATCGGCATCACTATGTTACTAACAAACAATAATAAACGAAAAAACGCAAATGTTGGCACCATAAATCGGGCCATACATCGGGAATGGTTTGACCTACGGACGTGGGGAAGGGCTCATTCGATTCCTCATGGTATGCTCTTCAAATAGGAAAATATTTAGGCCGATTCGACTAGTTTTTAGGTTTTCAGGGATTTTCACAAAACTTTTACAGCCCTTAAAGGCCACTTTAAATTGAGTGAGGGAGCTGGCTCAAGAACTGGGGCGTCGTCGGACCAACATGGATTTTTCCTGAAAATTTCAGCTTTTTTGCTTCAGCCGTTTGAGAGAAATCGTGCGTACGGCGGACGGACGGGACAATTCGGATTCTCACACCCTTTGAAACGTACCACAGGGGTTCCATTTTTTTTTTAAATCAAAATGGTTTATTATTGAATAATAAAAAAAGTCAAGATTCGTAAAGTAGACTAGGGTATCCCTATGTATTTTTCGATGGTGAATTCGAATCCAAAGTCCGAAAATCTCCTGACCCCCAAAATTTTGAGCTATGGCCAAAAAACTACCCTTAAATTGGCATCAGAACCTTCTTTTAGAGTCATGAGATTGGGGTGAACTACGACATCTTTTTAAGTGAATTTCTAAATTTTTTGGAGAGTACTTGGGAAAACTACTTCACCCTCAATCAACCCCCGCCGCATCCTCCAAGGGGTTGAGTTCTCACGCCAAGTCGATTAGGGACTTCTATGTTTTTGGGGACCATGAGATCGAATTTCAACTTCCAAGATTCCGTAGACACCTCTTCTCCCCTTAATCACCCCCTCCTAGGGGTTGAAATTTGATTTTTCGCGCCAAGTCGAATACGGCAAGGATTTCTGTGTTCCCAGGTTCGCTGAAATTGAATATGATTTTTGAAAAGGCTTCCAAACTTTGTTGGGGTCTCCCCCAATGACTTTTAATTAATTCGAATATCACAGAGATATCACAAGAACAGAGAATAAAATCCGAAAGAATTGTGGGGCTGTGTTATTTACTTTTACCATGATTAGTTATTGTTGAGTTTTGTTTTTCTAGTAACACACGTCTCGTAGTACCGCGGATTATATAAAATAAAAATCATGTAGTAACTGTTATGAATTTAAGGGACATCAAATTTGAACGGATGAAAATTTGGTGTTGAGTTGCAAAATTTAGTGCATATGAATTTTGAACGGGTGAACCAATTTAGAAGATTTAAATTTAAATAATAAATGGTATTTGAACATGACAGTGATTTACGTATTCCTCTGAAGGGGTGACGAAGGGTGAGATCACCTGCATGAATTTCAGGCATCAGCTACGACACGTTGAGGAACAAGTACTTCCCCGAGGGGGAATGCAGGTGAAACTCGTTTGTACAGGATCAAAAAATATGAGGGGACAAGTATTACAGCCAAGACCTCAAGAAGTAGGTGGAGCAAGCAGATCAGCAAGGATAGGTACGAGCTAAATATTAAAAGAGTAGGTTTCGGACAGATTGATTGAATCAGGAAGAGGATCTGAATTAATCCCGTTGGGCTGGTCCGGGCTTATTTATACGGGTGTTCTGACCTCAGTGAGGGATTTCCCATCTCTTCCACAATGACCGGGGAAAATGCAAAATCCTCGACTTTTCGTCGGTGTATTGTTAATAGCATAATATATTACAATTTTTGGGGCTTCCCCTAACACGGCCCTTGGACGATTGGACCAAAACGAGATAAATACCTGAATGAAAAATGTTATTGTACGGATTTCGATAACGACAAGTTAATATTGCATATGTTGGCCAACTAACAGTGAATAAAAACCCAGTGTTGTGGCGAAGTCGTTACTGTGAACCTCACGTGTGCGCGAGCAAAATCTCGTTGTTGGAATCTGATCATCGCACCAACAAATGTTGCAAATTACGCACCAACTGCAGTTGAAACTGCTTCGTTTAATGAACTTTCTTCTTCGAGTTTGGAACTTAAGAACCCATACAAAATCTAGCTACACTCGCCGACTCACTTCGGAGACTGCTAATTGACAACCAGATGTTATGTTACAACTGTCGGGGATTCCCCTTACAGTTTCGTATAAGGGTTTTTGTATTAAGTTGGTAAATATATAGTGGAATTGGAATTATGCGGGAGTGCACTGCAGAACAGAACGAGTAGAAACACTATTGTCAATACAATGAGCACTGCTCATTGAGCAGCAACTAAACTTCTCCTACTCACTGCTTTATTTATTCTTGATCGTAACTAGGTGCCTGAGTGCCTATTTAAATATATATTTCCCCAGCAACATTATTGGTAACGGTTGGTTTTTCAATCATAATATGTATAGGTACAACTATGTAAATAAAATGATGATTTTTCTCGTTTAGTTCAAAAGAATAAAACTTTCGTTCGATCTTACCTACCATCAAGGCTTTTAATTTTGTTCAACAATAAATTTTTTGTTATTTCTGGATAGGGCTTCCTAATATTTCGATGTATTATGGGTTCATGGTACTTTTCCACCTTTGAAGAGTTATCATTGCACAATCCGATGGACGTAAACGAATATAAAGGTTCCCTTATTGATATGTGGGAATTTAACTTTGTTAGGATGATACCTATGTTCTTCCTCCATCGTACTCCAATAGGGTAATGGCCCATCGACCGGAGATTCATAACCGCATAGAAATTTATGAGAGCTACTGATCATCAATTACGCTGATTTTCGAAATATTTATTGAGAGATTCGATAGGGGAGACGATAAACCAGACCAATTTCGGAACTCGGAATGTTATGTCGATCTCCCTTGAGATAAAATTAATTTATATATGAACCAATGAAATGAAAGAGTGATTGACGTAGTTTATGATAGCGTAATTATTTTTAAAATCTCAGTTCAACGAAAAGAGCTGGAGAACGTGATTCGTAGTGGGCGTCCTTACCAGGATCCCGGGAACACGTCGGTCGTCAAGGTTACGGATCGGCAAGAGAAATTAATCCTTCGCCGTTTACCGCTAGATAAACAACAGGTCGGAGATGGTTTTCCATCAGCGCAAGGTCCTCGTTCCCATCCCATTCCGCCAAGCCCACCTCTCGGAGCTGAGCCGAGCTGAGCCTTCATTGTCCTATTGTTTCCATCGTAAACTTTTATCTGGCAAAGGCGACAAGGCCTGTGAAGAAAGGTTCATAACTCAGCCGGATCGTCTCCAGTGGTTTCTGAAATGTTTTCTACGCGCATGCATTTTTCTAGGACACTCAACTTCGCGGGCTGCGCAATGGGATTTATGAGCGACTTTCAAATCCTGGTGCAACGCGTGGTGGGAAACGTCGTTTCTTTGAAAGACCGAGTTCGGATTCGTCTATTACGAGATAGATTGGAGAATTTGGATCCTAAGATTCGTTTTAACAACGAGTCCATGGAAAATACTTATGGCATTCACGTTTCCGGACCCGTTCTCTCAATTAAGGAATCCTGATTTTCGGACTTGATCCAGAAACGAGTCTATGGTTAGTATGTGAAGCATCCACGGATTCATTCAAAGGAGCAAATCCCGAATTAAGTCTTCCCATTGGCCACAGAAAATCGAGTCCGCGTCAGCCTACCGTACTTAGTTATTTTTATCCGAAGAAACGAGTCTGCAACAACCAATGGTATTTGAATATTTTCGAAATTTCGAATCTGTTCCTCGTATGAATCCGAAGAACCCAGTGTTTCTCTTTGGTGGACCGAGTCCTGGTTCGTTCATGCTATTGAAGGATCCTGATTTTCGGACCTGTTCCAGAAGAGTATATTTAGTCCATGGATAGTATATTTATCATCCGCTTCATCATTCAGAGGACCGAATTGCCAGTTTCCTAGCCATTGAGGAATACCACTTCCGCATTTACTAGACAATTTCTCCCCAACTTTTACATTACAAATCAATTGCAGAATCCGATGACGAACATATCTGCACACCAGGACAATGTTATTTGATACTCATTTCTATGTTGAACTTTTTTGCTTTATGTACTTCAATCTTCCATAAGTTTACCAGAAATTGCAGTGTTTTTCGATCCAGCATTTTAAAAACTGAAAAGTGTCGTAAGTGATTAATGTGGTGGACTGCGAACATTGGAAGCCGCTGTCTTGAGAAGAGGAAGGGACGCGATCTACAACCGATAACCTCCTTGAGGTGGTCAGTGAAGCTTTCACTTCTGTCCAGCCCGCCCTACTGGTACGTTTCACGACACGCCGCCGCCGGCTGTCCAACGGCCTAGAAGAGACTGAGACCGCCTGGAAGGTTTCACGAAGATGATAAAATAAGTGAATAGATAACTTACTAAGAAACGCATTACGATAATCCGTTCGTAGATATGTCAAAGCTATTACGACTTGGGAGTGTTACGCTTCCTAGTAGATACAACGGAACGAAGCCGGAAGCTAGGTCGTGACTTTCATAGTCGTTTCTTGTCTTTCTTCATTTACCGTTAAATAGGTTATGGTGTCTCTCGAAGGTCTTGAACGAGAGATACCAACCATATCGGGGTAGTTTGAAACATCCGGCATTATATTAATCCAACTTCGCCCATGATTCTGCAAAATGGTAATTGTTATGCCCTAAGATTTATTCTTATATACATTTTTTGAAAATCCGTATTTTATACGCAGATGATCTCTGTTTGCTGTCGTACAGCTACGCAGAAATGAAGAAAATACTGGAAGCCCTCCATCTTTATTGTGTTCTCCATATTAACCACGCCAAATCTAATGTTCTAATTTTTAGAAGAGGTGGAAGAATCTCCACACGTTACAGGTTCACATGTGGAGAACAGGAGATCCCTATCGCCAATTCCTACACGTATTTAGGTGTGAAGTTCGTTACTTCAGGGCGTTTTGTTCAGCATGGTAAGGAATGTGTTAGGAAAGGGGTGACAGCTTCCCGAGCATTGCTTCCTATGATACACAAAGCCCGCGGGGGACCATTCCCCTCATGGAGTTTAGTGATTAACTCTTTAGTCTTGTCGTCGTCTCTCTATGCTGTCGAGTCGTGGGGTGTGTCCCACACAGACGTATTGGAAAAGGCTCAGCTTCGTGCTTACAAATCAATTTTGTTTTTGCCCAATAACACTCCCGACTACTTTATCCGCACTGAGATGGCATTGTCGCACCTGGAGGTGAAGATTACTGGCCTTGCCCTGAGTTGGTGGTTTAAGTTGTGCAGTATGGAGGATTCCAGACTACCTAAACGTTGCTTCTCTCGCCTCCTTACTCTCCATGTTGCTAGTCCGGATCAGCAGTACAACTGGGTTACTCAAATGGATGCCATACTCTCAAAGGTTTGTCATGGTCTGCTCAGGATCCTCACAATATTAATAAGACTATGATTTTACAACGAATCGAATCATTTTGGAAGCGGTCAGACAGGGAACGTATAGAGATATCATCCTTCAGCCCTATTTACAAAATTCATCGACCCCCTGAAGACGTGCTCCCCGCGTATTTGAATTA
The DNA here is from genome assembly GCA_031894815.1 of Creontiades dilutus. Lineage (NCBI taxonomy): Eukaryota > Metazoa > Arthropoda > Insecta > Hemiptera > Miridae > Creontiades > Creontiades dilutus. Next base: position 1,312,600 of record JAVIWC010009708.1, read on the forward strand.
CGATTTGGGTATTCATGTTAGAAGACTGCTCGCTCAGATCCGACTATCTGGAAACCTGTTCGCTAAATTAAGCATACCTCGTTTCTCAGTGAAATTTGATAACTTAGTTAATTGTCCATTATGTAATTTTCATGAACCTGACACGATTTTTCATTTCTTATGTATCTGTCCCGTCCTCCGTGGTGAGCGTTTTTCGTTTTTCTTAAATAATGAATTGTCTTACTGTGACATTTCTTCTTTGCTGGCCCTTCAGGATATTACTATATGCAAAAAAATTTATTTCTTCGTAACTAACTGTATTAAAACAAGAGTTTTCCTTTTAAATGAAGGTTTCCTGCACTAGTACTTCTCTCTTATTGGTGACTTCTCCTCAATTTGTGTATAAGCACTTTCTTTTCTTTTTTTAAGTTACAGATATGTGATGTTTATTTTATGTAATTGTATGCCAACCTTGTAACGCCGGAAGGCCTTTACAAATAAAAAATTTCATTTCATTTTTCATTCATTTCATTTCATTTCAAAATCCGTATTTTGAAAATGATTTTGAATATTATGTTTTATGTTCCATTCAATGTGAAAAATATATCTTAACTCTTTTTATTTCAATCTTGTCTACATGTTTTTTGTTCCGAAATGAAGAGTGAACATGTTTCCTCTTCGGCTTGCAGTCGAAACTTCGGTTCCTCACGGATAACCTTGCCAACTGTGAAGATTGAATTTTTCAAAACAAATGCTCATGTTCAGGCTTTACGATTCTTTTATGACAATGGCATAAATATTTTCATTTTCCACTATTAATTATCGTTTTAAAAAAATGAGACACTTATTTCCGACCAAGATGACTCCAGTAAAACTATTTAATTATTTCCATTTAGTATGTCTTGGTTTGATTCATAATTTTTAGTTTTCATTCATACAAATTGGCACTTTGTTCATTTTTTAGAAATCCTTTTTCTTTGTTATTTGAACTCCCCTGAAGAGCACAAGTTTTCGAACTTATTCTTCGTGGGGCAACGTCATTTATTTCTGTTCATTTTAAACTTACGTATCAAAATTATAAAATTACTTAGTCTTCATAATTTTTGAAAATCTTGTGTATGTAATTTCATTATTGTTGTCAATAAACGGATATTTGATTTGATTTCATTTGAATTAATTTGGATTCACATATAAGCGGAATAGTATGTCCTGTAGATGCGGAAAGCCAACTAGGATGCTGACTAACTCACCACCTACCGCAGATTGGAGTGCGGAGAGGAAATTGGGGTATTGAAAAATTGATTCTTGTTTTTGTTTTTCGACTTGGTTTCCATCGGTAAACGATTGATCGTTTTTCATTGTTAATGTCTCATAACTGACCGGTTCAACGGACTGCACACTTCAGCGGGCTACGCGTTCCCGTACATATGAGAACACTCTTCCGTGTGTTCCCTCGCTTCCGCATCTCCCTCAGTACGTTTTCCGCACTTCCCCGCTCCGTAGCATTCCTCATTCATGTGAATGCAGCTTTGGTCACGAAATCTAACGATTTCCCGATTCATAATAAATTAGCTCCTCCTTTTCCCCACCTGATTAATAAGTTCACACGGTGAAAGGTGACGGAATCCAGTCCTTCCCAATCAGGATGTGATTGGCTCAGTGTGCATGAGCCATCCATATTTTCAAACCGTAGGGAAAATAACCACATTGTGAACTGATTTAACTGAATGAAGCTAAACTTCAATAAACTGATCTAAACCATTCAGGATATTTCTGCACTAAATCCCTGCTTGCATGGATTGATTTAAATTAATAATAATAAATATTAGGAGGGAGCAAATAAGCGTAAATTTTTTCAGAGGTGGGAAGTAAAACAACTATTTTTGAACATTTAGGAATAACAGACGTTGCTATCGATCCCTCATGTGTGACGCTATTGAATCAGAAATTGTTTGTTTTTATAAACGTGTTGGCTTGCAGAGGATGTCTTTTCCTTTTACGTTGCTGCATGTTAAAATTTGATCAGATTTCTATTCTCCTATATGCTTCAATGTACGAACTTTGCTATGATGTCTGTCAAAAAAAGTTTACCTGGTTGGATGGGCTTCCTCATTAATCTTAACATGGAGCATAGGATTGATTTAAAAACCTAGTGCGAAACAAATGATCGATTGTGAAATAGAACAATAGTAGATATGTATAATTCAGTTATTTATGTCTGCACATCCTATCTACGCAAAGGCCTTTAATATCTACGGTGTATTCAAGCTAATCTTAAAAAACTACTGCTAATTTTACCACCATCGGCCTATTTTCTTGGAGTTTCGCCTTTTCATATGCTCAACAGATATTCAATCAGTCGCAATCAAATTCGTAGAGCACCAACTACTTAACACGTTCGAACGAAATCGGGATCCAGCGGGATCGGTAGTAATCGACTTAAAATTCAAATTTGCACATGAGCACACGCTACTATTGATTCAATCGCATACCGTCATTGGTGCAGTTGTGGGCGTGACAAGGATTTACTGCTGACAGAGACACATACAGCCATCAGATAGAATACACGGTTCCAAAATTGACCGGCAAAGTCTGAAACTTAAAGAACAAGTCTTGCCCTGAAAAACAAACAGCAAGGGTTGCTTTTTGAGTTTCAGACCGTACTGGAAATTTTGATTTGGGGGCGCAATTTTTTTCGAATTGCACAAACACGAAACTGATCGATGGTAATAAGGATGAAAAACGGGTTTAATATGTTTTATAGATTCAGTAACATGTGATGTTTTCGATTTATAAGACGTAAAATGTCTCTGAATATTTCTGTAGTCCACGTATCTGTAGTTAGTCGGCTACGAACTTTCCCGGGATACATTTCAAGCTTTCGAATCAGCTTGGAATCATACTTTTCCGTTCGCTACATTTTGTCCCATTACAAAGATTATACACTGGTTGGTACGCGAATTAACTTTGTCCAGCAATAACTTTAATGGTGTGTTTTTATTGCAGGTAAGACACAGTTCTAACCGAAGTACATATTCCAGTCAGTAAGTATGTAGTGAATAAGTAGATATGTAGAAAATACCTACTATTAAGTAAGTAGGAGATGAAAATCACCTACTGTTACTCTGCACGCAGCCCCATACTTTGACGAAGAGTTTGTCCCAAAGTTCTGAACAACTTTTCTTTAGAGTCCGACAGTAAACCTACTATACACGCCCCCTCATTTTCTTAGGTTTCAGTTTTCCGATGGTGCTCAATTGTTTAATGTATTTCTAAAAGAACTTTCCAATAATCTCGTACCAATTTTAACTCGATTGTATCATTATTCCTCCGCTGTAGAATAAATTCGAAGAACCGTAATGCATGTCGACTAATCTTTTGAAGGCGTTAATTTATTCGGGGTTTTATCTCGCGCCATTTCTTTCCGATGAATCGCAGCAACTACTTGAAACATTTCAATTATCTATACATTCTTATTACTTATACGAGGGAGCGATCTGCCACACCCAATTTGTAAAACCGTTCTAAATGAAAGATGGGGTTATATAGATGCAAGGATCGAAACTTTATTGTATCGATGAAATCATATTTAGTTAATGAACCGCAGACACCGTCAAATGGGTGATGATCCATGAACTAGGTACCTACCCTTCATGAGTCGGCTTTCAAAATCAGAATTACCTACACTTGACATTCAAAAATACTTGCCGAATTATAGTCTGGGATTCGCAATACTTGCAGTTCACATAGCCATAACTCGGAAGCTGAGAAGTTCCATCAAGAGGAGAGACAACATACCGTGACAATGATTCCAGTATGTTTTCTATTCACAGTTTCTACCGAGAACTACTGTGGCGAGTTGGCCAGCGACCCAGCGAGCAAGGACGCCAGTGAATGGCTCGAGTTTTTACGCTCCCTCGACGTCTGTTTCCTGGTTTAAAAGGCTCGAGCAGCCTCAACTAGCTTCCATCATTCAACTGCGCATGTCTACCAAGTTGGCGGGTAGGAGTGCCAATCCGATCCAATTCCTTCCAAATTATTGTGAATTGGCTGCAGAAGGTCGCCAGAAACATGGTTTCACTTGTTTTAAAAGTATCAATATCCCAAGGCGTGTAATATAATGTAATTTAGTTGAACAAGTAGATCAGAAAGAATCTGAAGGATAGATATACTCGCGAACTCGAATTTCGAAATGTTAGAAAATTTCCCGATTCCAAAGACGTGAAATTAAGTCTTTCTCATCAACAACTCGAAGTTTGATGAAGTCAAAAATGCCTCGATTGATTTTGAAATAAGATTTCGGGGACCAATGCAGGAGGTCCTAGCCGGTCTAGTATTTTACGCGACTTCTTCATTTTAAGTAACTAGTGCATATTCTTTGCACGACAGGGATGTGAAAAGAGTTGAGATACCTCAGTGACAAACCATCGGCAGTTGGAAACGTTGTTTTCCTTGTTTCTACCATGAACTCTGCAACAAACTTCGCAACACGCTGCGGATAATCACTGATTGTGTAGTGTTATAAAACTTGTCCATGCCTTCTTCTTGCTAACTCAACATGTCAAATCATTTCTTTTAGTTCCAATCAGGGGCGGCTGCTGACACGAGCACATCTGCACCCTCTGGTCAAAATGAAAAAATACCCGATACTAATAATATAAGTATCATTTTTTTTTAAACTGTTTTCTCACTTTCTCCCATGAATCCGCATTGAAGAGCAGAAGAGTTTCAAATCCACGCGCCAAACAGAACCTCAGGATGGATGAGAGGATAGTGGAGCCGTGAGTTTCGTGAGGAGAGTTGGAGGTTTGCTGTGCATCAGCGAAACCCTGTCTGTGCTCTGAATGGAAGGGAAACACAGCGTTGACTGGATCGGGGTCAAAAGAATGAACCAATGAGAGGGCCCGAAATAAAGCGCGCAAAATTTCAGAGAGCTTAATTACACACACAGATAGATGTCCGCTAACCCGGTGGAGTGCGCTAGGATCACCAAAACACACTCTTGTCCTATTATCAGTTGATTGTCCCCAACCCTTGTGACTTAACTGTGTTAGCTGTAAATATGCGATGAACAGTAAAAGCTTTGAAACGTGAGTTCGCTGAATTTTTGGTGGAGTAAAGAGTGATTATTCGCGATGCAGATTATTTCCCATTATGATTATCCGCAATGCCACTATTGACAGGACTGCAAGGAACTTGACCTTTTCACCTCCACGATGTGTGCAGGTCATCTCGTCCGATGTGAGAGGATTATAGTAAGCTGGTGATCGGTTTCTAATGAGCCCCCCCCCTCGGGCGAAATGTGGGATTCATGTGTCAACTCGTCCGATGAGCGCCACCTCGGAATAATACCTCTTTTTTTTTGAAGTGAATGACAGTTTGGAAAATGATTTCTCAGTTCCCATAAACCAAAAAGTTCAGCAATTTATCAAATACTTGAAGGCCACTTACACTACTTCTAAATCATTGTTTCCGCCAATTATGTGGGCGCAGCGAACTCAAACTCCTGCAGGACAACCCTGGGTTTCAGGGCAGGAGCAGCCACCGATTTGTATAATAAATCTTTTTCTGTTCCATTAATATATATTAGAAGTAATTGTAACTGTTCTTTTCCATGAAGGTACAACACGACAGGTGTCAGAGAAATAAATTAACTCGAAACAACATTAACCTAGTGGCAGAAGTAACCTTTCAATACTATAACCATTGTGTACGACCATTAAGGAATGGAAAGAAGGAATTTCCCTCAAAACAGGGAAACTTTCAAATAAACATGATATCAGGGCCACCAGGATGAAAATGTCTTGAGTACTCCCTGAGTGGACTGTCACATTCACTTAATCTGCGTGTGCCCTTAACTGCAGAACTCACTCAACTATGAATTCACACCAGTGAGTGACCCTCTACTCAGCTGAGTGCACTTTCATACCCAGGCTTTTTCTATGAATTCTGCCGTGTAACTCTTTATTTTTGTGGAAATGGACAACGTTTTCCTCAACATCTGTTTTCTTCATCAAAATGGGTCTTCGAATTCAGTTTTCGAATAGACTCAAGCTCAGGCAACGTGAAGCCTAACTCGAGCTCGGTCTTTCAAATCGTTACGGGCAACAATTTAATCAAACCGAGCAACGTAAATTTTTTATTTCATCGATTCAGCCGTGGTGAATATTTATCGTGGAACTTGCAAGGTATTGAGGAGCTGGACAAAATGATAACTTATTTATCAATCTCGGTTGAATAGCTGACGACGAAGCTTGTTTGAATTTGTATTTCCCACAAGATACTGAATCGGCATATCAAGAATTTATGGAAGGTGTAAGTGTGGGGAACACGTTGATTCGAGAGAGGTCGCAGATTAATAATGTCACCTGCGGCGGAGGTTCCTAGAGCTAGAAATCATGTGAGCAGGTTCTGGTCGGCACTTGCTTCACAGCCCTCCGCTCTATTTCATCCCGTCCAATTAAAAGTCCAGAACCTTGAGGACGGAAGCGAGGGTGCTCGCCGCGTTCGGACCGATGAAACGGCGTCGCTCCCTCGTAAAAGTCCGGCTAATCCGGATAATTGATGGACACCCCCGTCTCTCCGCTCCTTCCACCTTCGTATAGATTGTCTGGTTAACTGGATAATTTACGGTGGTAAACGGAGAGGGTGGTAAGAGAAGGGTGGTCGCCCCTGGGGGCCCTTGACATTTGCCGCGACGCGATGTGCCCCCATGTTCAAATCGCCGTCCGTCCAGGTCTCGGAGCGCCACGGGCCGCTCCCGATGAACCGGGTCAGGGATGCCGGGGCGACAAACCGCGCGTTATTATCCGGATTATTAGTTATCCGGCTCCATCCAGGATAACAGCGGGGCTCCATTGTCTTTCAGACCACTTCAACGCCCAGAAAGGCGATCGCTCTCGTTCGACGATCGACCCAGAAAAGATCGCAACTCTGCGTATTTCATAGCCTGTTGCAAGAGATTGAATTTATTTTAAAAATTGAAAACATTTACTTTAAAATTATCACAAAATGGCTGTACAGGGTGGATTCAATTGAGTGTGATAAATGAATTTAGGCGAAGTAACATAATGCGTGGAATCAAATGGAGTAATTATGAACAAATATTCTCAATTTCATACGCTAAATGCTCTCTGGAACATTAAGTATATTCGAAGATCTGGAAACCCCTCAAAAACCATTATATATTCCTACACTGCACGATCGTTTCCCGAATTTTTTTATTGCTACATGTTTTCTAAAATCTTTATTCTTAATTAACCTATAGAGAATGGAGTAAATATGATCGGCATTTTCGATTTTGAATCAGGTGTTTACGAAGCGAGAACCGCTTCATTTATTCCTAATCTTCACGCAACTTCTTTTTCACATTTTTCGAGTAATTTTGACTTTAAAATCTACATAACACTCAAATAATTAATCACAATAAAACGTATATTGATCAGTTAAAAGGAAAAAGTAACCATTAGGATCATAAAATTTGAGTTGATGTGGAAAAAAACCACTAGAAACAAACAATTTTCATAAATACCCCTGAACTAGTGCAAGCTGACGTGGCATGGATGATGAGCACTTATCTTGCATGTTTGTTTTAACGTGGTTCGAATTCCTCATCTTGGAATTTGAAGAATGTTCTTCCTTTCCCTCCAGATGGGCAAAATATACCTTTGTGACAACACCCGATTTTCTAAGCTTCTTTCATTAATGAGCAGTAATTGCACCACCAGAGGGATTTGGCCGCAATGGGGAATCGCCCAATACTAATTTCATTAACTAAGTAATTATAAGTGAGTAATAAGTGATTATTGTTCCGAGATTCATAAGGTCTATTTGAGGCGTTTAGGATCAAAATCTGACATAAAATTTCAGAAAATGACGTTTTTTTATATTACACGAGAGGTAAGTTCTTACTCAAGAAATTTCAGGTTCGAAATCTAACGGGAACCAATAGAAATAAGAAATCAAAAACACGTGTTAGTTTTAAAAGTGGATATCTAAGGATCTGGCATCGACAATAATGTTCATAAAAAATGCTACTCCCCACGGTAAGTCTAGGACCTGTGCTGTGGGGTAGAGTTGCCTTACAACGCTGCCACACATAAGTACCTAACAAGTGTTAGGTAACTTTTACAGCAAAAAGAAAAAATTTAGTACATATTTATACGACAAAAAGAGCTAAAATAAACAAAAACGATCAATATCAAGTTATCTTTAAATTTAGACAGCGAAGCAATCGAGTGAGGATAATCCGGAGATTCATTGAAAAGTTTTACCCCTCTGTAATCATAAATTAGCTGGAATTACGGAACGGTAATTCTATATAGCTCTGCTGAATCTCTCTAATGACCCCCTCTTCCAAAAATGTCAGTTCTATATTACAAACAAATTATTATACCTTAATTATCGTAATTTTATTTGTAAGATAATAAAATGGAAGGATCTGATTTGCTTGAATAATAAAGTTGTAGGGTATCACAACCTCTTATTTGGCAAAACTTTAATTAGTAGATTTTGTGCTCCGGAAATAGAGTCCACGGGACTTGCACTAATTCCTCTCCGTACAGAGATTCCTTATATAATAAGAGGTTGTATTCGGGCAAAGTATAACACTATAATTGTCTCTTTAAAAAGAAAATATCTCACCTCCAGACCTCTCTACTAACGCTTTGAGTCCAGTCCCACATCAACCATTGATAAAGTTCCAGGCCTGGATAACGAGTCGACGATAGTTGACGTATTTCCGAAAAGATACAATCTGACCGACCGTAAGTAATGCTGTGGCATTCGAAGGTATGGATACGAAGGATATCATTTTTCTCAAGAGCAAAAGCAATGAAGTTTGTTTTTTTAAAGTTAACTATCATCCCCATGTCCCCGAGCGATAGTTCACAGGAGGCAGGCCTCACCCTTCCCAGTCACTAGCTGCCATGTTTTAGCACGGACTACTATCCGCAAATAAAAAAAAATACCCATTCAACTGTACCTAAAGGAGCATATAGAAAAACAATTAAACACATTGGCCTCCATACTGTTCCCTGAGGGATGCCATCCATTCAAAATTTGTGTCAAAAGGAAATGTGCCTATACCCTCTATAGAATAAAATTCAAGATTAAATCAGAAAGAGCTGAAGATCAATATTTATCAGGCGCTGTTTGAGTCAATCTTACAGTATGCGATCGTAACATGGGGGAACACTTTCAAGTACCTGTTTGACAAAATTTTTAAGATCCAAAAAAATTACCCTAAGGGTATTGTTCAATAAGCCCAGGCGACGATACATTATTTCATGATTTGAATCTGTTAACCGTCCACCAATTGTACACATTAAATATGCTAAAACTAATCCGTAAACACAAAAATATATATTTTGCTGATGTGAGACAGCGGCAATCAAAATCTTACAGACTCAAATTGCCGATAGTAAAAAATACATTTGCTCAAATGACGACAAAATACAGAGGCATGCAAACAGTCAATAAAGGTTTTGAAAATGTTAGAAATCTAATGAAGATAAACAGTCAGCATCTATTCAAAAAATAAACTTATAAACTAATAAGAGATAGCCCATATGAGTGCTTTATGAACTAAAATTAATGAATGAATAAAATTAGCAGCTATATAAATGGCGTGTATACTAAGTAAATCATTTTATGGAAGTGAAATCTAAATTTTAACAATTAACGTGGTGTAAATATAGTGTAATAGGTACGTACTTTATAAAAATTAGTTGTAAGAACCAACTCCGGGCTGGGCCACAGTGTTACACTATCCAGCTCGGTCATCAGTTATTATTCAAATGAAGAATGTAAATAAACTATCTATCTATCTATCTATGGTCTCTCATCACTACTGACGTCGCCTATTTTCTTCATGTGGCGTCAACACTGAAGATAACTTGCCGTCCACTAGACAAATCCTCGATTGATACCAGTCTGTTCAACTGCAGTAAGTAGCTTTGGATGTGGGATCGTGTCAAAAGCTTTAGTCGTGTCCGCACAAATGAAAATTAGGTTTTGTTGGAGTTATCCACTTTCGATCCTAAACTCCTCATTTATCCATTCATTCGATTTGATCGTTCTGTTGATAAGGAACACAATGTCCAGAGTTTGAGCAGCGATCTTCGGATGAAACGGGGTCCAGTCAGTCGGAACCTGCGGCTGTCGTCTCCTAGGAAACCGAACGCCGACACCTCGCCCCACCGCGGCGGGCGGGACGCCGACCTTCCTTAACCAGCGCGACCTTGACACAGACAACTTCGCCCGCGTCGACCTCTAAACCGACTCCCGCGACGGGGAGGACGGCCTTTTAAACCGAACCAGATAAACTCGCGATATTTACGAGGGCGGCCTATCGGATTTCAGATAACTGAACCCCCCTGTCCCTCACTCGACCACAACTGAACCTCCCCCGTCATGAACTGAACCCACTTCCTCGAGATTGACGCGCCGGCGACAGGACCCGGATCACCCTCGCATATTTTTCGAGAATCCGACGATCAGAAGGGAGATTAGGGAGTGAGCGAAATCTTCTTCCGGTCAAGGTCTCCCGGATGTCGTCCGCCACTTCCGGCTCGGATCCGGCCCCATTCGCTAAACGAATATCCGACGTCACAGTCCTGAAATAGATCTCGGACTGGAGATGAAGACAGATTATGAATGTAAATCATCTCGTTCCTCCTTCAACCTCCGAATAACACTGAAATGGGAAGCCGACTGGGAAGATATAGACATTGGAAGACGTTCATAAACATGCAACAAAAATTAGAAATATGTGGAAAATTTCTCAAAAATATGTTGTTTCTCCATAGCTATGTACAATATCATTAAATCTATGCTATAGGCAAGGGTGACCACCCCTTCAAGCTTCATGACGCCCCCCCCCCCCCCCCCCACAAACAAAAATGTAAAAAATAATTGTAAGCACCCCTTATATTATCCAAAACTAAAAGAAGCGTTATATACTTAAAAAGATGTTGCTTTTTGGGCATTATTATCCCACAAAAGTAATACAAAATTTAGGACACCATTGGATCATCATTATCACAACTCATTGATAACATTAGCAACGAATACCTAATCGCGGTGCAGCTTGTGTGTGTCGTCTGACCACCAGCGCACCTCCCGAAGGTAACCGAATACTTCCAACGCCAGACACATTGTGGAAATAGTCTAATTGGAATATATACGTATAATCAGGGAACTATTTTTGATATGCTGCCTGTTCCGAAGTGTTATGAGTGTGTGTTCAACTACGGATGATCGTTAAACTCATAGGTAGTGTAAGCTACAATCACACTAGCGAATTAATACGTGCTTAATAAAACTTTAATAACAGAGATGGTTCGAGAGAAAATAGGAGTACTATCAGACTCCTATCAACCGTTTTGTCCACGAATTTGGTCTGAGAAAAGTCTGTTGTATCATGTTATTTATTCCTCTTGGGCTAAGTTAAAAACCATATTTAAATTAATTATTAGGTTGATTATCATGTACGTTCTATCTAGTGGTGTAATGAGTCATGTGAAGTGTTACTCGTGTGTGTTAGACTACTAGGATAATCGAGTTTACTAGATTACTAAGGATAATCGTTAAACACTGTTTCAATCAACTTTACCCCCCCCCCCCCCCCAACGTTTTTCTGGGAGCCCCCAAGAATTTTAATAATGCAGTCTGCGTCACAGCCCCCCCTGTGGGAACCCCTGCCACTAACCGCATAATAACTAATGATAAATAACTAACCCTATAATAATTAATAATAATCACAACATCAAAGGAAACAGTTGATTGATTGATCTGATTTACGAAACAGTACACAGCGGCACGGAAAGAGGGTAGGAAAACAGCAGGGGAAAGATAAGGTGACGGTGGTAGCTAGGTGATAGTATAGCTACCAAGATACAGATAAGATGCGAACCTCCAGCGTTCCCATGAATTAACGTCTAGTTCATGTAATCTATTCAGTCAACTAATCAATTGCTAGAGAGTTATGAGTTATAGAATCATGGGTGTGTAAGCAACAATCACGCTAGTGAATTTATACGTGCATTATACATATTTAAGAACGTGTTTGCACGTTGAGGGAATAGTCTAGTTGGAATATATACGTATGATCAGTGAACTATTTTCGATATGTTGGCTGTTTCGAAGTGTTACTTGTGTGTGTTCGACTAAGGATAATAGTTGAACTCACAGGTAGCATGTTTGCACATTGTGGGAATAGTCTAGCTAGAATAAATAGCTATAATCAGGGAACTATTTTCGATATGCTGTCTGTTTCGAAGTGTATGAGTGTATTCAACTTGTCAAACATTTCAAATGTGTGTTCAACTAAGGACAATCGTTAAACTGATGTGCTGCAATCGGTAAACTGCGTGGCACAATCACACTAGTGAATTTATAAGTGCATAATTAATCTTTAAGAACACGTTTGCACATTAAGGGAATACTCTAATTGGAATATATACGTATAATCAGGAAACTACTTATGATTAACTGCCTGTTCCGAAGTGTTATGAGTGTGTGTTCAACTAGGGATAATCGTTAAACTTATAGATGGTGTAAGCTACAGTCACACTAGCGAATTTATACGTGCTTAATAAAACTTTAATAACAGAGATGGTTCGAGAGAAAAGAGGAGTACTATCAGACTCCTATCAACCGTTTTGTCCACGAATTTGGTCTGAGAAAAGTCTGTTGTATCATGTTATTTATTCCTCTTGGGCTAAGTTAAAAACCATATTTAAATTAATTATTAGGTTGATTATCATGTACGTTCTATCTAGTGGTGTAATGAGTCATGTGAAGTGTTACTCGTGTGTGTTAGACTAAGGATAATCGTTAAACACTGTTTCAATCAACTTTAACCCCCCCCCCCCCCCCAACGTTTTTCTGGGAGCCCCCAAGAATTTTAATAATGCAGTCTGCGTCATAGCCCCCCCTGTGGGAACCCCTGCCACTAACCGCATAATAACTAATGATAAATAACTAACCTAAGTGTGTGTTCAACTACGGATAATCGTTAAACTCATAGATGGTGTAAGCTACAATCACACTAGCGAATTTATACGTGCTTAATAAAACTTTAATAACAGAGATGGTTCGAGAGAAAAGAGGAGTACTATCAGACTAAAGAAAATCCTTTAGTTTTTTCCACGAATTTGGTCTGAGACGGATTTGTATCATGTTATTTATTCCTCTTGGATTAAAGCTGGTCCCCTCCTAGACCAATCTATTATCCTTCTATTATCCTTTATTATCTATTATCTTTCTATTGATCACTCATGGGACTTACTAAACATGCGGCACCTACCTAATCTCGGCATACATATGTAATTTTTTATTAGATATTTTGAAGGAAAATATTTGGTACTTACCAACGTATTTGCATGTTCCCACATGCCATTGTATCAATCCACGAAGATTCATGGTCCGAATAGATGGAAGATGAGGATGGAACGATTTTCGCGCGAACACGGAACGGAGAAACTACCGGAGACCGCCACGCCCGAACGACCGGAGAAGACTGGTCGAGGCCGCCCCGCCCGAAGACGAACAGGAAAGGACTGGTCGAGGCCTGCCGCTCTCCGATACGAGCCGGCCGGCGCGCAGAGGGATACATAGGCGGGCGCCTCGGAACCCGGAAAGTTCGTGTTTTCGAAGTTTAAGGAGCCCAAAAACTTCGAAAACACGAACTTTTTGGCGCAACATCACAAAACACACTTTAAAGTAAACATGAAAACAGATTACCGTGTCCTACTCATCAAAAATCACTTTTTTAGACGCTTTGTGCGTTTTTCTAGGTAATAATTCCCTCGAAAAATGGATTAAAAAAACGCTGCAAATTCCTTCACTGGGGTTTATTATTAAATTTCATTCATTAAGCTTGCATTCATGATCTGCATTTCTACTAAGCTTTGGAGTGTGCATGTTTCACAGGTGATAGAGCGATTATTGAATTTCAGGAGAAATGCATAGAGCACGTAAATCTGTTCTCAACCAAAAAATACCTATTTGGATTGATCAGTTGATCATAATTGTGTGCCTCCTGAAATTCAATAATCGCTCTATCACCTGTGAAACACGCACACTCCAAATCTTAGTAGATATTCAAATCATGAATGCAAGCCAAATGAATAAAATTGAATAATAAACCCCAGTGGAAGAATTTGCAGCGTTTTTTGGTTGTGAACCGATGTACGTGTTAGAAAAAATTCAAATATGAATTTGAGTGATCACGAAGCAAGGGAGCAGCCTCTGCCCAGATAAAGCTGAAATGCTCTTGTTTTTAAGCGAGACTTTGTGACTTCTTGAGAAGAAAAAAAAGTAGGTTCAGGGACCTGTTTCAAAATGATTTAATAACTATTATTACGAGTAAATGCGCTGGTAACTTGTAAATTCTGAGTCCCAATAACATTTTAGAAGTGCCGGAAATATTAGTGAATATCAGGTAAATTGATTAAGGTTGTAACCGCCCTAACCGTATCCATACCTCTATTCGTTTCTGTTGGAGAGAGGGACTTGAGATCCTATTTTCCGAGTTGGTTTTTTGAAATTATTTTTATAGATTGAGTACCTACGTTTACTGCAGTTTTGCGTTTGAACCTATTCTGCTGTTTATTTCTTCTTAAATATATCCCAACGTCAAGTTGACTTTTGAATTTAAAAAAAATATTGAATACCTATACTTTGCTAAGTTTGGTGAAATTAAAATTCGTTTGTTAGAACCTATTTTTCCGTTTATTTATCCTTGAATATTTTCCTATTTCAAGTTGGTTTCTGAAATTCATCGTTTTTTTTTAATACCAACCTCCAACCATTGCATCTAGTAAAATTAAAGTTTGTAGGTTTGAGCCTATTTTTCCGTTTATTTCTTCTTCTTTCTACCACCGTCTGGGTTCATCTAACCACTGAATTATACGTGGCATTTGGTAGTTTTTCGTTAGGTTTCAGGTACGTTCAAGAGTTCGGCAAGTTCTAAAAATTTCAGTGTCATCATAGAAATTCCATTAGGTCGGTAATTATCACGACATGCAATGATGCAATGGTAACGCCCGTTTTTTATACCTTAAGAAATCATCGATATTTTATCGATATATTGATACTCCTCCAACGATAAAATCGAAATATCGATACTCTTGAATATCGAATATCGCCCAACCCTAATTTCTATATCAAGAGTCCTTTATTTGCTTTCTTGTACTTACTGCATCCGTCCACCTGTGACGAGTTGTTCACTCATTTGTTATTTTCAAAGGTTAACGGAATGGAATCTGATGTTGAAGCTTATTGACATTGTGACGCACGTCCAATGCTCCCAAATAGGTGGCAATCTCCACTGATATTTTTAATAATTAAAATATTGAAATTCATCATAGAAAACGTTCATAGAGAGAATCGTCACAGTATATCAAAGTAGTGCAATAACTTGGAAAGTCATTTCCTGTTGTGAACATGAATTATAGTAGTAACTCTAGCAGTTATAAATGATTTGAATTATATAATGTGTGGTTAGGGTATTATAAATAATACGGACACGAGCTTTCTGAATAGAAAATAAAACGTTATATTAAAACAAAGTTTATCTTGGTAGGACTCACCTGGGAAAATAGAAAATAAAACGAACAACTTATAGCTTGGGTTAAAATGAAAATAATTAGATTCAAAGAATAATTTTCTTCTGGATGGGCGATGATTTTGATCGTTGGCTTCTGGGGAGTTAAAGGTGAGGAGAAGTGGCGACGGAGAATATATGGATATGTCATATCGGCAGGCTTATCGTGGCGACCGACGAACAAGCTGCGATTGAAAGTCCTGAGAGAATGACAGGAGTCTGTCCACAGGAGTGAAGAGGACTTCCAGAAATTTAACGGGTTGAGGCCGTTTACGACGCTGGATGCAGCGACCGTTGTCGTGATGAATAGCGAGAACAGAGCGCACGTTTCGCAGTGGGAAGTTTCGCATACTGTCCCATCGAAAGATTCGGACGGCTACAGATACCTCACCCCTCCTCCAGCGCAGGTAGTTAACGCCTTCATCTCAATTGAAGAAAATCTCCGGCTGCTCCTCGATAAGTGTGGTCAACATCGCTGGTCAGGGGGCAAAACGACGGTGTATACGAGATAAAAAGAATACAAAATAAACAAGTTGCTCCTAACAACAAAATAACATTAAAAGCTTCATGATTCTGAACGTTTCCTTAATCGAGCCTTGACTTGAAAGTACCTAACGGTGTACGTTCCTTGAGAATGGGAGTATCAAGCGGGAGGTTATGGATGATCACTTCTGCAATGATGGAATAGAGCACATACAGCTTCAGTCAAAGGGCGAGGAACTTCTGTACCGTGTGAACCCGCCGTTGAGTTCAATGGGTTTTGAAGTGATTTGTCATGACTGCGAACGGTTACTTCTTTGTGGAACTTCACTTCATCAGTGTGTAGTGGATAGCTTTATGACATCTTGAAAGAGCTATAAGGCAAGTAGCAAATCATTAGATGAATTGTTCAAGGATCGGGTGGCTTTTCTTTGCAGATCAGCTGACAGAAGATGAACTTGAGATGATCATCCATGATCATTAGTAACATTAACGGTTCGGAGCAGTTGGCTGAAGTTTTGGAGGCATATGGAGCCTGAAAAGAGTGTTTTTTCCTGGACATCATCCACTTAAACTCAGAAAATTGTTGACGAATCCAACGAACATTCGTAAATGGACCTCCAAAAACAACCCATTTACACCTAACAGTCGATGGAAACCCAAGGCCAAACTGTGCTACTTGACGAGGCCAACTTACTCAACAACTTAAGTTACTTACTTAACAAATATATGGTTGCATTGGCTAGCTCGGAGCTTTTTGTGGTTCGCAAGTGGTTTGATTTGAACTTTTTAACATTGAATATTTCTAAGTCATCAGTGATCATCATCAAGAATCAGATCTTACTTTAATACTCAAATAAAGTACCATGATTATTGCTTTGATTCCTCATCAACTCTCTGTGAATGTGATTCACTGCGATATAAAGGTAAGTATTTAGGAATTGTTTTTGACGCAAATTTAAAATTCACAACTCATATTGCAACTCTAATAAACCGACTGCGTAAGTTATTTTCTTGTATTCGAAACTGTTGTAAAAGTTTTTGTCAAAAAATCAACTCCAGTCTGTTTATTTTGGCTTGGCTTTTTCTATTATAAAATATGGCATTACGATTGCGGAGCACACTTAAAACACATCTCAATCCACTTCAGACAGTGCAAAATGCTCTTTTGAAAATATTATTAAAAAACCCTTCATTTATCCTTTGCTAAACTTTATTCTGATTATAATGTTTTCAAGATAGAAGATATTTTTTTTAATGGACCATGTGTCCCGATTATTGAGCGCCAGAACGTAACATATTTCTAACATCGCACTGCCTCGCTGCCGGACTGAATTTTTTTCTCGCAGAAATGCATAAATAGTTGCGTTAAAAATTTTACATACTAACAAAGTTAATATTATTCAGGGGTGTTCATCAGGGGGGGGAGGGGGGGCCATTAGGGATTACAAATTTTTAATTTCATTCAAGAAATACCTTCGTTCTATCTTAACAAATGTCTAATCATATTATTTGTCTTTCTTAATTCCGATTTAAGTAGGTGAGCCTCCTGTGTTTTTTCCATTCTTTTGTCCAATGATTTAATCGGAGAGTGCGTTTTAATTGTTTTAATTATTTCTTTTTTGTAATTTGACTCAAGACTATACCAGGGAATACAAGTTCATCTGAACTTAAACCTTGGTGGGCAAGAAGAAGAGTATTATTTTCAAAGTTGTATCTTTTCCGTTTGTATCTTTTGTTGTTTCCTTTTTTATCTTTCCCTTAAAATTAATTTGTAATTGTACGTACAATTTTTTCTGTTTTTACCGTTTTTCTCTTTTATTGTCGGAAAATAAATACTCCATCTTACCTACTGTACCATTTTCGACATCACACCAGTAATACAAAGAAATCTAAATGAACTAGTGAGCAATAAAACTAACAATTTACAGGACGTATTTGAACATTTACCGAAATTACCCAATCGTATTATTTTACCTTTTATTTAAATCTTCGGAACACTGATTTTAAAAAACGTTCCCCTTAAATTGAACCTTTCTTTACATCCTAACAAGAGCACTTCTCCATGTTTAGTCGTAACCCGCGTCATTATCAGCTTGGAAGTTCAATTTTCATGGAGTTCATCCATTTTCAAATCCTAGATATTCTACGAATCTGTGAACAGGTTTGAGTGGCAGTTAGCGATTTTTCAGGAACTCGTAAATCTCCAAACAATGCTCTTCAAAATTATGGTTGCATAACCTCTTTCATGATATCAACGTTCAACTGGCACCCATCACTACAATCTACCGGTGACTTTTAAAAGTCGGACCTAGTGAGTACCGCTTCGAAAAAGGAGTACCATTCCTTCCTTTCCGTGCACCCAAAAACATGAGAGGACCCAAATTCGAAAAGTCGTACCTTCCTCCCGAAATTAGTAGCTATGGACACCGTACTTCTAGTAGCTGTCGACCATTCGCGACTGCACTTTCAATATGATGTAACCTCTAGCTTTGTTTAGCATGTTCATTTCTGCTGTTTGATCTTCACAATTATTGAAATAATCAAATCTCTTATTAAATGTTGATTAATTACGCTTCCAATTCAACATTTTGGTTTGTTATTCAGTAAATAACCTTTGCAATCGATGAAGTAGAAAAATAATAATAATAAAAGTTTAAGCCCACCAGGGTGTTTTAATTTTCAAGATGATTAGAATTTGAAAATCCAATAAAAACAAATCCATCCGGAGCTCATCTCCGGAACTGCCGAACGAAAGTTATTGAAATTTGCCTCAACAATCACATTTGGGGCTGCTTGGGACTGAATTCTGATCAAAATTCTCAGTCATTTCAGAGGGAAAAATTGAAGGGCAGAAATTTGAAAAATCTGAATATAGAAAACTTTCAAAATTACCTACGATATTGTTCCATGTTTGTTACAGGGCTTTCAAAGAATCGAATCGGGCCACCTGTTGTTTAGTTTTCAGCTTTTGGCGGCAAGTCTCCTTATTTTTCCTGTACAAAATTGGGAGTTAGATAACATTTTACGACCGCAAGTAACAGGTGTTAACCAGTGAAATATTACCCACCGCATAAAGAATCGTTATATCATCCGATCCCTCACACTCCTCTCATTGGGCGGGACGAATATATACGACCGTCTTAAATTTCGATTCCGTTGAATTCACCCCGACGTGTGAGTTATGAATAATGAAAACGCGTATATTGTTAAACGGGGCTTAACGGCGTGAGAAAGGTCAAAACCCGGCTTAAGGCGTCGCAAACTCGACTGGCACCGGCCTTGCCGCAATTGCGCAAGCGCGGAGCAAACGAAATGCCGGTGGACGGATACGTAGGACGAGCTCTTAGCGTAATTGCTTTTCTGCGGACTATTATCATGTAAATTTTTTTTTATTCTGTTCCGGACTCAAAGTCAACACCTGTTGAAATAACGATGATTACGTGTGGGAGAGAACGTAACAGGGGAACAATAGTCGCTCTCAAAAGATTAACATCCCGGTTATGAATAGATTTTTATTTTTTTACCTGCCAGTGAGCCTTCTACATACGCCTATTTTAGTGAGGCCGTGAAATGTGTTCATCAGTTAGGAGAGGTTCGTGAATGGTCAATTTCTGAGCTACCTCATTCAATTTACTGACAAATTCACGGCCAGTAGATCAGCCAACAATGAACCAAGACTCCCGTTTAATGTGAATATTGAAGAACTGGGTAAACTGGTCGTATGTGGTTTACTGCGATCTACCGGTCTAAATGGTCGTTTCGACTGGCGATGGGGATGTCATATGGTACAGAATAATATGAAAAATTCACCATAAAAAAGAATCTTTCCAACTTTGAAGATCGTCGGGGTCGATGGTTCGTTAGTTTTTATTGCACAAATGAAGTTTGCTAAGTCTTTGACAAATTTTCCGAAGACGTCACTTATAGAGTCCAAAGACCTCCACCATTCTCCCATGCCTTTCCAGATGAGGCCTGGCTCCATTCTTCTTTATATTATGTGTATGCTTGATGGGCCTCCAGAGGGTTCCTATTTTTTCCGTATTGGCTTCATTGGCTGGATTGATAACATTTTTGGAGTGGTTAACCGTGAAATGCAGGTATTTATTGTTCTTCGAGAGTTTTGCACGCAGCCCATTCATCTGAGATCAGAACACTGAAAGTGATGTTTCGATTTGAGCCTTATCGTAGCGGACGAAAGTTGAAGACCGCGTTCATAAACAACAAAACCTTCATCTTTGCAGTTTT
This sequence comes from Creontiades dilutus, assembly GCA_031894815.1. Classification (NCBI taxonomy): domain Eukaryota; kingdom Metazoa; phylum Arthropoda; class Insecta; order Hemiptera; family Miridae; genus Creontiades; species Creontiades dilutus. The sequence continues at coordinate 1,332,917 of JAVIWC010009708.1, forward strand.
TTTCCATTTATTTGTTGTTACAACTGATTTAAATTAGAAATCATCTAGCAACTTAATTTATAATGGAGTAATATCACTTTTTGTGGTTCAGTAGTTCATTATTCAAGACCACTACAAGTCACAAACACTAATCATCGTTTGATCACAACTAGGTCCAGCGGCTTGGTCCTCTTGAGTCGCCTTACCTCTTCTCTGTTGTCAAGGGTATACAGGATTTCTAGATTTTGGTGTCTGTGCAGCCGAATTTCGTGATCCGCTGCAATTCTTCTTATCGCGTCTCTCACCATTTCCACTTTGAGGTCGCGGTGGAGATCAGTTGTCCTGATTTACCAGGTTGCGTTGACAATACTCCTTAAGATTTTATTTTGGAGTGTCTGGATAGTGTTGACATTACTGTCGTAATGCTCGTGCAGCCCCATAGTTGGCAGTCATAGGCCCTCTTTGCAGTAAATAACAGCAAACGACACGGTTGCTATTTCCTGGTAGATATCATCTAGAGAGAGTAGGCAGCGTAAGAATGTAGACCGCATACGACATCCTCGTACTCGAGATAGACCGCATAGGTACGACAAGTGTACCCGAAACTGTTTTCCAGAAGGCCCCTCTGATGAAAGGCTCCGTTAGTAGAGTGGCGCCCATTAGAATTGATCCAGGGAGTTGTGGAAAAATCCAAAGATGAGGAAAAAATATCTACATACGAATCCGCCACATACCATTCTATACGAATCCGTGAACAAAAACGGTAGGAGCATGTCTATGTGTGGGTCAGCTTTTTCGGCGTTTCCCAACCAGCAATACTAAACCGATTTTCGTTTTTTTCACGATCAAAATTTAATTTAGCAACAACATAATTATTGAGTTTATTCAATTGAGTGCTGAAGATACCGCTAACCACACTTTCCGAGTCGGTTCAAATCCGTGAGTGGGGATAAAAGAGCGGGTTGTAGCGTAGGTACCTAATTACTCAAGAGCAACGGATATTGCAGTGGCTTTGGCCGTTTAAATGGAAGTTTTTGTTTTCAATTGTTAAAGATGACCTATGTTTATTTATTGATTTAATAATACGGGCAAGCCCAATACCCCAAGAAGAACAAAGTACACGAATACAAAGTACGAAATAATAAAGTGAACTATGTTTTCTCTATTATAGGTGATAATAGCGGAAAAATTCAATTGAAACTATTAGGCTCTGGGAGAAAATATTGTGACAAGATGTAAATTTTACAAAGTACGGGGTCTACGATCACCAGCGCCCAGCATCCCATAGCCACGACCAATTACATCATAATTCACGGAGTCTGGGGGAATATGAAGCTTACGGACCAGATATCTCAGAAACCTGCTGTGTACCCCTTCAATCTGATCAATATGTCAACTATAGTAGGGACTCCAAACAACAGATGTATATTGTAATGCTGGAAGGACAAGAGCTTTGTAAGGGCAACTATTGTGGTACAAACGTGAATTAGTGACGAGCCCAATAGGCGCATAGCATGTCTCCAATAAAACATTATTAATACTTGGTTTCGTTCTATTCAGAAATCCCCAACTGGGTGCTCTAATTTGGTTAATATTAGTGATAATCTTTTTAAGCAGAGTATACAGTGATTTCAGCACGGCTTAACGTCGTCCTAGGACGAAATTTTGCCCGATATTATTTTGAATCATATAGAATAGCTTCAAAGGATACATAAAAAATTAAATTTATAATTTATTTATTTCTGCCGAATATGGGATAATATGGGATTTAAATAAGAAACCACGTGTTGGCTAAAACGCCTATAGGGGACGGAAGATATTTCCAAGAATCGAGTTCACCACTTATCTGCTCATGTAACTTTATACGGTTTCTTCACGTTCGCGAGCCGTTGAGCCAGAAGCTGATGGCCGCACGCACCGCTCACTATATCACGACATTTCCTCTTATATGGACGTTTATTACCGCAATTATTCCGAAAGGGTTAATTGACGTTGACAAAATGTCATTCGTCAATAGATAAACATTGTCAAATTGTCGTTTGAAATATCGGTCGGTTTTTATCCATTGAAATTCACGTATCAAAAGTAACCACAAGTACCATCAAGGTAAAATGAATAACCAGTCATCAAAAAAAGGTTTTTTTCCCAATGGTCCTTTATCATTAATGGCCCTTTATAATAATAATTATTATTGGCACGTTTTCAGGAACGTTCAATTAGAGCGAGTTTTACCAGTAGGGGTTAATCCAGAAGTAACAGGACTGACTCGGAAACAGCAGTTCGATAACTCCTAATTTTTCGCTTAACTGTGGTACATGAAACGTAACTAAGGAAAATGCACGTCAATACTAAGGCCCCATCTCATAATGACCAGCAGCTTCCTGTTAGTAAGTCCTGAGTCCGTGTCATATCCTCAGGGGACGGCATGCTGAACCCCTGAGATTTAGATTTTCAATTTGTCACATGGATAAGAAAAGAAGCGAACTACAATCTCATGCCTTCGTCCTTGAGTTGCCACACGAGTGACGTAGTGCAATCGAACTTTGTAGTAGTAGAAACTTTTACCAGGGAACTATTCGCCGAAATCATTAAATCTGGATTTCCAGCGATTATTACACCGTTACTGCTTGTCAACAGCCCAATTAATGCAATCACTAACCCACAGAGGTCAGAAGTTTGTGATTTTTCAAAATTAGGTGGATGACCTTGTTAACTACAATCCGCTCTGAATGGTCCTATGAATTCCCTTAGAAAAAAACGCCTGCCTGGGTGTTGCTCAGAGCTTCCTCGTATCGGTAACATGAATGTACCTTCAAATGGTTCAAATGTACATAACGGAAATAATATAGAATATAAACTTGTTACTAGGATTCAAGGGACGAAGATACCAACGGTTATGTTCTCTTTCATCGTCCTGATCCTAAATTAAAAACTTCCTCTCAGGTGAAGTTTCCACGCTGATCTGAAAGTTGATATTTAGTGCGGTACATTTCAAAATTTGTGAATTGCAAGTTTAATTAACCTAATTCAGTGCATATTATATTACCCTGTGATCGCTCGCATTTGAATTCTTCAAACGCTTTCCCTAGTGTAAACAAGAAAGCTGTAAGTACACTGATAAGTACAGAAAGCTTGTCCATTACCCAAATTTGAATGATTGTTGAGTACATAACGTTTTGATTCATATGATAACTGGAGTCCTGAGGGTGGACCTTTTCTGTTCGTTGAATTCGCTGCGTTTTGTTATCTGATATCAATCGGTAAAGGATTGTGAGTCCTATTGAACAGTTAATGGTGGGATAGGGTTTTTACCCGCATGATGTTGGTAGTTGGTGTACTGTGGATGTTCTTGATCGAAGAAATTTATCTCCTTTGTGACTCCTTGCCCGGGGGTTCTTTTATCCCACGTCTGCTGAATGCGAGAGAAGGAGCTAAAAGGCACTTATCTTTTCAATTGATCGGAGAAACTGCAACACAATGTGAGGCAAGGGCCGCGACATTCGACCAGGTGGCCCACGATTTCTACCAGTAGAGCTGAGAGCGCCCAAGAACTTCATTATTGAAGAGTTTGTTGGTATACAACAAACATCACGCAGAGGCTCACCTTTGTTCCAACTCCAAATATCCGTGACTTATAGAAAATACTGTCGACACTACTTAGGTCACCGATGGCATCTCTTTCAAACATAATATGGCACTTCTTGCGGTTCCAACAACACTTTTTTCATATATTTATTAGGTATTTGTCACTTCGAGTGAAACCTTAAAATTTAGCATTGATGGTATGGGGTACATGCGGGTACAACGAGCTTATATGAATTTTAGAAAATTCATCAATGATTTCACTTCCCTCTCATCCCAAATATCATATTTTCAATGGCTCGGGACAAAAATTACATATGAAATTTAGTGGGAACTGAGATTTCGAAAATTGCCAAAATAAGAATGGAGTTTTTCTATCAGCGGCTTATAGGAAATTCTGCAGTGAGTTGATTGAGCCCATCCTAACTTCTATACGTTCAAAATATGGCAGGGAAAAATAGTGTTAAGATGTATAGTGAAATTTAATATCTACAGATGGATATATGTAGATAGGTAGGTAGATCTACAGAAAATAGTACATAGGTGTTTTACAGCATTAATTGTCACTTGGTGGCTGTATTTATTAATATAGACTATTAGTCTGCGTAAAGAGTACATATAATTCGTATATAATAAATCTTTATGTAAAATGCGGAGAGTTTTACCTAAAACGTTTTTAATATTCAGTCAACCTGTTTGGTTCCAACATCTGCAACTAAAGAAATTATACTGTTGAGTTCTGACATTTGCCTCTAGAGTTGGGGCCACACATTTCGCATTTCTATAGAAGATATCTGACTTGTAATAGCTGTGCTGTGTGTCTCACATTAGGCTGGGGAAATGGGGGATCCAAGTTTAGAATATATATGGTAGATAATATATGACGTGTATCAAGTATTTGTCAAATTTTAAATCGTCAAATCTTGACCCTGGGTACCGAATGGTTGGTCAAACTAAATAGTCAAGGGAAGAGAAGTTATTCTGACAGGAAGGTTTCAACACACACTACATCCATTTCTTAAAGAGAAAAACGCTAATTTAGACGTTTTGAAGTTGTGATAATGATCAAGATTATCTAATTATTGAATGACTTGATACATCAAGTGTAAGGTGATTAATGATGAACAAAATATTTGTAAATGAGTTTTCATTTTCCCAAATGTGAATCCCCATGACGATCAAGGCCATTGGGAATTTCCAAAACATATTACGGGATACAATAACAACAATCCATTAGCGATCAGAATGGTCATCGCCACCTGGGCCGCCGAAATGATTCAACGAATGACGTCATGGTGGAGTGATCGCCCAATTTTATGTGAAGGGGAAAATGTTTCAAGATACCTCAAGATCAAATCGCTTATCTCTGAATTGGGGTTATCTATTAACTCAGATGGTCGTTTAGACACGATAGTCGGACGCCTAGTGCGTTCATTATCTTAATATACAGTTGAAAAGGGTAATTCGTATTGTGGTTGCTGGTATTGGTATCTTTATTTCGATTCACTTGGAGTTTTCGAGGAATATATTATATTAGCTTTAGTTAAAGGTTGCAATCTATTAGATACTGGATTCACGATCGCACCCTATTACGGGTTATCTTATATCTAAGTACGACGGAGATGCTTGGTATTGAGGGAGGTAAGAAGAGAAAATGAACAGCACGGAAATCTAAAGATAGGACGCAAAATGTAACCTAACGATAACAAAGTTGGTAACGAGAAAGTGAGATGGAGTTGACTGGTGAGTATGGCTACAATGAAATCTCTCCTGTTAATTTTATACATTCATCAAGTCAGATTTACGAAATAAAGTGAAAATCCTACAAGAGTATAAACGAGCTTTTCAAAGAAGTACGAAGATAATGCGAGAAATACGACATTCATTTTGATGCAAGACCAACTGAAATCGTGAATTCAAATATTTGTTCACGAGTTATGTCTGTCAACATTAAACTACAATAAAAATAGGATTCTCAAAAATTAAAAATTGAACTCATGTATTATCATCGAGCGATATCGCCAGGCCACCTTACTGAAAGTCACAAGTTGAGGAAACCCACCATACAGCAAAACCACAGTCTCATCCGAAGACAGCACTGGCTTTTCAAAAACGTCGACCCTGAATTCAGCGAGCACTGGGCAAATACAGTGGTGCATGTTTTCCCTCTCGAGTCTGTTGCACACCTCATTGGTATCGTGTGGCCTTGCATTCAGATGCAGCCATTCTTCCCCGAGTCTGAAAATCCATCTTGCTGAGAAAATGTCGCCTTAAAGCGAGTGTCAAGCTCCTTATATTGCATGAACCGCTCTGACTCCACAACCCTCTGCCCAGACCACTGATTTATCTGTTCCCTGAACTTCTCAAAATTTTTGCTGCTCGAAATTGGATTGATTTACAAGACAGATAACTAAACCCATCTACAACATCCAGGACAGTGGCAAGTTGGGAGAACCCGCCCATGAAACTCTTCCTTTCATCACTCATACCAATTATGTTAGGGAGACATGTGTTCGGGAGATGAGCCACTTTCCTTAAATAATTCCGAAAAGATTGTATTGACTATTGGAAAAACATTTTTTCGACTACAAGTTCAGTCTTGTAGTAGAACAAATCAGGGAAATTCTGAAAGTTCGGTCATGTGGGCGACTGGGTAATAGACAATCCATTCAGTATCCATACCCTACCGATTGTTTTGCCTGTTTTTTTGCTCGATTTAGAACTTCGGTCCAGTTTTGAATCTTATGTCGGATTTCTGAAATTTAATTATGGAAGAGGTTAAATGGAGGGGGGGTAAATCTCTATGCCTTCAATATTTTAATTTTTTGTATTGTTTTCGATCCCAATTTTAGTTTTAGAAATCTCTCTTGTATAATATTTTATAGAAGTTTTGAATTAGATATTAGGTTGTGAGATGGAAGGGGTAATGGCCGATCCATTCAAGCGCTGCTCCTACTTTCTAGAATTCTCATTTGGTCGATTAGGAATTTTCTTTAGTTTTAAAAAATACTTTTAGTGTTTACAATAATTATATATATTTATAAGGTCCATCAAATACAAATCATATTTATTTACGTCCCTGTAATGCATGTATTACAGAGCAATGTTTCAACTAAATAGCTTAACGTTTTCTGAACTGAACCTGCGTCAATGACCAAATGAGAAAGTAGCAAATGAAGTGCATCAAATAAGTTTGGTTTAATTAACAGTTCACTGCTACGAATTCGGTTTCCATGATGAAAACACGTGTTCATATTACTTTGCTTGGCTTGAAGGTTTCATTTCTGTTGTCTACCTTTCTTATTCAAGACCGTTGCAAATGTAATGTTCGGAATGTACTTGGAAGAAAGTAAGAACACGTATAATGGTGGTTACGTGTAATCTCAAAAAAACTCGGACGAAATGAATAGGGGCGAAAGAATGTGACTCTCAAGCGTAGCAGGCCCAGTGATCACATGGCTAAATTAAATCCTAATGGCGGATAGCCAGGTAGTTACCGCAAGAATATTACGCCGTACAAGAGCGCAAAGATTAAATCACTCTGCTAATCCATACCTAAGCTCAACTTTCACTCGAGAAAATATCGGTTTAATAGTTTCGGCTGAAAATATGTAAACCTCTAACCTAAACGGAGATTTCCATTATTTATCAATACGTCAATAATTATTCGTTCAATAATTGTGTTACGAATAATAATATACGTCACGCCCAATTGGCAGACCTATATTCTCGTATACCTTGAATCGGGAAGTAACTCGTGCATTAGTAAGGAAGCTTCCTGCGTATAGTACGAAGCTGATAACAAGGAAACGGATTTTCTTGCTTATGAGGCTGAAGTCCGAGAGCACCCACGTGGAGTTGTGATGACAGGGCAGTGGCCTTTAGTAGAATCAGACCGGAATTGTTTCCCTCCGCGTTGGCTATTTCTAATGCGCATTTCCAGAGACGAAATCGTTTTGAGAGGAACTCGTTTTTGAGTCTGCGGAGGGACCCGTTAGGTTCCCCGGTGTTCGCTCATTCCTTTCATTTCTATAATTGAACCCGAAAATGAAATGGTCATTACGACCGCATTCTCCCGGTCTACGGAGGAAAGAAAGGAATTTTTCCTCAATCACCGGTCACCGAATGACAGTTTTCAATCTGACGCGGACCTCGACATTTTCTCACGAACGAAAAACATTGTTTAAATAAATATTATTTTGCACTCCATTGTATACGATAAAGTACAATGATGAACTCACATACAATATCGAGATTCTTCAGTTACAGTATTTCATTGAACTAGATTGAAAAAACTGTTGTTACAACGTTTATTGTACCAACAACTTACAAGCAATATTAAGATGATACATTGATATAGTGTTGCATCAGAAGATTTCAAGAAAAAGTTTTGGAAAATTTTCTAAAAGCTGAATTTTCTTGAAACCCCAGATACTTGGTTTTGACAAACATTTGACAGTCCGGTACTTGAAGGTGAGGATGCATTTTTTTACGATCACGTATACATTCAAAACAGCGACTTTTTGAGGAAAAGTTCAGACCAACATATTTGGTACACTTCTGTGCAGACAGATCAGCTTCGCATGTACAGTCTCACCGATACCGTTCAAGTTAGGGTTATTAATATGTGGTGCAATGTGGTCCCAGAGTCGAACCCATAGATGTAGAAGGAAGGTGGAGTAGGGCCATCACCCAGTTTCCCCATAACGGCCAATCTGACAGCTTCTCGTTTGCTACGTTTCTTTCAAGGAAATCCCAGATGATTTCAACACCCGACCTGCCAAGAGCGGTTCATCGAACTGCCTTCTCTTTCGTGGCCGTTCTTGAGCTCGTCACATCTTCACAGAGTTGCGGTATAGAGTACACCACGTCGTGAATACCTTTTCACGTCGTGACTCCGTCGTGGGCAATATTTGAGAAGTTAGTCATTCTAATGGTGTGAATCCACTCAATGGGCTATTCCACCTAGTTCATAATCTAAAAGACCATAAATGAAGCTTTCCAAGAAGGTGCAATGTGAAGGGTATTGGATAATGGGCAGAATTACATCAAAGAGGAACGTCACCCCGTCTCCGTCTGAGGAATGGTGGCCTACGGCGTCCAGGCTTATTGATTATGTGAACGTGAAATCGCAATAGTAAAAGCAAACAAGATACAGTACAACACGGAATTCGAAAAGCGGTATTTACCACCTTCCCCAAGTTAAGCGCTTCTTGATTTTGATACATATCCAATAGCCACTCAATCCAAAAAATTATGAAAAATTCGATAAAAAATAAATAAATAAATAAAACCATACTTGAACATCGTGAGGAGAGCATTAAAGAAGATTTACGGGAAACAATTTTGTAGAATCTATTTGTTGTACGGTTAGAGGAAATGATAAATCCAAAATTGAAATGAATTTCTTCATTCGAGGGTGATAGAAATATAAACAGCTTACGGTCCAAGCCCCGTGTTAAACATGATTATTAACTGAATAATCTAGGTTCATCTTTCTCATAGGTTCATGATCTTAATTCATAATTATTGCGCGGAGAAAGATGAACAGAGTATTTTGATGGAAAATAAATTAGTTGAAATACCTCTGCTAAGTTGACTGGGAAGCACAGCTTTCACGTACCTGGAACATGAATGAATTCAAATGATCAATGAAATGTTTTAATCTCACACCGTTCCGTAGCCGATTCCCATGGTTGGGAGAAATAAATTGCTACGGAACGTAAACATTGAATAACAGATAAACTTGGTGATGAGATAATTGTGTTAGTACGTGTTACGTTTACTCATTTGAAATCAAGTGGGTCGGGAGCGATAAAGTGCATTGGGGACGCAAGTCGGTCAAAAGAAATTTGGGGCTGCCGACAGCACTAACAGTACAATCTCTGGAAATCCGTGAGAAAGTTGAGATTGACAGATTTCGTGCATTGATACGACGATGTAAAGGGTTCTACATCCTAAACCACATATTCTCTGCGAACTTCATCAAAATCTGTTAAAAATGGTGAGAATCAAGCATATTACAGAAAATGTGCAGACCCAGGGACAAGCACGCACACCAACACTGACGTTAGCTGTTCAGAATGGTCGAAATAGGACAAATAAATCCCAAGGACCCCCCATAATTTTTTGAGTACGATTCAACTATAAAACTTGCGGGCTTAAATTTGGGTAACGCACATCAGTTTGATTTTGGATATTGGAAACTCTCATTTTTTATTGCCGATTCGGGTTCTGCGCTCAATTTCATGGAAATTTGAACCCCCATTTGATTTTTTCTGCCTCTTGTAACCTGATCAGCGAGCGCGCAAAGCTGCCAAGTCCTCAAAATTGATCTAACAAATGTTAGCAAACCCAAACAAAAAATTTAATGAAAAAATGTTCTAACCTAGATGAGCTCTGCTCTAAAAAAAAAAGGGAAAAAACAGGAAATGCGTTAAACACGGGAAACGCGGGGAGTTCACGCTACAAATAAAACTAACCTACTGACCTTTTGCACTGTTCCGACGGATTAGTAACGGATCGATACTAAAAATCAGAATGAGGAACTTGAATTACCATTAGTTGTTGGAGAATTTACCGAAATTCGAGAAACCTGAAATGAGGATCGATTGTTTCAGCTTCAAGGAGTGTTGTTTGTTTCCGGTCTATTTGAAACCGCTGTTCCCAATAAGTTAACTGTTTCATTATGGACATTCCTTTTTCACAGGAACTACAGGTAATAGTATCTCATGTTTTTCTAAATTATAAAAAAAAACACCTAGGCGAATAATGTTTCCAATTCTTTTACCAATATTTCAATTCCAATTGTTTCAAAGGGGGTAAGGAAGGTACAAAAAAGTTTTGGAAAACAGGAGCTCTAGGAGTTCTAAAATATCAGTGTATATCCCACTCGACATAGGAAAATTCGGTTGAGCAGGGACTGAGAAAAAGTACCATAAAAACAGCCCTATTACAGAGAGGCCTCCCTTGGTTCACAAATGTTATGAGACGTCTCAATAATAGGTCTGTTATGGTTATTAATTCGTTCATTTACAGTTTATCTACTACCTCATCTATCTGATTCGTTCTCTAACAGGGTTCAGGGAATAGGCACTAAAAAACGGCCACTTTCCACCTCCTTTTTATACCTGTTTGTTTTGGTTTCTAATAAGAATCATTGTGATTGTCCATGAAAATATCATCTATTAGTAATAATTCCAATTCTAGTCGCATCTGTTAGTACCAAGGACAACAGAATTTCATTCCTCAGGAGAAGGAGGAGAACGACAGAATGGTGTATACGATTCCTTAGTTATTTATAAGAAAGTTTAAATTATTTTGAATCCATTGAATAGTAAAATTCTGAAAAAATGTTCTCTAATTGATTTAAATTTTGTTTCAGGTAAGTGCAGATCATCTTCGCAATCTTCGTGGGAACTCAAAAGTATGGCCTTACTCAGAAACGCACGTCGATGAAAAAGAGATATAACAAGACAATAGTTCGGGCATACTATTTGAATGATAGATCTTTGCAATCGACTAAAGGGAACATAACATTTTTACGTCAAATGGGAGGTTTTTCATTTCAAATTGGAAGTTTTACACATCAATTTGGAGGTTTTCCATTCCAAATTGGAGGTTTTGCATTTCAAATTGGAGGTTTTCACATCAAAATCTTCAATGACGATTATAGAAGCCGCATGTTTAGTAGTATGTCCTTCTTCGTACATTCTAAGAAACATTTTTCTTTGTTCTATAGTATAGTATACCTGTCCTCGAAGTCGTCGGGTAGTTGAAGGAATCCCCTCAGCATCTTCTTTACTCTCACAACTTCTTACCGCATGGTTCGATCGGCGAACTAAACGTGGTCGTATTTCTTCGTCGTCCGAACTCATATCACAAAAATGAAGCAAGTCGTAACTAACGGCGGCAATTAGAGACTTTAGATAAGCCGAATTAACAGGCACCTTCGAAAGAATGGCATTCGGAAGGGACGGATGGAATGTCTTCATGTTGTGTTGCACGGAGTAGGTATTTTCAGAATCACCGGGTGTTTCCGATCTCTACGCGGGCTGGCGTTGCGGCGTTTAAAACATTTGCAACAAACATTTCGATCATCCTCCGATCGGAAATGTAAAACCTACAATTTTGAATGAAAAACCTCCAAATTGATGTGCAAAATTCACAATTTGATGAGTAAAACCTCCATTTTGGCGTGAAAATGCTATAAAAACATGGGGGGTTCAATCAGGTGATCTAAGGTCTACAACATAAAAAAGTGGGAGGTGTGTTTCTGTTGGCGCGATATTATTGCGCATGCACACAAACGTATTGCCTCCTTCAAGTCTGCCATTGTCTTGTGTCAGTAGTTGTGTGGTTCCTTGAGTATGATATCCAAAATTATAGTTCATATACGTTTAGCAGTTTTTTTGGATAAGCCGTACATCTTTCAAATATGCCAAATTTTTGCTTGAGAATTTCGATTAGGTTGAATTTTAATGAACAAATATTGGTCTAAGTAATAAACACAATTTAATTTCACAGGTACTTGATGTACAGTAAATGAGTTGTCCTAGATTTTTTAATCTCAAAAGTGAAAATCCCTGAAGTGAGTTCTCTTGAAAATCAATGCAAATATGATACAAACATGCAAGTCATTCATAAATAAATGCCTACTCGTCCGATTGTAATATCGAAATCTGACGGTGTCGCAATCGCTCGTATCACAGACAAATCAGAGTGGGTGTCAATAACGTATTCGCAAACGCCAACTCACATATTTGAATCCGAAGAAGTATTTGAATTTGTAATTCTAGGTGGTATCGAAGCGAGAAGGTGGGGTCGCCGTTATGAATTGGGTGAGCTCATCATTCGATGGGAATGTATCCAGCACAATGGAAGCGTCGTGATCGTTGCTACATGACTTATATTACGTGACTCCGATACTGATCCCCTCTCGGTGATCGCTGAAGGGGGTTTTTTAACTATTATCGCCGAAAATGATGATCTCAGGCGTAAGAACTTTTATTGGGGAACAATTCCTGGCAACGGCACTTGCTCCAATTACAATGGCTATATCCATGTCCAGCATACTGTCACTATGCCTCAAGGGACGGGTGCGTCAAGTTACCCTATCTAAAGTTTCATAGATAGAACCACACGTGTCGTTCTCCAAGCGACACGTTCCAGGGCACGTAACGCAACATCACCGATCTACAATTATTTATAAGTCTAGCTAACTGAAAATTTGATGTTAATACTATACCCACATGCGGTGTGTAAATAATGGGGATTTGATGGAAAAATGAGGTTTACAATTCAGTTTCATGATTGAGTTAGAATGTTACACTCATGTATAGGACGTTTCGTGTGGTAATGAGTCATGAGACCTGTTTTAGTGTCATCTCTAGCCCAGATATTACATTATATCTGATAGCAAAACCGAAACTGAGGAATGAAATTATGGGTAGACTTTAACGGATTTGGGGTTAGGAAACTTCATGCAGACAATGACTCGGAAATTTTTGAGAATTACCTGGACTCCTGCTTCTTCAAGCATCAAGTTCTCTTGCTTCGCCCATCTTGACAGACAAAAAAGCCAACAAGCCGCTATTTCCTTTGTATGTGCGTACCGTTCCTGGAAATCACCAATATCTCTTAGAGTGGGGGAATCGGCAAAAATGTTTTTACACATTTTTTAAAATCTTACATGTTATCCACCTAAATGGCACATTTTTCCTTTAAAAGCTAAGCTTGTGCCTTGGTAACACGTCTAAGCGAGTTCGAAAACGATTTTTATTTCAAAATGAGTGATTCAGTCAAATCGTTTAGGATTTCTTTAAACATTGGGAAACTGTATTTAAGGACTTCTAGACACGGTGAGGGTTGATTGAGAGACTAGACGCCCATAATCACATTTTCCAATGTTGAACAAATCCAAAAAGACATTGTTCGCTCCCGTACCGTGTTGGTCCGTCACGGTGCGAGTGTTGAAATTCGTGAATGCAAAAAAGAAGATGCAAAAATAGAGAAATATTGCAGTCTCTCTCAAATCAACCTAAAATGCCTCATTTATGAACCGAATGCTCTATCATCTGAACCACGAAGACACTTGATATCAGCAGGTCCATAATTATTATGGACACATAACTAAATGAACAGCAATAATCACTCCAAGGGGAAAATACCGTCGGGTGGGAGGTACTCACGTCGGGTCTAGGATGCGTGGTGGAATCACAGAGCCAAATGATCTATTCAGTTAAATGAAAGGTTTGGTTGAAATATCTGCTACCAGATTAACTATGCAATCTGGGTCTTTGAATATAATACACTAATTACCCCAGCGATGAAAAAGGCAGTTGAAAAGTGAAGGATCTCTACTTTACTTTCAAGAATTTATGAAGAAGAATGAATAGTTTTCTACTTTAAAAAAAAAATTAAAGCTATTCGTAGTTACTCTCACATGAAACACTTTGATCAGGAAGACCATCATCGGGAGATTGGTTTAATCATTCGTTGATGTAATCAAGGCAATAAATTCCTAAGTGGACAAGAATTATTGTCTGTTTGGTTCAATAACACATCTTGGGATATTCAGAAAAACAATAGGTTCCCTTGCTATTCTCACCGCAATCTCAACAATTGTAATCACAATCATGGCATCGACTAATCATGGCATGATTCGTGAATTGATTAATTATTCGTGCCTAAATGTTAGTACGTCAGACGTCGAACTGTGTGTTTCAAGGCAATATTTTGAGTTCATGAAGAGTTGTGAGGTTCACACATCTTGTTTTAGCCCAACATTACAGAACCAAATCTGTAGTGTGAAACCATGCGATTGGTCCGTCGGTCTGCACCCAAACCACAAGCGAATATCAATAACCGGTTAATTAGGTCATAAGAATTTCCCGCCCGTGGGGTCCCGGAGACCGAATAAGCCGTCATATTAATCAGCTCGGACTGCACCGTCCGAATACGAAATGAGCCGAATGCGCCCGACCAGGTGCTCTGCTCTCTGCCTGCCCGCTACGTTCGCCTTGACACTCTTTAAAAAAAACCACACTGGTCGCAGGGGTGTGTGACATCATTAACCTATTAACATTTATCATCTTGAAAAAAAAAACTCGATCAGAATCGGTAGGAATGAGGCGAAACTGTACCCACATTTGCATTGAAATACAGTTTTATGTTGGACTGAAATTGAACTTGCCGAAGAAAAATTGTGACAGAAACGTATCAGGTATTGATTTGAATGTCGAGGTCGGTATGAAAGTGCTCCGGTTTTTTTCATGTTCAGTTTCATAATGACTCTTGTTTTTTCAAGAGCGATTACAATGGTTTATTATTGAATAATAAACCAAAATTGAATGATCCTGCAGATTATTGTTGTAAGATTAATTTTAGTGCACATTGCTAAGGACTGTGTCCTCGGGAAGTTTTTGTAAGTAGCATTCTCAAGCTGGTTTGAAACATGAGGAATAATTGATGGTCCTACTATGGAAATGCTATCGAATATGATAGAGCTTCATTATTTAGGCGGGAAAAGTGGACGAAAAGTGTTTTGATGGGAAAACACGCAAGTTTAGTAATCATTCTGTTGTACAAAAAACGCTGCAAATTCTTTCAGTAGGGTTTATTATTCAACGATTCATGATTTGGAGTGTGCGTGTTTCACAGGTAATAGAGCGATTATTGAATTTCTACATTGGATAATAAGGTAAGAGCGATTGCAGATGATTTGAATTTCAGGAGATATGCAGAGAGCAAGTAAATCTGTTCTCAACCAAAATACCTATTTGGATTGATCAGTTGATCTTATTTGTGTGCCTCCTGAAATTCACTAATCGCTCTATCACCTGTGAAACACGCACACTCCAAAGCTTAGTAGAAATTCAAATCATGAACGCAAGCCAATTGAATAATAAATCTCAGTGAAAGAATTTGCAGCGTTTTTATGGTTATCAGAATACTTCAACCGGTGTATCGGCTATAAACCCTTTTAGGGGTTCACTCTAGTATCCATGTTCACTACATCACTAGGTTACTCTAATCAAAACGAAAACAATAATAAACCAAAATAACGCAGATGTTGGCACCATAAATCGGGCCATACATCGGGAATGGTTTGACCTACGGACCTGGGGAGGGGCTCATTCGATTCCTCGTGGAAAGTTCTTCAAAAAGAGTCCAAATTTAGGGCGCCTTGACTTTTTTGAGGTTTTTAGGGATTTTACAAAACTTTGACAACCTTTAAAGAGCACTTTAAATTAAGTGAGAGAGCTGGCTCAAGAATTAGGGCGTCGTCGGACCAACATGGATTTTTCCTGAAAATTTCAGCTTTTTTGCTTCAGCTGTTTGAGAGAAATCGTGCGTACGGAGGACGGACGGAAAAATTGTTATTGCAGATTCGGATTCTACACCCTTTGAGACGTAAACCATGAAATTTTCAGTGGGGGTTAGAATTTTTTTTTCCAGAGCGATTACAATGGTTTATTATTGAATAATAAAAAAAAACTCGATTAGCCTCTGACATGGCTTTGCCGTTTTTCTCATATTTATGAACTCAAGAAACAATCCTATTAAATTCAGTTGCAATGACTTGCAATCGTGGCATCCTTCTTATCTTTTGCCGGTGAATCGGCCAGGTCTATAGAGGCTTTAACTGGGACTCATTCGAACATGCTATTGTTAATTCAACGGACCGAGGTTTAACGTCAAGATCATTGGAAATCTCTAGGAAGATGTTCGTGTAACGTCCAAACTAGTCTGGATCACTTCGGTTTCAGACGTGATTGAAGTGATGGACCCTCAATGCCTTAATGTGGCATTATAATGTGAAGTTTCGTTGAGTGATAGAAATATTTATGACTACGCTTCCGTTCTCTTTCAGTATTAGACAGATGATGTTTTAGGATATCTCAGCATTAACATTATGTAAATTTTAAGAATTCAGGAGTTTTCATCAATTGTGAGGCCTTTATTCATGTAGCTACAAGTTTTTTCCAGGTTCTGTATGGAACTAAAAGTTGTAAAAAATTGTCCAACATTTTAATTAAATCGCAATTTAAAGAAAAGCGTATTTTAATGCTGTTCACATTCGGATGCAAAAAAGACCAACCTCGGGTTGATAAGACGCACTGATCTCAAAATATGTACTTGTTCCCGGATTTCGGATTACTTGCCACAATTTTAATCATTAATGATTTTTAATTATTTGCTCCATCTGCCTTCTAGAGGAATTTCCTAGAGAAAAAGAGAAAAAGAGATAGTCACATTCGACGGACACTTTCTGAACGTGCTCTAATATTTTCAATCGTACCAATCAAATTTCACACTTGTAATATCAACTGCGTCAGCCTATCGCTTATTAAGCAACATTTAAAAGGAAGAATAGACGATAAGAATTTCATATCTTAGGTTGGTTTCGGAATAGAAATCACCTCTTAAAAATATCTTTCGTAACAGAATAAAGCGACAACACTGTGGTTGAGGAGAACCGTTAGACGCTTTCATAACCAAACGGTCTTCATTTGACTACGAAATTAGATCCTTCCTCTGAAGAATCTTGTGTGAGGTAGAAAAGTGTGTATTTCACAATGTCTTTAATTTGAACGTTGAGATGTATCAGGTCCATCTTTATTCTTAGATAACTCCAGTTACTTACCCGTTGTTTAGCAGGGTAGTAACTATGTAATCGTTATTCTGACCGTGGTGTGATAATGGCCTGCCAGATTATTCTCAGGAAATTATATATTGCATACCGATATTACTCGTGTACGGTCGATTGTGAAAGAGACTCCACATGTTTTGTGGAGTTGTGCAGTTCTCGTTAAATATTATATTATATATCGCATTATAACAGTGTGTGGCAATGATTCTTCAACAGTGGGATTGAGGGTTATGTCGATTCGGTGTATTCTACCGTATTTGCCCTGCTTAAAACTAAAAGAAAATCCAAAGTATTCCTTTGAGCAAATTAATAGTTGATATGTTAATTTGAGATAATGGCATCCTCAATCCAGTTTGGCTAACAAAGTTTAGCTCACATGCAAGGTCAGTTGACCAGAGCAGCTGAAGTTGAGCCTTCTTATTCTTCCGAAAAGATCTCTCGCTTCTCTCTCCTCCAGTTTTTAAGCTATTGTGCATCAAAATCAGTTTAGCGTTCACTAATGATTGGGTACGTAAGGCGTTTTGCGTTTACTTAACTCAAAGATTGCAAGATCGTATCTCCATTCGGAAAGTTATGAGAATGTAGGTAGCTTGTCGTGACTCCGCGACAGAACAATGCCACCTCGCACACGTTTGACACTGTTTTCCGTCTTGTGCAACGCACTGATCATTCAACTTTATCGGAGTCCTTTGATTCGATCGTTTGATAGGCAATATTATTCAAAACCACTATCAACTATCGGTTACAGCTTGACAACCTTGGTTCCCTAACCCGAGGCGCTCGCCTTGAAGGCTTCCTCGAATAGAGCTTTGTGGACTTGGAATCTGGCGCTCTATATCAACAACTATTAAATATTACCTACATTTTACTATCAAATCAATTATTGGTAATTGAATGAATGTTCTCTCGTCTATGACGATCATCAGCAAAGAAAAGGAAGGTGGGTAATGTTATCATCCATCAGCCGTTGTCTTAAGTGGATGCCCATATCCGACATCCCACCATACCTCTGAAGTCGTACTGGATACTGTGTTGTGCTTCAAAAGCCATTTGCATTAGTTATGCATATACAAACCCATGGATGTAATTCAATCATGAAATTTGGCTGGAATTTTCTGTAGAAGGATTTATACTTAACTTATTACGAACACGTTGTATGCTTCCTTGCGATGCAGTGAATGATAAAAACAATTATCCGATTAGTTTCCATCTCCCGAATTAGAGAATTTCTCTCGCTAGAAACAGCATATGGATAACTAAATGTGGCGTGCTACGTTTCTCACACGACCAATTCAATTACAGTAATTCCTCGAGTGGAACCACTCACTCACTTATGTATATTCACCGGATTTGCAACTTTCATTGATCCCTCAATCTCGCAGTTGTCTTCATAATTTCCATAGTCTGTCAAGAAGTAGTGCAAACGGATCTTCATTAACAGGCACTGGTATTAATAGAGTTTTCAACAAGCCGAATCGTACGTAACTGATTTTTTATAACATTTTTTTGAATGTGAAGGGGATAATTCCAAATGTTACTGAAACGGACCCATCAAAGGCGATGTATATTCACTTATATTGTCATTTAGAAACTTATCAAGTCTTTTCAGATTTAAGAGGTGAAATAGGCAGAAAATTCTGTGGAAGAATAAACGAGAATGAAGAGATTCAGAAGGCAAACATATTGGTATGTAATGCAGGCATACACGTTCCTATGTTTGGTTTTCACATGATAGTAACACTTACAAATGTTTTTAAAAAACTAGACCAAATTCTTGATCGAACATAAAAATGAACGATATTTGAATGAGATTTCTAGTACGTACTAGCAGCGCTCTAATGGATAGATCAGTACCCTCTCCATCTCCCTTCTCGACAGCAAATTAAAGAATTTCCGAGGTTAATTGCACAAGAGGAGTTAATTAAACAAAATTATGAATCGAAGAAAAAACTGATGCAAATAATTAAGACAACAATTTATCACTATTACCCCTTCCAATCACCCCATTTCATAATTAAATTAGATAGATCTGGAATATGTTTCAGAACAAGACCAAACTATTAAGTTGAACAAAACAGAAACGGTGCAAATTTCTTCACTGCGGTTTATTATTCAATGATTCATGATTTCAATTTCTACTAAGCTTTGGAGTGTGCGTGTTTCACAGGTGATAGGGCGATTGTTGAATTTCAGGAGATATGCATAGAGCACGTAAATCTGTTCTCAACCAAAGTACCTATTTGGATTGATCAGTTGATCATATTTGTGTGCCTCCTGAAATTCAATAAGCGCTCTATCACCTTTGAAACACGCACACTCCATAGCTTAGTAGAAATACAAATCATGAATCATTGAATAATAAACCCCAGCGAAAGAATTTGCAGCGTTTCAGATTGGGTGCAGCCGAAAGGATTGGCGACTCCTGTCAGCAAAAGCAAAACTTCCAAGGTTGTTGGGAACACTAGACCTCATTTGTGGTTGAATCAAGTAAGAATAATGAAAATCGGTTGAGAACTACAAAACTAAATAAAATGAAAGTGGAAAGGACGCCCAGGTTTACCAAAAGCCAGCCCTTGGGATTCGGGAAATTGAGGAAGATGGAGGAGGTAAGAAAGGTAGTAGGTACACCTACAGAATGATCACCCGTTACGCCGGTGGTGATGACACCAGGAAATAATCCTGACGAGATGCCCACTTCAAGTAAATCCGTGGCACTTTTCCCGCACCACGAAATGAAAAGTTCGCAGCCATTACCTTGATGGCATAAGCGCCACTCTTTTTAGCTCTGTTGCATCAGGTCATTCCTATCGTATTTTCTCATCTTACTTATCCCTTTCGGTCTGCTTCATGTCCACGCTGACAACCTGGACAGCCATGTCCACATACACTCATTCACACGCGCACACAATTACACCCAGAGCGAGAGAGAGAGAGAGAGAGAGAGAGAAAGAGAGTGGGAGGGAGAGGGGGAGAGAGATAAAGACAGACATACCTATCGTTTTTGTTACGGATTCGTTCTTAAAAATTTGTATTCAGTTATTTTTTTCTCATGTTTCGGGTCGTATCGCACCCCCTTGGTCAACTCTAATAGGGCATCCGATTGGCAAAGTCTTGCTTCAGAGAGACGTCCCAAAAAGCAAGACGCGTCAAGTTAACTTATCAAGTTGGTGATGTTTCCTGTGTCGGGAGACGAGAAAGTCGGGGTCGAGAGAACGTCGCGATTGCAATTCGTCGTGTTCCGGGAAGTCGGCCGTTGTTAAGGTGACGCGCGGACGTTTTGGAAAGGTGTAGGACGTCCTCTCAGATAGTCCTGCCGGTTAGTCCAATCTGATAGTCTGCACTCGCCAATTGCATTTCATCGTGAATGAAATCTCGTGCCGGACACTTGTGATAACCCAAATCGAATATCAACAAAACCGGCAACCCACTGGTTGCTCCTACAGGTGCCTTTGTGATCTAACGGAGGGAAAAAAAGATGACACAGAGGCTTATTATTTCTGTATTAAAATAACCCTATGTACGTAACCATATGTACGTTAGACGTAGTCTGTGGTACAATATCTAAATCGGCACCCCCCCCCCCCTCCCACAACCCTCCATGTCTCACAATCGCATTGTAGATGCCTTAAACAGCCCCATTTATATTTCAGATTTTCTAGATTGATTAGATAGAAACGAAATTAGTCAAAACTTTCCATCAGCTGGATACTTGGTCACTGTGCCTTATATTCGACATTAATACGTCCGAGAGACTACTTCCGTGAATATCAACCTTTACTAGTAATCCCTTTGTACGAAACGGAAGCGGACATCAATATACCTACGATGGTGCAATATAATGTATATGGGTAGTGCCCTACCTACCTAAGCTTCACTTGCCCACGATTATATAACATAACTAGAAAAAATCGGTTACAAAGGAACTCTCGAAAACGAAATTCAATGCAATTGAGTTAGCTGTTGTGATCCTCCTTTGATACTACTTTTACTATGTCCAAGCTTGTTCATAAAGGCACATGTGTTGACGTTCTGTCATTCAAAGTTTGGGAGAGGAATGGATGTATGAAGCGGTCCGAGTGGGCTCATTCAATTCATCGAAGGAATCTGTTAGCAATGAACATGAAAAAATTACGCAGTGTATCAAAAGTTTCCGATATTAAAATTTTCGAATATTTCAGTCCGAGAAATCAGTCTCAACTAGAACCCAGATGAGATTTTTAACCCAAATATGATTCAGTAGTTTCGGAGTAGTGAACGGTCATTTATTTATTTTTAATTCAATTTTAGGAATTTACACATTTTCAAAAATAAAACATCAAATTTAGAGGGAATTAAATTTTTTTCTCCGTCGATTACAAAGGGTCATTTTTAAAAATGATAACACAAAAAACTGCTGCATACCACTATAGGAGTTTAATATTTTAGATGTGGAAAGCTTTCATTTGTTATACCTTAAGTCAGTAGTTTAAGGATCAATAGAAAAGTAACGTTCAGAGTGACCCTAACATTCCGCCATAGGAAGTTTTCAGTCATTGACATGGGATCGTGAGTTTTTTTTTATCAAAACTTCAAAATAACCTTTCCACTAACGCTTAATTCAACACCTTTTCTTTTCGAAAACTCGGATTTTTTAACAATCCATTGGAGTAGGTTAACTTGGATCAGCCATGATTTTTGCATTTTCCATTTGTTGTGATTCTTCGAAACGTAATCCGTCCGTAGCTCCATTATTTACGTAATCATGACTCGTACAAACTCTCATTCAACAGACAGAGACAACTATAATACCCATCCACTAAAGTGAATTTAGAAATACAATATATCGCCCTGCTTCTAAGGTTACACATGTTGCTTTTCAGCTTTTGCTTATCCTCTGGGAATACTTTTTTGGAAAATGATCCATCTCTTAGATGTTATGAATCCAAAAATGACATCTATTGTACCCTGGTCTTCTGCCGTGCAACCGAATTAATTTTCTTCTGAAACCTAATAAGAATCTATAGAAGAACCTACCCACAGTCCGTGACAAGTCGACCAGCTGCAACCTATATCCGCTCAATGTCATTAGATTTGCAGTACCTTCAACTATAAATAATATTTTCGTTTTGTTGGGTACGGATGAATTGGTGAAGATCCTGGGTAGGATTTGGGAGCATTGCAAGAACTTTGGTTTGGATTGCATGTCAACCGCCCTCTACTCATTGTTCTTCAACTATTCCCATTCCTTCATGAAGGCATCTCGTTTCATACTCTCGTTCCTCTCTGATTAACCGTTATCTTAACTACCCCACGGTATATAAATAAAGTGCACGTTTTCCGATGTCTCACAACCGCGGAAATCCTTTCCATTTGGCTCCTACTTTATATTGAACCTTTTCAACAATGGATTGGCTGGTAGATGTCTGCGGGGCCCTCAGAAACAATGAAAACTGCTTGCACGTGGGCCAGGTCAGAATCCTCATTTACTCCCTTCATTCTCCTCGATATCATACTATTATATTGTGAATGTTAATCCTCTCCTCTCCAACTCACCTGAAAAGACTCATTGTCCATATTCATTCTTACCAATACATCTGCACTTTGGGTTTGTGATTTCTGGAGAAATGGAACCTTTTTTCCATTAATAGCTTCACGGAGTCATGTAATCTATTCAGTCATGTGATCAATAATTGATCACTGTACTTATTACAGTCAACTAATCTGTTGCTAGAGAGTTATAATGTTTAGTTCTAAAAATTGCTGATAGATTGCACTGGTACACGGTTGAACTTAGCTACAGGCCTAAATCAAAATGTATTGTCCAGGATATTTGAGAAAATATCTTGAAATCTTTTTCATTACGTATTTCTGTAGGTACTTCCTCAACAATCCCCACATCTTGAAACGAACAAACGAGAAATAACCGACAGAATTAACCAACGATCTTTGTGAAAGGTGTCACTGACGTCATAGGGTTTGGGCTTAGCTCGCAGGTGAACTTCATGGCTAGGTGCGGCGACATCTCGCCCATTGACATGGTAATACTACAATCTTCCTGCCAACGCTCACAAAGCTCGCTCAGTGCTTTCAGTGTATAGAAGGAGATTACCGTACTATGGAGGATAAGGTGATACGATCATCAATCAATAGAACAATCAATGATCATTGATCAGTACGAATTGACGAAGCGAACGTTACTACCCGTTAGTCGGCGCTGTTTATGCAAAACCCGCTTCTCACCTGTGAAGTGCGAGCGTGGTACGTCAGTTTTTTCGCCTTTTTCACGTACGGAATAAAGTCTATGTGGTTTTGGCTACGTGTAAGGGATAATGAAGGGAAGCAGACGCTTGTAATACCAGTCATGGCATAAGTACCACTGTAACAAGTAAACGCAGACTATTTGATGAGGGTGTTGGTTTAACACAGGCGGGGATGCGGATGTTCTGTTCCGACAAGAGACACGTGTCTCTCGACACCTGACGTTGAGAGATCTGAGAATGTGCACGTGTCCGCGAGCCTCCCCACCTGACGAACTGACCTTCCTCTGCACCACGGACCTCGCTATGTTCCCGCTCTTCCTGCCATCTGCCGAACGCCTTGAGAACTTGAGACCTCACTTTAGTATCTGTAACCCTCGGTGGACGTCTCTACTATCGGGCGATACCACAGTGACAAAGAAACCAGCGTTTGAGGAGCCATTATGGTCGAATTTAAAATGCTTTCGAACATCGAATATAGCTTAAAATTACTGTCTCCAAAGGCCCAGTTTATGATCATTAAGATAGATATTAAATCTTTCAGAAAAACAGAAAGTGGAAATTTTGAAAAGAAACCCATATTTTTACGATTTCAAATTGAATTTACCTAAACCAGTCACATTCACTCGATTTCGTTGGTTAGCTAATAGTTTTAGCTGCAGAAAAATATGTACTTGAGTCTATTTCTAATGAAGAAATTATCCAAAGGTTTTCTGTTTCCTCATCCCAAAGACAAAAACTGCTATGTATGGTTGAAAGAGATACATTTAACAAGCTTAGAAGGTTAGGGGTAGGGTAGTAAACGAAAAGATTAAATGAAAGTTTTTTCATTATTGTAAGTGTATTTTTAAAAAATTGATCAATTTCTTTATTGATATTACATTTTAAAATTAGACACTTTCCTGTGTTTCGTAACCTTCTTTAGCTTCACGAAAACGTTTGAACAGTTACATAAAATGTTTCAAAAAAAAAAATTAAATTAAATTTAAAAAAACCCCTAACCAGCTCCCGCTGAAGGCATTTAACAGCAGATTTAGTGTATGCTGTCAAAGGCATAAGAAGAGTTCGAGTTGACGAGAGTAAACTTGGGTATTTATGGGAAAAAACTGGTTTTGAGTGAGAAGAGATGACTGTTACAAAAACTTATTATTTCAAAAAATTGTATCTCAGCAATAAAACGATATGTAAACAAGCGGATGGCGGCATTCGATTCTAATTTCGAAGCACTGAAAGATTGACATCAAGACATTTTTTTATACAACTAGCCATTTGTTAGTAATTGTTGAATGAGTGGAAGAAAACTGGGTTTTCGTCATTTGTTGAGTTTTTCACTATCAAGGCTTCATTCACTGACTCATGTTTGCAGGTTTCATGCGTTTGCCGTTAATTTTCCTGTAGAATCGTCAAGGGTTATCCTTTTTTCGGGAATACCCTGTATATGGGTTGTTTTTTCAGAATCAAATAACAGAAGAAAAAATGTGCAAATGAACGGAGTGGTTCTTATCCAGGAAATTCCGTACATTCAGATCGGCAGATCGTAATGAACATGGTCGCTACAACGTGACGGAAATCGCTTCAGTTCCCATTAGTTCAACCCGAGAAGAGGAGCCCGAAATCACCTGTCGGGGCTCGGAAGCCGTTGGCCCCATCAAAAGTGAAAAATACGAGACGATACGGAACTGACGGAAAGAACTCAACTCACGACTTAAACGCCGAAGCAACGAAACGAAAAAAATAAGATATGATATCCCTCTCCAATCCACACGGTCCGTCATTATAATACCCATCAGCGGCGTCCTTCCACGATATTAGCTCCGTATGCAGGCTGAACGGCTCCAGGTCGGATTTGAGGCGGAAAACGATCAACAACCTTATGAATCGTAAACAAACAAGAAACTACATCCCTTTTTGATTCCTGGCATTCTTAAGCCACGTAAATTATCACCCAACTGTTTCCGTTCCGGCTCGTGCAATATTCTCCCAACTTTTCCATGGTGGGACTGAGACTTACATATTGTCCGACAGTTTCTTTTATCAACATCGAAGGAATATATTGAAACTGTATCAAACTTGAATCCTAACTCCGCATTTCTTGTTTGTATCATTTTTCAAAACGCACAGGTTCACTCCACTTCACGCAATTACTGTTGAAACTAATGTGAATTTGAAATAAAATTGTTTATTGGAAATGGTTTGGATATGTGTATGACTGAAGTATAAAGAAGTAAAAATAATAAAAATTTGAAAATGGTATACACTGTGTCCCACGATTCCCCCTCCCCTCCTAAAATCGTCCAAACGGGAGTAAACAATTTGAAATAAAATTGTTTATTGGAAATTGTTTGGATATGTGTATGATTGAAGTATAAAGAAGTAAAGATAATAAAAATTTGAAAATGGTATACACTGTGTCCCACGATCCCCCCCCCTCCCCCTCTCCTCCTAAAATCGTCCAAATGGGAGTAAACAAAAATCTTTTTTTTAAATCTTCATATTTTTTTCCAAGGATCTCAAACATCATATTTGCACACTCCGCGCAATT
Organism: Creontiades dilutus; assembly: GCA_031894815.1. NCBI lineage: Eukaryota > Metazoa > Arthropoda > Insecta > Hemiptera > Miridae > Creontiades > Creontiades dilutus. The sequence goes on from JAVIWC010009708.1 coordinate 1,358,910, forward strand.
TTCATTGTTTTTCAACGCTGATTCACGTGATGCTATCCGTTTCTTGATTTAACTCAAGTTTTGCGGAATAATGACCGAAAATTGTTTATTTTGCGTCCGTATTTGTATTTTAGGCGCCTGTTTTCAGATTGTGACAGGGATTAACTTTCGAGGTATGGTAGAAAAATTTAAAAATAGGAGATTGAAACCTTTTTCAGTGATCAAGTGAAAAATCATCTTAATCTGAGAGTTGAAAGCCTGCATAAATGATGATTTTTCACTCGAAATAAACAAATTTCGGTCATTATTCCGCAAAATTGAGTCGAATCAAGAAACGGATAGCATCACGTGAATCAGCGTTAAAAAAAAACAATGAAAACGCGATGAATAAATTTAAACAAAAAACGCTGCAAAATATCACACAATGGTTAATTATTCCTATATTTATTATCGGTGAACTTCGTATCACCTTTCATCAATGAATTTCGCATGACATACTCGTATTAGCTGAACTTAACTATTTTATGAAAGTGGACCGAATAGGGAAGAGTCCATCATTTAGATCGTCCCCCGCTGCTCCAGAGAGTCTCTCTATCACATTTCAACTTTCAAGGGTCACTCAGCTGATGAAAAAAGTGCCCATCATTTCAAACGTCTTTGCATATCGCAGAGAGTCTATGTTAATTGTACGCAGACTGTAGTATAATATTTAAGGTCGATGGTAGTACAGCTTGTAATTCTATTCTAGAAGCCTTAACAACACGCCAATTTCTATTTCATCTCCCTAGATTGACTAAGAAAGAAACTCGATATAAAGGACGTTCAGCTGATCAGTACTCTCCGCACCTTGTACTTAACTTCTTGATGTCCCTAAGACAATACTATGTATTTTTATTCTATCCAGCGTGAATAATTATGCTGAAGCAGCATCACACTTGTCCCTTTGTAAGAAACAAAAGCTGATGTAAAAAATAGTACAATGGTGCAATATTGTGTATCGACACGACGTACCTAGAAATCCATGGATAGAGCAAATTGAATTTAACGAGATAGAATAAACACCTACATCCGTTTCACTTGACCGCAAATATTTGACACAATTTATGAAAAACTTAATATCAAAAGGAACTCTTGAAAAAACAATGACATTGCTATGAATCAGCTGATCGACTATCTCAATTTGCAAGGCGATCGGCACACGTTCACTTTCACGTTTGTGTTGACGTTCTTTTTATCTGGTAAAATTGCAGCCCTTTGGGGGAGCGAACGGATGAACGGAAGCTATCCAACTTAGCTCAGTAGAACATAAAGGCGTATTTTAAAAGTTAACGATTTCTCGACTTTTGAGTATTTAAGCTCTTTATAGGTTGATCAAGATTGACGGTGGTGATACAAGACCATCCTGCTCATTTGTGATTTTTTTACAAGTTTCATTAACTATGGTCCACTAGTTACGGACCTCCCTTTAAGAGTAAAAAACTCATACAAAAGATGTGCCCGCTTATAACTCATTTGGACCGCTCCTCGGAATGTTACCGGACTATCAAGCCAACATTAGTCGTAAGTACCCATCCTATTCCTGGTTTTGTATCAAAATGTTTAGACTTGTTCGTGGAACAGAAAAAAGAAGCTGCTCGTAGAGCAAACTAATGATCCTTCATTCCTTGTTGGATTCGTTACACCGAAGAATTTCCCCGCTCTGTTTCAAAATCCACGCACCTGGTTGTTAATTGATGTCTCCATTCCAAGTTCAGCTAAAACACTTCTGATCACAACTATCTTGTTCTAAATGATCCTACAAGATGTTACGAGAAAAGTAGCATGTCATTGTTACTTGGTTAAATACTTGGTAGTAATGAAGACTTATAGATACTTCTTGAATGAGTTACACCAGATGCGCTTCTGAGATTTGTTTCCCAGATTCCCGAAATCCCTAGAACTAGAACTCAATGATTCGATTGATCAATGCCAAAAGATATTTTGTAATAATTGTCTTTTATACGAATATTAGTAGAGAATGAATTCATTGCAGGGACTTATAAAATTGTAATAGAAGATTTTTCAACATTGAAATCCATTTTGAGCCATCCTGAAACGATTCTAGGTATTCAATAATTCTCCATAATATGGAGAATAATAACATTTGCATCACGTATATTACACATGATGTAAATGTTTGCATTAATGAAGACAGTTGGGTTTTTGTGACATCTAGAATCAGTTACAAGGTATGGAGTCACAGTGATCAGCTGAAGAACCCTTGTGCCCAATTTCGTTCCTGATCACTCTGCCGTTTCGAAATATAGATGAGACTGTTTTTATGGAATCTACTATACAATTAGGAGGTATTGAGGCAAGAGGTGAAGAGTTTATATAGTATATCCTAATAACACATCGATCAGTACATAGATCTGTTTTTTACGTGGAAGGGTTATTGTGATACAGAAATAATAAAAATCTGTGTAATAATTTGCCGTGTTTTTGAATTCTACGTATCTTGAAACGTAAACCAACAAAATTTGAGAGGTTACTTTTTTTCTTGATCAAAAGATAAAGGTTCATTATTGAAAACAATATATCAAAACTCATACTAATTCGCTTAAGATTGTTTTAAAAACAGGCATATAATACATTTTTTACCAGCGAATTACTTAAAAAAGGTTTATCAAATATAAATTAGAACATTAAACATTAAATGCTAAATTTTATGCTCAAAACTAAGGAGGAAAAAGTACTTGGATTTACTAATATTATGTGTTAACGACAACCGATAATTTTCACAATTCAATATGTTTTTGGCTTGAAATGACTTTAATTCAGCCAAATCGCTCAAACACATTGATCGTATCTACTAAACCTGGCTCAGACGATTATGCTACATAACTGGAACTTTTGCATTCCAATGGAGTCATAAAGTTGAAGAGTGTTATGGTAAACCGCTTTTATGTCTTTGAAGGTAGTTCTAATTAATGTGGAGTAATCTTATGGACGCCAGAGGGATTAAAAATCACTGGAACCCGACCAGGATGTTAGCCTCTTCGACCTTAAAAAGGAATTTCAACACTTCACCCATTAGGACACTCGAGTGGGAAGCACTTCAGGTATTGGTGTTCTGAAAGGCGATAGACCCTTCAGCAATCAGGTCCTAATGAAAAATAACGCTTTTCCTGACTTCATACGAAACGGGATCATTCAGATCATTAAAATGCCCGTGAAAAAATAATGTGCCTTTCTGGGAAATATTTTAATTAGCGATATAAGTCGTTAACTACGAGTGCTTTTAGGAAATGTCGAGGCCGATGAAGCGGTAGGACGAAAGTGAAATATTTAGATTGGTTCAATGTTCAGCGAATACGTGACAAAATTGTCAAGTTCTTACGGTAGCGTTTGAAAGACTACTGGAATCTGAAAAAAGTTTCCTGATAGTGAGATGTGTATTGAAATCCTGTTCGCCTGGTTTTTGCCGTTGATTACCTGGTTTGTATTGGTTATATTTTTTTGCTCAGTTGCACAGAAAACTCCCTTTCGCTTCTAACATTTCTTTTACTTTACAAGGAAAACTTACTTTGATCAATTCAAATGAAATATATTTGATCCAATAAAATACTCGGGGAAGATCCTAGATTCGCGAATTGAAATAACCACATGGAAAAAGAAAAAGGAAAAGCTGAAGACCAAGGTCAGAAGGAGGTATTGCCTGTTGGGAAGGAATTCTCGCCTTACGTCCCACAACGAACTGCTAATATGTGTTGTTATTATATTATCTGCTTATAAGGAGATTCTGCTCCCTATTTGGACGAATGAGCTTCAACTCTGAGTGTGTGCATATAATCAAATATTACAATAATTGATTAGACAAGAAAGCAGAGCAAGGCCGGAAATGCTTAACGTCTTCGATAACACCGTTGAACTTCTGCGCCTCAAGAGAAACAAAATCACTGGACTTACTTGTACAACCTTGAAAGTAGTGCAATAAACTCTGTGAATTACAAGTATGATAACTAAAGGGAAACATTTTGTCTTCAAATGATTATCTAAATAGGTTGTAGGTTTTGGCCCACCTAAGTTTCCTTGGAGAAATGAAATCGTCGTAAATATATTTGACGAGTACTCTATATAACTAGTAAGAAGTGTTAGAATACAAGTATAAGTCTGATGTGAGTATATTTATAAACAAAACAAAAGAATCAAATAAGGAGGAGCCCGAAATCTCCATATCAACTTGAGCGTCGAATTTCCTCTTTTTTTCTCAATCAGAATCATCAAAAACCACATTAACCGCCCATCAACGGACCTAAATAATTAAACAACACCTTACAGAGCGGGATGGCAATGGACAATGGGGGACAATGGGAACAGCTGAAATGAGTAGTTTTGTCCGTCAGATTGTTGATCTCAAGACATATGTGCGACAGCTCAACCACGACAATGAAGACGAAGCAGCGGCAACGTCAAGGGATAAGCTGTCAGAATGAGAGAACTAAAAGCAATATTTTAGACAAGCTGACCCATGTTTTAAGTGTTTTTTAAGGACTGCTGGGGTTAGTATTGAAGTTTTTTTCTCAACTTGAAGATCAACTGTACTAAGTAGAAATATTCAAACAAAGCCCCGTTGTTTTCGCATCAAGTTTTGAAGTAAACTGACATGAAATCGTGATTTTTTGGAACCTCACCCTGAGGAAGGGAATGAACAGTTTGACTACTGTCACCTTCATTGTGTCCACTGTCCCAACTAGTACCTCATTACTCATTCTTTATACGACGAAATACCTCCCAATGATTTATTTTGATTCATTTCAAAAGGAGTCTAATGTCTTCCTATCCTATATACTTTGTATCCTACATTGCGAGTGACTCGGGACAACAAAAATTGATTCTGATAAGGTAACTATTTTTAAAAACCGAGACCAGACAACAGATATTATCCTGCTGAATCAGAAAAGACAAGACCATATTTTTTCAAATCATGGGGAGCGTAGAGATTTCCCATTTTAGTAAAAACTGTACATTGACCCTGCACTATTCTTCAATATACCTCTATCCTACAATATCTATACAAAAGTTATCCTTTGCCGTAGACCCTTTTTTCTCTCTCTGACAAACATTTAGGTTGGGGCTTTACGGACGTAAGTCCGACTGCCATTGGCTTTGCGGACGTCATCAGAAGTCCTCCTGAAGAAGGATCAGAATTTGTTTTATTTTTGAGCTTTATGCAACTTATTGCTTAGCCCCCCCTGAATGAAGAAAAGTTCGCCGTACAGGAGCGTCAAAACTACGTGGTCGCGAGACCCTCACCTCAACAGACACTCATCCATGAGACATTTTCGTCAAAAAAAGCTCTGACTTATTCGTATCAAGTGGGGAGTGCCTTAAAACTTCAGGATCGAATGTCAATACCCTACGGAAGAAAGACAAAAAGTCAAATTCGTGCATACTTACTTCTAACTTGCCAGCCAACCGAAGTTTCGGGGGAGTTACGACACCGGTAAAATTTGAAAATAGCGTTTGATGTAACCTTAAAAAAACACATAGAAGACGTTCAACATAGAGGAGACATTGTAGCGGTTGTATCGGAATCTCGAATACCTCCGTGAAACCATCATAGAGTGCAGGGCAATCGGTTTTGTGAGAAAAAAACAGCTGATTACTTTAGCCTTACTAATGATGGGACATCGAGACAAAACATCGATATTGGTATCGATGTCGATGTTTGCCAGCGGCATCGATATGGTCTCCAATATCGAGTGAAAACATCGATGTTATCCATATTTTCGATATCAGTGTCCTTATCAGTTAACAGTCTCCTTATTACATGCTACCACCGTTCGCTAGTTGCTAGTATTCTGAGGATTGTGTGACACCTCATTTTAATTTGAAAATTTTTAAAAGCTGAAAAATCTGATAATTTATTTTCTTTTTTTTGCCAATTTTTCTTTTTACCTCTTTTTATCCTCTTCAAACTGCTCTAGTTTGAACGGATTGAGATATCTCCAATCCGATTTCACCATCCTGTTCAGCGTGAAAAACCTTTATAAAAAGGGTGGTCACCTGTTTGGGATTTTTCGGGTAATTTTTCCATATTTGGAATGCCCCAAATCACCCCTTTGAGTGAGACGATTGTGCCCATCTTTAAATTTAGCCTTTTTGAAAGCCTAGATAGATTTTTTGTGCAAATTTGAGCTTTTAAACTCAATTCTATCGAGAGTTATCGTCTGGAATGTGTTTTTGGTGTCTTTTGACAGTGGATTTAGAATGCTTTGAAACGGATTTTGATGCCAACATTTTTGAAAATTCTCTTTTTAAATATTTTGGACAGAGAACAATAGTTTCTTTTTCTTTGAAAATTCTCAAATACTACAGCAGTTGAAAGAATTTTTAATACTTCTTTTCTTTTTTCACGTTAGGTAGCAAGCAAACTAGATGGAATTTTTTCTGCAAGTGAAGATTAAGCCAAACCGATTTCCCATCCCTATGCCTCACCCGATTACTTTGGTCCCAGTTGACAATACTCACTACGCTCGATGTTACTTAACTTTTCTAATTTCGAAAATAGAAACGGTTCATCACATCGCCCGTATGGCTGATGTACGTACATATTATGGTACTAGGATGGAAAAGGCAGCAAAAACAAGCAAAGCCAAATGCTGAGACAGAATTCGCTGGGTTCAAATGTAGAGAGACAGCTAACCACCATCATCTAGATACACAAGATCATGGAAACTAGTATGGAGTTGTAATTAAAATAAGTAATAAAAAATAATATTTCTTACATACATCGGCGGATTCAATCATCACGACTTAATGTTCTGACATGTTTACGTTTAGTGTAGACGTTATGTTTTTCTGTCAAAGTTCTAGCTCTAAGGGAGGGCTAATTGGATTCAAACAAACATTATTAGCTATTGTTATTTCATAGTTTTCGATATTCTGATTTTTGAATACTACAAGTTAATTTCACCGTTTTGAACTGGCAGATGCTCATGACTAGTGTTCGTTACCAACTACACACCCCTTTTGCGGTTTTTGGACAGTTTCATCAACTTTGGGCGAGTTGTTTCAGAGATAAGCAATGGACAGCGGATGGACAAATGTTTTTACATTTGATTTTCCTACGCCAGCCATCTTGAAACGTAAAACAACACCTAATGAGGGGGTGGGGGGGGATACTTTTGTTTTTATTTTATTTATTTATTCATTTATTTAATAATAAAGCTTTGTTATTGAAGATAATAAACCAAAATTTAGTTTTGTGAATTTCTCTTTGAAACAATAAAAATAGCTAAAACCAATGAAATTTCGCTTTTAAGCCCAAGTTGCACGATTGTGAATTCCTATATACGTACATGAAAGGATCAAAATAGGTTTCTGTTGAATAATGCTAACCTTTTCTTTGATGGAGTAGTGCATTAGTTTTTTGGGGAGGGATATCAAAGAGCTTCATTAAGACTCTAAACTCGTTACATAAACTCTGACGTGACCTTCGTTACGGCTTTGTTCACCGGAGCGTGAGAAAGGATGCCGCGAATTCGGTATCCAGTTGTTTCAACCAAAGTTCTGAAACCAGAATAGCGTGGGTAGAGCACGTGAGGCGGACAATTCACGTCCGTTTCGTTGCACTTGGCTAACAAGTAAATGCTCTATGTCTACGTAACTATCATAATGGACAAGATAAACCGTCTTATTGATTATTTTTAAAACCATAAAGACGGAGGTAATATCAAAATAACGTGTGGTAAGAATGACATGAGAAACGTTATTTTGTTTGGGGTTTTTACTTCCAATATAAACATTCATATCTGCAAGGAAACAATTTAGTCGAAACATGTTCATTATGGAGGTTGATAGTTTATGTAACTTAGAACGAGAGAACGGTTCAACTTACAGCGGTAAAAGAAGTTCGGTTCATTGAAGGGATGTCTATCAACAACGAACTTGAAATTAAGGATAATAACGTTATCTCGGAAGTTATAATTCTTTAAAGACGTCTCTCTGAAGCAAGGTTTGGTTAGTAGAGGGAGACCTATTAAAATTGATCCGTGGAGAGGGGGGGGGGGGGGTTGTGGGACAAAACCAATAGGAGCAAAAAATGACAGCTTACAATTCTATTTCAGTGAGTCTAAGACCGGAACCGTAAAATAATTATAGTTGTGAGTGTATTTGTGTGTATTTTGTGTGGCTAGGATGTGGGGAGACTGAGACTGTATCATATGCAAGAAGCTGGATATTGTTCCCGTTAAGCCCAGTGGATTTGCCACAATCCAGGATGTCCAAGTTGTCAGTGGCAGCGTGGACATTGAGCATACCTGGAGGGCTAAGAAAAGTTAATATGATAAAAACGGCCTTCGCCGATGGGTATCTCAGCTAAAAGGAGTGGCGAATAATAACATCAAGGTTATGGCTGTTACATTGCCACGTCGTGGATTGTCGTGAAGGAAAAGTGCCACGGAGTTACTCGAGCTGGGCATCTCGCCAGAAGTACTTCGTGATATCACCACCGTCATCCGGGGCTCTTACTTTGGTGGTCATTCTGTAGGGCCACTTCCTTCCATCCATCTCCCCCTTCTGTATCATTCTTCCCCGAATCCCAAGGGCCGGTATCAGGTAAACCTGGGCGTCCTCCTTACTTTCATTTTGTTTAGTCTTCTCGTTTTTTATTTTATGGTTTGCCCCATGTGAAGGGGGACTTGAAAAAAAAAAAAAAAAAAAAAATCCAAAATTATGTCTGTTGGAGACATGTTTTTTCGAAGAGCTGAAAGGGCCTGCAATTTTTAATTGGTTTCCATGAATCTTGTCTTGCTCGGTCAACAAACCGGAAATTTCAAATATCACGACGGAAGATAGAAATTGAAGAAGTAACGGTAAAACGGATGAGATGGCGTTTTTTATTTTCGAATAATTTTGCCGGCGCTACTTGGGTTATAGTTCTCGATTTTCTATAATGACTTGATAATAACATCGATTTTTTATAACATCAATTTTTATTATTTTAGTTTTTTTCGATCCTAATTTCAATCTACTTGTGCATCAAACCTCGGAAATTCCGATTTTTCTCCCAGGAGAGGGAAGGATGGGGGTAATTGAAGATCCTTTCAATCGTTGCTGAAGCGAGAATTCTGGATCGATTCATATCATTCTATTTTTGTTCAATCAAGATTTTGTTTTAGTACTTCAATTTATTACTTAGTATTTAGTACTAGTTTAATGGCCCTGCTACGCAGGTTAAAAAGAAATAGGTGAATAACACAACAATATGCAATATAATAACAATATAATCACACTATATAAAAACCAGCTTATCAGAGTATATCGACGTTTCAGGCGGTGGTAACGCTGGGCGGGTGGAATTCTCGCCCCCGTCTCCCAGGGCAACCGACCTGCTCCCCCCTCCCCCGACCCCGCCAGTGAAGGAAGGAGGGCCCCAGCGGGAAGCGTCTCCCAGGGCAAGCGACGTGGTCCTCTCCTCGGGGATTTGGGATATACGATTTTTTGACTTTTAATATTGTTATTATACTCCCTCATTGTGTTGTTTAGTACTCTACCTCCTGTACACACGGGACTTACCCCAACAAGAAGGCACAACTGTTGCCACCTTTGCAGATGATACGGCTATCCTCTCTGTTGGAGATGATATAGAAGCTGCAACACGCAAACTACAGACGTCTACTACTGAGGTTTGTAAATGGACCAAGATGTGGAGAATGAAGCTGAACGAATCAAAATCAGCCCACATCAACTTCACTAACCGAAAAGTCCCAATCTTGGATGTTGAGATCAATTCGAATAAAATACCGCTTACTGAAGCAGTTAAATACTTGGGTTTGACACTTGACTCCAAATTAAACTGGAATAAACACATAGAAAAGAAGAAAGAAGAACTTAAAATCAAGTACAGAAGGATGTATTGGCTAATGGGAAGGAATTCCCATCTCTCTCTTCACAACAAACTGCTTATATATAAGCAGATCCTTCGCCCTATTTGGACCTATGGGATACAGATCTGGGGCTGTGCCAAGAAATCAAATATTAAGAAAATCCAAACCTTTCAGAATAAAATACTGAGAAGTATAGTTGGAGCCCCTTGGTACATGCGAAACGATGATATTCATCGAGATTTGAGGATGGAGACAGTCTATGAAATTATTGCAAAATACGCAAGGAAGCATGAACATCGCCTCCACAAACACGTGAACCCGGAGATGCTCTACGTTTTGGACAACGAAGGTGAAATCCGACGTCTCAAGCGAAACAAACCACTGGATTTAGTTGTGCTGCGTGAATAGAAGTGCAATCGAACTCAGTGCTAATTAATTGAGCTATATAATAAAGGGCTAGATTTTGCTGTAAACCTACCCTCTTGGAGTGTACCTTTATTGATATGTAAAATTGCTAGATGAAATGTATTTGATTTTTCAGTCGCAATATAAATCACGAAAAAAAAAAATTGTGTTATTCACCTATTTCTTTTTAACCTGCGTAGCAGGGCCATTAAACTAGTAGCAATATAATAACAATATGCTAAGTCAAAAAATCGTACGTCCCAAGTCCTGGGAGACGCTCTGCCGGGTTGGGTGGGGGTAAGGGGGAGAACACCACCCGCCCAGCGTTACCACCCCCTGAAAAGGGGATATACCTACCTACTTACCCACTCTGATATTTTCGTCTTTAGATAGTTTGATGATGATGATGATGCTGATGATGGAAACTGAAGCTGAGTCCTAGGTACAGGGCCGCTGGCCGCCTGCCGCGCCGCGCCTCTTGAGAGAGCACTCTCCCACAGCGCGGCGCGAAATCACACAGTACACACACACAGTCCTGTGTGTGTACCTACATGAAGAAGTCGCCAGCCGCGGACGCGTCAGGGTCATACGTGTGAAACGAACCCGAGCGCGCGGGCCACCAACGCGATCTGTTCTATAAGCGATCAAACTGTGCTGTTCTATGGAATTGTCATACGTAAAAGCGCGGCACCGCGCTAGTCAGCACGTTTGTCGCGGCAAACCCTCGTGCCGCGTGGTTTGACTTTAGAATCGCTTTCTCGCCGCGCTATCGCACTTTGTAGGATAACCTGCTTCTGTCGAGATTTACCGTTCTTCGTTGATGTTACCTTTGTGGTGATTTTATTCGCCTACTGAATTGTCAGCAAGTCTATAAGATGATTGATGATAATCCGCTCATTATAGCTTTTCCCAGTCAAATTAATACTTTCCCCAATTGATACTTTTCCCAATAAACTTAATACTTTTTCCATTCAAATTAATACTTTTCCCAGTCAAATTAATACTTTTCCCAACCAAATTAATACTTTTCCCATCCAAATTAATACTTTTCCCATCCAAATTAATACTTTCCCAACCAAATTAATATTTAAAAAAAATATTAACCTCCTATATATCAAATGCTAACTAACCAAATTGATCTTAAAAAAATTAAGGAAATAGAACAACGCAAAGCTTGCAATCCAACGAATAATATATGTCTATATTATTTTATTATACAAATGATTGGCAGAAAAAATATTGGTAGTTTATCATCTTAGTTGAAGTTTATTTTTAGTGTAGGTATATTAATTGTATAAACATACTACTTTAATGGCCCTGCTACGCAGGTTAAAAAGAAATAGGTGAATAACACAATGAGGGAGTATAATAAACAATATGCAAAGTCAAAAAATCGTATATCCCAAAGAGGACCACGTCGGAGAGGACCACGTCGCTTGCCCTGGGAGACGGGGGCGAGAATTCCACCCGCCCGTCGTTACCACCCCCTGAAACGTCGATATACTCTGATAAGCTCGTCTTTATATAGTGTGATTTTAAATGATTATTTATTATATTTCTTACGAAAGGGCTCGAATGGAGGGGTTAATAGTGATAATCGTTATTTCTTCACCATTTCCATCTGATTTTATTGGTTTAAAATTTTATTTTCCTTCAACCCTTTTTCTAATGCAATGGTACAATAAACCTCGAAAATTTTTGTTATTCTAGTTGGAGGAGGGATGGAGGGGGTAATAGACAATGTTGCTCATACAGCTTTTACTATCGATGTTCTTGGTTCTTTTTTGTTCAATTAACAACTTTGGTCTTGTTTATAAACGTGTTCCTGATCTTTCTAATTCATTTTTGGAATGGGTGGATGGAGAGCTTAATATTGATAAATCGTTGTCTTCACTAATTTTATTTTTTTCCGATCTTGATGTTGTTTCACCAGTCTCTTTTTGCGCAATAAGCTTCAGGAAGAGGGGGGGGGGGGGTTATCTGCTTGTAATGGCCGATTTGTTTTATAATCGATATACGTAAGTATGAATGGAGCTCTTTTTAAGATATCCAGAATCCAATTGCTAACACAGGAGGCTTCTGACTGGATACAATGGGAGGAGCAACGGGGTGCAGATGAAGTCTGATCCCCAAGGTCACAGCTTATTTGTGGGGAAATAACTGAAAAAGATTCAGGCGAGAATACGACACTGTTCAATCATAGGGCTCGAAAAACATTGAATGAAGCAATGTGTTCCATGTGCTAACTGCTAGGGATGCTTCTTGTTATGGTTGTTCAGTCAAGCGTTATTCGCGAACATTGTTTTCAAACAAGAGCAAGATGATCGGGGGTTGTGAACTCCCACCATCACCGAACTGAGTCTGGGAACCCTGTTTGCAAACGTTCTCGAACGTTCTACCATTCATCACTAAACCTACCCGATCTGTTGATCTGCGTAGATAACTGACAAGTCGTCTGGGATTTGTATTTGCTGCGCATTTTTCTAGATTGATTACAAAGTATAATCGGGAATCAGTAAGCGGTGATTCTATGGGGTTTCATAGAGCGTGAGTTTATAGATAAAACGTGCTTTAACTGGTTTTTGCATCTAATCCAGAGTCGAGAATTCTCAGACAAAAGAGGCGCAATACCGTGTTAACTTTGCAACATGTACCTACAGTTAAACTTGAATAGAACGGTAATTATTCCATAGATATCCGCGAAGAAACGCAGGATTCACAGCGCTCTATTCTGAAATCTAAAGCCAACCATCCTCCGAGTTTGTTCATGGAAACAAATTATGAGAAACTAACGTTGTAAGAAATTCTCATTTAGCATGCGAAAGCGCTTATAATAATTCGAGGGCGATGAAATTCATATGGCACCTTTTAGGGCCCAACCTACACGACATTATTCTGTTTATATTTAAATTACAATCTGTAGAATGTAGACGAAGCTTAACAACAAATTTAAATTCATTTCATGCTGAAGGAACCAAATAACGACCCTATGTAAGTCAAAGAGAACAAATTCGATATGAAATCTATTGAGTATAACAATAGCATATTAAATTCCTGGAGTCGAAGCGATTCGAGGGTGATTGGTCTGTCAAGGTGACAAAGCAGTTAATTTGTTATTTATGAGCTAACATTGTCCACTGACAGCGTGATAATGAACTCCTCGAAGTTTCCAGTTGTTGAACGATTCCCTAGAAATATATTCTATCGTGTTGAGAGGATACTTGAATATATTAAAATTTTCGTTATGAAAGACGACAATATTTTATCGGAACGAGGAACCTAGCTGTCATTTCTGTGATCACAGCGACCACCCATGTTGAGTTTTTCAAACCGTGAATATGTAAACAGTTTGCTTGTGGTTTATTAGTTACTATCAGTGAAAAAAACCTTTGTGATCGACCAAGAAGAAATTAATATCGCTCAAAACTACTTGTTTTACCGTTCAAAATGAGTCAAATCCAGAAATCGAATAAAAAACGCTGTAAATTATTACACAAAGGTTTACCTTTTCTGTGACAAAATCCAAATAAAGTGATGCTGTTTATGGAGTACCATTTATGGTGAATTCATCTTATCGTCTCTAGGACATCAAGACATCAATCATTGTAATTATTACAAGGTGAGTACAAACACTGATCAGCTGAAAGACCCCTATAGCTGATTTCTTTCCCAATCGATCTACCGAGGTGAAGTATTAATGGAGCTCTTGTTAAGGCATCTAGAACACAATTACAACGTATGGAAGTGTCGATTTTATATTATGTAAGATAGGCTACAAGTCATACAGTGATTGACATAGAAGGGTTATCGATTTTGTATTAGCTTACTAGTGACGATTAAGTAGATGTTTCATTTTGTCTTATTAATTTTCAACTGGTGGGTGAACTAATATTTAATGGGTGAACTAATATTTTCAACTGGTGGGTGAACTAATATTCAACGTGAAATATTTAATGATGAACTAATGGTGGGAAATTTGAAATGGAGATGGATCATTCCAGATATTTAGGAGTCTGTAACATTTTCTGGAGGCGCACTGATCAGCTGAAGGGTCCTCGTGGTAAATTTCTATCCTAATCGATTTACGGTGATGAAATATGAAATTGAACTATGTTTGAGAAGTCTTGAATACAATTACAAGGTGTTGTAGGTGCCGACTTTAAATAAGATACCGTAGACTACATGTAAGATAGACATTGATCAGTGAATGGATGAAATACAAAAATAATTAGTAATGTAAACCGTCGTGTAATCATTTTCAGTGTTTTTTAACGATTTTTTCAATTTTTGTATAATTTTGACTCATATTGTTCATGAAATGAAGTCCTGATTGACAAAACAGAATTAATTCGATGTCAAGAAAGCAGGATCGGTCGAAACTGATTGAAAACCTCCTAAACGCGAGCTTTTGGTACATTTAAAACCTTCATCAATGCATCAGTTTATAGGACACGTATCAGAATAGTGTATAGGACACTCTCAGAAGTAGTGAGAGTGGCACTGAAACTCACAACAGTAAGTAAATTGCTATTTGGCAAGCAATTGGAAAAAAAAATTGGCTTTAATCCAGTTTAGGATTCCGAGAGTTCAGGCAGTGCAAGGCCCATCAGCCGATATGCTCTTCCAACAATGTGGTGAGAGCAGGCAGTAATATGTGACTGGTAGGCGAGGAGAATTCAAGGTATTGTATCATCTTCCACATATTTCCTTTCTTTGATTGACAGGCAATGTAGGAATTTTATGAAAAACAATTCCTGGAGACAAGGCCTGACGGAAGTTGATTGCCTCTTTACTTATTCGACATCTGTCACCAAATGCAGCGGAAATTCATGAAATGAAGAAATTTGGGAATTTATACATTTTCAGATAGAATAACACTATTTAAATGAATTACTAGGTTCATTATTATTAGGTTATCTATTAACATAACTAAACATTAACTATTACTAGGTTCTATCGAGTGATGTATCATTTTTTTTAAATGTTTTCACGTTCAACACTGTTTCAATCAACTTTAACCCACCCCATTTTTTTGGGACCCCCCCCCCCCCCCAAGAATTTCAATGATGCAGTCTGCGTCATAGGCCCCTCAACTTAACTTTTTGGTTAGTAGTTTGGATGAACCTCCTCAAACTGTGTCAGTTTACGTTTCAAGGAACCTACGCTGATTTAAGATCCGCCGTTTATGAAAGGTGTTAGATGCAAAAATGCAAAGATGCTTAGATGCAAAAAATCCGTTCTTCCACGCATGGACTCCACTTGTCGTCTAGTTGGTTCTAACTTCTTGTCATCCCGAACGAATCACATGCACAGATGCTGAAAGATGCTTAAGGCCAAAGACTGGTTAAAATAATAAACCTTGTGAAATAATGGTGTTTTTGATTTGTCTCTGCGCTCGAATTTTCTGCTTCCCACCTGCTTGCCATACGCAAATTTCCTTACCACCTCAAGTTATTCACCAGTTGTAGCACTGTCTAATATAGTAAGATTTGATGGAGGCTTTATACCAAATGCTCGGCAATATTGAGTTTTTTTCAATCGGTGTTGACCTTTTTCGTTCTTTCTTGACATAGGTACTTTATTTTTCATCTAATTGTACACATTCAAGTCACAATAAACGAGGAATCTACACTGCCCACCCAACCTGGCAGACGAGCCGTAACCTACATTTGACTTCAAGATCTCATATCCTGAAAATCTCGTCCAACCTCCATCTTCCATTCCAGTCAAGTCGCTCTTCAATCTTTTCACGGGCTCTATTCACAACGTTTCACATACCGAACCGCCTCCCCGGGCCCTATGAACAATGAACCTGTCGCTTCTCCAAGGCCGCGCATCGGTCACTCCGAGCGGACGTCGCTTCACCTTGATGAGGTTACATAAAATTCTAACAAACGCGAAAAAAACCACTCGTTCTCCTTTTTTTCCTCTTCCAGGTAAAAGGAAACTTATAGTTAATTACCGGCGTGTTATAATGGCCGTTGATTTTCATAGCGATAGTTCGCCCCCGACGGTGACCTTGTCGGTTTTCAAGTCGATTGGAAGACGTTGAATGGGAAAACTCTTTGAAGCGAGGAAAACAGGAAGCGTCGAGCTCAACTTGGAGAACAACGGGCTTGGCGAGAGAGACTGGATTCGATGTTGACACAACTGCCCCTACACTACCGAGACCTTGTTCGTATTTACAGATAATTTTTTTCTTGAAGTTGTCATGGTTTTTTTGTTTTAACTTTTTTCTTTCTTTGTAAAATTGCAGTCAACTACTCTTCATTTGAGTTCCTTATAGGTTTCCTTATTCCGCAGTTGATGAATGATCCAGAACTTGGGTGTCTCAAAGAGTTTGGGTTCAATAAATTTCTTCAAGTACTTAGGAAAATCTACGAACATTTTACAGTAATTGAAGAAACCAGTAATGCGGATGTCGAGGAAGAGCTGCACAAGTACAACTAAATGTCCTACAACCCCTCTTTCGGGTTAGTACTTTCAATAATAAGCCTCTCTAATCGTATAATAACCATTTTAGCCAATATTCATGGAAAGTAAAGCTACTGTGAAAAGTTTAAAATACAAATTAGGAAGCTGAAATTCATGCTGAAATTTTTACTTAAATTTCATTACCATTTTCAAAAACAATGGAGGATTTTCAAAAAATTCAAAATTTTCTCTTGAATAGAAGAATAATACGTAAAAGTAGGTTTTTTAAGAATAACATTGATATTTTGAGTTGTTTAGCACAAAAAACAGTTCAAGTTTCAATTTAATGAAAGAAATACGTTAATTTTGGAAAAATCGCTCATACGATCATGCCGCATGACTTGAACTTTTCATAACCCCTTCTTATTTGGTAATTTTTCTTTTCAAGGTGCGTACGTTCGAGATCTCCAATGACCGTCCACCGTAATAGGCCTTCGATTGATATAAAATCGATTCTCTCACACATGGACTCCATTTGAAACAAAACATTTGGAAAACTGAAGGAAAAAACAAGGTTTTTCGAAATGTTTACTAATAGGTAAAAGGGGGGCATAATTTTCGACGCAAAATCGACTGGGGTATGTTTCAAATCCGTTGGAATGCACTCTAAGTGAAAAATCGCAATATCTGTACCTAATGTGACCTCCTGTACCGCGCAAGTTCCGAATATTTATCTTCAAGGCTGAATCGACAGAAAAATCTCATATAAAGAGTGAAAATGGGTGTACATATCTAATTTTCACATCCCCAAATTTTTCGTTCCCTCGTTTTGACGACTTGGCATCAAGAAAAAATACTGTGATATGAAGGGGGAGGGGGGTTTGTACCGTTTCATTTTGTAGAAGACAAATACATGTTCTTATATCCAAAGTAGGCGATTACATGTATGTTTAAGTGTACTTGTATTTGCTTGCTTTGGGTTCAAGTACTTTAAAATGATAAGCGAGAGAGGAGGGGGGGAGGGCGTCCGAACTTCCTTCCTACCATTCTCCATAGTACTCTATGTTAAAAAAGCGAAATTACTTGTTGTACTTGAAGTAAAACTACTCGTACTTGTCTGTTTTAACTCAAAACTTTACAATAAGTAATTACAATTAATTCTAGTTGTTACTTCTAATTTTATTCCAAGCACTTGTACTTCGAGTTAGGTACTTATTTCATTTCATGTACAAGTACATTTCGAACTTGTAGTTGTACATGCGATTTTTCGAGCGTTATACCTGTATGTATATTTTCCAAACTCCCTGTTCCAAAGAGCGAACAAGTTATTTCACAGGTTATTGCTCATAAAACGTGCACTGTTGAAAGTTTTAATTGAAAAACAAAAAAACGCAAGATTCCACTACATTCCAACAACTCCCAATTGAATCAAGTCAGCTGGATAGGAAACTTTCATAACTATGAAGGAGATGGAATCTTGGATTAACCCTATTCAAGGGCTGGGGCGATTATCCTGCAACACCCAGAGCATAACTCTCGGTGCTAAATAGTTCCAGTCATGCAGCTTGATCGTACGAGGGAATTTCCTTAAATTATCGGATTAGATTGGTGTCATGTGGTGTCGAAATGAGGGGTTTTGGGGACAAAGAAAATGTCTTTAATCAATTCTACAACGAACAATACATAAAGTCGTGAATAAAGATTGGGAAGATTTTTACTGAATATTGCAGCTAGAAAATTATACGGTTCTCTTGAACAAGTTAAAGGTAGTTGTCTAGTGATTATCGAAATCAAAAATAAGAAAACGTTGAATGAAATCGTAGATTCCTCCATGTATCCTAAAAATTACGAATCAGAACTAACTCCGGGCTGAGCAACAGTGTCACACTATTCAGCTCGGTCGTCAGTTATTATTGAATTAAAGAATATAACTTGTAAAGGAAAATATGTAAAATAAACTATCCATCCATCTATAATTCGGTCAACCGATAAATTCGTGGATTGTTACATTTTTCTGTAGATTTAAAGCTTATTATATTGAAATTTAATTGAATTTTCATTACAGTTTACACATTGTTAAGGGTCCTACTTCATGTTCGATTAATTTTTGTTCTGTTGTATTCTGCTGAACAGTTAAAGTTGTATATTTTCGGCCCTTTTTGCTATTTTGAGTTTTTTTAAGTTTAGTTTTTCAAATTAATTAATTTCATGAGCCCAAACTCATTCTTCCTTTTGGAATGCTTGATTTTTGGAGGAAAATTATATCTCGATCCTATCGAGATTTATCGAATTTGAGAATATTTCCATTTGAATGGTGCCCATTAGAAAAAACGAAGTACGAGTCAAAACAATTTAAAATAGCTTAGTTGAATGCACGACAAAGAAAAAAGTAACTCATGTTTTTTAATTCTTTCAAAATTCCTCACTCCAAGAAAATTTAAATGAATATCCATTCATTGGGAACCACTTTTAATATAAACATAAATTGAAATCACAACAACAAGCGCTAGTACCAAATAGAGCGTTGAAATCTAGGAATCGTAGCAGAGTGCCTTTAAATGGATTGTCGTAAAGAATTTGTTTAAATTTTATTTGACAAAATTTTTACCCACTCACACAACAATATTCAAAGAAAATTCCCGAAAGCATGTCTTCGCTGGCAGTAGATTCAAGAAACGAAAGAGGGGAACTAACTAATTTCATCACATTCCTTGAGTTTTTAAAATTTGAAGTTAAGGCAGGAGGATGAGAATGAGGCTTTAATGTGTTCTTTTTTCATTATGCCAATAGGCGGTGAACGAAAGGAAAGGAGCCATTAGATTCGTTCTAACTAGATTTGTGATTGACAGAATGTTAACATCTTTCAAATGGTGTATGTGATGGTAACTGGTGTACCAAGAAGTCAAGAAGTTCAACAGAAGTCGTCATAAGCTGTTCCTCCAAGAAGATTCCGTTGGCAATGGCTAACTGCAGTTGGATGGAAACTGGCAGCACCGAGGGGCTCCATTCCTTGCTGTTAACGATAGAAGCTTCCCTAATGGATGTTAAAGTTGAGTGGAGTTGGCTGGCTGAAGTGTTCCAACAAATGTTTTTCAGCACTTAACGTTGTGAACAGTTATCTAGATGGCAATAAATTGTTGTCGACAGCTGTAGGAATAAATCTATTGCAATTGCCTCATTTTTCCGCTACCATAACTTAGCGTAGTTCTTATTAAGGAAACAAAGATTTCTTAAAACGAAGAGGGTACGGGATGGTTCACTGCCTTATTCAGCCTGAAGATCGAACCGCAATACTTCTGGTGTTTATAATGAACGGTTAGTAGATACAAAGGTTTGGAAGAAACGAATAAATTACCAACGCTTTCTTGGTAGAGGCGAGTGGTAAGAGAAATAGTTACATTACGGGAACCGAAACCCGTTTGCGGAGCTTTGGAGCCATCCACTTCGCCTGGAAGGTCAACGGGAGAATCTTCCTGCTCAATCTCTCTATGGACGACAGGTGGCTTGGAATTTGAATAAACGGTCAGTAAGAGAGACTTTGTTAGAAAGAAGAATTCACTTTCGTATACACAGTGGACGAATTACACAGGTCTACAAAAAAAAGTCATGCCCTTTTGAGGAAACTAGGCATTTTCTATGTATTTTGATGCGCTGAACACGATTCCGAAGTCCGTTTGTCCTCATAAGGCTCCACTTTTTTTAATTCGCAAAATATAACCTCATAATAACGATAATTATATTGCAATTAACAAAAATTGGAGCCTGATGAGGAAAAACGGACTTTAGAATCTTGTTCAGCGCATCAAAATACGTAGAAAATGCCTAGTTTCTCAAAAGGACTTGACTTTTTTTTTTGTAGACCTGCGCATATTACATGGAATGAAACTAAACTCCAAATCCAGAATCCGTAGTTTGGAACTAGATTTTGAAAATTCGGCCAGCTCTGAGTGAGAAAATCTTTGTGCTGCTGTAGGTACATCAAAAAACACGAGTAAAAACTGACAAATACAACAACTGAAATTTAACGAAATCAAATAAAATTGCTGCACATTACTGCAAAATGGTTATTATTTCTGAGTTAGATCCGCCTTATGAAGGGGAGGTATCGCATCAGGTTTTTTGGTGTGGAATTCGGGGCTCATTTCTACCTACAGAAATTCCGACCGTTTGCTGAGGGTGAATTTCCATGGATCTGAAACGTAGAATAGATTTTTTACATCAATTTATTTGATGGCTCGTACGTTACACAGTGGGACGAAATGCCAAAAGTTCTCCATTGGCATGATTTTGAACAACGATTCTCAACTGCACCTGGTTTGTATGTATTTTTTCTAGCTGTATCGGATGAAACCCTTCCTAAATCTCCACCTCAAACCCTTTACAAAATCTGGAATAAAATAAGCCGATGCCACCGAAATTAATTTAATTTTATCTTCCACTATCATATTACCTCCCTTTGTAGGGCAGAGGAGAGGGAAGAATTTGTATTCATCGCACCTTGAAACGTATAGTGAAAAAATCAGAGGAGGTATATAAAAATTGTTCATATACGATTAAAAAGGCTTATCAATAAAAAATTTTATAACAACACAGGTCTTTCGCAAATCTCCCTTCTTATAGTACACAACCTTAATACGTCCGATTTTGTTTTTGACTGGTTTAGAAAAAAATTGAAGATTTGTGTTAGAGTTGTATCATGCTAAGTTTGGGATGGCGGACTCTATCAGAAGCCACTAAAATTCCAAAACATGATCATCTGGAATTACGACTAATTTTTGGAGATGCTAAATCATACGATGATATGCTTGAGTAACGCGACTAACCGAAGTCGGTTTGACCTGAAGGAAGCAGACCAGTTAAGCACAAAATCTCATTTGCGCATCATCATTTGGGCATATGAATTGATAGCACCCTTTTATAAAGCCGCCCTCCACTTTGGGTCACTCTGTGAGCATTTATATTCGCCCCTGTAAATAGAATCGAAGATGGATCAGGAAATGCAGACCTAACTCACGGCACAAAGTTAAGCGACCTCGGAGTCGCAATGGCCCGACCTTGGGTCGAGTGGGTAATTGTCGCAGTTTCCGAAGCGAGTCGGCGAATGTAGCTGGATTTTTATGAGTTCTTAAGTGCTCGAAGGAGAAAGTTCATGAAACGAGCAGTTTCAACTGCAGTTGGTGCGCAATTTCCAAGCTGCGATGATCAGATTCCAACAACGAGGTTTTGCACTCGCACATATGAAGCTCACAGTGACGACTTTGCCACAATACGCTACGTTTTTATTCACTGCTAGTTGGTCAGCGTGAGCAATATTCACTTGTCGCTATCAAAATACGTACAATAACATTTTTTGTTGTAAATATTTATCTCGTTTTGGTCCAATAATCTAAGGGCCGTGTTAGGAAAAGCCCCAACAATTTTAAGATAACATGCTGTTAATAATACACCGACGAACAGTTGAGGATTATGGGTTTTCGCCGTTCACGGTAGAAGGGATGGGAAATATCTCAAAACTTATGTTTCCAATCACTCCGAAATTTAGAATATAAAAATGTGTGCATGTAACAACTCCATGTAGGGACACCAATATTCTTATATTCAGTCCTCCATGGGTTAATTGGGGTCGGACATGAATTGCTACCAACAGGGAGATTTTCGAGAAACCTTTGATCTCGACAGATCCTCTTATTACCAGTAAGAGGCCTCTTCCCGCTTCAAAGGATAAGACAGACTTGCTAAAAGAAGTCAAGGCACTGCTCTCCTATCAAGACGAAATGGCTAATTCAGATGATATGGAACTGTGATATCTCACAGGTGATGGGAGATCAATATAATCGATTGTGATTACTGTTGTGATGAAAGAAGAGGAAATTATGTTCCTTACATCATTAATCATAACGAATTTTCACCTCGTAATGTGTTCTTTTCGGCTAGGCCTACCTCTAAACCGTAAACACCATCAGATTCTGCGTGAAAAAAACAAATAAAATGGTACGAGGTTTATGAGGAAATATGTCAAAATCGGGGCAGGATAGGTTTTGGTCGGTTAGATTTGGATTCCGGACCGCTGTGAGGGCACTGGCCCAGAGCGAATACTGAGAAGTGTCCCTTTTCCGCGGACGACCATTCACTACTTTACACACAAACACAGAAACGTTCAACAACACGTTCAAACACTCAACGTATCACGTTGAGTACACTTGATCTTGCCTTGTTTTAATCTTCGACCGACAAAACAGGCTGCTCGAACTACAGGTCCTAACCCCAAGTCGGTTTTTTTTTAGTTATAGCAGTATTCCACGACGGGCGGTAGATATCAACTGCCCTCCTATTTCTCTCAGACGTATGTGAAAGTAATAAACAACTAAAACTAAACAAAAAATTCACTTACCATGCTTCTTTCCTCGAACGAACATAGGCCAGTGGAAGCCAACATCATCCTGAAGTAAAAAACACACCGGCGAACACTCTGAAACCTTTGTAGCACTTACGCCCTTTCTCAAACGAACCCGAACACGAAAACCTTCGAAGTGCTGCGGGAACTACGCCAGTATGGGTTGATGCGTCCTTAGTTCCGGAACTACACCAATTTTGATAAGACGTGATAAGGCGATATCAAGAAGGCATTTGCCCGCTGTGATAACGTAACCAACAATCGTTCCTAATTTCACTCTATTCTCGTTTTTGTTCGTTTACTGCTTGCTTTACTTTATTTTATAATTCTCTTGCTTTAGTCATTGTTTTCCGGTTTTGTTAATAGTGTTGTTTAGGTTTATAGTTCCTTAGTCATAACACGTTATAACACTGTGGTTAACACGTATTTAGCCTATCATGAAGCGGCCGCTTCTCGGAAGCGAAAATGTGAACCGAAGTTTGAGTTACGCGAAAATGCTACTCGAAAATGTGAATCTCGTCACGAAATTAATATCGTTGAGCTCAAAATCCGCCGTCGTTTCTCCCACGGACTCCTAAAACTTCGAAAACAAGAACTTTCCGGGTACCGAGGCGCCCGCCTATGTATCTCTCCGCGCGCCGGCCGGCTCGTATTGGAGAGCGGCAGGCCTCGACCAGTCCTTTCCTGTTCGTCTTCGGGCGGGGCGGCCTCGACCAGTCTTCTCCGGTCGTTCGGGCGTGGCGGTCTCCGGTAGTCTCTCCGTTCCGTGTTCGCGCAGTGTTCAATTTTCATCTTCCATCGATTCGGAACATGAATCTTCGTGGATTGATACAATGGAATGCAAACACATTGGTAAGTACCAATTATTTTCCTACAAAATCTCTAATAAATAATCTTAGATGCCGAGATTAGGTAGGTGCCGCATGTTTAGGAAGTCCCATGCAATGATTGATCAATAGAAGTATAATAAGTACATCATAATAATTACAACCAATTATTGGTCTAGGTGGGGTTGTACGGCCAGCTTTAGCCCAAGAGGAATAAATAACATGATACAAATCCGTTTCAGACTTTTCTCAGACCAAATTCGTGGACAAAACCAAAGGTTTTATTATGCACGTATTAAGTCGCTAGTGTGATTGTAGCTTACACTATCTATGAGTTTAACGATTATCCGTAGTTGAACACACACTCATAACGCTTCGGAACAGGCAGCATATCAAAAATAGTTCCCTGATTATACGTATAGATTCCAACTAGACTATTCCCATAATGTTTCTGGCGAGTTTTGGAAGTATTAGGTTATCTTCGGGAGCTGCGCTGGTGGTCAGACGACACGATTAGGTATTCGTTGCTAATGTTATCACTGAGTTGTGATAATGATGATCCAATGGTGTCCTAAATTTTGTATTACTTTTGTGGGATAAAAATGCCCAAGTATATAAAGCATCTTTTAATTTTGGATAAAATAAGGGGTGCTTACAAGTATTTTTTTACGTTTTTTTTTTTTTTTTTTTTGGGGGGGGGGGGGGGGGGGGGGCACCTCTGCTTTACATGTAACATTAACTTTGGTCCATTAGTTGCGGAGGAAAGCTCTGGATAGATGGAATTTTCAGAACCTCCCACAGAGGTACAGAATCGGTACAAAGTGCTTAAAACACGGATTTTTCATCTATTTCATGCAGAGTTGCTGGCTGTAAAAATGTTTTTGTTGCCATCAAGGGATATCATCTCTTGAGTTTCTGAGTGCTAACTTCGCTTCGAAATACATCCTAAAAACGTGCTAAAACATGTAAATTTGGGAGAAAAAAATGCATAGTTAATAGCAAAAAAATTGCTTACGTAGGTATGTAAAAATTCAAATTAATAGTCGTAAAAAAGACTAAATTTAGACGTAAAAAAGTCTAAATTTAATCCAATATAGATTTCGATTTGTCCTACAATTTTTGTGATTCTTTGTGAGTCTTTGATTCAGAGCTTAACTAACAACTATACGTAGATCACCGACCATAATGAGCTGCCATCCTTTGAATCATACAGGTGAATGAGCTGGGGAAACATGAACAGTTCAAGTTACTTGCCGGTCTATCGTTCTCGCTTTCACGTTTCCATCGAAACGAAGGTGTTTTGTCACCTTTGATCTCCGGACCAGTGTTTATCTTCTCTGGTCGGCAAAAGATTCTTCGTTTCGGTCATTCGAATCAGTTTTGCCAGCGCAAGGGCCGGATCAAAATGTTCAAGGTAAGGGAACGCGGGTGTTTTACTGCATTCTGGGGTCAAAGACGTCGATGCTTTCATGACTTACAGTACCCCAGTCGGATTTCCGTTTCTGACGGGGATTATTGGTCGCTCGAACGACAATTCGGGCGAGCCTAAGGTCGTTGACCCGTCCAGCTCTTCAGTTGTTATTTTGTATACCGTGTTTTTTATTTTATTTTATCAGTTGAATAACTGTATAAATTTTGACGAACCTAACCTTTTTTTTCTATGTTGCCTTAATTCTGCTGATTTGACTTGCGATTTTGATAAAGCTCAGGTTTCCGGCTCTAATAGTGCGGTAAATATTGAGTTTAAGCGCTTTTCGACGATCATGGACCACTGTGCGTCCCCCGAAAGCAGGCTTTGCTCCGATTGTCGTGATTATTTCATGTTCGACCCCAATTTTACTCTAGATGTACGACAAAAACCGGAAATTTCGAATTCGAGAGGAATTGGTGGGGATAAAAGGGGTAAAGTTTAAAACGTGTTTTTTCGCGACACATTGTTGGCCATAATTCTCAACCTTTTATGTACTTAGTTCAATCTTAATTTCAGTCTCGCTGTGCGGCAAACTGTAGGAATGGAGGGGTTGATATCCTGCTCCAGCGAGAATTCTCAACCGATTAATGTCATTCTTGTTTTGTTAGGATTTTGGTTTAGTATTCAAATATATTTCAGCACATTGAATTTTGAATTGACTAATCAGAATGATTATTTACTAGTACTTATGAAACATTCTCTGAATGACTAATTTTGTCTCTTCTTGTTTCAGGTGAGCTAAAAACTGTTGGTACCTCCTGTATGGCCGTTGGTATGTAACTTGACTGTGAATTTTGTGTCGAACACACACACACACACACACGGCAAACGCCGAAGTATAAATTCAACTCTTTCCCCTCTATTCTTAATATCTTTTCGAAACTTTCATAGCTCATATGCGCCAAAAAAATATAATGTTCCTCTGGCGCTGTTTTCCATAGCTCAGACCATTTTTATATGACTTTTCTCTCTGTCTATTTAGGGTGTCCCACTTAAAGGTGGGCATCCGGCTAGAGATGGATTCTACAACTAATTTGTAGCAAAAAGTGCCTCCTGGAAATGTTTTTGAAGAGTCTTCGTTTCCAAGTTAGTCACGGTTTACGATTTTTTTCGTATTTTCGACTTTCCGTCACATTAACAGTCAAAACTTCCTCATTTTCAAACGAATTTCAAATCTGAAGATACCTCTGGAAAGAGCGTTAAATTTTCTAACTTGATGATGCCAAACCAGAATAAAAATAAAATAATGAACTAATAAATTTAAAAAGTTGGCCAAAAAGCTCAGCTTTTCAACGGTATCCTCAAATTTGAATTTACTCATTCCAATATGGAAAAAAAATCCGTTTCCCAGTAGGAAAACGTGTTTTGTATTTTTTAGGCGGAATTAGGGTTTCTGGGAATTTGTTGAGGTGGAGGGGGGGGGGGATGACTACCTCACGATGGGAAGTTTTTTTTTCGCTAGCAGTCAAGTTCTGCGTCATTTTCTATGTGGATTTCAATGGTGACAACACCGTGGTGGTAATCACACCGTGGTTCAGCTTTGTTCATGTCAGAATCACTGGGAATGCGCCTTTTGAATATTACAAAAACTTTAAAATAACGTTATTCATCTCAGTTAATAACATTATTATATTTATAATAACAATAATGTGTCGTTTGCTGGGTCCAGCTTACTGTCTAAACGACATCAGAAACATGCTCATAGCACAATTGGTTTAGTCGTCAGGTCCTCTTCCCTTAATAATTGAGATGGCAAGTTTTTCGAAAGCAGAATACGGTGATGTGCTATTGGTTAATAGTTTTACGAACCAAAACGGTCCCGAAGCTGTGCGGGAGTACCACAGGAGATTTACAAACTGCCGTATACCCAGCAGGGGGGGGGGGTGTTAAATTTGTTTTATAAGATTGAAAATAATAAGTTGTTTACCCTGAAAATAAAATCGGTTCCAAGCACAATTCTGATGAATTCTCCATATGACAAGTAATATCCAGGACTCAAGAAACGTGGAGTGATTCATTTGATAGATAATAATTAGTATTGTTCTTCCATTCATTTACCGTTCAGACCCCATTTCAAGGTATATTACTTACCTATTCGTTTCAATCTAATTAAACAAATTTAAATTCTGTTCAAGTTTATCAAACTAATTAGTAAATGTTCTTTTGAAGGAGTAAACACTGTTTGTCGTCCATCACAGGGGTGAACACCCCTCCCAATTTAGAACCAGCCCCCCATTTGGGTTGGTACCCACTTCCCAAAATAAAAATGTGAAACAATATTCAAGCACTGTCATTGTCATTTATTCATCAGATAGAAAAACCAACCATATTTAAAAAATTTAATAGGTTCGTTATTCTATTGATGTAATATATTTTTGAATTTTGTCACGTTAAACACTGTTTCAATCAACTTTACCGCCCCAAAAGTGTTTTGGAACACCCCCCCCCCCCCTGTGGACACCCTTGTCTATCAAGTCATTAAATACCTTTTCCAAGCCAAATGAACCTTTTTCCAACTCAAATGAAACCTTTTCCAAACCGAAATAAACCTATTGGGAAAACGAGTGAAATAAGGTACCGTAAACCGGGGTTACTTTTCACCACTTTTTTGGGATTTTCTGATATTCATCAGGGTGAGTATCTTCAATCGAGTTGTGATTTTAATATTACCTAACTGATCTATTCACTGTTATCAACCCACTTCAGAATCCAACAAAAGTGCCATAGTTTTTATCAAATAAGCTGGTTTCTTTGGTGCACAAATTACCCTGTGCGGGGGCAACTTTGCACCACCCGATGTTTTTCCCTTGAACAAGCTAGATATGAAGCACCCTTGTTACCCCCTACCCTTGCCTCATGACGACTCCCAGAACCTGCCTTTAACAAACAAACAAAAAAATTCAGTGAAACACAACAAGAGATTACATTGTGTAGCTATCAATCGTTGGTTTTGTCGGTCTATCTGATAGGACCAGAATGAGCTTCCCATCCTAACTTTTGTGGGTAGGACACCGATTTGAGTTTGAAATCCAACTGAGGTGCAAAGTAAGTAGTTAACAGTGCCTACTTAGATAGGTAGGTACTCACGTGCAACAGTTAGAAATTTCTCTAAACTTACCTAAGTACTTGTTTTCGATTCTATTAAGGTCAGATCTAATTCGATAATCCTATGCCTAAAATTCATAGAATTTTCATTTTGTCAACTTCTTTCTACCATAGGTACAATTGCACATATCTGCAATAATGCAGGATACCTATCTCGGTACTTCACTTCACTCATTTTCTCAATAGATTTCATTTGATTTGGAAAATGTTTCTTTTGGCTTGAAAAAGCTACATATATTTTTCCGACCAAATTTTTCCCGACCCTAATTTTCGTTTAACAAACCTCTCCTGTGCAATCAAACTCAGAAATTTTGATTTTGGGAGGGGATGGAAGGGTAATGACCAATCCAATTAACCGCTGCCCATAGCTACTAGAATTTTCAGAAGTTTTCAGTCCTTTTTGTGTTCGATTAAGAACTTTAATAACGTTTTGAATAATGATTGTTCGTAATTATGTTAATAAGTGTGATCTCTTAAAAACTGGACGTATGGATGTACGTGTTATGTACGCATCAGTTAACGTTATGTTTTTATTCAATTTTTGGATTCTACACAGCTTGGAATGTAAAATGACAAAGTAGTGGAGGGGGAGGGGAGTGGGTACGATTTTTGTTCGTGGTTTACAAAGGCCAGTAATTCGTTAATTACTATACGTAACAGACCATAATTGGTTCTCGGAAACAAAACACTTGGAGGGTAAAAAAAAAATACCTGGAACGGCTGTCTTAGCACTTCAGACGTCATAGAACACAGAAGGGGACGTAGGTTGGGGTAGGATGAGACCAGGGAAGCTCAGCTTTGGCATCCAAGAGCCGCGAGTGGTGCGGCACCTGCCCGCGAGAGCTCGCCGCCGTCGCCGCTATATCTCCAGGTGACCCCGTCCAACCTCCGCCAGTCCTCACCGCCACCAGCCCTCTCGAGTTCCGCGATCTCCGGCCCCAACAAAGTGATCCCTGAGGGGGGGAGGTTCCGCGATCCCATTCACAAAGTGTCAAGTGCCGGCGGAGCTTTGAAACTCGGCGCTCAAATCGGTTCGAAACGCCGTACGACTTGTTTACAATTTTCGCCGATCACGTTTCGACGCGTCGAATGCGCAGCGACGTACTGTAGACTTTTCTTTATATTTCACTGTCGCGCCAAATACACGTTTGTGAGTGTCATGTGAAATCAACAAATAAATGTGAAATGACGTTGAGCCCGATGAGGTGGATGTCGTCCAATTTGTGAAAAAAGGATATTTCTCATTATAATAGGTAAGAATTATTAAAACACCACCATATTGTTTACAGCACATAAAGCATTCAACAACCCAACCCGAAACAATTTGAAAATCAGCAAACAAACATGTCGTTCTGGAAAAATTGGGCACTTCGGGTAAAACAAATCTGTCTATCGGGATGACGATCATGAAAGTCGTTGACAGAAACAAGAATGTCGAAATTTTGCCGCGAAACGCAATGCAGTTCATGAGATCCTTGTATTGACCCCAAATAGCATAAAAACAGCTTACAATTTATTATCATGTTGCAATTGACATTTGACATATTAGTGAATCTGTAAGTCAGCACATTAAATTAACGCAGTACTATTTCGACGATCGTGTTCCTTGTCATGTCGGAGAGGTACGGTTTGTTATCGTCATAATTCAGCATTCAGTTCCTAAGATTCTTTTATTGATCCCAAATAGCATCAAAACTGCTCAAAATATGGTTGCAATGTTACTATTGACATATCAACACGTATTTTAGATCAGTTTTGACGGTTCGGTTTTGACAGAAACTCCTTACTTGTCACGTAGAAAAAGTATGATTTATTATCATCTCAATTCAGTTTTGAGTTCCTAAGATCCTTTCATCGATCCCAAATAGCCTCAAAACTACATAAAATATGCTTAAAATGTTGCTGTTGACATAACAGCGAGTATATCTGACAGCACACTAAATTAACTTTGATGGTACGTTGTTGACTTAATCGTGTTCCTTGTCCCGCCGAGAAGATATGATTTATTATCATCATTATTCAAAAAGACATGACTCAAGTAAAACCAACTAATCAAAACAACAATCCGCTAGCCGGTAAACAAACTTACACATTAGTACAGGTTTGGAGTACCAACAAGCAATGTTTAACAAACTGAGATCAGCAAACACACATTCCCAATTATTTTGGAAAAGTTTGGTTCTCATACCAAAATTTTCAAGTATCTTGTATTTTCTTGCATTCTTACAAATTTATTATAACCACATACTGCGTACTTTACGTCAAGGGTTCAACTCTGAAATGTAATTGCCAAAAAGCTTTAAAACTGCTTACAAGTTGCGTACAAAATTATTTTTTCGTGTATAGACCTAACATTAAATGAACTTGAGGTTTGGTAAACTTGAGTAGCAAATTTGAGCGCAAATTATTTTTGCACATGGCCAGAGTGTGTAACGGTTTTTTAGGCAAAGCTGCTCGTTACTATTATCTTCTTTCAAGCCACACATTCTCTGAAAAACTTTCAAAATTAGGGTGGCTACAAGGATTTCCCTTTCGCGTAGTAGCTTATAACGATACAATTGCAACGATATTAATATGACAGTATCACACCTTCTCTCCCGATTACCATTTTGAATTTTGGTGCTATCGTACGACTAGAACCTGAGAAACTGATGATTAATGGATTATACGTTTTTGCTTGCGCGAACCGATGAATTGCCTTTTTTTCTTGGAAACTCAGACAGGGTAATGTAGTGTGATTCGCGCATTCCCTGAAATTTTGAAAATCGTTTGAAAAATGTAAAAATTACCCTTTTTACTAGGATCTGCTCACAGGCGAATACGAAAAGAAAGTTGTTCATTATAGTCTATAATGTAAAATATTAGTTGAAATTTCGATTTGGAGAAAAACTGTCGATCTCTCGAAATTTAAAACAAAACAGCCGCTACCTACAGGAAACTTGGAAGCAAATTTAAAAAAAAAACGTTTATACCTCATCAAGGTTTAACGCGTTTTAATTGTTTTTGCCACAATCTGAATCAAATTGATATCCCAATGAATAAGGACTGACATCTGAAGGGTCTGACCCGAAACCAACTGTACAGATTGTATCGCACTGTACTGATTGTAACCAGGTAACAGAAACCATCTCTGGTGATCATAAAACTGGGTTGTCACTGGATGCAGATCATAATATTGTTTTTGTGGTATTATGGTATTATACCCAGGAACAATTGTTGCCCGCTATCCAAAATTCGTTATAACGATCGTGTCCAATTCTCTTTTATTACGTCTTGGAAATAACTATAGGCTCTTTAGTGAATTCATTGGATCCGAATTATTTTCTAGGTTCATTGTTCTGAACGTATCATTCAGTTAGTCCTTAATCCATTATCGGAATGCACTCAAGTCCTCAAGACCCTACAAAATGAATTGCGTGTCTTGGTTCTGATTTTTGTGTTAGAGTTCCCTCTATGGAACCATTGAGTAAATCCGTAAATTAATGAGATGTAAGAAAACACCCATTTGTGCTACACTAGTACATTTGCAGTTGCAATGAGTAACTCAATTTGAAAACTGATGGTTCCATTGGAGTTATATCAGCTGATTTGACTACCGTAGTTTATACTACGTCCATAACAGGTACCTACCTAATGTTCACCTTCTTTTTTCCTGATAAAATTCTAGCTAAAAATTACCGGATCTTTTCACAAAGAGAGATCACGAATTGACCCAAAGTGGATTTATTTCTCTGGCTGCATTTGTATGAGATATGATTCGCGACTACCAAAGATGGTTTAGGGCCGTAAGAAGGACGAATAAGTCGGTGAATCCAGGAGGGATTCTTCGATACGCAGAAGTGATGTCCATCAATAAGGAACAGAAACGATGTCTATAGTAAAACATGTTTCTGCTGTAGCGACATTATAACAATGGCAACCACCACCACAGCAGGGCTCACCAGTGCTTCCTTACTATCCGCCACTACGATTACGTCCGTTCCTCCCGCGTTTGAGCTCTTTCAATTTAATCTAATATAAAGTAGAAAAGTGAATAATGTACTTCAAAATTAACCGTAAGTTGTTGATCCAAGTAAATCTATCCTCCGACAGTGAGTAGAGTAGACGTATTCGGTCTTAGCTGCAATTTTTTCTGCATTACCACAAGCTTCTACCAAACCCCGATCCGGGAAGACTTCGAAGAGCTGTACTATTGTAAGTTGCTAAATCTATTGAATTTAAATGTGGCCAATCCTTTCTTTTTTGCGTGATTTGACAATAACACCATTACTGATAGTTAAATTTGGTGTACAACGAAGAAGTACTCATTACGAGCGGTAGCAAAATACCTATTTTCATAGATTTGTGTACGTTATTTTACGTCACTTATTTAATTAACGTTTTGTTCATTATTTTCTAAATAGTCTGACGTTAAGGAACTCACTATTAGGTTCAGAAATTGCGATTAATTCCTCTAGGTGAGTTTTAACATAACTGACACAATCCCGGTGGACTCTGTGCCAAAAATTACTCTGAGAAATGAAACCCCCACTTGCCTGCTTCAGCAAAAACTTCCAAAAAAAAACCCTTTTTTTTGCCTGTTTTTGGGCCATAGCATCTTTGAGTGTGAGGCGATCACGCTGGCCAAACCTTAGCACCAACTAGACCCCTAAGAAAATTCGTGCGCGAAAGTAGGGATTTCTTTTAAACATCAATTCTAAGGTAATTTTATGGTCCGTACGACGGACGGCGCGCAGTGGGGCAGATCCAAGTTTAATTCCAACAGTTTTAACCCGTTATTTGGGGGTATTTAACCCGTGTGGGTTAGAACGTATGTATTTCTTCGCTATAACAATCAATCGCTCAATCAATACTCAATTGATGGCAAACGAAAAGTCCATTAGGCATCAGTCAGGCATCATTTTCTGACCAGTGGTCCGAGTTCAGTAATATCATATAAATTTCAACCCGATCGTATCATCATTCTATCCACTATAGACCGGCAACACTTGTTGGCTACCTTTTGAAGGCGTCGATTCATGCTGGAACATGTCCCGCTGCGTTTCTGTCTCGTGATTAGAAAACAAGCTTACATTCTGAATCATTTAGGATCATCCAAAACATTTTCAAGATCTATTTGTTCATGTTATCTATACGAGTCGAAATCTGACGCATCGGTTCTCTTGACGAGTGTTCGGCTTGACTATAGCTCTCAAGGGGCGACCACCTGTTGCTCGTCATTGAGTAAGGTATTTCTGAAGGGCATTAGAATTGTATGAGTCGGTCTTGGTTATGAAGGACCGTTGACCCGCTTCATCGATTACCCGATCTCACGAGATGGAAGAAAGAAAGTTGCCAATTCGGATCGCAATGAAATCGATTGTAAAAAAAAAAGCAGCAAATAATTAGGCAAAGAACTAATAAGATCAATCTGAAGTCAATCTTGGCAAGAAAAAAATACTTTTACTTTATTATTCCTTAAACTTTGCATGTTCATTCTGAACCGTTTGGTATGAGTATGTTGGAAGTTTGGATCGTAGAAAGTAAGAAAAAACAATATTTAAAGGAAAGCGTGCATTTCGAAAAAATATATCTACGTCTGGCTCTCTCATATGTGGGCTTTAAGTTCACTTTTACAAGGTCCAATATTCTATCTATTAATGGTATTTCCATTATTATATTTACCAAGTATTTCCTAAAAATACCGCGGTACCACAATACACTTTACAAAAATAGCTTGTACCAGTGATACACAAAAGTTGGAATCAACGCGAATAGAGACCAACGTTTTAGAAGCGTGACTGCAAGTTGCAGTCTGCCATCAATTTTTATAATATTATAACTACGAATAAAGGTTACAATCACAGGGAACAAATGGGAATAGAAGTTAGGATAAATAAGAAAGTGAAGATGGTTGAGGCAAGTTGCAGCGATGCCGGTAGGTACGTTTGGGCGTTGCAAGGGTTTCAGTGTTTAATTTTTTGAAAATGAGGTTTTCGTGCATGAGTGATGAATTTTTTCAGGAGGAGTCAGCTGGTTTTGATGGTATAATTAGACGAAATACGAAAGTTTTATTCTCTGGCTCAACAGAAATATTTTTTTGGGTTTACATGTCTGAAAAACGAAGCTTGTAGAACGTACTATGTTAACATGTTATGTTAAACTTTAAGAAGAAAAGAGAGTGACTTCGATATCCTTTGCAGTTTCTGAGAAAATGGGTCATTCTCGAGATATAAGTTGACACAGACTTACGAACTCCCTTAAATCTGTGTTAATTAGCCATACTGCTCGCTCCTTTCCTCTCTCATTTCGTAATTGAGGCTCAAAATTATTGTATAGGTCAAGTGGAAGTAGTCCTACAGTCTGAGATTCAAAACAAAATCAATTTCTACGGCTTTGATTTTTTTTAATATGGAGTAACCAACTAAGAAAAAATGCTGCCAAAGTAGGTTAATATCATTATTCCTTCACTGGTCTGTATGATTATTGAATGTAATGGTGCATCATTATTAAGGCATATACAGGGTGTCCCATCTACAGGGTGCTACATTTCGTGACGGTCACAGTCCAGGAGAAGATCCTACGGAAACTTTCTGATAAAAAATGCCTCTTAGCTATTGTTTTTACACCCTTGGAAATGGGTTTTTTTTTCAATTTCAAGATTTTTCTCGTTTTTTCGACCTTACCGCGATTTCAAATCTGAACCCACTATTGGAAAGAGCGTTAAATTTCCTATCGCCCTAATGAGGAACCAACTTTTTTGAGCTGGCAAAACGGGTGAAAAAATCAGCTTGAAAAGGACACGTTGTCAAATCGTGGAGATCTCGACTTTCTTCAAACGTTTATGAGTCCCTGTAATAAGGCATGTGAATTTTAGCCTGTAGTGCTAAAAGATGCTCCAAAATCCAGGCTTTCCAGCGATATAACTAGATTTGAAATTCCATGTAATTTTCTGGGAGAAAATTGTTTTTCAAGTAAGAAAAGCGTGGTTTTTCACTGGATATTCCGGTTTTTTATCATGCGTTGATTCGTGGTAACAAACAAATTCGAACTCGGATTTTTTTTTTGTCACATGATTAATGAAGCATTGTAATAAATTGTTCATTTTTACTGTAAATACTGTTCAAAATGTCCACCATTCAATCTATGACCCCCCTCTATCAATGAGCGACGCAGATTTGTACAGGAAGCAGTCAGAGTCCGCCGGGCTGCTCCGAAAAAACCTCTGTGATATTTTCGTGAATCTCAGACTGTAGGACTACTTCCACTCGACCTATACAATAATTTTGAGCCTCAATTACGAAATGAGAGAGGAAAGGAGCGAGCAGTGACTCACACGCGGCACGTGCGCTGTAAATACACTCCATTGTTGTTAGTTGTAGGAGAACGATAATATTTCCAGGTCAGTGGAATCCTCCCGTAGGATATCAATTAAAATACTTCGTAATACCTCTCAAGTTTCTTTGGGTAAATATCACAGCTTAGTAAATAGGAACGTCGACCCAAATATCCAGGTAGAAGTAGATGAATAAACATAAATGTTAAGCCTTCTCCAAATTAGTCGTTTAGAGATTAAAATTACGTAGATCCCAAAAATCAAATAATAACAAGATTTGAATAGAGATGGTCAGCTTTTACAGTACATGCCGCACACCAGACTGATTGGGCCATTTTCGTGAATAAATACATTACTGAATAAAAACAATTAATCTTCCAGAATTGATTAATTAAATCATTAAATTTCCAATTCTTTCAGACAGAGTGAACATTCATCTGAACTTACTAACTGTTGCAGGAACGTTTAAGAATCAATGTTTACTCTAACTGGGGTAGGGCTTTAGGGGTGCTATAATTCAAGTTATACTGAAATGAGCAACTCTCTCAGTCCCTCCGTACAAAACAAAAGCTGATATCAAAGTAACAAGGTGCAATGTATTGTATATGGACACTATCGTAGAAATCCAGGAGTAAAACAACTAACTTTAAGGAGATAAAATAAAACACGTATTTGCTCTTCATTTGTCTGCCAAACTATAACGTAAGTTTTGAACAATTTCTGTAAAAAAAGGGACTGTTGAGCTTTTGCTGCAATTTTATCAGCCGATTTGATTGTCACAATTCATTAGCACATTTTTATATTGACATTTGTGTTGACGATCTTTTTTTTCTATAAAAATTCTAACCTTTACAGAAAGCTAACGGATGAATGTAAAGCGGCCCCAGGGGGCTCGAAGGGGTGCCCATTGATAACTGACATACAAATTTAAGTGTTATTTTGAAACTATCAGTTTCTGATTTCGGATATTTAGTGACAGGACGGGATGTCGAAAATTCAGTCTGAACTAGGCGCCCAAATGTGATTTCCGTCCCAAATTCTATTTCGTTCGGTCCAGTAGTTTTGGAGAAAAGCTCCGGACGGCGTTCCGGATTTTTTCAAATTCGGTTTTTGGGTTCTAAAGATCTTTGAAGGCGAAGCATCAAGTTTTGATGGGGAATGGTGAAAATTTAAATTTTCTTGGTCGATTTCGAAGGTTATTCATTCAAAATAATTACGCAAAAGGCAAAAATAAAACGTATGAAAGATTACCCGAAATTAAGTTTCTTCAAAATCGCCCACTATTGTGGGGGCTTAAATGGTATTTTAGAATCATTGACGTAGGAGAAATGGGACGCTGGTTTCAAAACATTAGTCAAAAGTTACAATTAGTTAGAGTAAAAACGGAGAAAGTTAGGCTGTGAAAAGGAAAAAAACGCGGGGTTCTTAAAAAAAAAAACCAATTAAAAATAAAAATCATATCTTTAGAACGGATCGAGATAGGCGATGTCACATCGGCGCTGGATCCTAACCCGTTTCCGGTCTAGTTTTAAATATTTAGCGTAGTTACCTACTGGCTGGATTTCTCTCTCAGCGGATGTAAGCGTGAGCCGCTTATATTACCCTATTCTTAATCAATGCCAAGTGGTAGTGCGGTAAGAATAAAGTATCTAGAGACGATTATTCTAGGGGAAGAAGAATTTTCTTTTTGATTCACTTACTAGAAAACGTAAGGTACAATCGATTTCAAAGAGTAAACGGGTGATTCTAAAATTATGGGTGATTTTATGTCACGAGCCCTCGCCTGCCATACCATTTGTGCTGTAAATTTGGAATTTTTTCGGGTGTTTAGAACACCTTGGCCCCTGCATAAATCCACGGATTTTGAGTTTAATAGCTAATTTGGTAATTAATTATATTTGAATAACTAGGTACCTCATTTCTCGATACCTAGAACTGTCACAAAGTGTTGCTCCAGTATTCGGCTTTTTTAAATTTATTAATGCCATAGCTCATCTTTTAAAAAATTAAAAAAATGTTTTAGTCGGAAGATTGACTCTACTTTGAGAATACATACATGACAGGAAAAATCAAATTTCATTGTTGTGCGAGGTTTTTTCTCAGTTGTAGGTGTGTCACAAGGTTGGTTCTCACGACCTACAATTTTTTCATCCTTTCCCAACACCCTAAAGAATAGATTTTTGGCTGTCATAAAAATTTGTTGATACAGGGCTGCAACATGGCTTCACCCGTCTTCTTGTTTGTTTTTCATCAGTTGTGATCTGCGTTTCCGGAAATTCGTTGAGTGTAATAAATCATGTGCGTGTTTTAATACATTCTCACAACCTATTCTCACGACCTACAAAAAGGAAAATTCCCTCAAATTTCCAAAATTCCATATCTTCAAAACTATACAGTGAAGTATGTGTCCACTCTAGAATGTGTCCAGGGACATGTCCAGGAATCGGAAGGGACCAAAAAAATTGGGAAAATCGAAGTTTAATTTTGTAACTGGTTACAAAAATGCAGTCACCTCTCTATAAGTTAGGAACTTGTGCTGAGGAGTGGAGTCTTTTACGCTTTTTTTTAACATATATTTTGGTATCGGAAAAAGTAGTATTATTTTATTCTAATCTAAATACATGTTAGTATTAATCACTTATTGAGTGTATGAGATCGTAATCTTCATATTCCCTGAAAATTTCATCAAAGTAGGACAGAAACTGCATTAAATTGTCTTGTTGAAGGTACATATTTCACGTTCGCGCTTGGGCAGTAGCTTCTAATGGTTCAATCAATGTTGATATTGATATGAAATTATCAGAACGTTTTTTCCCGACTACCCTAATAGTTGAGCGCGATCCGACCTCTAGAACCTGAGAAAATTATTTTTTATGGATATTACGTATGCGTATGCGCAGAATGAAATATTGATTTGTGTGCAATAAAACTCTTCGGGGACCATATACACCCTAACCCCCATATATATACTCTGAAAATGTTCAATCGGTTGAATACTGCAATAATGATTATTGATTTTGGAGAAAAAAATTGTCATTTGTCGAAAGTGAGAGCAAATCTTCATCTACTTACAAATAGACTCGGAAGCAATATTGAAAAAGAAAAAAAAAACTGTATTTCTTCAACATTACAAGATTATTTTTACAAGATATATGTTTAATCCTTTGATATCGTTAGAAAATCTCGTTAGTTAACCAGACTATTGATTAGCCGGTTAACTATACATCTGTGGTTTTCAAACTGTGGGCGCGACCCTGGGGGGAGGGGAGGGGGGGGGGGAATGGTGTGCAAGGGGGCGCGTTGTGTTAGGAAATAAATTTCTTAGTAACAATTAGTTTCATCGTTTTCCGAACAAACGACATGCCGATGATATGGTTCGAATATTGCCTGACGTCGGTGTTAACGCCAGACGTGGTCGACGACAATGGAACCGCTATCACATTTTCAGCATTGTTTGAAATGGGTGGTCGAGCTGCGCGATTCCATATTCCTCCACGTCTTGAGAAATATTGTTTTCAAAAGCAAGCTCATCCTTCAAACTGAGATTTTAATCTAAATTTGGTTGTAAATAATGTTCATTTCAGAGTTTCTCAAGAGCCTAAATAAAAATGTGATGAAGATTAAAAAAAAATTGTTCCGTATTTTCATTAAAATAAGTCATGTTACTTTTTGTTTCTGCTGCGTAGAATCCTTTTAAATTGCGTCTGGTAAACATAATTAAGGAAAAATATAACTATTTTTACTAAAAAAACAATAGGCCTGATACTATTTTTCGTAGTGAAGAGAGGCGCCGTGGGAGAAGATCTGAGAACCACTGCTATACATCAATATTTCCCTTTACTCGAGGCGAAAACATCAATGAAATTACTTGCAGGTGTTTTGGGTGATAACGAGTCGTACCTAGTGAATGGCACATCTCGGAAACAACTATCGGATATTTCACGCTTGACGTGACCTAAAAAGCTGAGCATGAGATCAGAATACGAGCGATAAATGAACACTGAATCAGTTTTTACGTTCGAGGACGTATCAATCTCCTAGTAGCAGATTTAGGAACGCGACAGTATTATGGGTGAAGTGTTTTGCTGTTTCTGTGTATTTAATCACTATAACATAGGCCGACACATTAAGTCTGCCCTGATAAGCAAACTGCCTTGTGTAAGTTTCTTGGATTGTTTTAATTATTTATTGTAAGCTTCAGTATGTGCACTAGAACCATGAAAAATGCCTTTTCATAGATTATTTAATATTCTAACGAGCTTTCCGTTGCTTCGAAAACGATGCCATTTGATCCTTCGGCTTTGAGCCTTAACTGAACTTTGGGCATACATAACGCTTAGTAATGGTAACATTTTCTCCAAAACAAGTAGGATCTTGGCTGTACTTAAAACCTGATGTAGGGAT
Organism: Creontiades dilutus; assembly: GCA_031894815.1. Taxonomy (NCBI): domain Eukaryota; kingdom Metazoa; phylum Arthropoda; class Insecta; order Hemiptera; family Miridae; genus Creontiades; species Creontiades dilutus. The sequence continues at coordinate 1,399,096 of JAVIWC010009708.1, forward strand.
GGGACATCTAGACGAAACATCGATATTGATATCGACGTTGATGTTTGAGAGCGGCATCGGTATGTCCTCCAGAATCGGGTGAAAACATCAAAATTACCGATATTTACGATATCGGTGTCTTTATCAGTTAACAGTATCCTCATTACACGCAACTACCGTTCGCTTATTGCTAGTGTTCTGAGGATTCTGTGATACCTCATTTTAATTTGGAAATTGTTGAAAGCTAAAGAATCTCACAATGCCAATTTTGCCTATATACCTCGTTTTATCATCTTCAAACTGCTTTAATTTTAAAGGATTGAGATATCCCCAATCCGATTTCACCATCGCGTTCAGCGTGAAAAAACCTTTACAAAAGAGCTTGGGGGTTTTCGGGTAATTTTCCCCCATTTGAAATGCCCCAAATATGCTCTACGACTGAGGCGGTTGTTTCAATCTTCAAACTTAGCCTTTTGAAAGCCTAGATAGATTTTTTGTGAAAATTTGAGCTCTTAATCTCAATTCCATCGAAAGTTGTCGTCTGGAATGTGTTTTTAGAGTCTTCTGACAGTGGATGCTTTGAAACGGATTTTGATGCAAGCATTTTTTGTAAATTCTCATTTATTATATCTTGGACGAGAACAATAGTTTCTTTTTCTTCAAAAATTCGCTAGTGCAGCAAAGAAACTAGATGGAATTTTTTTCTGCGAGTGACGAGTAAACCAAATCGATGTTATCGGAGCCAAAACATCGATATTTCGACAACATCGTTGTCGATGTGCCATCTCTAACCTGGCGATAGTAGGTATTTAAAAGTCAAGTACCTACAAAAACCGATAAACTTGAGGGAAGTTATTTAAAATAGATTCATTGTTATTTTACGCTATTATAAACATTAAGCAAAATGTATTGGTGACCTACTTTATTCAGGAAGAACGCAGTTGACATTTAACTTAACGTTTTCTCGGTTTCATGTGGTACGTAGATTTGGCGGCTTGTGACTGACACCATAAATACCTAAGTTTATTTGTTTTCAACTGGAACTTTTTCTACCCGTTTGACAGGAAATTCTTAATCAGCTGTAAATGCCTTGTAAGACTGTATAAATTAGCTCGCCCAAGTGGTCATGTCGACGAGCAAGTGATTCCCTGAGGGGGATACAGCTACAAATCGTTTGTAAAGGAGCAGGGGTTTTCCAGCATCTCTGAAAATGTAAGGGAGCAAGTATAAAAGCTATGACCTCAAGAGATAGGTGGAAAAACCAGAGCTACGACACCTTTGAATTTAGGGCTAAGACTATTCAGGGCTGTTTTAAAGGAGCAGAGTACGTTTAGGACAAAGTTATGGAATCAAGCGAGGATCCGAATGAATCCCCTTGGGCTGGTCAGGTCTTATTTATACGGGTATTCTGATCAATGTGCGGGGTTCCCCCATTCCTTCTGCCGTGACCGGGGAAAACCCATAACCCTCTAGTTTGGGGTCGTTCTTCGTCGATTTATTGCTAATCACATGTTAGACTAATATTGTTGGAGTTCCTCCCAACGGTTGACATCGAGATATTTTTTTCATTTTACGAGCCATTTCATGTTGAATGAAACATCTTTGAAACAAAGGAAACATTTTTTTTGTGTGGTTTTTACTACTAAAAGTTCATTTGGATACCCATCTTTCCCTATGGTGACAATCCGTACGGGATGATAATAAACCGTAATGTTCGTGTACTTATGAGCCGGAGGATCGAGGAGAATTTCAAGGCGGAGTACGAAGCCTTTTCAAGAAAGTACGAACGCCGCATTCCCGTCTCATACCGTAGAAAGTGGCTCCCGCGCTGCATTCCGCTCCCCAGCTCTTCATACGAGTGCAATGAGATTCCGCAGCTCATTGGCCCCTTCGCCCAACTCGGCAACAATTATCGGGGACCGTCTCAGCCCCCTGGCAACAATTATTGACGGTGGATCCGCTCCTGGGGGTTTTATGGCCAGTTTGCGGCCCCCGAGGGCCCCTCGAGAGAAAGAGAGTGAGGAGCCTCCACGTCGGGATGAATCGTCGATAACTGGGATCGCCGGTAATGTGGCACCCAGCCGTCTGTCATTTCCCCTTATAAGTGTTCTCTTTATTCGTTCGGTTTAGGTATGAGGGAACATTTAGAAATTCCAAGTTTTTACTACTTGAGAACAATTTTCATTATTTGAAATACCTGAAACGTTTTCTAACCCCTTGTCAGAACTTCTTACGTTGAATTTCAAACTACCGATTCTAAAGGGGGATTCTTTAGGGAAATTTTCTGAAAAGTAAATGTCTTGGGGGGGGGGGGGGGGACAACTCAACAACATTGTCGAAAGGATCTGGAAGAAAAGGGAAAAAGCGAAATTATGTGGATCGTAGCGGAGAACAGAGTCTTGTTTTTACGAAAAAGGACAGGGTTCGTGTGTGTTTGTATTTTCCTTCGTCGTAAATTGCGAAACCGCGGGATCGTAATCACCGAAGCAGCATTTAGGTTTGCGATCTTAACGTCTAAACGAAATAAGACCCATCAACCATCGTTCCAAGTTCGGTAATTTGCAATTGTCCACAACTATGCCTGCTTTTTCCGCTCATTGGTTATTGAACTTTTGATTTTGCTTTTTCTTTTTCTATTATTTGATATAAGTGTTTGAGTTACATTATACATACGTTTTTCTGCTGTTCTGTATATTCAAATGTGGCAATAAATCTAGGTGACTATCTTATTAGTACGGGATTTCCGAGCCTACTCGTAAACTTCTGCTAAATTTGTAGATCCATATACAATCAAGGCCGAACAAATACTAGCGTTATCGCTAATCTTCCGAAGAGGGCATTTGCCTAAAAACAACGACGGCCTTAAACCCAAAAGCGTTATGCCCGTCTTTTCTTGCATTTCGGCAAACCAACGGTTAACCGCTCATCCCGAAATCATTTCCTCGATTTCAAAAATTGGTCTTGTACTCAAGTTCGAAAGACATGAAGCCCTCGAACCCAGAAATGATAATCTTTTACCTATCACAACATAGTTCCAGTTATGTTGATTTTTCAAATAATTTTATTGTTTATTTTCAGATTGTATTGTGATATATATATAGAATTTAATTGAGACAATCTAATTATGTTCAAACTCAAATTTTAAAACTTAGTTTGTAGCAAAACACGATCTCCGCACATTTCACTAAAACTCATAGTCTGAGGCCTAATATTCTGAACGTAGGGGCGGCAACTATTCTCTGCACTGCAATATACCTAGTTCCGTATCCTGGTTGAGTAGGGGATGACTAGCAACCATGGTAACTTGGTTTGGCTTTAGCAAATTTTCTTTTTGCATGAGATGAAATTAACATCTAAAACGGAGAAACGCTTCTTTGATTTCATGAGAAGTATGGAAAAAGAATCGACTGGGAAATGCAGAGGGGCGGAGTTCTAGAGGAATATATTTCGTCTCATTGGAACGAAATCATCTCAACTATAAACTCGGCCAATTAGAATTAAGAGTGTCTTTACATACTTAACGGTATCGATACGGTCGGAATGGTCATTTTGGTTTATTATTCAATAATAAACCATTGTAATCGCTCTAGAAAAAAAAATTCTAAGCCGCCCTGAAAATTTCATGGTTTACGTTTCAAAGGGTGTAGAATCCGAATCTGCAATAAAAATTTTCCCAGTACGCCGTTGATTTCTCCCAAACGGCTGGAGCAAAAAACTGAAATTTTCAGGAAAAATCCATGTTGGTCCGGCGACGCCCCGATTCTTGAGCCAGCTCTCTCACTCAATTTAAAGCGCCCTTTAAGGGCTGTCAAAGTTTTGTAAAATCCCTAGAAACCTCAAAACAAGTCCAAGCGGCATGAATGTAAACTTATTTTAAGAACATACCGTCAGGGATCGGATGAGCCCCTCCCCAGGTCCGTAGGTCCTGTGGATACTGGAGTGTTAGCCGATGTGAATACTTCTAGTGTAGTTAGTAGCCGATACAAGGGTTGAAGCATTCTGATATGCATGAAACGCTGATAATATGTAGGTAAATATTATTCAATATTATTACTGGGGTTTATTATTCAATATTATTACTGGGGTAAATAAGTATTCTTTCACTGGGGTTTATTATTCAATTGGCTTGCGTTCATGATTTGAATCTTACTAAGCTTCGGAGTGTGCGTGTTTTACAGGTGATAGAGCGATTATTGAATTTCAGGAGATATGCATAGACCACGTTAAAAGTAATCCTTTTTCAAGTGGCCCTTTGAAGCCAATTGCGTTTTTTCCGAAGCAAGAGTTTATTTTTAGCTATTAACGACAATGAACGGCTATGTTATTTTGAATAGTAAACAATTTTTTTTATGAAAAATATGTTTTTTGAATTGCATTATAGTTCTTTTGTATCTACTGCAATGGAAAGTAGAGAAATCAGCAAGATAACCATTGAAAAAGCAAGGGCGTTCAATAGACAGCTACGCGAGCGTGAGTCATGTTGGCGCTAACGCATGAAAGTTAATGCCCATATTGTAGAAATGCATTGACAATAACTGAATAAATCGGCACGCGATTCCTTCATGTACCTAAACAGGCGCGAGCCGCGCCGCCCTGTGGAAGAGTTTTCTCTCAAGAAGCGCGGCGAGGCAAGCGACCAGCGCCGCTGACCCGGCGCCGCTGACCCAGCGCCCGAGAACTTCGGTTGCCAGCTTCAGTTTCGATCACGTCGTGCGACAGTACATGTTCAGTTATTTTCAATGCATTTCTACAATATGGGCATTAACTTTCATGCGTTCGCGCCAACATGACTCACGCTCGCGTAGCTGTCTATTGACCGCCCTTGCTTTTTCAATGGTTATCTTGCTGATTTCTCTACTTTCCATTGCAGTAAATACAAAAGAACTATAATGCAATTCAAAAAACATATTTTTCATAAAAAATTGTTTACTATTCAAAATAACATAGCCGTTAATTGTCGTAACAAAGTAAATATCGAATCTCCATGGTTTCTGAACCATGTGAACGAGAGTAGTTCAATTGCCAGTTGAAATGGTGTTTTACAGGCAAATTCTTGTTCATCAGAGATAACGTTATTTAAAGTTGAACTCGAGTTAGTATTTCACCAACAGAGCTTGAATGAGGCGTTTAATTCAGTATTCAAGCCAAATGTAATGTAGCTTTACTGCTGATGAGTCTACGATTGTATTGTACTAAATAATGGAAAGGTATCGGTATTGAGTGGTAGTGTGCGTCTACATTAAAATTTATTGGAATTACCTTGTATCGATGGATGAAATTTCTTCAAGATTGTGATTAGATAGTTTGAAAGTAACCGATTTTCAATTACTCTAACTCTCCTAATTCTTCTAATAAAACGTGGTGCTGAAAAACAAACACTTTTTTGAAAAGACTAATGATGAGAAAAATGTTTTGGCAAGATGAATTGCGTCTATAACCTAGTCAATTCCTGAAAAATTGTCACTCTGGTGTTACGATAGTTTTGCACCAAGGGGGAGATTTTATTTCAATATTCCATCGGAATTAGCGACATGTATGTTAACGTTATTTCAATGTGTGATTGGTTTGTCTGCTTCAAGTTCGAAATACAACATCACAACTCTTGGAGCATTTTATCGACTCTCGTTTGTCGCGGCCTACCTGGTGATATCGCCGATGACTCGCCGACGATAAGGAGGGCGATGTGACTCGGCGTCTGATCGAAAATGGGTCACCCTGATAGGGAAGTCCCCGGAGTCGAACGGTGTCGAACTTTAATCACGTGCGATCCGACGGTACCGCGGACAAGGCCCTTCGCCCCCGCGCGACATTGGCGCGGTCGTGAACCAGATTTTTTCGAAGACGCAGAATCCGAATGGCGGTCCGTATCGCGCCGCCATTGAAAAAACATCACCTTATCGGACCGTTGTAGGATTCAAGCACAAGGATAAGCTCATTGATAAGTCCTTCTCCGAGGTCAAGGGGTTTTACGAGTCTTTTATCTGACTTCATTGTTTGTGCAGGAGCATATGTGCAAAATAAAAGTCAGAGTTGGAGTATACTTTGTAACAGAATCGTTAAAAATGTACTCACTAGTACAAAGTGTGGTACAATACTCGAAAAAATTTTCAATCAGTGCAAGTACAAGAAAAACGTTTGCTCTTTTGAAGTAGAACACTACGAAAGTTTACTCATTATGTATGATACAACTCATGAGCTGCAGGAAGAGTGATAACCATCAATTGCGACCAACATCCCATAAGTACCACACTCGTCACCAAAGTGACCTAGTAGCAGAGCAGCTCAGATTTGGTATCCCAGAGGTACAATTTGAGCAATTGTAGCCAAGGTGTTCAGCCTTGACAGGACCAATGAAGGAGTAGCCTTTGAATACGCTTTGTAGCGGGATTTGTGTCGCAGGCTCGCTGAATTCTCTTCGTATTCGAAACTAGAAATTGTGGAGATGTTCTGTGGTTGGGTAATTGAACACTTTCTTTTAACTAAAAACCCTTTATTTACTACAGTGCAATCAATATATGTGTTCTCTACATTATCTGTTTTATCGGAGCACCTACAGTAATCATCCAGGTGTTAGGATTCCCAAATCTTTTATTGATGATGTATTACCAATATCTTATGAACTACAAATATACCTATCAACTATTTTTGTTTATCAACTTGTTGTGGGTGAACTTCTATTCAAGGAACTTACTTGATCAAATGAAATAAAGAAATAATAAATGTTGATATATAATAAACCAAAATATTTATCTTTAAAATACAGTAACTGTACCGAACTCTGTAGATATTGTACCTATTTTCATCATCTAACAATGGAAATTGAGTCGAAGGCTTGGTAGCATCTATTTCAACGAGTCCTCGTGGTTATTTAATTGCTGTCCTTCTTTTGGTGACGTCCTAAACTTCTCCTTCAAAAGCCACCGCTGAATATTCGTCGACGTTAGCGGCAGTCGACAAACAGGATGACATATCGCACAACTAGTCGACAATACAGGATGACTTATCGCCGAAACGAGTCGTTCGCTCGACGTCGCTAAACAAGTAGGCGGGCTCATCAGAGTCGCCGAACGCGACCAAAATCGAAGTCGAGTGATTTAACGAGGTTTCCTAATTGCGGCGGCCCCTTTCGGAAAGGCCAAACTCGTTCGCAGTCCGTCAATTTCGCTCGTGTCGTAAACTGCGGTCACTTTTTGGAGCTAGAGTTATCTACTACTAGGTCTTACAGTACAGAGTATGGTCTCCCATGATCTACACTCATTATTTTGAAAATTTATGGAGTACAATGAACTTGTTCATTGTCAGTAATTGAACTGCTCAGCGAGAATGAGAATGATGAGGATCATAATGACCGCCATACCGATCAACATAACAATAACATATCGGTACTTAAATTCAAGCCTTAGGTCTTCTGAGCATCGGAAAAATCTCAGTACTTTTAAATTGCAATAATAGTTTGTAAACGAGGTATTTACTGTTTATTGCAACACCATCCATGAAATGTAACACTGCCGTTTCCATAGAAATATGCTTCCTCACATAAATTTGGAGCCACCTATTCCATAGCAACTCTCCTCTTTCTCATCACTAACAGCTATTTTCCATATCAACCAATCTGGCGCTAGCAATTCCATAACGACCCTCATCTCACTCATCACGGCTATTATTGGCCCCCTAATTTGTATTATCACTATTCTGTACTTCATTGGCGAATATTTGAAGATAATTAAGCTTTTCCGATTGGTCCAACAATTGCCAAAATAAAAGGTCCCTGAAAATTCTGCGTGGGAAACAGTTTTGAGGAATTGCGAACAAATTCTGGATTTTGATGTAATATAAAAGCGTATATAGTTGGAGACCTTCAACTTACACCTGTATATAAGCATGTAATGCTTAATACTTATTAGTATAGGTAGCTATTTCTCGGCAAAGTATCACTTCCTACTTTCTAAATGATGAACGTTGCATCACTGTTCTTCTTGTACCTTCCTGCATTTCTGTCATATTCATTTGTGTTGCAATCACTACATCACTATTCATTTCCCACATCATTGTAAGAACTGCATATTTTACAACTCCATTATATATTATTTTATAATCCCATAATCGCTAAACAGAATAAGAAGGTGTCTTTTAGGAATGCATGGTGACTCAATATACGTGGAGAAGTCAGCCAACTTATTTGCTCCACACTCCACGACCAAATTTTTGCGAAGGTGTACATTCAAGCCATTTTCAGTTCAGTCCCAGTACGTTTCCGAAATTGCGCATTCAAACCAAATTGAATTCGTTGCATTCTCTCCGTTGAGTACAACAACCAAATCGAATTCGTTGAGCACTACTCCGTTGTTCACCGCAAACATTATCATCCAATTTGCACCGATTGTAGATCTGACAACATAATAACTAATGAAAGATTCGACCACTCATATTTTATGATCGAGGGAAGAAGAGACCATTGGGTGACAGTGTGTGGCTACATAATGCGTAAAAGGATAAACGCAGCTTGTTTAGGAAGGCGGCCTGAACAAAGCCTATTTGCTTTTAAAAAATCGCAAATGCCGGTCCGGCGTTGATGGAAGCAAAGGTCGCACGCCGTCCTTGGCCAGAGGTCTTGCTTCTGAGCTGTTTTGGACAGTCACTGACCTCTACATATGGGCAGATGAGCTTCAAACCTCCGGCGATAACTTGGAAGCCAGTGTGTTGGCAACAAGTCTGGACACTTGCAGCTCTCGGATACTCACATACATCTTGCTTCCAAGTCTACTAAGGTATCGGAAGCATTGTTTTCACTTTCGGAATGTGAAAAGTTTTTTGTCTCCAAAATCAAAAATTCCACTCGCATTTTGCGTTTCAGACCTTTCTGAACAATTTTGGTTCCGTGTCTGTGTGTGTGTCTGTCACAAATCCTTGTTACGGGCAAAACTACACGAAGTTATAGTCCGATTTTTCATTTTGTGCGGGTTGGGGTGTAGATCGTCCCCTATAGGTTTCATGACCCCCGGAAAAACATGCACGCAACACGTGAAATCCTTGTTACGCGCATAATCGAAAAATTTCGATGCCTTGCGTAGATGCGCAAACGTGATAAAATCCTGCGCATGCCAAACAAGCATAACTCCGGGAGTTCTTGACCAATTTCGATGACATTTTCAGGGATTGTTCGGTTTGATGTGTAGATGGTCCCCTATGATTTTCATGACCCCCGGATCAATAGTAGCCTCTGCGCATGCGCAAATGAAATCCTTGCCACAAGCATAACTCCGGGAGTTTTTGACCGATTTCGATGAAATTTTCAGGGATTGTTCGGACTTATTAGGTATATTTTATAGTTTGTTCAATAGTTGAACATGCCTACCTTTATTTTCTCAAGTTATGCTCCTGCTTAACAATAAATTTACCCTAATTCAATATTTACTTCGCCTAATTGAACGAAGTTCTTTAGTCAATAATAATTTTCAATGATCTATACAGCCATGTTATGGATACGAGGAAGCTATGTGCCACACCCACTTGGCAGAGGTTTCTTACATGTTACGAAAATAAATTATGTTTTGTATCCAGGTTCCTGGATTATCTCTTAAATCAAAGAATAGCTGTGAAAAATGTTGGTTTAGAGGCAGATTATAAATAATAATTGCACTTTTAGAATGAGGAAATTATGTGAGGGATATGAACTTATTCCCCAAAAGAGTTATTCAATGTCGAGAAAGCAGGGGTGATTTGGAAAGTTTTTATTGATTTAGTCCTTATTAGTCGGGACTGTTTTAAAAAGTCCTAAATGCAGATCATTCGATATATTTAACACCTCCGTCACGACTCAAGGATGCTACCGTGTATGTTTATTGGGCACTGTTAGAAGTTGTGAACGACTTGAAGTCGTATCAGGGTGGTATGCTGCTGTATGGGGAGCAGGTAGGAAATAGAGTGGCTGACTACAGAGAAAAACCAAATAGTCACAAAACTGAACCTCAAAAAATATAAAGTCTATAAATTCTGAACAATTGTCATAGCGCGAAAACAGCTTTATAAAATTCTTACAAGATGGTTTTATATTACTTTCCCAGCCCCATACTCACTCCACTACCATATGTCACTCTTAAATACTTGCAATGGTGCGATTTCCTGTATATCGGCTTTTAAATCCACGTGTAGAACAACTGAAATTTAGTGAGATAAAACAGGACACTCACCTACGCATATGTCATCGTTCTATCCCTAAGGAAGAGCATACGGATGAACATAAGGCTTCATCGGGACTGGGCTCATTCGTTCATTGGAAAACATCCGTGTGATTTCCAATTCTTTCGATATTTTCTTTACATTTCGGACGGATTTTTTTACTTTGATTTTCGGATTCTAAGCTCTTTAAGCGCAAATCATTTTAAGGAAGTAGGGGGAGGGGGGGGGGGGCAAAGTGATTTTTTTCTTAGTCCAATTACAAAGGTTCATTATTGAGATTGATATACCAAAATGAGAACTTTCAATATGCAAAAGCTGACAATTTATGCAAAACTTGTATGAATTGAAAAAAAATCATCGAGCTTCGTTTTATTTTGAAATTATGAGAATGTGCTTCCATCAGGGTCGTCAAAAATGGTGAATTCAATAACAAACGTCGTTTTCTAAACAATTCTTACATTTCTCTGATGTATTCGTCATCTGCGAGCAGTAAATTAAAAATCCTTCACTGTCGCCGTGGCGCTCGATGTGGCTTTTAAGTCTCACGGTTGATAGTCGATTTCAAATGCCAAATCGGATATCAATGATGGGACTTGGGGGGTTGGAATCCGAAGAGTCATTCGACCTGCTTGAGAAGGCGTCAGTGACCGCGGCTGTGAGTGAGGGGGTTAAGTGGAGCCACCTACAGACAGAACCCTTCAGCAACGAATAGGCGAGCGCTACTTCCATCATCCGACCACAAAGGGGCCCCTACAACTGTTATTCACACTCCTTCTGCGTAAAGGCAGCCAATATGTCGTAGCTTATGATGATTTTTCTAAAGCAAATAATGATGCCATCGTGTTGAAACTGATATAGGATGATTTAACTGTCTCTCCCCGATTACCCACCATGCGTGAGTGAGATCGGATGACTAATCCTTGAGACATTTTACTAGTACTGTAGTGATTAGACGATTGCTTATGCACTGAGAGAAATATTGATTTATTAACTATTAACCGGATAGAGGACCTTCTGCGGTGGAACTACGGTGTTCCCTAAACAAGTTATTGGAATGTTCTGAAAGCTGTACAAAATCAGGGGTCTCACATTCGATCATGTGCAGTGGCTGCTTATGGCACGATCGTGTTTAAATATTCATAAAACGGAGTATGTAAACCTAAGCGATTTTTAAAAGTTTCATTTCAAACCAGAGTTCCAATAAGACCTGACAGTGCTATTTCAAACGTTTTTCTATTCAGATTTTTGATACTTCAGCACCTTGGTTTCTCTCTTTAGGATTGACTGAGATTGATGAATAGAATTCAGTCTCAACTTGATACCAAATGTGATTTTTGACCGAGATTTCATATTTTCTCGTGTAGTAGATTTGGAGAAAAGATTCGTACAGCGGACGGTCGGATTTTTCTTGATTCTATTTTTGGACATCTTGAAACGCAAAACAACAAATTTTGAGTTGGGGTCAAAATGTTTGTTTTTTTGGTCGATTCGCATAACTCATTATTAAATGGGTCATTAATTTCTTTAATCATCCGAGAAAAAATAATCTGTCATCTATTATTTTATCTCGACCATTTCAATATAATATTTTAGGCAGTCTTACGCTTGATCTCCATACCGTTCTCTCTTCATATACAGAAGTACAGCTCTTCGCACAAATAAATCCGTAATGCACAGTTTTCACATTATCCGAATAAATATATTTGAACTAAATGCGGTCGAATCTTGTCAATGTTCAATATTTCGAACTCAAAACAACGAGCGGTGATTTCTTGTTCATCCCATTCACAAGTCGTTCGGAATCAGGTTGAGCGAGCATTGTTCATTCGACATTGTCCACTACGCAACCTTCTCCAATGTCAATGTTAAGGACGCTTAATATTTCCCGATTAGTTTCAGTTCCATTCAACGGTTTTTCTGTTCCCCTCCCAAAAAAACTTGTTTCTTTTTTTTCTTCCGTCATCCACTCGCTCGAATGAGTTGACGCTCGATCGGCCTCGCTAGTTCACGCATTCAGGGTCGGTGTCGTGTGATAACGAGACCATCGGGCGACTTTGTGACTTCCGCGGTTCATTAGTTACCGACCAATCGCGGTTATTAATAAGTTTTGCCTTATCAAAATTCTGCTGGCCACCAATTGCTAAACTAGGTAATACAGGAAACGTACCTATAAAACCTATTTCAGCGGAAAACGAACGATCAACCTATGAAAATTGTAAGACGATCAGTCTAGGCTAGAGGTGTGAAATTCCAGCGGCAACCGTTCCATGGCTCGTAGTCTAGAGGCGGAATGGTCTCGAACTATTACGTCCCATCCACGTTATCAGTTCTGCTTGGAACTCAAATATGATACTCTGAGCTTTCTTCCAGTTGTTTAAAACTTTGAATCTGGAATCTTGGTTCAAGAAAAAAAAAGAAAAGAGAAGTCCGCCAAGTTGAGTATGACACATAAGCTTCCTCTAATCGAAAAAATGAATGCATAGATCATTAAAATATTGCTAATAAACTATATAGATGTACAATATACTCTTGTTACAATGATTCACTACGTAATGTGCTTTAGTAGAAGGCTACAACTATTGCCCTCATTTTCATCAGCTTCGTCCCAATCATAATTGTAATGTTGTAGTTGTGAGCAGGTCCACAAGTGGGAATCAGAGAGTTTGATAGTGGATGTTCAGTTGATAGCACGGATGGAAGAATCTAGTTGGTGCACAGATGGAATACTTTCTCGAAGTCCATATGATTGAGAATAGCTGAGCTACTTTAGCAGATGCCTTTTCTCAAATATTTGGCCCTTATCAGTCATCTACTGCACTTACGTAACTGTAAGATTCTAGACATGATCAGTAACCCTACAAATGTGGAACACAGGGTTCTGTGTGTGTGTACAGTTTATAATAGAGGTGGAATTGTAGCAGATTTCGATTGATGCAAAGAAAGGATACTTGCTTGAAAAGCATATGACAGATTTTTTGGTAATTTTCAATGGCAGAAGTGTGCAACTAATACCTTCATCGCAATTATGGGAACCTGATTTGAAGATTCTACTAATAAATTGGTCCAATAGTGGAAACCAAAGAGTTCGGGAGAGTTTGAACAGTAGATATTAGATTCTATGGATTAGCAGAATTCAATTGTTGCATCAGTGAAATGCCTTTTTGAAACCCATGTGACCGAGAATAGTTGAGCCTCTTTAGCAGATGAGTATATAAATTCTTGTCTCCTCTCGAACAGGTATTATATTAATAAAACTGCACTTTCTAGTCATAAATAGTTGGGCTCCACGTGTGAATCGGAGGGTTTGATCAGTAGATGATTGAGGCGTCGGAGTTGGTTGGCCTAGGTGCAAAGAAGACTTGATTGAATGACTGTTACCTTACTTCAACTATTTGGCACTTTTCAATCAGCAAATGGGTATACCGTTATATTTACAGGAAGATGGTCTAAAATTGAGTACCGGTGTGTTCGATTGTGTGTACAGAAGATAGTCGAGGTGGTGAAAATTACTAAAGCTAATCGGCTCTATCACTTATTGCTCGCAGACATCTGCGGGTGTGAATTGGTGAAGTGTACAGTAGATATTAAAGTGAGGGAGTTGCGGAAGTCCACTGGTTCATAGAAGGAGTAATTGTTTGCAATATACATTATGGAAGCTAACTTTTTTTTCATGGAAGTCTTAACAACTTTTTGCCTTCTCTCAATCAGCTATTGCACGAGGAATAAGTGTAATGATTCTATGTAATGAGTTGAATAGCGAATTGAAGAGTTTAGCAGAGTACAGCATCTACAGCGATGGTGAAGCCGGTGGTGGAGGTGGCGGAAGAGAAGAGAAGCAGCGGGGTCAGATTGCGGAGGGTCCGGGAAGACGTCTTGCCTGCACCTCAACATCCCAAAGGATCCGGTAGAACGAGAAATCCGACGACCGGTCCGACCTCCCTTTCTGACTCGATTAAATCGCCATAGATTTATCTCAGCTGTTCCCACTTCGGGTGGCCCATAAAAAAGTAGCGATTCCCCCAACAGAGCTACGATCCCACGAAACTGTCACGATTTGAGTGTTTTTTTATTTATTTTATTCATTTTGTTTATTTACTTTTTTATCCCCCTCCCCTCCCCTAAACCGCTCGAATTAATCTTGCTGCCCAGTTGTGTTGGCAAGTTGCCCAACAAATTTCATTCTTCGCAGCCTCTAATCCACATCATCAAATTATTGACTTTAATTACAACGGCGAACCAGTCTAGTAGGGGTATGGGTAGATAGCAGTCTCGCTGACATATAATAACAAGGCTTACAGTGCATTTTTAGTCGGCAAGTAAGAGTGTGATGAGAGAATTCAAAAGGAATAAGGGATCACTGAGGTATACTGATCAAGGTATATCAGTAAAATATGACATTCCCTAATTTTCAAATATATTTAAGGTAATATAAACATATTTCTTTGGTGTAAACGTTCTTCCACATCACGAGATTGGCCGAAACAGCTATGAAAAACAAATGGAACCATCTATTACTAATTTATCGAAGCTACGCTAATAGGAAAATAATTAAGAAGGTGCTATTAAAAAATAACTTTTTGTCCGAAAGAATTTGACAAAGTCGTTTCCTAATAGGCTAGGTTTGTCGTCTTGCATCTGACGTACTTGCCTAGGCAACGGTTACGAAAGAGTTGTTTTGAGTTATAACGAAGCACGAACAAGTAGCACTGAAGGAGTCGGTAGCTGTCTGAGAAGTGATGGTGGGACCTTTGCTCATGTCCCTCTTCTAAGATCATGAATAAAAAGTTTTTCTCCAAGTTAATGATTCGAATGGATGGAGGCTACTTTTTCGTTTGGTTCTACTTTATTGGGGAGAAATTTTCAGGTATTTGAATAGATACATAGTGATTATGAATACTCAACACCTTCTAAACAAAACTACCCAAAAAACGATGTATTGGAATTTCACAGCTTTTTTACCCACTCTTACCTTCGTTGCTCTTGATGAAAGCTTGCAGACAACGAGGTGTGCATCGCACAAGCCTGCGTAAGTTTTGTAGTGGCAATTTTTTCTATTGCTGCTTTCATATTTATGATGGATGGAGCCCAACCACACAGTTAGAATGATGAGCTAAAACCTAAATTAGCTAAATATTCACGTTTTGGACTGGCTAGTTTGATGTCCCGATCATAATCGAGTACAGAACGTTTGATGCCATCTAGGGAAGGCCGTTCGAGGTCGTCCAAATCAGCCAATAATTTTAGAGGACCTTGACCAAACACTAATGGAAGATTCTGAACGATTACCACTAAAAAACTTTCGCAAATCTGTTCGGAGCATGCCTCGTTGTGTACATGATGCCATCAAGAGACTCGGAGGAAACAATAGGAGTGAAGTAGCAAAAGATTGCATTTCGGACTTGTTTTCTAAAAACGTTTTCCTTGTTCTCGAGTCCTATTCTGGGCCTTTTCGTGTAACTCCAACATTTATTCTATACATCGTAAGATTGTCAGGAGCCAAGAAACGGGTTTCTTACGACGTACGTACTGACACTTAACTAATTACGGAACATGTCAAGAACAAAACCATATAAAACCTGTGGTCAGTTGATTCTTTGATTCCTTTCTTTTGAGGTGTGTAGTACATATTTTCGCCTTATTATATTAACGCATTAATCTAACTTGTGACTACTTCAAGTTGAACATATGGTCCAATGCCTTCAAACTTATGTATACGTCGTTAATGACATCTTATTGTGCTGGACGTTTTGTTCATAAGTGTGGTGGGAAAATTTGTACCTAAATTCAATACTCTATGCTCTTGTTGAAAATGGGGTCGCTTTGTCTATATTTTGTTGTCATTACTGTAAATTATAATTACATAAAGTTAAATGTGGAATTCATCGAGAAATGTCAGAAATGACTATTAGAAATTTAATCAAAAATTTATATTGTACTGCTAGAGGTAATTCAACAAAAGAGTAATTTGTATGTTACATTGCTTTGTTAGTGTTTGTGATCACTTGAGAAGTTTGACAAAATCCGTTGAAAACTATATGCTACTACGATCCGGATTAGAGATTTTTATTTCTTGACTAGGACTTGGGAGACTGTTTTCTGGAACTCAGTTCGAATTTAATGAAATTATCGCAGAACAGTTGGCAAGCATTGAATAGATGGAAGGTGTCGACCATAAAGTGACGATCATCACAAACGATTACAATATCTGCAGATCAATCGAGAATTAAGTGTAATGATTACAAGCAATCGAGTCAATAGACAGAAAGATATCTTCACACCCATTAGTTTCCCAGCAAGCAACTTCGGGCTGTCTGCTGTCAGCGCGATGAAATTGATCATTATTTAATCGCACAGCTTTTCCATCTAATCGTGCAGATGTCGCCGTGGCATAACCAGATGCTGGGATTCGTGACAATTAGCATCGTCTTTGGTAACGACCGTTCGCTTAATTTGCACTGTCGTTTTTACGTCCTTGTGATTATTCATAACATCGGGGACCGGCCGAGACCCAGTTCGTGGGTGTGTCGGCACACTGTACGCCAACAGAATTTTTCTAGGCCCCTCCCACCTGTTTTTATTTCCTCATAACTATTCATCTAACGATAATTTATTACTTGAAGCTACTTGCCGCATCAGTGCAGTGATTATCTTTTATCACGGATACGCTATTGGGAAGGTATCCAACCGTTTGTCGGTCATTATAAATGCCAATAACGAAATCCAACGAAGAATCTGAAACTCGTGGATCTCATCGTTATTCCCGGATAATTTAAATTCCTAGCTCATAATGCACCTAAAGTTGTTAGTTCGGCGGAAACTAAAAATAAATTATTCGAGTTAATGTCTAATTTGGAATGAACTTGTCAATCAATACTTGGATTTTCGACATTATAAAGTTTATCCGGAATGGCCGATGTATTGTGGGTACACACGTACTTTATTTCATAGTAATAATGTACGGGTAAACATTATTTTCAAATAAGAATAAAATCGTGATTTGCTAATTCTCAATTGGTACCTAAATGTCAATTATATGCCGGTGTAACTTTCTGCTCAATCGCGAGATTCCTTTGATTTTTCGTACTCTGAAATTTAATAATTAAATGAGATTTTTCGTGTGACATCTAAGGTATTTTCAAAATCGGCCGAAATCGTGATGAAAGTAGTGATTTGAGGATTCTAAAGAGATGTCAACTTCCAGCTAGGAATAAATTTCAGCTCAATCTTTTGATTCTGTCGATTTTTTTCTATTACAGGTTTCACTGAAATATATGAGTCAGATGAGCTTTTAGTTGTAGTATCCGTGGGTATTTTCTAAATGGGTAAAAAATTTTACCTTAAATCCGGGCATTTTGGAAGGGGTGTGTTCCATTCATTAGTGCTCTGGATTGTATTTCAATTATTCCTCGAAACGGTATTTCGCAAGTGTGGCATAATGTTTTCATAGGGGGACAAAAATTGACCACTGCGTTACGTCCATGCTATAAAAATATAATCTATTTCATATGATCTATTTTATATATAACATATTATGTGTGACGTCCTAAGGCTAATTGGAATTTTTAATTTGTGTTGCAGGTATGGGTAGCATTGTTTTCTCAATAGAAATGGTGAGTCAACAAGAACTAGATTCTCCGCGATTCCTAAAATACTACTTTTGCGAAATCATCCGGTGCTAGGTTAAGTACACACGTTTCTCCCAAGACATCTTAAACTTATTCGGATAGGACTCTATTTGGGAGTTATGACGGGTGTTGTAACCGAACCCGATAAGCAAATTTTGTTAATATGTGTTCTGAAATAGACAGGGTTCAATTCTGGGGCACCAACTCGTTTCCGAATCCCCCCAGCCAGCAGAGAGGGGGAAATTGCACTGTGAATAGAAATACAGTTACTAAAATCTTCAGGAAACCGCATCCGCTCCTAATCACAGTTACAAGGCCTGGATTTTGTGGGGATACTTTTACGGATTCTGTAACTGACTCCGAAATCTGCGGATACAGATTCTTGCTGACATAAAGTAACTAAAATCACACACACCCACATTAATTGGAGATAGGAAATTGACCCATACCGCGAAAATAGTTGCAATTTTGGGGCCTGCAAAATCCAGTCGAGCAGTTGCATAAAAAAATGCGATTCTAGGATTAGATTGAGCCACATTTAATTTAATTTAAAGCCCTATAATACAACGGAAATAGTATCACAATAGAAAGTTCGTTATAATGTTTTTGAGATACAAAACAAATTAGTAGAATAAATTATCAAAATTAGATGAAAATAAATTTAAAAAATTAATGACTGGAAATTTTATTTTCTTAAGATCGTAGTTGAAAATACAGTAGGGCTTAATATCGAATCCAGTAAAACAAATTTTTGCTCAAATGACAATACAGTTAATATAATAAAATCTGTATTGCAATACAATACAACTGTAACCAAATTCCTTGTTCTCTTATACTGTACAACAATGAATTCGATGATTTGGCTCCGTCTTCCACAAGATTCCTCTAATTCGCCAGAAGTATAAAAAAAAAAGAAAACACTTAGATACCTAAGTAACTAGATACTGTCCTACTCGAAGCCAGCGAGCATACACATATGTACATGTCATTACAGAAGAAAATTTGGGACGATTTTCAGTTTAAAATTTTTTGACAGCATATTACTTGAACATTTGTAGCATTACTTGAACATTTTTTATATTGGAGGGAATACATGCTACAAAAGCTCTTCGTATTTTCTCTTAACAATCTCTCTTCTCAGTTATTTACTGCTATCCGCCTGAAGGATCTGCCAACATCCGAAGTGACACCGAAAACAGATTGTATTTAAACTCACAGCTTGTATTTGCGGTGTTGTTGAGTTGAGTAGGTATGAATAGAATCTACAAAATTGACGTGGCAGGTTGGAACAAAATTATATAATCGCTTCGTTGGAAAGTCGGTTGATATCTTAACGACATCCGCTGTAACACCTGATAAAAGACGTGGAATTTTTCTTGAGGTCGCCCCATTTTGGGAATATCCCAGCCGCTTCGTAGGCAGATGAGCTGGCTTTTCCATTCTAGAATTTTTACCCATTTGGATCTATAATTTATTAGTAATCGAATGAGTAGATGGGAAGAAGTGCGTGGAAACAATGGGGAAAGCCATTAGAATGAATGTTTTGGAACTTATTAACCAAAGTGCTAAATGCACTTTAATGTTTGATGAACTACTACTTATTTGATACATAATTGATGAAATGTATGATTTTAGAGAAAACTATTGTTATCAAATGGTTATTGATAAAATATCAAACGTTTGCCAAGTAGGATGTAGAGCATAATTCCACGTACGTCCACCTTGAGAGTAGAGATCATTGGACTATTTTGAAACTCCTGAAAGATTCCATAACCAGTCGACCATTACCAGTCGATGTTGTGTTTGAGCATGTACAATAGCAACCAATGAGAAGAAAACGATGAAGTTCATTGGGGATCTACGGCGTAAATCGTTCAATACTGGAAAATGTCATCACAACAGATGAGAACTGCAGAAACCATGTTTATTACAAGAAATTGAGGTTTGCGCATGGGCAGTAGTTACCGATGATAGGATCGCGATGCAACTCATTTGGAACGATGACCAAGATTTCTCAATTATTCTTTAAATTTGAGCAAGAGCGGACGAATTAGTAACTCAGAGCGATCGGTGGATTTTACGTTTGTGCACGCGAAGTGAATACTATCAACTTTTGAAGGAAGAACTTCATATGCGACCATACTCAGCCTACCCAGCACATCCCCCGGAAATGCAATCGATATCAAAAGGAAAATATAGAAGAAACGTTCACGCATTGAGTTCCCATTCGCTCATGCGCAGCAGCTATTATGGTTTGATTAGAACGCAATTTATATAGCATGATTAGTTCTATTACGAACCGGAACAACTAGGTACTGCCCTAATAAGCCAGCGAGTGTTATACGTTGTGAAAAAAATATGTTTGATAGGCGTCAGTTTGCATAGTGTGAAGCGTTGATTTGTAAGAATGAAACTGCCTAGAAATTATTTACAATCTAACCCCCAGAAAACGTCATAAAATGTTTAAGAATCTGCAGAAATTGAGTCCGTTAAAACAATTTGGACATCGAAGGACACAAAACCAAAGGTGTTCTGAAAACGTAAAATTTTAGTGGAAATGTTGACTTTGGAAGGAAAAAATGTCCTCTCCCGAAAGTTTAGCGTGTTCGTAAGCAAAACGTGTTGTTGTTGACTGCATCGCTGAACTCTTACCATTTAACTAACAATGAGAAGAGAGAAGCAGTTCCTCACATGCTTTTCAATCGCTGCTTTTCGGTAGAACCAGGGCTCACCAACCATGGCGGCCACCCTTTGTTGACTAATAAAGATATCGGCCCAATTCAGTGCGCGCCTTCGTAACGCTCAAGTTTCGTTATTTTCTTAGTAGCTAAACCCTCACTCATACCTAACCATTCTAAAATACACGGACTAACATAACATTTATCTTCAGTAGCCGGCGTACCCGGCGTTGCTCGGGTTGTGGTCATAAAATCGGGTCCACACTCGGCACTATCACACATAAATCCTTTTTCGCTAATATTCTAAACTTGTGTCTTTAAATCAAAACCATAAAGCAGCAGCAATAGAAGACCTACAGCCTCCGTATAAAATGGAACTGTTTAGGTCTGACCGTGCTCCTTTTTGGCTGAATGAATCTGCACAGTTCGGGATTTTTAGTTCCCTGTTTTTTAGTTTAGCCAATCTTAGGTTGTTAACAGCTGGAACTTGATTCCATAAATAAGTTGTTAGGATTTAGCAAAAATCTGGTTTAACAACCTCAAATTTGGTCATTTTACATTTCAAAGTGTATAGATTCCAAATCTGTAGTGTTCTTTTTGTGAAATTAGAAAGTGGGGTGTCATTTTCCATTAACTTTGTACTCCAAATTGACTATAACAAATTCGTAGAAATTCACACATCAAATAATTGCAATTTCTGAACATCAAAATTATTTAAAAAATTTGTTATTAAATTAAATTATCAAAAATTTAAATTATTAAAAAAACCCATGTGTTGAAATTGGCATGGTTTTATACAGCCTTTGTTACTCATTAAATATGTAGTTTTCTGTTGGTGAAAAATGTTTTTTTAATCGCTCGAGTAGTTAGGAGTTTAGTCGTTCGTACAAACAAACGCTCAATCAAATTTTGATATCTCTTTATAATATCTTCATAAAACCAAAAACATTCAATTGAACAAAGTAGGTACTACAAGTATACGAGCCATCGATGTAAAAGGTCAACTTTGATTTTTACTGTTGTTAATACCTCGCCGTAGTTAGGAATTATGAATCGACTTCGATTTATGATTGTAGGCCAATTATAGGGTATTGTAATCAGTTGAGACCGTTAAACGCCAGAGTGTCGTCACGTAATTTATATTTTCTAGTTCGTTTCAAATCCCCTTTCCTATCGTTATTCAGTGAAGGTGATCAAAGTCGAGGTGATTCAACTCGGGTCGTTTTTAGTCGAGCAATGACGTAACCTCCGTATTGTGGATTTATACGTTCGGTGTCCGTTAACTGGTTTACTATTCTACTCTAAAAAGCTTCGATGAACCAAAGAGTGGTTATCTACTCGTAAATGGCTTTTTGGGTAATTAGGACGTTTTAAACATCAGTAGCCGTAACTCACGGCCTGACATCATACCGTTATTTATTTATGGAGTATTGTGAACTTGAAATATAACTGAAACGTAGCAAATTATTACATATCAGTTTATTATTTGAGTTCGATTATCCTTTTATGGATGATAACTTACATATATATTCTTAGTCTGGTACTCCCACACCTTGACAGTTCATTTTAGAAGCCATGAGCAACGGTGGCCCTTCGGGCTAGTCAATCCGAATGGTTATGAATAAAACCTACAATAAGTGAGTTGTTCTTCTATGTTCGAAATGGAAGAATTTTACGAAAATTACAATCTTCACATCTATCGAACAGGATCTAGACATTTTTAGCATGCCATTTAACGTGGATTATAAATCAGTCAAATCAGAATTGCAGCTCGAACTGATTGAGTTGCGATCTAAAACTGAATTGAAGCAAAGTTTCTCTACGTGTCTGAAATTGAGTCCTACAACCCCCTGTCAAAATCAAGTTTCTCAAACCTGAAATTTCAGGATTAGATGATAATGTGGTATATAAGTAAGGTAGGCAATTCAAGTGTTTTCTTGTAGAATCTCTTCCAGAATCATGAAACACTACGCTTTATCTATTTTAAACAAGTTTTAATCCTCTACACAAAACAGGAAAGCCTTACTAACAGAACTGTGGCATTGAACGTCCTTTATGGTAATTCGTAGGTGGCTGGTGAGAAGCGTGGCTGGCTACAGACCAAATGGCAAACTTCATGGTACGATCCATAGCCCCATCTCCCAAGCTTCAATTTTGTTGAGGAGAACAAACGGCAGCATTCTTATTGCCCTATTGGTTTATTATTTTCAATATTAAGCCTTTGTAAACGTTTAGCAAACATTTTTCATAATCCGTTCGCAATACGGACCAGAAAAGGGTAAAAAATCTGTTCTTGCGCAGATGGACTACAAGTGGGGTTTAGTTCGTCC
Organism: Creontiades dilutus; assembly: GCA_031894815.1. Lineage (NCBI taxonomy): Eukaryota > Metazoa > Arthropoda > Insecta > Hemiptera > Miridae > Creontiades > Creontiades dilutus. The sequence continues at coordinate 1,421,887 of JAVIWC010009708.1, forward strand.
TAATTTCCAGCCAGCCGATCACCTCACACGCAGAGATACTATAGGCCAAAAGTGATCATATAAACATGCTAATAAATTGGCTGGGATAGGCTACAGTTCCGTAAAAATTAACCCATAGCTGATAATCGCAATTTCTGTCTCCTAAATCTTTAATAGGTCTTTTGCAAGCTACGCATAATATTATCGTTAGGATTGTACTCAGGAAGAATGCTTAGATATTCAACTGCTCTGCTCCACAATAAATTTGATGTACTAAATGTTCGGGAAGTCCTTTTGTTTCAAGCTTGTCTGTTTGTCTATAAGACAGGTAGATATCCACTCTCATCGTAGAAGCTATCTCTTACTCACGTACTGCAATGTCTTCGGATATTCAGCTCCCAAAATACTGGGGGTGCGTAAAATAATTCTTATCGTAAGGTATTGCGCTTCCTCTATGCCTGTAAAAATAACCCTGATGATTTTTTTTTTATTTATAGAGCTTTAGGAAGGGTATTTTAATTAAAATCATAGAGTTTATGAAGTAAATGTATTTAAATATTTTATGTAGCTTCTATCTGTTTGGTGATATTTAATCGTTTTTTTTCTCTGGGATTAGCTTCACCATCCACAATAAGTTCGTAAGAACTTAGTTGGTTGGTGGACAGAATAAAGAATTTTCATGATATTATCATTTCTGTGATCTATTTTTCCTTTCTGTCAATAAATTTATATTCTATTCTATTCTAACAAATCTTATAATGACACGAACAATTGCTCATTATTCAAAAAATAATAAACTGTGTAAGAATGGACAGCTCTTCTTTATTTGATCTCGTTAAATTTATGTTAGATTTCAATTTGTGTTTCTGAGTGTGCTTAACTAGCAGCCTAGCAGCTCGTACAGTTTTGGTTGTCCGGTGTTCCGCGTAGGGGGCTCTGCTAATACAGATATAATGATCCTTTGAGTAACAATTTGAAGGGTTTTTTATTTTGATCCCTCCCGACAGTTGAATCATCCGATGAGCCAAACGGCGAGGCGATGTTTGCCCGCGTCGGTTACATCCTCATAACTTCGGGCGATTGTTAGGCCACGAGATCCGCGCAGTCCTTTCTTGGCCACATCTCATTGGCTCTCATTGTTCGCCACCTCCGTCGAACATTCCTGAGGACCTCGTCCTAGGTCAAGGCCGCTCCATTTTAATTACTTCCTAACAAATCGGATTCCGCCCTCCGGCCAAGTCTTTCATTTCATCGACGAAACGCAAACACCACTGTGACGAACAATGTTAGAACATCCTACCGATTCTCGAGTTAGTTATTAAACTTGTAGTACCAGCTAAAGACATGCACATGACATAGGACATGCTCATCTTTGTATGAGTTTTCCAACTTTATTTGAAAGTTTTACTTCGAGCCTTCGTTAATTATGAACTGTTTTGCTTTCATTCAATTTCATCATTTTGCTACCATGTTAAAATAATCATTTGACTATCGTTTTCTCAAAGAGACAACTGCATATAATCTAAATATGCAATATCTGCCGGCTGAATGCCATGCGGGCCATAGCAAAACTGATGTTACATTTTATTCGCTGATCCTGTTCTGTTCTACTGAACTGGCTAAAGCGTATTTTTCCTGAATTTTTACAGGCAAGTAAAGTGTCATTTTCTGCTAATTTTAGACGAAAAATACAAATCGAGGTTATTTGCTATGGATACTATTTATGGCTTAAATTTAAGCGCCAATTTGTTAGCGGTTTGTTCATCGGTAGGGGCTATCTTTTTATCGTCACTCTCAATCGCTACAATTTTATTAGCTACATTTTATATATTTTAATCGCTACAGAATGCATCGAAGTGGTTCCGTATTAAATTCAGCCATCTGAATAGGTCATGGTAAGAAACTACTCCCAGGGTCCTCTCAGATGATCACGCGTTGCTTTATTTCCTAGCTGATTTGGTGTACAGAATTTCGTCTCCAATTTGAATAAAACAATTTTGTAGTGGTCGAACGAAAGGATGATTTTTTACATCAGTTAATATTGATGTTTTTTATTTTATTTCATTTTTCCTTATGTTCTAGGGTTTCTAGGAAAGCGGAGTTCGCGAAAACATCGAACCCTTTTAAAAATGATTCCACACTAAGTCACCAGGTGATATAATGTTGAGCGATGTGAAACCTCCGGCTTAAATGTTTCAGTTCATTCCAGTTGTAACTAGAAAAGAAAAACCGACTACTTTTTCACATAGTACGCAGAGTTACATAATTCCGAGGGGGCCTCAGCACGCAGTCCGCCCACCTGATCCGCACGTTGAACGCGGGCTAATCCCATTCCGCGCTAGACTCATCACCTCGGCTGTTGAACCTGTTCAAACACCTTCTTTCTATTGTTAGCCCAATTTTTGTTACCCTGTTTACCTTCCGCTGATATACGGCGGGATAGCGATCTAAGAATGTAATCAAACATTTGTTTTTTCGAGTTGTACCTTGGTATAGGTCGAGGTCGAAAGCGAAAATATTTCTTACCTCCGCTATCTTTGAATTTTCTGTAAGAGTCGCTCACTTACACTGTCCCTTCAGAGTCGATCTTAACGAATTCAGGAATATATGACTATTCAATGAGTGAATTCAGAAGTGGATGTTTCTCACTATTAGAAAATAAAGTATATTATAATGATCTACGAACAAACGGGCACTCGCACTCACAGATTATGACTGATTGATCAAAATGGTCTACAAATAGAATGGAAGTGGGAGTTTAGATTTTGGTGAAAAAAATGTTTCATCCGGAGGTGAAAACAATCCTTCTGTTAGCTATATGTAGACCCGGAAGGAAAACATGAATTTTTCAAGGAAAAGAGCTAAGAGAGAAATATCCAGTTTTTTACGATAAATCGAATGATAATCTCTCATGTACATGAGTGACCATGGTTGACCATAGCTTCATAAGTAACTATGGTGCGAGGGAGGAAATTATCAGCACAATATGATTTTGCCTTTTAAATAATTAATCAGATTCGAACATCTTGACTGATTTGATTAACGTAACTGTCGTGTTCTTCTCAAGGCGAAAAATAAATAATAACTTTGGGTGATTTCTGTCATCATAAACACCCTGTACACAAAAACTTTGACTATAATAATACTGAGCAACACACTACATGAGGCCTAACAGTTTTATCAGTAAACATCAATTCATACCGTTTCCATGACACCTTGATTTAGACGATTCAGACAAGAACGATTTAGCCCGCTAAGTTCTTGACATCCTGAGCTCATTTGATAAATCTAATAGATGATTATTATCCAAAAATGAAATTATTTTAGTTCAGCAAGAGCATCTTTTCTATTTCGTTCATTTTTTTTTTTTTTTTTTAAACAAATGTTAGTTTATTATTTTTATTACTCGTTCAAATCAAATAATGTTATGTTATTGTGATACGTTACATATACATCCATGATTTCATAAATTGAAAGGGGCAACATATAGAGAATATGCCCAACACCAAAACCTGATGGTCTAGCAAAAAACTGAATTCAGATATGGATTCACACACCCAAAAATCGTGAATGACCGAGGTTGTGTGTCAAAGGACAATTGATGATGGTATAAAAGTAGGAATTCCGAGGAATCGAGAATCACCACTGTACGCTCTCCAGACTATAATATCCGTCAAAATTCTATTGTACTCAATATTCTAATTGAATGTCAACTAAATTACATTCTGTGTCATAGCGGAAACAAACGTTCAATCAATCACTCAAAAAATGACAAACTGAGCACGGATTTTTCGGGTCAATGCTCGTATAAAACTGATCCCCCTTAACTTAGGATGAAATTCCAACACACTTCTCTCGCAAATGACCTCATAAACACAATTTTTCTTGAACAACCCGGAACTTTTTTAAAAGCTTACCTATGTCTGCGGATGGAAGTGTCGGAATTCACTAATTTCTCGGTAAATAAAACGCAAGCTGTACTTTTTGGTTTATTATTCAATAATGATCCATTGTAATTGCTCTTGAAAAAAAAAAAAAAAAAAAAAACCCCCCCTGAAAAGTTCATGGTTTACGTTTCAAAGGGTGTAGAATCCAAATCTGCAATAAAAATGTTTCCGTCCGTACGCTGTACGCACGATTTCTCCCAAACAGCTGGAGCAAAAAATCTGAAATTTTCAGGAAAAATCAATATTGGTCCGACAACAACCCAATTCTTTAGCCAGCACTCTCACTTAATTTAAAGTGCCCTTTAAGGGTTGTCAAATTTTTGTAAAATCCCTAAAAACTTCAAAAAAAGTCACATTTGTACTTTTTTTGAAGAACTTTCCATGAGGAATCGAACGAGCCCCTCCCCAGGTCCGTAGCTCAAACCATTCCCGATGTATGGCCGGATTTATGGTGCCAACATTGGCATCCACATTCACTACATCACTAGGTTACTGCAATCAAAACAAACACAAGAGTTTTTTTCTTTTTTGTTTTGATCGCAGTAACCTAGTGATGTAGTGAATGTGGATACTGGAGTGAACTCCTAAAAGGGTTTATAGCCGATACACGGGTTGAAGCATTCTGATATGCATGCTCCGTCTTAGGAAATTTAAAATTTTCAAATGGAATATTTTTCCATTGTAATCGCTCTTGAAAAAAAAACGCTGCAAATTCTTTCACTGGGATTTATTATTCAATAATTCATGATTTGAATTTCTACTTTTGGAATGGTGTGCGTGTTTCACAGGTGATAGAGCGATTATTGAATTTCAGGAGGCACACAAATATGATCAACTGATCAATCCAAATAGGTATTTTGGTAGAGAACAGATTTACGTGCTCTATGCATATCTCCTAAAATTCAATAATCGCTCTATCACCTGTGAAACACGCAACTCCAAAGCTTAGTAGAAATTCAAATCATGAATCATTGAATAATAAACCCCAGTGAAAGAATTTGCAGTGTTCTGAACCTGATTTGTACTAGATCACATTCGCTTGGATATGCTTGATCGAAAAAAGGAAATCTTTCCATGTAACACCAGGCCTTGTCGTATATTGTGAATCGATTACTACAGAGAAGCAGATATTTGCCTAAGACTGGTGGTTCCTCTGAGTTAACCTAGACAAAATGCTCATTTCTCGTCATGCTAACTCATTTTCCATATGCTTTGGAATGTTTAGAACAGGACTCGGTTTTTTAGTGAAATCATCACTTTTCTATCATCTATTTTCGGACAACGTAGCGGATTTCAGCCGTTTTATCACACTGTGTGTCTGTCCAAATTCACCCCCATCCAGATTAGAAAGATTTTAATTGTTATGTACCCACCCTCTGTTATCAACCCTGAAGAAGAAATATCAATATTTCGAAACTTCGGCCCAGAAGGCAGACTTTCCTCTCTTCCGAACCCCAAGAAACCCAAAACATTTTTCAGTTAACTAAAGTTTTTCCGAAACGTGTTCACTAGGTTAGTACAGGGAAGAACCCCGTGGATCTTGTTTCTCTTTTCATTTCCCAAGTTGGTGTCGAAGATCACGACGATTTCCCCGCCAACCTCTCGTCCGTAAGTTCTCGTCGGCCGTCCGTAAGTATTCGCTCCGGGGACCGTAAATATACAGAGCCGCAAGGGAAACCCAGCCGGGCGTGAAGGCCGACACTCTCGTGGGTGTCAATCGCGGATGGGGGGAGGTCCGTTTGAGGGCGACCTTGACATTCGGGACCTGCCGGGTGTCATCTTCGGAAGATCGCGGAAAAAGACCTCCCTTCCCCCATCCCACCATCCCATCTTACCACTCGTACGTCCACAAGATCCTAGCGCCTCGAGTTCTAGTAAACTTGTTCGCCTCTTTCTTTCTCTCTCACTCCATCTCTCGTGTCCCTCGTACCCTCTTTCTCTCAGTCCTCTCTTAGCATTCAGCTCGACTGGCCGGTATGCTAATTTGAGGGACCGTTTGTGCGGACGCGCAAGCATTAGGTGGACAGTTCATGTTCTGGTACCTTCTGCATCTTTATGTTCGAAATCCGAATTCATTTCCTACCATATTTAGCTCTGATTTTGCCGAATCGCTGATCTCCTAATATTGAATGATCTTGAACATGTAAGGTTGAACATGGAATAGTGGTAATGTGCCGAAAGCTTTTTTTAATTTCCAGAAATTGAACTTATTAACGCTTACCATACGGTAACATTGGGCTCGCCGAGTCACAACATTCAACATAATATGCTGTGAACAAACAAACATAAACTCAAACATACAAACGAACAACAGTGTTTCTCAGTTTGAGTTGTCAAACTTGACACAATCTTTTTCAAATAGAAACCCCTCCAAGATCAACAAAATAATAAGGGTGGAATTCATAGTCTAGTTACTAGTTGAAAGGAAATGCTTAAGTGAAGCCTTGAGGCACAAAAGCTACTTGCCCTTTCACAGTCACTCACTAAGGAATTACTCACGCAAGTGCGTGAAAAATATATGCAGGTCCAAAACTACTTTGAGCATTTTCTTAATATTTTTTTTTTTTTTTTTCTTTTTTTTTACTTTCTGAAGTAAGGAAAAGCCTTTACTTAAGTCACGGCTATGAATTCCGCTGAAAGACTACAATCGACGTAATGGGAGGCGAGCTGAACAAACACCTTTACCAATTACAAAACGCTGACAAATTCTAACACATACGTTGATTTTTTTAATATCGCTTAATTGCTCATGTTTATTGTGAAGTGTTGTGGTGACTTCAAATGTGAAATTATGTAGTGAATTATTTCGGTTCTGAAACCATTCGCAGAGAATTTGCGTCAAAATTACTAGGAAAACACACCCCTCTAGCCTCGGAATTTAAGTTCTTACCGAATTTCGGTCCAGAGAATTTATTTGTATGAGGTAATTCAGCTTGAAGTTTGAGCCAACTAGACCCCTTCCAAGTGATGTGCGAAGAACGGGTTTTGACACCGATTCTAAGGCTTTCTTTGGCCCGTTCGACGTATGTTGGATTGGAAATATACCCGTCTTGAATTGTAAAGCTCCAAGGTTTGACAGAGAAAATGTTTGATATAAGAAAATGTTTGATTTTATATGACAGTAAACAAAAAATTTGGTTCAACAACACACAAAGTACCTAATTGGCAGTAATTAGATTCGCAATCTGGTTTACGAAATAATTACGAAAAAGCTTTGTTCTAAAGAAATAGGTTGAACTTTGTTTAAAATTTGAAGCATAACTCTTCGAGTGCTTGCACTTTCTTCCGAATGAAAGAAAAATCATAAATTCGAGATTTATTGACTTTTCCGTTTCTGAACTTGATGATTAATTTTGGTTCCGTTTCTTCCTGTCCGCTTCCCTGATGTCTCCCCGTCAGTGACTTAGTGGAAATTTCTTGTCACGCTCAAAACAGCTCGAAGTTTCGGTGAAATATTTAATGAAACACTAATAGTTTATGCGTGTTTCTCGTAAATTTGGTGGGCAGTATAGTACCGATACGCTACTATTCATGCTAGGGCAATAATATTCGGAATTTATCTTTCCAACTGTTGGAGATTTCCGGAAAAAAATGGCTGAACCAACCAGTGAATCCTTTGCTCTGAAAAAACTTATGCATTGCAAGAAATGTGTGAGATTTGGAATTCCCTTGTGGTATACACTTAGTGAAAAATGTGTTCGGACACCCAATTTTTTTTTTTTTTTTTTTTTGCGGATGTTGTAGCAGCACCTGACGAACCTTGAAAAAGGGGATACTAATAGCAAAAATATGTTTACAGAAGTCTTGAGTTATGTATTTCAAGTCAATCAATTTGTCAACTGAACAACTTGGCCAAACTGCTAATGAACAGCGAAAACGGGCTCAAAAATGGATTAATAGCTAGTGGGTAGTCTTTTTTGGCTGAAAACTTCTAACTTCATAGAATCGACGAGCTTCTGAGTCACGCTGGATGGTATCAGGGAGCACTCATGCAATAACACTTATAATACCATGATAATAATGATAAACTTCACGTTAAATATCAATAAAAAACCATGGAAAAAAGTTTAATAATGGCTATGCAACGTTCACAAAATTCATCATACACACAAACACATATATTCGTCATATTCACACACACTGTATGTCTGTATAGTTTTTCTCATCTTCCATCTTAGAATGATTTGTGATGGATTTGTATTCCCCCCCCTCCCTCGGATCAATTCTAATTGCCCACTACTGTGAGATTTCCATGACTGGCCCCGTAAATTTCATCATTCTGGACCTCTGACAGTTGCAACTTCGTTCTGGAAGAGTCTTGATTGATCCTATATCAATGCAGACGAACTCCAGTTAGTTTATGGAGACTTGGTTATTCCTCTTTCCTAAACCAAATGGCTCTTCGAGGTTTCCAATCGGAATAATTATGTATACATAATATCTCTCAGTCAAGCTGAACTAAACGTCTGAATTAGTGGCCTAAATTGAGTATTGAAAAAATGACATTTCTGGTGAGTAAGGAGACGATTTCTATTGAGTGTATCTGCTCTCTTATAAATTTCGCTCGTCTAATCATGGATAGAGGGTGTGCGCATGCGCATCCGTTAATTTCGTATAACGTTGATTTTGTAGAATCCATCCGGCGGATTTCAGTACTTGTGGGAGGAACCTCTTCAGGTTTCAAGATGATGTCCTAATATTTCCATGTTGATTTGTCTAATATATTTTTCGAGTCTCAATTTTTCAAGCCCTTAAAATGCTTACCAGTTATATTTCATATTGGACATGCTTACAATTTTATAAATTAACCTTTATAGGAATAGAGTCGCCTAACAACGAATAAACCGTTATTTACAGTAGATACACGTTCCCATCAAGTCGATATTTCAGAAGAGGGGAAACCAGCTGGTTTCAGCACGGTCAACTGACATCCCTCGTCTCCCACAGAACCGCAGGGGCTCGCGTCGCCGTCTTGTGGTTTTTTCGTTGTAGTTAAAATGAAGCTCCGATCGATAAATTATTCATGTGTTACATAACGTCCCGACGTTCAAGGATTACTTGTCATTATCGCCACCGTTTTCACCTCGATTTGACAGAATTTATGCAATTGAATTTGCGCAGATGGACGTATGCAAAAATAAATGTTTCTGTCCTGTCGAGTAGGGACACAAGTTTGTCTCGATATTGTCACAACTTTGTGACGTTTCAATAAGTTCGGCGAAGAGTGAACATTAAGTGCCGCAAACAGAGGCCGATAATGATATTTAGCGATGCTTAAGTATAACTACCATCCCCCTAGTAGGAATAGAAGTTTATTGCTTCCGAGTCTCACTACAGTGAACGAATGCATTGTTACTTTCAAGAATTGAAATTACATTACATTGCATTACATTACTTACCAGTATGTTTTATTATTGTTATTATTTATTGCTTACAATAATAAAACATGGCCGGGGCTTTATTTTGTATTTGTTTTAAATTGAATTAGAGTTCCCGATTTGCTGGATTTTGATTTCTGGAGTCAATTATGACACAACTTGTTACCAATAGAAACCATGGGAAACTTGTGGCGAACTCTGAGATAGAGATATTGTAGGTTGGCAAAACAAAATCATTTTCAAAATTTTTGTATACCAAAACCTCAGGGTGACTTTGGGAAAACAGCAAATTTGATTTGATTACAATCGTCTACTTTCCCACCAACCCGCGAGGATATTGGAATGTGGATGCGGTGGTTGTGGAAGCTCCTTTGAGTAGTTTGGTACTACACTCCAAAAATTGGTATTGTTATTGGTATTGGTAGTAGTACTTTGGTATTACAGTCCAAAAATTGTGTTTCCTGTGGTCAGAATTAACTATTTCCGGTGTTCTGTCCTTATTCATTTAGCTGTCCCTAGTGACCCCGGCTCACTATACTCGTTCGTTTGTCAAATTTTGTTTTTAACTGAAACTTTCAATTTTGGTTGCAGGTAAGCGGTGCATTGTTTTCTTGACACAAATGGTGAGTCAACACGAACTAGATTCAACGCGAGGAGAACCTATATCAATACCGGTGTCATTGACGATCAAGGATCCATAAATGAAAAAACCCACGTTTATTTATAGGAACAGAGGCACAATTTAACTGTTATAATCAATTCCAAATCGTTTATTTGTTGGAACACATTGTGGAGGACCGGCATATTGGCATGAAATGCGTGTATTACAAGGACATCCATGTATTTCAATGGGTCGCATGTATTTCAATTGTCTTGTTTCCTCATAATAATGTCGAATGGGTCAAAGTGTTACAAGATGTACTCCGCTAGAACCCAAAATATATGTAGTGTGGGTCAACCCCCCCTACCGTCGGGAAGCATCGAAGCTTCTCAACTTTCAATTCTTGATGAACAGATTTTAAAATCGAAATTTTCACCAAATTATTGGATCCGTGGTTGGCTTTATTTCAGTCAGAAATTGTAGATTTGGAGGTTCAATCGGAATTGCCTTTTCTGCCCTCCTTATTATTTGCAATAGCAAACCTCGATTGTTCCTCATTGTAAATACCACGGAAATAACATTATGATCTGTATTCAGTGAATCGTCACTTTTATGACCATCTTAGATACGATTTTTTGAGCCTGTTACCATCAGTACAGTTGTTTTCGGTTCACACGCTTGATATTGCAGTCGTCATTTATTGAGTTCTGAGTCAACTTGTTTCAGATTCAGATGGGGAAATAATCAACCTTTAATAATAATAATGTTATTACATTTTTCATGTTACAGATTCAGATGGGGAAATAATCTTTAATAATAATAATGTTATTACATTTTTCATGTTACAACTTTGTTGTTGAAAATTTGCTTTTGAATCAACCTATTGGGAAATGAAAAGTATTTCTTTAGAATCAAAATTTCCACTCGGTTTTGCGGTTTATACCATTCTCAATAACTTAGGTTTCATGTCTCTCTGTCTGTGTCTGGGTTTCCATCTGATTTTGATGACGTTTTCTGGGAATTGCAGATACGATTGTAGATAGTTTCTTATGATTTCCGCTGCTCAGAAATCAGTTCATCGATCTGCGCATTTGCTAACTCAAAATCCGACAAGTACCATTTACTGAGGTTCTATTGGTCTAATTGCGCTCACATTTATATTCTCAGGGAGTCGGAGACAAACGGTCTGGTAATTCCATATCAATTTCAACACGATCATATCATCATGGTATCTACTATAGAATCCTCTCAATTGTCCCGCCATACTTGTCGCCTAAGTATAATTATACATCTTTTGTAAACAATCGAGTTCTCCTATGTAAATAATAGTTAGCTTTGGAAATATTAAATAGATCCAAATAGGTCCATGAATGTCCCACCACCAATCGTTATAACGCATTCCTTAACTGGTTTGGATGGTGAATTATAGATGAACAACTTCGGGCTATTGGGATAAACATTCAACTATAAATAAATAGTTTTACTTAAAGCAGCACCCTCTTAATTTATCTTTGAGTTTTCTGTATGTGAACTGACCATTCCATCTTGCTGTCGAACCACCGAGTACAGGTAGGTACTAGGTTTGGTACCTTGAGTACCCAGTACTCTAAGCTCATGCATCTAAAGAATGAAGGCCCTGATGAGGCAAATTTAGTATAAAACGTGTTTTGTAGGCACAAAAAATATAAAAATACATTTAAAGAAAGGAAGAGGCATCTTTGATTTCACTCTCAAACTCACGTCTGGTTTAACCACAATAAAACTTGGAAGCTACTCGCTGGTAGATGCATTGAGATAAAATCCTATTGTAATAAACGTCCCAACAAATGGTTGGATAGTCACTTTTTATATGGCCTTTTGGTAGAACGGGCTTTAAATCTCTACAGAAATTCACTGGTTGTATCACGTCGAAAGAGGTTTCCCAAGGTATTCTTATCTCGTGTGGTTTGAGTCGTAATTTTCTCTCATTATTTCTCGAGAAGTCATTTGGGTTGATATAACAGGGGGAATCGCGACGGTATCAAGGTCCTCGGAGACACGCGGAAATCGGCACCGCCGCGAGATAGCTGTTTGCGGTGCCCAGAAGAACCTGCCTGTTTTATAAAGCTATTTACTTTTATAATGTGATGAGTGTACACTTGTATAGCTGATCACCTCTACAAAAACAAGATCAGAATCAAACTCAGTAGGGGTTGAACCTTAACTATGAGTTAAGGTACATACCTTATATTTGAGTGTCAGATAACTATGAAACAAACCCTAAAAGAAGAAAAGATAATACAATTTTTTTTATAACGCACCTCAAGAACTGTTGGCTTACGTTTCAAGATACGTAGATTTCAAAAATCTAATTAAAAAAATTAATAAATATAATTTTAAAAATCCGTCAAAAGCTTTTCTCCCAAACTATCAACTTTACCAAAGTTTACGAAATTTACGAAATCCAGGATGTGCCAATAATCTTGGCATTTTGATCAATCAATCCTGAGTAATTTTAATTAAGTATTGAACTACAAACAAATTTAAATCATGAAAACATTCTAAAATAGAAAACGGGTTTTTTCACGATTCAGGTAGAAATTAGTCCCGTGAATCGAATGCGACCACTCGAGTTGCTTACAATCATACGTTCGCTCACCATTTGAAAAGTCCCATCTTCGGGTAATAGAAATCGGTCAAGTAGACGGTCGGGCTGAAGAGCTGAGGTGCAGAGCCCCTTTAACGGGAGGTCCAAAATATGCCAGGTGGCTGGCGGCAGCCCAGGTATTTTTCATTCATTTTAGTAGTACTCTGCAAAACATTTCAGTAGTACTCTGCAAAAAATGACAAATGTGTCTATTTTTAACGGTTTTCAATATTTTGATTGATTTTGGACGAAAAACTTACCAAGATGAGTTTCAGATTCGTAGAAATTCTTCCAAGTCAAATAATCGCGATTTCTGAACCTAATAGCGACCCCACACACTTCCCAAATACCACGAACAATCACGCATTATTAAAACATAATAAATCCATAAGTAAGATCCGGTAGGAGGGTTTCTTATTACTTTTTTTTTTCAATTTTTTTTATTAAGACTTGGTTGTTAAGGCTTGTTTTGGTAAGATAGAGATATAAGGGGGGTGAGAAAGAATACAACTTTTTGTACTAATTTGCAGTGTTTCAACATAGGTTTTGCACTCGATGAATTATGTTCTGATTTTTATTGGAAATGAAACCTGTTTTGAATTTGTAATATGGGTAAGGAGGGTACAAAGATTTTGATTCAACAAAATGGATTTTGGCCGATCAGATGGAATTGCCCGGGGGATTCGCTCGCCGCACCACGTCGACGTGGCTATTCAGCGGATCCGCATAATAGTCACAAAGTCAAGGCCGGTCGATTTCTGCTCCACCTGTGTTATTACTCCGGGCATTTGCGAACACAAAGAAACGAACGCCCAGTTATTGTGGTCGTGGAAGACACCGTCCCAACTTGAAGATAATCAGAAAGAAGGGTACAGGTTTGGAAGGAGGGGGGAGGGTTATTTCTCCACCACGTAACTCTAGTGTTAACCACAAAAACATTTTCATTCAAGAAGAAAATGGTTTATTACACAATCCTAAAAATTAATTGGTTTTTACGGTTTCAGCCAGTTTTTGACGTCGCACAGGACAGTCACTGTAGCTGCCCGCAAATGAATTGAATGAAACTACAACAATAAATTCAACTTTCTCAGAAACAATGAGATTAGCTTCTTTAGGACACAATAAGCAACTACCCGACCAATATTAGTATATTTTCACAGCTTGTGGCAATAACTTGGATGCTAATTGCTCCGTAAAATGTCGAGTATCACAGCTTCTTTAGTTTGAGTTGTTCCAGGTTGTTTTTCTGATTTGAGTTAAAGCACTTTATGACATTGGCGAGTTTTTGGGACATGTTTTGATTAACTTCAACGATCAACGTATTTAGAAGGTGAACTGTTAGTTCGGAAGGGAATTGAAGTGGCTCAGCTCGGTTTGTTGACGAACAATGGGAGTTTGCGGTCCGAAATGATTATCATCCTCTATATCGTGCAATTGTCTAATCTCGTACAATTTTAAGGTAGGAGCACGTAAGTTGGTTTATGTGACAATTGTAATTATGAAAATACTTTCCTACAAATACTGGTTGGCACCTAAAATGGTACTTCGTCTGCTTCATCTTTTGTATATCTTCGAAGCGGAATCACTTTTTTGGACACCTACTCGTATTTATCTCTGTAAATGTGAACGGACGGTTTTGTTAAGTTGCGGGTTTCGAGTGATGTTTCCACTTATCAAGGTAATGTCAGCATTTGAGAAAAGGTCGAAAATAAATCGCATTTCCACCGCTCTATTAGATGAATAAAAGTCGGGTTTAAAGATTCAGTAAGCGCTCGTTTATCATTTGTTACCAAACCATTTGTACCTCATTGAGAAATCTTGATTCCTCGATCAAATAAACTTGATACCTTGATGGTCGACGTTTGCTTCGAAGAACAAAACACTTTAATTTGTGACACACTGATATATAATTTAGAAGTGTGACAGAAGGCACAGAATGTCGTAGAAGGTATGAGGGTTGGGAACAGAGTGAGGTGAGTAGCTGGGCTGGGATGTGATAGAACGATACCTCCGTGATTCCTAAAGTAACTTGGTAGTTCTTACTATATTGGAGAATATATCTCCAAAAACGTTGAATAAGTGGTCAAATCGAATTTTGCCCGAAATCAGATAACTGCTGTGCTAATGGAAGAGAAATCGTTTCATCTTCGTGGTTGATAATTGGCGAGGTTAGGCATCGGCTTGTAACGGCGTTATTGTGATGTGCCTCTTTGTCCATCTCACGATTTGAAAACCTTAGGAGGAATACATATGGATGTTACGATTTGAAAACAAGTGGAGTCATCCTAGCACGTGAAAACAGTTTTCTATCGGCAATGCGACTAACTAAACATACAACTTCCTTCAAACCCGAACGACGTTAAGTCTAGTTAACTGCATATAGTCGTGTGCTACAAGAAAGGAACTAAATAATTCGTTTACTACGTGCCAAATTGTCGTTGAATAATGGTTAACATCTCATTCCTAACTGACGGTCAACTTTAATATCTCATTTTCAATCAACTCTACCGAATCGGTGTTGTAATAGCCAAATGTGGACCACATAACACTGATTCATTCCAAATTTCAATGTTCTACCACGAAACCATGATTTTGAGTTAATGTTCAAATTTGATTAATGATCCCTTGAAAAATAGGCAAATTTGAGTTAACCAATTACTCACTGGGACAACAGATATTATTATGTTATTATGCGAAAATGGAGAAACTGTAAACAATGGAGATTATAACATCTCTCGATCAGTCATACATTCTAATGTGTAGTATTTCTCATACTCTAGTTTTTCGGGTCGAATGGAACACAAAGAAATGTCACTTGACTGATGACGGATGCCTGAAGGACTCCCTACTTAATTATGAGTAATTGTTATTGCAATGAAAAGTATAAAGTATGGTGCTTCAAGCTGCGACTTCAGCTTTAACAAAATGTATGTTTGAACGTTGACGAGCTATGTTCACATTAATTCAACTTGAATCGAGTTTGGAGACATAGCATCTAGAAGACCTAAAGTACAAGCTGAGCAGAAATGTCTTTTAAATTGAAAGTTAAAACGCAAGAAGTAGGGGTTTCGTGCAAATCACTTTCTCGCGTGTCCATATTGTCAATGCGATGATAATGTAATTGACAGAGGACAGTCTGGGGGCTTGTCTGCACGATCCCAGAAAAATGTCATCGAAATCGGGTTATAATTCAGTTTGAATTTACCAGGGACGAGTACGACCACCGTCAGGCACGCAAATGAAATCGTGTAGAAAGGAATACCCTAGACGAGAGAGTGTTTCGGTTTTGGAGAACAAACATTTTTATCAATATTCTGACGGTGGTAGATAACCCAATGAGCATATAGTATTTGGCCTATATCATTGTTTCAGGTGCTTTTTCCTGATTTTGGCTGCATATGACATTTTCTGAACTTGTGTTCAGCTGGTATTTCTTTAACTACAGTTTATGTCAGATCGCATTTATTAAATCTAGAGCCACTTAAATTCGTATCATCTTCAATTGTTATTCCCAGTTGCCAATGGTTGTATCACCAAGAAGCATTAGATTAGTGCAACTGTTTCTAGTACCGTTACGAAGGATGGTAGGTAATCAGTTTTGTGGTTTCTCAGCTAAAATTTCCAGGGTTGGAACCCAAATAGGTAATATGCCTTTGTAATCACATAACGAGCAATTTCAGTGTGCATATTTCAAATCATCACTGTCCTTTAACCGTCCTGCTGATAAAATGCCGTAGGCCCGACGTAAAAGATACGCCATGTCATACACTGGATCCACTAGGGGTTGGCCAGCCTATGTCCCCTCAGACTCATATGGGCTGAAAAGGCGGATTTTGCTGCCATAGGCATGTGGGATGACAGTTTCATTGTAATTTTGGACAGAGAATCGACTGGAATAAGTTTCAAGAGTGCAGATGTTCACATATTGCAAATGATTGCAACTCCAGAATCTGAGGGTGACCCCCAAACTCAAAACTAACACCAAAAAACCTGACGGGACTCCTAGCTTTGCTTTCCTATTCTTCGGCGAATGCCTGCGGAAATAATAACCCTTGTATAATATTCTGCCCGAGAGCTATCGCGTTGTCGAACGCCTCCTTCTCGTGCCTTCACTGCTGTCATTAACTCGGACATCCGAAGAAAATAACCATTAATACCAACTCCTGATGCTATTAAGGGTAAATGGTGGTGCCACTCTCTACCATTTATTTCATGTCGAACTAGTCTATGTCATCAGATCATCTTTCGGAGCATCTGAAGATTGATGATAACTGACTAGCGCCTACCAAGTAATTGAATGTAATTTATGTCTTTCATCGAAATCTTTTAGATAGATCGGAAGATTATTCAAAAAATAAACTGTTGGCCGTTTCGTATTACTATTGAACTTGCCGAGGCAGGACGATTTACCAGTGATATGAGTATCGACAACACCCTAAATTTGTTAGGAAAGCGTTTTATCGGGAGAAAAAGACGATAGGCCTTACGTTCTCCATCTGATTGCCTCCGAAATGCCTGAACCCGTTCTAAGAACGCAAATAACTGATCTATGTACCTGTATTAGACGTAGTCTGCGATACACGATCTCAATGTGGCGCTTCCGCTACGTGTAAAATTCTATATCCATTAAAAAAGCCCCAGCACCTGGAATAGGAAAGAAATTAGCCACAAGGGTTCAACAGCTGATCAGTGTGTCTCCATCCCTTACAATTGTCCTCTAGATGTCCCAATGGCGTCATTGATATGATATCGTAGAGACCAACAATTTGATAGTTCCTTTGTACACAACAAAAGGTGATATCGAAAAACTAAAGATGGTGTCATATTCTGTATATTGACACAAACAACGGAACCCTCCAATGGATCATTTAAAATTTAGGAGATGAAACAAAGCTCATACCGACGAAAGTTTCAAAAAGCTCGATTTCAAAAGGGACTATTGAAAACATAACCCTATTGAAATTATATCACCTGATTCGATCGTCAAAATTTACTACAATGTCAGTAATGTTGTATGGGAATGAGCAACGTCTGGAAATGTTGGAACTGAACAGTATAACTCTCTAGCTATAGTGGACTCTCTAGGTATAGATTAGTGGACTGAATAGATCACATGACTCCCCGATTCCCCCACCCGTGCAACATGGGTTTAGCTGTAATTTCTAGATTCAGAAATTTCTATTATTTGCTAATGGTGAATTTCTACGGATCTGAAACCTGTACCAGTCGATTTTCCGAACAAGTTACTGACACAGTTAGACGACACCCCACTTGCCCGTGAAAATAAAAACCTCGAGAAACATGTTTTTCTAGCAATTTTTCGACCAGATTTTTTCCCGTTGCATTTATGCGTGTGAAGCGATCGGGGTGGTTAAAACCCTAACTGGTCCACATGCGAAAAATTGGGTTTCTCACATCAATTCTAAGGATCTCTACTGCTCGTACGGCGGACGGATATTCCAGGCTTGAAACCTACACACCTTGAACGTAAAGTCCCTGCATTTGAGAGTCACAATAAAAGATTTCTGCTGTACGATTATAAATTCTTATTATTGAAAATGATGAACCGAAATCGAAATAAAGATTCCTTTTTCTATGGTGTGCTGATCTCTTAAACTCCCTCTAATGAGCTGGAATTATTCACGAATTTTCTCGCATATTCAAACCATGATTTATCGCCCACTCACCTTCAAGTTGTGTACTCTTGAACCGAGCCCCACTATGATGATAGCGCAAGGTACACAGTGAGTCTTCAAATCCACACAGCAATCTTGAACAAAGTTCGATGCGAAAATACGACTTCATTTTCGCGAGCCGTTTATTCTTAGTCATTCTTTACCGAGTGACGCGAGGTGTTTTGCGTCATTCGAAAGGTGGAACCCTTCCAATAGCCGTCCATTTTTTCTTAGCTAGTTTCCCTAAATTTGACTCGAGGAATGAAATACCAGCTCTTAAATAAGGCCACACTTCATCACCTGTTGAGCTGTAACCACTTTTAGCGGATTTCATAGGCAGTGAAGCTATTGCATTGGGTTTAAACATTTTTAAAATAACATTTTAATGGATTTATCACGGATCTATATATAGAGCGCATATAATATAGACATGTATTTGACGACTCCATTCGACGATAAATTAAATGACTGAATGAGAAAGTGGCATGAAAATCAAAAGTTGCATCAGATAATGCATTTAGTACATGCAGATTAAGTCTAGACAGCCCAGAGGGACATAGGAGAAAACCGTTAGTCAATTAGTGGAAGAAAACCACATTGGCCACAAAACGTCGGTAGTCCAAACTAGCAATGTGGTGCGAAGCAGCAAGTGATGAATAATCCGCTGTATCCGTGGTACAACCAGTTATTGCGTAATTGGGCTAACTGATACATTAATTGTAAGCCATTGGTAGACCATTTGCTGATTACTTTTATTTAATTATGCTGAAGCTCATATGATAAGTGATAAAAACGTAACCGTACGGTTTGTTTAGAATCTTACTGCTGTTTTTCATTATGCCGTTTCTTCTCTATGTTGTTGTTTGTGGAGCGGGGATAATCAGGTGATTTCCTTTCTTCTTTTAAGCTATTACTACAGTTTCAATTATGTAAATTTATATTTATTCTATTATGTTGCGTTTACCGTTCAGAGCTATGGTGGTTTTCACGGTTTGTTTCCTCTTGGGGAATGCCCAGTCGAATGCCAGAGTAACAGGAACCCAATAGAAATGATAAGGAATCAGATGGGCTTTTGGGTTGAAGGGTTGAAGGGATCCTTATTCACTGGGTATTTGTAACTTGGGTAACTCCTAATTGATTGACTAATTGATGATGTCATTTTCAACATGATATTCTCCAAGTGAAACAAACTATAAAAACCACCACAGCTCTGAATGGCAGCAAGAAAGAGTTAGACCCAAGGGAATGAGATCCAATTCAAATACTTACTGATCATCAAAAATTTAATGCTCTCGATCAGGCCGATCAAAGCTCTCGAGAAAATATACCAAAGGAAACTAGGGAGATAGTCTGTTTATCCCTCCTCCACAAAACAGCAACGTCTAAAAACTTCTGTTGACGCTTGATCCAGTCTTATTTATGCAAGACATATCACATGGGATTATGGGAGTTATTGCCCTTTTCGACAATAAAAGCAAACTGCTTAAAGTATACTACAGTGAAAATGGTGAAATATCTCTATTCACGCTATATCGTGAGCTTTTCAAACTGGATTGTTGGTGCAGTGAGCTGATAGGTACCACCCAGAAAATCGGGCATTCTATTCGCTGCCACTCGCGCTGGGCGGACGACCTTGTCTTTACTTCATGTGATTCATGGTGTCGTCTATCTACAGATTCAGAAGTCATTAAAGCGTTTTTATGGGTCGGCCAGCACTAGAAGTCAACGCGCAGTTCGGTGGAAACTACTTTGTAGGTAACATGATAGTATACTGGATTTATAGTTAGGTATCACGTTAATTATAACTAGGTTGTTATGATCTTATGGGAAGGAGACATACCCTTGCTCACATAAGGAATAGAGCAGAAATTGTTTGTTCGCAAGTTGGGTGGTCTCGGCTAAAGGCGTAAATTATTACTTTATTAATGGGAGTGCAGTTTATAGCCGACAGATTCGATATGACGTCCCCCTCTTATAATTCAGCACGTTATATAACAACGCCTGCTGATTCGAACGTTATTGGAATATTAGTTTATCACCAAATTTTAGTGAGGGTCTGTCTGAGGTGACATTGATGCCCCAATGACTTTGCTGAGAGTTTAGATATTCATGCGAGCTATGCAGCAATTCGTGGACTGCAGTTATAATAGGAGTTTTGTACGAAGCAGGACTCAAACTACCAAATTCGACGTCAATAACTGCAAAGGATTTGCATCATCTCCATTCCAATCCTTGAGAGTGCATTATATGTAGCAACCCGGGATGTTTGAGTTGGAGTTATCCGAGAAGAAGACGTTCTATCCCGATAGGTCGAGAGCAGATATACCGTTTTGGTTCCGACGAGAACTGCCATACTTGTTGCCTTAAAAATATGCTTTGAATTATAATAAACTTGAGCGTGTGAAGATAGAACTATAGGTGCCAATCCAGGATATGTCAAATGAAATACTAGAATGATAATTAATTCCTTCTCAGTTTTAATGTGTTTAATTAATACAAAACCTATGCTCTTTAGCACATAAGTGCTAAGCCAATTGGGAATAATAATGTTTAATTTAAATACAAGTTGGCTTATTAGTGATTATAGTTCAGGAAATGACATCTGAAACAGTCATTGGTTTATCAGACCACTCAGTTGATTCGAACAACTGGGTAGGATAACTTGTTCAACTTTGGTTCCTTATAAATAGTGTACAATTGTTAGGGATTTTGAGACCCCCATCTTTTAATTGGGTGGACCCGCTTTAAGAATATTCAACAATGGGAGCAATACTTGGAAAATAGAAATTTGAAAATTTACTTTATGAATTTATAACTAATTAAAGAGACGGTATAACAAATATTAAACGAAAAAACTCAAAATGATTAATGAAAGTATTTATATACAGCATTTATATTCTGGCTCATAATTAAAACATTTAGGACGAAAGGATGAAAGCTATGTAAACCCCAATTTAGGGTCCATTATAGACACTGAAGTAACTAACATTTTCATCAATTGTCTGGGAGAGTTCAAAGATTCAGTTCGTACACCGGCTTATCGAGTGTAACAAACGCGAATATGATGAGTTCGTTCATATCACGCGTCAAATCTAGAAGTGCCTCATTCAAATGAAGAAGACAAACTAAAATATCCAGATAAAAATCATTAAAAGGTAGATCCGCGGTGTTGTTTTCGGCATCCGGGAGAGCAGTTTTGCAAGGTCAACGGAAGGAGGAAGTTACACACCGTTAGGTCAAGTGTCTTTCATGATACCACAGAGAATATAAATAGTTGATACGGGAGGATGGGAAGTTGGGACGCAGCATTACAGTCCTGAAATTACAACATTTTCCCATTTACTAGCTTTTTAAAGATCGCATTGCTAACCTTTATTGGAACTGAATCTAATTATTTAGTAAAGCTACGTTACTAATTACAATCACCTGTTCAACTCAGCTTAAACCTTTAACCGATCTTACGATAAAAGCAATATGCACCTTGCGAAATTTTCTACGAAATTATGAGATTGCTAAGTTTTTGCATTTTAGATAATTTTGTTTTGGGGAATCGGGAACTATTTCGAAATATATATTGTAAAATCATGTCCGTTTTTTAAGAGAGGAAAGCCAATCGTTTTTTACTACTATCTGAACTCCAGCGACTTGCCAGAAGTTGAGTATAAAATACGTACACAAGGGAACGTACACATTTGCAGGCGTTGGCAGTTGGTGACGGCATTAACGATTCAATATCAAAATTTAATAATTCCATCAATAAAAGTAATCTTCAGACATCGAAATGGAGGATTTTATTGAACGAGACGGAGTCGGAGCATCAACTGCATCCCTACTTCTTTTACACCAATGAAGTCAAATTCCTGGGGGTGACGCTTGTGAGGTGATGGAACGGTATAGTTGCCCCTTCCAATGAGCTGGATGCATTGTTATGCTCTGCCACGCTCAGAGGATGATCCAGATGCTTGCAGGCGTCCGATATATCTCCCATGGCGACAGATTATACAATCGGGAAGGGCCAACTAACCATATCCATCACACGCTAGGTGCACAGGCTGAACGAAATCGTCAAAAAGAACTGAGCTTGCATATGAACGTGGAAGGATTTACTGGCTAATCGGCCGACAATCCACCATCTTCATTGGTAACAAGCTGATTACAATGGAATACCCAACCCAGTTTGGATGAACCGAGCACAGCTCCAATCAATTGACAGCTCATTTAACGTTTATTAAACTCTGTACTGTGGTGTATAATCGAAATTCAAATAAACTGTGGACTTGGTGTTTAAAGAGGAGAGGAACGTCATCTTTGCAAGACTAAAAGACCAGGTGAATGAAGAATCTGTAAGGTTCCTGGACGTGAAAGATCTACCTAGACGCCTTAAGCTGGTCGTTCGTAGGAGGACAGAGAGGAGCGGCGCGACGCTAAAATTTTGAAAATTGCTACTACTAACTCAACAGGGCGGTGCAGGTTTCACTTTTCGATCCGTCGTTTTCTTTCATTAAAGTCCCAAGTGAAAAAATGTCGTCGGACGAATAAATGTTTACAGACTAGAAAATATTTGTCTCTGTGGCAGCTCTTGAAGCTGAAGAGAAGAAGTAAGGACTGCTAAAGAGTGGATTTTTGGGGAGCAATATTCCTTTTCCGAACTTTGTTGACCATTGAAGGGAAATTCGTCCACTATTTCTATAATGCCAAGGAAACTTTTTTTCGGAATTCATGAAAAGAACTAGCACCTGATATTGGGGGTAGACAATGCATTTTAAAGAGCCATTCCAACGGGTTCACACAAATGCTGACGAATATGGCCGAGGTCGACATTTTTCCGCTTCCGACGTCTTTCCACCAGGTCGATGGGGCGGAGCGGTGGGTTTTTGCGCTGCTGCCGCGCACCAAAAGTCTGGAGAGAAGCCGAGAGCGAAAAATATTCGGCCCACCCGCGTCGCACCGCTCTGTCGGTCTAGTGGACTACCAGCATAAAACCTGGAACCCTCTGGAGTCTGAAACCGCATGAGCCTGTGCAATTTGTGGGAGAGGTATAGGAAAAAGCTTTGCATCTTGGAATGAATGAAAGGTCGTGAAAAATGCATAGTAATAATATAAGTCGGATTTATGTTGTTAATATAGTTTACTCCGTGCAATGAAGTCTTTAAAAAATAAAACTAAAGATGTGGATCCAGGGAGGTTTCAGGCACTGTCAGTCACTAATGATTGTTATAATAATTTCAATGGTAAAGTTGGAACCAGCATGTCAAGTGTCCGTACTCTCTCAAGGGGGCTCTATATTGAATTTCAGTTGCCGAAGTGAACAAGAGAGAATCTAGCTTATTCTTCTGATTTAATTGGACTCAATTTGTCAATGGTCTCGTACTGTCCTTCAAATTACATCTCTCTATGATGAGTAGGAGAGCATTTAGATCTCTCAGCTGAATAGGTATGAGCAACTCAGCTACCCGGACCTTAAATTTTACTGTCCGCAGTTGCTACATTTTAAATTAAAGTTTTGTGAAGTAATTGGAAAAGAAAACAAACTCTGAATAAGATATCGTTCGTTGTGTTTCTGCGCGATGTTAATGTATAAAAAGTCGTCCCGTTCATCAATATAACTATAAACTTATAGAACACACATCTGTCACTCATAAATTGATGCAAAACACACATGCAATGTAATATCATAATTGATACACACCGATGGTAACGCGAGAAAAAACTACTTCATCATTCGGAGAAATGAGACCACTAAATGAAAAACTGAGCGGTTCACTGGATTTTCTTTCGAAAAAGGTTTAGAAAGTTATCAGACTGAAACAGTAGAACGACAATATATGAATGTTCGTTTGTTATAAGTTTAAATTTACTTCAAAATTTATTGCACAAACTAGTCGCAGATAATTCCAAGAGACAATAATTCTTTAAACCGAGAAGTGCAACGACATCAGTTCCATGTTGGGTTGACTGGAAGAGTAATTATTCGTAATCCATCATTTCGTGAAGTGGCAGAAAGAATTTTCCTTTGGTCGAATAATGTTTTCGACGGGGCATAAATCTCTCTTTGTGATAGAGAGGTTTCCTTGACGTTTTTGAACGTCGGTGGTTGATAAGCAAATAGACTGTAACTTGGTAATAAAATACTTCGACAGCTGTAAATCGAGAGAGACGAGTAAACCAATCAGCTGATGTGCACTAGGAAGACTTAACTGCTCCGCCCTTGACCTGACTCAACAGGACGGTGATTTAAGAAAAACGGCCGATGAAGGCGGTGATTAGCCCGACTGTCCCTTGGGGGGATTTTTCAGTTGGGTCGCCCGAGAGTTATCGTCGCAAATAGCACGTTTTCGACCACTGATCTCGATCGTCAAAGAGATAATTGATAGTTGAGAAGGCTCGTAACTGGCTAACAATTTTCTGTAATTTATCTAAATAAATCGAGTGGCAACAATCTCTACAACAAACCTTTGTATTCGGTAAGGAATGAGCCGCAAATTATAACATAAAGGTTTATCATTTCTGTACCTATCAGATAAGTCAAGTATCTAAGATACATCTAGATATTATTAGATAAGATGTAAGATAAGATATAAGATAATATTAATCCTGACTGTGGTGCACTATCTCAACTCGGGTCCTCCATGCCTTGTAATTGCATTCTAAATGCTTAAAAATAGCTGCATTTATATTTTACCCCGTCGGTCGATTATGAGAGAAATGAACGTCAACGGCTTTCAGCTGATCAGTTGATACCTTATTATTGAGTTCTTGGTGTCCCGAAGACGGTAGGATATCCATTCGAAATTCGTCATAAATTGAACTCCATATAAGTTTAACATTTACTAATTATGTAATTCAATCTTATTTATAAATATGCACAGATATGCAATGTATTGTAACCCCACAAATGGAACATGAACAATAACTGAAATTCAACGGGACAGAACAAAACACCTTCCTATGCTTTGTCCGCAAATACGTGTCATTTGTTATGAGAAACTCAATGGCAGATGGTTTTCATTATGTTCATGAACTTTCACATTTACATTTATGTTGGCGTTATTCTTTTCTGTTCTAGTTCTTCTCTAGTTCCCTTGAGAGGCGAACATTAAAACGGTAGTGTTATGCTTCAACCCTTATATTTCACCTTTTAGGATTCGAATTTTATAAAAATCTGCTGTTTAAGAGCACATTGATGATTACTTCAACTCCTGCTGCGCTTAGGTTTGAGTTGTTCAATTTTGAAAAGTCTTGTTGAATTGAACTAAACAAATACTCTGTTTTTCGCTTTGAAATTGTTTTCTATATAACTCACACCGTTACACTGAGCCATCAATACGTTTTATGGCACCGTAAATGTTCGCACTCTTCGAAAATTTATTGGGCTTTGGTTCTCATGTGTATTGAGGTTCTAGAGCATGACTGCGATTTCGTCTCTTTTATTCTGGCCTGTACCGGAGTTTTGGCTTTTTAATTTGCTTCTCTGCGGATATGAACCCTTCATTCAATACTCAGTTGATTTGATTCCTTAATTCTTCAAGTAAACAAAAATTGTCTTCAAATCCTCGTGTAGGGTTATTGAGAAATAGTTACTATGGCTCAATAGGCCGTAATTTATAGTCTGAAGGAGATCCGCATTCTGTAAATTACCCAATCGCAGGGGTCGGAATTACTGCTAAAGAAGTGTGACTGCTGACAGTGCACTTAGCGATGTAACTATAAACTAACTGACAGTCTTCACTTAGGTGACTACATTGTAAGGAAAGAGTTGAAGGTACAAGTGACTTCATGTCCCTGAGCGGGTACTGAGTTGGCATCCCGGACGTATACACACAACCAGATTCTTAAACGGAAAATGGCGTTGAGGGACACCCTCAGTGCATCAGTTGTATTCATAGTTGTGCTGTAGTTACCGTATTGTATTTTGTTATCCGTTTCTTTATCAGTTCAGTTTTCCCAATTTTATTACCATGTATTCTGAGTGGGGTGATTTATTGGACGATAACTATGTTGAATAATGGCGAAAAAGAATACAGTGAACAACTGTTTCATACATTGAGGTCCAGTTCTTTCCACCGAGGTATCACTGCCTCATTTAATATACCTGCACTTCAGAGAATATGCACTATACAGTTCTTATGAAGAATGAAATCGCAGACTATAAATCGCATTGAGTGCATGATTCTCCTCAACGCTATACTTAGGTCCCATTCACACTCAATTCCCATCTATGAATTCTGCCTTCAATTTTGATTTTCATTAGTCAAGTTAGGAAATAAATTCTCACTATTTAAAAAGACGAAGCCAGACAAGCACAGTAGCGAATTATGTGACATATAAACCCTGTTGTAACATACAAAGTTGATAACCCCCTTACCTTAAGAAGTCATTGAGCCTTGAACTCTCTCCTAACTATGTAGTCATCTAAGTGAAGACTGTCAGTTAGTTTATAGTGACATCGTTAAGTGCACTGTCAGCAGTTGCTCTTCATGGTTGTTCAAGATTTCAGATATGTTGATAGCATCCAAGTCTTATGGCCAAAGCCACGGATTAAACAAATTTCGATTCTTCTTGCCACGGTCTCCGCTATAGCACAGTAGGCAGGGAGTGCTGTGGTTTCGTGTCACTCGTCTCTGGTAGACCGCGGCCCACAAAGGTTGTACGTGTGGAAGGACATGTACTTCTCGTCTTGATAAATTCAATGGGCCGAAGGTATGACGTAGGTTTGTGATTGTCGGACGACCCGCCGACCGCACGCCGTGTACGAATGGCTCCATTAGGCAGGTCCTCCGCGCCACCCTCAGCTCAGGGGTGTCCATTGGTGACAATGAGAGGTCCCCAATACGCATTCTTGCGACGTCCGTTCTGAAGGCTTGCCAAAACAAAAAACCTAATGCGGATTAACCCATTACGGTGTTAACGTTCTGGGACACTGGGAATACCAACACGTTGAGGCTTTTGGTGAATAGCAGACTAGGAATACAACGAAATAAATAACTTTTTTATGTTTGATGCAGACTGGCCGACGAGATAATTTGGTACTCTCCTAATAAAATTCATTACCTACCAATTCAACTAAATTCAGCTGAACAGCCTGAACGTATACTTTTTTATCAGCGCTGACGTGGAAGGTAAAATTACTACCAGTGGCACAGAGGCGGCTCCTCAGAAACTCAAGGGGTCCTCAGTTATCTACAGCGGCTATCTCAAAGGGGAGAAAAGAGGTGCTTTTATTTGCCAAATAGATATTAACGTCAACCACGAGCAGATCGTATAAATTTAGGTTAATTCTAATTTTTAAAACCCACGTCATACTATAGATAGAACAATGTTTATTGTGAAGAAAACATGAATTCTGAAATACTTATTCATCAAATGAGTAAACCCAAGAATGCGTCTTGTTGCCATAGCCGAAATGTACACTTGCCGAGCAAGAAACATTGTGGAGAAAGTCAAGTTGGATGTATTGCACTGAATAATAATTATTATACATTATCACGATTCTCTCTCTACTAATATTATGCGAATACACCCAAAAACTCTGAAAATACATGAACAGAAAACAAAACTGAAATCAAATTATACAGAAATGGAAAGCAGTGAACAAAACACTGATAACGAACATGATAAGGACAAAATCCCAGCTCATAGTGCTGGAGCACACAATTAAGCCGGCTTCAATTAATAACCCTCTGTGAACTTAACAGTATTTGTTATGTACGCCCTTGTTTATGTAACAGTTTGTCTCCATGTTGCATTCACGTAAAAGAGCTAGTTACTGAACCAGCTATTTTGTTCTTCTTTTTTGATACATGTTAATCACAATTGTGCGATATATCGTTGTTTTCCAACTACGTAGAGCACAGCCCAAGAATGTACCTTAATAAAAATAAAAAAATAAATAATAAACAGAAACGTGCTCAATATTTGGGCTTTTGAGCTCCCTGATTGGTCAATCTCGTATGCCTGCCTCAATTCAGACTGAAGGTCGTCAATCCGCTAAACAGAATTCCTCTCCTAAAACAGCTCGTCTTCAAATACCGAACTTGCTGTGAGTTGTCCAGCAGCTGAAGATCCTCTGGGTTCGTGAGCTTGAGTCGCCTTAGGTCGTAGGTTGACGCAAATTTTTCAATTATCACATTGACGGTATCCACCTGAAGGTCTCCATGACACACTGAGAGCTTGTTTTTTAGGTCGATGACGATATTTTTTATAATCATCTGAAAATGGAGAATTAAAACATGTGCAGCATAATGGGTGGTTAACAACCTCCTGCACCCAACTCCATGAAAGAACCCATAAACAATCCGGTCTAAACAATATCGTCTATTATACTCACGACTCAGCTTTTGAAACGACGCTCCCAAGGTCCAGACGCATATGAATAAAAAAGAAATCATCATACTCGTAGTTGGAGCTCCCGCTACGATATGACGAAGATCAGAAAAGAATGCGGAAAGCTCGTCTTTACGACCGTAGGGTGGATTGAGGCGTTGCTTGGGCGGGAAGGATCTTCAATCTGTCGTAAAAGCAGTTTGTAAACTATCACCCAAGTATTTACATAAAGCGAGTCAAGTTTCCCAGCTACTCTATTTACCTTTTCACACCGAAACGGGGTTCCGATTTTACGAGACGGAGTCCGATGTTGTGCGCAATGGCTGAGGTTTTTATTAGCCCGTCCGGGGCTGTCGAGAAGAAGGTGAACCAGATGGTTGGCGATGAGTCCCACATTGTTCTCATATACACAAACATCAACTCTGTCCGTTCTGCAAATATCAAGAAATTGTTCACATCCTTTACAGAGCGACCTATAATATCTACAAACTAAAATTCGATGATGAATTCACCTGCATTTCTAATTGACATGTTTAAATTCCAGGAATGAAGATGAGTTATTTCAATTGTTTGCGTATGTTCAAGAACAGTGTTTGGCAAAAAACCATGTTTTTTTCGGGAAATTTTTTCGATTCTACTCAAGCTCTAATACTTCTTTTTATTTATTTTCTTCGATCCCAATTTTGGCCTAATTGAAAAACAAACCTCGAAAATGTTGCTTCTGGAGACAAGATAGGGAATGGAAGGGGTGATAGCCAATCCTTTTCGTAACAAGCGAGAGTTCGTGTCATTCTTTTTTAATCAGTTAAGATTGTGATTTAGTATTTATATACAATTCATAAAATCCAATATTCTTCATGAAAGGGTGTTGTATTCCCCAATTGTTGTCTAACAAACGTCTTTTGTGCAATACAATTCAAACTTTGAATTCGGTGTCGTGAAGGGGGATGGAGGGTTTAATGTCGATCCATTCGTGCGCTCCTCATAAATTCGAATTCTCAGCCGATTTTCGTGGTTTTTTATTCGATTGAATTTTGTTTGTTAGATTGTATTTGATTAAGGTTTTAAAAATATTTATTTGTGTTTATAATTATTCTTATAAGTGTGATCATATAAAAACCAGACATACAGACATCCATGCAGTACTGTTAGAAGTCACTCACATTGTATTATTAATTTTTTATTATCATTTCAAGCCTTGGAAACAACACAATGTTTGAGAAGAAAATCTTGTCCCGGGCATTACTTGATTAGTCGTTACAGAGTTCAAGTTGCGAAAAATAAAATATAAAATATCTGTCACAAAATAATTTTCCATGCTTCCAATATAATAAGTACTTACCAGTATGTTTAACGTTGTTGTCGAAACCCATTTTCAACTATCATTCTTACCCTTTTGAACATTTCGGACCTTTCTCCAATGGCTCCAAAGATGTTAAAACCAAAAATTAAACAAATCCGTTTCGATCATACAAATTTATATTCTTATGCCGATACATGTTCCTATTTCGATCTTTCTTATAAATAGAATGTATTCTCAAGTCTATTTATATCCCTATTCTACTACCTCGAAGTTGTAAATATATTTCTTTTCCTATTTCTGAACATGAATGAGCCCATCTCTTGAAAGGACAAGATGTAAACATGTGAAAATGCCTCGGATGAACAAGAAATGACATTTACCCGTCCTGGTTGAAGAGTACGGAATTTCTGATGTGACGGGCAACTAATTCCACGAGCAGACTACGAGCCCGGTGACCTTTCGAGGGGAGTTGGCCTCCCTTGTAAACCTCGCTCGCATCACCCGATTCTCTAAACATTTTCTAAAATTTTCTTCCTCAATAAAACCGGAAGGTCGCGGAGAGGTTTCGTACGTTTGAACTCATTATGCCACATTAATCTTAGGCCTTGAAAATTTTAGTTCAAAATCTGCGATAATTACGATTTTTTCGGGATTACCGTCGAGGAGAAAAATACATGTTCCTGAACATACCTTCTGTCTTCTTATTATTTATATAACTGTATAAAATTCCAGCAGGCCACACAATTTTTGTCCACCGAAACTACAAAATAAAACATTTTTTCTTAGTCGATTACAAAGGTTCATAGTTGAGAATAATATACCAAAATCTTTCACTACCAATTAGAAACTTTTCAATTTTACAGTATTAATTTTCATGTCTGTTTTGGCACACGAACTTGAAAATTGTCGCGAAATGGAGTATCACGAGACCAGATAATCAAAGCATTACGCAACCGATAAACAAAGCAGTTGTTAACCAGAAAGGAACCTTGGTCATAAGAATATAATATTACTACATTGTAATGCACCGCACGTCACTTATTTTAAGGTTGGGTGCTTGGTCGCTAAGTACATCTTTACAAATTCACCTTCAAATGTTATGTTGCTAAGATTTCGTCAACTATCTTTAATACGCGTTAAGATATTTAAGTTAGTGAGGGCGACCGTTTGGAAGTCCACTTATGTTATCACGAGAAACACGATGATCATGCTTTTGGGAAAATATACTCGTGATGTAGTGTTATTTTAGTGTTGTGCCGTGATAACAATTTTCTTCCTTTGACTTTTCTGTGGAGGCGTACGTTTCAATGTGTTGCGGATCTGTATTTCACCAATTACTTTGTGGTTTCAGCAACATTTCTTTTTGATAATCAGTCCAGTTGTGTCTTCTCTGACAATATGAGGAACCTAGAGACTACGAGGACGAGTGATTGAGGATGACGGATTTCCAACATTGAGATTCCGTTTCCTGTGAGAAGGATCTATTTTTAACCACCACATGTTTCGAATGTTGACGGAGGTTACTCTACACCTGTGATGATCTAGTTTCAGAGTAAATAAGAATTGGACAGTAATTGAGAATCGATATTTCTGCTCCTTCAGAAAAACCGGAACTGTCATTCTCAATGTTTCTTGTCCAGTAGCACCTTGCGATTTCATTTTATAGTCATCTAAAGACATATGTAATGAAGCCAAAACAACAATTATGACACATGTGTTTATTATTTGTTGAATATTTTGTGATCGTTCGTGCCCATGTGAGATTTGAAGGCTCCTCTCGATCAATGTTGCTGTCCAACGTGCCATCAAAAATAGTGGAACAAACAAAGCAGTTGTCTTAACGGATTCCAAAACTTCATGTCTTATGCTCAAAAATATCCACAAGGGCCACTCCACGAATTATATTGTTTACGACATAGCAAGAAGTCTGGAAAACACTTCATGCTCAATCACAATTCAGTGGATACCTTCACATATTTCTACTGATCTGAAACCTAAAACAATCGATTTTGCCTTAAAATTACCAGATAATGACATCTCACTCGCCCATGACTATAAAAACCTCGGGAAAACAAAATTTTTGGTACGTCTTTGATCAGATTTTAGTCCATAGCATCTATGTGTGTGAGGCAATCGTGTTGGCTAGACGTTGAGACCAACTAATGGAGTCCAAATGAAAAAAACTGGTATCTTACATCAATTCTAAGTCGTTTAAAGGCTCGGAGGGCTTCAGAGAGACATTGCAAATTTGGAATCTATGAATCTTGAAACGTAACGAAGTATTCTGTCAAGACTTTATTTTAAAGATCTTGAAAACAGTAATTGATATTCAAAATAAATTATCGTGTATTAAAAGGAATATGTTCTGTCCTGGTATATCCTCAAGGATTAATATGGTATTCTATGTGGAAACATTTAAATTAAAGAAACGTGCCTCTCGGTCAGTCGAATCGTCATGGGTTTGAGAATGTAACTCTAGACTGATGCTTTGATTTTACTATAACTGTAATCAATACATTATTGATGAAAAACGTTGGTTGAAGGTGGGAATTGATATAAGAATTCGTACGTTACTGTAGTGGATGTCCCTTATTTTGTGGTACGACTAGTTTCGGTCATTGGACCTCATCAGGCCCAACTGCCTACATTCCATCCTCAACCAACGTCACTTGTACTTGAGATGGTAAACCATTTCGATGTGATAAGTGACAAACTTACCCACTTTTTACGTTAGCAAATCAAAAAAATTGAAGAATAACCAAATTTGAAAAAAAAAGTTTAATAATGCATTCTGAACTCGATTAATTTTTGAAATGCATTGTTAATTAATGTATTAGTTCTATTAAAACTTGTTTGATTAAATAAAATTAGGAAACGTATAAATTTTAATACATTGAGCAGCTTTTAACAGTCCAAGTGATCAGGGACTAATGGTAAACAGAATGAAGACGGAGAAAATTAAGTTTTGTTTTGTTGAGTTGACCGAAACGTACGGTATAGCTCTGAGTATTATGTAATATAATGATATACGAAGAAGTTGATAAATAACGACTTTTCAGATGTCTAGATTACTAAGTGGGTAGTTATTCCAAAAACGGAGCACAAACAGAATGGAGGGTTGAGTTTCTTAGCCATCAAACCGAACTGCCATAACTGCTGTAACTATACAGCTGACAATGCTAAGAAATGTCATAGATTGATTCCAAAAACTCATGCCAAATTGTTCAGATTCCGTGAAAGGTCCAATTTCGTGATGCGAGAGGCTCTTTGAGCAGCATGATGCAAGTTATTGTTCTCTGAAGTAAAAATTGACAGGTCGAATTTTGGAAATAGGTTATCAGAAGTTTTGAAAAAACTGTTCCAATATTACTGATAAGATTTTTGAAGTTGTTGTTATTGTTGATTGATGTATACATTGTATTCTGTATAATATTCAATCATGCCTCCCTTTTTCAGACTTTTCAATTTTCTTATAATTTGCTAAAGAGAACTATTTCGTCATCCTTTCATGTTTTGTGTGACAACGGAATATTTCTGTTACAGGTAAGACAATCCGAGTTACTACCAAAGGAGTGGGAATAGCGTGAGTTGAACTAATAAGTCAGCAAGTTATTTTGTGTTCCTAGCTTTCTTAAGTAATCCACCTGTATAATCTCTAGACAGCTTTACGTTTTGCCCATATATCCCATCGGTACAGATGCCTCGTTCCCAAAACGTAAATCTAGTGTGCTGTTGAGAAAATATATCTAACATAATTTTCACGGCCCAGTTTTTTGGGTTTTTTCTGGCACTTCATTCAAAGGATACTCAATGAAAATTACCAGCGCATCAGCTTGATTCCTTTTAGGATTACAAAAACAATGACATATACGGGTGGACCAATGATCAGAATGAATCAATCAACGAACTTAACTATCACGAATCGACAATTATCAATCCTTGTGCAGTCCATGATTGGAAAATCTCTGTGAGTCAGCGGAGAGTTCAGGTTTCACCGAAACAAAGTTTGCTATAGATTGTAGCTTCAATAAAATAAACATTCTTTCCTTCATCCTGAAGTTTAAAAAAGGAACAATTATTTCAAGTATTAATAATGAATTCATTTGAACAACAAAAAAGTCAAAAATAATACCCTGTACAATATCACACCGAGGTTAATTATTTCTGTATTAGAACAACCTTCTTACGTAATCTATGTGTATTAGACGTTGGTACATCATCTAAACCCGGAGCCCTCTATGTGCTGTTATTGCATTTATGGTTCTAGATAGCATATGAAGAGCTACATTTATATTAAAGCCCGGTAGATCGGTTAGGTTAGGGCGGTAAATTAGCCCCAAGGTTCCTTCAGCTGATCATTTTGTCTCCATACCTTGTAATTGACCTCTAGACGACAAAAAGACTGTTGGATGACTTCGTATGATTTTAACTCCGTGAACACCACTTTTTATTGCCCCTTATGTACAAAACAGAAGCTGATATCAAACTACCCATAATTATACATTATATTGTACCTGTACACGGGCACGACACAGAAATTCGCGAATAGAACAACTGAGATTTTACGAAATAGAATAAAACTATTCTACTATTACTACTAAAACTACTATTACCAATAAAACTGCTATACTGCCTATCCTTCACGTGTTCACAATTATATATTAGTCTTGAAAAACTTGATTTCAAAAGATGCTCATTCAAATTCAAAATTCCATTGCAGTGGAATCCTCACGTGATACTTGTCGAGTTTTGCTATTGGCAAGCACGCTCACATTCACATGTTGACATTCATTGTTTCTGTCAAAGTTTTAACTGTTAGCGAGAGTGAGCGGCAAACATTTGCAGTTTATTTAAAAATCAAACAGTAATTCAAATATTCTAGTAGTTGAGTTTTTCAAGTACTAAAACGAAGTTGGCACGGCAGCTCAAACCAATTTTTCTGAAATTGTTGGACGGACATGAAGGAGACAATCCCTATAAGGACAATGATAATCTTGATGGGGACATAGTGATCAAATGACATTTTCGGTATAATTTCCAAAATTCCATATAAAACAAATAAATTCAATTTTTTTAGAGCAGGGGCCCTATAGAGCAAACCATTTTCTTGGAGAAAACTTTTGGTCTTAAAAATAAGATGTATTAGAATATTTTAAATGGCACAGGTAACCCTGATTTAGGTTTTGCTGAGGATTACCCAGATAAACTGCTTGAGATGTACGTCGTAGAAATGAAGGTTCGGAGGAAAACAATCTTTAACCTGGACAAACTAGGATCGTTTTCTTCTCAACATGCTTGAGTAAAAACTTGATCTTTTCAACACAAACTCATATCGCACTACATTAAGGTAATTTTCTGAAACAAAGTAATATGCTGTAGTTACATCGATGATTTTATGACTTGTTAGCTGTCTCAAGTCCATAATCTAGTAAGGAAGCTTAAATTTGAGGACGATGTCATCAGGTTTAGAGGGAGCGGGGTAGATGGGGACATAAGCGATGGTGGAACGGAAACAATGTTCGGGAAGGTCCAAGCTAGAAAATAGCGGGATCATCGGACGAGCAAAAGTAACGCCCGCCTCCCAAAACCTGTTTTCATGCGGCGCTGGTTCTTCACAGAGCATCGAGCATGGCACCGGGCCGCCTGAGCATCCCCGAAATTCCATCCGCGAGCTCCCGCCGAATTCCGAGTGCTCAGACGGAAATCGGGCGGACCCGGGAACGTACGTACGTGGAGAGGTATGCGCCTAGTTACGCGGAGTCAGTTTCGGTCGTAAATATCGGTCGTTTTGATGAAATAAAAATTACGTTGTAGCTTCGCGGTCTGAAGATGGGAGGGTAGAGATGGGAGGTTTAGACTAAATAAAGAGAACACAGGAGCTCTGACATTACCCGGTCTGTTGGAGTCAACGACCTTCGGGAATCGCCATCTGCGAGTTCATCATCCAACATGGAATCACTTCTACCACCTCAGTGCCTACTTCAGTCCGAGAACAATATGCTATAAAAAGGATTTTACCGTGGCTCATATCTTGATTACTCGATCGTCTATAGGTTCTGATGAGGATATTAATGAACAAAGTGTGGTAAAGTTCATCATTCGTAGAAGTTGTGAAAAAGAGGAGAAAGTTGGGTGTGGCACATTGCATCCTCTTTCAGGTAACATGAAGACATAGATCATTGAATTTGTATAAACAATCTGAAAGATGCAGAATACATTCTCGTATGAAAACGATGAAATTAATTGAGAATCATAGATGCAAATGCTGCCTAACCCTGACCTTTTCTGAAAATTTTCATCAAAATTGAAAGAAAACTGTGGGCATGTTACAACGATCTGCGGACTCGTACAGACCGTATGGCGGAATTGTCTCGTTCTGTTAAGAAAAGTCTAAGCTTAGAACATGTTGGAATTCTCTTCTAATTTTCGTTCAGTTTTTCCAAGTTTTGGTAGTTTGAAGATGTTTCTGAGAAAAATTGATTACATATTCAGAAGCTGCAATGAACACCGATGTGTTTCTTTTGAAGAAGTGTGAGCGAACTCCGTGATTAATGCCGAATTCTGTGTATAAAAAGATCCCCCCAAAAAAACTGCCCCGAAAAAGTTTTATTCGAACTAGTAAAAAAACGACTCATTCACGGATTCAGCAAAAAGGCTAAAATAAATAAAAAGATGACAACTCAAGGTCAGTTTTTTGTGGACCAGTGTCATGATTGATGACATCAATTTTGCTGTTTGAAGCTTTTAATTCAATTGCAGTGAGTATGAATCTTTGATGGTAAGGTGGTCAAATGGAATTTAAATTATCTTGTACATTATATTTTGCACAGTAACTCATAAATGTTTGTTTGATAATTGACGTATAATAATAGATTGTTTACGCGATGTTCTTACATTTTCTTTTTGCAAGTTAGACGCGAATCAAGACGATTGATTTCATCATTTTGAATAAAAAACTCCGTCAGGAGCTTAACGAGTTTTGGGGATTTGGATAGACGCCGCAGTGGTAACTGTGTCTACGGATTTCTAAAACCCATAGGCTACCCTAGGAATAGTCCATAGATTGTCATAACCGCGTTCCAAGTTACTGTTTTGTTGGAGTGACTGACAACAATCAAGGCAATTAAAAGCGCTGTAATAGGCCATAGTTAGCTTGATATAATAGTTAAGAAAAGTAAACAAAACAATTTTCGACACCAGCACATGGTAACTATCCCGGTACAGCCATTTAGAGCTTATGTTCAAGCGCCAGACATTCGGAAGTTAATTATTTTCAAAAACTCCTTTAAATTTCATGAAACCCATATTTATTTATTTATTCATTTATTTACTTTCGACACAAAATGTAAAATGAGAACGGATGTGTCATATTTCATGTTCCTAAAAGATCCAACTGGGAAAAACTTGACTTTTCAGCCTCACTTGTATACCCGTATACCCGGGATATTTTGTTTGTACCACCTTGGACTCCCTTTCCTACAGGGAGTTGATTAGCAGAAATTAAAAATATTTTATTTTGCGCTTATGACAGATGGAATTTCGCTTAGTTCACAACTCTTCTTTATAGGAATGCTATAAAATCAAAAACAATGAACCCAATTTAAACGTCAGCAAATTTCACGATATTCATCGAACGCACAAAAATGTAAATCGATATCCACTTGAAAGTCACATACCGGAGCTACCTATGAAAATATTGAAAACCCATTAAAAATATATACATTTAAATTAAAAATGAATCATGCAACTTTTTTTACCGTGGGGCAAACGCTGCGAATTACTCTACAAAAGTTTTTTGATTTTTGGACCATTATTAGTAGTGTTACCACTGCAGTGTTACTGCTTCATCAGCAAGATTATTGGTTGTAGGCTTCATGAAAGTCGGAGAAATTACTGTTAAATTGTTTTCCCTGCCAAGCAGACCTTCAAAGTACGTCATAAGGATTCGTCACAAAAATCGTTATAAACCCAGAACACAAATATTCTCCCTAGAATACAATGTGTTATGTCGTATTAACATACATATTGTTGATAGCTTAACAGCAGCATATTTTAAAAGTTGATCTGAAGCTACTAAAGGATTCACCAAGGTCATACAATGTCACTGCAGTGCTACACTTCTTATTCCAGATACATTAAACGATTTGTTGTACATCACAGTGCGATATATTGGAACTTGGAGCAATTTATTTGAATTTTTTCTTCTCCCTGGAATGAACTTCTCCATCGAGCTTAAATTTCTCATAATGAGGAACAATGGGATGGAGTTTGAAATTTAACAACATCAAACATGAATGAGGAGAGAGGGAGATAGAAAGAGAGACTACTGAACAAAACACGGACAAAAACCATTTCCACTATAGGATAGGAGGAAGCGCGGTTAGGACAGCGAGCTTTGTGTCGGTCGGATCGAGGAACTATGGGCTCATTGGGGCGACCTCGAGCCGCGTGGATGAATAGAGGAATCGCGGCGAATCGGCAATCACGCGGCTCAGGTAAATGAATCGTCGAATTTTGTCTCCGTTGAGTAGCGACCTACACAACCCCCTTCTTCCCCATCATTCACTCCCACATTCACATCATCACGGCAGCACCGTAGCTGATGCGGTGGCCAGCGATCTCTTTTGAAAATACTTCCGCCTTACCCGGATGAGCCGAAATTAAACCGTGGATGTCGTTTTTCATGTGTTCGAGAATCGCCTTCGTGTTTCCCACAAATTAAATTAGTCTCGGACCGTACCATCAGCTAAAACATTAAATTATCAGAAGTGCCACAGTTGTCTACCTTTTGATGCGATATGTCAGTATATTCACTCCATTTATGATTTACTGCAAATTTACTACAGTCTGGAAAATTGATTAAATTAAATTCATTTCGTAATGTCCTGCGCACAGCTGTACAAATCAGCAAAAGGACTGAACTATACATGGTGTCACTGTAACATACATTGCCACAATAAACCTTAAGCATATTCACTAGAATAGTAATCTCATGTATGATGAACTGCATATTTGCTGGTTTCTGGTAAATTAAAAAATTTAGCTCCATCCTCAGTAAAACCATACATAACAGCTGAAACACTGAATTACTCGGAATTTCACAGTTTGGTACCTTAAAGTCACATATTAGTACAGATGATTTATATCAGGTTTACTGCAGTACATACATTTGATAGGTTGATGAAATATCTTCCTATTTGTATTAGACCGTGAAATTGTATGCCTCATCCGTTTGATTTGCTTTATACTGATAGATTTTCTGTGTATTGAATGTGTATACTGTCAAATGCTCTTTTTGAACTCAGACCGTGGCCTTAAAAGATGAAACTATTTTTGCCCTCTGAAATAAACATTTCCTCTCGCATATCATGTTCTAGACCTTTCCAAACTAATTAGTTTTTATGTCTCTTTGCCGTTCTGTGTCCAATATTTATTGGATTTCAACGGAATTCCCAGGGCTTGTGTAAATCAAACACTTAATGGTAAATAAATGTCCAAGCAGAAACTTTAATTTCTTTACTGAAGTTCCCTGAAATAGCTCGGTTGAAATCCTGACAACTGAATCAGACACTGCGCACTCTCATAACTTTTACATTCTCGAAATATATATCACTTTATCAGTCAGCGCCCTACTTCTATCAAATTTCCAACTTTTACATTTTTCGTTATACCTAGTAGATCTAATTGTATAAGAGGAGAAGTAATAACTGCAAATGCGCAAAAGTAAATTTCGTAATGCTGTCATACCACACGCTTTTGGCAAATGTTTTTGAGCTTTGAGACTTTTTTTATTATGGATGGAACATTGTTTGATGGGCTTTGATTTATTGGTAGTCAAGAACTTATTGTAATCGGAATTAATCAACCATTATCTGGTTATTTTAAACAGTTTGCGTGAGAATACTCACACTGGACAGGCCTTTGAGATATGGTACTTGACAGAGTGTGTGAAAGGACGAACTATAAAAATTAACAGATCGACTAACCAGGGACCTCATTAGGAACTCACACGCGGAAACGGATTCCGTCGAGGAAGTAACCTCACGTGTAGGCCTTTTCATACTCGAATAACCCGCCGTTCTCAGCCAATTGTTTGAGATCCTTCAATTAGAAGCTCAATTAGCCCGTTGAGATGGAGCAAGTGAATAAGGAACGAATCTCATCGAGTCAAGGCCAATGTCAGACCGAGATGGGGGGTCTTATGATCGGTCAACCTTCTGCCGACCACCGCTTGTCATACGTCTATATTTGTTGATCAGACTGTAAAAACTTCAGTTACTCTACACTTTCATTATTAATGGTACTGGAAGTAGGAAACGAATATATACGTTTACTATTCAAATATACATTACTGAACAATAATGAAATCACAACGTCTGCCAAGTGGGAGTGGCACATAGCTTCCTCGCATCCATAACATTTCTGTATAGATCAATGAAAATTATTATTGACTAAAGAACTTCGTTCAATTAGGCGGAATCGGTCAAGAACTCACGGAGTTATGCCCGTAACAAGGATTTCACGTTTGAGCATGCGCAGAGGCTACTATTGATCTGGAGGTCATGAAACTCATAGGGGACCAGCTACACCACAACCCGCACAATCCCTGAAAATTTCGTCAAAATCGGACTATAACTTCGTGTAGTTTTCCCCGTAACAAGGATTTGCTGACACACAGACAGACACGGAACCAAAATTGTTCAGAAAGGTCTAAAACGCAAAATTCGAGTAGAATTTTTGATTTTGGAGACAAAAAAAATCCACATTCCGAAAGTGAAAACAATGCTTCCGCTACCTTGGTAGACTCGGAAGCAAAAATGGGTTTTAAACACTTCCTGATGGGGATACAGGATTTTGATTAAAAAAAGAAAAAGCCTTGACGGTGTTGCAATTGATATGCATGCAGAAAAACAATCATAGAAGTGTGGATGGTTAAGAGCAGTACATTATCTCCCTTCTTTTTCAAGGAAAGGCACAAAATGTTTACACTATCAGAACTCCGTAACCAAAGACGACCGTTAACTTCAAGGTAGTTTCCAGACTCGCAGCACATTCGACTGGTCGGGACCGCCGAGCATACCATTCGCTCGGTTTCGGGAAAGAGTCTGAATGCCAAAGATGGGCAATCGAAACTCGGCGGGCATTGGACAAACGGAGAGAAGGTGGTCCAAGTTCTTCCGAACGTGCGAAAAGCAAATTTAACATAGGTCAGAATAACCTGTAAGAAATGCATGGAATTCAGACTCGCCGTCTCCATTC
Source organism: Creontiades dilutus (assembly GCA_031894815.1). Classification (NCBI taxonomy): domain Eukaryota; kingdom Metazoa; phylum Arthropoda; class Insecta; order Hemiptera; family Miridae; genus Creontiades; species Creontiades dilutus. Next base: position 1,462,978 of record JAVIWC010009708.1, read on the forward strand.
AGACCCTAACCACCCATATAGTCCCGTGAAGCGGAAAGTCGGTAGGTATCTAAAACATCAGATAGCCACACTTGAAGTTTGGTTTCCTTGTCATGTAAAGTAAAATTGTTTGAAGTCAGTCCTTCTTTCAAACGAAGATTCCCGATCTTCAATGTACCTCTTAATAGTAGTGTCTTGGATTCGACTGATTGACACATAATTTGAAGCCATATTATAAAAATTCTTTTCCCATTAAAAAATGACGGTTTTAACCTCGAAAGCCACTCCCTGAGGGATGAAAGAAAAGTTGGAGAAGAGCAATTCCACAAACTAATAGCAAGTAATCCATCGTTATGCCCCTTAAAGATCATGCCTGCCAGGCTCTCAGCCCCAGTTTCGTATAATAAATCGTAATCAATTGGATCAGGTTGTTTTCAATCTGCTCTATGGAATTTCCAAACCCTCCGATCTTTTCTACCTACTCACATTTCAAATAGTTTTCAACATATTAAAGAAAAATGACGTCTAATTTATCAAAAAAACACTCTAAAATACTTGGATCCTGGTAAATACCAGATAATTTAACCTCTATCTCGTTGATGGCTGGTACGAAAGAGAAAGAGGGACGGAGTGAAATAGAAAGTTGTCTATATTTCCACGAAAATAATGAGTATACAGTTAAATCGATTTTGACGGTTTGGTCATCATCAGAAACAAACATGAACTACTAATGATGATCTAACCGTCGAAATCGATTTAGAAAGCTCAAGAACGTTTCCCATACAAGCTCGTGAATAGTTTGAGACGACATTCTATTTTACTCCGTTTTTATTGAAATACATATACAAACCCGTTAACAGCAGTTTGATAACAATTATCAACAGGAATGTGCAGGGAGAAGGAATGAGTAGCTTAATTCTATAAACCATCTTCACTACTTAAGTTTCAAGAAACTGCCGATATTTCAGTTTCCATTTCGGAAAAAAATTTAGCGCGTAGCTTCTTCGTCTTCGTATCATTGTGAAGAGCTTATTAATATGTAAATAATGATTGATAAATAAATAATATTATTGTAATGTACTTATGATTACCTTGAACATATTATTAGCTATGGAAAGTAGAAGCAGTATTTAGTCAATTTTCCGTTTGCGCGTGCGCTAAGATTAACCTTGATCCGGGCACCATGAAATTCGTGAGAGACCTACTCAACCCTAACCAGTACAATCCCTGAGAATTCTATCGAAATCAGATAACAACATCAGTTATGCTGTCAACAATTTTTGACTGGCTCATATTATCATGTATATCAGGGAACCTTGCTACGGAACTGGCAACTCCAGCAAGGCAGCCATGAGATCGGTAGAGCCCACGAAACAAGTATATGATTAAAGTTTTGCCCATGCACAAAGACAATAATGGAATCGATGAGATCGATGCCGACTCTGGCCGAAACTGAAATTCACATATTTCCCAGGGGTTTCTTAGATACCTGTTAAGTAAAATGTGTACAATTTAAGCTTGTTCCGGAAACACACATTCCGGTTGCTCTTCATCAGAAGCTGACGTTGATCTGGGGATCAATGACATTCATAAGGAGGATGTATGAACCCAATTTCTCACAATGATCGTGTGAGTTTCATCGTAACAGATAAAAGCTTATGATTGTTTCAAACTTCTATATCGATTCTGTGCTGAGGAAAATTTTCGCTTTGCGACCCACAAAGAAGCTTTTCGTCCATTTCTGCAGATGATTTCTACCATAATACATTTTTAAAGAAGTGAAGTATCATTTTTAACTATGGATGTTTGGACGACCTAAGTTCGTGGCATGGTTTTATCACGAGATGAGTTTCTCGTGGTTCCAAATGCTAAAATAACAGGGATCGTATTATCAGGAGCGAGAATACTAAATATTTACCATCATTCCGGATAGAAGCCTACTAAAATTCAACGAATGCCTACATAACTTTAGGAAATTTGCAATCTATCAAGCTAGATACCTGCCATACTAATTCACAACCGATTACGATTTAATTTAAAAGTCTTTTCAATATCGTTGTCTCTTTCTTGGTACGAAGGCCAACTCCCACGAATTCATTTGTATTTCACTTTCTCTGGTGAAAGATAGAGAACGACAATCTTCGTAGATTTCAGAAGTTGTTTAAATTTTTGGTGAAAATGGTTTTGACGATTTTGTTTGTTTTAGCCCACACAAGATTTTCATGAAACAGGTACCTGCTTCTAAGCCGTAATAATCGAATTCAGTGCAAATTTCTTTAGTCGAACATCGTTTACTAGTGTCTGTAGTAGACGGTTAATACCATGGAAAATAAGGAGAAAGGAATGTTGAATGGGAGGTAGCGTGCAGCAGGTTCGGAATGACCAGGCGCGGGGGATAATCAATGGGGGAGAGCAGTTGTAGACGTCGGCCCCAGAGAGCAGATAGTGTTGTAATGACTGGATTGGTGGAGTAGCTGACGGTGGAGTGGTGGAGGAGTGGCGTAGTCCCTCTTACCGTTGCAACTGGGAGTTACTTGCGATGTGAAGAGCTCCCTGCGCAAAACTCCGCCTATCAACGTTGTGTGCAATCGGAATCATGATCACGATCAAAGCCAAATTTACCACCGGGCCGCAAGGCTGCTTTAGGTTTATTGTTTTCAGTATTAAGTCTCTGTATTCTTATTGCCAAAATTGTTATACCTCAAACTTATTTTACATCAAGGTGCCTAGATTCAAAATCTGCAATGTCCATTTGACGTCCTTACGGGGCACCGGCCAAAGGCCTTAGAATTGATGTAACAAATCCGTCTTTTCACAAGCTTTGGGTATTTCCGAACCACTGCCCCTCGTGGATGCTTGAATGAGGCCAAGAATATAAGAGCTTTTCCCCCCTAACCCGCACGTTCATTGATAACATCATCAAAATCGGATGCAGACAACTGATACAATGATTTCGGACGGCACCCAAAACTACTGACACGAACTGGAGGTTTGTGAGAAATGTCTGGAACGTAACAAACAATTGGATATTGCGTTACGGCGAGAGAGAAAAGTTTCATTTCCCTAAAGTGGCAAATATGCTTTCGCTACTATTACAATTATTCTGCAAAATCAAGTCGTGCGTATTCAGCACTCCAAATTTAATTTGTGCTCCTTGTAGAATTTCGTTCTGTAGATTGTGAGTATTGGTGTTCGATGAATAACGCCGTGCGAATTTTCACTTTGTGCACTTGGGTATTGTTGTTTGATCCAGAAAGCTCTACTTCCTCCCATCGCTCTTCACACGTAATTATCGATGATATTGAAGTCACGATCGCATCCCGCGAAGCGCAGTGTCTAAGAATTTTTTTCCTTTCTTACTTCGATAGAACAATCGGAGTTTTAACGATCGTTTGTTCTGGTGCAGGTCCTAACTCCCCATCCTTCCCACCATCCGTCGGCCCTCGGAAATGCTTCGAGTCCAGGAAAAGGAAGTCCACCGCCCGTTGTATCTACGCCACATCAGATTCATATCTCAATATCATGATATTGGTCCGGTTGCATGCGTCCCAATGGAACTAAAGACAAAATATCCGATTCATTTTGGTTTATCATCTCTAAACTATGACCTAGGTAAGCGGCCAAGGGAAAAGGGTGTGACAAAAATACTTCCTCATATCAGTAATATGAACGTAAAGGTGACTGAAATGTATTAGATAATCTGGAAGCTGAATACAATCTAATTACAACGATTCAGAGGACAGAAATGCTACAGGACATGGTTCCGTGCGCATCATCTTCTTCAGTGGGGAGAGTCGACACCTACCTAATACCTATTGCGGTTCTGTCGGTCTAACTCGGTAGCAGATACAGTAATGATATAATCAACTTGAAAATTAATTGAGATGATCTTCCACTTTTAGCTAGATCAAACCACTAAAACCAGGGAAAATTATGATAAGCGGATTCTACGAATGTTGCGTATAATTTTGTAGAGGTGAAATTTGCATTTTACACTTGGCAATAAATGCTCAGAAACGAAGATAGTCAACTTTTCAACTAGTGGCCACATACTTGGCCATATGAATTTGGACTGAATCATGAAAAACTCGGCACCTATAGTTACCGAGAAGGAAGTGGTCATGCAAGACTTCAATCTCCACAATCAGCTATTCATCAGATTACTCAGCGGAATTCACTTAATTCAAACCAATTTGGAGTCAAACCTACCAACTTACGTCAGAGTATTCCAAAAACCATGACTTGGAGACGGTAATAAGCGAGGACGTTCTGAAAATCCACACACAATGAGCGTCTAAGAGCGATTTCAATCAAGTTCCAGAGGATAGAGACAGAGAAATGTGTTTCTTTCGGCATAGAGTGCAGGAGCAAACAAATGATCAATTATGATAACCGGTGGTATGCTTTTGACGTCAGACTAAGTAGCTTATTAAAAACTAATATGAAAAATAAATTGTCTATAAGCTATATTATCAACAGCTGATCTATCTTCAGCGTAACTCACGACTAATGGAGGAGGGTCGGTCAGTAACGTCAAGTTCCATTAATTGCATGCTCCTTACTTCACTCAACAGATGTGCGAACATAAAATTACACCATCAACATTTTTTCTCAGGTTGCGAGTTAGAATACGAATATGTAAGTTTGAACATCATTGCCTTAGCCACGAAGCATCAATGTTACTTAAAGCATCGATAACTGAAATAATTTGCCGGAGCTATAGCACTTCTATGTGGTATTCCTTTCTCTCTATTTGGCGAATCAGGAGTTTCGGGAATGTCACATGCATGGCAGTAACTGTTATGTATCTATCAAACCATACATTGTTATTTACCTAAGGACCACGCATCCATTTCAACACTTACGGGGGACGGTAACAAATGTGAGTACTGTATTCAAACTCAATGATGGCAATTACTTGTCTCGTTACCTTTTATCCTAACGGATTCAGATAGTACTTCATTCATGCTTCAGCCTTGGTTGTTCCTTCCCATTCTCATTAATTCTCATCTAAATATATACTTAAATCAGAATCATATTTGTGTTGGAATTCTTCTTACTGGTTCTATAAATCAAATATATTTATGACGATTACATTCTCCTAAGAAAACTCAGGTGAGTTAAAAACTGTGACCTATCTAGATAATAATTTAAATTGACAAGTTACATACATAAACGGAAAATTAGAAGTGTTGGAATCATATTCATCTCGAAGGACTCCTCTACTGAATACTTATTCAATTGAATTTCAGTGGCGTTTGGTAAATATTTATTAGGCCCCTCGATGGTTCCACTCATAGTGCCGCCGCCGTTCGCAATTCTCACGTACAGGAAATACGTTTCAGGGAGCGAGAGACCGACGCTAATAGAGTCAATTCGGCTTAATTTATGAGGGCTGGGTCTTTTTCAGTGTGCCATGCTCCCGACCTTGGCAGCATGAATCATAGTGGCCCTGACACGGTGGTATCACTCAACTTGTTTACCGTATTTTACGAGGGGTTAGTAGCTGAAACGGAATATTTTAGTGTGGAATGTAAGTAACCAATTACCTTTAGAATCGGTAACAACCTGTCTTAACATTTCACCAGGACAACCTATAGAAGACAGCCGTAACTGATTGTCTTTCTGATGTCACGTCACAGTTCAAGATCAATGATTCAATCGAAAATTGAGGCAAACTGTCTCTCAAAGCCAAATTATATGTGGTTGTCCAATCATTAGCCAATTTCAAACATGAAAATACCAATCAAGTTGATAGTATCCGTTGGATTTTGATAAAAAAATCAATCCGGCATAAATTATTTCCTTGTTTGGAAATCAATGAAAAAAAAATGAAAAACTTGCCTATTTCGACACGGATAGGATCGGCGATGATTGTTTTGAAAATTAACCAATATGGAAGAGACAGTAAAGAATGACGTACAATTCACAGTACTGCGACATCAGCTAAATTATATCCGCTGCTTATTTCTACCAAATCGACCCAAGATGGTAAAGTTGTAAATTAATATGTCTGGGGACATCAGGGTTGTAACTAAGAGTGGAAAGTACAAATTTCCACAAAGGATACGCAGAGGGCTTCTGTCGATTAAAACCAATTTTCGTAATGTCCGTTAAGATGGTGATACCGTTCCGCCAGTATCTCCAGCATGGAACTACTTATCAGATGTGACATCATTTGTATTTTGATTCATCTATCAGACTTTGCACAAGAACTGCTATTCGTGAGAGAGTGCCTCTGCTGCTAAAATGTTTGAGCTGGTGATATCCTTCCACCAGACAGAGCACAAAGTAGGAGAGTTTTCGCACTATAGCGGCCCTGATGCCAAAATTCATTGTTTGAAATCTTCTCTCAATTAAGAATACAAGCTAAACAGATAAGTGACGCTCAACACGTAGGTAACTCAAAAGTTATAGACAGTGACTGAACATTATAAGGACAAAAACTGTGCTTTGAAGTTTTTTTTTTCCTCCAATATTGCCTTCTCTTTTGAGGGGTAATAAAGATGGTAAGCACCACTTATACTTAATCAGCCGTGTTGGACTTCGTCAAGATATACAAGGATGTGTTGGGGAGCAGCTTGGCAATTTTCTTTGATTGCCCCATCCATCGCGTGATCCGCCCAACTCTAGCCCGCACAGATAAGAGAACCCACCTACCGCAATAACACAAACCACAAGAAGACGTTCCCACTGTTCCCAGAACTCCAATGTCAAGGGCACATTCGGCTGCCAGCGATGAAAGTGAACTCGCTCGCGAATCTGCTCCATCACGATCCCGTCATTTGCCGGATCGCTCGGGATCTGGGAAGCTGGGTTTTCCCCTCCCCTCTCCCCGCCCTGTTCAACGCCACATACTACGAATGCTGCATCATTGTGATTACCTTCCAGAACCTGCGTTGCTTCCAACTTCAATCAAATTGTTTTTTCATACTTTTTGCATGATCAAACTGAAATTGTTCAGCTCATCAATTGCAGATGCCTTTTCGCAGATCTATCAATAGCCAGGAGTTCGTCATTAGCGAGTCGTAACTAGCTGGTTGGAAACCGTTGCTCGCAACAAACTACTTACATTTGGATTTGTTTCTGTCAGGAACCGATCCGCCAGCACTAATCATTCCCAATCATTGTCTCCTTTTCAGGGAAAGATAACGAGTCAAGCCTTGGAACGTTATGTGCGTTTGTTCAGATAGATTTTCCAAGGACTTCGTATAGCAGTTATGACTCGAGCCGGCCTTTGGAATTCTAGTTACAACAGGATCTTGTCAGCTATACTTGTGTCTCCTCATTTTGGTTTAATCATTTCACTAATTAAGTAGTTAAAACGAACTTATGTCTCTCGTAACAAAAACGTGATTTGCCGACCCTGAAACATGCAAAAATGAGTATCGATCAGAACTATTTGTGGATTGCTCTTGGAAGACAACCCATTATTCCATATTTCCGCCCTCATGTTATCAAATAAGATTGAAAAAGGGTTTCCGATTTAAATTAGCTCACAATGACTAGTATTTTCAACAACTTTTATCCCACTAAAAATCCTCATATTCCATCAAACCTTCTTCGTCTACCACAATCAATTCAGTAAGGTGATTCTTCATCTTCTCTCACTTTTTTAAATGTTATCTTTAGCTTGTTTTGTGCGGTTCTGGAGCATTTCACTAGCTCGAAATAACTGGCCTGAGATGATATCAATCAGTCATTTCTGCAAGCAGAATGATCAGTTTTGTACAACAAACTTTAAACAGATTGGACTCGAAACTATAAGGGGTTACCAGATCTTTGTTCATTTATATCAAGAGGTGATATGATAGTTATAGGCGCTGAAAACGTTTTTAACGTTCCTATTTATTTTAACGTAATTATTTGATGTATTTAAATCTCAGTCAATCAATCGATCAATTGAATAGTTTAGTCATTGTAGGGTGTGTTTGCACTCTTTCGGCAATTCGTTATGGGCATTTGACTCCTGGAAGAGGTTGCTAAATTCATAATAAACAATAAAGGTATGTTCATAATGGGAAAAAGTATGGAACGTTTGTGAATTCATCATTTGGTCAACTTTTTCAAAGTCAAATGTCAATAGAAAGATTGCCGAGATGTTTACACTAGTGGTGCCTATGTCAATGATGATCCAGTGGGCCATGACCAGTCTTGGTGGGTAGTTCCGGATTTTTATGTAAGATAAAATATGATTCATTCTAAAATATATGTAAGTACCTTCAGGTTCGTAGAACTAACAAAACACAAGACTGTCTACATAGTCTATTTTCCCAAAAAAGAGTTGAACACCTGCAGGAAGGTTTCGGTTTTTAAAACAATGTAAATACAATCCAGAATGAAAGAGATTTGAGCGGACATGACCCTTATCTACAGACAAAAAAAGTAAAAGCTGCCTTCTAATTGGGCCAATAATTAAGATACGTTGTCAAATGAGTTCAAAGGAACATTTAAATTATTGGACAACAGCAATTTATACCAATGTCATTAACTGTCACCTGTTGTAGATTTTTTAAATTCCCAGAGAATTGTTATTTGACACCCTATTCTCTATGCAATTGTTTCAGTAAAAACATCTACGTAATTATAACCTAGTCTAAACTAAATTAATTTACATATATATTTGAAAGATATTTGTCGAGATGTTGAATTCTAACATCTTGAGAGTTCCACAAAAACCTAGCACGATTTTGAGCAAGTCTTCCTTCTTAGCATCTCGGAATTTCTTTTTTCCGAAATATAGTCCGAACATGGTCGCCCTCGTCTGGCTGACTCATCGGAATCGAAAGGGATTTACCAACTCTTGGTCCCCTACTATTAAAATGATTAAGATCCAAAGCTAATTGGGTTCCGACGATCCGAAAGGCCGCAACTGACCTTGGGACATTTACCTGGTCTCACATAAATATTTGAATTTCCTATTAAACACACCCTCAGTCCGTGAATGGTTAACCTCTCTGGTCGCGGAAAGAAATGTATACCAAGAAGGCGGGTGTAACTTCCTCATTTATTCAGAGATGTGTAGAATTAATTGAAGAACAAATTACGAAGCATAATTACTGAATGTAAAGGAGATCTTTAATATATGTCCATGTTTTACCTGCCAAAATCCGACATTTTAGGATCCTAAGAATAAACGAACCATTATAGTAGTTTCAACATTTTTACGAGAAATGTTCAAATCTCAGATCGTACAATAAATTGTGCAAAGACGTCAGCTTGAATGGAAATCGTACAGCTTCGCGTTGTCCATTGTTGGTAAATGGGTTCTTCTTGTAGTTCTCTGTCGTCCGAGTAAATGACTTAATCTCTCATCTATATAGTAACAATAAAACCAATAAATAACGACAACTTCCATCAGAAAGACTATCAGCTGTCAGTGGTACAGCAGAAATCAAGTTCTGCTTTGCTGAGATCGTTTTTTGAGTAAATATGTAATTTTTAGAGGTAATAATTGTATTGCCCATATTGCCTAAGGTGACATTGCCAGGAAAAGTTCGTTACCAGGCTTTGCCTATAATATTTCAGATTTACGAATTCCGAAATAACGGTATTTCTTGCCCCTTCCAAAATCTCAGGTGGTCACCCAGGGGATCTCTGAAGCTAAAAAGCACCAGGTTTATGCTTTGGGAGAGCGGTTTCAAGAAACAGGAAGGAGGAACTATCCTCATCATTCACAACCGCTCCTCCCACCACTGCCTATCTCCAAACGCCCCGAATCATATTTTTCCAATATCTATATGAATTTCTAGCATTTGCAAGAGAATTTGTGTGGAGATAACATCCAAATCAGCATTATATGACAACGTTATACAATCCACATGGAACATTTCGTACAAAGTTGGAAGTCTCGGGCTTTGTACAGAAAATGTGTTCAGTCTATACATTGGACAAAAGTCGGTTGAACAATCTTAGGATCATATAACGTATGCATGCTAACATGGGAAACAGGACAAAATGCATGTTTGCGCTTGGGAAAAATATACTAGTCAACTATCCTGACTATATGACCTTACAGTCAACTCATATTTGACTAAGCTGTCTTAGCTCCTGAATTTAAGGGAACTGTAAACTGTACTCAATACTTCGATAATGAAAATTTAACTTTATTTACGATGAATAATTTGATTTCTTAGTACAAATGATGTAGCTTAGGGAATAGTATCCAAGTATGAATGTATGGGCTAGGTCGACCAAATGAATGTATGAATATTTCAAATTGCTATTCTCGGTCCGACTTTAATGATTTTTTCTTCAGAATTCATGAGCACGTCGGCAGAAGGCACGATCGGGGATCAGTGATTGACATGTTGTGACTTGTGTGTAACGAGAATATGCCATGGTCGCGAGTCTTCGTGACGTGAATTTCTAACATGTAGCCGGGAATCAACATTTCCGTGCAACTTGAGCTTCCGATCCACTTCCTCTTCAATTTTAAGATTCCGTCGAAAATGAGCTAAAATGGCAACATGATAGTTATGCGTATACAAGGTGTCACGCACTTGACGTAAAAAAAAATATTTCGGGTGGAACTAGTTCAAAATAGAGCAAAACCCCACGTTCAAAATTTTTTTATCTCAACCCCAGCCTGAGATATGGTTTTTAAAGTTTTTTGTTTTTCAAGAAAATTCCGTTTTATGGCACAAAACCCCACATTTCCCCTCCTAAAAACGACTTTTTTCAACTGTTAACCATTTTGCTTAGTGTGTTTCCATAATAAAAAACTATCTCCTAAGGATCTTAATCGCTTTTCAACTCTTACAAAAAAATTAAAGTTTCGAAAAATACTTTTTTTCCAAAATACGTGCTGTAAACGATCAAATTTCAGGAAATAGGTATTGTAAATTCAATCAGCTTCAAGTGGTACAGTCAACTTTGCGATATTTCATTGAGATATTCTCGTTTGAAGGTCAAAAATCGTTAGGTATGTAGTAGATCAACTAACAAGAAACCCCAGGGATAAAAGGAGCAAAAGTTAAAATCTCGATAAAATGTGTGGATTGTTTCACCTTTTAACGCACCAGGGTTTGTTCAAATGAACCTCTTTCTATGTATTCAGGTTAAAGCGTTATGTATTACTCGAATTCTACTCAAACGGTGTGCTTAGGGGACAAGGTAGAGTGTTTAAATACATTGGCCAAATTTACCGAAAATACAGAGCATAATGGCTGAAAATTGCTTGATCTAACTAAGGTTTTGAAGCACTACATCACTCAAATTATAACAACTGGGAAGATACTGATAAGAAGGTTGGTGAAATGATTTTCCGTCTTATGTCTGTAATGGGACATACTTATAATTAATAAGGACTCGTCATCTATATTTCATCAAAACTGGGTTTTCAATATCTGTGGTGCAAAATGAACCGGTTAATCTACTTTTTGCTAACCCTTCATTACAGTTTTCAGCTGCCCAATTCGTTTCCCAGAAGGAATCTATCAAAACGGCCGTCCAGTGCACGACCTTAGAGATCGATAAGCTTTCGTCCAACCTCCTTTTTTTAAGGGTTAAAAAACCATCACAAGACCTCGGAAGCCGAAATCGACCTCAAACTTAATTCCTATACATAAATCATCAAAGGACTTGGTTTTTTTCTGCTAGGTCAAGTCACGGAAGGTGTTTACACAACACAATACCTCTTTGGTAGGTCTCGTTCTACGTAAGTTGGAGAGCTATTGAGTAGCCGTGATAGGAAAACGTTCACATTTCCTCTCTGATTTTTCTTTAAAAATGGGAAAGAGCATTGACCTCTTTCACTCACGTATTACTACAACCAAGGCAGGGAAGTGTCAATATCTAGCTCACCGGCTTGAATTCGGTTGTACATCTGAAGTTTCCGCTTCTACCTATAGGTAGAAAACCAAAATTGTCACTCTAATTTTAAATTGGAGAATATTCAGGGAAAATATTCGTTTCCCGTTTGTTTTCTGTCGTGTTTCTACAAATCCTTGTGTGAAGCCTAATTTCTTCATACAATAATTATATGATGATTCATCTAATAATTATATTAATTATTAGTATGTAATTGTCTGGGGTCGTGTAGATGAATCTCTATAAGATTCGTTGCATCGCTTTTGAATCGTGTAAGAATATTTTAAATGTTTCAATGATCTTCACAGTCACGTTCCCCACACAACTAGGAGAGCTTCTTCCTAAAGCTAGGTGAGTCTCTTCTAGTTCCAAAAGCCACGTTCATGTTGATGTTCAAACTGCACAAACATAACCTTTCGTTGTTACTGGAACGTTTAACTGATAGAAATGTTCTAAAGTTCCAATATTAATGACACAGTTGAACTATAGTTGAACATTTTAGCGACTTTTCTTAAAAAGCCAAGCTGTGGTAATCCTCTACAAATTTTCAAAAATTCTCTTAATCGAAATTTGTTTTAGACATCTTTAAATAATTTCTAGATTTTATTGCTTTGTTATTTGCGTACTTTATGCACGTGGTCGGATTAAGATAAAAACTTCGATCAAGCATTCCAAAAGAAATGATGAGTTCGTTTTTACCAACTTCGAAAAGAAGGAACGTGCTCAATTTGGCTAGTACAATTACTATTTCTCAGTAAATTGTCCGAATTTCAAAAAATTTACTAAAAAATCACTAAAAACGGCTAAAAATTGTTAAATTCAAATTTTTGAACTGCGAATTCAACTTAATAAAATTGAATCAACCATGAACTAGGTCGTTTAAAATTAAACGCTTCAAGTGAATCTGGAATTCGCAGTGCCATTTCATTAAAATTTGCAAAAAGTCTATAAAAATACTGAAAATTCCAAAAATCCAAAACCGTTCTTTGAATGAAAGAATATTATTAGAAACATGTTTTCTGCAATAAAATTTCTATATAACAGTTTCTTTGCACATGCAGTACTTACATTTTAACTTAATTTGACATAAATGCAACACTGTGATTTTTTTAAATTGGCTCATACCTGGGTGACTCGAACTTTGGTTTAAGTCAAACCGTTTTGCTTCCAAGTCTAACGAAAGATCAGCGGAAGCAGTTTTATTTTTTTCAAATTCTCACTTTTATATTTCGTTGTGGACTACTTCATTGCGAATGATTTGGTGCCTTGTTAGATCATTCGAACTTGGAGGTATTTTTGAGTTCACAAATGTTGACTTGAATGTGGACCGCACGAAATAAACGCATCTATAGAAATGTGTCTTTACTGTTATGGAATGCAGAGGAATGGAATGTTGAATTGAGTTTAGAAGTCGTTAAATCGAAATTCACGGAGTGTTTACTTGGTGGATATTGTCCAGCTATTTCATTCCCATCAAATTGTCGGCGGGTGCGATTCGCTCTGCCACCTCCGCCTCAAGGTGAGAGAAAAACAATCGCGGCCGGTTCGAGTGCTCACCTTTTAAAGATGAGCGAGCGGAGCCGATTAATAATGCAGAGAAGATGAATGAGCCCGCACCTGGAATCTTCTTCCTGAATCCTCCATTTCACATTAGTAATGTACCTTCTTATTGACTTTTACACTCCAATCCTACCGAACTTGCTTGATGTACAGACGCTATTACGATAGTAGAAGGTGATTAATGAACCTTTGGATCTGGGAAACGTACATTTTTGTTGTTTTTTTCAGTACTTAGGTGATTGGAACGTGGGGAATCATTCTAACTCGGTGAGGAAACTTCTTTTTGGAGTGCATAGTACCAAGAGCGATGATGCAGGAAGAACTGCAAGTCACAATCAAAGGATCCCAGGAAGTATTGCTCAATCCTATATGCGCAGCAATAAATATAATCACTTATCGTGAATGAACAAAATCACTTGCGACTAAGTAGTGGAAACCCATTTCAGAGGAGAAATCTTTAAGGCAAAATTAGACTCTACTTCCTCGAAATATATGAGTTATAACTCATAAATGAATACTCAGTATAGACACTGGTGATGCTTAATAGATTTCCCTAGTTCGGTCATCATCAGTAACAAACAAAAAAGAGAAGGGGCTTGGAAAGCCCCTCAGATCTCTTCTAGTAGTAAAGGTTAGGAATCTAGTTTCGTTAGAGTTTGCTGTTAGGCCCTCAATGTCACACCAATCCTCCTACACTTTCAGTGCCGGCTTAGTCAGATCTGAGACTGATCCAACGAATGGTCCCCTAACTATGCTGGCCTCATCATCAGCTTAACGTTTAGCGTAAGAGCCGACCGTATACCACTAGCGTCCAAAACAGTGTGGGGAGTAGTGCCCTCTGTGGGTAGCCCTCCTCACAGGCTCCTCCACTGATTCCCCTTGGGGCTCTGCTTTCATCGCTCTACTTGCAAGCACCGTTTCTATCCAACTAAATGCGGTGTTGCTTATGTTATAATTATGTAAAAGTAAAAAGTAGAGTAAACAAAGAATTTCATCTTGGATTTTCGTCCGACTACCCGGAAGTGTCGCGGACGTCGCCAGCCGTCCTCCAGAGAGGATTGGAACTAGGTCTGACGATTTCGCCCGTGGCTTCCCATTGCCTCACGCCCCTGGGTTGGGAGCGTTTTGGATTCACGTGATATCGAGATCAGAGGTGAACTGTCTAACGACAAGCCAGGTATACAACACTTGATAGGATTTAGGACCTAATCATTGGTGCCAGCAGGATTCGAACCGGGGCAATCACTACTCCCACTGGAAGTAAACAGCTAGAGGACTGACGCCCCAGCTCGCTCGGACAACCTGTCCCTACGTTATAATTATGTTTTCCCCTCACAATAAACATTCTGAGGAGTGGGGGTCAAATTGGCCCTCCATTTCCTTAAATACTGACTCTATATAAAACTTCTTCTTGAAATATAATATATCAAGAGCGATGGATGAAGTGTGTAATGCAAGCCACAAACAAAGGATTCCAGGATATTCTACTCAATCCTAGATATGGGCAGCAATAAATTTAACCACATATCGTGCATTACGAACGGCCATAATTTCTTGTCCATATTTCCTGTTGAGTTCCATAGTTTGATTTTTCGAACAACGCAAAATAGAAAGAAAACCTCGAGAGAGACAAGTTCAGATAGAGGTAAGGTGTGGGCAGCATTAGATTCTTCCCTTATTTTACAGGAAACATTTTGATTACCTCAATATTAAGACAATACATCACTTGTCCAAAAGAGATTCCATTTCAATCTACACTATTGTTATCATTAAGGGAAAGAGTTTAGTTAATTAGTTTTTGGTTATTAGTAACATTTTCTGACGCACAAGAACAATGGCCTATAAGACTTCGTTGATATTTCTGTTTTGCCAAGTTATAAAGTTATACCTTATCATACAAAAGAATAAGTGATTGTATTTTCAAGGAAATTGTCCGCCTTTTTATTTTTTGCCTTGATGAAAATCGAACAAAATAGATTATAATCCAATGAAAAAGCAACCTTAATCATCAGATTGTAAGTTTTTTTATTCCGAGTTGAGCAAGGAGGTTGATCAATCACATTCCAGAATTGGTAAATATTTTCCTTCTAAATCAACATTTTCCCTCGTTCCCCAGACCTTCTAGAATAATTTTCTTCTCTGAGCATTTTTATTTGTTCCTTCCATAAGAATGCTATTAGAGTAGGCGTTAAGTTGAGGAAAATGTACCACCGTAAATCAGACCAGACACCTACACCACGTAACAAATGGGAGGGAAATTATAAGTCGTCAGAGAATAATGTTATTCTGAGTGGCGCTGTCAACACAAGACCGCGAGATGAATGAAGTAGATGCGGCGTGATCGGAATAAATTATTATTACACGCGAATCGTCCAAGTTTTCCACTTTTAAACTGTCAGGGTCTAGTTTTTCAGATATCGCTGGATTCCTGGTTAGTGGAAACCATTTTGAAAGAATTGAAACCTCACAAGCGATACTTGGCAATATTCTGACTCGAGCACTATCAATTTCTATGTATACAATATGATGCGTTTTTAGAAAGTCCTAGTGAAGCATTGCTACGTAGATTGAGGAATGCATATTAGAATTGACCCGTGGGTGCGAGGAACTCAAACACGAGAGGAAAAATGAAATCGGTAATACTTAACTGAATCCGTTTCAGACCGTTCTTGAACAAATCCGTGAAAAATACGATAGGTGTGTACCCATGTGACAGGTTTTGTTGATGCTACTCTGCGTGAATTTCCCAATCCTTCTTTATTCGATCCCGAATTTACTCTAGGTGAACAACAAACCCCAAAAATTCCGTAGTACAATAAATAGAACGGATGGGATAGAGAAGAGAGTGATTTAATGAGTAAGTAATGTAAGACGTATTTTTTTGGACAAATCAAAATCTACCTACTCAGGCTACCATTCTTACACAATCCATTCAAGTGCTGCTCAAATAGCTAATAATTACCGATTTTCTCCCTTCCTTTTTTATTAGATTTTAGTCTAGTTTTCAAAAATATTCCATAAATTTCGAATTTAATATGGTAGGGGGGTGAATGGAGGGAGTGATTGTGATAGATCGTAATTCACTTCACTATTTGTTCACTAATTTGAATTCAAATCTCCCGCTGCTTTGATTCGTGGTCTCGTCTCGTCGTTCAGGCAACAGCTGAGCGATATAGACCATTGCCAACGTAACCTTGAACATTATTTTGCGAACTATTTCAGAAGATCAACTTTAATTTACATTTCGAATGGTCAAACTATAATTTAATATCACCACGTATATTCTCCTAATTGGATGTAACTCCAAAGTGAATGAAAACTCAATTTGAATTTGCTTGAAATGGCCTACGTGTAAATTTCCCACTGCCACCGCTGACGGGACTCCGTTGTGCATCGAGGACTACGTGGATCGCCACCATTTTCCTTTTATCATCTACCGTTCTCGCTTCGCTCCTCTCGTCTCGACAAATTTTCCCCCCTTCAACTATCATTTCCCCTTATTTATTCGAAGATTCGAATATCTCCGTCATCGTCGGAAATTCTCTTCCCTGGACCTGGGGTGAAGAAATACATCATTTCTGACTGGAAGGAGTTTCTCTTGTATTCTTCGATCCTCAAGGATTCAAGACACGTGACTCCAGGTTACGCCGTCGTCACCTCCTCGTTCGTCGTATGGAAGCCCTAATTAGCATTCACCTCTATCGTGCCGGTAAGCTCAAATTCCCCTCCCCGAATCTCGTCATCCCATCACTCAAATTCGTTCTTTCCCTAACCAAATCGTATCCAGTTTCAGATACGGATTCTACCCTGCGATCTCAAGACGGAAGGATAGAAGCCCCGTCCCGTCCTGCCGATGCTGTTTCCCCTTTTCCAAGCTTAATTGTGATTTCTGATACTATAGCTAACTGTAATAGCTTTAAAGTAAGCTCTAGATGACGGCCGTCAGTACAGGTAACATAGTAGTAAGAAGTCCTATGTACTTGTTGAATACTCACGTAGGTATAGTACCTCAATTATAACTGTGACGTTATCCCCCTGAGAAGTTCCTACTTATTAATTTCGGCCAATAAAATTTATTTTTATTTTTGTTAAAGGAGAACACATTTTAATTATTTATAATATCTCCCCTTCTCTCATCTCGAAAGAACAACAGAGGTAATTACCTATTATTTTCATTTGTTTCGTGGGTTAATCCCCAATTTGATAGCTTTCGTCACAGATATAATTATGGCGCCCAACGTTAAATAAGTTGCAATTTTTCGTCTCCTTATCGAATACTCAGTTATTAGTGAGCATTATTTTCTTTATATAGCATTGATTCATTAGTGAACATGCCTGATCCTCCTCTTAGTGAAGAGACCGTTCGTCAATCTCTCGTAGCAGAAAGGGAGCAATTATTTGCAGTGCTCCAACATATTAAGGATAGTAGTGCACATTTGACTCCAGAAAATGTTAGGTTGTTTCTACCTAAATATGAGCGATTATCTAAAATAGAAAATAGTCTGGAAAACCTATGTGATAGAATAAGGTCTTTCAACATCACTTGTACTTCCGACAAGCTGAAGATAGAATGTTCTAGAGTATATGTCTCTTTTCTTGATCTCATAGATGTAGTTCGCTCTAACTACTTGAAAGTGGCAAATGTTAACTATAAGTCTACAAATTCTGCTCTAAATAGTGAGTCAAGTACGTCCCTTTCTTCTCAGCTTCCTCGTATCAATCTGAATGTTTTTTCTGGCAAAATAGAAGAGTGGCTAAGTTATTACGCCCTGTTCGAATCTCTCGTTCACTTGGATGATAATATTCCACCTGTTAAGAAATTTCAGTATCTCAGATCTAGTCTCAGAGGTGATGCTCTGGCTGTTGTCGCTAGCTTTCCCTTGACTGGCCCTAGTTATCAAATCGCTCTAGATGCCCTTAAAGCACGTTATGATAACAAGCGTAGACTGGCGAGTTATTTAGTCTCTAATATTCTCGATTTTAAACCCATTCGAGAACAGTCCCTTTCCGAGCTACAAAGGTACCTTAGTATCCACGAATACAATTTCAATTCTCTTGCATCCCTGAATCTGGTTGATGCCTTTGATTTTGTCAAACTCCAAATTGCCCTTAGTCATCTAGACCCCTCTACAAGAAGAGACTTCGAAGACAAACATGCTGGTGATCACTTTCCAACTTATGATCAGCTCATCACTTATGTTACCGAACGCTTACGTAGGGAAGAGTTAATTTCATCGGAAAATAAGGTTAAGGGATCTTCAACAAATAAGATGGTTTCCCGAGATTTTCCCAAAGTTAATCCTTCTACTCCTCGTACTCAGAACAGATCCTCTGGAATGGTTGAGTTATATCACATCAATTCGTCCAAGAAAACGTCTAGTCCTGTGACCACAACTTCAGTATCACCGCCTAACTCTGGAATTAAAAGGCCTACCGCTAACCCAGTTGTCAAAGCAGCTTCATCTGGTGACATTCCTTCCAACACCATAGCTCCAATTGTATGTTGGAATTGTGATGGTCCACATGTGTTTTCAGTATGCCCTTTACCAAGGAAAAAGTTTTGCTACCGCTGTGGACTTAAGGAGGTAAATATTTATACTTGTCCAAATTGCAGTGATAAACCAAAAAATGGACCAGGGAACCTGAAGTAAGGGTCACTCAAGTTCCCATATCGCCTATTGACCCTAAAATTTCTGATTTTGACTTGTCGTCTTCTGGTTCTTCCGTTATCGTACCTCTGTCACCAACTGTCGTCCCCCTTTCCATTGCTGCCGTGCCGCCTAATCTGAACCAGGAAAATATGTCTTCAGATTCTCCTTTGTCAAGTTCCCCTATCGTCACGTCTGTCCAATCTAAGGCTGTTAGTTGTAGCCTCAACATACATACAGATTTACTGATCTTCTCGTTACTTTTTGACCTTCCAGAAACATCAGACTCTGGCAAGCTGAATCGTATTACTGTACCTGCACTGTCCGACTCAGGTTCTCGTTTCTCCTTCATTGGTGACACTGGATTGAAATTGCTAGGTCTCACCTCAAACCAAGATCTGACCAGCATACCGACTGATCCATTTATAGTTCAAATGGCAAATGGCAGCCATGCCACTGTTTTCAGGTGTTACCATTTCAATTTTCTAGTTGGTGATCAGACAAAGTCATGCCGACTCTATTACATAAGTTCATTATCATTTCCAATAATCTTGGGATTGGATTTTATAAAAGGAAACAAGGTAGTCACAGATGCCCACAATGAAATTTGGTGGTATTCTGATAAACCTGATTCGAAATTTCAGTTTCTGTCTTCGGGCAATCGTAGCTTTCAGCCCTGTTGTGACCCTCTTAACATTATTTGTTGTGGCATAAAATTAATGGAAGACTCAGAACGTGAAATCTTGAATGGTGTAGTGACCTGCGGACTTAAATCTTTGGAAAACTCTCCTGGACTGACAACCCTCATCACTCACAAGATTGATGTAGGATCATCTACTCCAATCAAGCAACGAGCTTTCAACTACTCTCCTAAAGTATTGGAAGCCATGCACAACCAATTAGAAGAGATGTTGAATGCCGGTATTGTTGAACCCAGTCAATCACCATGGGCCTCGCCTGTCGTTATGGTGAGAAAGGGTGACTCTTATCGCTTCTGTGTCGATTACCGTCAAGTAAATTCTCGAACCAAAAAAGATTCGTATCCTATGCCTAATATGAACATGTTGCTCGATTCCCTTCGCCATGCAGCTTATCTGTCCAAATTAGACCTCCGTCAAGCATTCCTCCAGGTTCCATTGGCGGATGAAGAGAGTCGTGACATCACTTCATTTATAGTTCCGGGCAGAGGTCTTTTCCGATTCAGGACCATGAGCTTTGGTCTAACTAACAGCCCTGCTACTTTTCAACGCCTTGCTGACTCGATCTTTATGGATTTGTATCCTCATGTTGTAGTTTTTCTAGATGACATTCTAGTGTGCACTAGTGATTTTAAAAGCCATTGTGAATTACTCCAAGAGGTATTCAGTAGATTACAGAAATCTGGTCTTCAGATAAATCCAGCAAAATGTGAGTTTGGATGCAATGAGGTTAGGTACCTCGGTTATCGAGTTAATGCCGACGGTATTAGTGTCGATCCTGATAAAACAGAAGCAGTTATGTCTTTTCCACCTCCTTGCAACGTAAAACAGCTTCGTCGATTCTTGGGAATGGCTGGCTGGTACCGCCGCTTCATAGATGGATTCTCCACTGTTGTTGCTCCACTCACTTCCCTCTTGAGTAAGAAGAAAACTTGGGCATGGTCTGAAAAGCAAGACCAAGCGTTCAATACTTTGAAAAGAGCTCTGACCACCGCTCCCATTCTAGCTCGTCCTAATTTTGATCTAAAATTTTCACTACAAACGGACGCTAGTAATTTTGGAATAGGTGCATCTCTGACACAAGTTCAAGACGGCTCTGAACGGGTCATTACCTATTGTTCTCGATCTCTGTCTTCAGCTGAGAGAAATTACTCAGTCACTGAGAAAGAAGCCCTTGCTGTTATTTGGGGTATTGAGAAAAACCGCCAATATTTAGAAGGTTCTGACTTTATAGTTATAACGGATCATTCTTGTCTAAAGTGGTTGCTTAGTTTGAAAAATCCTAATGGACGTCTCGCTCGATGGATTCTCCGTTTACAACCTTATCGTTTTGAAGTTCAGTATCGGAAAGGTAAACT